>CAJQZP010001449.1:14305000-15575000 GCA_907164705.1 Parnassius apollo | reverse complement strand
TGTTTCTAATTCACCTTTGTTAAACATCTTTAAGGCCAATCTTTAATAATAATTTTAAGATTAATAATAATAAATAATTATAATAATATCAATAAAACAATAATAATAATAGTATTTAAAATATTAATCATAACAATAATAATAATTAGTAGCAGATTTGTTATCGCACGGCGCGGTCACTCAAAACAATAATAATAATAGTATTTAAAAATAATCATAACAATAATAATAACTGTTGGCAGGTTTGTTATCGCACGACGCGGTCACTCGCTACTTTGGTAGGGAGCGATTTTTTTTTTTTTGCGCCCGAAGCAATTAAAGGGCTACCCTACCGGCTACCGTAGGGAGGCGGAAAATGCATTACGCATACCACGATAGCCGGTCTATCGTGGTTATGAGGGGCTCACTATCCTACCAGGGACCCTAAGTGATACCCTCTAAAAACCGCCTTTGGGGACAGGCAACCGGCTGATTAAGCTCTATTGTGCCTTATCATGAGCGACCCTCTTTTGGGAAAAGAGGGCGCAGGCGGCTAAGTGCCGCTGAGGGAGTGCCTACGAAGGCAAATTAATGTTAGATATTACAATAATTTTATTTCATTAGAGTTGGCCTGAGCCGCCAGGAGACAGTTCAGGTCGTTTGAAAGTTTATTAGGCGGGTCCGAGAGAGAGTTTCTCGGCCTGCGGACACGATAGCGAGAGGGGGGTGGGGCTGCATAAGAAGCTGCCTCACGAATTAAATGGTTTGGGTGCGACTCTGAGGCTTTGAAGAAGTTCGCAGAGAGTTTTTTAAGAAATTGTTGAATTGTTGGGAGCTCTAAGTCCCGATGAAGGTCGGCATTACGGACGTACCACGGTGCGTTCGCAGCTCGACGACAGAAGAGGTTCTGAACTATTTGGAGTTCATTTAAAATGTTAGGGTTTGCGTGGGCAAAGACGGGGCCCGCGTAGGACATGACTGGTCGTATACATACCTTGTAGAGGGTACGCTTGTTTCGAAGGGACATTTTACTGTGGGTAGGGAGCGATTGTGTCAGCGTGTATAAATAGCAACTGTTTCGACTCGCCGTTCACTTAGCGGTCAGCCGCCGTAGAGTCTATATTACCTGAGGATGCCTCGTGTAGAGGCGAAACACGTGTCGTATTATCGTCGATGGTGTGTCTTGCCTGGAATAGTGGTGTTGAGAGTAGTGGTGCTTGGTCTAGTGGTGACGGAGTTAGTGTATGCAATTGAGGGAGGGCGGGAGGTGCGCTTCAATCCAGGTAAGACACATCATTTTATATGTTTAGCGGAAAGTTGCAAAGAAATTTATATTTTTATTTTTTATTATAATGGATTTCCGCAAAGTAACGCCTGATTCTATCAAGATCATTTTTATTAATAGAAGAAAAATTACATTTACAAGTGCTGCACTTCCAAATTTTTTCATGACACTTTCTTTTTATAGATGTTTTCAGTTTTCGATTGTTAAATTTAATTATGTATGGTTCATAAAAGATAGCTTGATCTCTGCGACAGCTGTCAGTAAAATTACGCCTATGAAGTCCTGAATTTCTTAGTAGTACAGAGTACAGACAGTACCTGTCAATGTCATACTTTATGGGCATGCCGACCTATAGGTATCTTTTATGAACTATAGTGTATTCGTATTCATCATTATCATCATCATTATTACTGCCCTTCACAATTCAACTGCTGAACATAGGCCTCCCTTAAGGAATGCAACAAAGCACGATCCTGAGCCCCTGCATCCATCCGCTTCCTGCATGTCTTACCAGGTTGTCCCTTCATCTAGTGGTGGGTCATTACCTACACTTCGCCTATCGGTATGAGGCTGCCACTCGAGAACCTTTTTTCCCCATCGGTTGTCAGTTCTTCGAGCTATACTAATATGTAGTATGTGTAGTATGACCAGCCCATTGCCACTTCACCATAGATTACTGACTATGTACTAGAGACACTTCACCTTACTAATTCGTTGGACTATGTCGGTCTCTGGTTCTACTACGGTGGTATATTCTCAGTTATATAAAAACGAAAAAAGGAAGAGATGGCTTAAAGGACAAGCATTCAAGCCAACAATATTAATAAAAAAATAGAGTACATTTTTAATATTTTATAATTATTTTTGGGCTCTCGAAAATTTATACACTAAAAGAATAAATATAAATTTGTACTTTCTTGTACAAATAATTATTAAACATGTCTAGACTAACCTCTCGGCTTGATGCTAAGAAAGTTGTAAGTTGACTCGATGGAAGTAATTGTAGTATATCGTTTCAAAAAAGAAAATGTTTTTCATCAATTAATTACTACTTGATGTTTGTTTATATTTTCAGAATTCAGAATTACTAACACTTACTTACGGTGCTTTAGTGTCACAAATGTTAAAAGAAACAGAAAGCACTGACGATGTAAATAAACATTTAGAACGGATCGGTTATAATATGGGCGTACGACTGATCGAAGATTTTCTTGCTCGAACTTCTTCGAATCGCTGTTTAGAGATGAGGGAAACAGCTGATAAGATTCAGCAAGCTTTCAGGTATACTAAAATATTATTTCTAGTTGTAAACCTTAAAAATGTCCCAAAAGTCCCAAATTGCACTCCCAAATACAAAAAAGAAATTTATTATCTACTATAGATTTTAAAGGGTACGCCGTATAAAGTTGCAGAGCAGGTCTGCTCTTAATTTTTTACATAATATTATGTATTTTCATTAAAACTTTCTGTAGTTTTTTGTGTATCAGAATACTTCAGAGTAATGTACAGGTTTTTTTATACCAACTGATGTAGGTATAAAAAAACCTGTATTACCTGTAACATTTACGTTGTAGAGCCTTGCTGTAGTATAGTTGTAGCACAAATGGGTCGGCTCGACCGGGGAAGGACTACGCTTTCACAGAATACCAGCGTCAAATAGTAGCTTAATGTTGCTGTTTCTTATGGTGAGTGTAGAGAACTGGAGACCCTTTTTACTGGAAACTAGGCATTCCATCTAAGTCCTCATGGATGACAACGCATCTGCATTTTGATTCATAATCGAGGATAGATGTAGATGTCTACGGGCCACAGCAATCATTTACCATCAGGTGGACTGTGCGCCCGTTTGTCACCCATTCCTATAAAAAAATGATTTTAAAGGGTATCCCTTATAAATTTGCAGAGCAGGTCTGCTCTGAAGTTTTTACATATTATGTATTTTCATTAAAACTTTCTATAGTTCTTTGCGAATGAGAATAATTCAGAGTAAACAACTGATTTGGGTATAAAAAAACCTGTATTACCTGTAATACAGATTTTTTTATACCTACATCAGGCACCAGTCTCTCAGATATTAGGTACCTGTCTGGCACTTTTGTAATACTTATAATAGCACTAAGCAGCTTATTATAGCAATAATAGCACTAAGAATACCTATTGTGAAGAGAGAATAAATGCATTCATTCATTGAAAAACATAATTTATTTATACAGTGTATTTCGGGTATAACGATGATGAAGGGACCATTCAATTTCCATCGTTATATCCGGAAGTTGTTACAGGCAAAGGTAAAGATATACAGTCACATACACATGTATAGTTTATATTCATTTATTAATGAAAATATTTGCACACATAGTTATTCACTGGTACATTTCAAAATGCTACTCAGAATATCACTTTATAACTGAACCGGCACTCTCCTACCTACTTAGCTGATATCTATAAACAAAAGGTAAAGGTCTCCAAACTTGCTGACCATCTGTGTAGATGTAAACAAAAGATAAGAAATGTTTGTGAAAAAAATAAATCTTTGTGTCTTTGGTGGCCGACTCCGGTCGCAATATCTGCAAGGGATTTCTAAGAATTTGTTACAAATTATTCATCAAAAACAGTCGCTATACCCGAACTCAGCGTTACATCCAAAGTCGCTATAGCCACATGAATTTTGTACTAAAGTATGCTTTAAATTCAAGGGACTTAGATTTAACGTCGCTGTAGGTAAATGGTCGCTACAACCAAGGTCGTAATAAATGAAATCCACTGTATTAGGCTTTTTAAAAATTGACATCTGTAATAATTGAACATATCATACAATGTTTAATGGTGTATATCTATGTATATAAAATATTACTTGTCACATTGTTTTTCCACAATGAACTCTCTTTACTACTGAACTGATTTCAATGAAATTTTTCACTCTGTGTGTATTTTGGTCCACACTTGCTAGATAAGATAGTTTTTATCCCGATAAGTGACACCCAATATTTTGTATTGTGGATTTGTAGATTTTTTATAGGACAAAATGCTTTGATCAATAAAATAGGTCATCGGAAAGGGCAGAACAACGTCTGCCAGGCCAACTAGTAAATACATAATGCAGTTGACTGCACATAAAAATATTAGTAAATTTTTTAATCTACTGCAATAGTACATATCACTAAAATATAAGTAAAATTAAAAAAGTCAGCCTTTCTACTGGGAGTAGGCTTTCTCCCATTTCTAAAAGTCAGTGAGTGAGTGTTTGCAGACTTTTCATGTCTTTAAAATATTTTTATTCCTTAGATGAGATGCAAGTTTTCTTATTATGTTTTCCTTCACATTGTATATGTTTTGTTTGGAAACTAAAATTGCAATTAATTCAGCACATCAAATCTCAGTAACTTGTGTATTCAAAACTCCAATATGTCGGTCTTCTGGTCGGTTTATACTTACAGCCCAAATTTCTGTGTAAATATCCACTGCTCTGTGGGGCAGAGCTCTTATTTATGAGGTGCTAATGGATGAGTTACTATACTTCATTAATACAATACATGTTGACAGCCTTCACATGTACCTACTTGAAAAATATTCGCTTGCCCAAACATGCAGACTTATCTAGATGTTTTTTTTCACTACCAGCTCATGCTGACTTAACACTAAAATTTGTGATCAAACATTAATGTCAGTAGGAATTGAAGTGGATGTATTTTGTAATTTAAAGCATTAAATTTTTTTATTGTTTTATACATTAATTTATATTATTTATTAACCTGTTAATGGTAACAACTGCATTATAGTATCATTTAGTGTCAACAGTAAAAATATTTTATATACACATGAACACACATTCTTTGGGGAGATTTCTTGGCTTGAATAATTGCATTATTCCTGCCCACACGCAAAATACGCGTATATACATGGAGTTGTGGAAAACACCCTGTCATTATCTATCTACCTTTTCAGATGAAAACTTAACAAGCAAGCCGATGCAAATTAATATTTTTTATGTTCTTATAAAATTATATATAAGGTTGCATATTAACCTGTGATTACACATATCTGTCAGTACGCTGACAGTGGTTTATGTAAAACCGAAACAACATCATGCCATGGCTCATAAAACTGCACAATCACCTCTAAACTTCAGTGAAAACTTATAGAAATTGAACAGTTATTCTCAATTTATCCAATCAGATCAAAGTACTACTAGCATTAATTAGACCAAAATTAAAAATTACAGGTTATATCTCAATATGCAACCAACAGTAACAAGTTGGAGCAGTTCGGGTGATGAGTTTTCTTTAGTGTGGGATCAATGTCCACTAAGTGAATGGGTGGAGATACCCAATAACGGCCTAAAGTATTGTGCTCTAATACCAGGTGCTATTCGTGGAGCTTTACAAATGGTACAATTGGAGGTGCAATGCTGGTTTGTCCAGGTAAACATTTCAAATGACTTGACATAAAATGTTTTTTTATAAAATAAGTCCACCTGATGGTATGACGATACTGTGGCCCATAGACACCTACATCAATTTATAATTAAGAATCAAACTGCAAAAGCATTCTTACCCCTTTTTTTGCTGGGGAAATGTCTCGGGGTTACCCTGAGGACTAGGCTTGGATAAATATAAAAAAAATATATATCAAAATAGTGATATTTTCTCCAAAAAAAAAAAAAAAAAATTTGTATGAATTGACGATATTTTTAATCGCGACGTAACGATATTCGATATTTATTTTAGAGTATCGAATTCGTATCAATTTACATATAATTTAAAACATTGTATAAATAGACAAAACATTAAGCTACAAAAGCATTCACATGTGTTGTTTTTGTCGTCGTCCAACTATCCAGTAATAACATTTTGGGCCTTGGCCTACTACATCACGCAAAATATGGCGATATATCGATATTTATCATGCGATATATATCGATTTTGTTAAAAATAAATACTATATATATCAATTTTTTTCACTTGCCCTTCCCTTCTGAGGACTAGGATGTAATGCTTTATTACCTGTAAAAAGGGTCTCTGGTTTTCTAGTTTTCTACACTAACTATACAAAACATCAGCATTGAACTGTTATTTTACACAGATATTCTGTGATAATCCAGATCAAGTCAATTCATTCATACTATAGCCATATTGCTGCAGCTTGGTTCTACTACATAAACCATATAACAAGACTTTGCGAGTCTACTGTTTTAATAATTGAAAACTTTTTTAATATTCTCAAATTTTAATTATACTTACATCAATTATTATATTAAATAGCAGTTGTATTCGAGACGAAGATTAGCAAATTCTTGTTTTACACAGTGAGTGACCTTGACTCCCGACATGGGAAGAATTTTGTGAAATGCTATTATTAATTCCATTGGCAAAATATTCTGGATCAAAATTATAATGATTTGACTTTAAGTACCTATAGTTGTTAAACAATATTCTGGTATACTTAATTGATTGATTATGCTCAAATATAATATTGTACCAAAAAGAAAGCTTTATATTAACTAGTAATTTTTTATAACTGATATTTTTAAGTAGCTAATAATTAGATTTTAGACTTGAAACCTTAATGTGCCATCTAGTGACTTATACAAACCCCACATAATATTACAGCGCCATCTAGTAGAATGACTTTTTACTAAATAGTACTTAGGAAAATCACCAACCAACAATAGGCAACCTAGGTCTGGTAAAACTGGTCTTCAGGTAGATGGCGGTATAACCGTCTATTTTGTGTAACTTGATTATTTAAAGCCCCTTATCCACCTACATTCAAATTTATGAGAAAATAATTACAAAAATATATTAATAAGTAGTTATTTTGCAACCATCCGCTAAATTAAATAAAATGATGTGTCTTCCCTAGTTTGAAGAGCACCTCCCGCCCTCCCTCAATTGCGTGCACTAATCCCGTCACCACTAATCCCAGCAAAACTACTCCCAACACCACTATTGCAGGAAAGACACACCACGACGATAATACGACACATGTTTCGCCTCTACAAGAGGCATCTTCAGGTGATGTTGACTCTACGGCTACCGCTAAGCTTAGCTGTCAGCCGCCGTAGCTTAGTGAATATCGAATAATGAACACTATACTCCCTATTCGATGAGTAACAAAAAATGCCGAGTAATGCCTAATACCGAATAATAGCTAGTATTCGCGGCATCTCTACTTAATACTGCTGTGTTTCGTATGGTGAGTGTAGAGAACCGAAGAACCTTTTTACTGGAATAGGGGCATTCCATCTTAATCCTCAGGGGTGACAACGCATCTGCTTTTTGATTCTTAATCGAGGATAAATGTAGATGTCTATAGGTCACAGCATCCACTCCACCATCAGGTGGACTGTGTGCTCGTTTGTCACCCTTATTCTATAAAAAAAAAACGTTTCCAGCATCAAACCATTCGCAGCAGGAATCATCGGCGCACTTCGTTATTTAAAGAAAATATTGACTTTCACGAACGAGTTTTAAAGCGGTAAATGCTGCGCGCCATATTTGAATATAGCTCGAAAAAAGCGCGAGATTTAACCTAGAGGATATTGACTACGTAACGAAAACCTAAGGCCCCCCACCGCCCCTGTGACCAAGCGTGGTATTTTGAAGACTGAACCCTCTCCCCCTTGAACTGGTCACGTGGTATGGGTATGATCCCTTACCCATATTTCATTTTGTAATTGTCGAATTATGTATATGAAAAAGTTATACAAACTTAGATATATAGAGAGTGCGACTGTTAGGACAAGGTCTGGAAAACGGGGCTGATGAAGAAGGATCAATCGAGTTGTTTTAGCTCTGCTAATTTTGCCAACATCCGTAGTGCAGTATGTTGACTGTGGGTGTTGTCATTAAAGAAGCAATCGCAAAGACCAAATGGTTTGTTTGAGTGCCAGCTTCTGTACCATCATTTGCAATACTTGTCAATAACGGTCTGCAGTAATTGTGGTGCCAGGTGTAAAGAAGCTATTATGTCACTCAAGATTTCAATCTCTCAAACTTCTTTATTTTACCGATTTGCCGTAAATGTTCTAATATTGTTCAACATTTACATCAGAAGCTGACCTACCTCAGCCGTAGATGGATCCGCTTATACTATCACCTTCAGTTCGATACTATCAACCTGTTTCTCCAGGCGGTCACGAGGTTCGTTTACTGTTACCGTTACAGCTTATGAAAGTCCACTGCTGAAAATAGGTCTCCCCTATGGAATGCTTCAATAAGGGGGATGTTTTCCATAGTTCCCAAGTTTGGCAGGCGGATTGGCAACATCAGCTTTTTTTAAAGTTATAATTAGAAAGACGCTGAATCTTGCTGGTTGGTTTTTTCACTCTGTAATCTATTACGACGCCCACAGGACGGTAAAAGTTAAATTTACAGTCTGTATATGTCCCACTTCTGGGCACAGGCCTCTCATTTCTGAGAGGGCTTTAGGGCATGTAAATGTCAGCCGCGCTGCCCAAATACGTGTTGGTGAACTTCACGTCTTTATAAAGTATATTTTTTTCTCTTATTTCTCAGATATGCCGGTTTCCCCACGATGTTTGCCTTCACCACAGAGCATGTGACAAATTAGCACTAAAAATTCAATTATTAATGATTTTATTGGTACCGATGGGGATCGAACCCAAGTGCTCGCGTACTGTAAAAGGACGATATGGGGTAGTGGATGGTCTTAAATTCACTACCCTATATCGTCAGAGACGCATGTTACCACGTCGGAACTCATATACGAAAGTCACACTAACATTGCTAAAAAAACCGATAGAGAGAAATGATTCACTGATATTAACTAGGAATAACATGCCTTAAACTTAAATGTAAAATTTATTTAAATTTAGATTAGAATACCAAGTTAAACCAAATTTAAAATAGCTATACTACAATTTATAGTGGTCAGTTAAATAAAACTGCAATTTCATAAGTATATTTCTAATAGAAATTAGATTTAATAATCATTATTTTTAAATTTCAGGACCAGTTGAAGGGTGATGCAGTCACTGAGCTACGTGTTAAGTACATCAAGCGATTAGAAGATGCCGTGCCTGCTGGCGAAGACTAATTTTTTATTATTAATTATTGTGCTGTTTAATTTTTTTATTAGTATCATTCCTTACTAGGCCCCTGTTGGATAGAGGTTTTTACCATACTTTGAGGGGAAATTTTATCCGGTTTTGAAAACTGGGAGGCTATTAATTCAACTGTATTATATTTTAAGGCGACGTGAGTTCACAGAGGCAGCACGCACTTCTTTTAGGAATTGATTTAAAAAAATACTCCACTCAGAAATTAAAATAGAAAAATCAATGTTAAAGCTAATGTAATGAAATTTTTTGTTTCGTTTATGTCAACGTACTTGACACATATTAGTCTATTTCGTAAGAAAATAGCTATGTATATTTATATAATAATTATTTATGTATAAGTACGGATGTCAAAACGATCGTGGCGCTTCGTAAAATGTGGGCACGATTTTTTAAAGCAATAATCATATATTATTTGTGATAATACGAGAGGCATGTTATTGAATTAGGTTCTTAATCGCATATATTTTTCTTTACATCTTTTCTTTCCTGATAATAAGCAAAATGTTTTAAATAAAGTAACTTATTGTCCACCTAGTGTCGCACGCTTAAATCGTGCTGAACAAATATGCGTGCAGCGAGAAGGGATACCATAAACCCTTCAAAGGAAATCCTAACCTTAAATGTAATTTTTTTAATCAGCAGTGTAATTATGTAAATACTGCTGGGTATCGTGGTTGCCTTTCTTTGATGTTTGATGCTTAGTTTCAGTGTATTGTGTGTAAAATATTAGTTTCAATTTCAATCAAAAGCCGATGTCTTTATTTCATATATACTATTACTATTAACTTTATAATATATAAAATTTAAAATACGTTAACTGTTGTGTTGTAGTTAAGAACTGTGCTAAAGATTTACATTTTACTTTTTTAAAACCTCGTCATCTATTTGTAAAGAGTATATTATTTGGAAACAAAAAATGATTTTAATGTTTTCATACAGTAAGATAAATAAAATATAATCTGAACAAACTGATTAGCAAATCCTGTCTTTCATTACTTAAACTGGTGATAATAGCATAATTTATTGTTTCTTTTAAACGCGATGGTTTTTAGTTGAATTATAAATTTACGCATAAATTAAATATCAATCTAATTCGATTTGCTTGCGATAATTATCGATATAAATGTAAATAATTATATAAATATGTAAATTCGGTAATTTATATAATATTAATATAAATTAGAGATTTAGTTAATATGAATACTTCCGTATACTTTAAACAAGGATAGCGCTAAAAATAAAACAACAGACTGTGTTTGGATCACACAGTAGCCTCTTACATAGTACAAAAGCCTATTTAAACAAAATATAACAATATACACGCCTTTGCTTTGGTAGTTTACACAGACTATTAGTTTAGTTTAGTTTACGGCGGGCAGTTTTCCGCAGCTCCACGACTAAGCGCGTATTTAGCGTGTGGGCAAGAATAATGTGATTATTCGAGCCATGAAATCTCCCCGAAGAAGTTCAACAGTCCTTTGATGTTGCAAGCAACTTCGGGGAGCGATGCCGGCGTGCTAAGATGTTTAGCCCTGTATGCAGCGACTTCTGGACATGTCAGTAACACGTGAGCTGCCGTTTCTTCCTCCCCCATACGTGTTTGCACAGGAGGCTATCTGTAACACCAATGGTAAATAAATGTCTATTAAAGAAGCTATGTCCTGTGATAGCATTTGTTTCTAAATAAATAAATAAATTTATTCACAAGAAATATGGTACAAAGATGTTCTTATAAAAATAATAATGATTCACATATTTCACCAATTTTGGTATATGAAAACTTATTTACTAATTAAATTATGGTTAGAATATACAAAAATTTAAGTAAAATTAAACATGCATCACTTTACAATCTTTTCTATCCTGATCTGTGGCTTGTTTAGTCTCATTAGAACCTTTGTTAGACGACTGTTTATTTCAAGCAGGGCCTCCCTAGCTTGTCTACACTCTACTAAATTTTTCCAACGCTGAGCGTGTACATTATTGAAGTTTCTACGTACCAGTGAACGAACGTAACCGGGATTGGTATTATTGGTTCCGGCCCTATAGTGGCCAGAGCCAATCCCCTTCTAGCCAGTTCGTCTACTACGTCGTTGCCTCTGGATCCACTGTGTCCTTTAATCCATTGCTGAGTCACATTTTTGTGCTTACATATCTCATTTAATCGTTGATGACATTCATATATTAGTCCCAAGTTCACTACATTACAACTTAGAGTTTGTAGTACCGCCATACTGTCGGTCAGTATTCTGATGGGGAAGTCTTTTACCTTCCTAACATCTATTGCTATGGACGCTCGGATGATACCTATACATTCAGCTTGGAAGACTGTTATGGGTACCCAGCGGTGTACATATGTGGATATTAAGGTTTTCAGAGAAAGATCCAGATCCTACATCTTCATTTGTTTTAGAACCATCCGTGAAAACTTTAAGTTCTTTTTGGTTTAATCACTCCAGATTCATCTAATTGTATCTTATACTTCTTATCGAATACAAATTGTTTTGAGATTTTATTGTACTTGGCTTGTATGATAAGAATTTTTGAGTAAATTTTATCAATTATACCTGTATAAAGGACTACTCTTACTCAAAAGATTTAGGGTTTTGAGTCTAATGGCAGCTAAAGTTGCTTCATGTTGTATGTGTAGATGAAGCGGGGTTAGCTCTAAAGCTGCTGTTGGTGTAGTTCTTATGCAGCCCGTGGCAGCCATACAAGCCAATCTCTGGTAACGCTGAAGCTTTTTTTATAGTGGTGGTTTCATTAGTTTTGGTCCACCATACCAGAGCGCCGTATGTGATCATGGGCCGAATTACAGTTTTGTACAGCCACAGTATAATTTTTGGCGTCAAACCCCATCATTTTCCAATCAAGTTTCTGCATTGCCAGAAAGTTATACTAGCTTTGTTGATTTTGTTTTCTATGTGTTTATTCCAGTTGAGTTTACTGTCCAAGGTAAGATCTAATAAGTATTTTACCTCGGAGGATAGCTGGAGTTTTGTGCTGAAAAGTCTTGGGAGATGATAGTTATTCAGCATTCGTTTTTCCTGTGAACATTACACTAGAACCGTTTTCTTTGGATTAACGGTTAGGTTAATTTCCCTTCACCATCTCTCCACTATATACGGAGAGCCGTTTGAATCAGGTCGCACACCATGCTTGCTGTCTTTCCAGAGACCAGTATTGTCAGGTAGAAAGTAGTATAAATATTTGGCATTTAATTTGCTGATGAGTTCATTAATGACCATATTCCACAGGAGAGCCGAAAGAACCCCACCCTACGGGCGGCCTTTCCTGGTCTGAATTGTTTGAGATTCACCAGCAATCTTTATTGTTCGTGTACTGAGCATGTTTAAAAAGTAAAAAGTATAAAAACATATTTAAACAAAATATAACAATATAAACGCTTTTTTGCTTTGGTCGTTTTCTAGACTGTTAAAATGGAATATTTCGGAGAAAAATCACAGCTCATTCCGTTAATTTGTCATTAATTATTTGCTGATAACATTATTCTTTGGCGACAATCTCTACTCTATGCTACTATTTGACCACGGGACCACAGGCTTATGGAGTGTAGAAGTAAGGAGTACCAACTCCCATAGTAGAATAGTTGAAAAAGGTGTCCATCTGTAAGCAGCAAATAACAGTTCAAAAACTCTCTACAACAGCGCTGGAGTAGCTACTGGGATGAAATGAACTTAGCAGTTGTTGACAGTTTGAAGTTTGCTGCTAAACTGCTCAGTAGCTCTAAAATAATTTTATTTAGTAAATATAACCTCGAAAAAGTCGTCTATCCCACTAACAGTTTTCGGCACGTTCTTTAAAATTTAACCCGTAGCTATAGTGGCGCCACCCTTATTTAACGGTTTTCTATGGACACTTTTTAATACACAGTCTGTACTTATTTCTACACTCCATACACAGACTGTTATGTGTTTGACACGTAGAAGGAAGCCTACGGTTTGACATTGGCACTATGAATGTAACATAGTTGTTACTATGGAGTGTAGAAGTAAGAAGTACAGACTAACTTTATTGCACAGACTCACCATAATTATTTTTTATAATAATTATTTTATTGTTTTCAAAATTTTTATTTTTAAAATCACATGTTTCACGGCGACTTTTTCTATCTAATATTTTACAAATTATTTAAGACAAAGTAGTTGAGGTTTTAAATACTGCAGTTTCATCAACTACTCTAGTCACCACAAATTTCTCAACTCAGTACACTTCACTCCGTCGACAAATGTTAAGTTCATTTCATACCCCGTAGCTACTCGAGCGCTGTTATGGAGAGTTTTTGAACTGTTATTTACTGCTTACAGATGGACACATTTTCAACTATTCTCCTATGGGAGATTGTCCTCCTTACCTCTATACTCCCGATAGACTCCCTAATCTACGGAATGTAAACAAACGACAGATTAATGAGTGTTCCAAATTGGAAGTATGAACGAATCATTAAATGTTTTAATGTGCTTATTTTGTTTTATTCTATGTATTTCTAACTCGTATAAAATTCTATACAAAACTTATTTTGTTTCTGCACTCCTTTATAAGTATAAAGTTTAATTACCCCAATCTTACACTCCGTATCTTAGTGTATAAATAAGCAACCTTACTTATAAGTACTTTAAGTTCCGTATGTTTGAAAACAGGTACAAAGTTTTCCCTTCACATACTAATTTATAGAAGATAAATGTAATTAATTATCGCAAGCAAATCATACAGTCTCTAGTTAAAAATAATGCTTTTATAATTTGGAATTACAATTTAGTGTGATCATTAATTTGATGATAGTAGTATAATGTATAATAATATAAATGACAAGAATGAAATGAAAATCCACAAAAGAGACGATAGAGAGAAACTGAAACATTAGAAGGCCCTGATAACAGCTGAAATAAATAAAAAATTACGGTTGCCTACCATCCCACCAAGCGTGGGAAGTATGGCAAATATCTCCCCTGGGAGGCAATCTATAGGGAGCTCTGTGTTCAGCAATGGACTTTTACAGGTAGGTTTTTATGACAATGATGATGATATAGGAGGGTGACACTGAAAGTTCTTAGAAAATCAAAAACTGAACAAACTAGCAAATTATTAGTTTTATTATAGCTTTTCAAAGTATTGCCCATTTACATCAATACATCGCTGCATCCGATGGAACCATTGAGAAAAGCACTGTGCCCACTCGTCCTTAGGGGTCTCTTCGACGGCATTTTGAAACGCAGCCACTGCTTCCTCGGCGTCCATAAAACGTTTTTCTTTTATTTTCGGAAATAAATGAAAAGCGAGGTGCGAGGTCGGGGCTATAGGGCGGGTGACCCAGTAATTCCACTAAACTTAGGGTGTCTGACGTCGCCAAGTAGTCGATTGTTTGCTTGACCATGTGCGACGAGGCGTTGTCGTGATGAACTGGTGAAAGAGGATCCTACTGCGAGGTCGTTTCTCCCGAATTTTTTCCAAGACAAGTGACAAAAATTGTTAGTGTACCACTCACTCTGAAGCAACTGTTTTTCAATCCTCTAAAAATTGTTGCGTAATGAACTGTCCTTCCGAAGAACGAGGTCACCATCTTTTTTCCCACACTTCGACCTCTCTTTATTTGGAAACTCCTCGGAAGGAAACACCCAGACAGCAGACTGGCTCTTAGTTTCAGGATCATAACAACAAGTCCAGCTTTCATCACCCGTAAGTATGTCGAACACATTATTTGAGTTACCTCCGTTAAATCTTTGGACCATTTCACGACACCAATCAACACAACGGAGTTTTTGGACCTCTACCAAATTAGGTATGAGGTATTCATCGGGCACAAAGCTTCTTGATCGCTAAATGTTCATGGAGAATTTGATGCACTTGACTCATACCAATGCCTAAGCTTGTCCGAATCTGCTGATAAGTCGCTCTTCCATTCAGTTCCATTTTCAAAATTTGAACTTATTTTTTTATTATATTGTTTATAAGTGGCCAGTTCTAAAACTTTCAGTGTCGCCATCGTACATACGTAATTTTGAGCAATATACTACTTGTTTGTACTTCGAAAGTTATTGTTGTTGTACTTTGAAAGTAAAGAAAGTAGTGCCTGAATAGAAACTACTACTTATGCCATACTATATGTACAGTGTACACTCATTATATTCTTATAAAGTACCAATTTGTTTTTATATATAAGTTTTTTTTAGAAGATGGGACGAACGAGCATGCGGCTCACCTGATGGAAAGTGACTAACGTCGCCCATGTACAACTGCAACACCAGGGGAATTGCAGGTACGTTGCCTGCCTTTTAGAAAGGAGTAAGCTCTTTTCTTGAAGGTTCCTAAGTCGTATCGGTCCGGAAAATCGCCGGTGGTAAACGATTCCTCAGGGGGGTCGTACGTGGAAGAAAACTCCTAGTGAAACGTACAGTTGTGTACCGCCAAGCATCCAGATGGTGTGCATGGTATCGTGAGTTTTGTCGCGATGTGCGTTCACGAAATTTGGCGGCTGGGATTAATCCGAACAATTCCTCAGAGCACTCCCCGTGGTAGATGCAATAGAAAATATACAGAGATGCAATATCTCTTCGCATCGTCAGTGTATTCAACCGGTCGGAGAGGATTCGGTCGTCGACGATTCGAGCCGCTCTGCGTTGAATGCGGTCAAATGAAAGGAGCTGGCCCTGGGGACCCCAGGCCCAGAGATGGGAACAGTATTCCGTGTACGGCCTAACCTGCGCTTTGTAAAGTTGCAGGCGGTGTGTCGGCATGAAATATTGTCCCGCTTTGCTGAGCACGCCAAGCTTTTTAGAGGCCAATTTGGCCTTCTCTTCCAGGTGACCACGAAACTTCACATCCTTTGATATATCGACGCCGAGGATTCCGATACTGGTTGAGGCAACATGGGGAGTGCCTTGAAACTGAAGAGATACGACAAAGGGGTTCTTTTTGTCTGTAAACGCATAAACTTGAGTCTTCTTGGGATTGAACTGGACTAGATTTAATCGCCCCAGTCCGAGACTTTGTTCAACATTGTCTCAACTTCAGACACAAGTTTGTTCCGGTACTCAGCGACGATAAACGCGAGAAATATGAGCACGGCCGGTGTATAAAGCATCACCAGTACTGTCGTCCGCATAGCAAAGAATGTTACCGGTTTGCAACATATCACTGATATGCAGAATAACATTAATGAGAGCACGCAGCCTTGTGGAACACCAGCGTAAACGTGCTTACAATGGGAGCATGCTTCGTCTACCACGACCTTGATGCTCCTATCAGACAGAGAACTGGTAATTCAATAGGAAAAATTTTCGGGAAGCCCATAGGAAGGAAGCTTCGAGTGAAACTCTTTGTCCCAAACTCGGTTGAAGGTCTTCGCTATGTCGAAACTAACCGCCAAAGCCTCCCCCTTGGAATCGATCGCCTGCGCCCATCGGTGTGTTAGATATACAAGAAGATCACCAGCTGAGTGACCACGGCGGAAACCGTACTAGCAGTCACTAATCAGCTGGTGCTCTTCGACGTATCGCGTGAGCTGGCTGTTAATAAAGGACTCCATTATATCATACATACATACATTATTAAGTACGTAATGTCTCATCAAAATTTCTGGTTCATTTATTTCGTATAATCTAATATTTATTTAAGTATATTTAAGTGTATAAATTAGGATAAATAGTATAAACAAAATAAATAAGTATCACTGCGACTCAGCTCTGTGCGACTGCTTGACCACAAACCATTACGTGTTTAACACGTGTACAGCGGACACAGACCTATTATACCTAGACTTGCATCTTGCGTGGCCACTTCACTTCAGTGTATCTCGCTTTATACAGTGAGTGTTGCAATCAAAATGCTATTTCTTTAAAATTAGGCTGTTTTTATTCATTCATTACGTCTACATAGGCCTTACGTACCATTTCTACGTTCAGTGACGGACATGCCTAACGTGTTCTTCTAAATTTTCGTCACATGGTGGTGACACGCCCGTTTAGACGTTGTGTTCTGAATTTTTGTGTAATATTTCGGGTTTTGAGCTGTTTTGTTTAAAAAAAATTGAAGTAGCCTCGTAAATTTTTGGCTCACTTGAAGTCCTTCAAAAAAATCTGCTTAAGAATAAGATTTCGCAAATACGCTTGACGTGTTGAGCTACCAAGGGCATTCAGAGGTTGTCCTGACCTAAGCCATCATTTGAAAATTACTAAAACAAAGTTATTGTAAAGAAGAAGTTTATGTTTGAACAGATCACAGAAACTTTTTTATATAATAGCAAATGAGTATGCAGATAACGTGATGGTGTGTCAACCGCCGCCCACGAACAACTACAACATCAGGGAAACTGTAAAAGGTCCCTGTAGGAATCTTTGAAAATTGTCGAGATTTTAATAGCAATAAAAAATACAAGTAATGATGAAGAAATAACACGAAGAAAAAAATTACCTAGATGAATCCTCGAGAGTAATTAGGTACTAGAGGTAATGCTAAAATAAAAACAAAATTCTCGTAGTTGAACTATTTATCCATATTATGACGTTTTACGTGGTGCAAAATAAGATTGCACTTCGACTTATTATTTCATATTTAAATAACAGAACTCAAAAGTCGTTATCAATGGTAAAGGTTCCTCCCATATAATACAATAATACACAATAGAATGGCTGTCAACCTTGCTTTGTAGGAGGATCGGCGTCGCCGGGAGCACACATACAAGCAATTACGTCGTATTATCAGTTATCACTACTACAAACCCATTTTAGACTTGATTAATGTTAATACATAAATATTTCTTTATTTTTGTTCCTAATTTTCACAAAATATAAATAGTTTCGACTTACTGGTTGTAGAATATGTCTCGTTGTCGTCGTCGTCGTCGTCGACACGTAATTATTGCACAATTTGCTATTTTTTAAATAATTTGCATGCAGCGACGCTTTACACGAAAATTAGAAACGATTGACTGTGTTGACATTTATAGGTGTGAATTAACAAGTTATTGACATGTTTGGGCCCATTCCTGTTTTTAGTCTATATATTGTAGAGGTCAATCACGATATAAATTATCTTGTAAGGGTTCTTTAATTTTCAAATTCAATCGACAGTCAAATAATTTTAACAATGTAAATAATGCTCTATCGAAACTAGTAGGTACATTGGTTTAATGCTAATAATATGGCAACAAGACAGTGATAAGAGTGACACCTACGCAATAATAAATACTCTTAAATTTAATTATTCCAAAAATCAAAGGTGATGATACACTGATGAGGGATGCTATATCTGCTATATCTGTAGGATTCAAGTTAGAAATAACCCTCGTATACTTTTTCTAGGATATCGTACAGATTGTTGTCGATATTTTTCAGAGTTTCAAAAGCATCCGTAATTGAAATAATAGCAAAAGTGTGTGCTGCTATAAATGAAAGTTGTAAATATTTTATCAAAGTAAATAAAGTTTATAACTTTAAAAGTTACTTATAATCAACTTATATAGTGATTAAAACTAATTTGATCGGACCATAAATAATAATTAAGAAGCTGAAGGTCCTCCGGGTTAACAATGACATCGGGACGTCAGGCATCTCAGTCCCCCGTGCCCATAGGTTACTTAGGTATAGGTACCTAATGGAAAACCATAGGTACTTACGAAACCCAGACTGCAATTGAGGAAGAATGTTCTTTTTCTCAAGATATTCCGTAAGCTGCTGGCAGACAGTCTTTTCTAATACTTTTAATAGGTATGGTAAATACTAATACGTATTAGCTAGGGTGTATATCTTTTAAGCTCAAGGGGTTATTGTTCTTAGGGAGCGGTCGAACAATAGCTATTTTCCAAAGGTCAGGGAGTGCAGAGGTTAAGGTTGACTTATTAATGATTGTATGTATGATCTCTAAAGAGTTAGGTAATGTCATGATTATCATTTTTAATGATAAATTGCGAATTGAGAATTATGCGTAAAATATCGTTCTGGTTGACTGACAATATATTGAATGTTGCATCGCCGAACCTGTGAAATTCAAAGTGTGTGGTTTTCCTGGCACGTCCAAAAAGTAATTGTTTATTTCATTTGCATCATTAAAGTGAGAAGGCAATTCTACGGTCTGCTTTGGAGGTAATACTGCCCTTTTCAGATTTTTCCAAAGTGATTTTGGATTATTAATTTTTTTGGCATTTTCTTAATTATTTGCATGCGAAATTTGGAAACGATTGTAACGTCAAAACACATCTCGTGTTAACATTTATACATGTGAATTGACGTGTTAGTAGCATTTTAATGGCTACACGGGCTCCGCCCACTCCCCCGTTCTATTAAGTATTATATTATTATAGTATTCTATGATTTTCAATTTTATATTTTTTTTAATTTTATTTTATATATTTTATTTTCAAAAGAAAGAGAACGAGCGAACTGTTACTTATGGGCTGTAATAGCGACATGATTGCCACCGTTTCTGATTCCGGTTGAATAAATGAGTCCATATTTTTTGACTACCAGTTCCAGTATTTAATAATACTTGACAATCACGAAAGTCATATCAGCCTGGGAGCATACGAGCTTTTCCGAGAATACAACCTGCAAGTTCTTTCCTTGTCACCCCATGTATCTCACAAAATGCAGCCGCTGGATCTTACAATTTGCAGTTCACTGAAGATGGCGTATAATAAAGAATGTGAGCTATACGAGGGCGGCACTGAAAATTTCGGGAATCATGGAAGTGACACAACATTACTATTTAAAAATGTATTTATTGCTTTTCGAAGTATTCTCGATGGAACCAATCATTGAAGCAACCATTCTATTCGGATGTTGGGGTCTCCAAAATGGCAGTTTTGTAGTTGTCCACAGCTTCTTCAGGTGATGAAAATCTCTGTCCACGCAAATTATTCTTTATTTTAGGGAAAGTATAGAAATCATTAGGGCTTAGGTCGGGGCTGTACGGTGGATGGTCTAATAATTCTATGTTTTCTTGCTCTAAAAACTCTTTTTGTTCTGTGTGCGGTGTGAGAACTCGCATTGTCGTGATGGAGGATGATGCGGCGGTTGCAGTTCTCTTTACGGAGTTCAGAAACGACCTGTGGCAAACAAATGCTAGCATACCATTCTGCACTAACCGTTCTTTGTCCCTCAAGAGGGATATTCGTAACATGGCCGGTTTTGGAGACAAACGTGGCCACCATTTTTTTTTGCAACACTCCGTGAACGAACAATTTTCGTTGGCTTTAACTCATTTTCGAACACCCAAACTCGTGACTGGTTTTTTGTTTCGGGTTCGTACGAGTATATCCAGGATTCGTCACCTAATACGATGTTGTATACAGCATTTGAAGATCCTGCGTGGAATCTTTCGATAGTTCTGACGCACCAAGTAACGCGAGCCGCTTTTTGTTCTTCACAGAGCGAATGCGGTATCCATCGGGAAAACAACTTTTTTACACCTAATTGTTCATGCAAGATTATTTGTATTTGACTCATGCCAATGCCTAAAGTTGCCTGAGTTTTGCGGTATGTCACATGTCGATCTTCCTCAATCAGCTTACGCACAGCATCATTTTTTTCTTGGATGGCTGCAGTTTTTGGACGACCTTGACGGGGATCATCACTGAGCTTGACATATCCACGTTGAAATTCAGCAAACCACCGATAAATTGTGGTTTTGGATGGGTTTCATCACCAAATGCACAAATCATCCGGTAAACACACTGTTTTTGTGTTAAACCACTTCGAAAGTCGTAATAAATCATCGCTCTTGAATTTTCTCGAGTCAATTCCATTTTCTCAACGACTAAATAAGTTTGACAAAACCTTGAGGCAAGACCGAGAATCTTTTTTTAAATAAATAAATGGTATTCGATTTTTAAAAGCAAGGAGTTTTCAATTAGAAAGATTTTAATACGACAGGAACAGTGGAAATATTCTATTCCCGATACTTTTAGTGCAGCCTAGGTACATGTTTAACAATCCTAGCAAAGGCGTACAACAAAACAGCTAACAAAAGCAAGGATTTAGAGCATCTGGAATTCACCCTATTAACCCTGACAAATTTAAAGACAGCTTTGAAAATACTTTGTTTGACCAATCTCACACCAGTCTGCCTCAAGAGTGCGATGTTCATGAACCTGTAGCTGAGCAAAGCTTGAATGAGTCAGTTAACACTGTCTGCCAGAGTCAAACATTAACACAGGATACCACTTTTATACCTGAAAATGACAGAGATTTAAGCGTTATCATTAACATTCCTCCCCCTTTTCACACCTGTGCCTCTTGCCGAAATCATCAATGTGCCTGTTATTTCTAAAACAATAACCACTTCTAAGCGACAGAATAAGAAGCATTCTCAGATTTTATCCAGCATACGAACAAAAATATAGCTAGAGGAAAAAGTGAAAAGATAAAGTGAGCGAAAAGCTAAAAAAGAAAGTTACAATTAAAAAACCAAAAAAGAACATTAAAACCATACAAAAGAACGAGTCAAGGGTAGGAGTCAGAAATTTGAAGAAGGATCTACAAGGAAACGAAAACGAAAAGTATGAATCCCCAAGGATAGACGATTGGATCATGTGCGCCATTTTTGTAAACTTTGGGCTTATGAAAAATGTATTACCGGCGAGACTAGTAAAGGTTTCGTGTGTAATATGTGCCACATATATAAATTATTCTAGTTTATTATAAAGATTGAATTATGTCGTTCTTAATTACCCCATAGGGTATCGGGTAAAAAGGAACGGCAATGTTTTTTGTTCTCGTTTATATGTCAAGTTAGTTTATGTTAAGATATTTTCGTCACTAGTAATAATAATAAAGTCCTCCAGACCGAATTTTGGTCACGGCGGCTTGCCTCAACGGAGACTAGCCATCGGCACAGGACAGGATTATAGTACCCAAGTGTATGCGCAAGCACAGATGCACTCTCTCTATTCCTTCACTCTCATAGTCCGATGAGACGGTAAACCGACACGACCGGAGAGAAATCTTGCTTTCCGAGGCACGGGCACCGAAAACTTCCTGACACCTGAAACTTCCGGGCAGCTACGGAGAATTTCTTGACGGAAAAACTCAATAATTGTATTTTTGGCCCGACTCGGGATTTGAACCCAGTACCTCACGATCAGCAGTCGCACTATTACATCCACTAGGCCAATCTCTAGCAGGTAAGTAGATAGAGAAGCGAAATTATATTGCAATAAAAGTTGATTGTCTGTGACTTTTTCCATTATTTTTGGGTGTTGGAAGTTGAGTGTTCCCAATTCCCTCACTTTCCACTTTACATTGATCAAAAGTAACAAAAATTTAGGTACCTATTAAATGCCTTATATATGTACCTACAATGTATATTGTAAACAAGGCTGCATCTTTCAAATTACAAAGAATTACTATTTCGAGTGCTAAAACAAAAAAAGGAAATGGAAATTTCCAGTTTCCACTTTCGAAACTGTCAAAAAGCGGGTTACATTCTGCCTGGCTTTTTCCACACAAGTATCAGAGCGTTGAAGTACGATATTAACGAGGGTAGGAAATTTTTAGCATTCAATTTTGTTCTTTGTGCTCGATGAATAAGAGACCCCGGTTTGTGTAAATCTAGAAAAAAAATAGGTTAGATACATTCATAGAGTACGGAAAACTCGTGAAGTGACACCCTCCGCAGAAGTGTTCTCTAGACTAACGAACTCTTTGTCTGGGCACCCGCTTGTTGGGATTTATACTTTAGCATGTTGTACCTAGAGAATTCTGTACTGAGGACTTGAATTGTAAATTATGTAAGTCCTTCGTTTCTATGTATACCCACATATCTCTGTTAAAGAAAGTAGAATAACGTTAATTAGATTATAGAAGGTAAATATTAAAAATATGATAATGGAATAATATTAACGACCATTTATATGATGCCATTTTCTTTTATATGCGAGAGTAATCATAGAATGCAATTAAATAAACGCAACAATTGCCACTCAAAAATTGTAAGCAACTGTTTACACGCGAATGATTGAATGCGATTATTGAATGCAAGTCTTGACAAGAAATAATTGCTAGTGTCTTTTGTTTACACCAAGGCCACCATGTTTAAGAAATGATTGCTTTTAAGTTTTGATTTGTCTAAACACAGCCTTGTGGCGATATGTGTTGAGCCGGTACGAGTATTGTGATTTTTTTTTTACAATACTCGTATCGGTCATTTGAGCTATATAACCAGCTTGATGTCATTTCATCTTACTAAATTTGTTGTACTATGAACTACTATAATTTGGACTATGCCAGTCGGCAGTGAGAAACTTTGATCATAGCCCTCCCCATAAATTGAATGACCACGAACTTCCTCAGAGGGCTACCTAACAGTGAAGGACGTCTTGCTTTCGTACGTCATCATGTATTCTCTGACGCGAAGAAATATGTTGCAGTTTTTTAAACTCAGTGTTTTTTTTTCGGAGACCTGATCGAAGGAGAAATTTCGGATTGTAATTGTCTGCTGTCCTAGTATATTTCAATGGGTGAGATAGCAAAAAAATACGCGTGGGCGTGATTTTTTCTGCTATCTCACCCATTGAAAGACATTACGCACCATAATCATAGCTACGCACATGAACTAAATCTATTCATCTATTACTGGATAAGTAATTCTTTTACCGTCTGGAAAAAAAATGGAGTGTAACAGGTGAACGGAATAGCAGCCTCTGGCACTGGATTTTTTACAATTTTTTTTTTGCTTTTTCTTTAACGTATTATCAAATTGAACTATCAATAAATACCACTAATTTTAAATGAACTTTCGGTAACAAAAAAATTAAAAACCAAAATTTTGAACATAATAAATAAATCAATTAAAAACGGTCGAAATTAAAACAATACGCACCCAAGTAGGTATTTATTGTACAGATCAATTTCATAATATGTTGATTAAAAAAACCATCATTCCGTGCACCTGTTACATCCTATTTTTTACAGACGGTAAAGAAATCACCCAGTACATACATACATATAAAAAAATGAAGTTTCTGTAATATGGAATAGCCTTTTATGCTGCGGCTACACTAACGAGAAATGCCGTTAATTATCCCGTTGATGGACGTTGAATGTAGGTGTGGCCACGAATTAACGCGATAATTTGACAACGGCATTAACAATGCCGTTTCCCGTTTGGCGATAACTCCAGTGGCGGTACATCAAAGGATTAACGCGCGAATTATCGCGTTGAAGCGGCCACACTACGTTTGTCTCATTGTGCACGGTGAGCGCAACGGGGTTGCACGTATAGCTGCGATGGAATGGAGTAATGAAAAAGTTTCTCGAGAATGAATTAAAAAATTACTTCAAATGTACATTTTGATTTACGGTATGAAAGTAAGAAAAATAAGCAAGAGAAAAAAAAGAACAATTTTTGCAGGTCGAAATACATAGTGTACAGTGGTACGAAAATCTCGGTACGTGTTTCTAATTCGCACTTGACCAGTATTTATGATTGACTTAGTTATTATTTCATTAAATATATTTACGTTTATCTTGTTATTTAGCTTAAACCATTGGATAGAATTTAAATTAATAAACATCAATAGATTTACAGTGTACGTTTCCAGTGCATTTGTAGCATCCACCATCTTCTTTTTCTTTGTATTTTTTTTTCTTCGTTTGGCAATGATAAAATATATTCATATAATAAAAATGTACACTCATCCAATATAGAGTAGCTAGTAGCTACGTCAACGTCCATCTTGCTTGAAATTCGAGGAACATTCAATAAAAACATTTAACGCCGTTCAACGGCAAATTTAACGCCGTTCAACAGCGTTGACATTGAAACGACGTTGACCGTTCAAGTTTAGCCACTCACTTTATCCCGTTAAATTTAAGGCAAGAATCGTTGCGTTTATGGGCATTGACGTTTCTCATTAGTGTAGCACCAGCATTATAGAGCTTTTACTGGCATGCCATTAAGGACGCGTTTGCAAATCAACCAAAATTAGGGTGTTTTTCGGTAGATTTTGTGACAAAACTAAACCAAATCAAATATAAGTAAAAACTACCATGTATAGATTGGTTCTTCATCTGCAAATGTCTGTAACTCTTTTGTTGAAAATAGTAGTTTTTTATATTGTAAAAACGAACTTTCGTTGCCATTTTCTACAAAATTAACGATACCGGCTTGTGTTTCGGTAGATGTTTTGGTCTATTATCAACATATTTAAAAATTTAAAAAATACTATAAGATGACAGACATATTCAATTAAAAAACCCTGGGTTTATTTTTTAACAAAATGTCACAAATAGTCGTAAAAAAAATAAAAACTGATGCACATTTTTTCACATATTTTGGTAATATGGATGAATCATAATGTATTGCAATAAGGGCTATTTTATTGTTGGTGCCTGCTTTGATTTATTGTACAAAGATTTCGATGAAACCACAGTCCGCGCTCGGCCGCCGTCGTGAGTGGACACTGTATCGCCTGTTTGCAGCGGCACATTCTGAAAAGATCGCTGTACATACACAAAATATTAGAAAAAAACAAATTGGAAACATAAGTACTTGACAAGTGATAAAATTATTATTTTTATACTCACAGTTTTTATTTAGCTAAAAATAAGTAGGATATATAAACTTACCTACTACTGCAACTCGTGGACGAGCGGAACTAGGTGTGCCGAGTTTGGGCTCGTTTTGTTGGTTATGATGAGACCTTACCTCTGGACTTGATGGCATGACCTGAAGGTGTACTTTCGTGACCGCTATTTGAACTTCTTGCAGAGTAAAACTAGGGGTGACGAATTTGGGCTCCGTTTTGTTAGTTATGACGAGTCTATACCTCTGGACTTGATGGAGTGACCTGAAGGTCTAAATCGGT
Organism: Parnassius apollo; assembly: GCA_907164705.1. Lineage (NCBI taxonomy): Eukaryota > Metazoa > Arthropoda > Insecta > Lepidoptera > Papilionidae > Parnassius > Parnassius apollo. The sequence goes on along the minus strand of CAJQZP010001449.1, from coordinate 15,548,831 downwards.
GATTGCAACTGGAACTCCTAGACTGGTAGAACTAGGTGTGCCGAGTTTGGGTTCGTTTTGTTAGTTACGATGAGACCTTACCACCGGACTTGATAGAGTGACCTAAAGGGGTAATTCAGTAACTACTGCTGGAATTTCTGAACGAGTAGAACTAGGTGTGCCGAATTTGGGCTTCGTTTTGTTAGTTATGACGAGTCCATACCTCCGGACTTGATGGAGTGACCTGAAGGTGTAGTTCAGTGATTACAAGTGGAACTCCTAGACTTGTAGAACTAGGTGTGCCGAGTTTGGGTTCGTTTTGTTAGTTACGATGAGACCTTACCACCGGACTTGATTGAGTGACCTGAAGGTGTAATCAGGTGGTTACAAATGGAATTCCTAGACCAGTAGAACTAGGTGTGACGAGTTTGGGTTCGTTTTGTTAGTTACGATGAGACCTTACCACCGGACTTGATAGAGTGACCTGAAGGGGTAATTCAGTAACTACTGCTGGAATTTCTGAACGAGTAGAACTAGGTGTGCCGAATTTGGGCTTCGTTTTGTTAGTTATGACGAGTCCATACCTCCGGACTTGATGGAGTGACCTGAAGGTGTAGTTCAGTGATTACAAGTGGAACTCCTAGACTTGTAGAACTAGGTGTGCCGAGTTTGGGTTCGTTTTGTTAGTTACGATGAGACCTTACCACCGGACTTGATTGAGTGACCTGAAGGTGTAATCAGGTGGTTACAAATGGAATTCCTAGACTAGTAGAACTAGGTGTGACGAGTTTGGTTTCGTTTTGTTAGTTACGATAAGACCTTACCACCGGACTTGATGGAGTGAAATTCGGCACACCTAGTTCTACTGGTTCAGAAATTCCAGCAGTAGTTACTGAATTACCCCTTCAGGTCACTCCATCAAGTCTGGTGGTAAGGTCTCATCATAACTAACAAAACGAACCCAAACTCGGCACACCTAGTCCTACAAGTCTAGAAGTTCCACTTGTAATCACCGAACTATACCTTCAGGTCACTCCATCATGTCCGGTGGTAAGGTCTCATCATAACCTACAAAACGAACCCAAACTCGGCACACCTAGTTCCACCAGTCTAGGAGTTCCAGTTGCAATCACCGATTTACACCTTCAGGTCACTCCATCAAGTCCGGAGGTATGGACTCGTCATAACTAACAAAACGGAGCCCAAATTCGGCACATCTAGTTCTACTCGTTCAGAAATTCCAGCAGTAGTTACTGAATTACCCCTTCAGGTCACTCCATCAAGTCCGGTGGTAAGGTCTCCTCATAACTAACAAAACGAACCCAAACTCGTCACACCTAGTTCTACTAGTCTAGGAGTTCCACTTGTAATCACCGAATTACACCTTCAGGTCACTCCATCAAGTCCGGTGGTAAGGTCTCATCATAACCAACAAAACGAACCCAAACTCGGCACACCTAGTTCCACTAGTCTAGGAGTTCCTATTGTTGTAATCACCTAATTACACCTTCAGGTCACTCCATCAAGTCCGGAGGTATGGACTCGTCATAACTAACAAAACGAAGCCCAAATTCGGCACACCTAGTTCTACTCGTTCAGAAATTCCAGCAGTAGTTACTGAATTACCCCTTCAGGTCACTCTATCAAGTCCGGTGGTAAGGTCTCATCGTAACTAACAAAACGAACCCAAACTCGGCACACCTAGTTCTACCAGTCTAGGAGTTCCAGTTGCAATCACCGATTTAGACCTTCAGGTCACTCCATCAAGTCCAGAGGTATAGACTCGTCATAACTAACAAAACGGAGCCCAAATTCGTCACCCCTAGTTTTACTCTGCAAGAAGTTCAAATAGCGGTCACGAAAGTACACCTTCAGGTCATGCCATCAAGTCCAGAGGTAAGGTCTCATCATAACCAACAAAACGAGCCCAAACTCGGCACACCTAGTTCCGCTCGTCCACGAGTTGCAGTAGTAGGTAAGTTTATATATCCTACTTATTTTTAGCTAAATAAAAACTGTGAGTATAAAAATAATAATTTTATCACTTGTCAAGTACTTATGTTTCCAATTTGTTTTTTTCTAATATTTTGTGTATGTACAGCGATCTTTTCAGAATGAGCCGCTGCAAACAGGCGATACAGTGTCCACTCACGACGGCGGCCGAGCGCGGACTGTGGTTTCATCGAAATCTTTGTACAATAAATCAAAGCAGGCACCAACAATAAAATAGCTCTTATTGCAATACATTATGATTCATCCACATTACCAAAATATGTGAAAAAATGTGCATCAGTTTTTATTTTTTTTACGACTATTTGTGACATTTTGTTAAAAAATAAACCCAGGGTTTTTTTAATTGAATATGTCTGTCATCTTATAGTATTTTTTAAATTTTTAAATATGTTGATAATAGACCAAAACATCTACCGAAACACAAGCCGGTATCGTTAATTTTGTAGAAAATGGCAACGAAAGTTCGTTTTTACAATATAAAAAACTACTATTTTCAACAAAAAGAGTTACAGACATTTGCAGATGAAGAACCAATCTATACATGGTAGTTTTTACTTATATTTGATTTGGTTTAGTTTTGTCACAAAATCTACCGAAAAACACCCTAATTTTGGTTGATTTGCAAACGCGTCCTTAAAACAGGATTAACCATTTTAAACATTTTGTCTGCCTGTCTATTCCTCTGGCCTAATCTTCGCCATGACTGAAACTTGTCTAACAGATAGAAAGTAACGTAAGTAATCTAGGTTCTAGGCTATATTTTAAGCGAAAAACTTGAAGTTTTTTGAAAAAACGAAAAATTGATAAAATTGCCAAATGGTCTGAAAACGAATGTAATTAAAATTATTTATATTAATTAATCGATCTTACCCAGGCGAAGCCTGTGCGGGTGGCTCGTAATCTCGTCGATGACGCACAAAAAACTTATGTTAAAACATAGGTACATTGCGAACGTCGGTACTCGAATTGATTGGAAATCATTGGTATCGAAATAGTTAACTACAGATGCAATCAACGATTTTATTGTTCTCTTGTATTGTTTATCAATTGAACATAGACCGGCTTTAATTAAGCAAGGTTTTGTTCAATGAGAGGTAGATACGAATCTTTGCGATTTTGTGACAGTGAATGGAGTACTTTTTATATGTGGTAGAGCCATGCTGCAGTTATATTGGTAGTATAGTTGTAGCACGAATGGGTTGGCTCGACTGGGGAAGGACCACGCCCTCACAGTATATCAGCGTAAAGTAGCAGCTTAATACTGCTGTGTTTCGCACGGTGAATGTGGAGATTCGGAGACCCTTTTTTTACTGGAAACGAGGCATTCCATCTTAGTCCTCAGTGGTGACAACGCATCTGCGTTTTGATTTCAAGGATAAATGTAGATGTCTATAGGCCACAGCATCCACTTACCATGAGGTGGACTGTGTGCTCGTTTGTCACCCTATCCTATAAAAAAACACACATGTTATATGACGTGACAATATCAGAGAACATTTTCATTGCTCTTAATACTATTGTATTTCAAATTAAGAATCATTTGTTGAAATATCCGGGATTATGTTACGTAATTAGTTAAATGTAGTTGTGGCTTAGAGTTAGAATAATATACTTAGGTTGTGGCTACAGGCTATAGAATTTTTACTAGGTGGTAGCACCACATATTAAATAAAGTTACTACGTACGTAGGACTCCTTTTTCACCTTGGAGTCCGCTCTTCCTTCCGCTGCCGCCAAATGCTTATACTCCTGTGTACCAGTCTGTAGGTTACCTATAGAGAGCCAGTATAATAACACACTGTGAGGCATTCCATGTTTATCCTCGGACGCGACAACGCATGTGTAACTTTCTTTGTTTGAAGTTGACTGTAACTATCTATGGACTGTGATAGGCACTTACCAGCTGGTGTATCGCAAATTCACTTATTTATTTATTTATTAAACTTCATACACACATTAGATGTATATAGGCGGACTTAATGCCTGAGGCGCTATCTACCAGTCTACCTTAGACTAGTGCGGAGATAATAGAGGTAGGTGTAATAAGAAGTATGTACAGCAATTAATATTCACACACACACACACATATATACATATATATATATATATATATATATATATATATATATATATATAATCATACATATATAATATTTATGAAATTAATATAAAATTAATAGCTTTGATTATATACCTGTATATAATCAAAGATAAGAACATACATCGGTTATCGCTATAGAGCTTGATTGAAAGTAGCGTTCCTTTTTAATTTAAGTAATTTAATTTTTTTATTATTAGTAAATTGTTTTTAATTCATTGATATGCCCTCTGGTTTAAAACTATATTATTTTTACATTAGATAATTGTAGGCAACATAAGCATTAGATACCTATTTTACACTTTTGTAACAGTAACAGAATGTTCTATATGTGTTCGCCGAGTATAGAAAATCTAGTTAGGTACAACGCTTAACTTATTGCCTTTAATCTTTAACCTCTAAAAAACATGTTTCGTAATTTATCGTCCAGTGTGAATCGATAGAAAAAGAAATATCGACAGAAAAAGAAATAACATTTTTGGCATTTATAGCACTTCTTCACCATTACTTAAAGATTCACTGCCAGATTTGATGCTCTTCTGCTGTGTTTTTTCCAAATTTATATGGGACCAATTTCAAGGTATACACTATCCAATAAAAAAAGAATTATCAAAATCGGACTACTCTGTAATAAATCACAGGTGGACTGTGTGCTCGTTTGTCAATCTTGTTCTATATAAAAAAGTAAACTATAACCAGCCAGTGTACCATACAAAAAAAAACTTTTTTCGAAAATCTTCCCACGTTGCATGTATATAAATTAGGTAAGTATCTATTCAATATGTTTAAAATTTAAATTTCTATTAAATGTATACCATATAGGTATCAACTAAAATAGTAAAGTAAAATAAATTTTTATCATATATCGGTCCCACTGCTGGGCACACACCTTCTCTCCTTTATGCTTATGAAGCAATTGCTGCGCTTCTTCTTCCTCCTCATTAAAATAACTTATTCCTTAGACTTCCTCACGATGTTTTCCTTCACCGCTGAGCATGTGGTAAATAAGCGCTTAAAATTGCAATTAATAATTTTATTTGTACGGGTAGGGATTAAATCAAGGTCAATCGTGTAAATGAACGAACTTTTCTGCGAGCACGTGGCCGAAGATAACAACTAAAAATATTCAAATAATAATTCTGTACAGTGTAAATAATGTCGAAATTATTTTGTTCTTTCCTTATTGCTTTCCGGTTCCTTAGTATTAATTATAGATTTAACTAATGAAGTTTTTGAAGTTGTGTTATAAGATTAGGTACTTCGTAATGATGATATGAAAGCAATTTTACGTTGTGGGTACATTAATAATGAAAATTACAAACAAACAAAATGATTTCTGACATTTTTGCTAAACGAATTACAGTTATTAATAAGTTTATTGTAACTTATAAATTTTAAATTATTAATGTTTTGAATTGTTGACATAACCCATGCCATGGAAAAAACAATAATTGAAAACTTACTTAGGCGGAAAAATAAATTGAAAGTGATTTTTTTGTAAAATATTCGTTTAATGTAAATAACCACATCTAAGTATGTTTTTATGGGTCAGGAATAAATAAAAAAGATGGAATTATCTTACCGCAACTTTTACTAACTAACAAAATGATTACCTACATAAAATTGTTCTTACTTATATAGAGTCTACAAATATTTATTTTTTAGTACATAGAACAATTAAAATTATTAATGAAATCATTCCATTTGAAGTGAAAAATGCGCAATATGCGAGATTTAGTCGTGTTGTCGAGAGCGCTGTATTTTATAGAATTTAGAGCCAGTTGTTTAAGCATTCTTAAATCCGACAGTCTACTTGCTACCGCGACAAAGGCTACGTAAAAATCCTCAGACAAAGGATCGGCTTCCCATACTCCAGGATCGTCACTCGACAGTACTACTGGCAACCCTTGAGCAAGGAAAGTACTCAAGGGATGGTTGCGTATATCACGCACTAAAGATAGAACTGCATTTGATATTACGTTTACTTCCAAACCAATATCTCTTTTGATCACTTCGTTTAAAATAACAGGATGCTTGGGAAGTGCATAAGCATGACCAATTCTTTTTGCTCCAAGCAAAATTGCATCTACAAGATTTGCGTCAGTTAACGTCCCGTACCAATCAGTTTCTCCTGCGTGAAAGAAATAATTCATCTCCGAAGAAGTTTCCAATAACCTAGGGACGAACTCTATTAACGGACTTCCTAAATCTTCTTGTCCGACTAAATCGAAGCCAGCAAAAGCGTCAGGCATACTCTCCTTAATCCTTCTTGCTAACAAGATATAGTCTTCTAGTTTCGCATTATTCACTTGCCTTGAAGGTGCATATATTAGTTTCGCTCCTACAAAGTCTTTATGTTCTTTCATAAATTGTTTTATCACCTTCTTATAAGTTTTCGCTGTGATCAATGGATCATACGTAGTGCCATCTAACTCGTACAAACTTGGCAGGATACTTCTCACTTCTATGTACATGATATTGTCTTCTCTGAATTTCTTTAATGCGTCGTAGAAATATTGCTCCCATATTGGCCTGTAAGACAGCATTGGTGCGACAGTTATGAAGAACTGCATAAATGCTCCCCAAGTTTCTTTTATACTCGGATAAACTTCGTCAGGATTCTTTACTACCAATGTAAAATGTTTTTTCAACTCTGCGTCGAATTTAGAAATATCATTAGACGCACGTCTAGCTTCGCTCATAAGTTGCCATTGACTTTCGCAAGTTGTGTTTGGCTTTTTACTGGCAAACATTAAATGCAAATTGCTTCCAAAGCAAACATAGAGATTCTCTAAATACGTTACATTCATAAGATAGTCGGGTCCTAGAAGTCCCATGTCGTGGACATGAAGTGCAGCTCCTTTTGGCATATTCTTTATAATCTTGTACACTTTCGAAGACCGGATGTTGTCTTTATAAGCGAAGTAATGATGCGAACAATTAAAATATCTCGGGTTGTCGAACCAGTAATCAATTTCCTTGAACTTGTGCGTCATCAGGCAGTTGTTGACCGCGGTTTCCTTATCGCTGAGGGAAATTATACCGCCTGTAGATAGAAGGGCTTCGTCCAGTAGGATTTTGTATCGTTTATCATAGTACTCCGTCAGATCTGACGCAGAAACAGTGTAAAAAAACAAAAAAAGTACGTTACGCATGTCGATATTTGAGACGTACCGCACGGCTTAACGTTGAATATGCACTGACCACTGATCGAGCGCATTGACCCGAATGACCCCAAACAGTGTAGTAACATAATTTAGTTTGTAATCACATTCAGTCAGCTAAATTAAACGAGTTGATGGGACGCTTTTGTAGTATTACTTATGGACTTTCCATTTTTAGTTTATTGAAATATATCGTATTTAGCGCATTATGAATAATGAAAAAAAATTACCAAATACACGAGTACATTTTTTACTATTTACATATGTGGAGTAAAACGTATTTTGTTTGTGTTATAGGTATCTAGGTATTGTCTTTTGTTTGAACTTTCTTAGTTGGTGATTTTCGATTTCGATACGAACAATATATTTTTTTTTCTCTTTTTTTAAAAGACACACTAAGATTGTCTCCTGTATCGTGGGGACAGTTTACAAACATAAATTTCACGAGGACAAGCAACCTGACCCGGAATAATTACTTACATATATGTCATACAAAAATATGTTCCATGCGGGATTCGAACCCGCAGGCCTCAGCGCTGTAACTCATTACCACTGCGCCACGGAACCGTCACAAATGAAACGTCTTTCCCCGCCTGCCCGGGACCATGGATGCTGTAAAGTAGTGCAAAGGTCGCGTCGGTAGTATAAAATAAGTTGATATACGCAATATAATCCGTAAAAACAAGTTACATTAAGATTTATACATATATAAGTAGTATCATCACCATCGTCATTACTGTCTACCAGTTTGAATATTTTGGGTCTGTCAATCTCAAACGTATCAAGATTTTTTACCCACTAAATATTCTGTAGAATTTTATTTATTTGTATCATCATCAGCCCAGTAAAAATACACTACTGGATATGGGCATCTTCTGTTGCATGGAGTATACACCATGACTGTAATGGTCGCCACACACGGTCAGTTCAACTGATCATTCCAACTGATCACTTCATACTAAAACTGTTGATATTTTTTGGAATATTATATTTTCGATATATCGATAAATAAACATATGTAAAACTCCAATATTGATATATTTATAATTATCAATATATCAAAAATTCAATATTTTACGCATTGCATTTGAAATTAGCGGGAAGTTCAAGGGATGGCTGCAGGGTCAACCAATTTTTTTTTTATTGTAAAAATTATCGTCATTATTTTCATCTCATTTAATTTAAATATTTAACATAATAAGCGCGTGAGGCATGCACGTGCACGTACAAGGCGTGAGACTTTCCAAATATTTTACCATTTTACGCCTAACGTGAAAAAATATGTTATTATCTATAGCTGGCCCAGGAGATGAAATGGGGTGGTGAATATTCTTACTCAGATACAATACACAGTTTATCTATACAAATAAATAAAATTCAATCAAAGTAACAGCTTTCAGCTTTGTACTGAATGCATATGAAAGTATATATATATGGTACCTCTATAAAATAAAAATATGTTTTTTTTTGTCTGTTTTTCTGTTTGTTCCAGTTAATCTTCAAAACGGTTAGACTGATTTTAACGGGATTTCTACTGGCAGAGAGCTGATGTTATAAGGAGGCTTAGGCTAAGGAGACTTAGGCTACTTTTATTTAAAAAAGATTGCAACCACAGAAATCTAAATATACTTATTATTTAGATTTCTGTGGTTGAAGCACTTGAAATCCAATCCTATTTTTTAATAGGATTGGGTGACAAACGAGCACACAGTCCACCCGATGGTAAGTGGTTGCTGCGGCCCATAGACATCTACATCTATCCTCGATTACAAATCAAAATGCAGATGCGTTGTCACCCGTGAGGACTAAGATGGAATGCCTCGTTTCCAGTAAAAAGGTTCTCCGGTTCTCTACACTCACCATACGAAACACAGCAGCATTATGCTACTATTTCACGCTGGTATTCTGTGAGAGCGTGGTCCTTCCCCGGTCGAGCCGACCCATTCGTGCTACAACTATACCTACTACTAATATAACTGCAGCAAGGCTCTACCACGTATAAGATATATTTAATATTCCACGCGGACGATATCACGGCACAGAATAAATAATATAGGTCGTGGGCATAGCTAGTCAGTAATATAAGTTACTTTATGACCACACGTCATACAAGTTATATTAGGTAAATACCTACAAAATTGCTTTTTTCTTAATACTGACTAGACAGAGTGGTATTTTGCATTCAACTTTAAATTCTCTGTTAAAATAAAATGATGTACTTATTTCAATATTTATCAGCAAACGTGTTTATAAAGTACAGAAGACAACCTTGATAGGACCTATTAATTTGCATATTGTTTTATTATAATTTGTTTATTTTTACTACGTTTTGCCATTTAGTACAGAAACTTTCAAGTTTGTAATAACGATCCATTACTAATCACATTGTATTTATTAACACCAATTACGAATAAATATTTGTTTGCTTGTTATAAATGGAAGTAATAAGAGATCTCAACTACATTTTTTACAATGTAATAAGTACCTTATTCAAAAGACAATAAAGATATTATTACATATAATGATGTTTTATCGTAGCACCAGGGAGCTGCTCAGACAAGTACCGGATACTAAAAATAAACTCACGGGAGATTTTAATTAGAACTCTTCCTTTCTAAAAAGTTCAATCTCTAAAAAGAGCCCCGTAAACTACAGGATACTAAAATGGACAGCGAAATATTGAGGTCCCTACTTAAGGGTCCTTCTGTTTTAAGTAATTATGTAATTAGCAAACCTAACAACATCTTATAGTGACCATATCAATATTAAAAATCGTTTATGTTTTAAATAAATAGAGATTGACTTGGCCATCGCATGAAAACACAATGTATCTCACAAGTAATTAGATTGTTTAGTGCGATTGTCAAGTCAATCTATTTATTTAAAACATAAAAGATGTTGTTAGGTAGCTAATTACGTAATAACTTACAACAGAAGGATCCTTAAGTAGGGACTGAATAAATTAACCGACTTGGTATTACATGGATCTCACAACTTTTTACGGTAGAACAACTGAGTTGCGAGACTTGTTTTTTTTACAAGTTATGTTTTTGATGGCATTTATACATTTACGACAAATTGTAAAAATAATAAAGCTTGGAGTTAGATACCTCAAGAAGTATGTATTTACTAAAAGTCACTACCAAAATCACGTCGAAAATCTCCTTCGTTTGTTAAATCGTGTCACAAAATAGAGTTCTGTTCTGATAGAACTCGTTATTAGAAGCAGATCTTGTATTATAACCGCTATATATGCAAGCTACAGCCATAGTAGCACGAATGTGTCAGCTCGACCGGGGAAGGACCACGCTCTCACAGAATACCAGCGTAAAATATGCTAATGATGATCCGGAGACCCTTTTTACTGGTAACGAGGTATTTCAATGTACTCACGAGTAACAACGCATCTGCATTTTTATTCCCATTTTAGGATAGATGTAGATGCCTATGGGTTACAGCATCCACTTACCTACCATCAGGTGCATTGTGTGCCCGTTTGTCCTTTTTTTTTCTGCTTTTTCCGTTGACCCAAAGCAGGCAGCCCATACATATTCGAAATGAAGATTTAATTTAAAGGCGTATATTAAAATGCTGTATATTAGAAGTCTCAAGATTAACAATTATTGCAGAAGTATTGTAAACAGTGATGGACAACTTCTTTATCAAACAACCGAGACTAGTTTACTATACGAGTATAATATTCTAGTTCATTCCTACTACACGATAACTCTTGTCAACACAATGCACAACCCAACACAAATATATGTTAGAGATGCACCGTACTCGTCAGAACTTGATTTTGATAACCCGTTTTTTAAGTATTGCGTCATCTACATCGGAAATATTTTAATTTGTGCCTCTTTATAAAACGCCTGAAAATATGGATTATATTAAGGTGTTTTATTGTTTTCCGCCTCTGACATTTCTGTAGTAGGTGCAGTAACGGAATTCTATATAAATGACAAAATTACATACAACAACATCAATTAAAAATTAAAAAACCCCGAAACAGAATGAACTGATGATCTTCAAACGGCTGACTGAAAATATTTTCTTGAATGATAGCTGAGAACACTCTCGATCAAGTACATGATCAAATGTTCTTTAAACAACAAAAAAAAAACTTAACAGACACAGATACACACGTTAAACATATAAAAAGAGGGGTGCTCTATTTTGTCGGAGGTTAAAAATCAAAATGATGACATTTTTTTAAATACTTAAATTGTATTTGCTTAGTAACAACACAGATAAGATTTTTTTACATACTGCCAGTATTTTTTAAAAAAAATACAGGTAAGCGATCTATGATATTAATCTTCCAGTTGGTATGTGAAATATATAGTGCCCGTAGAAATATTAAAAAATTTCTCTAAAAGCAAACCACCTCAATCGAAACGCCATTGAAGTTGAGTGTTTAGAATTATTAGGATGGGATGAGTTGAGACACATTTTAATAAGTACCTGAGATAATATAGGGATCCTTTTCCTTTGTTTCCAAGATGGGTTCGCTTAGTGTCATCCATTAAGTTTAAGGGATTCGTAATTAGAAGATTAAAGCGAAAAATGAGTGTGGCTTCATACGATAGCATACGTAAAATCTCGTGTCGCGGCCATCTTTTTTTCTCATTTTTTAACGAATGCGGGGCGGTACTGGCAAGTACCACTTAATCCTACCCCAACCCTTTCGCATAAAATCAGCATGGCGGATGAGGCGCGGCCTTATATTTCCTTTCAGTTTTATTTTTTAGGATCTTTAAAGCGATGCTTTGAAACCGAAACCCCTTTTGGTAGACACCGCTAGCTGTAATTTACACCGTTTAGAGTGAGTATTTTTTATCGCTCAGTATCGCCCTATAGTTTTTTAAGATATTCTTAGTGTTGTTCTTGTAGTTTGTTTGATTCAATTGAATTTTATTAAGTTATGTTTTTATTTCAAAAAATTGGAAAATTAAGATACTTATAGCAACTTGTTTTGTAAAATAATCTTAATTTTGTATATTTACTACAGTCAAAAAATTGTCATTATTATTGGTATTAGTCCTTCTTTGTATGCTCTTCAAATTGATCGAAGTGAAATGATTGATAAAATCCGATGTAGAAAAAATATTATCGAGTGCAGCCTCGTAACTCGTACCTCGTATCGTAGCATCCCACTTGATGGAGTGTCGACCCTAATATGAATGATGATGCAGGTGACGAGAACAATGATTTGTGGTCTTTGGGGATTGGTCTTGTGGATTTGATTTTAAGATGAGATCTATGTGTAGCTGTGAACTTAAGATGGATTGCAATGATGATGACGAAAGTAGTATGTTTTTTATTTCATAATTCATTCTACTTTACTCAAGCTATGAATTACTATGCATTTTTAAAAAATATTATCTACATAAATAGAGAGAAAAAAAGATTTTTAAATAGCGACTTGGGGGAATTCAATAACCTTATCTTTCTGGGCATACCCCAAGATGTGAATATACCATATATATCTGGTACTAAAATTGCTAAGCCTAGTGAATTATGGAAAATTCTCCATAGATGGTGATTGTTATGGACTGACAGAGAACAGCATGAAGTAAGCAATGATATATATCGGGTTAAATACATAAAGTGTTTTATTTTGTTTGGTTTTATATTTATATATTTTTTTAGCTATCTAAAAATAAAAAAGTAAGTAATATTTACACAAAATAAAAGAACATTAAGCTAAATGCATATGGTAAACAAAATGTTCTTAAAAGTGATAGAGCCATGCTGTAGTTATACTAGTAGTATAGTTGTAGCACGAATGGGTCCGAATACCAGTGTAAATGCTGGATGGCATTCATGGTTTCGTATGGTGAGTGTAGAGAACCGAAGACCCTTTTTACTGTAAACGAGGCATTCCATCTTTGTCCCAACGGGTGACAATGCATCTGCATTTTGATTTGTAATCGAGGATAGATGTAGATGTCTATGGGTCACAGCACACACTTACCATCAAGTGGACTGTGTGATCGCTTGTCACCCTATCCTATTAAAAATATGGTGAGTGTAGACCCTTAGACCCTTTTTACTGGAAACGAGGCATTCCATCTTTGTCCCAACGGGTGACAATGCATCTGCATTTTGATTCTTAATCGAGGATAGTTGTAGATGTCTATGGGTCACAGCAACCACTTACCATCAAGTGGACTGTGTGATCGCTTGTCACCCTATCCTATTAAAAATATGGTGAGTGTAGACCCTTAGACCCTTTTTACTGGAAACGAGGCATTCCATCTTTGTCCCAACGGGTGACAATGCATCTGCATTTTGATTCTTAATCGAGGATAGTTGTAGATGTCTATGGGTCACAGCAACCACTTACCATCAAGTGGACTGTGTGATCGCTTGTCACCCTATCCTATTAAAAATATGGTGAGTGTAGACCCTTAGACCCTTTTTACTGGAAACGAGGCATTCCATCTTTGTCCCAACGGGTGACAATGCATCTGCATTTTGATTCTTAATCGAGGATAGTTGTAGATGTCTATGGGTCACAGCAACCACTTACCATCAAGTGGACTGTGTGATCGCTTGTCACCCTATCCTATTAAAAATATGGTGAGTGTAGACCCTTAGACCCTTTTTACTGGAAACGAGGCATTCCATCTTTGTCCCAACGGGTGACAATGCATCTGCATTTTGATTCTTAATCGAGGATAGATGTAGATGTCTATGGGTCACAGCAACCACTTACCATCAAGTGGACTGTGTGATCGCTTGTCACCCTATCCTATTAAAAATATGGTGAGTGTAGACCCTTAGACCCTTTTTACTGGAAACGAGGCATTTCATCTTAATCCTCAGGAGTGACAACGTATCTGCATTTAGATCCTCAATCAAGGCTAGATGTAGATATCTATAGGCTAAAGCAACCTTTTACCTCAGGTGGGCTGTGTGCTTGTTTGACACCCCTATAAAAAATATAATAAGTAAATACCTAACGATGACATGAATGCAATGCTGATGTTCGCAGGTCGTAACAATAGCTTACGTAAATGATTTAATATACAATTGTTTGCAAACCCATTTTACTCATCGCTATATCTAGATTAGGTTACAGTGTCAGATTGTTTGTGGAAAATATTTGTAATTTGAGATGACCTATGTCATAAACTTAAATTCACCATTCAAATACTGCATTTCTTCAAATATTAATTTAAATTTAAATAAAACTAGTTTTTACGAATTATATCTCATATATTAACTTTTTTGTATTACCGACGTTTCGAGCACCTTACAGAACCTATGGTCACGGGGGGACTTGAGGTGTTCGACGTCCCGAGTCCCGATGTCATAGTTTGAGACCGCGGTTATCCAGAGATTAAACTATTGATTTTTGATCCGATTGAAACGTCGAAAATATAAAAAAGTTACTAAAATACGCCATAAATCCGTAAAACCTCGTTTTATTTAAATGTGTAGTGTTCGCGTAAATATAAAAATCGTTACATTCATATGTTTTGTTGGAGTGTGGATATTTTAAAACAATATTTAATGAAAATAACATAATATCGTTTACCTTGGATAATGGATGTACATTATTAAGACGACTATCAAAAATTCTCTTGTAATAGAACTATATGCACTATAATCAGGTGGATGTTTGTCGCCTCCATTTTATTTAAAAAATTATTACATTTTGTAATGATTTCTTATATTTACACGAATACAAGATAAATTAATACGTTTTATTTAATGTCTAGTATTCGTGTAAACCATGTAAACCCCCCACTACATGGAGTGAATACCTATTAAGACATGCAGGAAGTCGATGGATACTGGCTTAGAACTGTACTTTGTGGTATTCGTCGAGGAGGCATATGTTCAGCTGTGGACTTGTGAAGGACTGTAATGATGATGATGATGATGATGATTCGATGAATGTAAGATTTTTTTTAGATAAAATTGAATTGACAAACATCTATCTGATGGTAAATGGCAACTGCAGCCTATGGACACCTGCAACCAAGTTCAAACAAAGATGGCTGCATATATATGCCTTGTCTTCTCGGATGTATGACCTGCCTCACAGCCTATATTTTGGCTTTCTATACCCTTCAAACGGGAACACACCAATGCTAGCACGGCTATTTAACCACCGAAATAGGTTAGGGCTGGCAAATAGTCAGACTCGGGCGGATTCCTAGGCAGAAAATAAATCATATCACCTAGTAGTAAGTAGTTAAAAAATATCAAATATTCCAAATAATGTGATACTTTTAGAAAAATGAGAAATTTATATTGGACCATTCCTAAATAAGTATAGTTCCACGAAGAATTGACAAACGATGGGAAAGGAAGGTTCTCGAGTGGTAGCCTTCTACCGGTAGACGAAGTGTCGGCCGGTCCCCCGTTAGGTGAAGTGACGACTTGGTAGGGCATGCAGGTGGTTCAGGGCCGTGCTTTGTGTCATTCTTTGGGTGAGGCCTATGTTCTATGACTTGTGAAGGGCTGTGAAAATAGAATAGAATAGAATAGAATATTTTTTATTCAATATAGATCACGTGTATGTAATTCTTACTGAAAGTCATTTTTTTACTTTACCACGGATGGTGATGATGATATACATAGCAGAGTCTCGCTGCGGTTCGTTTGCTGCTCCACCAGATGTTCCCAGCGAATTTATTACGATTGGCATGGATTTCGTGAGTTTTAATTTTTTGCGAGGAACCCTTGTTCTTTTTCTAAAATAAAATAGCAAAATATCTTAAGTAATAGAAAAAGATCTAAAATAAAATAGCCTAAATTACTCCTTATAACATCAGCTATCTGCCAGTGAACATCTTGTCAAAATCGGTGGAGCCGTTTCGGATATTAACTGGAACAAACAAACAGACAGACAAAATTTTTAAATATTGTTATTTTGTTGTAAGTAACGTATTATATACTTTCATATGCATTTAATAAAAAGCTGTTCTGAGGAGAAACAGAGACCTTTTTACTGGTAACGAGGCGTGTCATCTTAGTCCTCAGAGGTAATGAAGCACCTGCACTTCATACTACTTTACTACGAATGAATGTTTTCCCCTTTCCGAAGTGTTTTAAAAATTTGACATACTTTAATTACAGTTTGTTGGTGGTAATATAGTTACAGGCTATATACGCTCCACTGCTGGGCACAGGCCTCCTCTCATTTCTGAGAGGGTTTTAGGACAAGGAAATGTCCGCCGCGTCCAATGCGTATTGGCAAACTTGACATGTCTTCAAAATATTTGTTTCTTATATTTCAGACATGCAAGTGTAGTCGCGTTATGTGCAAGATTCTGCTGGGCTTGCAACCTCCTGCGCTGAATGTCAGCGCGTACCATGCTAGCGCTGCGTATGTCAGCCGTGAGCGGACGTAGGTCTTGTAAATGATAATAATAAATAAAAATAAAAACACTCACGCCTGTCACCCAGAGGGGTAGACAGAGACTACAGACTTCCATTTGGCACGATCCTGACACACCTCTCGCCTCCTTCACATCCATATACCTACGCATACATGCTCGTCGGTAAAGGTACTCCTAATTTGGCCCGTTTTCAATAAATCGCCAATTTGGTCGATAAATTTTCGCCTAGGACGTCCCTTTCCGATTCTGCCATTCACTTCTGCAACATAAATTTTCTTTGTCACTCTTTCCTTATTCATTTTTTCCACATGACCAAACCACCGAAGCATTCCTTTCTTAATCCTGGTCACAACATCATCTTGCAAACCACACTCACTATGGTGAGTGTTCTTGTAAATGGTGCGTGATAAATGAGCACTTAAAATTGCAATTAACAATTTCATTGGTGATGGCGAGGATCGAACCTGGTTTGCTCGCGTACTATGAAATTTATAGCGAGCGCTTAGTTCCTGGGCTACCACGGCTTTTTGGAGTTTTTTATGGAGGTTTATTGTTGCTACAGATAACATTTGTGAAAATAAAAAAGACAGCGTCGAGGCGGCGAAGTCGCGTGATTTGACTTGCAATTATATAACAACGGCAGATGCTTACTTTGTACGTGACAATATCACTATAGATATTTATTAAATATCCAGCGCATTGAATTAGCTATTCGATTAGGCATCTTCCTATCAAATGTGGCTGAGGTTGTATAATAAACGGACTTACCGAAAACATTATCAGCTTATCATTAAAAACATCGATAATTCAACACGCATAATACGTATTATATAAATATAATTTGAAATGTTAAACACCTTACGACAAAAACAGTTTGCAATTTGTGACGTATACGTGAGGTGAGATTTTTTCTATTTATCGACTATATTTCTTTAGAACAAACTTGCCCTAAATAAAGACATTTAAATTACTATATCGACGTGCCGTGCATTTAATAATGTTACAAAAGTGGTTAGTGTTAGTTTGTACGTTGATCTCAATGCTTTTTCTTGTAATTTCTGGAAATATTGATATCGTTGTCAAGGACAGGAACGATCTGCTACAGAAAGAACTGGATCTTATGTTAGGAAGTGATATTGTGCTGAGTGACAGTGAAGAGAAAGCAAATGAAATATTTATGGAATTAAAAACACAAGAGTTAGAATATGGATTTAGAAATCCGCAGTATTACAATTATTCAAAGCATTTCTTTGAATTTAACACCGAGATAGTGAATTCGGAATTATTTAAACTCATTCAAAAGATGCCAAAAGGTGCACTACTTCATGCTCATGATACTGGATTACTCAAAGCTGATTATGTTTTAAATTTGACATACTGCGACTATTTGTACGTTTGCTTCCAGGAAAATAATGTAAATTTTCTATTTTCGGAAGATAGACCAACTACTTTTTGTGGAACCCAATGGGAACTGGTTAAAGATAAAAGATATTCTTCCAGTGGAGCGGAAAAGTTTGATAATGAATTAAAAAAATATTTTACACTCGTGACCGATAACCCTAAAGAGGTTTATAATAATATCAATGTCGTCTGGAATAAATTTCAGAACTATTTTATTAACACTGCGGGCTTATTTTCTTACAAACCTGTATGGGAACAATATTTTTATGACACGTTAAAAGCTGCAAGGGATGACAACATAATGTATCTAGAAATACGTAGTGTTTTGCCTCCACTGTATGATTTAAAGGGTAATGTATTTGATTCAATAGCAACTGCAGAATCTTATAAGAAAATTCTCGATAAGTTTAAGACAGATTTTCCCGATTTTTTTGGTGCTAAATTAATTTATGCTCCGTCAAGGTTAGTTAATGTTGAAGTTGTAAAGAACTACGTGGAAATCGCAAAAGAAATCAGAAGGAAAATGCCACATTTTCTTGCTGGTTTTGATTTAGTTGGACAAGAAGATTTAGGGGGACCAATTAAGGACTTCTTGGCTGAATTAATTAAATCATCTGATGAAATCAACTACTTTTTCCATGCGGGGGAAACTAATTGGTATGGAACGAGTTCTGATGAGAATTTAGCAGATGCAATAGTTCTTGGAGCTCGACGTATTGGTCATGCGTTTGCTATAGTTAAGCACCCTTTACTGTTAGAAGAAGTAAAAAAGAAGAACATCGCTTTGGAAGTTAATGTTATATCAAATGCGGTTCTTAAACTTGTCGAAGACGTTAGGAATCATCCTTTGGCATCATTATTAGCTCAAAACATGCCCGTAGTAATATCCAGCGATGATCCAGGTGTATGGGACGCTGAGATTTTGTCGCATGATTTTTACGTTACTTTCATGGGTGTTGCCAGTAAACATGCTGATCTAAGACTTTTGAAGAAGTTAGCATTAAATTCATTGTTTTATAGCGAAATTTCTAACAAAGATAAAGCTTTACATGAATTTGATATACGCTGGACGAAATTCATAGACAGCATCGTAAAGGATAAGTGGTAATATATGAATTTGTATTTTAATTAAAAACTATTGTGAATGCAGATATTTATATAATTATCAGATATTTCTTGATACGCACTTTGTAACTTTAGCAAAAATACCAGAGCCAGTTACTGCTAAATACCTGCTAAGTCGTTAAACTAAACGAAAAATCAAACGTCGGGAATTAAAAAGTTTAAATTAAACTTGATAAAAGCCGTAAAATTAGTTTCATTTAACGATGAAATTACTGTATACTTGAGATTTTGGTACTGGATGTGTCTGGGTATGTTCACCCTTGTTTTTAACACTGTAATTAAATATAACTCCGAAATCTTCGCCCAGGTTCATTTGTTAGCGCTATAAAAGCGTTTCCTATGGTGAGTGTTCTTGGAGTGTGTTTGGTAAATAGCATCATTTAAAAACAAAATTAATTTCTGAAATTTGCTAACATGATTGTTCATATTGCTGCTTGCAATTATAAGT
Source organism: Parnassius apollo (assembly GCA_907164705.1). Taxonomy (NCBI): domain Eukaryota; kingdom Metazoa; phylum Arthropoda; class Insecta; order Lepidoptera; family Papilionidae; genus Parnassius; species Parnassius apollo. Next base: position 15,529,245 of record CAJQZP010001449.1, on the reverse strand, counting down.
AAATTTCATCAAAATCCTTTATTTTAATCAAAAGAAGTCTCATTATTATTCTTGCTTAGTGATTTGTCCTTAACATTCCTTTTCAAAACGGTCAAAGTCATAGTAATAGTAATATTATTATTACGATTTCTGTGGTCACAATAGATAATATTCTGTTAACGTGCAACATGTTTATCGTCTTAATATGATGATTGAAAATAAAGGTAGATACCGTTGTATCAAATCTGTTTTATCAAAATTCAGTTTCGTTGTCGCCAGCGGGCAACGATGTTTACTTAATCAGATAAATATGGAAAAAGAGATTTTATGATATTGATTTATATATATATATATATATATATATATATATACATATATATATATATATATATATATATATATATATATATATATATATATATATATATATAAAATCATACAGTTTTTGTGAAATAAAGTAATGTTTTATAGACTTTTACGAAAGTAGCAAACATTCTAGCATTATAAAAGACGATCCTTCTGATTACATAAGCGCTTAAGTCTTGGATAGCGAAATAAATGTATTTCAGAATATTCTACATTATTCTGATTCCTTTTTTTAAAGGATAGGGTGTCAAACGAGCACACAGTCCACCTGATGGTAAGTGGTTGCTGAGGCCCATAGACATGTACACCTATTCTCGATTACAAATCAAAATGAAAATCCTTTACAAATCCTTTATTCACTATCACCCTTTTATGAAATCCATAACCTAATCATACATCACCGTTGTTATTATCTACTTGACATCATGTGTTTTTAATGAGGGTGTTACAAATTTTTTCCCTTACCAGTAAATATTAATACAATACAAACAGAAAATTGTAAAAACTAATGCACCTACTTTATTAAATTTATACAACATGTAACTAAATCCCTGTCCTTCCCGTTATGTGCGTTAACATAATTAGTATTCGGACAGATAAAAAAATACGTGTGGCACTCGGTGACTGCCGCGGTAAAGCTATTGCATAGCATTTTTTATCAACTTATGCAATTATAATTATTTATTTATTTTATTTATGCAGTGAGGTCTTTGATATTAAATCAAGTTTCACTTTTTGAGCGTGGTGACCAACAAGAAAACAATTTTTTTCTCTTATTGAATAAATGAGAAGTTAATATTGTTTAAAATATTTTTAATATCTTACAATACATGTAGGTTATTCAGGAATTTTTATCATTGAGTTAGCAGCTAGTGTACACGCACACAAACACCGTGCCGAAGTCTGCCGAACTAAAACGACGTTAGACGATGCACGGCTTTCAACGCCACACCTCCGTGTCCGTCGGAGTGGGGAGCGTGAGGTTTTTTTTTCGTTACGGAATTTCTGGATTCGGTCCCCGCGCTCAAGGCCCGCGATAGAAGCTATGCAATAGCTTAATAATTTCATTTTAGAAAACACGACAGTAAAAAACAAATAAAACTTAAATACATTTTTATTTGCAAATTGTTTGTTTTAATTCAATCAGGCGTTTAATTGTAAGTACCCGGATGACCGAGCTTTGCTCGGTTTTTTTTAAGTTCCATTTATATACAAATTACATGAATAATAGTTTTTGATCTTATTGACATAATAGAAAAAACTGAACTGGTTATTTGAATAAAAAATCATGAGTGCAATTAGATTAATTAAAATTTTCGTATTTTTAAAAATACTAAAAAAAGGGCTCGAAATAATAGATTTTCTCACAAAAGAAGGGAACTTGAAAAAGGAAAAAAAGTCGGACTCAAGACGGGACATGAACCATGGAACACCGATATTACGCCCGAACAACATCCCATCTGAGCTATTACGATCTTTAGTAACCTGTCAAAATTTACCTTCTTATATTGTAGCAATTTTTTTATTGCTTGAAAACACGGACAAAGGGGCATTTTCTAAAAATAAATCCTAGCTAGATCGATTTATTGCCCCCGAAACTCTCTGGACACTAAATTTTATGAAAATCGTTGCAGCCGTTTCCGAGATTCCGATTATATATATATATATATATATATATATATATATATATATATATATATATATATATATATATATATATAAGAATTGCTCGTTTAAAGGTATAAGATAGATTGTCATTAATAATTAATCAAGGAGTGATGTGTCGATGATAAGGACCTACACATATTATCGAATTAAAATTGAAATCGTAGGAAATACAGCACTATGGTCAAGATACTTCATTCGTGCTGCATTCATAATGCAGCTACAGCTCTGCCACGTAAAAATGAGCTTATTTATATAATGGAGCTTATGGCACAAGCTTTACAATGAGTGTGGATGAATAAAGGCTATATTTATTTATTAGATTAGGCCACCTCCGAGGACTAAGATGGATTGCTACACTCCACAGTGCAAACACTGCTATTTATTGACAGAAATAGCTAAGAGGATTGCTCTTACCCAGACGGTCTCCTAAAGAAAAAATGAGTCCCGACACCTAGAAGTATTCGAAAATTTCCGCTATAGTTTAGAAATAACATCTATATTATATATCATCATATATCATCATCGTCATTTTTGTAGTCATACAGAGGAAATCTTAGAATGATCTACTTTTGTAAAATTAATTAAGTATACCAATCAAATTATAAATAACATTTTTACAACAATTAGAATTAACATTTTTTATACGTGGTAGAGCCATGCTGCAGTTATATTAGAAGTATAGTTGTAGTATGAATGGGTAGGCTCGACCGGAGAAGGACCACGCTCTCGCAGAATACTAGCGTAAAAAAGTAACTTAATGCTGCTGTGTTTCGTATGGTGAGTGTAGAGAACCGGAGACCCTTTTTCCATCCATCTTAGATTTCATTCCATCTTAGTCATCACGGGTGACAACGCAAGCATTTTGATTCGTAATCGAGGATAGATGTAGATGTCCATGCGCTTCAACAACCACCTACCACCAGGTGGACTGTGTGCTCGTTTGTCACCCTGTCCTATAAAAAAGACATCAGCTCCTTCCCAGCGGCTATTATCATCCATGTAGTAACAAATGAGCTGAAAGTCCTTATGTTACCTCTTTATTACAGGCATTTGACATAATTCAACCATATATCTTATTCAGTGTCTGTAAAAGCGAAACCGAAAGGCCAACAAAAAATCGATGTTTTATTTAAATTGTAATCTATACTTTTAGTATAATAAAGCGGAAATTGTTTTGTATTTTTTTTTTGTTTGTTTAAACACGCTAATCTCTGGAAATACTAGTCCGACTTGAAAAATTATTCTTGTATATTATAGCCAGATTCATGGGTAGCTTTCAGATAGCCTTAAATATTTATTTTTGTTAAGAAAGTCAAAAGAAAAAGCGCCCCTGAAATGGTTTATCCGCGTGCGCTGGCAAATGTAATGTTGTACACAAATATAGATATCTACTCCATCTAAAAGAAGTCCAGAATACCATATCCCTATTTCTTATACATAAGTTACTATACATAATGTGTAATAATATGACAAAAAATATTGAAAACTAAAATGTGATTTCTAAGCAAAGACATTTAAGTATGTAGTCTTTTTGTTTCTAAGCATGGCATATTAATCATTACGAAATAAAGTTACTTCATCATTAAGACAATTTTATGGAGACAAAATTTACTCTTTAAGTAAAGCATGTTCTCACCCATAGTTTGAGAGATAATGAAAAACAACCAGGCAAACTAGCAGAGAACGCTCCTATGAGCGAGGTTAGATCAATCAATTTAGCTAAAGAATTGGCAAAATTAATAGAGTAATATATATAATGATCGTTGTGGTACAAGAAGGTACCCGTGGAAGTAATCTGTGCCCCAGACAGTCACAACTTGTTTTGCTAGAAATAGTTATAGCATGTGCGTTCGACTGTTTAATTTACTTCCGAACCATATTCATAACTTGACATTTAAACTTTAAAAAAATTATTTTCGGGATTCTGATTGAAAATTGTTTTTATGACATAAATTAATTTATCAAATTCTGCCGTGACAGTCACCTCAAGCGAATTGTTGTTGATGTATAAAATTTTAAATTGACAAATGATTTAAGGTTTGTAAGATTGACATTATAATAGTTTGACATTATGCATTATGATATGACCATGCCTGCATATTTTTTCTTTCTTTTACTGTTTTATTCAAATTAAGATGAAGTAATATTGTAATTTTGTATTTTTCTAATTTTGATTATTAAATTGCACGTTGACGTAATATTTGCATACCGATAAAGCGGTAAAACATGCATGTACACACTATGTTATGAGACCAAAAATGTACCATTTTTTATGCAATGATTTGAAAAGGAAGGATATGCCCATTTAAATATTTTACTCATAACTTTTTCATACAAGTAAAAGTAGCGCATCTGTCATAATACAAACGTCATATCAAAACACGTAACCAGGGTCGGATTTGTAGTATACTTATACTAATTGTACCATTATTTCATAGTTTGTAGTATATGGTATAGTAATAATATAAAAGCGAAAATACTGTTGCGTGAATAAGTCAACTAGCGCCATCTAGTGTCAGGAACGAGAGCGAGGGGGAGCATTGAGAAAATGACATCACTAATCGCTCAACTGACAGCGCCTAGTCGAAACTCGAACGCTCGGTACCTTCCGCGTGTTTACTTGAACATTCTGGATATTTCTTTGCTAATTTAAATATATAGGCGCTGCAAGATGCGAGGGAGGCAGTGTTGATTTGGGCGAAACAAGCGAAGCTTCGGAGTGGAATTAAGTGAATTAGTGTGTTTAAATTATTAGTGTTTTAACTTTAATTGTGTAAAGTAAATTAAAGTGTTAATTTAGGTAATTTTATCGGCAATTTTTATTGTCACGAACCGCAAGCTCGTAACAATTGGTGTCAGAAGTGGGATCAAATCATGCCGATTTTACCTAAGGAAGAAACGGAGGGTGTCCGTACCCGCAGTCAACGCCAGCATGAGACGGACCAGCGGAGATTTGGTGGTGCAACGGCGCAGATGTCGGAGGGCCAACTGCCAGCCACGGAGGCTGCGGGCCCGTCATTAGCTCCTACATCTGCAGCACCTGACTTAGGTGCTCTGATGGCGATGCTACAGGAGCAGCTGCAGCGCGGACGAGAGGAACAGGCCCGTCGGTTGAAAGAGCAGCAGGAGGAACAGGCTCGCCGACAGGAGGAACAGGCTCGCCGACAGGAGGAACAGGTCCGTCGGTTGGAAGAGCAGCTGCGGGGTGGACAGGATGAACAGGCCCGCCGACAAGAGGAACAGGCCCGTCGGTTGGAAGAGCAGATGCTTCTCATGAAGGACCTTCACGCTACCTTCGGGAAAGAGATAAGGGAGGTGAAGGATAGGGTTGCTCAGCATGACAACCGCCTGTCGGAAGCTGAAACCCAAATCGCGAAAGCTGAAACCCGAATCGACCAAGTGAACAATCGGGTTGACAACGTAATGGCTGACATGAAGAAATCACTGGACGAACTCAAACTTGGAGATGGAGCTACAGCTCCCGTAGTAGCTACAACACCTTCGCTACGTGGGTTCAAGGTGCCACCGTTCGACGGTACCTCTTCCTGGTCGGCCTACAAAATCCAGTTCGAGGCCGTCATGGAGGCGAACGGCTGGAATAAAAGCCAAGCCATGACTGCACTCACCCTAGGCCTGCGCGACCAAGCCTTAACTGTGTTGGAAGCTCTCGGTAAGAAAGTGACCTATGAGCAGCTTCTTGAGGCCTTGGAAGCGAGATATGGCGACGCTCATCTGGAACACGTCTTTCGCGCGCAGCTTAAAGATCGCGTGCAGCGCAGCAACGAAAACCTGCAGCAGTGGGCCCTTGAGGTGGAGAAGATGCTTCGAAAAGCATACCAGTCTGTACCTGCGCTCATTGAAGGGAACCTGGTTCAGACATTCATCGACGGCATCCGCGACCTTGAAGTCAGAGCTGCTGTGAGACTCGGGCACCACGACACGCTTAAGAACGCCTTGGCCCATGCACTGGAGGTGGAAGCCGTGCGGCAGGATCATCGTTCCCATCGCATCAGGGAGGTTGCAGCAGCTACAGTTCGCGACCGCAACAGAGGATACAGCCCTAGGTGCTATGGCTGTGGGGAAAAGGGCCATCTTCGATCCAGCTGCCCTAAGCGAACCCTAGAAAGGGAAGGTGTACGATCTCAGGAGGGTAGTGCGGCCAACAGCACCGCCCTGCAGCAGCAGGGAAACGAGTAAAAGCCAGAACTGCGGGGCGGGTGCTGGCTGATGTTAAAAGAGCCCCAAGGATCTCGATCTCACAAACCCATGATGGGAACAGTCTAATCATCAAGGGCGAGGTCAACGGAATGCCGTGTAAACTGACCATAGACACTGGAGCCTCTCGTACGGTTGTTAGTTCCCAACTTATAAGCCAGTTCCTTGGGGACTCCGCATACAACCGAGAACGCATTAATTTGGTAACAGCCACCGGTCAGCGTATACCCGTCCGTGGAGAGAAGGAGATGGAGTTGAAGCTAGGCAACGTGATCTACCTGCATAATGTCATCGTGGCTGATATAATGGACGACTGCATCCTAGGCCTAGACTTTATGAGGAATAATTGTTGTGAGATCGACGTTAAGCAAGGTGTTTTGAAATGTGGACAGGAGGAACTTTTTATGGAAGGTGCGTTATCAGGGAACGTGTACAGCATCAAGAAGATTGTTCTTCCGCCGAGATCGGAAACGATTGTTCCGGTTAGTCTTCCACGAAACGCTGGGCAAGCTCACCGTTGTGTACTTGTGGAAAGGGTAAACAATGACCTTCCATGGAAAGTAGCTCGAACCTTGGTCAGGACCACTGACATCTCAGGAGTACGTGTGCTGAACCTTTGCGACCGGGAACAGGTTATAGAAAAAGGTACACTGGTTGGTACTTGTGAGGAAGTGGATTGGTTACGTCAGTGCCAATATATATCGAGTGGGACCCCCAGCAAGGATTCAGAAACGAGAGTGACCACACTTTTGGAAGACTGTCGCAGTGTTCTATCCCCGAACGAATTGGTGAAGGCGAAGAAGTTGTTACTCGAGTACGCCGATGTATTCTCATCAAACGATGCTGACATAGGAAAGACTGGTTTAGTTCAACACAAAATAAACACAGGTGAAGAGTTGCCTATCCGTCAGCGGCCAAGACGATTGCCGGTAGCACGTGAAAAGGAAGTGGAAACCATGATTGAGGGAATGGTGAGGGATGGTGTTATTGAACCTTCATCTAGTCCATGGTGTTCACCCGTGGTACTGGTAAAGAAGAAGGATGGCAGCATGCGGTTCTGTGTTGATTACCGCCGTCTGAATGACGTTACAAAGAAGGACAGCTATCCCTTGCCAAGAATTGATGACACGCTGGACATGCTTACAGGAGTAAAATGGTTTAGCACGCTGGATCTAAAAGTGGCTACTGGCAAGTTGAAATTGACCCTAAGGACAAGGAGAAAACTGCGTTCTCGACGGGAAAGGGTCTGTGGCAATTCAAAGTAATGCCGTTTGGGTTGTGCAATGCTCCAGCAACGTTTGAAAGGCTGATGGAACTTGTACTTACCGGGCTAATTGGCGATGCCTGTCTGGTCTACTTGGATGACATCATCATCGTGGGCCGTACGTTTGAGGAACACCTTCAAAACCTGGAACGCGTGCTCATGAAGATTAAGAGTGCCAACCTTAAGTTGAGTCCGAAGAAATGTTCACTATTCAAACGGCAAGTCAACTTTTTGGGGTATGTAGTGTCGGAAGAAGGTATCCGCACGGATCCAGAGAAAATCGCAGCTGTAAAGGATTGGCCGGTTCCAAAAGACAAGACGCAGGTTAGAGCATTTTTGGGTTTGTGCTCCTATTACCGACGTTTTGTGAAGAACTTTGCAGATATAGCCAAACCTCTGCATAAGCTAACCGAGGAGAAGCGACATTTCTGCTGGGATGAAAGTTGTAACATCGCATTCCAGGAGCTCAAGGACCGTCTGTGCAAAACACCTATTTTGGGATACCCTGATGCAAGCAAAGAATTTATAGTTGACACAGACGCAAGTGATATAGGACTTGGCGGTGTGTTGTCTCAACGTAATGGTGACCAAGAGGTCGTGATAGCGTACTTCAGCAAGTCGTTGTCAAAACCGGAAAGGAACTACTGTGTCACAAGACGCGAATTGCTAGCTGTGGTAAAGTCGTTGCAACATTTTAGCAAATATCTTCTGGGACGAAAATTTCACTTACGAACTGACCATGCTGCACTAAAATGGCTATTGCAGTTTAAAAACCCAGAAGGACAAGTTGCGAGGTGGATTGAACTACTGCAGGAATACGACTTTGAGATCGAACATCGCAGCGGGAAATCTCATGGCAACGCAGATGCATTGTCAAGAAGACCTTGTCCTGAAGATTGCAAACATTGTACTAGGCAAGAGAGTAAGGAAGTGGTATCCGTGAGGATGCTCAGGGCAGACCACCTCAGCAACGAGTGGAAGGACAGCTTACTACATGCACAGCAGGAAGATCCGGACATCAAGCCGATTCTGGAATGGATAAAGGCCAGTGCTCCCAAGCCCAAGTGGAGTGACGTCTCAGCGATGAGTTCGACCACTAAAAGCTATTGGGCCCAGTGGGACAGCTTGCTGCTTCAGGATGGAGTTCTGTGTCGTAAATGGGAAAACGTTCGGGGAGACAGCTGTCATTTGCAAATGGTTGTCCCTAAAGTTAAAGTACCGGATGTTCTACAGCTGTACCATAATGATTGTTCAGGAGGCCATCTGGGAGTTAAACGAACTCTACTGAAGATCCGAGAACGGTTTTACTGGGTTCACTGTCGAAACGATGTCGAGGACTGGTGTCGCAAATGTACAAGTTGTGCGGCTGTAAAGGGACCTCAGACTCGTAGTAGAGTTGCATTGAAGTTGTACAATGTTGGTGCACCATGGGAGAGAATAGCCATTGACGTGGCGGGGCCGTTTCCGGAGAGTGAAAGCGGTAACAAGTATTTCATGGTTGTGATGGATTACTTCACTAAGTGGCCAGAAGTCTTCGCCATTCCAAATCAAGAAGCTTCAACAGTTGCAGATAAACTAGTTCATGAAGTCTTCTGTCGTTTTGGAGTACCTTTAGAGATTCACAGCGATCAAGGAAGGAATTTTGAGTCTCAAATATTCCAGGAAACTTGCCGAGTTATGGGTACTCATAAAACAAGAACGACTTCTTATCACCCGCAATCTGATGGAATGGTGGAACGATTTAATCAGACATTGGAGAGGTACCTAGCAAAAGTTGTAGACAATCGGCAACGAGATTGGGACAAGCACATACAACCGTTTTTGTTGTCATATCGAAGTTCTGTTCACGAAAGTACAGCAGTGACACCAGCTTTCGCAAACTTTGGAAGAGAATTACGGCTGCCTGCAGACCTGATCACCGGGATACCACCCGATGCTCCACGCAGTATAACCGATTATGCAAATGACTTGCGGAAAAAAATGAATGACGTTTATGAGCACGTCAGACAATCGGGCCAGCAAATGTCTGAAAAGATGAAAACCCGGTATGACCGCAAAATGAACAACAAAGGGTTCGACGAAGGTTCACTTGTGTGGTTGCACAATCCAGTCCGCAGCAAAGGGAAATCTCCTAAGCTTCAAGCTAAATGGGACGGCCCGTACCGGATTGTAACCAGGATCAACGATGTGACCTACCGGATACAGAAAGGCGCAAGAGGGACTCCTAAGATCGTCCATGTGGATCGCTTGGCGCGTTATTATGGGACCGATAATGCTCGGGACGAGCATGTCTTAGGAGGGGGCAGTGTTGCATGAATAAGTCAACTAGCGCCATCTAGTGTCAGGAACGAGAGCGAGGGGAGCATTGAGAAAATGACATCACAAATCGCTCAACTGACAGCGCCTAGTCGAAACTCGAACGCTCGGTACCTTCCGCGTGTTTACTTGAACATTCTGGATATTTCTTTGCTAATTTAAATATATAGGCGCTGCAAGATGCGAGGGAGGCAGTGTTGATTTGGGCGAAACAAGCGAAGCTTCGGAGTGGAATTAAGTGAATTAGTGTGTTTAAATTATTAGTGTTTTAACTTTAATTGTGTAAAGTAAATTAAAGTGTTAATTTAGGTAATTTTATCGGCAATTTTTATTGTCACGAACCGCAAGCTCGTAACAATACCATAATTTTACCTAAAGGTCGACATGTATTATTATTGGGTCCTTTCACATTTTAATATTAACCCTACGGTATCGAAAATTTTGTATTGTACATGAGTACCGCGTTTTTTAATAAAATTAGAATTAGCTCCCTTTCTGTTCAATCGATGCTTGATCGATGCATTTACGTTGCATCGTTTATACAACTATAATGAGAGGCTACCAAGATAAAAACTCTATGCTCCAGAAGCAATCGGTTTGAAAAAAGAATTTCAAATTATTTTATGATTTAGATTTTCAGATTCAACTAAGCAGATATGGTTTCTTTTGTATTCTTTTCGTTTAACTTATTATTTATTATATTATATTATTGAATATAAAATATATATAAGGTACCAATATTCAAAATTTAACTCACACTAAGTTCTTTAGACAAAAATTATACAGAAATAAAAATAAAACCGGCAAAAACGAAACGTATAGATAAACTAGACGCGTGACGCCAAAATCCCGGCACATGGGAAAAAAGAAACATGAAACGAAAACATTATCCGCCCATGATCAACCGCAACACCAGGGGAATTGCAGGTGCGTTGCCGGCCCTTTAGAAAGGAGTAAGCTCTTTTCTTGAAGGTCCCCAGGTCGTATCGGTCCGGAAAAATCACCGGTGGTAAATTATTCCACACAGAGGTTGTACGCGGAAGAAAACTCCTTTTGAAACGTACAGTGGTGGACCGCCAAGCATCCAGATGGTGTGGATGGTATCGGGACGTTTGCCGTGTAGTGCGTTCACGAAATTTGGCGGCTGGGATTAATCCGAACAATTCCTCAGAGCACTCCCCCGTGATAGATGCGATAAAATACGCAAAGAGATGCAACATCTCTTCGCAGCGCCAGTGAATCGAGCCGATCGGAAAGCACTCGGTCGTCGACGATTCGAGCCGCTCTGCGCTGGATGCGGTCAAGTGGAAGGAGCTGGTACTGGGGAGCCCCAGCCCAGAGATGGGAACAGTATTCCATGAGCGGCCGAACCTGCGCCTTGTAAAGTTGCAGGCGGTGTGCCGGCATGAAATACTGTCCCGCTCTGCTGAGCACGCCTAGCTTTTTAGAGGCCAATTTGGCCTTCCCTTCCAAGTGACCACGAAACTGCACGTCACTCGATATGTCGACGCCGAGGATTCCGATACTGGCTGAGGCAACAAGGGGAGTGCCTTGAAACTGAGGGGATACGACAAAGGGGTTCTTTTAAGCGGTTAACGCGCAAACTTGTGTCTTCTGGGGGTTAAACTGGACTAGATTTAGTCGCCCCCAATCCGAGACTCTGTCCAGCAGAGACTCGACTTCAGACACAAGTTTGTCCCGGCACTCAGAGACGTTTTCCCGAGAAATATTGGCTTGGCCGGTGTAAAGAGCATCACCAGTGCTGTCATCTGCATAGCAATGAATGCTACGGGTTTGCAACATATCATTGATATGCAGAAGAAACAGCGTTGGCGATAGCACGCAGCCCTGTGGAACACCAGCATTAATAAGCTTGCAATCGGAGCTTGCACCGTCTACAACGACCTTGATGCTCCGATCCGCAAGAAAACTGGTGATCCAATCGCACAATTTCTCGGGAAGCCCATAGGAAGGGAGCTTCGAAAGAAGCGCTTTGTGCCAAACCCGATCGAAAGCCTTCGCAATGTCCAAACTAACGGCCAATGCCTCCCCCTTGGACTCTACTGCCTCCGCCCATCTGTGAGTTAGGTAGACCAGAAGATCACCAGCTGACCTACCACGGCGAAAACCGTATTGGCGGTCACTAATCAGCTGGTGATCCTCAAGGTACCTCATGAGCTGGCAGTTTACAATGGACTCCATTGTTTTGGAGAACAAGGAGGTGATGGCGATAGGCCGGTAGTTGGACGGGTCTGAGCGGTCGCCTTTTTTAGGGATCGGGAGGACGAAAGCCGTCTTCCATGATTTTGGGACTACGCCTAGGGAGTAGGAGTACCGGAAAAAGACGCGTTAAAACCGGTGCCAACTCTGGAGCACAAGTCCTCAGCACAATTGGGGAGATTCCATCAGGCCCACTCGACTTATGGATGTCCAGGGAGAGGAGTGCTTTGCGAACCGAGCGCTGAGTGAACTGCACTTCCGGCATGGAGCACTCACACCGCGGGATGGTTGGCGGCGTACTCCCCCCGTCATCGAGAGTCGAGTTAGACGCAAAGAAAGAGCCTAGAAGATCGGCTTTCTCCTTTGCGGTGTGGGCCAGTGAGTCGTCCTCCCTGTGCAGAGATGGAAGCTGACAGAAATTCCCCTGGACAGCCTTGGCGAGAGACCAGAATGCACGGGTTCCAGAAGGAAGACGAACTAGTCTCTCGCCAATTCTGCCTATGTGCTCTGACTTTGCCTTGGCAATGACTCTTTTGAAGGACCTAGAGGCGGAATTATACTTCTTTTTTAGAGCGCTGGTGTTTACATCCCTGGACGCTGATGCGTCAGCCCAGGCTCGGTAGCACTCCTGCTTATAGCATGATGCTATTTTACAGGAGCGACCAAACCATGGCTGAGATTTGCCTCCAATGGGCACCACAGAGGAAGGAATAAAAAGTTCCATACCCTGAAGTACCACATCAGCGACAGAATCCGCAACAACGTTGGGATCGTCCGGCGAGAAGCAAACCCGCCCCCAAGGGTAGGATGCAAAGAAAGACCGCATCCCATCCCAATCGGCTGACCTATAGTGCCAAACACGGCGGCAGTCTGCAGAATGCAACCACGATTTCAGCGTGGGTGGCACCACACTCCGGACAAGACAATGGTCCGAGGAGCCTAAAGGGGCGTCGACGGAAATCTGATATCCGTCCGGGTGAGACGTCAGCAGAAGGTCCAACAGGGAAGTTGCATGATCCTCCACATCTGGAATCCGCGTAGGCGAAGTAACCAGTTGTGTCAGACCATATGCCAAGGCAAAATCATGAACAGATCTCCCCGCATGATCGGTTAAACGTGAACCGAGCCATTCGGCGTGATGGGCGTTAAAGTCGCCGAGGATCACGATCTCTGCGGAGGGGATCTGCTGTAGCAACGAATCTGCAGCCATTTGGACGTGGTCGAAGAGTCGGTCTGTTTCGGCATTACCGCTATGGGACCTATAGAGGCACCCGTAGACGCGCGGATGGTCGTCGCTGTCTACGCGTAGCCAAAGGATGGACGGGTCCGAACCTTCAAGTCTGCCGAGGCGTCGAGAACAGATGTCCTCTCTGACGTAAACGCAAACTCCAGCCCGAGGCACAAAGGAGTGTTCCAGTTTGTACCCCGGGCAGGGAGAGATACGAGACATCAGCCGGAGAGGACACCTGCGTCTCGGTCAGAAAGAGCAGAGCCGGCCTCGCCGTCTCGAGATGGTAGTGGACGGCGTTTAGGTTAGAGTGAAGTCCCCTGATATTGCAGAAATTCACGGACAGCGTGGCAGGGGTCGCCTGGGTCTTGTTGCTCCGTGTGCCCCGAGCAGTTTTAGTCTTGAGCGGAATATTGCCCCCCCCCCCCCAGAATACGCGGGGCAGCCTGAGCACCCACGCTCAGAAGTGGAGAAACATGGTCGTGGATGCTCAGCGAGGGATTCTCCAGGGGTGCTGGTACCCTCCTGGGGTAGTCTATCATTTAATTCCGCTACCATGTTGATGGGGGGGGGGGGGGATTTGGGCCTCCGGCCACCTGCACTCACCAGACGAAACGCGGAAGCAGAGCTTCCACTTCACGCCGGTATTCTGTGAGGTCGTGGTACCACCCCGGTTTGAGCCGGCCGATACGTGCGACAGCAAAGCTGCCGCGTGGCTCTACCACTGTTAAAGTCAATGGTTTTATGCAAATAAATATTTATTATTATTATTATTATATCGGCATATGTATGTTATAGAGAAAGGTTACATTTTACCCCCTTGCGCCCATAAGTGTCCCGAATCGCGGTAAGTACACGATATATGAAAAGTGTGTAAATTTTCTATCAATCTCTTATATTTACAAAAGCGATATCACTTTTAGTTGCCGCGCAATTTGCTAGGTCATTTCTGAGTAAATGAATTAAACTTTACAACAAAATCTTTGCAAATATTGTGCAACAATTTGATATATAATTTTAAAACACTTAGAACTTTTTAACGATGTTTCGCTACAATATAAAGTAGTTCAATATATTGAGGACAATGGAAATAACTCTTAGAGCGTTTTTTCATTGGCCTACACGATTACTATATATCGTCGTCGATACAGGCTTATGGAGAAGACTACACTCATTGTGTGCGTTTGACAGAAAAAAGTGCTAGCAAGCGCTTGTAAGCAAAATGGCGATCGTAAGCGGTAAGCGCTGTCAAATCGTAAGTAGCTATTTTCCTCCAGGACACGATGTTAGTTTTAACCGGGGAACCTAACCTAATTTAAATATATGTTTGTAAAGTATTCATATTAAAAACTTACCAATCGTGAGTTTTAATAACATGTATATGTTTATTCATGTCATTATATTACTTAAAACTAATATTGCACAAAACAACTTATAAACTCTACTTCAAAACAAACAAATTAAATAAGCAAAATGGCGGATTGTGTCAGCGCTACTGAAGTAGCAATCGTGTCCTGGCCGAAAACTATTTTAGCGCTTGTAAGCGCTTGCTAGCGCTTTTTTCTGCCAAACGCACCCATTGATCGACAGTATGTCGGTACCACGTCCGCTCCCCACAGGATCGTCCTGTTAAATTCAAGAATGTGTTATTTAAATGCACACATACACAGAATAAAACAAAGATAAATGTGTGCGTGACTTGCTACACATTCATTCCCGTTGAGGCGAATAACGTGCATGCTGTTCATTAGAATATTTACTGTGTGTGTAATACGTGAGCAATCCGAATTCGATATCCGCGCGATACAACAAAATTGTTATAAGTGCTCATCTAACATGACTTGACGGTGAACAAAACATCGATAATTCCATAAATATGTAGCTTAGAAATCCGACAGTATCAATGAAATTACGAGTATTAGTAGAGTCTAATGATTTCTCTGATTGAATTCGTTCGGTCGGAAAACATCGTAAAGACGCCTACATTTCTAAAAATATAAATTGGTAAAATAATATAAGTTCTTCAACACGCAGTAGGGAGCGCGATAGACTCTTCCCAGCTTCCAAAACACAATTCATCTTGTCAGATTGAAGACGCCTGCGCAAAGCTGTGGGAGCATAGGAACCTGTTACTTTACTTTTAACTGAGTATTCCTTTTTGCGCCTATAACAGATAGCGCTATTTTAGAAAAGTAAATGTCTATTCGTTCGACAATCGGACGGATAAATTCGAAACAATGTGCATTATTAAGTAATATCAGCGAATGTTGGTTAAGCTGCAGCAGACCGAAAACTTACAAATCCTTTACTTCCTCTTTGAGAATTTAAGGCTTTAAATATTGTTTCTGTTGTTTTTACAGAGAAACGCAATTACGACTTTATTTCAGTGTTTCTAATTATACAAGCGTATTATATCATTATAATCATAGACTTATTATCGATGATTACAATATATTTGAATAAGTATATATATATATATATATATATATATATATATATATATATATAAAAGAGATATATTACTACTACTACTTAAATGTCTTTGATAAAAAAATAGATGAAAATTATAGTGTTGAAATTCTTAATATCGTGTATATTACTTTATTAACATTATTATTTAATTTTATTTGTCTGTTAATTATATGAAGATGAGAACTGTAACTCGGTAGTGTCAACGCATCAGACTCGATTAGTTTTCCTTCATCTTTGAAGTGTTTTTACTAATTATGAGTTCCCACGCTCCGTTTGCAACCGCCTCAGTCCATGTCATATTCCCGCGTTAGTATAAATTGTTGATATGCATAGCTATAAATTTTAAGCCGGGAATATAATTAAAAACTATATTATATTTATTTTATTACTTTAATTTTTATTACCTATATTAATTATAAGATAGTTAGAAACCATTTTAATAAGTGATCATTTTTTTTAAATCTAAGTTTTTAAAGATCAAAATCCTTTCTCTATGTGTTAAAAGTTTCATTACAATCGGTTCACCCATGACGGGATTACAGACAGACAGAAAGTTGTACACACAGACAATTATTGTAAATGGTTATTCATGTCTAAATGTCAGTATATCCCTCAGCTCAATAAAAGCTTAGGGTCGATGCTACACTATATCTGGTAGCATTAATTAATCAGGTAAACACAACACGCGATTTATAATAAATAGTTTAGTTCGACGCCGGCATAGAAGCTGTCAAAATGGGTAATATCGAGCAAAAAAAAATAGTGGCGCGCGTTCCATTCAAAAGTAAGTTTCGTGCCGTATTTAATACAATTACTTAATATTGTGCTTATATTTCACTGTATAAATAACCTAATATAATTATTTGACACTGATTATTATAATACTTTATTGATAAAGTTAATAAATTAAGTGGCCGAATAGTGACACATAAAATGGTCCCATTATTTGGTTGTCGGCCATGCGGCCGAAAAGTAGCCTGAGTTTAGCCTAAATACTTTTTCTCTTTCGTTTATTTGGTTACGTACTATAATTCATCTTTCTTACTTATATTGAATCGTAGCGTGCGTAGACACTAACTTTCGGTTTTCGGCCACTAATTACTGCAATTTAAACAGTTAGTGACGAAACAAAAACACCCATTTCAGTCGTGGCCGAAAACCGGATTGACTCTAAAATACTTATTTAGTTTACGGCCAACTTGAAATTGTACGAAAGAATACAGCGACGGAAAATAGAATGCTGTCTTAGTTTACGTTTACGGCCATTTCATCAAATATTTTATTCAAATTGCGTTTTAGGAAGAAGATTCAACAAGAAATTTTTATCTTCAGATGGCTCCTCCAAAGAAATATAATAAGTAAATCGCTTCAGAAAATGCGGACTTTATTAAATAGATCTCAATGCAGTGGATTACTCAAATTGAGTCCAGCAAACCCTTTTTTTTTTTTTTTTTTTTTTTTTGCGGATGGAAAATCATCTAATGACCCCTTTCGCTCTGGGTGGAGCGTAAGGGAGTGTCAGACTTTTACTGACTAAAAACCATCCGTGTTCCTTCAGTGCCCTTAAGTTCCGGAGCCGCGGTATCTCTTTCGAACAGCCCGCAGCCCCGGCAGGCGTCGGCCCTTGCGGGCCCCTTCATGCTGCTGACAGCTCTTTGAGGCGCGCGTGGAACAAAACGCGCCGTCGACACGGCCTGTCGTCATTAGACGGACGGACGACGAGCTACCCATTGCTCGCCGTCCACAGGCCCGCGCCTACGGTGGCCGGGGGCCACGACGTAGCCCCCGACGCCCGGGGCGTCTCCCGCGGCGGCCGGGGAGGAAAGCTGCTGCTCTCTCCTTCTCCCGCTCCGCCACCTCCTTTGCTAGCATCACTGCTTCGCAGAAGGTGGTGACGGCATCCCATTCCGTCTCGCTCCGGACCATGGCTTCGACCAGGGCCGGACGCGAGAGGTCGCCGCCGCCTATCGCCGCTACGAGGACCCGGCGGTGCTCCGCCCAAGCAGGGCACACCTCCACGGTGTGTTCTACCGTGTCCTCCGGTCCATCCTCGCAGTGGGAGCACCCGGGCGTTTCCTCCCGCCCGATTCGGTGCAGGAACCTCCCAAACACACCGTGTCCGGTGAGGACCTGCGTCAGGCGGAAGGTGAGGATGCCGTGGCGTCTCTCAAGCCACTCCTCAAAGAGGGGTCTTATCGCCGCTATAGTGGCGTGCCCAGCACGGGGTTGCGACAGTCGCTGTCTCCATGTCGCCATGAGATCGTGCCGGAAGTCTGTCCGCTGCGCGACAACTTGCCGCGGCAGCGGGGTTTCCCCAAGGCATAGTGCCTCCGCACGCCATTCGTGCAGGCGCGCGAGGACTATCGCCTCCAGATCCCATGGCGGCAATCCGGCAAGGAGGCTCGCCGCCTCGCGGGAGATCGTGCGGTAGCCGCGAACCATTTTCACGGCTATCACCCTTTGGGGCGCGTTCAGGTGGTGGACGGCAAGCCGCGCCAAACCACGCGCCCACACCGGGGCCCCGTAAAGGGCCATGGACCGCACGATCCCCGCGTAGAGCCTCCGGCAGGAGGCGTTTGGCCCTCCCAGGTTCGGCAGGAGCCGCCTGAAGGCAGCCCCGGTCCGTTCCAGTTTGGGAGCCAAACGTCGGAAGTGCTCAACGAAGTTCCATCGGCCGTCGAGGACGAGTCCTAGGTACTTCAGCGTCGACTCGACGTCGATGGATACCCCTCCTACCATCACTGAGGATCCCGGTGGTGGCCTGTTCCGAGGACCATGGAAGTGCATGGCCTCGGACTTGTGCAGAGCCACCTCGAGACCCAGTTGCCGAATCCTCTCAACGACTATCGCAACCCCGCGTGTCATATTTTCCGCCGCCGCCTCGTACGACCCCCCTTGTGCCAGTACCAGCGTGTCGTCAGCGTAGCAAACTACGCTGACGCCGGTAGGGAGGTCGGCGCGCAGCACCCAGTCGTAACCGATGTTCCACAGAGGTGGCCCCAGAACCGAACCCTGTGGGACACCGCACGACATCTCTCGCCGGTTCCACTCACCGTTGCGACCGGGGTAGATTACGGCCCTGTCCGTCAGGTAGTCCCCGACTATACGACGGAGATAGGTCGGCACCCGGTGATACCGGAGTGCCTCCCTAATGCAGCTCCAGGGCATGGAGTTGAAGGCGTTGGCGATGTCGAGAGACACCGCCAAGACAACCCCCCCTCTGGCCACTGCATCCCCCGTCGTGAGGGCTCTCACGCGCATGATGGCGTCCACCGTAGAGCGCCTCTTGCGGAAACCAAACTGGTGTTCCGCAAGATCCGGCCCCGTCCCCGCAAGGTGCTCGGCGAGGCGGTTTGCAATGACTCTTTCAAAGAGCTTGCCCACCTCGTCGAGCAGCACCACGGGCCGGTATGCGGACGGAGAGTCCGCAGGGCGCCCTGGCTTCCGAATGAGGACCAGCTTCCCCGTCTTCCAACGAAGCGGGAATTGGCCTCTCTCCAAGCATGCGCTTAGGAGCCCCTCCAGTCGGGGCCCGAGAGCCTCCGAGGCCAGGACCCAGGCTTTGCCAGGCAAGCCATCGGGTCCTGGGGCGGTATTCCTGGCCTTGAGCCTACGTACCGCCACTCTCAGGTCTACCCCGGTCCCTTCCGGGATGTCGTCGTCGTCGTCCTGGTGGTCCGGCACCGCAGGTGGCGGAGCCATAGGCGGGGGCGGATGTTCCCGTCGCGCAGGGAACAGAGCGCTCACCACGTCCTCCACGAGCTGGGGCCGGAGACTTTGCGTCAGCGGTGGGGCCCAGGTGCGGAGTTTATCCCGCACCATCTTGTAAGGGCGCCCCCACGGATCTCTGTTGAGAGTCTCCAGCATCTCCTCACGGGCCCGATCCCGGGCCCGCAGGACAGCCTCCCGGAGGGCGTTCTTCGCCGCTCTGTATCCCTGGTACAGCTCCGCCTCAATGGCTGCCGCATTCGGTGGACGAATGCGGACCCTGCGATGTCTGGTGTACAGGTGCCGCGCGGCGACACACGCCTCGCCAGAGACGTCAGCTCACGCGACCACCAATACACCTGACGCCGGGCGCTTCCTGGCCGGACGCGGGGCATTGCCACGTCACATATCTCAGACATGGCCTCCTGGAACCACCCTGCCTCATCATTGACGTCGGCAGGCCTGTCCGGTGATGACACCCAGGCCTGCACGATCGAGGCTTCCAGGAGGAGCTCCCGGTCCAGCTGCTTTAGCGCCCAACGCGGACCACTCGGGGCCTGTTGGACTGGCGCGCTCGAGGGCTGGGTGGAGACATCAAACCGGATGTACCGGTGGTCGGAGTAGGTCTCCACCCCCTCCATGACACGCCAGTCAATGGCACGCGGCGACAGAGCGGGGCTAGCGAACGAGATGTCCACCACCGACTCGCCCCGCATTCGCACACACGTGGGGACAGAACCCCGATTTAGGACGACCAGGCCTGTCTCCAGAGCCCAGTCTTCCACCATCCTACCCCGCACATCTGTACGACGAGAACCCCAAGCCAAGTTCTTGGCATTGAAGTCCCCGAGGACAAGTACGGGGGAGGGGATAACTTCCGACGACGACTGCTCTCAGCTCTGCAAGAGAGTTGTGGAGCTCGGCGAGAGATCGGTTCGGGGAGAAGTACACTCCCACAACGACGAACTCCCCGAACCGTGCTGCTACACACCCCTGACCCCTCCTGACACCTTCAAGGGTCGGGGTACCGGCGGCGGCCGAAGAGATGATGGCCACTGAGCCGTTAAGGTCCGCCACCCAGTCCTCACTAGGCCAGACAAAATACGGCTCAGCGACCACAGCGATGTTAATCGACCACTGCGCCATGCTCTGGAGCAACAGATCCTGAGCGCAGGCGCAGTGGTTGATATTCGCCTGGAGGAAGCTTAATGGGGCCGTTATAGGCATTCCATTTCAGCTTCCTCCACGGGGGGCCCCTCTGCGGGCGTCGGTGTCGCGGCGGCGGCGGCGGCGACCGTGACAGCGGTGGCGGTGGCAGTTGCGGCTGCGACGGAGGCCA
Source organism: Parnassius apollo (assembly GCA_907164705.1). Lineage (NCBI taxonomy): Eukaryota > Metazoa > Arthropoda > Insecta > Lepidoptera > Papilionidae > Parnassius > Parnassius apollo. Next base: position 15,508,470 of record CAJQZP010001449.1, on the reverse strand, counting down.
CAGAGGCGGTGGCGGCTTTGGCCCCTACCCTATCCGCGGCCTTGGCCTTGGCGGGTGGCACGCAGGCCTTGCTTCCGGCCCGGTGATCGGCTGGCTTGCCGGTCGCCGCACATGCATCACAGTGCGGCGTGGCGCAGCAGGTCGCCGAAATGTGTCCGGGCTGACAGCAGCGGAAGCAAAGGCCCTCGCGGTCAACCTCCGAGGCGCATCTCACTGATACGTGGTGCCCCACGAGACAGCGATAGCACCTCAGAGGTCTGGGCTCCAGCAGCTTAACCTGCGCTGAGACCCAGCCCACCAGAAGCCTTCGGCCCTCCACTATGGTTTTGGCCGCCGTAACAGGGCAGCGCACCGTAGCGGCATGCATACCCTGTTGGTCCGGGCGTATGGCGCCTGACCTGACCTGGTCAGTAGTGCACCCCCCGGACCTGGCGACGGCGGCCACCAACTCTTCCTCCAATACCGAGTCGTCCAGACCCATGATGCGCAGGTCTGCGCATCTGACGGGCCTTGACACTCGGGCCTCGTCCGCGTCCAGAGACGCTCTGAGCTTCGCAGCCAGAGCGTCCGCGGTCGCGCCACTGGATTCCCCGGGGACCTCCAGCATACGGGCCCCCGTCTGGGTGACTTTGAGCCGGAGGCCCCCAGTGATCCCGAGCTCCCCGAGGTCCACCGCCTCCTTCGCCTTCGCGAGCAGATCGCGGTAGGTAACGCCCTTCTTTTCCGCGTCCGGCTGTAGTGTAATCACTACAGCTGCGGTCTTCGGGGCGCGGAGCCTAGCCGCGATCTTGCGCGCCCTGAACTGGCGCTGCCGCTCCTGCTCTTTGGCCTTTTTGGCTGCCTTCTTCCCCTTCTTTTTATCCCCGACCACCTGCCAACCGGCTTCAGCCGCGGGAGGTGTAGGGATCTGGGGGGACGGTGACGGCGGCGGCAGCTGGCTTGCCGCTGGCGCTGGCACATTCGCCGCAGGCACTGGGGCTGGTGCAGCCACCATCTGTGCTGCCGCCTTGCCCTTTTCCGCCTTCGTCTTGCCTCTCTTTCCCGTCGCCGGCTTAGCCGGAGCCGGTTCAGCCGGTACCGGTTTTGCCGGAGCCGGCTTTTCAGGGGGGGGAGGAGCAACTGCAGCCCCGCCCGAGGGCTGACTGGACGGCCCCGGCCTGGATGCGGTAGCCGTGGCCGCCGCGTACGTTGCCGGCCTCGCCGCCGTCTTGTTTGCCCCTAGGGGGGGGCGCAGGACGATGCCCTCTAGCACGGAAAACCGGTGCTGGAAGGCAGCCAGCTCCTGCCGGACCAGGTTCAGAACCTGGTTCTCCACCGGCACGGGCTGGCTTGGGCGCTGCGTCTGGGGCGCCGCGTGAGAGGCAGGCTCACGTAGACTGGCCAGGTCTGCACGGAGCTGCTCGTTCTCCTTCTGGAGAGTCTCCATGGCAGACGTCAGGCGGGCCACGTCCGCCCGCAGCTTCGCCACCTCGTCCGCATTAGGCCCGGCCCCAACAAAGTTGGCCTCCGCAGCCGCAATGATGGAGGCGGAGGCCCCGGGAATGGCCTTGAGCTTTGAGGAGGACTTTTGCTTGTAGGCCACGACCTTGATCGCGGCCTCCACCTCCTTTACGAATCTGGCCTTACGCTCCACCTCGGAGCCGCCAGTCGCACTCGTCTCTTCGCCTGATACCCGAGCCGTATCGCCCGGGTGGCGCCCCTCCTCGGCAAGCTTTGCCGCTCGTTCGGCCATCTGATTATCAGAGAGCCCCCTCCCCTTGCCTCTCAGCCCGCCCCGCCTGTTGGTGGGGATTTTCCGGGCCGAAACCTCCTCTTCACCGGATGACGGCCCCTGGTCGCCATCCAGCCTGGACCGCTTGCGGAAGAACTTACTGGTCTCCGCGGTCCCAGGCCCCACGCGTCGGGAGCTCTCTGAGCCTCCCACGCTGCTCGATGCGGCGTCGGACTCAGTCCCCGCATCGTTTCTCCTCTCCTCTACGTTGCCGTTGCCGGCGGTTTTTGTTTTGTTTTTTGTTTTTTGTGTTTCCATTTCTGTACCCACGAGTATGGGGGAATTAAAGGTCCACCTTGGCAGAGACCCCTGTACCAAGGTAAGCAGATTTAGAGGATTTATTACTCGCCAGGGGGTCTGCAGGTACCCTGGCGAGGACTGCACTTGCGGCTGATTTGTTCATAGAACCCCGTCAGCCATCCATCCCCTCGCGGTGCGTCGCCGCTTGGGATTCGGGGTAACTTTTTATAGAGGTTTTCTCCCTCGCAGTCCGGGCGATTAAGCCAAGACCCTCGGTCCTTATCAAAGCCGCGAGACATGATCCACGACACTTCGACTGGGATTACGAGACCGGCGGTGACAGCAAAGGATGAATCCTTCACTGTCTGCCCGGAGGCAGGGTAAGTGCACACCGAGCCCGCCCTCGCTCCTCTGCTATGCCCTCTGCTGATCAGAGGGTCACGCAGAGGAACGCACTGTTGGTCCGGGATGGACCCCCCCCATGTCAGAATAATTAGCCGCGGCAGCAACATTCCCCAAGGAATAAGAATTTCTTCTCATTTCTCGAGGAAGATTACCGCCGCGCCCAGGGTGCACCGGCCCAGTTGCTGCTCTTCCCTCCAGACGTATCGAGAGGGACCCGCAACTACCAGGCACACGTGGAGGACTTCTGACTTCGCACCCCGAGTCCAGCAAACCCTGGAAAAATTAAATGGTGATAATTGAAAGAAAGAATAAATATTTCTAAAGAAATAACTAACGCAGACCTAGATTCCACTAGAAAAGTTTAGAAACATTTTAAATCAACTTTGGCAGAAAAAAAACATAAAAGTTGCTATTATAGTGAATGAGACAAGGAAATTGAAACGAAAGTCTTCTCAGATCAATATTGTTCCACACAGACAGGCCAACGAAGACTTGGAAATTGTCTAATACAGTGGCCGAAAACTAAAATTCTTGTGGGCCGAAATCTAAAATTTGTGGCCGAAAACTAGCGTTTTGCATATTTTTCACTTCAAAAATTATTATAAAAAATAGATTTCTTTTGTAGCATCAATGAGTTATAAAAGTGAAAACTACTTTATATAAGCTACAATTATGTATGTATTGGGTAGCTTATAATGTTCTCACTCAAGAGTAAACTTTTAATTTTCTAATAATAATAAAGTTAATAGGCAGCACTTTTGTAACAAATGTGCCTTTTTTAAACAGCCAGAAGCTAATTAAGGTGTTCAGTGTTCACACGTCTCGCGTCATTTATCAGCAAAGCCGTTGGGTGTCGCTTCAAGCTAATTGGTGTCAACCGTGAGGTTATAAGATTTATTACGTAGATAAATGTGTCTGGTGTTTATATCTCAATGAATATTTCATATAGTTCTGTATTAACCAGCTTATGAGTATGTAATGAATTATAATATAATCTATGTAGGTACATCTAATAAAAATGTAAATTGCAGATATCTGTACATTTTATAATTTTGTAACAAAATGGATTAAGGGGGACTAAAAATAAGTTATTGAATACATTTGTACTATTTTTAGAATTGTCTGTCTGTCTGTCTGTTTGTTTGTTAACGTATCATATATAAAGTACTGCATTTATATCAAAATAATCGTAAGAAAAATTGTGAGGCGTATCTTCGTTTTCCATTTAGTCTTTGTTTTATTAAAATCGGTTCATCCTATCAAAAGTTTAGTATAGGTACCTACGAATTTGCTCAATGGTGGCGTTGAGTGATCAAGGGTATTTTTGTAATTAAATAATGTAAAATAGTGTTCTATATACAAAAGCACTAAACAAAAATAATGAAAAATAACGTATTAAATATTTATAAAAAATGTAAGGTCAGGTGGGACAGGAACATACTTTATTTTCAGTAAAATATTTTGACTGCTTGGAAGAACAGCTAAAGTCTTTTAAGATCTTTGAACCAAACAAAACTTGACTTCATGTATTAGCTTCACATGTGCATAATGTCATTACGCTAGTATCCGTTTTTACTACGATATTGACGTAAATGTCAAGATTAAGTACACGTTCCTCTTCCCCCTCACATGGGGTAAGGGGGACAGTCATTGTATTTCTTAAGATTGGACTTTGAATTAAAATATTCTTTGCTAAATGTTCGTTAATTTGTAGGTAGAACTGCTTCGGTCAAAATTAGATCTTACAATCGATGAAATAAGGTATCGTTTGAAATGAAAAACAAGAAAAAATCAATTCGGGGTAAGAGGGACATACAGGTTCGATCAGGGGTGGCAAACTAAAAAGAAGTTGACTAGTTATATTTCTATATTTATTTAATCATACAAACGGTAATAATATATCTCCCTAACTAGTTTTCCCCAGTTAGTCATATATATATATATATATATATATATATATATATATATATATATATATATATATATATATATATATATATATATAATTTCCTGACTCATGGTGCGAACAAGGGGTGGTGGTAGATTTTACGCCGCTACCATACGGCGAGGAGCCGAGTCTATTTTTTTCGGCTTTGTCGCTCGTTTAGCACCACCCGGGGGACACGTGTAGGGTGGGCCTAAGGTTAGGTGGTCGAAGCCTACGGACGCGAGCGACTCATCCCCCTAGTTAGTCACTCTTTAAAAATAATAATGGCACTTTGGATTTAAAACCTTTGCGGTCGTATACACGGTTAACAAATGTTATTCTTGGTATATTATAAAGTTTTGATACGAAGTATGCAGATATTGTTCCATTTAATACCGCATTGACAGCCTCACTTAATTTATCATTATCATATCTATCAGATTTTCTTATATATTTATATATTTTCGCGCTATGTTTTATGAGATATATATATATGAGATATATATATATATATATATATATATATATATATATATATCATTCCTACAACAGTCAAAAGTGCTATAATATAACAAAATATTACAATTAAAAAGAAAGGGACGTATACAAAACGCATGAAACTTTATTTATCTAAACTAATTAAAAAAAGAAAACATTTGATTTTTTATTTGTTTGTTATGATTTATATAACTCAAAAACTAAAATCCGATTTCAAAAATAAATTTAACACAAAAATAGGTAAGCGTGGACGAAGTTATAATTTAAAAGTGTAGTATGTACAAAACAGTCAGTCAATTCTTTTCATTTAACCTACCTATAATTATAAATTATTCAAAATGTGTGTTACCCCTGACATAGTGTAAAAAGAAACATATGTTCCTCTTTCACCGTGAATAGTGATCCTCTTACCCCAGCTATTGCTTTTGGAGGTTTAGATTTTCAAGCGAAAGAAACTCATATTATTAGTTGTTTTTAGACTAAAATGGTTAATAAAAATAAATAATTACAGTTTTCTCCTTATATCACTACATTCAAAATATTTCCAGCTCTCTTTTTTCACCAAACTATTGGTTCGCAAAAAAACGCGCTAACTTTGTACTAGTCGAATTCACAACTACTACTACTATTGAAAACCGTTCTAACTATGTATTTCGCATTCACTGTTTTATTGAAGAAAAGTACATAGTTATACGCACTTCGGTTTACTAGTTATGGTCCCTAGTCCCTCTTGCCCCGGTGTCCCTCTTACCCCACCTGACCTTATAAACAATTTCTTAGTGAAAAGAGTACAATTGTTAACCAATGTCAACGATTGATGGTGTTGTGCAAATTAATTATTAATTAAATTTAAAATAAGTAGGCTTGATTGTAACTGTTTCTTAACCGCCGAGTACCTACAACATGGTAAATCAAATTTTAAAAGAGCTATTAACAGTTTCTTTAATTCCGGCGAGGATCATAGGAGCTTGGCAGTAGGTATATTATACTTCCCTTTTGCAGTTCCAAAAAGTTTTAAAATTTACATTGTTGTGAAATTGAATTGATTTTGAGTTCTTTTTATTTATTTCTTTCTAATATCATATAATTTTTATTTTACAGTAATAATAAATTAACTACTATAATTTTATATAGATGGCGCTAAGTATTTTCAAGCACCATAAAGTTTAATTGTAAGCGAGATATGAAAGACACATACAGTAAAGTAAAGTAAAGTCACAGCCTATAAACGTCCCACTGCTGGGTACATGCCTCCCGTCATTTCTGAGAGGGTTTTAGGGCAAGGAAGTGTCCGCCGCGCAGTCCCAATTCGAACTTCATCATGTCTTGGAAATATTTTTTTTCTTATTCCTCAAACATCCAGGTTTCCTCACGATGTTTTCCTTCACCGCTGAGCACGTGGTAAATCAGCACTTAAAATTGCAATTAACAATTTAATTGGTGCCGGCGGGGATCGAACCCGGGTTACTCGCGTTCTATTATATTTACAGCAAGCGTTAACCATCTGAGCTACCACGGCTCTAAAATAGACAACAAGAAAGGGACATGAAATAATTACTTTGCTTAATGCTTTCAACGTAATGTTTGTATTGAATACAAATCATTACAAGAAATTTGTCTTTTTGTACTTTAAAATTTGGAATTAGCATATTATTAATTTATGTTTTTATTTGCTAAGTTAATAGGTACTTAAAATTAGACGAAATTCTTATTTTATATCAGAAGTTATTTTTATTTCGTTTGCAAATAGCGTTTATAAAATTTCATTTATATTGGACATAGTTAAAACAAACAGAATAAAATTTAATTTGCCGTAAAGTTAGTTTTGCCATTTACTGACAGACTTCACTGTTCACTGTGTATCTACTAAATACTCTTTATATACTGAATCGTAGATACTATACTGACTGACTAACTCATCTACCAGCGCACAAGCTCAACCTAAACCACTTGAAGTGTAGCTACTTTTATAAAATAGAAATCCACTATGAAATAATTTTGGAAAATCAATCACTATGAGGCTGTTACTGATTATTGTTTTATTATTGACTCGATCCTTACTGAGAGTACTTGTATTTAAAAAATAAATGAAGACGTATTTTGCGATTTCAAAATAATACGGTAGTGGGGCCACGGGCAAGGTTGTGCCTAAAATTTTTGTAAAATCCCTTACCGGGGAGGAAAGGGGGTAGATAATGTTCAATATGTAGAGAGAAAAAATATTTAGTGATTTAAAGTAAATAAATAATAAAATTTGAATCTTATGGTTTTAAAACCAGGGTGCAAATTTGCGTGAAATTGGGACAATAACTTCCTTTTAGTAGGCATCCACTAAGAAAGATTTTTTGGAAAATCAAAATTTTAACTGGTGATTACATATTTGTATAGGGAAAAAAATATTAAATGATTATTGTAACTTTAAAATTAGCACGAATATTTTAAGATTAAAATAATGCAATAACTTTTTTTTCATTTTCCTAATATCATCAAACCAGGATACATGGTTTGCGCGGGAAAAACGGTTTTTCATTGCATGGTGATGGGGAAATCCCTAAAACGAAATAATGATACTTATGAATAACACCTATTAAAGAACGTCACGAAAATCTGCTCAAGTCATCATTGTGTCCGAGTTAGAAATCCGACAAAAATATTTTGAGACCAGATACAGAAAAAATGGCTTTACGTGCTTTCTGAGGCATAGGGATGAAACAATGCTAAACTCTTGACTCCGGGCTGCTACTGAAAATTTCTTGATAAAAAACCCAACTGATTTTAAAACCGATCACACCTATTTCAAAAAACTTTCCTAGGTTGAGTTTAGTTTTATTTTTCATTTGTTACACGATTAGACAAAATATAGATACCTACGCAATTTCATTTATTTTGTTAGTGTGGGTACTTAGTTTAATGGAGGCATTGGATTGTAGTTTTTAATTCAATTTTTTTATTTAATATCAATAATTATTGATTGTGCTTGTTTACTTAAGGCTAACTCTTATTTGTTGTATGGAAAACTAGTACTGGCTAGAGATATTTGTGAGCAAATTAGGTAGAGAATACGTTATTGCGGTCATTTTGTTTTTGTATTTACAAAATAAAACAAAAGCGTACAGTTTGCCCTATTCTTTTCTTGGTTCGGTTGTGAGTCCGTTTATTTTTTCGTTCATTTCTATGTCTGATTGACCGACTAACTGAATGTTTTTATTTAGATTTGTGGCTTTCTAAGACTTCGCGACAGTTTTTTTATTTTAATTTACATATAAATCATCATCACTTAGAATAGCAAAAGTACTGATTCCACGCGAATGAAGTTGCGGGCACAGCTACTGGTTATTAGTATTATATTAAGAGACGTAGTAGCTCAGATGGTTAACACTCGCTGTAAATTTCTCACGCGAGCAAACCGGGTTCGTTCCCCGACGGCATAAATGAAATTGTTAATAGTAATTTTTAAGTTCTGATTTACCACGTGCTTGGTGGTAAAGGAAAAAATCGTGAGAAAATCTGCATGTCTGAAAAATAAGACAAAAAATATTTCGAAAACATGTGAAGTTCGCCAACACGCATTGGGGTAGCGCGGCGAAAGTTCCTTGCCCTATAACCTTCTCAGAAATGAGGGTAGGCCTGTGCCCAGCAGTGGGACATATATAGGCTGTAATTTTAATTTTTTTAACTTTTATAACCGATAGGTATATGGTACAATGAGCAACGAATATAAGCGCCGGAGATGTCTGGTACAGTGACTGCCAAACTAACGCATTTATTAATGTTATTCTCAACGTGATAGATAATGTTTGCCGTTTTTGTATGATTGGCAAGCGCCGGAAGTGGCATTGTGTATTAAAATTTTTTTTTTCTTTTACGTACTACACATACATATAACATACTGGTTTGGCAACTTCGGGACGACTAAAATCTGGTTTATAAATCATGTACGGGCACCGAACGAGTGCATTAAAATAAAAACGGTTTATAATTGCTGTTCGCATATAATAATTAAATGGTTATTAGTTATGTAGAGTCATCGCGGAACAAGTCATAAAAATCACATATCACATAAAACATTTACATTTTAGGCGTGAATTAATGTTTTGAATTAAGTCTGAAGGAATGACATTGCACTTCTTTAAAAGAACAAGACAAAAATAAAGGTAAAATTTCACGTGTGCGATTGAAGATGATAACTTTTCTGGTCTGTTGACAACTGTAACAATTTTTAAATTTAATTAGTTTTAATAAACTTTATTACACTACTAGTTTATCTACGTAAATATAAACACACCATTACAGATACTGTATTGATATGCATGAGAAAAACGACCGTCAACTACCTCAAAGGTCCATCTGAGTGAGTGGCTAGAGCTGTTACAGGTTTCACTTCTAAGGTGTCTCGACTTCGTTGATTTAGTGGTCGAAAGCGCGGCTGCTGATCATATGGTTCGAATTCCGGGTCGATTCAAAATCAGTTAATGGGTTTTTCCGTCAAGAAATTCAGTAGTAGTCCAGAGTCAGAAGTTGGCGTTGTGTCACCCCCGAGCCTTGTAAATCAGAAAGCACGTACAGTCGTTGATCTTGCGCATCTCTCGCCGGTCGCGTCGAAATTCCGTGCAATCGGACTATGAGAGTGAGAGAATAGTCGAAGAGGGAACAGAGAATAGGCACGTGAATTTGGACAAGTAATTAGTAGACTTTAATTCTGTCCTGCGCATGTTGGCTGGTCTCCGTTGAGACTGGCCGTCGCGACCGAAACTGTGTCGTCGAGGTTGGGTTTCATCATGGAACAGAAATAAGTATTTGAGACCAAAAAAGAACTAAATAATAAAAATAATTTTTATTTGTGATGGATGAAAATGATATACATGATATATTATATGAAATTATTTATGAATATTAATTGAATGTATGAAAATGAAATATTTTAGTAGTGGGCATACACTAAAATACAGAAACTACATATAACAAAACATAAAGGACAAAATTCTCAAAATCATTTTACTATCCTATTTTTACTTCTTAACACTAAAAAATAATCGTTAATCAGTACGTAAGCAGTCTTCCAAGTGGAACAAATTATTATAATAACTGAATAGTTCAATGTAAGTCAATTCAAGTTTAATAGAACATATTACATAGAACCGTTACTAAAACTTTTAAACATCCTATTTTTGTTACAAACGATAATATTATCAAAGAATAACTATTTTCCACCAGTTACATTTTGAACACTTTTCTATTGAAATGTTTCAGTCAAATATAAGAAAAATACTTAAGAGCCCTTTTACATTTCAGCGTTACACAAATTTGGTATTTTACGCTTAGAGTGGGTGACTACCTACGCGAGAGATACTTTATTTCCTATTTCTAAACTCTCGCTCGCATTATGATGCAGTGAGTATAGCGACTAAACGATCTTGATCTTCGATTATACAAGTTTTCTTAAGATGGAGTTTAGTGAATGGAAAATTTTTGGTGTCATTTTTATGTTATCTAATTAATTTATTATAATCTATTTGATATATTTTTCATAATTTATGAACCTTAGTGTTGAAACAATTACAAATAAATACTTTAATTGTTTCGCAGTAATCGATTAATAAACGATGTTGGTTAATAACCGATTATATCTACTGACGGTAGCATAGTGGTATAAATAAATAAAAAGTACGATTGCAATCTGTTTTATAAATAAAATAACCAACTGTAACCAATATTATTTTAATCGGTATATTTTCATATTTTTTTATTACAAAAATATTTGCCACGTCATTATATCTACTCACGGTAGCATAGTGGTATAAATAAATAAAAAGTACGATTGCAATCTGTTTTATAAATAAAATAACCAACTGTAACCAATATTATTTTAATCGGTATATTTTCATATTTTTTTATTACAAAAATATTTGCCACAACGTTATTGACCGAGCTTATCTCGAGTCAATAATTTCAGGCAGTACACACTTTTTATACTTTTTATAGTAAACGTTTGTAACTTGGCTAACATATCCAAAATACAAAATTTGTCGTCTTTGTAGATTTTTAGAACTTTTACAGTATAATCTGGGCCAGTCCATATGGCAAGCATACAGACATTTTTTTCTCCATTAATATTTCTCCAGAGATAGGATATTTCTTTTTTTACGTTTAGTGACACATTGATACTTGTATTTATTTTTCTCCATTACGACTGGTAAAAAAGGTTAGCTACAATCAAAATAACTATAATGAGTTAACTATATGGTATAACAATAATGAGCGAAATTTATACTAATTGAAAATACTGTACGAATGTAAATAATTACAACGATTAAAAACTGCGGGCGTAGTTGAAGATGCTCTAGCACGCACAAAATAGCAGCGCTACGACAACCGACGCACATTACGATATTATCGAAACGAGACGGAGCGCGCGAAACAAATAGAAACAGACCCAACCTCGAGAACCGCTTGTGCGGTAATGAATTCAGATGGTCAGTGCAGTGAAATATATGGTACTTTTGTTTAATTAATTAAAAAATAATAGTAACGATTTGAAAAATAAAAATAATAGTATAGTTTAAGCAAATGTTGATAATTATTTTGGTACAAATTTTACGTCAAAATGATGTAGAACTTCGGAGATATTGGGGCTTGTATCGAAGCTTTTTCGGTCGTTAATTGAATTATGTCTATTTTTTCTTACGTGAAATGCATATAACGAAAATGTATTCTATCATTATTAAGGTATAAGATATTTGTGAGATAAAATTATTTTGATGGTCGATATTCAATAGAATCCACAAATTAGGACTCCCAAATCATGTCTCTCAGAGTTTAGGCCTAAACATGCATCGGGAGAACGATTATTACTAAATAAATAAGTTATCTTAAATTTACTCTGAGTTTATTTTAGTGGTGAAAACTAACAATTTTACTAAGTAATTGTTATTTTAAGCAACGAACGAAAAACCTGTAATTTCCAGGAGGAAACCTTGTAATTTCGCGTTTTTTTTTGTAATATAACTAATTTATATATATATATATATATATATATATATATATATATATATATATATATATATATATATATACTCCTCTTAAGCATAAATATAAGTAATTTATATTGAAATAATATAAAACTACTTATATTATCATACATCCGTTTTAATTAAGTTTGTGTGACTGTAATTTGCCACTGTTACACATGGAAAAATCGACACATGCAAGGAAAAAGATCGTAACTGATTTTTATCAACTTTACAGGAGAGCGCGTCAAAGATTAAAAAAAATATTACATAGTTCTGTTAAGTCCTAGCGCCATCTCACCGTGAAAATTTAAGTTAGCAAAGGAAAATCTACACTTTCATATCATTAATGTGTTATTAATATATGTATTGTATTATTTTTTATGAGTTACAATAACATTACATGTCATAAACTTTATAAAATGACATTGTAACTGAGACATACAATTCAATTTTGTGTGTTAATATTTACTTCATTAAGTGAAAAACAATGTAAGTCTGAGATACAATGCCAAACATGTATTTTTATGTGTTTTTGAGTTAATGTAAGAATAAAACATTGTGAAATAATTAGGAAAATCTTTATTAATTTTAACTATGAAAATTTCAAAATGCAAGGAATAAATCATGTTGACACACCAAAACAAAGAGTCTTTCATAGTTAAGAAAATATAATAATAAAAAATGTCATTTTGCTAATTTTGGTTAGTTCTTGCTTATGTTTTAGTATAAGCTTTATTTAATTTTCTTTTGAAATCTGTTTAAGGTACCTATCCAATCAACTTTAAGATAAGCATTACAGTGAGGTCCATGAAATTCTGAATATCACAATTAATAACAAACTTTAAAATATATAAAGAAACAAAAATTACAAATTTAAGCAACAGAAAGTATTACAATTTTTCCTCTATAAACAATCACAAGTCTTTGCAATCTCTAACCAACTATCTAAAATCAGTTTATCTATTAATAAAATAAATTCAAAAATATCTAGAAAGAACCATTTGAAATTTAAGGAAAAATAATTATTAAAAAAGAAATGTCATTGATTATGTACATCAAAGACTTTTCTTTTTTAAATTTTAAATGTTTGTTTCTGTAAGATAAGTACTTTAAAATGTTTAGTATGCATACAATATAGTAATCATATTGTATGCATACTAAACATTCGCTTATATATAACTTACTAAAATATACATAATAGTTTTAAAATACAATACTTCTTAATCAGAATCAGTCATATTATTTGGTAGAATCGTTTTCACATGAGGTAAATTTATAAAATAATCATGATATATTGTTGGAATGGTATTGCTTATTAAATCTTTGTACTTTGCTGTAGATAAAGGCAAAGGTGCATTATAAGCCTTTGAAATCGGTAGCTCTTGTTCACTGTTTTGAGGTTCCTTGGTAGCGCGACGAGTAACTGCCTGAAGAGAAACTGTCTTAATATCTTGAGCTAGATTTATAGCCATTTCATTGTCGCTCAGATAATCATATTGAAATTTAATTATATTAGGTAAGCTACTGATAAAATGGATATACATAATTTTACTCCAGGAGAGTTTCACATGGTTAACGTCGTGTTCCCAATTTTAGTAACATGACAAAAGTTGTTTAAAATGTAATATATTATCTTAGTTTACTACCTTGACTTCATACGGCTCACTATTAGATTTAGCGCATTTTATCAAAGTCACCCATTGCTCAGGTACGTAGATAATTTTATGTTTTTTTCCTTCGCTCAATAAGTGCATGCATCGCATTACCCTCTGATTGTGAATGTCCAACTTCAAAGAAGTATTGATTTATATTTATATTAAATATTCTGCTAGCATATGCATATATTGCGAATACTGTCCTATTTTTATTCTGACCGCCACAGCTATCAGAATAAAAATTAAACTCCTTGTATTCTTCCTGAACCCTAGTTTTTATGAAGTCTAATACAAAACTACTTATTTCGTTAGATCCATTGCGTCCGATCGTCTCGTCCCACAAGTAGCAATACCCTTTATGTTTACCCATATCATAGATCGTGAAGTTATATGTAGCAAGTTTTATTTTGTAGTAAAATACGGATACTTCTGAATGAGGAGTATTCAAAATGTTTTGTAAATCATAACAAGCTGTAACAACAGAATCAGAGTGTTTAGCTCGGTGTTTGTCACTATCTTTTAAAGACCTGACCACATTTTTGTTTGCAATATGTAAAGCGTACTCATACTCTAGCTTAGTTTTGTCAGTCTCAGTTGAATTTTTAAATAAATCACACTTTGGACATTGGTCTTTTTTTGGTTTGTTAGTCTATATTAAAATCTGTCTTAAATATCTACCTATACTGTTTTGAAGTCGCAACGACCTGATTGGAATGTTTTTCATTCATCCATTCCAAATAAAGTTTGTAGAGTATTGGAAAATTCAGTTGTTCATGCAGATACTGTTTAGATGTTCTGTTTCTCACATAGTGTGAGTCTACTAATGGCATTTGTGAAATATGATCTCTAACAGATTGTTTGACTTGATCTGGAACGGCATTTTTGCGCGTGCCGTGTCTACCTCTTTTATCGTTTATTATAGTACCTGTAGCACTTATCAATTTTTTTTAAATAAAGTCTGCAACCACATGTCGCTTATAGAGAGGGTGTTTAAAAACAATCGTCTTATAGGTTCGTATTTCGTGACTTTCTATAAATAAATTGTATTCAAAAGACCACTTGCGCCTAAGACTCGCGTCAAAGAACATATAGCTGATGTGAAGAATCGACGCTCCGGGAAGTCTGCAGTCTGTGAACATGTACAGGATCGCCCCCGTCACTACATCAGATTTGATAGACCACAAATCCTCGCTAAAGAACACCGATTCCTTCCAAGGATGATTCGCGAGGCTATTGAAATCAAAAAACATCCTAATTTCAATAGAGAAGATGGCTGGGTGCTACCATCTGCTTGGGATCCTATAATAAATAAAATTAAATCCCAACCCAAGCATACAACTGCAAGACTCCATGATACCATAAGTTCATACTGTGTAGATCGGAACAAAAGTTAAATTTTAATCTATGGTAACCGCGGTTAACTATGACAGCTGGACGTTGAACATCTCAGTCCTTCCCGTGACCATGGGTGCTGTAAAGCTCTCGAAACGTCGGGTAAAAAAGTTAAATATACGCGATAAATTCCGTAAAAATTAGTATTATTCCAATGTGTAGTGTTCGCGTAAATATAAGAGAACATTAGCATCGAAAAGGTTCAAGGAATTCAGCAACACAGCTGCCACACTTTGATTCAGACAATCAACATTTCCGGTGCTTTGCTCACATTTTGAACCTTGGTGTACAAGATTTATCAAAGACCTTAGCATTACACAGTGAAACTGACAATAAGGGACAAGAACAGCAGTATGAAAATAATGAAGTTCGTCTTCATTATTTTCATACTGAGGAAGATGAAGAATATTCGCCAAATATTGCTGACTCACGTACAGCTATAACAAAATTACGCAGTATTTCCATTAAAATAAAAAGAAGTGAGATATTGAAGAGGAAGTTTCAGTCTGCTTGTGAAGCAGCTGGCGTGCCATCAAATCTGAACCCCATACTCGACTGTCCAACGAGATGGAATTCCACACATGATGTGATTGGATTTGGTTTAAAAGTGAGAACTGGCATTAATATATTGTGCACTTCTGTCACCGAATTGAATGATTTTCAAATCACAGATAGTGAATGGCAAATACTCGAAAAAATACATAAGTTTCTAATAAACTTTAAACTTCTATCAACGAAACTTGGTGGAAAAAAATATGTTTTAATATGCTCGATAAAATTGAATCCATGGTAAAACAATTAGATGAGAAACCTAATCGATCCGAAGTGGATGAAAGGCTCATTCTGGGTTTTCAAGCAGCTCGAGACAAAATGCTTAAACATTATAAAAAGATTATCAACTGGATTTATTGTATCTCTTTAATTTTAGACCCAAGGCATAAGACACAGACTTTTGACATGACATTATGGGGGAAGCAAATTAAAACAGAAAACCTGCGCAAATTTAATGAACTTTATAAAGAATATAAAAGTCTACACTCAGTGAATACATCTCTAGAATCACCAAGAAATGAAAAGAAAGTATGTGAATATGATGAAGATGAATACGTAATAGACTTTGAGAAATTGTATGCACGTCCCTCGACGTTATCTGGATCTGGATCTTTTTATCAAGGCTTAGTTATAGACGAGTTGGAGGAGTACCTAAGTAAACACAGAGCCGCCAGTTCGGAAGACATTTTAGAGTGGTGGAGGACGCATGAGACAGAATATCCGACTTTATCGAAGATAGCCCGTGATTTTCTTTCAATACCTGCAACTTCAGTACCTGCTGAGAGATTATTTTCTAAAGCATCATTAGTAATAAGAAAACATAGAAATAGGTTAAGTGATGAGTCAGCCAGATGGTTCCTTTTTTATTAATTCTTGGTCAAAAGAATTAATATAAAGTAACAGTAATGTCAAAGCTCTTGTATACTGTTATGTAATTTAATTTGTATTGTATTTTATTTTTTTATTTAAATATATGGTAAATTGTATAACTCTTTTATTCCATTTCATATAAAGGTCTATCAATCTCTTTCTAGACAGATAATGTTCTTTATAATACAGTCAAGTGAATGTCATTAATTTGTTTTTTATATGTTTTGACTAAGTTTTAGCACATGTAAGCTTATTAAATGTAAAGGTTTATTAAGAAACAGACTAACTCCCGTGGCCGTGAGACTTGGTAGACAGCTCAGTTGGTTAGAGCATCGGCACGGATCGCTTAGGAAGTGGGTTCAAACCCCACCCGGTATTAGTTGATTTTTCGATTTTCTCATTAAATGTTTAGACATTTATTAATTTGGTTGGTCTTTCTATGGCTATGTTAATTCAAGCTCAAAATGTGCCTACTATGTTAAGTTGTTCTAAGATCTAAAGTAACGTTTAATAAATAACAGTAGGCTAATAGGTAATTGCGAGACTCTTGCTGCAAGACCAAGACTAAGAACAAGACTCAGAGCGCAATACCAAGACCAAGAACAAGACCAGGTGTATTGACTGGCTAAGTCTCGTCTTGTTCTTGCATTTGGTATATTAAATCGCCGAACAAGTACTATAAATGCAAACGGTTTTTAATTGCTGTTCGCATATAATAAATTAAACGAATATTAGGAATATGGATTCATTGCGGAACGAGCCATGAAAGATAGGTACATGTCTCAAATCGCTCGGCTTTCAAATTATTAGGAGTGAATTAACAAAGTCTGAAGGAATGACATTGCACTTCTTTACAATATTTCTCTGAAAATTCGAAGATAAAATGTTGGTAAAATTTCACGTGCGCTATCGAAGATGAGAACTTTTCTGGTCTATTGACAACTGGGACAACTTTTAAATTTAATTAGTTTTAATCGTAGAATACTATAATACAGACATAATAGAACTGGGGAGTGGGCGGAGCCCGTGTAGCTACCGTAAAACGTGGCAAGTTTGCCCAAGCAGTGTAACTTTGCCCATTAGGGCATTTTTCAACAAAACGAAAAAATATCTATAATATTTAGTTAGTTAGCAGTTATTTAATCTGTGGTACAAAATTCAACTTATTCCTGGCAACACTAACACTCGAACTGTCATTTACTTGACTTTAGTGACTTGTCAGTCGTTGTCAAAGTTGGTGGTGTTTTCGGCGGGCGAAATTCTGTGTGAAAACTTCAATAAAAAGTCGAAGTTGCAGTTGCAGCAGGTAAGTAGTGTTTTAAATATTGTAAATATATTAAAAATAAATACGAAAGATGGTTAATAAACGGCGAAATGTTTCTGCAAATGATAAATATGGCGGTGGGCAAAGTTACCTTAGCGTTGCACTACACCTCTTGGCAACTTTGCCCACCAAAATCCTAACATCAGGGTTGTCAATTTTGTGTTTCTGCATTTTTTTTTTAAGTTTACGTAATTATTATATTTGTATATTAATACATTAATAAACGCGTAATACGTTAAACTTTGATATTTTATTTTTACGTTGTTGTATTTAGGCACTAATGTTACGCACAAAAAAAAAGTATGTACAGAAGGTCACAGAATAGGGGATTTTCTATAAATATTTATTATAAATAAATGATATTTGCGATGACAATGTGACATCACTTTCACACAAAAAAGCATGTTTATGCTTTTTTTATTATTATTTGAAATTCAAAACCACGATATCGATTTTTTTCGAGCATATAATAAAAAAATACCTTTTTTGTAGAAAAAAGTTGTCATCGCAAAGAGGCGATGTAAGTAAACAACAATAGAAGTTTTTTTTCTGCTCTCCCAGATCAATTAGTATTTTCTACAATTAAATATTTTAACGACACCAATACTTACCTAAGTAACCATTTTACTAAGATTTTTTTTGAACTAAGCTACCTACCAGAAAATCCCCTATAAAAAGTTATACATATTATAATCTGCTTACATAACTTAGTAACTTTATAATTCGTATATTTATATGCTGAAACACTGAATGACATGTCGTTATATACAACTTGTTAATGAATAAGCGCACAACCTTTTATGTGATGATTGTGATCATGATATGAACAACTTTTACTATGGACCGACTCTGCAACTAAAAAAAAAATCAACTGTTTCGTACAAATTGTCAATACATAGGTACTAGACCAGAATGTATGAAATAGCAGATTTTTTTATAGAGGACGTGCACTTATTCCTTAACACGTTTTGTATGTGTTTCCATTTTTCCTATGTCTTTGTGAAAGTTTATTTCATGAGTGTAAAAGTTAGATAAAGCACCATAATATTTTTTGTTTTCAGAATGAACATGGAGAGTCGATCGCGAAAGAAAAGAAATAGAAGAAAACTGGGATCTCGATGATACAGAGATTATTCGACGGAGATGTTAGAAGTTGCCGTTGAAATGTTAGAAAAAAATTAATTTCCAGTAGGGATGCCGAAAAGCAGTTCGGCATTCCACGTCGAACTTTATTAAATAAAATGAAAAAGGTGCATATGAACTCCACGGGGAGAAAAAAAAATTAACGGACGAAGAGGAGGAAAAGTTAGTCGGCTAATTGCTGCCGCAAACTTTGGTAGTCCAATGACTATGGTTTAAAGTTACTAGTCCATAAATATTTACAAAGTTTCTATCCTATCCAGAGCTATTAATACTCTAAGAGTTGCATATCAATTATGTTTACGGTATGTGCAGATGGGACCTGTCTTCCAACTTATGTTGTCTACAAAGCCACAAATTTATATTCTGAATGGGTGGAGGGAGGCCCTTGTGGGACACGATATAATTGCACCAAATCTGGTTGGTTCGATTCTGATGCCTTCGAGGATTATTTTAAAACAATAATAGTTCAATGGGCGAAGAAAATATCAGGCCCAAAAGTCGTCATTGGCGACAATTTGTCGAGCCACATAAATATTGAAGTCGTGGAGTTGTGTCAACAACATGATATCCGATTGGTATTTTTAGCACCAAATTCCACTCATCTGACCCAACCTCTGGATGCTTCGTTTTTTGTCCACTGAAAAGGGAGTGGAGAAGAATTCTACTTGAATACAAAGTCAAGAATCCTGGTCAGACTACACTCAATAAAAAACATTTTCCTAAATTGCTAGCGGAACTAATTGAAAACATAAAGCTGAGGGAAACAAAAAATATTAAAAGCGGCTTCAGAGCCACAGGTATTTGGCCTCTCAATCCAATCAATGTTACTAAGAGAATACCAGAACTACATGACGAAGTGAAATATGGAATAGACAATGCTTTACTAGAGTATTTGAAAGAAACAAGATCCCAAAATCCAATGACAGTGAAAAGAAGCAAAAAATTGAAAACAGAACCAGGAAAGTCAGTCTATGTGGAAGATATTTCTATAAAAGCCAATAATACAAAGAAAACAAATGCGACAAATAAGAATAAAAAACATATTAATACGGAAGAAGACATTGTGATACCGATGTTGAATGAAAACACAGAAGAAAAGATAGAGACAAACGAAGAAATAGAGACGTATATATTACATGAAGTAACAGGGCAAATAGTAAAAAAAAAATCCCAAAAAATCACGTGTAAGTCTTGTAAGTTCCGCAGTTACACAAATTACACAAAATGATTCTCCATCGACATCAACTGAAAATGACAGTAGAAATGAATTGGTAGTGCCATTGTCGTTATCATATAATCCAAATAGTCTAAAAGCAATTTGTATTGATATGATCAATAATTACATACATTCATTAGTCCAAGATATTGGTTCGGAATCGCCAGATCTATGCATTTTTGGTGAAAATTTGAGAAGTCGCGAAGAAAATTTATCGTTTATAGCACATGATGAAAAAAATTTGCCTGTTTGTTTACAAACACAAAATCTACTTTCGAAAAATTCTCCAAGTGGGGTAAAATTGACTGCAAACAGTTCTCCTAAAAAATTAGTTATAACCTCCGATGTAAAAGTGACTTCAACTGCTAAGATAACCTCAACTAGGAAGAAAGAACATATCAAGAAAAAAAAATGTGGGTGCTGAAACAATTCGAGACTCTGCACTACATATGAAGTTATATCCTAAGCCAAAAAAAAACAAATGCCAAATAAGACAATATTCTAAAAGAAATAGAAATAACGTTCAACCAAAAACATCAAACAAAATACAAAACAGAAAACGTAAATCTAAGAAAAAGAAGAGAAAGTTAGATAGATATGTAGTAGAATTAAGCTCTGAAAACTCAAGACATCATGAGCGTAGTAGATACGGAAAATTCTGAAAACGAATCCATGGAAGATTTTATTAAAAAATATTTACTAGAGGAAGATTACAAAGAAGAATTCAATGAAGATTACACGGAAGATGTTTTGTTTTTTACAGGCAATCCGAGTAACATAAAAAAAGATGACTGGATATTGGCAAAATTTTGCCAAAAAAAAAAGTTTAAAACATTACGTTGGACAAGTCATAAGCGTTAAAAATGAAATCCCTACAGTGAAATTCTTAAGAAAAATAAAAAATGCCAAAGGCAAGAAATTAGCGTTCACGTACCCAAATGTAGAAGACACTTGTGAAATGATGCGCTTAAATGACATAATTCTAGTATTGCCTTAACCAAATATTTCGCGGAGGGGTCAGATAATATTTGATATAAATTTAAGTGAATATAATGTGCAATAATTAAAAGTACATTTTATTGATCTTTATTTATATAATTAAGCTTTTATTTTTTCGTTATCTTGATGTAGTAAAACAATGCGTTTTGTTGGCTATATTGATAGCTGTTTCTAATTTTGGACGGTTTTGGATTACTTACAGTTCAGGTAGCCAACTGAGTACTTATGTCATAAGATGATAGTTAATTGCTAAAGGCAGATGTTACAATGATTTCATGTCAAACTTGGTTGTCCATCAAAGCTGTTAGACTTACAAAATAGGTCAGTTGACTTTTATTAAACGATGATCTCATAAAAATACTTTTGTTCCTGAGTACATTCCTAAGTTTTTTTAATTTAAATAGGTAACTTATTGTTTATATGGCTTGTCTTTTTTCTATTGTGTTTATTGAAGTTTTTGTTTGATATTTTTTGTTATTAAATTATTTACTACTTCTACCACATGAGTAACTAGGTTCACGCATTGATAACACGAGTAAATCTCTGAGAGTATCAGACGTAGGTAATAATTTTATTCTTTTTTTATAATCCGATGATATCCCGGACGTCAGTCTAAGCGAGATTAGAATGGCTCTCCAGCACCTTAAAAACGGCAGGGCCCCAGGCGAGGATGGAATTACAGCGGAGCTTCTGAAAGCGGGTGGAACACCGGTACTTGAAGTCCTTCAGAAGCTCTTCAATTCCGTCCTCCATGGTGGCACTACTCCAGAGGCGTGGAGCAGAAGTGCGGTGGTCTTGTTCTTTAAGAAAGGCGACAACGCTCTCTTAAAGAACTACAGACCGATTTCCCTTCTGAGCCGCGTCTACGTGCTGTTTTCGAGAGTCATTACGAATCGTCTCGCACGCAGACTTGACGACTTCCAGCCTCCCGAACAAGCCGGTTTCCGAAAAGGCTTCAGTACCATAGACCACATACATACCCTGCGGCAGATTGTACAGAAGATTGAAGAGTACAATCTGCCACTTTGCCTGGCGTATGTGGACTATGAGAAAGCCTTTGATTCCGTCGAAATTTGGGCGGTGTTACAGTCCCTTCAGCGGTGCCAAGTTGACTGTCGGTATATCGAAGTGCTGAAGTGTTTGTACAGTAGGGCTACGATGGCTATCCGAGTACAGAACCAGAGCTCGAAACCTATCCAACTGCAGAGAGGTGTAAGACAGGGTGACGTTATATCCCCGAAACTCTTCACCGCTGCATTGGAAGACGTTTTCAAGCTACTGGACTGGAAAGGATACGGTATTGACATCAATGGCGAGTACATCACTCACCTTCGATTTGCCGACGATATAGTCCTTATGGCAGAATCGCTGGAGGACTTAAGCACTATGCTCAATGACCTCAATAGTGCCTCCCAACGGATAGGTCTTAAGATGAACATGGACAAAACAAAGATCATGTTCAATGTCCATGTCACACCTATGCCGGTAGTTGTTGGGAGCACTATGCTCGAAGTTGTTGACGAATACGTTTACCTGGGACAAATAGTCCGACTAGGTAAGGCCAACTTCGACCGAGAGGTCAATCGACGGATTCAACTCGGCTGGGCAGCGTTCGGGAAATTACGGCATATCTTTTCGTCAGGTATACCTCAATCTCTAAAAACTAGATTGTACAACCAGTGCGTGTTGCCAGTGATGACTTACGGATCTGAGACGTGGTCCTTCACTGCTGGCCGTATGAGGACGCTTAAGGTCGCTCAGCGAGCTATGGAGAGGGCTATGCTCGGAGTTTCTCTGCGTGATAGACTCAGAAATGAGGATATCCGCAGTAAAACCAGAGTGACCGACATAGCCCAACGGATTAGTAAGCTGAAGTGGCAATGGGCCGGCCATATAGCTCGAAGAACCGATAACCGATGGGGAAGAAAGGTTCTCGAGTGGCAGCCTCGTACCGGTAGGCGTAGTGTAGGGCGACCCCCCACTAGATGGAGTGACGACCTGGTAAGACATGCAGGAAGTCGATGGATGCAGGTGGCTCAGGACCGTGCTTTGTGGCATTACTTGGGGGAGGCCTATGTTCAGCAGTGGACTTGTGAAGGGCTGTAATGATGATGAATGATTTTTTATAATCTTTTGCGTTTATTTGTTGATCTCAAGATTACATTATTTTTAAGATGCTAATCTCAATAACATTTTTATTTCTTTTGTATAAGTTTGATTTTAAGTTAAGATTCATTATTAAGTACCTTTTTGTTGTAGCTTTCTCAAAGCCAATGTCGATTAATTTATTTCAATTCATAGTTGATTATATGATGCAACTCATATGAATCAGATTTAACTACGTGTCAAGTCTTTTGTTTGATTAAATACCTATATAAAAATAAAACTGTTTCAATTACTCGTCATTACTCTAATCATTCCTCAAAACTACCTAACAGTTTGGTGCCTTAGCACTTCTCGCTTTCTTCTGATGATGAGACTATATGATTACTATTTCTGTATGTTAACTACCATTAAATAATTGATAAGTAGTTTGTTTTTATTTACTTGGTACCCTGGGGCATTACTTGGGGAGGGTTCAGCGTGGACTGTGAAGCTGAATGTGTGTGAAGAGTATAAAACGGCTATTTGTGCAATACAATGTCTTAAATAGTGACAACCCTAGTGCATACTTTCGTTTGTATGGTGAATGTTAAAAAAGGCTTGGCAACTTTGCCCACTCCATTTTTGTGGACGTTAAATACGTGTAGTGGTTTCTTATATGATACAGTGCAACATTGCACCGTTTTTTTTATCATACTTCTTAAACCACTTAATATAAAGATCAAAATATCGAAGCTACTGTGTTACCATGTCAAGTGGGCAAACATGGCCATTTTTTAAACATTTGGCCCACGTTCTAAATTAACTTTTTTTGCAAGTATAACCATTTTTTAATATAGTAATTTTCAAATTTAAGTAAACCTAGAAACATTTTCGACTACTTATTGCAAGTATTTTATTAAACATGTTTAGATAATTTTAAATTAAATTAGAGTAACGCATAAAAAGCGGGCAAAGTTGCCAGGTTTTACGGTACTAAAATGTCACTTATGTGTCAAATGTCAATACATGTCAATTCACTCGTATAAATGTCAACACGAGATGTGTTTTGACTTTACAATCGTTTCCAAATTTCGCATGAAAATTACTTAGAAAATACCAAATTGCACCCTATTTACAAATAAATATGTATTAAAATTTAAACGATTTATCAAGGATGATCTTGAACATTAATCAAAAGTCTAAAATGTGTGAATTTATTCAGTCTCTCAACACAGCGAATCGGGTTTGGCGACGCCAATCCACGTACAAAATAAGGTTGACGGCGATTCTATTGTGTATTATAGTATTCTATGTAATAAACTTTATTGCCTTTACCTACGTAAATATAAACACACCATCACAAGTACTTTTATTCCCTCTTCACAATAGGTACCTATCTTAGTGCTAAATATTGGAGATTTTTTATCCCTTTACGATCTTAGTGCTAAATATTGGAGAAGTGTCACACTGGTACTTATATGAGACGTATGTAGGTATAAAAACCTGTATTACAGGTTAGGTTATAAGTTTCTTTTTAAAAAGAAAAACGTGCCTCAACGAACTCAAAATTCCATCAGAGTGAGTAACCAGACCTCTTACAGGTTTCACTTCTAAGGTGCCTCTTCCCTAAGGGTCTAGTGTAGTAGTTATATGGTTCGAATCCTGGTTCGATTTAAAATCAGTTAACGGGTTTTTCTGTCACGAAATTCAGTAGAGGCAAATTCAGAAGAGTCAGGAAGTTGGCGTGGTTTCACGTAAATTCGTTGATCTTGCGCGTCATCTTCTCGCCGGTCGTGTCGGAATCCCGTCCTATCGGACAGTGAGAGTGAGGGAATAAAGAGTGCACGTGTGAATTACAAATAATTAGTAGACTTTGATTCTGTCCTGCGAATGTTGGCTAGTCTCCGTTGGGACGGGCCGTCGTGACCAAAAGTGTGTCGTCGAGATTGAGTTTCATCATGGAACAGAAAAAAGTATTTGAGACCAAAAGAAAAAAGAAAATAATAAACAAATATTGTTTATTTGTGATTAATTAAAATGAAATTTTATATGAAATTATTTATCAATATTAATTTTATGTTTGTTATGTGTTTATGTTATGTTATTTTAATATTGGACACACAAACTATAATACAAAAACATTAAAGTACAAAATTCTCAAAATCATTTTACAATCCTATTTTGACTCAATGTATTTCTTAACACTAAACAGTAGTACTTAATCGCTAAACAGTATATAAGCAGTCTTCCAAATAGAACAAATTATTATAATAACTGAATAGTTCGATGTAAGTCAATTCAAGTTTAATAGTAAATACATATTACATAGAACCATTACTAAAACTTTTAAAGCTCCTATTCTTGCAAAGACAGGGCCTATTAAAAATTTGAATTTTGAACGAAGGAACACATTCGTCATAACGGTTGAGGCTACAAAATACAATATTAGGTATATTCGTTACACTTCATATATTATAGTTCTTTGCATTATATTTTCAATGAAGAAATTTTATAGCATTTTTATATATCTTGAATTTTATGCAAACACGGTTAAAAGACAAGATTTTCATTTTTGGAATTCGATTATACCAATATATTTTACATCATCCAAGAGCTCCAGCCGCATCCAGGATAAAGATCTTGAGCAAACACTGTCGGTACTTAGTGTTGCTTCAATTAACTGATTGGAACACTCATCAGTACTATTTATAGTCAGTGTCAAATATAAGAGTCTAATACATAAGCATAAATATAAGTACTTTATATTGAAATAATATAAAACTACCTATATTATTATACATCCGTTTTGATTAATTTCGTTTGACTGTAATTTGCCACTGTTTCCCTGGGACGCTACTCAAAATAAGGAAAAATAATATAACTTTAATTGATTAATGGAACCTCTCACTAATTAATCTTATAAATGTATACCCGTAGCTATTACGTATTTAATAAAAATGTCCCATTTGTGACGGAAATTTCTGAACAGTGTTGTTTTTCCGCTGTCGTCCAACGCGCTATATCTTATAGAATTAATTGCTAGCTGCTTAAGTAAACGAAGGTCGGCACGTTTGCTCGCAATACCAACAAAGGCAACGTAAAAGTCGTGAGACAATGGGTCCGCACCCCAAGCGCCTGGGTCATCACTTGACAACACAACTGGCAAACCAAGAGCTAGGTATGTAGCCAACGGATGGTTCCTCACATCATGTACCAAAGCTAGCACGATATTTGATACCACATTCACTTCTAACGCAATATCCCTCTGCTTTACCAGGAACATTAAAGAGGGATGTTTGACGAGCGCATACGCATGACCGATCCGCTTCGATCCTAAGAGAACAGCATCGAAAAGGTTCTCGTCGGTAGCCATCCCGTACCAGTTACTCTCTCCTCCGTGGAAGTAGTATTGTAAGTCACTTTTCGCCTCAGCTAACACTGGAAACATGTCAGCTAAAGGTCTTCCCAAGTCCTCTTGCCCTATTAAGTCGAAACCAGCGAAAAAATCAGGCATTTCGCGCTTGATCTGACGCGCCATATTAATAGTCTTTCGCACTTCCTCATCCGTTTGCACCCGATGCCTCGTCACAATTAACTTAACACCAACAAAATCTGGATGTGTCTCCTTAAAACTCTTTGCCACTTGCCGATATAACTTTGGCATGAACAATTTCTCGTGAACTGTACCATTTAACTCGTATAAACTCTGCAAGCCGCTTCTAATTTCTATGTACAATATATTATCATTGTAAAATTCATCTAACGCTTCATAGAAGAACTTCTCTCTCACTGGTCTATATGCAATTAGTTCTGCGATGGTTCTTGTGACCTTTTCAAACTTTGTCCAAATCGAGTTAATATCATTTGATTTATCGCATCCGTGTTCAGAATGGAGGGTGAAATGGTTTTTTAATGTAGAGTCAAATTCTGTTGTATTACTGGATGTATTTCTGAGCTCACTAAGTAGTGTCCAGTTGACGGAACAAGGCCGTTGGGGAGTGACGTCCGAGAATTGTAATTTTAAATCTCCGTCGGTGTAACAAGCGTACAAGTGGTCCTCGTATGTCAGATCCAAAATGCGTTCTGCACTAAGCATCAACGAGCTATGTAGATGTAGTACTGCGCCTTTAGGCATTCGTTTTATAATACGATAAACTTTAGATTTCTCAATTTCATTTCTAAACGTGAAATAGTTTTTCGAGAAATTGAAATATTGTGGATTGCGAAATGACTCGTCAACTTCCTTGTGTTTCCAGTGCATTAGAATTTCGTTTGCCTGCGTTTCTTCTTCAGTCAAACGTATTCCACTTCCCAGTTGCATCTCGAGTTCACTTTCAATCAAGTTCATTCGGTCTTCATTATAACTGTTTAAGATCGTTTTTGCTGATAAAAAAATGAATGTCATATAAAAAACACTGATTTTAAAAAATAAACTCATTGTGATTTATTCGGCCACTATCGTGATACGTTGACTGTTGCATTCGGACAAGCCTCGGCTATACTGATCGTTATATACGTTGTCCATGAATATACATAGCTTGCTTTTATAGTTATACATTTCACCAGTGGATGGCTTATTCTTATTACATTTTTCAATTATGTTACTCCGATCATAAAGAAAAAACTAGATAACTACTTTCCTTATACATCACATGCTAATAATGTAAAACATAATATGTTAACATGTTGTTTTTGTTATAAAACTTTTATGGAAGAATAAGAGAATGTCATACCATCGTAAATTAACTATTTGCATTATCGATGCATAATTTCTAGAATTACGGAATTGTTTACAAGTATATAAATTTAATATTCTGTTTTCCTCAAACTAAGCGATTACGGACGTATGTAGCGGGTAGGGCTTGCAGTATTTGTTCAATTTTACTATTCGAATATTTAGAATAGCTCCCGACATACTAGTCGAATTATTCGAATATTACGAATTTTTCGAATGCTTTCTTTCATTTTTCCGATCTACACAGTATGAACTTATGAACAAAACTTTTGTTCATAAGTTCATACTGTGTAGATCGGAACAAAAGTTAAATTTTAATCTATGGTAACCGCGGTTAACTAGTACATCTGGACGTTGAACATCTCAGTCCCGCCCGTGACCATTAGTGCTGTAAAGCGTTCGAAACGTCGGGTATTTAAAAAGTTAAATATACGCGATAAATTGTGTAAAAACTAGTATTATTTCAATGTGTAGTGTTCGCGTAAATATAAGAAATCATTAAGAAGAATTTAATCAACATTTGCCATTTTTTATTCTATGGCATAAATTAAATGAAATAAATTCTCACATCTACTTCTATTAGCAAACCAAAAAATTTGTCTTTTAAAAATTAAGAAATAAAAAAATCTGACTTCAATATAGCTATATAATTTTGAATAAAAGGTAAGCAATGGGTGCGTTTGGCAGAAAAAAGCGCTAGCAAGCGCTTGTAAGCAAAATGGCGATCGTAAGCGGTAAGCGCTGTCAAATCGTAAGTAGCTATTTTCCTCCAGGACACGATGTTAGTTTTAACCGGGGAACCTAACCTAATTTAAATATATGTTTGTGAAGTATTCATATTAAAAACTTACCAATCATGAATTTTTAATAACATGTATATGTTTATTCACGTTATTATATTACTTAAAACTAATATTGCACAAAATAACTTAAAAACTCTACTTCAAAACAAACAAATTAAATAAGCAAAATGGCGGATTGTGTCAGCGCTACTGAAGTAGTATCGTGTCCTGGCCGAAAACTATTTCAGCGCTTGTAAGCGCTTGCTAGCGCTTTTTTCTGCCAAACGCACCCATTATTTAACAATTGAAAAGTAAAGTTTATCAAAAAGTTATTAATCAATACTTGTTGCTTTGATAATATGACCAAAGAAATAAAAGTCAGTCTAGTGTCATCACTCATCATTTAAGGCGCTACGAAGGTAGCTGCATGTAATTTAAATGACCGAAAACACTCTTAGATTCTACACTTGTTGGAGGAATCGCTAACAAAAAATTATATGCCCTCATTAAGGTGAAAGCGCCAGGGTAGCACGCAAAATTCAAATTTTCTTACGTTTTTTGCTATTTCAGATTGTAGTTTAAGTAAATATGATTCGCGACCATAACAAGTATGTGTTCACAGAATTATTATCATTAAAACCACCATAGAGAGGAGAGGGTTGTAAAGGGTTGTCTCTAACTTCATATAACTCCTTTGAATGAGATTTACTGGAAATAGTCATACAATGGAACTATACGAACTAAGAGGGTTGTATTGATGATTATCCATACTAATATTATAAATGCGAAAGTGTGTTTGTTTGTCCTTCATTCACGTCGTAACAGAGCGTCGGCATGGCATTATTTTTTATGGGGATAGTTCGGTGGCTTTAGAGTGACATAGGTTACATTTTTCCGCGGAAAAACATCTCATTCCTGTGAGAAAATCGAATATGCTGCAAAATTTCATTCAGCTAGGTGGCGCCACCGTTATTCTACAAGACGGACGACGGTACGATGGACGAACACAGGTCAGAATATCTGGATTATTATGTCTTTTTACCAAAATTAAGATAATAAACGTATCTGTATTTTTCTACTCAGGACCGGGAAGAGAGCGATAAAAACATAAAATTCACCAGCTGATTTTCTTCAAACGTTTTGGTGCATTGTAATTCACAGAATAGGCGATAACCTCGCAGACGATATTAAGTAATCCGTTGATGCTCAGCCTAACCCGCAAGGGTTACAGGCGTGATTATAAGTATGGATCAGAAATACTATCACCACCTGTCACGCTTTCCCCCCTTAACTTTCACACTTAACTGTGGTAGAAACAGTTCTTAATAAGCCTTAGTAATATTTATTGAACGGAAATGAATACAGTTCTTATATGTGGTTATGAATGAATCGGTATTACAATAAGAAAAATTGTGCAAAATTATAAGAAAAATATTTTTTGAGAGTTCCTATTAACTAACGTATACATAGTTTAAATTGATTCCGCTAGATGTCGTTACTAGGTTTTTAAAACGCGGTAACAAAATGTTTCCTGACATGTACTTAACTCTCGCCGTTGAGCCGTGCGTTAACTTATAGTGCATACGGTACCTATACGCTTAAATTGTTTCTATTTCGTAGCTTATTCGACTACCTGCTTTCGATTTCGGTTGTTTGTTATTTGCTTTGTGATTTGATTAAGGTTGAATGGATTTATATTGGCTTTCATTTTCAGATTTGTGTTTTTTTTGCATCGGTTTTGTTGATTTGGTTGGTATTCCTTTATACATATTTAGACTCTGGCTTCGATTTTGGATTTTGTTTATTTAGAATCGTGAATTGGTTTTCGTTGTTTTAGATTGTTTAACAATATTTCAAAGGAATATTAATAGTATAGATAGTGTATACGGTACCTATACACTTACTTCTTTTTTCGTTGGTTATATTTATATTGACTACTGCTTTCGATTTCGGTTTTCTGCGATTTGGTTTAAGTTGATTCGATTTTTTTTGCTATCGTATTTGGATTCGTGTTTTGTCTTGAATTGGTTTTGTTGTTTTGATTTTAAAAAATATTTAAAAGGAAATTTAATTCCTTTTAGGTATTTTAACGTTTTCTTTATAAATAGGTTTTTTGTTACTTCATAATGCCTTGCAAACGTAAGTCCAGCCTTTCAAGAGTATCTTCTCAAAGACAAGCGAAAAGATTAGCTCGATCGCTAGAATCTTTAGAAGATGATGAACTGAGAAGGCAAGAACAAGCAGAGTGTCAGGCTGCTTTTAGAGCATCTGAGACACCTTCTCAACGTCAGCAAAGGCGTCTTGAATAGACAGAACGTCAGGCTGCTTTAAGAACTTCCGAAACACCTTCTCAAAGTCACGCAAGGCGTCTTGAACAGGCAGAGCGTCAAGCTACTTTAAGAGCTTCTGAAACACCTTCTCAAAGTCAGCGAAGGCGTCTTGAACAGGCAGAGCGTCAAGCTACTTTAAGAGCTACTGAAACATCTTCTCAACGTAGCAAAGGCGTCTTGAACAGACAGAGCGTCATGGCGTATCCACACATGCCGCCGGGTTTTGCCGCTGGCTTTCAGACTGCCTTGCCGCTAAATTTGCCGCTGGCCTTACCGGTGGCCTGCAGATGCGGTTGCAATTTTCGCAGTAGTGTTGTGACTTTCGTCGAAGTTAGTCGTGTACGTAGGATTGGAAGATGTTGGACTATAATATAGTTGCGTGTATCGCAAGATGTTATTATTCATAAAAAAGAACCGCAAAATCAAACGAAGACATTGGGTCAGACCAAGTCTACGAAATAGGCCTAAGGTGTCCCACATACTTGAATATTTTAGAAAGGACGACATAAACCGAAGAAATATTATTAACACTTTTCTAAGGATCTCTAGTGAAGAATTTGAAATATTACTGAATTTAACTGGACCCATGATATCAAAAACTGACACCCGCTGGAGAAATGCTGTGTCAGCTTCCGATCGACTAGCAATTACTTTGAGATACCTGGCTACAGGAGACTCTTATTTTTCACTCGGTACACTGTTTAAAGTGTCTCCACAAGTTATTTCTTTAATAATTCCAGATGTTTGTCAAGCTTTGGTATAGTTAGAAACCGAACGCCTATATTAGAAAACAAAACAGATTATTATTTATTATATATTATTATTATTATTATTCACACAGTTATGGCATGTACAAGACACAAACATTTTAACTAAAAGATTCTTGCCAGGAGAGTTCACAGGACAACGGTTTCCTAAGTGACGTATCTATTCCTAGTCGAATTATAATGTCTATGATTTTATACTGTACCTGGAACTTCACACACATTTTACATACTTATAACTAAAACTACACACACAAATATCACAAACAATTTTATTTTACAGATACCGAATACACAGGGAGAATGGCTATCAGTGGCCCGGAGTTTCCTGCAGAAATGGAATGTACCTAATTGCGTAGGTGCCCTCGATGGGAAACATATACGTATACTATGTCCAAATAATAGCGGTTCCGAGTTTTTTTTAACTATAAGTCATATTTCAGTATTGTTTTGCTAGCTTTAATCGATGCCAATTATAACTTTTTATATGTGGACATTGGATGTCAGGGCAGAATATCTGATGGTGGAGTTCTACGAAATTCAACTTTATTTGATATTGATACGAGATGGTACTTTAAGTCTGCCACAAGCGATTCCATTACAAGGGAGAAATACACCTGTACCTTTTTATTTCATCTGTGACGATGCTTTCCCCATCTCACAGAATATAATAAAACCATTTTCTGGATATCAAACGGATCACCTGAGAGGGTTTTTAATTACATAATTAGTCGCGGGCGCATGGTTGTAGAAGACGCGTTTGGCATTTTATCTAATAAATTCAGAATTTTGCATTCACGCATTGGTTTACAAAATGAGAAAGCAAAAATTGTCGTGATGGCTTGTGTGCATCTGCATAATTTTATGAAGAGAAATGAAAGAACTACTGATGGAGTTTTGAACGAAGAGCAACAAAATATTGCGCAGATCGCTCTAAATGTAGAACCAAGTGTAATTAGAAATAAGCTAAAATGTTATTTTCTATCGGAACAAGGTCAGCTTCCGTAGCAATATCAAATATAATGTTTGAAAGAAATAAAATGTGATTATTCAAATAATTGTTTTATTTAGGAATCTGAAACACTTATCAATAATTTTAAGCTTTTAATAAAATAAAATAATTTAACCGAAAATATAAACATTTATTTTAATCTATTACACTATTTTCGGTTAAATTATTTTCCAAGACTAGTAACAGACTGTCACTTGTGTTGACATCTGGGCTGTTTTGCATTTCATAGTCTGATTGAACAGAGTAAGAGCGCGAAGTTGAGGGCGACGGTGACATTGCTGACGTTGTAGGTTGGCCTGTGAAGTATTTTGGACGAACATTAACGAAGAGGCTGAGTAGTATTATTGGTCCTATCAAAATACATCGAACCCATTCTCATTTCTGCTTCATAGACAATAGTCTGGATTTGATGTTGTACTGTACACATCGTGTAACGATTTCCTCAACTTGCTACTTATATAGTCTGCAAATATAGCAGCATCATCGCGTTGCCTTGCATCAGATGTAATCTCCCTCAGTAATTGCAAAGCTTCATCAACTTCAGGATCTCTCTCTATATTTCGTTTTCGTGAAGTCCTTGTCGAAGGTAGCGTAGTCTGGGGAGTGATATTATCTTGAGAAGAACTGACTGAAAATAAAAAAGGAAATCTTATAATTAATTACAAACAAGCTTAACATCTACGGCGAATGCATGTCTTTTCGTAACTCGCACCGCGCATTATTGTTTTAGTTTTATCGATGTTAATAAACATTTATATTTCTTTATAAAAGTAGTGTTTAAATGATAGGTTTATCTTAACCTGCCCTAACACAGTACAGTAGGTAGTAGGTATCTAATATTAATACGCGAGGCAAAAACGTTGTACCCCTATTTACGAAAATATTACTTATTGAAATAATGTATTTTAAATTAATTATGGTCGATTTTCGACCAATGGGCGACCAACTAGTCTACTTAATTATAAGAATTTGATGGGTACGTACTTTAGATGTGTGGCTGTTCAGAGTCGGTACCGGCGCATTCTTGTTATTAAGAAATGATAACGCCTTATAAGCAAACCATTTCGGCAATTGAACATCTTCCCGTCCAGATCCACTCCTTTTAGATTCTTCATATTTGCGTTTTTCTCGAAAATAATGGCTGGATAAATTCTTCAGTTTTCTCTCAATTTCTGATGATGCTATGTTGAACACAAAAGCAATATCTCTAAAAGCATCATTTCTTTTGTTGCGATTTTTGAAATCCATATGCCTTGAGTTCCACAATAGTTCATTTTCTTGATATTTTTCTATTAGTAAAAGTACTGCACTATCATCCCAGTTAAATTCTGTCATTTCTTTGTTTAAGTATATGAAATTAGGTTATTCACGAATACTACAACACTACCACTCCGTATCGAAGCCGCAAGCAAATTGCCGCCGGCAACCAAAAGCCGCGCGTGCCGCAGGGGATGGCCGGCGGCTTGGCCGCCGGCCGTGCCGCCGGGCATGTGTGGATGCACCATCAGGCTGCTTTAAGAGCTTCCGAAACACCTTCTCAAAGTCACGAAAGGCGTCTTGAACAGGCAGAGCGTCAAGCTACTTTAAGAGCTTCTGAAACACCTTTTCAAAGTCAGCGAAGGCGTCTTGAAGAGGCAGAGCGTCAAGCTACTTTAAGAGCTACTGAAACACCTTCTCAACGTCAGCAAAGGCGTCTTGAACAGACAGAGCGTCAGGCTGCTTTAAGAGCTTCCGAAACACCTTCTCAAAGTCACGAAAGGCGTCTTGAACAGGCAGAGCGTCAAGCTACTTTAAGAGCTTCTGAAACACTTTCTCAAAGTCAGCGAAGGCGTCTTGAACAGGCAGAGCGTCAAGCTACTTTAAGAGCTACTGAAACACCTGCTCAAAGTCAGCAAAAGCTATTCGAACAAGCGGAACGTCAGGCCGCCTTAAGAGCCGCGGAAACACCTGATGAAACTCAACACAGACTCATTGAGCAAGCTGAACGTCAATCTACTATAAGGGCATCTGAAACACCAGAACAGACACAGGCGCGAAGAGATGCAAATGCACAGCTCCAAGCTGAACGTCGAGAAAATTTTCAAAGAAACAATTGGTCGGTTTTTAATGATGCAGCAGTCAATTATGATCCATTGATTGATTATAAAAGTCACAGGTTAGTTGTTATCGGACTGATGGACAAGGCGTGTCGATTTTGCAGCGCTTTAAAATGGAAAGATAAGACCGCAGGCAGTGCTGTTCCAATGGCAAAGTGTCGCTCCCGTTACTTGGGGAACCAGAAGAACCTTTGAAAACTCTCTTTTTATATGATGCTAATGAGTCACGGCGCTTTTAGAACAGCTCATGCTTTCAAATGACGTCCTTCGGAGTTGACCGGGAAATAATAATGCCGGGATTTTCGCCTACATTTACGGTGCAAGGGCAAATTTATTATAGAATAAGTTCACTTTTTCCAGCTGAAAACGAACAGCATAAATTTTTAGAAGTATATTTTATGGGTGACGAAGAAATTGAGGTAGATCGTCGCTGCCAATTTATCCAGGGAGTTGAGAGAGACAGCGCGCAGAAGTGTTCAAAATTCAAAGATTCTTGCATGAACGTAACATTTTAGTCAAAACATTTAAAACTGCTTTAGAAAACCTACCTGAAGAGGATTATAAAGTCGTCATTCACGCAGATCGGACCCCTCGAGGAGAGCATAAAAAAGCGCTACAATGCACCTTTGATAAACGAAATAGCAGCCGTAATTAGTGGTGATCAATTTTCTTCACGAGACATTGTCCTGCGAGCACGTGATGATTGCGTGACGTGACGTTGCAACGGGTAGCCGATACACACAAGTTTTATGACCCTCTGCAATACCTATTGATTTATTGCAAGGGACAAGAGGCTTATCATTTTCAAATTCCACTCATTAACCCGGTCACAAAGGAGCCTACTCCGAACAAAAAAGTATCATGTATGGATTTTTATGCGTATCATATGATGTTGCGAGAAAATGATTTTAACCTCTTAGCCTGGTGTAGACAATTATTTCATCAATTTTTGGTAGACATCTATGTGAAGGTAGAAAGTGAACGTCTCAGTTATATATCTTTAAATCAAAAAAAGCTGCGCGTTGAGAATTATATACATTTACAAGATGCAGTTTCTAGCGACGCCAATGTAAACCCCAGATATTTAGGAAAACGGTAATTCTGCCCTCGTCATTCGTTATGTTAGACAGCCCCGCTACCTACATGAGTACACACAAGACGCATTCGGCTACGTACAAATTTACGGAAGACCTGATCTTTTTGTTACTTTTACTTGCAATCCCACATGGAAAGAAATAGCCGAGGAGCTAATGCCGGGTCTAAAAAGTACTGACAGACACGATTTAGTTGCTAGAGTATTTAGATTAAAAGTACAAAAATTAATGTATGTCATTAACAAAGAGAAAATTTTCGGAGAGGTGCAGTGCTTAATGTGTTCAATTGAATGGCAAAAAAGAGGATTACCGCATGCCAACATTCTAATATGGCATAAAGAGAAGTTGCGGCCCAGCCAAATAGACGACATAATAAGCGTCGAGATTCCGAATCCTGAGCAAGATAAAGAATTGTATGATACCATAGTCCGAAATATGAAACACGGTACATGTGGAGCACGAAATTCAATATTGCCGTATGAAAGAAGGAAAATGTACAAAGAAATTCCCTAAACAGCTATTAAAAGAAACAGTGCACAATGACAATGGCTACCCTTTATACAGACGCAGAGCTCCCGAAGATGGTGGCAGGAAAGTTACAATCAAATCTCGCTCTGGAGCGTTCGAAACCTTAGATAACAGCTGGATTGTCCCGTATTCGCCCATTCTATGTAAAATGTTTAATGCCCACATTAATATAGAAGTATGTAGCTCTGTCCGCGCAATCAAGTATATCTGTAAGTACATAAAAAAGGAAGCGACCAAGCAATATTTAATCTCAGGAGTGAAGGTGAGGCAAATCCCGTTAATGAAGTACAGATATTTCAAGCAGGGCGTTATGTCAGCAGTAACGAGGCAGCGTGGTGTCTCCTTGGATTCCCTTTACACGAAAGGCACCCAACAGTTACTCACCTTGCTGTGCACTTAGAAAATGGAGAGCGTGTATATTTCACCGAAAGAAATTTCCAAGAAAGAAATGCATCACCGCCAAAAACTACACTAACAGCCTTTTTTGAACTTTGTCAAACCATCCTTTGCAAAAACGTTGTTATATTCTGAAGTCCCCCGCTATTATACTTGGAACACATCTAGGAAGGAGTGGAAACGCCGTATTCAAGGCGCGCCTGTCGCAAATTGGCCCGGTGTAAAGTCATCAGATGCCCTTGGTCGTGTGTATACCGTCCATGTAACTAATTTTGAATGTTTCTATTTACGATTGCTGCTGCACCATGTTCGGTGTCCTACAGGTTATAAAAACCTTAAAACTGTCAACGGTCAGGAATGCGCAACTTATAGAGAAGCATGTGAAGCTCTGCATCTTTTAGAAAACGATAATCACTGGGATGAAACCATGGAGGAAGCTGTGCAGTGCAAGTCACCAGCCAAAATTAGGGATCTTTATGCAACTCTCATATCATCTTGCGGGCTATCTAATACACATGAATTGTGGGACAAATATAAAGAGTACATGGCGGAAGATATGTTGCGAAGGTTACAGCAGACACACGCGAACATGACATACAATGAACACATTTATAATGAAGCACTTGGAAAAATTGAAGATAAAGTAATGGCAATGGTAGGCAAAAATTAAGCGACTTTGGAATGATAAGCCCTCAGCGAACAACCGAAAATGAACTAAGTGATGAAATTATACGTGAAACAAACTACGATATACCAGCTTTGCAGCAGCAAGTAGCCGAATTTGTACCGCGCTTGCTTCCCGAACAAAAACGAGTTTTTGACAAAGTATTAGGACAAATTGAATCTGGAAATGGTGCACTTTTCTTTTTAGATGCCCCTGGTGGAACTGGGAAGACATTTTTGTTAAATTTATTATTAGCGCAAGTACGGAAAGATAAAAACATTGCTGTGGCCGTAGCTTCCTCCGGTACAGCCGCCACGCTGCTAAGCGGGGGCCGCACTGCACATTCTGTTTTAAAACTCTATCTAAATCTAGCCCAGGAAGAATCGCTAATCTGCAACTTTAGCAAAACTAGTGCACGAGGTATAATGCTACGACAATGCAAACTTTTAGTGTGGGACGAAATTACAATGTCGCATAAAAAAAGCTTTAGAAGCACTAAATCGAACGCTCCAGGATTTGCGCAGCAATACCGATGTAATGGGAGGAATGGTGGTTTTACTGGCTGGTGACTTTCGCCAAACTTTACCTGTCATTCAACAGGGCACACCTGCAGATGAAATTAAAGCATGCCTCAAGTCGTCTATTTTATGGAACAAGGTGACAAAATTCAGTTTAACTACGAATATGAGAGTGCATTTGTATAATAATATCAATGCTGGAAACTATGCTGAAACACTATTAAAAATTGGCGATGGGCGGTTGGAAACGGATGCTGAGGGCTGCGTTAAATTGATGAGAGATTTTTGTAATTTAGTACAGAGTCATTCCGAATTAATTGCGAGCGTTTATTCAGATTTAACGAACAACATGCATGAAGACAAATGGTTATGTGAAAGGGCGATTCTTGCACCAAAAAATGAGAGCGTTAACAAAATAAATTCACATATATTAGACGAAGTAGCAGGAGAAATAACAGAGTATTTGTCAGTAGACACATTTATGGACACAGAACAGAGCGCTACCTATCCCGTAGATTTCTAAATTCTCTAGAGTTGTCAGGTGTGCCCTCACATAAGCTTCAATTAAAATTAGGCGTCCCAGTCATGCTAATGCGATATTTAGATGCTTCTCAGTTATGTAACGGGACAAGGCTGCTTGTGACACATCTTGGACGGAACATAATCGGTGCTACAATTTTGCCAGGCGTAGGAAAAGGTGAAAATGTTATTATACCACGGATCCCTATAATTCCCACAGATCTTCCTTTTCAATTCAAAAGGTTACAGTTCCCCATTAAGCTCAGTTTTGCAATGACAATTAATAAAGCGCAAGGGAAAACGTTCCAGGTAGCGGGGGGTCAACTTAGAAAAACCGTGCTTCTCTCATGGTCAGCTGTATGTAGCATGTTCGCGTGTGTCAAATGCCCAGTATCTCCACATTCTTTGCCCGAATGGAAAAAAATATAACATTGTGTACAGTAGCGTTTTAAAATAGTGTTCAGTTAGTTTTTTTTCCAAAATTTCCACAATCAATTAATCAGAATTCCAACAGATCTTCCCTTTCGATTCAAAATTTCCTATTTAGCTCAGTTTCTTTTCAATTCCAAATGCTGCACCTCTGACGGACCTATTAAGCTCAGTTTCCTTTCAACTCAAAAGGCCGCATCTCTGACGGATTTTTTATTTGGCTCAGTTTCCTTTCAATTCAGAAAACTGCATCTCTGACGACTCAATTTAGCTCAGTTTCTTTTCAAAAGTCTGCATCCCTGACGGATAATTATGCTTAGTTTCAAAAAATATCCCATTTCCGTTTGGAATAAACAGGCTATTTTCATGCTTTTCTATACGCTGCGTTTCAAAACATTTAAATAGGCTGACGAATCAATTTTGCTCAGTTTCCTTTTAATTGCTGCATCTCTGACAAATCTATAAAACTCAGTTTTCGTTCAATCCAAAAAGCAATGGATAGTTCATTTCCCAGTGACCATGCGGGCGAAGCCGCAGGTAACAGCTAGTAATGATTATAATTCAGTAAATACATACTCGTTACGTTCGCGATCATTTTTATTTCAACACACAACTTGACAGACCTACAAATTGCAAAAAATGTAAAAAAATTTGAATTTCACAGACTACCCTTGCGCTTTCATCTTAAATGAACATTATTTAAAAGCTGTTGCGAAGAGTTACTAGTGCTGCCAATAGTGATGATTAAATATATCTTTCTTTTTTAAATTCCGGCCATGTTTGGTAGTATTTTAAAATTAAATTCTATAATTATCTTTATATTATTTGTAGTATTTGAAAAATTCGAATATTATAGAGCCCTAGTAGCGGGCCACACATTTCTTACACATTTTTCTTAGAGCTAGCGCGCACTACGACTTTTTCCCGCGCGATTATTTTATCGCAGAAATGCAACGCATGAGTTAGTAAGACAGTGCGCGCACATGCGAGTGAAAAATCGCAGCGATTTTAAAATTATGATTTGTCTCATTTTGACGCGACTACTCGCGACGCGATTGTTGCGAAATTAAAATGCAGCATATGAAATTGTATGGTCCCGCGCGCACTGCGATCGTAAAATATTTTATTATATTGCCATGGAATAGATCGACTGGATGAAGTGAAGTAGTTTCCAAAATAATCTCGTATTTCAATACAATAAACTGTAGGTCGCGCAGACGTGGGATCCATATTTCTTAGATCACATCCATACAATTCGTCTTTGAATCGTATTCCATCGTATTTCCGTACAAAATTGTGTAGGATACAACATGCTTTGACTATTTTGTCACAAAACTCAATTTTAACGTCTAATAATCGATTCAAGATACGCCATTTATTTGTTAAAATTCCAAAGGTGCATTCTACCATTCTCTTGTCAGCCGGTAATTAAACACTCTCTGTTTAATTGATAAATTCCATCTGAAATATGGTCGCATGATATGTTTCGAGAGTGCAAATGCTTCATCTCCAACAAAAACGGCATTTTAGGTGCATCTGTATCATTGGGTAAATTTCTTGGTTGAGGTTTAAATAACAGGTCATTTTCCAATTTCTTTGCGAAATTGGTATGCTTAAAAATTGTAGAATCACTGCTGCTTCCATATGCACCGATATTTATCATAATAAATGAATAATTCGAATCAGCTACAGCCATCAAAACGATAGAGTTATATTGTTTATAATTAAAAAACTCTGAGCCTGCTCCATTTGGTTTCTCCAGTCTAATATGTTTTCCATCCACCGCGCCCAAGCAACTAGGAAAGTTTGTTCTTTTATAAAAACCCTCAGCAATTTTTAACCAATCATTTTCCTTCGGTTCGGGCATATATATTAGATGCAAACAAAACCATAGCTTTTCACATGTATCTTCTACTATTTCACGAATTGTGGTAGCTCCTAATAAATATTCGTAATAAAAAGAGTAAAAACTGTTTCCCGATGCAAGATATCTGAAAAAAAGAAAAATAGTAGAAATTAAGAGTATTAGTATTTGGGGTGGGTGGGATCTATCTCCTAGCGGTCCACCCCGGGTAAGGTCTGTTGGCGGCTAAACGATCCCACCAGCGGTGGTAGGCTCCGCAAGGGGCCGCCTGGCTTGCGACCAACATGCCCATCTACAATAAAAATAAAAAAAACGCTTTGAGATTGCGCTGTGTACGCAATAGACGAATTCGGTCAAAAATTTTCATTTATTTTACAGGTGCTGATATACAGAGAAAGTGGAAGAACGTGAGTCGGGTCAATCTGGTAAGAAGAAACGAAAGTACATTTTCTTTGATCAACTATCATTCTTGATACCTATTACTACTCCAAGAGACACTAGTGGCAACATCAAATCTATTGAAGAATGTGCAAATTCGGAAACTCAATCGGACGAGGATAATAGCCAACAGAAGCAGGTTTCCAGAAAAGCTATATACCAACGTAAAACAGGTGCTCAAGGATGAAAAGAAAATATTGATGAAGAGGAACTATTGAATATTTTACGTAAGAAACAAATTCTTGACGAGGATGTTAGTTTTGCAGAGATGTTGATTCCAATGTTACGGAAACTAAATAAGGATCAAAAATTTTATGCAAAAATCGAAATTTTAAATGCCATGGATAGGGCTAAAAAATATCTTCCGCAGCCTTTGTACCCCGGATCAATGCAAACTGCTTCTCAGAATGTATGTCCCGGATCAAATACTGGTATGCATAACGCGCAACCTACATACCCCGTATCAATGCAAAATACTTTCCAACCTGTATATTCCACACCAATGCTAAATATTCCACAGTTTATACACCCTGGATCAGCTAATAAAATTCTGGTAACTATTCCTCCACCGACATACACGAATACCAGTGCCACATATATTAATTCCGAGCCGGGAACATCCTCGTCTAATTTTGTTAATCCACGAAATATTGTGATCAGCACGAAGAAACTCTCTGCAAAAAAAACCGTTGATTGAAGAGGATTTCAATGAATTCAATACGAGCAATGACTATTATGAACGATTTGGACAAGATTTGCAGGCTTCTGAATCCGAGATTTCCCAAGACTGATGATTACTTTGACGTGACAATGTCGACGCTTTAATAAATTTTATAGGTACTTATTAACTTAATATACTAAATAATTATAATATATTTGTTTGTTTTACTTACCTGAGGGTGACTGACAGCCTTTCTTCAGCTGGTATTGCATATCGCCATCTAGTATTTTTGTATTCAATATGAGGTCCAACAATTCTCAGTAATCTGTCAAATGTTTGAATTTTCATTCTATAATAGCCAAAGAATTTTTTGGGATACATCCGAAGTTCATTTTTTTTTTCGGTGGCGTCTTCTATTTTAAAATCGTGTCGCA
Source organism: Parnassius apollo (assembly GCA_907164705.1). Classification (NCBI taxonomy): domain Eukaryota; kingdom Metazoa; phylum Arthropoda; class Insecta; order Lepidoptera; family Papilionidae; genus Parnassius; species Parnassius apollo. Next base: position 15,466,119 of record CAJQZP010001449.1, on the reverse strand, counting down.
AAAAGAAAAATCGTGGTGCGCGCTAGGCCTTAGTCCTATCAGAATCACGATTTAAAAAGCGGCCAATAGCGTGTCGGGCCACGCTTAGTGTAGGGTTCCGTAGTTTCCCGTCCGTCACAATAAGTGTTCCCACTTATGAGTTTAAAGGTGGGTATCCATTATGTTCGCGCTCCAGCAGCGCTCCGCCATCCTGCAACTGCTCCCGGTAGTGGATACTGTTGTTTCCATCCAAGTTCAATATGATTTTCCTAGAAAGTCCTTATAAAGTTCTACTTTTCAGATTTTTTTCATATTTTCTAAACTTATGGTTCAAAAGTCAGAGGGGGGGGACACATTGTTTTTTACTTTTGGAGCGATTATTTCCGAAATTATTGACATTATCAAAAATTATTTTAGTAAACCCCTATTAATTTTTAAATACCTTTCCAACAATATATCACACGTTAGGGTTGAAATTAAAAAAAAATCACTTCCCACTTTACATATAGGGGGGCTAATAAAACCCTAATAAAACATTTTTTCCCAATTTTTATTTTACCACTTTGTCGGCGTGATCGATACACATATTGGTACCAAATTTCAGCTTTCTAGTGCTAACGGTCACAGAGATTAAGCGAGGACGAACAGACGGACAGACAGACATGGCGAAACTATAAGGGTTCCTAGTTGACTACGGAACCCTAAAAACACAGTTTTCTTTGGGCATAGCCAAATTATAGCAGCATCATAATGATGTTGTATTTCGTTTAGTGAGCGATTAGATTCGGAGACCCATTATAGTGGTAACGAGTCATTCCATTTTAGTTCTCAAGGGTGACGATGCACCAATCAAAACATAAACAATACAATTTCAATCTAAATGTGACAAAGATAAATAAAATACAACAATTGATATTATTAGGTATGCTATTGACGAGGACTTGAACTGGAAAAAACATATGGACCATTTGTGTTACAGAATTAACCAGTTCGTATATTATGCTCTTTATTAACCTGTTAGGAATGTGATCGACAAAAAGACCGCTGTTATGTCCTATCGCGCCTACATAGAATCGATATTGCGCTACGAGATCCTACTATGGGACAACAGTACGGATAAAAAGAGGCATTTATAGCCTAAAAAATGCATCAGGGTCATATGTGGAGTTTTACCTGACGTGTCTTGTAAACCATTGTATAAGAGTATAGGATTATTGCCTCTACCTCCACTTTACATTAATGAAGTTGCGGTTTTTGTACGCAAAAATACAGAATTATTAAATAAAGTGAATAATTTTTTATTGAGAGATCCTCATAGAATGATATATAATGACACTCCAAGGTTGAATAAGTATGCAAAAAGTTGCCTCTGTGTGTGTGTCAGAATATAGATATATAACAAGATTCCTAGAGATATTAAAATGCTCAATATCAATATGTTTAAACACAGTTTGTACAAAAATGGCTAAGTCAGAATAACTTTTACAGCATAGATTCGTTTCTCTGTAACAAAAACTTAACATATATTAATATAGTTACAAAATTTTATTTTAATCAGTTTTTGCTCGTTGACACATTTGGTAATAATTATTATATTAATAGTATGGATTGGCACATGTTAATCCATACTATTAATATAATAATTATTAAATTGTTACATAACATGTCATTATAACATTCTTAAATTCAATATATTATTTGGATGCTATTTTCATTATGGCGAAACATATGAATACGTGGTAGAGCCATGCTGCAATTATCTGTATTGTAGCACGAATGGGTCGACTCGACCGGGGAAGGACCACGTTCTCACAAAATACCGGCGTCAAATGGTAGCTTAATGCTGCTGTGTTTCGTATGGTGAGTGTAGAGAACCGGATACCCTTTTTACTGGAAACGAGGCATTCCATCTTAGTCCTCACGGGTGACAACGCATCTGCATTTTGATTCGTAATCGAGGATAGATGTGGATGTGTGGCCCATCTACAGCAACCACTTACCATCAGGTGCTTGTTTGTCACCCTACCCTATAAAAAAACACATATGCGCTCTGTCAAACTTGTACACCACATTATGATACTGTGTTTCTAAGCAACTAAAGAATATATTATTATTATTATTATTATTATTTCTTTATTATCTCCCGTTTTAAAAGATAAAAAGAAATATATTCAGCGGGCTTAACACCAAGCTAGAATGATATATCTTATGCGTATATTATAAGCTATAAATAAATAAAAATGTGTTCTTACCTATCAGGACAAAAGTTTACGTAGAATCCTACAGGTATTTAAAATAACAGCTTTCTACAATTATATATATTGAACAGTGTAACTGAAATAATTTTACACTATTGTGTAAGGATTTTGGTACAACTCCAGTCTCCAGTAGCCCAAAAATGACAATAGGCACAACTTTTACGACTTTGGCGAGTCATTGACTTTTTATTTCCATTGCCAAATCGAAGTATTTTGCAATCTTTTCAGTGTATGTTTGATATAGATTATGGGTGTTTGGTATAACTATATCAATAAGGTAAACAATAAGGTTATATCCGGTTTATTATAATGAGCAGTATTATTAGTTATGATGGTTCGATCCCAGTATAAAGTAAAATTAGAGGATTCTAAAATTACTTCAGTTATGTATTTATAATAAGCAACTTTGTGTTTAATTAATTTGTGATAATACGCTAATGATTGATGTATAATCGACGCAATCTGATCATGTCTTTGTTTATTTTTTATTTTTTGCTATTGCTTTAGGTACATGCCCCAATAATATGCAGAATAGTTTCAGAACTACTTCGACATTTATCTTCCTGTAGATTGATTTCTTTTCTTATGTGCTTGCGGTAATTTTATGTCTTAATAACCTGGTCTTGAATTGCAAGCATAAATTCTTCTGTTCCAGGAAATAATTTACAGCGTTTTAGCCAGGCGTTGGATGCTTCTTTGTCTATGTTTGCATCCATCAAGTCTAAACGGTGACACCCGTGAAGCGATTTTTGTTGCCATATCTGTAATTTCTCCTGCTTTGTCTTCTCGGTCAATTCTACATTACTTTCTGAAAAGTTAATAGGAGTGAATTTCTTGTTAGCTTTTACCATAGCCTTATCTAATGGAGATTCTTGCGATCATGAATGAAATATGCTCTCAGTGAAATTATTTGTTTATTGTGTTAGTTCTGAATATCTATGAGCCCTTTCCTCCTTCTCTTTTGGGCAATGTTTGTCACTGAATACATAAACGCGGATGGTGTTTTATATATTTAATCATAGTGGTGTTAATTAGGCGTTGTAATTTTCTAAGGTCAGTCTGTGACCGTTTAGTTATTCCAAAAGAATAGTTTAGTACAGGTACTACAAGCGTGTTAATAGCTTTAATCGTGTTTCGGGAATTCAAATGTGTATTTAAAACTTTATGCAAACTCATTTTAAAATGTCCTGTTATTGTAGACTTAGTTCACCAAGTGATGGATCTGTTGCAATTGGTGATACCTTAAGTATTTATATCCTTCGTTTTGATCTACGGGACCTATAACCTGAAAGTTACTGAGCTAATAATTATAAAATTCAACCTGGCCTCTACGTACAGATTGTATTTCACATTTATCTAGACCAAATTCCATATGAATGTCTTTTGAGAAGTCTGCTAACTTATAAATATCGTTAAGAGTTACCAAACAGCTTTGAGTTGTCCATATACATGAGGTGCGACAGAGTTTAATAAGTATCGTCATATTTACTTTTATATCCCATTTTGCTGTGACTTAAAATATTTGAGTGGGTTAATTGCCAGGCAAAACCATAATGGGCTGAGAGAATGCACTTGAAAGAGATCTCGCAAAATATTAATTAAATCAGTGTGGGTGTATGTGATAATATACTTTAATTTATTTGCTGTTTGCCAAGAGTCCATAAGGCGCTTTAAAAAGCGAACAAGCATGCATTTTGGATGAATTTTATAGTGTTCTAATATAAAGACTAACCATGAATGTGGAATTGAGTCGCATGCTTTTTTATAACCGATGTACATTGTGTATATATTACGTTTATTAATGAATACTTGTTTTGATACAATAGCATCTATCATTAACTGCTCTTTACAACCTTAACTTTTTCTCCAACATTCCTTTTGTTCTTCAGCTAGAATATTATTGTGAAATGAGAACTTGTAGATTTTTTTCTTTTATGCATGCTGTAATAATTTTATACATGGTTTGATACAAGTTATTGGTCTATACTTTTCTGGAGTTGTTAATCCATTTTATCTTTTGGCAATATATGTCATTCCTGGTGTGATAAAGGCAGGAGTGTTTCTGGTGATTCCATGTATTTATTGCAATTCCTAGTAGAGCTTACTCTTTCTTTGTTATATTTACTTGCACTGGCGATGAAGTAGTCACGTATACGCTGGTTATTAAATCTTACATATACTGATCTTGGCCTGGTACTTTGAAGATTTAGTTTTTTTTTAATTCTTATATGGTGCATGATATCGGTTTCGCTAATATTACAGTTTATGACTTTTCCTATTTGAACAACGCATGCAGTTCTGTATTTGTTATTAAATAAAGAACTGCATGCTACAAAAAGGGCTCGTGCAAAAGAACTGGGCTTCACGTTTGTCTGGGTCAAAAATGGAAAAAAAATTGTGCGAAAAACAGAAAACATACGAACTACTCTTATTTTCTTGTAGACATTGTACTTCGATGTTAGACGATCTAGCGAATTGTTCCATTATGAGAATTGTTAGATTGAGTTTTCAAATCTATTAGAATCAACAATATTTCTTCGGGCCATTTCTCTATGAGACATAACAATCATGGCACAGAAAGTTAGCCGCTATAACCTGAAAAAATATAAAACCTTACCACATTGTTCACTTTAATTTATGTGACAAGCTGTTGAAAACACAAAATAAAGATGAATGTTATGGTATATGTATATATATTTTGGAGAGCTTTAATGCAGATTGATTACTTTGATAAGTTAGTTTTAGTTAACAGTACAGCACCATTATAAATATTCGAGTTTAGAGATTTACATTACCACATATAGGTCACAGTGATTATTTAACTATTGTCTTATTTGCAGTGAATTTTAATAATGAAAAAAAAATAATGAAAATTACTCACATGGTGATGCCATGATGATACAGCTGAGGCGAGAGAACTAAATTCGGGAATGCTGTGTTTTCTTGCTCGTGCAACAGATCTACCACAGCCATAGCAAACATTATTATGACCAACTTGGTCTTTCTCTTGAATTTGTTGCAAGGCATCTTGTTATAATGTCATAGCAGGCACCGCATACGCAGCTATGAGGCGACAACTGTGAAGGATAAATAATTACTCATTAATCTATGATTCTAAGCCGTCGATTTAAGATTATAGGGTAAATAAATAATATCCCAATCTGATTCTTCTCGTAAATGTTGTAGGCCTAGTAGTCTATAAATATTTTACTTAGCGAAACTAGTTTACCTCAAAGGTTAACCACTCCGATAAAAAATAGCCATATCAGGAGGTAATATGATATAATGACGCTTATTGCGTTCCCAACAGCGACACCACAGTTAACACACGCTTGTAAAAGGTCCATTTTCCTTATGACACCGTTTATAATTAGTGGAGCACTCGCGTGGGGCTAAGACACTATAAAAGTAAAATACGATAAAACACAAATACGAAGGAAAATTGAACAGACGCAAACAGCCAGACGGTCAAGTTTGACATTCCAGTTTATAAATAAATATAAAAAAGTACTCTGTGGTTTGACACACTTTGTTTTGATACTTGACGGACGGATACAGTGTTGCAAGTACTAAAGTAGAATAATCCTATCCTATAATGTAACGTTACATGTTTAAGTAATTGCTGTGATTAATTAAACAAATTACGAAATATCTTCTGGTCAGGTATACCTGAATCTCTAAAAACTAGATTGTACAACCAGTACGTGTTGCCAGTGATGACTTACGGATCTGAGACGTGGTCCTTCACTGCTGGCCGTATGAGGACGCTCAAGGTCGCTCAGCGAGCTATGGAGAGGGCTATGCTCGGAGTTTCTCTGCGTGATAGACTCAGAAATGAGGATATCCGCAGTAAAACCAGAGTGACCGACATAGCCCAACGGATTAGTAAGCTGAAGTGGCAATGGGCCGGCCATATAGCTCGAAGAACCGATAACCGATGGGGAAGAAAGGTTCTCGAGTGGCAGCCTCGTACTGGTAGGCGTAGTGTAGGGCGACCCCCCACTAGATGGAGTGACGACCTGGTAAGATATGCAGGAAGTCGATGGATGCAGGTGGCTCAGGACCGTGCTTTGTGGCATTACTTGGGGGAGGCCTATGTTCAGCAGTGGACTTGTGAAGGGCAGTAATGATGATGATGATGAATGAAACAAATAAATAAAATCCTATCCATCAGTATATTTTGATTATTTTATTGTAGTAATTCACTAAGCGAAGGCTTGTATTTATACATAAAATATCATAAATAAAGCATTTTTATGAGTTTAGCTATTGTTTTTTCCCTACTCTGATCCTGTTAAGTATTATATGGCCACATTAAAGGTACTTTAATGCTAAATAGTGACTTCAAAGAGAAGAAATCACTTTAAATACCTAGATACTTATAAACTTGATTAATTTCAACAGCTGCTATGAAATGTTGATAGCGTAGACAGAGAATGCTAAGATTCTCTGTCTACGGTTGATACCTAGTTATTTTAAAAAAAAAATTTTAATAATAGCAATATATTCATTTTTATACAGCTTGGGGCACATTTTGGCTATCTCCTTTATCTGATTTGACTATGCGTGTGTGTATATAAAAATATAATAAGAAATAATTTTTATTTCATTTCCAATTATACATGTTTACATCCAGGAACAAATATGATTACAATTGAATAAAGTAACAACTAGTGTAATAAAAATAACATACAATAATAAAAAGTAAAACTACGTGTAGCTTAATAATGTTGCGCGCCTAAGTTGAGGTCAGGTACCTGGCACTTGCGCCATCTAGTGTCGGGGACCAGAGCGAGGAGGGTTTCCTATAAAATGTCAATCTTGATCTTTCGACCAACAGCGCCATCTAGTATCGAACAGAAGAATTAAGTTTTCTAGAAGCCCCACACTCGAACTTCTTGCGTCTGGTCGTTCGGCGCCCGTATTTTCTAGAATATTTTGGATGTTTCGGTGTAAAAGGTGTATTTAAAGCCGCTGCAACCCGCTATCGGGGCAGTATTGAATTTGGCGAGACAAGCGAAGCTTTGGAGCGAAATAAAGTGAATCAGTGTGATTAATTATTAGTGTTTTAAGTTTTAATTGGTGTTCGGTAATAAAAGTGTAAATTTTGGTAATTCAATCGGCAGTTTTTATTGTCACGAATCTTAAGCTCGTAACAATTGGTGTCAGAAGTGGGATAAAATCATACCGATTTTACCTAAGGAGGAAACGGAGGGTGTCCGTACCCGAAGTGAACGCCAGCAGGAGACGGACCAGAGGCGATTTGGTGGTGCAACGCCGCAGACGTTGGAGGGCCACGCCACCGTCCACGGAGGCCGGCCCGTCAGTAGCTCCTGCATCTGCAGCACCTGACTAAGGTGCTCTGATGGTGATACTGCAGGAGCAGGTTCGTTGGTTGGAAGAGCAGCTGCAGCGCGGACGGGAGGAACAGGCCCGTCAGTTGAAAGAGCAGCAGGAGGAACAGGCCCGCCGACAGGAGGAATAGGCCCGCCAACAGGAGGAACAGGCCCGCCAACAGGAGGAACAGGTCCGTCGGTTGGAAGAGCAGCTGCAGCGCGGACAGGAGGAACAGGCCCGTCGGTTGGAAGATCAGCAGGCGGAACAGGCTCGTCGGTCGGAAGAGCAGATGCTCCTCATGAAGGACCTTCACGCTACCTTTGGGAGAGATAAAGGGAGTGAAGGATAGGGTTGCTCAACATGACAACCGCCTGTCGGAAGTTGAAACCCAAATCAAGGAAGCTAAAACCCGAATAGGCCAAGTAAACAATCGGGTTGACAACGTAATGGCTGACATGAAGAAATCACGTGGACAGACTCAAACTTGGGGATGGAACTACACCTACCGTAGTAGTTACAACACCTTCGGTACGTGGATTCAAAGTGCCGCCGTTCAACGGGACTTCTTCCTGGTCGGCCTACAAAATCCAGTTCGAGGAAGTCATGGAAGCGAACGGCTGGAATAAAAGCCAGGCCGCGACTGCACTCACCCTAGGCCTGCGCGACCAGGCCTTAACAGTGTTGGAAGCTCTCGGTAAGAAAGTGACCTACGAGCAGCTCCTTGAGGCATTGGAGGCTAGATATGGCGACGCTCACCTGGAACACGTCTTTCGCGCGCAGCCTTAGGATCGCGTGCAGCGCATCAACGAAAACCTGCAGCAGTGGGCTCTAGAGGTGGAGAAGCTGGTGCGAAAAGCATACCGATCAGTACCTGCGCTCATTGAAGGGAACCTGGTGCAGACATTCATCGACGGCATCCGCGACCTTGAAGTCAGAGCTGCTGTGAGGCTCGGGCACCACGAGACGCTTAAGGACGCCTTGGTCCATGCACTGGAGGTGGAAGCCGTGCGGCAGGATCATCGTTCCCATCACGTCAGGGAGGTTGTAGCAGCTACAGTTTGCGACCGCAATAAGGGGTACAGCCCTAGGTGCTATGGCTGTAGGGAAAGGGGCCATCTTCGATCCAGCTGCCCTAAGCGAACTGTAGAAAGGGAAGTTGATCGATCTCGAGAAGGTAGTGCAGCTAACGGCACCGCCTGGCGGCGGCAGGACCATCGTTCCTCTCATGTTAGGGAAGTTGCAGCAGTTACAGTTCGCGACCACAATAAAAATTACAGCCCAAGGTGCTACGGCTGTGGGGAAAGGGGCCATTGTAGACACAGCTGCCTTAAGCGATCTGTAAAAAGGGAAGATGATCGATCCCGAGAGGGTTGTGCGGCTAACAGCACCGCCCAGCAGCAGGAATATGACTTTGTGATTGAACACCGCGGCGGGAAATCGCATGGAAACGCAGATCCATTGTCAAGAAGACCTTGTCCTGAAGATGGCAAACATTTTACTAGGCAAGAGAGTAAGGGAGTGGTATCCGTGAGGATGCTCAGGACAGGACCACCTCAGTAACGAGTGCAAGGACGGCTTACAACATGCACAGCAGGAAGATCCGGACATCAAGCCGATTCTGGAATGGATGAAGGCCCGTGCTACCAAGCTCAAGTGGAGCGACGTCCCAGCGATGAGTTCGACCACTAAAAGCTATTGGGCCCTATGGGACAGCTTGCTGCTTCAGGATGGAGTCCTGTGCCGTAAATGGGACAATGGTCGAGGAGACAGCTGTCGTTTGCAAATGGTTGTCCCTAAAGCTAAAGTGTCGGATGTTCTACAGCTATACCATAATGGTTGTTCAGGAGTCCATTAGGGAGTTGAACGAACTCTACTGAAGATCCGAGAACAGTTTTACTGGGGTTCCATTATCGTGACGATGTCGAGGATTGGTGTTGCACATGTACAAGTTGTGCGGCTGTGAAGGGATCTCAGACACTTAGGAGAGGAGCATCGAAATTGTACAATGTTCGTGCACCATGGGATAGGACAGCCTTGCCATTGCGGAGCCGTTTCAGAAAGGCGCAAGAGGGACTCCTAAGATCGTCCATGTGGATCGCCTGGCGCGTTATTATGGGGCCGATAATGCTCGGGACGAGCATGTCTTAGGAGGGGGCAGTGTTGCGCGCCTAAGTTGACGTCAGGTACCTGGCACTAGCACCATCTAGTGTCGGGGACCAGAGCGAGGAGGGCTTCCTAGAAAATGTCAATCTTGATCTTTCGACCAACAGCGCCATCTAGTATCGAACAGAAGAATTAAGCTTTCTAGAAGCCCCACACTCGAACTTTCTGCGTCTGGTCTTTCGGCGCCCGTATTTACTGGAATATTAGATATATAGATGTTTCGATGTAAAAGGTGTATTTAAAGCCGCTGCAACCCGCTATCGGGGCAGTATTGAATTTGGCGAGACAAGCGATGCTTCGCAGCGAAATAAAGTGAATCAGTGTGATTAATTATTAGTGTTTTAAGTTTTAATTGGTGTTCGGTAATAAAAGTGTAAATTTTGGTAATTCAATCGGCAGTTTTTATTGTCACGAACCTCAAGCTCGTAACAATAATGTAGAATCAACAAAAGAAAAATTGAAAAGTCAAGTTTATAATGTTAGCTACCTCCCTGAACCAGGTTAAGTACCTGTGTTTCAGGCCATCACTTACACTATGAGTTTAATAATAATAATAATAATATTAAACTCATAGTGTACAGTATAATGAATAGGCGTGTGGAAGTGACAACCCCATCGCTCGCTTATGTAACGGTTATGTGACAAAACTGCTACGTCAGCGCAGTCAGTCAGCACCTTGCCAAGAGGTGTTAGTGCCGTAGTGAAAAAATTGAAGGTGGATGGCCCGTTTGTGTACATGGCCTCACCATGAAACGGCACCGGATCTGGGGGTCTCCCGTTAAATGGCGCCCATTCAAATGGATGATGCCTGGAGGTCGTCAGGGCGCGTCTGGAGCTGGCGCCGGACGCGACAGCATGCGAACTGCCAACCAAGTGCGAGGTGCTGCACGACCACCCAGTAGCCCCACGCAGCTGTCATCCTCACAAGCTTACTTGGTGTCGGCAGGGTCTTCGCAGGCCCAGCAAAAGGTACCCGCCACTGGCGGAGTACGCGGCATGCGATGGACAATCAAAATGAATACCAACGCATTGCGGGCGTATTTTAGGGCGAAAGGGAAGAAGTTGGAGGTTTTGCATATCGAGCTAGACTGCATCGTGCTTTTGCTAAGCTGGAGCCATCTATAACCGTCACAGAGCAAAACCTGGCAGACCGAGTTCGGTATATCTTGCACTCAAATATATTTAGTGGCGGCGAACTCGAACGGCAACTACGTGAGGCTGATCAGATGAAAATGCGGGGCTACAAGTTGCAGAGCAATCCGCACACGTGGATGCCGCCATAAATACCCCAGTTGTGGTTTATTCAAACGATGATGAAACAGTCGCCCAGGAACTAGAACTAGAGCAAATGAGAAATATTGTAGTATTGGAAAAGGCGATTGTGAAAACTCGCAGTACGCCTCTCGAAAATCGACCGCGACTTCCCCACATGGCCCTAAGCAAATGAAATCGGGCTGTCGTGAGGGCTCTGAACCCAATGTTGTTGACCTATTTGGAAGCCAGACGGGACAGATTTAATTCTTTTCGGCGCCGCACTGGCAGTCTACCGTATTATAAGCGCCAAACTTTCCACGGCTAGACGCCTACTTGGTGCGTATTGAATTATTGGAATATGCTTCAGATCGGGCAATAACAGGCCAAGGGTTGTGCGCACCGTTAGGTTGACGTTTGTTGGGACAAATGTCAGTTTGTCCCAGCCGGATTTAACGCAAAAACTGACGGAGCGCATAGATGATCTGAAGCAGATAATCGCTGCTTGGGGAAAGCGAATTCGGCGATATACAGAGAGGTTGACACTGTTCAACCAGAATCGTCTCTTCCAGAGTGATCAAAAGCAGCTCTATGAATCATTGGAGCGACCAATGGTACCTAAGTGGAAATGGGCCCAGCAACGAATCAGGCCCACACTGTCGCATTGACGTGACGTGGTCTATGGTCAGAGCCCGTAAACCACAATGAGGACCCTTGGACGGAAGTTGTGGCGAGTCAGTGTGCGAGTATTACGCCCATGGGCCTCGTCATCATAACGCCGGATGATATAGTTGAGGCGGTCCGTAGGGTCCCGAACAGGAAAAGTCCGGGGCTTGACGGGCTGCATCAGAACTAGCTGAAGGGGTTCGTTTTGTGTCATGCTGTGCTCGTCCAACAGTATCACGGGGCTCTCAACCAGAAGTTGCTCCCTAGCCGAGATTCACTACTGGGATCATTCATTTGGTTTCTAAAGATCAGGGAACCACAGACCCGAGGAAATACCGCCCCATTACGTGTCTACGAATTATGGAGTAGTTTTCTTACGAAATGTTGGTAGCGTCCTCTGTAGCGTTTGTTCTTTATTTCTTCATGATAAATACTTAGCTTTACCTGAAATTCAAACACTATTTGCTATGTTGGAGACCATTTTATTTTCACCTTGATTGAGATTGTTATTCCATAATATATACATACAAAGACAAAAATACGCCACCATTCATCATTTTATAATTCAGAGTACACTTTATTTTATGATATACAGTCATTGAACATTTTGAAATTACCTCTACTATTATTTGAAATCATCAAAAATTGAAATTACCGATCGACTGATGATTGTATGCGTGCACAGTATTATCACTTAAAATATTGCATTACTATGCATTTTGAATTTAAAAGATAAAAAGGACAGAATATTTGAGATTTTTTAAATTAATTTTTCTTTACTATTCGCCTATATTATTTATTCTGAACCTTATCTTCAAATTTGGCCAGTTATTGCAAAATAACCCTGTATACAAATCGGACAATGTGTAAATAATTAAACCTACGTAAATTGGATCAAATAATTCTGTGTAAATACCTTGGAGTTTCTCTTTCATTTCATACATAGATGTTTGGAAGTAATATTAGTATGAGACTTTGTCTAGGGGACTTTACATACATAGGCAGCTGTAAGTATATTATACGATTCAAAACTCTAACAATAGTTTTTTTTTCAATTTACAGGCTTTTATACGCGGCCTGTCCTTATATTTAATTTAATCATATCTTCTGATGCAGCCAAATCGTCGTACGACGTGCCAGCTTGTGAACGCACTAGTAATAACGTTATAAAAAGCACTTTGTGATAACGCCACTGCTGCCTACATTTTTCATATTCATATCAATTCAATATGGATATACTGCCATCTATCGGAGGCAACAAAATCTTCCGAAATATTCCCTAATAAGTCGTTTTTATGACACCCACTCCCACATTTTTTTATAGAATAATAATAATTTGAGTACTAAGATGAAATGCCTCATTTCCAGTAATATCTAAGGGTTCCCGGTTCTCTACACACATCATACGAAACACAGCAGCATTAAGCGGCTCACTGAAGTTAGCCCCTCGAAAGTTTTCATTTTTTATTTTTCAAATTTCGTTATCACATATCGTTAGTTCGTGCTTTGTTCTTGATTGTTCTCTATCAATAATTGTTGTTCGTCAATAATTTATTTATAAAAAAATTATTAAAAATCTGCCTTATAGTTAGCGCCCCCCCACTCCAATTTATAATTTCTTTCGTTATTATTGGTATTTTTATATTCATCAATGTTTGTTCTATCAAAAATGTATCAATTTTTGGTTTAATTAACTATTTTTATTTAGCTATGGAATTATATAGACGTAGTCAACGTATGATTAAAATGTGTAAGTTCAAAGAAAATTTGAAATTGAAGCCCATGGAGCGATACTGATATACCTAAGTATAACTATCACTCATGACAAATGCCAATTCACTTGATATAATACACCAGCAATAATATTTAATCGATTAATTGATTATTGGCATTATTAATGATAATGTAAATCTATACGTTGATTTGTCAAGTTTTTAAATATTTTTAATTGTAACACATCTTCCATGTTAATGAGAAATATTACTGTATAATGATAAACATAAATAACACTTTCTTTTCTTATCGGTATAATTTGTTTTAAATTTCGTTAAAACTTTTTTGATTTTTAAAGGAACTGCTTTAAACGTAGCATTGACGCATGCGCTGTACCTACGTTTGTTTAATTATGTAGCTAAATAAAAATTGTTAATTAAACTAAAAATAGATATATTTTTGAGCGAACATACGTATTTTATCAAAGAACAAACATTAATGAATATAAAAAGACCAATAGTAACGAAAGAAATTATAAATTTGAGTAAACTATAAGGCAGATTTTTAATTAATTTTTTATAAATAAATTATTGACGAATAAACAATTAATGATAGAGAGCAGTCAAGGAAAAACTACGTACTAACGATATGTGACAACGAAATTTGAAAAAAAAAATTTTTGGGGGGCTAACTTGAGTGAGCCGCATGAAGCAGCTATTTTACGCTGGTATTCTGTCAGAGCGCGTTTCTTCCCCGGTTGAGCCGACCCATTCTTGTTACAACCATAGTAGCTAGAACGTGGCTCCCCTAAATACCTACGTATAAATAATTGGGTGACTTTCTTATTTAGCCATCAAACAGTTCATACTCTAGTAATGAAGGAATTTATAATTAAAAATAGTTTTCAAATGTGTTGTTCATTTATTCCGTTGTACCTAACATAAAATGTATTTAGAAACGCCTATAATCTAAATAATTTATAGAAAGGGTTATATATAAAAGTAGCTGTGATAAGGGATAGAAAATAAATATAGATAAGCGCCATCTATTGTGTACTGCGTGGATTAGATACAATTGCAATGTTCATATTTATACATGTATCGACTTACATTGACGTATGCGCAATGAAAAACCTTTTATATAAGTTAACATGTGTTTATACAGATGCCGCTACAAGAAACATTATGATGGGAAACAATTTTTTTAACAGCTTTAAGCAATTATTGTGTGATAATTATTTAAGTAAATGTAAGTATATCAAGTCATTAGATTATATAAATGATGGTTAGTTTGTTTGGCTTTTAAAATTAATACACTAGGAAAAATTCATTCAGTAAACATATAGCATCAAAAATTTTGTATATGAAATACAGCTATCTGCCTATAGATGGCGCCAAATCAATTATATTCATATTTCAAATATGTTTTGCCATCTATAAATCAATAGTAATAACTGCAATCACAACAAAGATAACGCGTAAAGCACATGGTTCGCAAGTTTGTAATAGATTAAAAATATGTAATTTAAATTTACTATGTGGTAGAGTTCAGCTCACCTTCATAGGAGTTCGACTAGTAGGTAGCTGTTATAATACTGTAACAATTCCTGTTTATGCCGCCAAACAGAAATATTATTGTTTGTGTTCTGCATTGGAGGTTTAGAGAGTCAGCAAACTGTACTATCTGAGTCTTTGCGTGTGGAAACGTTCGTTATGGGTCTGTCCCATGTTCGGTGGCGTGTTTTCCTTAAGGCAAACTGGGCACGTGCTTAGGAGCACAAGGTTGCAAAGAGGCGCGCGTGGAAGTTTTAAACTAAAAAACAATAAGTAATTTAACTTACATAAAATAAAAGGTTGACTTTTTATATAGATGTAATACTTTCGAAGCCCGCCCAGTTTACTTGATTACGTCTACATCACCCTCACTCTTTCATCACTTACATTCGTGCCCACCTGCGTCCTGTATTAATTATTTTGCACCTAAACTATACTTTAAATTATATTATAGTTTATTTGCAAAAAACATAGTTATAATTTATAAGTATATGGCCGCCGGCGGGGCGCCGACGAGCCGCTAGCCTAGCTTAGGGTACTATCGGCTTTTTACCCATTAATAGTCAAATGTAAATTAAAAACATTAATTTCTTAAATTAATTAATTTTTAATTATAGGAGGAGTGTAAAACACAAAAAGGAAAAATACTATAAAACAGTCGTGTTATAAAGCTTTTTAAGGGGTCTACTTGTTTGAGTACCTAAATTTTGCATTCCCAGCATACTCTTAAAGTGGCAAATTACTCAACCTAGCAGTTTCTCAAATATTTTCTGATTTTCTTCCCGTCATCTTTTTTTATTAAGGATAGAGGGCAAACAAGCATATAGCTCACCTGATGATAAGTGGTTACCACCGCCCATGAACAACTGCAATACCAGGGGAATTGCAGGTGCGTTACCAAGCCTTTTAGATAGGAGTAAGTTCTTTTCTTGAAGGTCCCTACGTTTTATCGGTCCGAAAAAATCTCCGGTGGCAAACTATTTCACAGCGAGATCGTATACGAAATAAAACTCCTAGTGAAACGTGAAGTGGAGGACCACCAAGCACCCAGATGGTGTGGATCATGAAATTAGGCGGCTGGCATTAATCCGAACAATTCCTCAGAGCATTGCCCGTGGTAGATGCGAAAGAAAACGTAAGGGGATGCAACGTTTCTTCGCAGTGTCAGTGAATCGAGCCGATCAGAAAGGATTCGGCAGTCGACGATTCGAACCGCTCTGCGCTGGATGTGGTCAAGTGGAAGGAGCTGGCACTGGGAAGCCCCAGCCCAGAGATAGGAACAGTATTCCATGTGAGGCCGAATCTGCGCCTTGTAAAGTTGCAGGTGGTGCGCCGGCATGAAATATTGCCCCGCTCTGCTCAGCACGCCAAGCTTTTTAATAATATTTTAGATATATTGGCATGGCCGGTATAGAGTAGCAATGAATTTTACCAGTTTGCAACATATCATTGATATTCAGAAGAAACAGCGTTGGTGATAGCACGCAGCCCTGTGGAACTCCAACATTAATAGGCTTGTAATCAGGGCATGCACCGTCTACAACGAACTTGATGATCCGATGTGATGATCCAATTGCACAATTTTTCGGGAAGCCCATAGGAAGGAAGCTTTGAAAGAAGCGGTTTGTGCTAAACCCAATCGAAAGCCCTCGCAATGTCCAAACTAACAGCTGGTGCCTCCTCCTTTGACTCTACTGCTTCCGTCCATCTATGAGTCTGGTAGAACAAAAGATCACCAGCTGATCGACCCCGACGAAAACCGTATTGTCGGTCACTAATCAGCTGGTAATCCTCAAGATACCGCATGAGCTAGCTGTTAATAATGAATTCCATTATTTTGGAGAACAAGGAGATGATGGCGATAGGCCTGTAGTTAGACGGATCTGAGCGATCGGCTTTTTTAGAAATTGGGTGGACAAAATCCGTTTTCGTTGATTTCGGAACTACGCCTAGGGAGTAGGAGTACCGGAAAGGACATGTTAGAACCGGTGCAAATTCTAGAGCACACATCCTCGGCACTATTGGGGGCACTCCGTCAGGCCCACTTGACTTGTGGATGTCCAGGGAGTCCAGCGAACCGAGCGCTGTGTGAACTGCACTTCCGGCATGGAGCACTCACACCGCGGGATACGCGGTACTCCCCCGTCATCGAGAGTCGAGTTGAACGCAAAGAAAAAGCCTAGCAGATCGGCTTTCTCCTTTGCGGAATGTCCTCCCTGTGCAGAGATGGGATAGATGGCTGACAAAAGTTTCTTAGACAGCCTTGGCGAGAGACCAGAATGCACGGGTTCAGAAGGAAGGCTAACTAGTGTCTCGCCGATTCTGCCTATGTGATCTCACTTTGCTTTGGCAATAACTCTTTTGAAGAACATGGAGGCGGAATAATACTTCTTTTTAATGGCACTGGTGTTTACATCCCGGGACTTTGATGCGGCTGCCCAGACCAGGTAGCACTCCTGCTTATAGCATGGTGCCATTTTATAGAGCGACTAAACCATGGCTGAGATCTGCCTCCAATGGGCCCCACAGAGGAACGAATAAAAACTACCACATTATCGACAGAAATAGCATCAATGTTGAGATCGTCCGGTGAGAAGCAAACCGGCCGCCAAGGATGCAAAGAAAGACCGCATCCTATCCCAATCGGCTAACTTATAGTGCCAAACACGGCGGCAGTCTGCAGGATGCAACCGCGATTTCTGCGTGAGTGGTATCACACTCCAGACTAGACAATGGGAGGAGCCAAGAGGGGAATCTACGGAGATCTGATATCTGTCTGAATGAGAAGTCAGCAGAAGGTCCAATAAGGAAGGTGCATGATCCTCCACATCTGGAATTCGCGTAGGCGAAGTAAGCAGTTAGGTCAGACCATATGCCAAGGCAAAATCATGAACAAATCTCCCTGCATGATCGGTTAAACGTGACTCGATCAATTCGGCGTGGTGGGCGTTAAAATCGCCGAAGATCTTGATCTCTGCGGATGGGATCTGATGCGAGGAATTTGTAGCTATTTGGACGTGGTCGATGAGTCGGTCTGTTTCGGCATTACCACTATGGGACCTATAGTCGTCGGTCGTTGCTGTCTACTCGTAGCTGAAGGATGGACAGGTCCAAACCCTTACGACTGCCGAGGCGTCGACAACATATCCGTATTTGTACCCCGGGTAGGTGAGATACGAAGTATCAGCCGGAGAGGGCACCTGCGTCTCAGTCAGAAAGAGCAGTGCCGGCTTCGCCGTCTTGATATAGTAGTGGACGGCGTTTAGTTTCGAGTGAAGTCCACTGATATTGCAGAAATTCACGGATAGCGTGGCAGTGGTAGTCTTGTTGCTCAGCTTGTGGTCTTACATTTAATTCCGTAACCATGCTGATAGGGGGAGGGGAGAGGGGAATTGGGCATCCGGCCACCTACACTCAATATACCAAAACGCAGAAGCAGAGCTTCTACTTCACGCTGGTATTCTGTGAGATCATGGCACCACCCCGGCTCGAGCTGTCCATACGTACAACAGCAAAAGCTGCCGCGTGGCTCTACCAATAATAAAAATCCATCTTGGGGAAACCCTCGACTAACGACTAAGACGGGCCTTTTTTCGCATTTCCTGTCGTAAATGTTATCGAACAACACTACGCT
This sequence comes from Parnassius apollo, assembly GCA_907164705.1. NCBI lineage: Eukaryota > Metazoa > Arthropoda > Insecta > Lepidoptera > Papilionidae > Parnassius > Parnassius apollo. Next base: position 15,447,565 of record CAJQZP010001449.1, on the reverse strand, counting down.
GAAACAAAAGTCGATCCGTAGGACTTTACTGAGCACATGCAGGCACCAGGCATTTGTAACAGTCATATCAATCATGAACGTAAACAACACCAACCATTATTTTTTTGCTATGAATCGCAATTATGCATAGCGATATATATAGACTGATCTCTTTTATTAACTCCACGCATACTATTACTTCAAAACTATAGTCAACCCAATCTAAGAAATACTTTTTGACGTTTCACAATAATCATTTCGCAATAACTTTGTCGCCGCATTCCGCAGTAACAAGCGCACTCACGGGATTTAAAATGACCTTTTACGTAAATCCGAAGAATTACGAATTTATCTATATTTCATTACAACGTGTATAGTTTTTTATCATTAATTTAAATTCTAATCTTTCAAACAAAGCAAAAATATAAAACAATAACCAGTATCAATTTCTTTACTTGACGGCGTTTCAATGATACGTTATAACTTACCGTAGTGTTTAGATGATTGAAATTCATTGTTATGCGAATAGTCGGCAAAAATATTCAAATAATCGGTAAAAATATTCAAATAATCGAATCATTATTTTGTAGGTGTATTTTTCGTCTAGTAATTTTTTTATTTTTAAAATTCTTTAAATTACATGAATCATGAATAACACAAGTTTATTTTTTTTACTTTGTCAATGTAAAATTGTGTAGGCAAAAAAACTCATACATGGCCGCGCTGAAAAAACCACTACGTAATTTCAATCACCCGCCATTTCGGGAGCTTACTATGCGTAATTTTGTGATTTTGTGTTTGTCTTCTTATTTTAAGACTAGGTTTTAAGTTTTTAAACTGTTTCTTCTATATTTGTTGAAGCATGTGCCCATGTCACAAAGAATGATTGGGCAAGAGTGGTAAAGAAAAACCGAAAATATTGATTATAGATGACTTTAAAAAAGACATTAATTTTGACTGCATTATTAAAAATCAAATAATAATTACTCTAAACAACGACAGCTCAACTAATTGTACTGAAAGTGATAGAATAAATTTATTTTTAATCTAGTTTCAATCTTAAATTTTTATAACTGTGCCTGTGTAAGCAGTAACCACAAATACGAAGAAACTGATAAATCTTGGGTTTTAAATTATTCGTTTTTAATTTATTCTGGTATTATTAAAACCAAACAGTAAATGATTACCAACTCTAAATAATCAATATCGATTTTTTTAAGAATCGAATATTGTACGTTCCCAATTTTTGGTTGGCATGCTTGGTGCAATATGTCTGACAGCTGTCAAAATGTATTTCTTAGATTTGGTTGACTATAAATTAAGTGGCAAAATTAGCAGAGGAATCTTCACATCGGTCTTTCCTTTTTTTTTTCATTGAGCACCGTCACAAGTCCCATAGGTACAATAGCGTCGTAGTTAATTGTCACGGTACAAAAGCTGTTATTTTTCCATTTTACCAGTTGTTCATTGGTTTTAACATATCTGTAATCAAATGTAGCTCTATCTTTTTCTTTCATGTCCTTTGTACTTACAACATTTTTTCATGTGATTCTAACGAACTGTACTTGCATCCTAAATTTAGTACCTAAATCAACCAAAATACTGTATTTGGTAAAATTTTATCACATAACATCTTGTAGTTTGATGAATCAGTATCCAGCTTTCAAAGTAACAGAATTACAACTTTAGACCCCAGAGACTCAGCTTGCTTGCTATTACCATCAAATGATTTTCCGTAATATAACAGACTACTGACTCTACATTCCCCGGTATATCTCGTAGCAATGTATTAGTTTCCCAGTCCTTATCTTCATCAGTGACGACGCTAAAATCAGGTGGTATTCTCGCCAAATCATATTCGCCATCGCCATAACTGTCTTCCAAAAGTCCAAACTAACTATTTGCCACGTCAAGTCGTTTTGCGTGGTCAACCACGTCAAACGGAGTGTTTCCCCTCATCGAGAGTTGAGTTGAATGTAAAAAGGGAACCTAAAAGATCAGCTTTCTCTTTTGCGGCGCGAGCCAGTGAGTCGTCCTCCCTGTGCAGAGATGGTAGTGATAGCTTACAGAAATTCCCTTTAACAGCCTTGGTGAGAGACCAGAACGCCCGTGCGTTCTGGTCTCCCGCCAAGGCTATTCTCGAAGGAAGGCGAACTAGTTTCTCGACAATTCTTCCGATGTGCTCTGACCTTGCCTTGGTGATGATTCTTTTGAAGGACCTGAAGCCCGAATTATACTTATTTTAAGAGCGATGGTGTCTATATCACGGGACGTTGATACATAAGCCCAGGCAGAATATTTCTATTATTATTTATTATGTTCTATATTCGTTTCAGGTGTCACAGTACATTTATTATTCTAATACATTCTTATATAGAAAGAAATTTATTATTTAACTATGATTGAAGAATAAGTAAATATATTTTCAGATTCAAAACTAAATATTCAAGCTTTATCTTCAACGAATAAGACGTAAGTATCAAAAGGGAACATCTATAAGTCAAAGTCGTCTCCCAACAGCATGTCACGAGTTTAACACGATATCTCAAAAATTATCTTACCACCACCTTAATGCTTTGTAATATGGACTAAAATTAAGATAACGCAAACGGTAACCTTAGGGCAAATCGTGATGATGACGTGCGATTGCGCAGCGGATTGTGTCACATAGCAAAGGTTTTATAGCGTTAATTTGCGCGAAAATAAGCTTTAAGTCCTCAGTTTTAAAGTCATAATCAAATGTATGTTTGACTGGTGTAATTATAATGATCGTGCCGATGATGGGGTGCCGTTATGGTGATACTAAAACGCACGATGCGACAGTAGATTTTATTGTAAAATCAGATATCTTCGGTACTTGGTAGGCTACGTGAGACTACTTTCCATCCGATAGCCTAAGAGGGCTCATTGAAATAAATATTTTTGTTTCGTTTGAAAAATTGATCGCATCATTGTACGCGAATTCTCACACTGGATGGCCGGGTCTGCCTTAGACCATGCAGGGGACCTAAAAGCATTTAATTGTACTTTTATTTAATGACAAATGATTAGCTTTTTATACAATATGCATGATACAAGTGTGATTTAATTATATTTAATACAGGCATGATGTTGCAGTATTTCAGGGCACCGGTCAGGCACGGAGCTCAAGTTAGTACCTCGTGTACTCTTTGGGTGAAGAAGGTAATGCCACAGAACTAATAATAGTACGTACTGCCGAATATGACCATGGTAACGGCGGGGCAGGGGGTGCTAAGAATCTCCGGTGGAGGTTCGGTTGCCACCTACGACGACTCGACCTGGCAACATTTAACGCACGCACACTGAGGACTGACGAGAAGATCCTGGAGCTGGAAGAAGAGATAGACAAGTTGCGCTGGAGTATTATAGGATTATCCGAGGTCCGAAGAGAGGGGGAGGACACGGTGATTCTCGAATCCGGCAACTTGTTCTATCACCGGGAGGGCGACCATCTGTCCCAAGGAGGTGTCGGATTTATCGTCCACAAGTCTCTCGTCAACAACGTTGTACAGATTGAGAGTGTGTCGACGAGGGTCGCGTACCTGATACTCAGAATCACCAAACGGTATTCGCTGAAGGTCATACAGGTTTACGCACCAACGTCGGCACATTCCGATGAGGAGGTGGAGGAAATGTATGAGGATATTTCCAAAGCCATACATTCCTCCAAAACCCACTACACGGTGTTGATGGGAGACTTCAACGCAAAACTAGGCACAAGAGAAAACGGTGAGCTGAAGTTAGGGAAATTTGGAGTAGGGCAACGGAACCGAAGGGGCCAGCAGCTGGCCGACTTTATGGAGAAAGAGGGACTCTTTATGATGAACTCTTTCTTCCAGAAGCGGCTCCACAGGAAGTGGACCTGGTCGAGCCCCGACGGTTCGACAAAAAATGAGATTGACTTCATTATGACGACCAGACGCCAACTGTTCAGTGATGTCTCAGTGATCGCAAGGGTGAAAACTGGCAGCGATCACCGAATGGTTAGAGGCACACTGAACCTAAACGTTAAGTTGGAGAGGTCTCGTCTAATGAAGTCAACGCTCCGTCCCCCTCGTGCTCTAATCCAAAATCCCGAAAACTTTCAGCTCGAGTTACACAAGCGCTTTCAGTGCCTACAAGATTGCAATGCAGTGGACGATATGAATGACAAGCTCGTGGAAACTGTCCATGCGGTCGGAGCTAAGTTCTGCAAGACCCGCCGCAGAAGAACACAAAAACTCTCCGATCACACTCTTAATCTCATGGCTGTTAGACGGGAGATGAGGCTGCAATCGTCAACAGATTTGACAGCATACAGGCAACTGAACAGACAGATCTCCAAATGCATGCGGCGAGACTTACGCAACTTTAATACTGCTCGTATTAAAGAAGCGATCGAGCGGAACCAGGGCTCCAAAGTCTTTGCCAGAGATCTGTCTGCCAGAAAGAGCCAACTGTCAAGGCTGAAGACTGAGTGTGGCAGCATCGTTTCCGGGACACCTGAGATTTTTAGTGAGATTGAGAGGTTCTATGGGCAGCTGTACACATCATCGTTGGAGCCACACGCAAGTGTGAGTAACGATCCAAGAGCAAGTCTTATCCGACACTATTCTGATGATATCCCGGACGTCAGTCTAAGCGAGATTAGAATGGCTCTCCAACACCTTAAAAACGGCAGGGCCCCAGGCGAGGATGGAATTACAGCGGAGCTTCTGAAAGCGGGTGGAACACCGGTACTTGAAGTCCTTCAGAAGCTCTTCAATTCCGTCCTCCATGGTGGCACTACTCCAGAGGCGTGGAGCAGAAGTGCGGTGGTCTTGTTCTTTAAGAAAGGCGACAACGCTCTCTTGAAGAACTACAGACCGATTTCCCTTCTGAGCCGCGTCTACGTGCTGTTTTCGAGAGTCATTACGAATCGTCTCGCACGCAGACTCGACGACTTCTAGCCTCCCGAACAAGCCGGTTTCCGAAAAAGGCTTCAGTACCATAGACCACATACATACCCTGCGGCAGATTGTACAGAAGACTGAAGAGTACAATTTGCCACTTTGCCTGGCGTATGTGGACTATGAGAAAGCCTTTGATTCCGTCGAAATTTGGGCGGTGCTGCAGTCCCTTCAGCGGTGCCAAGTTGACTGTCGGTATATCGAAGTGCTGAAGTGTTTGTACAGTAGGGCTACGATGGCTATCCGAGTACAGAACCAGAGCTCGAAACCTATCCAACTGCAGAGAAGTGTAAGACAGGGTGACGTTATATCCCCGAAACTCTTCACCACTGCTTTGGAAGACGTTTTCAAGCTACTGGACTGGAAAGGATACGGTATTAACATCAATGGCGAGTACATCACTCACCTTCGATTTGCCGACGATATAGTCCTTATGGCAGAATCGCTGGAGGACTTAAGCACTATGCTCAATGACCTCAATAGTGCCTCCCAACGGATAGGTCTTAAGATGAACATGGACAAAACAAAGATTATGTTTAATGTCCATGTCACACCTATGCCGGTAGTTGTTGGAAGCACTATGCTCGAAGTTGTTGACGAGTACGTTTACCTGGGACAAATATTCCGACTAGGTAAGTCCAACTTCGACCGAGAGGTCAATCGACGGATTCAACTCGGCTGGGCAGCGTTCGGGAAATTACGACATATCTTCTCGTCAGGTATACCTCAATCTCTGAAAACTAAAGTGTACAACCAGTGCGTGTTGCCAGTGATGACTTACGGATCAGAGACGTGGTCCTTCACTGCTGGCCGTATGAGGACGCTCAAGGTCGCTCAGCGAGCTATGGAGAGGGCTATGCTCGGAGTTTCTCTGCGTGATAGACTCAGAAATGAGGATATCCGCAGTAAAACCAGATTGACCGACATAGCCCAACGGATTAGTAAGCTGAAGTGGCAATGGGCCGGCCATATAGCTCGAAGAACCGATAACCGATGGGGAAGAAAGGTTCTCGAGTGGCAGCCTCGTACCGGTAGGCGTAGTGTAGGGCGACCCCCCACTAGATGGAGTGATGACCTGGTAAGATATGCAGGAAGTCGATGGATGCAGGTGGCTCAGGACCGTGCTTTGTGGCATTACTTGGGGGAGGCCTATGTTCAGCAGTGGACTTGTGAAGGGCTGTGATGATGATGATGATGACTGCCGAATAAATTCACAACATATATCTTTAGTTTATATTCTCATAACTGTCACTGAATACTGGGTATTATATGCTTAAACCCATTCAAAAGTCTACTACTGAATATAAATACCGCCCATAGATAGTCTCGAAACTAGAAAACTAGAGTTTACGACCAGTGCGTGTTGCAAGTGATATGGATCTGTGATGAGGTCCTTCGCCGCTGTCAATATGAGGACGCTTACCCGACATAGATTTTAATTTGTATGTATATTGTTATTTGTATGTATTATATTGTTAGTACTATGTAATCAGTTTTATTGTTTTCATTTTTGATAGTAAAATTTCTTAATCAATTAATCCATAAACCCCATAAAAGTTCTCAGCTGAACATAGGTCTTACATTTCCTCTTAGGAAGGGCTTTGTCACGCTTATCAGGCAGGTGGGCAACCAGTTTCTTATAATGTTTACAAGGAAGATGCTGCTGCCCTTCTCTTGATTCAGTTTCCCTCTGTCACCTGTTACGACACCCACATGATGATATAGAATATCCACTATTCCGTGTAGCGAGTACTCTATCACCGCCACTTCACGGTAATTCTCTTGGGGGTTTTGGGGTGCCCCAGTTGTTTTGTGGTACTCCCTTCAAAAAAATTTTTTTGGTTTGCGATAGTAGCAAACGTTACAATTTTACGCTGGTATCTTGTGAGACCGTGGTTTTATAACAGCTGAAGCACGGCTCTACTATGTAAAAGTTGTAAAATTTAAAAAAAAGTTATTAAATTTATTTTACTCTGTGCCCATTACTTTTTCCTCTAAATATTCGGATGTTTGAAAGGCAAGGCGCTTCTCATTGAGGTATTCGTTCCCCTCACAATCATTCGGTCAATTTGACAATCGCCGGCGAGTGGCCCCCTGTTTTGAAAATATTTGTTTGCCCCAGACCAAACAATTCCATCTAAGTGGACCTTGAGTCCCCCGAAAATATTATCAATTGAATAATGGATCCTGTTGCCGGGCTATTATTTTTAACGTTTATGTTTCATCCGTTTTGTTGTCGTTTCGTTAAATATAACCGTAGTTAAAAATCGATTGCAATTACTTTTTGTTTCATAGTAATTAAATTCTTTTTTATTTTATTTTATGCCAGTTGTAATTATTTATTCTTACATTAATTTTCATTTCATTTGAATCAATTCCAGGAACGACTATTTTGTTAATAGCTTTGAATATTCTCACGTTAAAACATTGAAACTTGATCGCCGCCGGATTACTGCTCTTCTTTATTGTATAATATATTCCTTATTAGGTTTGAGTTGGATTTTAATGCCTAAAAGTGGTGTAATTTTGTGTCTCAAAGATCTGCGCAAACGAACTATGAAACAAGTGATGTCAACCTCAAATTAGGTTTTGTGTCTGCTACGGCGCTTTGGGATACTATCACTATCCACTGAAATCTCCCGAAAACTCATTGTGACGCATCAACTTATGGCGAAAAACTTTATTAACAAATGATTATTTATGATAATACTTGGCAAATGTACAACCGTATAAGTCATTACCAAATTAAAAAAATCTTATTTTTGTATACTTACTCGTGAATATAAACAGTTTACTGTTTTTTTCTTTGGTAGCCGTGACTCAGTGACTCAGCATTGAGTTGCTTCGCCGAGGGCCGCGGGTTCGAATACCACACGAAACATGTGTTTGTATGGCTTACAGATAATTCTACCGGCTCTGGAAGTTTGTACTTGAGAAATTTACGTAGTAGACATATAAACTGCCTCCAGAATACAGGACAAAGTCCTAGTATAATTAAAAAATTAATAAAGTACCCGTACAGTCTGTTTGTCTATAGATTACTGACCGCCAGTATAATTTCTATGTGATCACTCAACTGATAATCTTCAACAACATCGAAACAACAAATAACATGTGTCCTTAGTGTTGCCAGCTGCAGGCATTTTATTTTTAAAATAGTATCTTTTAACCTCGTGAAAAGAAAGCAAGAAAAGATTATATTCCACTTACCTGGACTAAATAGGACTATACGAGGGCGGCACTGAAAATTTTGGGAATCAAGGAAGTGACACAACATTACTGTTTAAAAATGTATTTATTGCTTTTCGAAGTATTCTCTGCGAAATTGGACACATATTTTTTTCCATACGATGGAACCAATCATTGAAGCAACCATTCCATTCGGAAGTTGGGGTCTCCAAAATGGCCGTTTTGTAGGCGTCCACAGCTTTTCGGGTGATGAAAATCTCTGTCCACGCAATTTATTCTTTATTTTAGGGAAAGCATAGAAATCATTAGAGCTTAGGTCGGGGATGTACGGTGGATGGTCTAATAATTCTATGTTTTCTTGCTCTAAAAACTCTTTTGTTCTGTGTGCGGTGTGAGAACTCGCATTGTCGTGATGGAGGATGATGCGGCGGTTGCAGTTCACTTTACGGAGTTCAGAAATGACCTGTGGCAAACAAATGCTAGCATACCATTCTGCATTAACCGTTCTTTGTCCCTCAAGAGAAATAGTCGTAACATGGCCGGTTTTGGAGACAAACGTGGCCACCTTCTTTTTTGCAACACTCCGTCAACGTACAATTTTTGTTGGCTTTAACTCATTTTCGAACACCCAAACTCGTGACTGGTTTTTTGTTTCGGGTTCGTACGCGTATATCCAGGATTCGTCACCTGATGCGATGTTGTATACAGCATTTGCGGATCCTGCGTGGAATCTTTCGAGAGTTCTGACGCACCAAGTAACGCGAGCCGCTTTTTGCTCTTCACAGAGCGAATGCGGTATCCATCGGGAAAACAACTTTTTTTACACCTAATTGTACATGCAAGATTATTTGTATTTGACTCATGCCCATGTCTAAAGTTGCCTGAATTTCGCGGTATGTCACATGTCGATCTTCCTCAAGTGACTGCAGTTCTTGGACAACCTTGACGGGGAACATCACGTCCACGTTGAACTTCAGCAAACCAGCGATAAATTGTGTGGGGCTTCATCACCAAATGCAGAAATCATCCGGTCAACACACTGTTTTTGTGTTAAACCACTTCGAAAGTCATAATAAATCATCGCTCTTGAATTTTCTCGAGTCAATTCCATTTTCTCAACGACTAAACAAGTTTGACAAAACCATATGAAAAAACCGATAATCTTTTTTAAATAAATAAATGGTATTCGATTTTTAAAACCAAGGAGTTTTAAATTAAAAAGATTTTAATATGACAGGAACAGTGGAAATATTCCATTCCCGATACTTTTAGTGCAGCCTAGTAGTAATGAAATATAAATACAAAATGCACTCATCACATTTAGCCCCTCCCAGCATAGATTGTGCACCACGGTGGTATGATGCCTTGAGACAATACTTGGCAGTTCGATCCCCGACCGTAAATCTATCGCGGGCACAGGTGGCGGTGTCACGAGGAGATCAAACGTTGCCGCGGCTTTGTACGGACCCCTCCCGTACCCCTAAAGTAGACTGCCTGCCCTCGCCTGATAATATTTGCATACTGAAGAACGAACGGCCCTAAATGGATTCAAATAGTGATTGAGTAGAAATACGGATTTTTATGTTTTTATGTTATGAATTTGAATCCCCGCCATTGGTATTAACGCTTAGTATTTATGCAATACACAAGGAGTGGAGTTGTAATAGCTAGGGGTAGAGCGCTCGTTTAAACGCACGAAATTTTACCACATTCAATAACGATTTTGTGAAGGAATGAATTTCTGTGGCGAACTTTAACACGTAAAATTTTATTTATAAGATAATATTTTTTAACCCTTTGAGTAAATATTTTGTATCCTCTCGATTGGAGAAGGACCACGTTTTCACAAAATATAAGCGTGAAATAGCAGCTTTCGTAAATGTAAATAACCGGAAACCCTTTTTACTGGAAACGTGGCATTCCACCTTCTGGGGTGACACACATCTGCATTATGATTCTCAAACGAGATTAGATGTAGATATCTATGGGCCACAGTATCCACTTATATCAGATGGACTCTGTGGTCGTTTGTCACCCATATACTATTAAAAAAAAGTTTACGTGGGTCAGACTGGTCGAAACTTCGAAATACGTAAAGAAGAGGATAAATTTAAAACAATTCTTCGTGAAATTTCATCAAATAAATATAAACGCACCCTTAGAAAGTATATAAAAACCCGGATCTAAATTAACTTGACAGTTACATATAAAATATCGTAGTATATAAGTGGCCTAATGAACATTACAACCTCAATGTCCTGTAAATACTTTCACTACATACTTCATCCCCATTTTACTTCCATTAGGGGTGGAATGTTTTTTCAAAATGTTTATGGGACTGCCCCCAAAGTATGGATAAGCTATTAATTGAAAAAAGTGTCTTCAAAATCGGTTCACAATTGACTAAGATATGGCGATATACGGGAATAATATACGCCATATCTGCCACTTAGGCAGTGGGCAGTGGATGTACAGCAGTGGACTTCTGATCGGCTGTAATGAATGGATCAATGAATCGATTAATCACAAAAGTTTATTACACATTATATCTATTATGTATTACGGACTCTACTTAGTCGGGTCATAAGTTCTGTCAAAACCTTATTATTTAAATTTTTTGAATACTGTATAGATGAACTTCACCAATTTTAAAAATAAAACTCCTGTGCTTGTCGAAAATAAAAAAGATATTAATTTTTATTCATTTTCTTTCACTCCACAAATGTGGAGTGGAAGAAAATAGGGTTGCGGTTATCGCGTTGCATCGCTGTGGTTACGCGCCAAAAGAGATTTTCAATATACTACAAAGTTTGAAAATAACCCTACGCTTTGTTTATCGCACTATCAAACGATTCATTGAAGATTCAAGCTTCGAAGATCGTACGAGGACCGGCCGACCTCGTACGGTTAGGACACCCGCGATCATTAAAGTAGTGAAGGCGCAAATCCAACGAAATCCTGTTCGTAAACAAAAAATCTTAGCTCTTCAGATGGGCCTAAGCAGAACCATGGTTAAAAGAGTGATCAATGAAGACCTAGGACTACGAGCTTATCGTAAGAAGACATTTTTTAAACGAGCACTTGAAAAAAATTTGGCTGGATAGATGAAGCTTTGTTACGGCGGTAGGTACGCGGGAAAAAAATGCCGCTAAAGTTATAATAAACAAAATGATAAGGTTTATGCCCACAGCAGTGAAGAAGCCAGCAAGCGTATTCCGAGGGTTCACGAGCACATTATCTTTCGTCATTCATGGTTTGTCTTGGAGTCTCACATTCGGGCTTAACTGAGGTGTTTTTTTTTTTGTGAAAAAGGTGTAAAAACCAGTGCCGAGGTGTATCAAAATACCGTCCTTACAAACAGTGGAACCGTTTTCTCAAACAATGTTCAAAAACATACATTGAATATTCCAACGGGACTCTGCACCAGCTTTAGGGCATGAAGCACGCAAAACTGGTCGACCGCCCATGAAATTGACTTTATCGGAAATGAAGACTGGCCCTGTTCTAGTCCAGATTTAAGTCCAATGGATTATTAAATATGGCAGCATTTGGAGGAGAAAGTCTGCCCTAAGCTACATCAGAATTTGGAATCTCTCCGAGCATCTTTGGTTAAAGCAGCGGCAGAAATAGATATGAGTGTAATGCGTGATTTGATTGATGATTGGCTGCGTCGATTAAGGGCATGTATTCAAAATAGGTGAGGGCATTTTGAATAATGTAAATAAAATTGTACTCTAAATTAAATTATCTTTCGTTTCAGATACAATTTCTATATAATTATCAAAAAGTGTATCATTAATTTTATAAAAAGTTTTTGACATAACTTATGACCTGACTAAGTAAAAGTCCACCGCTGACGATAGGCCTCTTCCATAGATTGCCTTATAGGGAAGGGAGTGGGGGGTGTTGCTGAAGTTGCTATGGTACTCGGGATAGTTTTTTATTTACCTGCTCTCTCCTTTTTTTCCCTCGTAACTCACGAAGTTGGGGTGTGGTTTTTAATTGGTAACATATTTTTAAGGTCAGTAACAAATATTCCCGAATGTCTAAGTGACTTAATGACAAAGATGATCTTATTATTGGAAATATTTTAGATTTGTTTTAATTTATACGGTCTAATTGTTATTTTGTTGATTGGGTAAGTTAAATACAAACTTTTTCTTATAGACTGGCAGAAATTATTGATAGCAACGCTTGTTTAATTGACCTATAATAATATAATATTATTAGACGGTTCCGTGGTTCGGGACGGTTCAGCGCTAAGGTCCGCGGGTTCGAATCCCGCACGAAACAAGTATATTTGTACGGCCTACAAATAATATTGTTACCAGTCTGGATGTTTGTGCTTGTGAAATTTACCTATGTAAGCTGCCCACGATACAGGAGAAAATTATATGTGGATGTAATGTTTAAAAAAGAAAAAAAAAAAGAAATATCTTAATATTAGGTAAGGGCTACGATTTTGTTTTAAGAAGATCAAAGTACGAGTAAATCTACTGCAATCATGTTCTCGCAATTACACATGCAACAAAATCAAGACTAAACATTTTATAACATAAATTCTAACGTTTTGTAATTTACGTTATAAGTTTTCACTCTTCTTATGAAGCATGTTGTGGCTGTCTTAAATAGGTTTAACATTCAGAAATGAAGATTATATTTTATTTTTGTAAACATTTATTATTGTAATTACCTCTGACTGTCCTTTAATAAATAAATAAAATAAATAATCTAATATATAATTATAATATTCGTTTGTTCGTACTTTATGCGCCGTTCGTTAGAGTGCGGTAAATCTTTGTCAACATATTGCTTCCACTTCCTCGAAGGTTATAGGGATAGTTGGACTAGGCAGGTGGCGCTAATGTAGAATCCAGATATCACCTGTGCGAAGCCTGGGCATATCGCTAGTGAATAAATAAAAGTCCGTTAGGCGGCATATGGCCACTTCACTAATGACAGTCAAAAACCGCAATTTGTATGGGATCGCGCCCGACGAGCAAGCTTGACCGCATCCGATGCGCCAATTAATAATTATACCCTATTATCTTTAAAAAAACATCTCACACAAAGGAACCGGCTACTTTTTTGGAGATATTTATTGTTATAATTTGACGTCGCGTGATGCACACACGACATATACATAATATTTTGTACGTGGTGGAGCCATGCTGTAGCTATATTATGGTTGTAGCACGAATGGGTCGGCTCGACCGGGGAAGGACCACGCCCTCACAGAATGCCAGCGTAAAATAGCAGCTTAATACTGCTGCGTTTTATATGGTGAGTGTAAAGATCCCGAGACCCGTTTTGCTGGAAACGAAGCATTCCATCTTAGTCCTCACGGGTGACAACGCATCTGCATTTGGATTCGTATTGGAGGACAGATATAGATGTCTGTGCGCCACAGCCCACAGCAAACACTTACCATCAGGTAGACTGTGTGCTCAATTGTCACCCTATCCTATTAAAAAAAACTATATAGATATTTAGGATATTTGCTATAAACTCACGAGATAAAATGAAGTGATGGTTTCTGGGGGTAAGTCACGACGAGTACAATGGCTTGTTCGCACATAAGATGTAAGATCTCAAAATGACTTGCGCTGATCAACCAACAGTGTTCGAAGTTGTTTAATACCAAAAATCTATAAATGTTTAAATAAAATCGCACATAAAGTGCCTCACAGGCGGGATTTTGCCATACTTGCCATGCTAAGCAAGCAGGTTTGCAACCTTTTTATATAATTTTAAGTTTGTTATCAGGATTTGAGTTTCTCTCTACCATCGCTTACGAAACCCACGGTACGATATGGGGTAGTGTAGGTATATACCTACTGAATGATTTTTTTACCGTCTGGAAAAAAATAGGGTGCAACAGGTGAACTGAATATTTAACTTTTTTTTCTTTTACATTAACATATTGTGAAATTGGTCAATCAATAAATAGTACTAATTGTGTGCGTATTATTTTATTTTCTATAGTTTTTAATTCATTTTTTATTTAGTTCATAATTTTTGTTTTTCTATTTTTTAGTACCGAAAATTTATTTCAAATTAGTGGTATTTATTGATAGATCAATTTCATATTATGTTAATGTAAAATAAAATAAAAACATGTAAAATCTAATGCCATAGGCTTCCATTCCTTTTACCTGTTACATCCTATTTTATGCAGACGGTAAAAAAAAAATCATCCAGTATTTACACCGCTACTATGTTATATATTTGATAATAATTAGACATATGTTATATTTGTACAAAAGGCTTTGAATTCTGTAACTGATTTAGTGGGTAGGTCAAACTCAACATGTGTGTAACTAACTTCATATATCAATAAACCCTTTTGTTAAAGTCTTAGGGAAGGAGAAATATAAGTGACTTTATTAGTGTTTTTATGTATGTTCCATGTCTGTTTATATACATATAAATTGAGTCAGGTTTAAATTAAGCATAATTACGACTTACAATAATTACCAAAAATCGAAATATAAACTAAATTGCATATTCACATCAAAGTTTTTAATTGTAAAATTGAACACTTATTACACTTACGATACAATAACTCTTTATTCAGGTGTTATAAAACTTTGTTAATAAATAATTTTATAATTAAATAAAATGACTAGTAATAACACTCACTATTGTCTTTACGACATGTGATCGGGAACAGTTGCGAGAACAATTATCATTGTTATCCAGAAAAAAAGAACGTCGCAATTTGTGGAGAATTAATAGCAGTAATAGTGAATTGTAGCGTACGACGTTAAACAAATGACGCTACGGAATTAATGTTGAACTTAGAAAAAACAACAATGTCTAAGTATGAAGCTAATACTCAGTTCAGAGTTCAAACACTAGCCAAGGGTCGTTACTAGAAAGAAAATAAAGTTTCTTAGTAAATTTGCACTGGATACTCAAAATAAACATTATGTACCTATAGGTAATCTTATAACTAGACTTAATTACGCACTTACATTGAAAAATAAATCGTTTTGACAAAAAAAAATGTAGAAAGGTACAAAATAAATATAAAAAAGCGAATAGCTAATCTTAAAGCTTAATTTAGGAGAAATGGTGCAAATAGGACTGTCTCTGAGAATGTGTCATCCAAGCCGTGATTTTCAGTGGCAACCCTAAGCTTAACCTTATATATATATGGGGCACATATATATACTTAAGTATTTAAATTAATAATATAATTACATACACAATAATATACGTTTTCAATCTTCTTTTATAAATAATTTTGGGCCACAACTGCCTTATATCTGTGATGGTGTTTAGTGGGTAAAAGTCTCCACATAACCACGCAGCCGGCTGCGTGGTTATGTGGAGACTATGAGCATTCATCACCTCCCTACCCCGTTACCGAAGGGTTGCCCTTATTTGCTTCGGGCGCCAAAAAAAAAGAAAGGTATTGAGTAGCTGAGAGATTAATACACAATAGCAACCCGAGAGATATTTTCAACATATCGTGCTGCCACATCCACCCGGCATGTTTTAGCACAGAACCTGGTAGGTTATCCACACTACGTGCCGAATGGAAACAGATTTATGTAAACTCATTGGTTATTGGGTTTTATTGTCCTCTATCTCGTATTTACGCTGCATTCTAGCTCGCCTATCTCCGATCTCATCGCTGAACATTACGTCGGGCTTGCGTAAGATCGGGAAAAGGACAATTGACTTTTTGTGTCCAAATTCGCTTTATCGTACGCTGTTAAAAGGCCCTGTCCATTGAGACCTTTCAGGTGGATATTTGACACAGTTGTCAAATGGCAGGCGACTAAACATAAAAAACAGCCATTGCAAACCCGCTTCACAATTGTGGCAATGGCTATAGCAAATATCTCCCGTATGAGGCAATATAGGGGGAGGCACATGTTCATCAGTGGACTTTAATAGGCTGTAACGGCAATGTTGATGGTAAACGTGATGAGTATCGCCATCTATTGAAGGCCATGAGGTCTTCCTAATATTTCCTCTTTCGAATTTTACCGCACCCAAAAGAAAAATGGTGTGATGGGTTTTTCATCACCGTCACCACATTATTTATAAAATTTTAGTAACAAAACTTACTTTACTTAGTAGTACTTGATACTTCTTCTTCTTCTTCTTGAGACTTCTTTTCTGTCAGACGATCTGTTCGGGTTGGTAGCATCTTCTTATACTGGATGACCTTTTTTACAGTCTGGAAAAAGTAGGATGTAACATGTGAACGGGGTAGAAGCTTATGTCACTGATATTTTACTAAAAAATATAAACAAAAATTTTGAATAAAACGTTCGGTAAGTTTTTTTGCTTTTGAGCCTGTGACCCTGTGCAAAGTGACGAGGTCAAAGATGCCTACTAAATTTATTGTTTTATTGCCGTTTGTAATGTATGGATATGATTTGAGTTTCGATAGATTTAATTAAGTTATTTATTTAATTCAAATTTTTTGTTTTTATTTTTGTAAAAAATCATTGCCCTAGGCTTCTACTACATTCACATGTTACACCCTATTTTGTTCCAGAGGGTAAAAAAAGTCATTCAGCATTTCAATATTTCTAATGGAAAGCAATTTTGCACCCAAAACGATTAGGTAGAGGCTAGTATAAACACGTAGTTGACTGTGATGATTTTAATCTTTTGGCAGCTAATGGCGAAAATTGTTGGCTTTCTCCTATGAAGTGAAATAATTTTTTTATTTATTCACTAGCGATCTGCCCCGGCTTCGCACGGATGATATTTGGATTCCACAACAGCGCCATCTACCGGGTCCAACTATGCCTATAACCTTCGCGGAAGTGCAAGCAATATGTTGACAAAGTTTTACTGCAATCTGATGAACAGTAAAGCAGCGCATAAAATACGAACAAACGAGGATTCTACAACAGCGCCACCTCCCGGGTCCAACTATGCCTATAACCTTCGCGGAAGTGCAAGCAATATGTTGACAAAGTTTTACTGCAATCTGATGAACAGTAAAGCAGCGCATAAAATACGAACAAACGAGGATTTAAAAGACTGCGGTACTATGTATACTTGCGGAAGTGAAAAAATGTTGAAAACTTTTATCTGGTAAAGCAACGCATAAAATACGAACAAACAAAAATTAATTTTTATATATTAAGATTGTATAAATTATGCATGATTATTTGATTATTAAAACTATCGCTATAATCCTCATCTCTACAGCTCATCACGAGCATCACTGCTCCGGCGCCTGCTTCAAACAATACCACAAATTACGGTCTGGAAACCACTGCATCCATAGAGTATCTGCATCTCTCACCAGGTCGTCACTATACTTCACTTACCGCTAGCTGCCACTCGAAAACGGGTCGCCCCGGTGTCGGCCGGCCCATTGCCAATTCAGCTTACTGATTCGTTGGGCATGTTAGTTACTTTGGTTCTACAGCGGATATCTTCATTACGAAGTCTATTACAGAGAAACTCCCGAGCATAGCCATCTCCATAGCTTTACTATTATATTCTCATACAATTCCTATACAAACTTTTTATGACATGTTATAAAAAGTATTTCAGTTAATATAATTGTCAAATCATTCGCTATTAAAATATATGTACCTACCTACAAACTACATCTTTTAATATATTAATATTAATGATTGTTTGTTCGTATTTTATGCGCTGCCATACCGTTCATCTGATTGCGGTAAAACTTTGTCAACTTATTGCTTGCACTTACTTATCATCATCATCATCATTACAGCCCCTCACAAGTTCACTGCTGAACATATGGCTCCCCCTAAGGAATTCTACAAAGCACGGTCCTGAGCCACCTGTTTCCATCGACTTTCTGCATATGTTACCAGGTCGTCACTCCATCTAGTGGGGGATCATCCTCCACTACGCTTACTGGTGTGAGGCTGCCACTCGAGAACATTTTTCCCCATCGGTTAGCGGTTCTTTGAGCTATATGGCCGGCTCTTTGCCACTTCGTCGGTTACTCTGGTTCTACTGCGGATATTCTCATTTCTAAGTTTATACACAGAGAAACTCCGAGTAAGCCATCACTGATAAGACGCACTGGTTGTAGAATCTAGTTTTCAGGTTTTGAGGTATATCTGACGAGAAGATGTGTCGTATTTTCCTGAACGCTGCCCAGCCGAATTGATTCCGTCTATTGAAGTCTCGGTTGAAGTTGACGACGTTGAGAAAAAGAGTAAAGTTTATTTATTTATTTTACCACTTACAACTAACATCACAGGTGTATTATCTAATACAATAGTGCAGTTACAAAGTAAGAAACTAGAGCAAACATAATATAGGTATATTATGCACAACTTAAAGATATTTTACAATAAGCGACCTTTCTGAATTCGTTCAGAGTACAGCTGAACAAATCAGTCTGTTGTGAGACCACGTTAAGTGCACGCAGCGCGAGTTGAGACGTTTACCTGGGACAAATAGTTCTAGTCGGACTATTACTATTATTAGTCGGGAAATTATCGGAATAGGATAAGACCTGCTCTTGGATCGTAACTCACACTTGCGTGTGGCTTCAATGGTGATGTGTATAGCTTTTCATGGAACCTCTCAACTCACTCAAAATCTCAGGTGTCCCGGAAACGATGCTGCCACACTCATTCTCATTCTACAGCTTTAACAGTTTGCTCTTTCTGGCAGACAGATCTCTGGCAAAGACCTTGGAGCCGTGGTTCCGCTCGATCGCTTCTTCAATACGAGCAGTATGAAGTTGCGTAAGACCCGCTGCATGCATTTGGAGATCTGTCTTTTCAGTTGCCTATATGCTGTCAAATCTTTTGAAGACTGCAGATTCATTTCCCGTCTTACAGCTATGAGATTAATGGACGCCACACACGGTCAGTTCAACTGATCATTTCAACTGATCATCGCCCACTACGTTGCAGTCTTCTAGGCATTGTAAACGGTTTTGTAACTCGAGCTGAAAGGTTTCGGGACTTTGGATTAGGGCACGAGGGGGATGGAGCATTGGCTTTATTAGACGATATCTCTCCAACTTGACATCTAGGTTCAGTGGGCCTCTAACCATTCGGTGATCGCTGCCAGTTTTTACCCTTACAATCACTGAAACATCACTAAACAGTTGCCGTCTAGTCGTCATATTTTTTTAACTTTACCCCCACATTAGGATTTCCTCCTGTATCGCGGAGGTAGTTTACAACGATAAATTGCACAAGGACAAACATCCAGACCCAGAACAATTATTTGTAGGCCATAAAAATACTTCCGTGCAGAATTCGAACCCGTGACCCCCAGCGCAGCCACTCATTGCTGAGCTAGTGAACCACGGAGCTAATCATAATGAAGTCAATCTCATTTATTGTCAAATCGTCGGGGTTCGACCAGGTCCCCTTTCTGTGTTGCTGCTTCTGGAAGAAAGAGTTCATCATGAAGAGTCCCTCTTTCTCCATGAAGTCAGTCAGCTGCTGGCCCCTTGGATTTTTTTGCCTTATCCCAAATTTTCCTACCTTCAGCTCATCATGCTTTCTTGTGCCTAGTGTTGCGTTGAAGTCTTCCATTAACACCGTATAGTGAGTTTTTTGGGGGAATTCATGGCTCTAGAAATATCCTCAAACATTTCCTCCACCTCCTCATCGGGATGTTCTGATGTTGGCGCGTAAACCTGTAAGACCTTCAGTGAATACCGTTTGGTGATTCTGAGTATAAGTTACGCAACCCTCGTCGATACACTCCCAATATTTAAAACGTTGTTAACGAGAGACTTGTGGACGATAAATCCAACACCTTCTTGGGACAGATGGTCGCCCTCCCGGTGATAGAACAAGTTGCCGGATTCGAAAATCACCGTATCCTCCTCTTCTCTTCGGTCCTTGGATAATCGTATAATATTCCAGCCCAACTTGTCTATCTCTTCTTCCAGCTCCACGATCTTCTTGTCAGTCCTCAGGGTGCGTGCGTTGTATGTTGCCAGGTCGAGCCATGGCAACCGAACCTCCACCGGAAGATTCTTAGCACACCCTACCCCTGCCTCGCCGTTACCATGGTTGCTACCGTAGCCAGGAAAAGCGGGGCCGCCGCGGACTGGAGGTCGTTTACTTGTGTTGTTGCTCATAGGGGGTATTTGCCACGCTTGGCCAGCGGGTTGGCTACCGCACTTTTTTTTGCTGTACAATTGATGTTATCAGGAAGATCTCCTGCCCTTTTCCCTCTGTCGTCTCTTACGACACCCACAGAAAGATATGGGGTAGTGAATATTCTTAACCGCTACTATACGTCTGCGAAGCGGCAGCGAAGGTAAAATTAACTTAGCATAGTAAAATTAACTTACACTTGATGGCGCGCGTATCGTACTAACAATTTATTTTAGAGTTATAGATCATTCAACTTTAATAATTGTATTATCATTCCTATAACTCTTCCAAATTTAATACGATATTTTGACTGCTATTATTATTTCTTTTTTTCTTCTATGGCAGCAATGCCCCAGGGTACAGATATTAATATAATATTATATGACTATTATTATATGCAATGTAATAATAGTCATATGTACAAACCATTGTAAACTATGGATCAAGTATTAGTGACAATATTATATCCTCTCAATTTGTTTTTTTTTTTTAAGATTTCAAAACCGCAGATCATTGTAGTTGCTGACAGTCAAAGCGACAGATTGCAAACGGGAGCAGGTACAGTTTAATTTCTTGTTACACAACAAATGAAAAAAAGGGAAAAGAAATAAAATAATTTCATATTTTGAAATTGGGGCTTTTATATGATATATCTTAGCACCGACTTTAAGAAATGAAATTATTTAATTATTTAGTTGTTTGAACTAAGCATTACATTGTATTAACAGTTGGTTGTGAGTAAGTAAGATGTGGTTATCAATCGTCGGATGAAGCTTTACAAGTGGCTTTTTCGTTACTTACAAATTACGTTTTTTACTTATGGCGTGTCATTAGAGGGCAATTTGTGAGGAAGTGGTGGCGTTTCGTGATCATTGTATCGTCACATTTGGGACGGGCGAGGCGGCACGTTTGATGAGTCGTGTTGTACTCGGTTACGTTCTGCGTCTCCGCACGCGATGCTCATTAGGTGTCAATTTTCCAGTTTTTCCTTTAAACCGAACATATTCTCCAATATTTGATTTTTTTAAAGTAAGCATATGCACCCTACACTACCAGGTGTTTAACGCAGGCTTTGCAAAACTTTTTATCCAAGTATGAACCTCACCTGCTTAAGGTTGAGATTCTAATTTTTTTTTAATAGAATAAAGGTAAAAAACGAGTACATAATCCATAAATCCGTAATCCGAAAATAGACATCTATCTTCGGTCTATCGGAGGTGCTTAGGGACTAAGATAGAATACCGCGTTTCTAGTAAAAAGGCTCTCCGGTTCTCTATACTTGCAATACGAAACACAGCAGCATTAACGCCGGTATTTCGTTAGAGTGTGGTCTTCCCTGGTCGAGCCGACCCATTCATGTCGTACTTATAATATTGCTGCAACATGGCTCTATCACGTAAACTTCGGCAAAACCCCTCCTATGAGGTAATGTATGCATGGATTTTTATACTCCGTAATGAATGAGTGATGATGAAGGAGTGCTTCTGTGCTATATTTATGGTCTTTATAATATGGTAACTCTTAGTTCCTCCTTCTCCTAACACAAATGAAAGTGTAACACAAATTCAATTCAAGCACTATTACCTTAATGGAAGTTAACGGTGGACGAATGCAAAAAATCCTGGATTCGTATTCCTATTTTTTTTATAGGATAGGGTGACAAAGGAGCACACAGTCCAACTGATGGTAAGTGGTTGCTGTGGCCTAAAGACATCTACACCCATCCCCGATTACGAATCAAAATGCAGATGCGTTGTCACCCGTGAGGACTTAGGTGGAATGCCCCGTTTCCAGTAAAAAGGGTTTCCGGTTCTCTAGACTCACTGTACGAAACAGAGCAGCATTATGCTGCTATTTTACGCTGGTGTTCAGTGAGAGCGTGGTCCTTTCCCGTTCGAGTCGAGCCATTCGTGCTACAACTATAATATAGCTGCAGCGTGGCTGTACCACGTATAAAACTGCGGCGATGTCTAAACTTCGTATATATATTTGTGACACTTTACATATTTAATGGTGTTCAATTACGTAACGTAACGTTCGTACGTAACGTTCAATTTATATTACAAAAATTATAATAAAGAAATAATAATTAAAATTATAATATTAAATATTAAAAGTAATTATATACAATATAAAAGAAGAAACTGTAATATAGAAAATCTAAAACTAAAAATTTAAATCGTCAAAAAGACCTGCTCCCCGTGGTATAGTGCCAAGAACGCTGGCTGCGTTTCCTCGCTGAATAGCTATACTTAGCCTTTGAGCGAGGAAAGAACCAGCCCTCTTATCACCAGCAGCGACGACCAGTCGTGGATACAGTTCCTTTAGAAACTTCATTGCCCGTGGACCCCACGGACCGATAGTATCTACAGCAAATGGCACAAATATGTAGTCATTTCTCAAAGACTCATATTTGCGCCATTTACTAAATTCGGCTGCCTCTGACGCCGCCCCGGCTCTAAAAGAGGTACCCTTGAGATGAGAGGCCGCCAAAGTGTCAACACAAGACTAGTTTTTGTGACTAGTTTTTATATGTATATAGTACTATGGTGTTACTGTATACTTTTATAGAATAAGGATGGTAAATGGGTACACAATCCATCTGATTTTAAGTGAATGCCGTGACTCACAGACACCTACATCTATCCACGAAGCTCAAAATGGAGATACGTTGTCACCCCTGAGAGTTTACTTGTGTAATGCCTCGTTATTATAAAACAGGGTCGATATTAGTTTGTCATGTATAATAAATAAAATAAAATAAAATAAATAAAATAATTTATTTTTCTTCACAAAAATTAAATGAATGACATAGTTGACTGGGATCTCCATTTAAGCAAGTAATGCCTGTGTTTGGAAATCCCGCTCTTCCTTATCTAAACATACATTTTTTAATTTAAAAAACCAAAAATAACAAAAACAAATTACTCGACTTTAACAACCAAAATTTACAAAAATTACAAAAGTGTGTATGTGTGCATGCGTGCGTACGAGCGCGCGCGAATGTGTGTGTGTGTGTGTGTGTGTGTGTGTGTGTGTGTGTGTGTGTGTGTGTGTGTGTGTGTGTGTTTATGAAAAATTATTTTGTTAGAAGTGAATTATGAAATGCGGTACAGCAGAAATTCGGTTTCTTCATAAGTTTTCGACTGCACCCACTTAAGTATAAGGTTTTTACACTCCCTGTACGTTTTGTTGTATATGTTCAATTCTCTATTTATTTTATTGTATAGGAATGCAGAACATGAGCTAAATTGCCTACTAGCAAAAACTGTTTTGGTACCAGAATGCTTAACCACAATATCTTTTCGCCGCTTTTTCAAGATGCATGGGTCAAAGGACAGGGATTTGTGTGCTTTGAGGATTGTCATAGTAACATATAATTGTCTAACTGAGAGTAAACTACTTATTCTATACAGTTGTTCAGTGGAAAAACGTCTTTTTTTTAAAATACATGACCTTAATAAGGGTTCGTTGGGCTCTTTCCAAGTTAAGAAATTTGGTCTTTGTAGCTCCACCCCACACCGGAATGCAATATGTTATGATAGATTGTAGTAGATGTATGCTGTTAGGTTTTTAACTTTGAACATAGAGGTGGTTCTCAGTGTCATATACATTTCTATGTATACTCCGGGTGTTACTTGTTCATCGAAGAACTGAATTTAATAATTTATTTTTGTTAAATAGGTTTTACTTCTAGGGTAGAAATACAACGGATGGATTTTTTTCAATGTGACTATATAGAAGACACTTTAGTTGTTACATTTAAGTTGTGGTAAGCCTGTGTCTACTACAAATAAAAAATTAAACTTAAAATACATTATACTTTTTTTTATGCAGACTTTATCCGTAAGGATGTTAGTAGAACAATAATATTTTCTTAAAACTAATGTTAATATTAATTTTTTTTACCTTAACGAATTAAACATCGCTCCTACATTACAACTATCTTATTTATTTAATTTTATATGTAGGCTCAACCAGTGCTTCATTATGGCAGAACCCCACCTATCAGCAAGTGTATTCAGGACGCTGTTGGTAGAGGTACGTAGTCGATTCAGTAATGATGTAAACCTTTTACGTATAGTGGCATGAAAGCCATCCGTGTATGCCTCAGCGAACATAGCAGTGGCACTACAATGACGCGGCAATCCTAACAGCACCCTGAACAAAATATACCAACTTTAAATGCTTAAAAAGAATGAAATAATTTATAAGTAATAGCTTCTGAAGTCGGGGCTTTAGCTTCTTAATACGCTATGTCTTACCACTGACTTTAGAAGCTATTATATGTAAACTATTTCATTATTTTAAGTTATTGAACGCGGTTTTTATTTATTTTTAAGTTTAAATTTATATTCGTCCGTTCGTAGGATTTCGATAAATGATATAGGTAATATAATTAGTAATTATAATATAGTAATTATAGGTAGTATAATTCATTGATTTTTCGTAACTGCAAGAATAACTTCGCCTTAAGGTTATGAAAATATTTAAAAAATAAAAATTAATATAAAGTTATAGTTCCAGCCTATATACTTTCCACAGCTGGGCAGGCAGGCCTCCCCTCATTTCTGAGGGGGTTTTAGGGCAAGGAGGCCGCCGCGTTGCCTCAATACGTGTTGACGAACTTCACATGTCTTCGAAATAATTTTTTTCTTATTTCTCAAACATGCAAGTTTCCTCAAGACGTTTTCCTTCACCGCCGAGTACTTAGTAAATAAATATAAGGTGCGTGAGGGTAATATCCCTATACAACCAATACTAGGAGGAGGATGGAGACAAAAACACAAAGTCGTATTAACTTATATATTTAAAAAAATATCAATAAAAATAATTTAAGAAAAATATATTAAGAAAAAATATCAAGCTTTGGCAATAATTAGGAATACTTTGAAAAATCACCTTAAAAAACTAACTACACTACACCATACTAAAATCAACTAAAATATTTACTATAATATCAACTTTCAAAATAACGTCGATAAAGCAGCGTACTTTTGACATTTATTTGATTGTTTAAAAAAGGCTGTAGTTTTTGAGTTATAAGAAAGTGAGCATATTAACCGAATGACCATATTACCCTAACGTACTATAGTCATATATAAATTCATCATACCCATATTCAAATGCCTTAAGTATTGAGGCCACAAATATTATAAATGAACAGAAACCGATAAACACAACTAACAAATATAAATGAAAGAATAATGGTAATATATCAGTAAATATAGTCCTTAATGAACCGACGGAGGATAACATCTCATTCGCAAATCTCGTTTTTTCCGGTAATGAAGGCGAATCAAGTTGATGAATCGAACGGTGATCGAATGCCGAAAACCGAAAATGCCTGCATATTGTAATTAATACAGATAATGACAGCTTTACCTTAATGGACAGAAAGCTCAAAATTGTGTGCTATAACTTTGGATTCCGTTGCCGGGGTCATCAAATAAGCACTGATTTGAGCAAACACTGTTATACTCCTACCATATACGTCCTTTTAATAGAATTAAAAGCATTTATGCTCATACTTTATGGATGTTATGGATGTTGACGTGTTGAAATGTGTATTACACTTATTTTATCTTTTTATTGTATTTTTTTTCTATTTGTTAACAACTAAACCATCACCCACCCTTCACAAACCCACTGTTCTCACCACGGAATGCTACAAAGTTCGGTCCCAAGCCACTTGCATCCAACCTGCATATCTTACCACAAATTCCACTTAAAGGGGGGGGGGAGGGGGTCGCCGTACACTTGGCTTAGAGTTACGAGAACGAAGAACCGGCAAATGTGGAAAAAAGGTTCTCGGGTGGCCCCCAGTCTCGTACCGTTATTAACTAAATAATTTTGTGCAAAATATATCAACCTCATTTTACTAGTATAAGGTTTTATTTACAAGAATAAAAATAATAATTTTATTGTTCCGGGTTCGAATTTAGGGTGCGGCCAAGGTCTACATGGAAGTTCCTGACTCCAGGCTACCACTTAGAAATTTCAATGCAATTACTTTATCATTCAAGTCTGTGCCCATAGATAAAAAATAATTCCGCTTGTATCGCAACCGCACTCTGCGAAAAGTTTCACGTTTATGTTGTGGTAGAAAAGTACGCCTACATAAATTTATATTTAGTAACTTGTAATATGATCTTTCTATTGACTGAGTTTTTCTAAAGGCGTATCTTCCGCTTACACTTTTCTTACGAAGTTTTTTTTTGTAGAAATGGGTGATCAACGAGCACACAGTCCACCTGATGGTAAGAAGATGCTATGATTCATAAACATCTTAATTTATCCGCACTGCGTTGTAACTCTCGAATACTATGATGGAATGCCTCGTTTCCAGAAAAAACGGTCTCCGGTACTCAACACCCATCATACGAAACACAGCAGCATTTAGGTGCTATTTTACGCTGGTATTCTGTGAGAGCGTGGTCCTTCCCCGGTCGAACCGACGCATTCGTGCTACAACAATAATATAGCTGCAGCGTGGCTCTACCGCGATAATTTTAAAATAAAAAATTAAAAAAAATTTAAATATTTAAATTTTTTTTAATTTTTTATTTTACGTTTCTTAATTTAACGGTATTATTTGTTTATTGTTCTGCGTACAAGACGCACCTCGTTAAAAATATGTCACGAGTTATGTTAAAATTATGGAATTTTGGTTGATGTCCCGTCTATTCTCTTTAAATAATTTATGTCTTTAAAAACTTTGCCAGTGCCACGAAATTTTTTTTTGGTTGTACACTTGGAGTATAGATTATTCCTAATTTATGACACCTATTATTATTTTATAAAAAAAATAAAATAATGTCCTCCAGATCGAATTTCGGCCACGGCGGCCTGCGGAGGCTAGCCATCGGCGCAAGACAGGATTATAATGTCCAAGTGTATGCGCAAGCACAGGTGCACTCTCTATTCCCTCACTCTCATAATCCGATGGGACGGTAAACTGACACGACCGGAGAGAGATCAGGCTCAGGACCAACGGTTTTACGTGCTTTCCTAGGCACGGGGGTAAGACACCGCCAACTTCCTGACTCCGGGCAACTACTGAGAATTTCTTGACGGAAAAACTCAATAATTAATTTTTTTGGCCCGACCCGGGATTCGAACCCGGGACCTCATGATCAGCAGTCGCCCTACTACAACCACTAGACCAACGAGGCAAGAGATATATAAAAGAAACATATACGTATTATTTCAATGCGATTTTTGAATCTTTTAAAGTTGAATTGTAGCTTTTAAGTTGATTATTTTTTGTTTTATTTATTGAGGAAACCAACAGCTTATATGACGGCGAGCGTACAATGATAATTATTCTTCAACGGTTATAACGGCTAATTATAGGTTTCCCTGTTGGTAACTCTTACATTAAATTTATATAAATAAATATAGGGTTAACAAAGTAAAGTAAAGTAAGACTAACTAAAATGTATTGTTAATACATTACTTCAATCAGAATAAAGTAAGATGGTTTTCTTGGAATTATGATTATTGTGAGCGTTTATATGTCGAACGGAAGGCTTTAGCGGTTAAGAGATGATATTTCCTTTCTATGATACAAACAATTGTATTAATTCTGAAAGTCACAACAGAATTAATGATAGATAAACAAAATATAGGAATATTAGGACATATGGTTAATAAAAGTGTCTACTTATACGAGTTCTTATAACAATCGCGTAACAAATTGCGTATCATACAAAATGTTACACTGGCTGAAGACGATTCCGAGTATATAAAAATTGATAAATCGCCTGATAAAGATAATATAGATCCCCGCAACGCATATATGAGAACGATAACCGATGACATAGCATAAACTGGAAATGGTTATCCTATCAGTTTTCATTTATCGTAAAGTAGACATTTACAGAGTAACTGTGTTTCAATGTTAGACAGATGTGTAATACATTATAGATGATCTTAATACGACACACGCGCCATTTTCAAATGAGTACAAATTTTTGGTGCGTCTAATTTGCTCTAAAAACATTTTGCTTATTTTCATTTTAAGTACCCGGTTGACCGAGCTTTGCTCGGTATTTTTCGCTCGGTTTTTTTTAATTCGTGTGTTTTGGAAATTATATTTAGATACAAATTACATACTGATGAAATACGAATAATATTTTTTGATCTTAGCGACATAATAGAAAAAACTGAACTGGTTATTTGAATAAAAAATCATGAGTGCAATTAGTTTAATTTAAATTTTCGTGTTTTTAAAAAATACTAAAAAAAAGGGCTCGAAAAAATAGATTTTCTCAAAAAAGAAAGGAACTTAAAAAAAAAATTAAAAAATGTCGGTCGGTCGGTCTGGGATCGAACCATGGTATTACGATTTTGTGACCGCTCAATATATCAGTTAAGCTATTTGTATTCAGCTATTTGTAATCATTAACAAAATGTCAAAATTTACCTTGTTATTCTAACGATATTGTAGCAGTTTTTCATTGCCTAAAAACATGGACAAAAAGACATTTTCTAAAAATAAATCCTAGCAAGATCGATTTATTGCCCCCGAAACTCCCTGCACAAAAAATTTTAAGAAAATAGTTGGAGCCGTTTCCGAGATTCCGATTATATATATATATACAAGAATTGCTCGTTTAAAGGTATAGGATAGTACGCTCGAAAAATTGTGAAAATATGTTTGAAAATTTAAATATAACATTTATAATTAAATTTAATTGTTATAACTGTATATCTAACATTGTTATATTATAAAATTTTTTTTGGATGTGTTTAACAATCGAGCACACAGTCCACCTGATGGTAAGTGGATGCTGTGTTCCATAGACATCTATATTTATCTTCATTTATAAATCAAAATGCAAATGCGTTGTCAGCTCAGAGAAATATGATGGAATGCCTCGTTTCCAGTAAAAAGGCCCCGGCTCTCCACACTCACCGTACGAAACACAGCAGCATTAAGCTGCTATTTTACGCTGGTATCCTGTGAGAGTGTGGTCGAGAAACCTAATTCGTGCTACAAACATAATATTATTGCTGCAATGTGGCTCTACCACGTAAAAAACTATAATGTTTATTATGTAATTCGAATAGAATATCGGATAGCTTCCAGGCAAATATTAAAATGTTCTGGAAACTCGTAAGAAATACCAGGGGACATTCAAAACAGCCTAGATTGAATGCGATACGAGACGAGAATGGCTGTATTCTGAATGATGAAGTGTTGAGTCTAAAGAGATGGAAGGAATATTTTGAAAGCGTATTTATGAGTGAGGAGACGTGTGAACTAAATGAAATAGAAATTCCGAAAGAAGATGAAAGAGATAGGGAGATAAATATAGCTGAAATAATGAAAGCAATGAAAAGCATGAAAGTAGGTAAGGCAGCCGGATATGATAGAGTTTCACTCGAAATGCTAAGGGCTGGAGAGGACGTGGTGGCAGGCCTGCTGTACACCTTGTTTAATTTATGTTGGGAACTAAAGCGGGTACCGGGAGACTGGTGCAAAGCCGTGATAGTCCCAATACATAAGGGAAAAGGGTCACAGCAGGACTGTAAAAACTACCTGGTATCAGCCTTCTTAGCATTGTGGGAAAACTGTATGCTAAGGTACTAATTGAAAGAGTTATGAAAGAAACTGATGAAAAAATTTGGGATGTGCAAGAGGGATTTAGAAAGGGAATGGGGTGTACAGATCAAGTCTTTTCCATGCGCATGATCGCGGAGAAGTTTTTGGCGAAAAACCAAAAAGTTTTTTGTGCGTTCATGGACTTGAAAAAATGCTTATGACAGAGTGGACAGGGATGTGTTATAGCAAACGCTGAACGCATTTAGGTTGAGCGCTGGTTTAATACAGGCATTTAAGTCTACTGAGGGACTCGCGTGCTTGCGTTAGAATCAACGGGGTCTACTCGGACTGGTTTAGCATCCATAAAGGTGTCAGACAGGGCTGTGTGGCTTCCCCGTGGCTGTTCAACCTATTTATGGACAGTTGTTTGGAAAATTTGAAAGTTGAAGAATGCGGGTTAAGAATGGGTGAGGTTAACCATCAAATGCCTTTTGTACCCCGATGATCAAGTCATACTTGCGTCGTCGGCGGCCGAGTTGCAAATGATAGTTACATTAATGAACAGGTCATTAAAAGAAAGGGGAATGAAAGTGAACGCAAGTAAGACGAAAGTGATGGTTTTTGAAAGAGAAGAAAGCAAAACGGTATGTGAAATAAGAATAGAAGGAGAGTTAATTGAGCAAGTGGATGAGTTCGTATATTTGCGATGTGTATTCAGCAGGGATGGGAGATATGATAAGGATATTGAACGACGAGTGAATGCAGGAAATAAAGTAAATGGGGCTCTACACTCTATTGTGAAAAGTCAGAATGTGTCAAAAAAGGCACGTATGGCAATTCACAATGCTGTATTAGTCCCTACTTTAACATATGGTAGTGAAAGTTGGGTGTGGCAGAAGAAGCACGAGAGTAGAATAAATGCAGTAGAAATGCGGTCGCTAAGGAGTATGTTAGGGCTGAATCTGAGTGACAGGGTGTGAAACTGTGTGATAAAAGAAGTGTGTGGTTTGCAACATGATGCAGTGACCAGAATTAAGAAAGGAATGCTTCGGTGGTTTGGTCATGTAGAAAGAATGAATGCGGAAAGACTGACAAAGCAAATGTATGTTGCAGAAGTGAATGGAAGAGTAGGAAAGGGACGTCCTAGGCGAAAGTTTGTCGACCAAATTGGCGATATACTAAAAATTGGCCAAATTAACAGTGCCCTTAACTGACGGCGTAGTATATGGATGTGGAAGAGGCGAGAGAGGTATGTAAGGATCGTGCTAAATGGAAGTCTGTAGTCTCTGGCTACCCCTCTGGGTGACAGGCGTGAGTGTTTATGTATGTATGTATTATGTTATTCGAACATAGTATATTATTTACCTTAATTTTTTTAAATCAATTTTTGTGTAAATTATCACCGACCGATTATGCAATGAAGCAATGACGCAAATAAAAGGATTTGTGACACAAAATTGATCTTATAATAGATTACAAAATTGTAATAATCAGTTTTGTCATAGTGATGGTGACTTACATGTTCATTTCTACAAGATAAGTTTGATAGATAGTTAGATCTTTTTAATAGAAGAGGCAAACAAGATTGCATCTTACCTGATGGTAAGGGTCGACCGTCGCCCATGTACAACGGTAACACTAGAGAAATCGTAGATGTGTTGCCAGCCTTTTAAAAGAGAGTAGGCTCTTTTCTTGAAGGTCCCTAAGTCGTATCGGCTCGGAAAAAATCACTGGTGGTAGTCGATTCCACAAGGAAGTTGTTTGAGGAAAAAAAACCTTTTGTAAATCGCACAGTGGTAACTCTTTATTGTTTTTGAACATAAAGTTGTTACAGTAACGCTTATAATAAACCTATAAACTAAAAACGGTGGTCATTTCGTTTTAAGCGATTTATACCTGACAAATATTATATTTGACTTATTTTCTGTCTTAGAATTGATCTGACTTGGTTGAGAAGAGCTTGTAAGAACTCTTAATTAAAATGATATGATATATTCTTAATTTTAAAAGGTGACAACGCATCTCTACCCTCCTTTTTAAACTTGGTTAAAGGTGTCCATGAGCTGTAGACACTTACCATCAAGCGGACTATTAGCTCATTTGTGTAACATTATATCAAGTTTACGGAATAAGTTTTCGCTTTGAGTCCTCTATTTGCGTGTCAAAGATCGTGAAAGTTGCTAGGCAAGCATAACTAAGAAAGACAATTATATAGACAAAGCCGTCGTAATTAAGGGGATAAGCGTTGGCATTGAATGAAACTAGTTTCTTATATGGATTTTATCGCGTTTCATTGAATTGATTTAGCATCAGAGCACTTAACAGGGCACATGGTCACGGATGAACGAGATGAAAACTGTAAAAAAACTAGCTTCATTTTATGTGTACCGTGCACGTAAATATAAAAAATAATTTGATAAGGAAAGAAGATGATGTTGCCCATCTCCTGGTTTGCTTCAATCTGTCGCCTTTAACGACAGCCACGGGACGATATAGAGTAAAAGATGTTCTTACACTGTCACTATACAGAAAAAAAATTACGCGAGTAGAACAAGTTCGACTCCTCAGGCACAAATTAAGTTATAAGTACTCATTTACCTCGTGTCTAATGATCAAGAAAAAGTCTAAGGCCATCATAGTAAAAAATAAAAAATGTAAAGCCCAACATAGTTGCCGTGTGGTAGTTTCGTAAGAATATCCACCGTCCGATTTCATCACGTGGGTGTCGTAAGAAGCGATTATGGGAACTGGTAGATAAATCTCATGGTTTTCAAAGGATGGCAGTATAGCCGTCTCGCTTACGCCAGACGTAAAATATCTAAACTGACGACGTGAAACAGCGACGAAGTCACGAGACCAACTGCGATGTCGTATCTAGTAAAAACTACGCTTAGCCTTTTACATCTCTGTTAGTCAGAGATAATAGTCCGAGCAAACAGTTCGGTTAGGGCACAAACAAATACAATGTGTGCAGCCCGGATTCGTTCGCAAACTCAATAAGGGTTGATTCGGTTGATTGCAATCAGTGCTCCGGCGTCCTCCGATGTACCGAGAGATACGAACGTGATGCGAAAGTACGAATTGAATTTGCGCTCGATGCTGAGGTGGAGGATCAATT
Source organism: Parnassius apollo (assembly GCA_907164705.1). Classification (NCBI taxonomy): domain Eukaryota; kingdom Metazoa; phylum Arthropoda; class Insecta; order Lepidoptera; family Papilionidae; genus Parnassius; species Parnassius apollo. The sequence continues at coordinate 15,414,691 of CAJQZP010001449.1, read as the reverse complement.
TTAAATATGCGAATATTTGAGTCTCGTTTTCAAATTGAAGTAGTGAATCGGTTCGCACGTATGAATTGATTGCGCGTTCTGAATTTTGTTCCTTGGTGGTTATACTCAGTTTATTATGTTTTACATTGATTTGCCTATACTAGCAGACATTTTTGGGTATTGAAATTATTTGCTTAATTTTTTACACATTACTTTGTGTTTAATTTCGTTCTCTATTTTTCGTTAATTCAGTTGAAACTACGAGGTGCTCGTAGAGTTGAAACGACAAATTAAACTAAATTTTAATTTTTACAACAAATCTTTAGAGTTTCGCCTCATGGCGCACTTTATTACAATTTACAATAAGCTAGTCGACGTTTGGTTGGCATTCATTACTTCGAAGACTTACTCTCCACACTGAGCAGGCGGTAAGAGCAAAGCCGATACAACGCTAGTAACGCTACTACCGTCAGTATTAACCGCCATTATAAACCGTCATTATGCTCAAACATTAGTCTGACCCTTGTTCAATGCTTTTAGACAATGTTACGTTATCAGTCTGTCACAAAAGACGTGTGGGTCAGACAGTAAGAGACACCTGTGAAGCTAACATTTATAGGAAATATTCCCCCCTTCAACCTAGTTTCAATAATTTTATCAAAACATTTAAATAAAAACATGTAAATTAACTGAAGTTACAGTGAAAGAAAATTTTAATACATTATGTGGTGGTCTGTGTGGTCCCGTGTGAGAGCCGTGGTAGCTCAGTGGTTAACGCTCGCTGTAAATTTCACAGTACGCGAGTAATCCGCGTTCGATTGGCACCGGCACCAATGCATTTGTTGATTGCAATTATAAGTGCTGATTTACCATGTGCTCGGCGGTGAAGGAAAACATCGTGAGTAAACCTGCATGTCTGAGGAATAAGAAAAAAATATTTCGAAGACATGTGAAGTTCGTCAACACGCATTTGGGCAGCGCGGCGGACACTTCCTTGCCCTAAAACCCTCTCAGAAATGAGGGGAGGCCTGAGCCCAGCAGTGGGACGTATATAGGCTGTAATTTTACTGTGTGGTCTGTGTTTGTGTCTCTTTATTGTTACATAAGCAAAACATGGACAATACGGTTTCGCTCGATGTTAGATGAATTGTTTCCTTTGGGATAAAACCTATGAAGATAAACTTCGAAAATAAAATACTATCTATATACAACCCTACTCCTCTAGACATGGAGGACCGCATACTTACTTATACTCCGTCCCCATCTCCAATCTGATAAAATTGTTGAACTCACAAGTGATGTGCAGCAACTCCGTATGATGGGAGCGACTGAAAGCTTGAACCTGGAACTTGAGATCATCCATATAGTAAAGGTGGGTACTTTTGTCCCTCCCTTGCATAACTGAAATCCCCTCCCGGAGCCCTCCAGTAAGATACCCCAGAACCCGTTTTTATTTTATTATATTATTAATATTATTATTAATTTAGAAACCAAAAATCTTGAAATTCAATTCAAATCATTTAAATCCATTGTTTTGACTGCTGAACAGTATGATTTACTAAAGGTGAAATCAGCGCATGACGGATTCAACATTGAAAGGAAGTGAGTTAGCTCATAATTTATATCAATAAATGGCTAAAATCGATTTAAGTGAACTGCATATTGTTACCGTGTAGTGGCGCTGTAAGGATATCCATTACCCCAGATCGTCTCGTGGTGTCGTAAGAGGCGACAGAGGGAGACAGGCAAGAGATGGGCAGCAGCATCTTCTATAACATCTGTTATAATAAAAAAAAACTGCGGTTGCCAACCCGCTCGCCAAGCGTGGCAACTATGGCAGATATCCCCCTATGAATCAATCTATGGGGGAGGCCTATGTTCAGCAGTGGACTGAAGCTGTAGCGGTAAGGGTAACGCCTTATTTTTTTAAAGTATAAAAGTAAGTAACATAGTTTTCTAATGCCTTGCCCATAGTTTGTATGTGAGTGGCCGAAATTCGACCGTAATTCATAAAAATTTTAGGTTCGTTCATTAGGAATGCGATTTTCACTTTTAAATTGACATTAAATAAACACTGATATCTCATATCTCAACACACTATTGAAAAAGGGTACATATGAAATCACACGAAATTCACAGCATATTTTAGTCAATCTGACAGTAATTATTTTTTGGCAACACCTTAAAAAAATTGGCGTCATACTTTTCTCTGTGCAACTGTTTGACCACAGACTATTAAGTTTTTGAAATTGGCTTTAGGATAAGAACATACTTGTATATCATATCATAGTGTTAATACAAGCATATATAATATGCTTGTATTAACACTATGATGGCCTTAGACTTGGAATATACTGGCGTAAGTATATTCTAAGTCTATGATGAAGACCAACAAACGACTTATTCTTTACAACATGGTACAAACCAAACCACAACTATGTGTTTGACATTAGCAGTATGAAAGTAAACAATGTAGTAATATACCCTAATCTTAATGTTTTTATATATATGTAATACATACCTATTATGTATAAAATTTTACATTCTGCATAACTTACACTAAATACCATTGATCACTATTATAAGTGATCGATGCTAAATACTAACGCTAACAATAAACGTTAACTATGCCAAATCTCACACTCTGTGCAAAATATGAAATATGAAAGATTTCCCTTCACGTATTAATATATAAATGTACTCGTAAATGCCGCAGTGTAGCGGCCGCAAAAGAGAGTCCCCTACCCCATATCATCCCGTTAGTGTTATAAGAGCAGCAAACTAAAACAGGATATGTGTAGTAACATCTCCCTCACAACAACTTAAAATAATAATAACTCAGGTTCTCAACTCGTGTATCAAGCGTGGAAACTATGCCAAAATCCTCCCTTTATTCATTGAACAAATAAATGAACGTACAATATCCAAAAATGATTTTAATTTGCGAGTATTCGTGACGAGTGACGACGAAGAACTGCTATGCGGTGACGCTGTGGCAAACCCGTGTTGGTAATATATAACCTAATATTGCTATGTTATAATATTTTTAAAAACATCAGCTACACTAAATTTTACTTATGATTTGTGATTACGCTATCTATAAGTAGTGTATACGAAATTAAAGCAGGCAGTTACTTCATAGGTGATTCATAGGTGAAGAGCCGTGGTAGCTCAGATGGTTAGCGCTCGCTGTAAATTTCACAGTACGCGAGCAAACCGGGTTTGATCTCTGCCGGTACCAATGAAATTGTTAATTGCAATTTTAAGTGCTGATTTACCACGTGCTTGGCGGTGAAGGAAAACATCGTGAGGAAACCTGCATGTCAGAGAAATAAGGAAAAAACTATTTCGAAGACATGTGAAGTTCGCCAACACGCATTGGGGCAGCGCGGCGGACACTTCCTTGCCCTAAAACCCTCCCAGAAATGAGCGGAAGACCTGCGCTCAGCAGTGGGACGTATATAGGCTGTAACTTTCATAGGTGGGCAAGTATTAAATATGCAATATACATATATATATATATATATATATATATATATATATATATATATATATATATATATATATATATTCCCGGCGAGGAATACATATTATATCTTTAAATTCCGTTCATATATTATACGAATTAGATGTAAAAATATAAGAATCGGGAATTTTTGGAACTACTATAGTAATCTAATACTAACGTTAGCTTAAATAAATGAAATCTAACCATATATTTATAAATATATAATATGTATATTCTCTACATAGTCGTCAAAGTTAATTGACTGAACAGCATTTTGATTCAGGCTGATATGGAATATATGGAACCATTGGGCAACTGCCCGATCTACCCTTGGCTAAAGCGGGTCTTAAACTTAACTAAAAGGATGTTTAACAAAAATAGCATTAAAGCGAAAAGCGTTGCTTGCATAATTCTTTCCAATTAAGATAATATGTTCATCTGGTTGAGGCTTAAATGGTAAATGTGCACTTAACAATTATAGATTATCGTTATCAGATCGCATCGTCATTGGACTATTGTGCAGAAACGGCTGATATAGTGGAATAATTGGTTAGTAATTATTGCACTATATATAGTACAGGTTTAATAAAAAAGAAAAATTACGACTTAAAAGGAACCATTGTTCTATTTACTTAAAAAGCAGATACACTTAAGCATGTTTAAAAAACATATGTTTTATAAATATAGGACAAAGTTATTTCTTTTTCTTTTTTGAAAATGGACTCATAGTGTTGTATTTTTGCCAGTGTCAAATAAGAAATTATTACTCCTTATAATAACTTGTTTATAAACTTCTTCATAATATGTTGGTACGTTTCAGTGTAAAGTTTTTGGAAGAACTTAACGGCAGCTTGGGCCAGCAGATAGTCGATGACGATAGCATTTTTGTTTTATAGGACGTGGGTGAAAAACGAGCACACAGTCCACCTGATGGTAAGTAGTTGCTGTGGCATAAGCCACGTACATCTATTCTCGAATAAAAATCTAAATGCATCAAAACTATAAAAGTAAAAAAGTAAAGTTACAGCCTATATACGTCCCACTGCTAGGCACAAGCCTCTCCTCATTTCTGAGAGGGTTTTAGGGCAAGGAAGTGTCCGTCACGCTGCCCCAATGCGTGTTGGCGAACTTTACATGTCTTAGAAATATTTTTATCTTATTCCTCAAACATGCAGGTTTCCTCACGATGTTTTTCTTCACCGCCGAACACGCGGTAAATCAGCACTTAAAATTGCAATTAACAATTTCATTGGTGCCGGCGGGGATCGAACCCGGGTTACCCTCGTTCTGTTATAATTACAGCGAGCGTTAACCATCTGAGCTACCACGGCTCTTTATCAAAAGTATATATACTACTAATACGGCTGCAGCATGCCTCTACCACGAATAAAGTATTCGCGCGTAGTTAACGCCACGGATAAAGTATTAGTCTCGCTAAAACTCAAAAAACAGCTTGACATATTTTGATGAAAATTTTTGTGCGTGTTTGAATGGGTCCCTGGATGGTTTAGATTTACATTTGAATTCGGTAAGCGTCGCTGTTAACGAGATATAACTCGAAATAACCCGTTCGAATCCGGGGCGAATCACTAGTATTGTATAAATATAAAATAAAACTTGATTTTGACCTAAACACATGTATTTGTAGGAAAAAATACTTATATACTTTTGAAATTTACCATCAATTCAATGATAAAAATTGAACTCCTAAATAGACACATTATCTTGAGACTTACATTATCACCGGAGCACTTGATTCATCTTTTCCACTCATACTTCACATGCGCAAACCTAAATCGCACCACTTTTACGTATCAAAATTCACTTCGTAATGGGTTGAAACTACATATCGCAAAATTTTTAATAATATTACAGGAGTAGCAATCCACCGGCGATAAAGTTCACCGCAAAAACTCAAAATAGTTTTTATGACTATTATTGACAAGTAAGTTAGCGGATTCTGTATTTCAAAGATACCACAAGTAACAAAAACCCGGTGGTGCCCGTTTAGTGCGATATCAGAACGAGTATTCTAACGTATAGAAATAACTATACTTTAGAAAACTCGACTATAAACATATTGAAAAAATTTGTTTAATTACCTTTAATTGACACGCACATTGGTCAAGCGGAGCCATTGACAAAATTATTACTCCCTGGCCAATGCAGAGGTAATAAAACCACATACAATTTGCATTTAAATACAAAGTCTGATAATGCACTTAACAGGAAACATAGGGTTTTTGTTACATGTTGTATTATATCATTGAGTAAGGATCGAAAGGCAGATACGTTGTCATACTGAGGACTATGATTGGCGTTACCAGTAAAGTCAAACCAGTGTCTTCTTGTCACTCACCATACGAAATACAACAGTGGTATGCTGCTATTTAAGGATGGTGTTCTATTAGAGCGTGGTCCTTTACCCGAGTTGACTTATTTGTGCTGCAGCCATTTTACAGCTGTAGCTTGGCTCTACCACGTCCGAAAACATATTTCTTTAGGATATGTTCTTAGCGATCTTGATCCTTTCTTCTAGGCAAACAGATCGATGTAATTTTTTTGCTAACGTATCCAATCCAATACAAGTCCTTTACCTCTTTTAGCGATCCCTCTCTTTATTAAAATAATAAAGTAATATGTTTACACTATACATTATACAATATACAGTATATATAAAAATTACTCAAATCTACTCAAAATTAAATTGGTATTATATGTGCAAAACGATCCAACCGTCCACATGAAATGCATTTCCGCCGCAACATGGATATCTATGAACTTCCAGGTTTTAAGTGCAACATGGAATACCTCATATTGTATTGTGTTATAAAGACAAAATTATGTTTTTATAGTGTTAAAATAGATATTGATTACTAGTATCTATGATGATTTTTTATTCGGTTCTATGTGGATCGATAACTACTTCTAATATCTACTAATTCACTGCTGATCAAATAGCTATTTTTTTTAAACTTATTAAGCAAAGACATGTTCTTTATTAAAAAATAAAGAACATGTCTTTGCTTTTAGCAAAAAGTTATTAAGTTGTTGGTTTTTCGATTTTAAAGATTTGTTGTCTGTTTCAGAAAAGTTTTAAGACAAATTAAAAAAATAATATCCTGACACTATTAGAATTCGAAATCGTATAATATGATATTTTATTATTAGACCTTGAATCATCAAGACTCTTATGTGAATATTATACTTAACATTTTTTTAAATTAAGTATGTAATTCGTTGTAATATTTGCAAATTCCTTATATGTATTTTTCACTTGCACACGCCCATGCAATGACCCATATTGTAGCAACTACTCGTACTTATCAGGCAATAGTACTGTAATTATATAGATTTATGACCACTGTTTTCTTTATCGATGTAAATTCATAACGCAATCACCGCTCGACATGGGGTGGCGGCCTCAAACCCCACCCATTAAAACCACCACCAACGCCACCAGTAGAACCACGTTCCACTTTCATGCAGCGAGCGGAAAGTCACAAAAACGGACATGGCCGTTCGCGGAACCACTCGCCCAAGGTGGGCGGGAGTGGCGTTTGGATATTCCACCATCCGGCAAATGCAATATCGTCATTATACACATGTCGTTAAGAGTCAGATTCGTGTCCAATTCCAGGCTATTAAAACATTATATAAGGTGCTATCTACTCATTAACGCGACTGTTAAAGTTAACGTATGTACGCGCGTAATGTCTTTAAATTAATCTTAAGAGGCAGTTATCACGGCGGAGCATAAAAAATCTCTTATTTAATTATCGCCGGCATTCATCGTTGTTTCTTTGGCAGAACGCGACGCGGTCAACCGATTCGTTGATCCAGTTGGTAACGTTATTCAACGTGGATATTTTTTAACGTTTCTCTTTTATATAGTCATAAATTTGCGTATAAAGTTAAAAAAATAAATACTTCTCAAGATAATAAACAAATATTAAACAAATGTTATTTTCAGACGTGGTAGAGCCACGGTGCATTTATATTATGCTTGTAGAATGAATGCGTTGCAATGCTTTCAGAATGCCAGTGTGACATAACAGCTGAATGCTGCTGTTTCTTGTAAGGTGAGAGTAGAGAATCGGAGATCCTTTTTACTGGAAACAAGGCCTTTAGTCTTAGTTTTCTGACTAACGTGAATACGCATTTCGTATTTAATCGAGGATAGATATATATCTTTGGGCCAAAGCGTTATAACAGCGTGATATGCCATCATAATGCTACTGTTACCAGCATAATGTAGCGTTGAAAAGCAGAATCCCCCTATCTACACGGGGGCTGTATGATCACACGTTACCTTAATTTTACAAAAAAAGTATTTTATCCGAATTTTGCATTTGTAATTTTATGTGCAACGCGAAGCCGATATTATCTTTCTTAAACCATAAAAGTTCACGAGGCTTTCCCTTTGTAACGAGGATTTGCTAAAATTAAACATGGCTCCTCTCACATCTATGACGTAGCTTTCTTTCGACCAATCTCGATATTTAATATTTGAAATATGGTTCTTATATATATATGAAATTAGGTGCGAATGTTGGCTTATGGAAAGAATCAATTGATTCTTTCCACAAGCCATCATTCTCCTCATATCCTCTGAAGGCTGACTTAAAACGCCTCGTTAGCAGTAAAAGGGTGCCCGTATTTCGTCACTCACCATACGAAACATGCTGCCATTACGCTGCTATTTTACGTTGGTATTTTGTACGCTTTCCCCAGTCCAGTAGACTCATTTGTGTTACAATTATAGCACACTGCAGCATGGTTCTATCCAAATTTGTAACAAACAACAGTCGACATTTACTGATGATTAGAGTTACCGAAACGGTAACGGTGTGAATTTCAATGTTTTTGACATCTACACCTATTCCTAGTTGAGGATTTAAGAAGAAGAGATGCGTTCTAACCCCCGAGGACTAAGATAAAATGCCTCGTTTCCAGTACAACGGGTCGTCAGTTCCCAACACTCACCATACAGTAAACAGCAGCATTAAGTTGCTATTTTACACTGTAATTCTATGTGGTTCTTCCCTGATAGAACCGATCCATTCATGCTACAACATTAATATAGCTGTAGCATGGCAAAGCATGGCTGTACCACGCAATTAAATGTTTACATGATTGGAAATTTCAAATGTAAGCAGTCATGTTGACAATCGCTTCAATTTATAAGGTAAACTTGAGTGAGTTCACGTAGTTATTCACTACCGCAGTTGACCGTTTTGAGAACCATTTAGATAATGGCACTAGTATAATGGCAGTTAAAGTAAAAATTAAAGATTAAAATATCTATAATGTTTTAAGGTTTAATTTAAAAGCAAAAATATTTTTAGTTTTAATCTAAAAACTACCCTTTTTACAGTCAGAAAAATTAACCACTTGAGTAAAAAAATAGCTAGCTATTTGGCTATCGGCATTTTATAAGTATGTCAGTTAAAATCATGTATCTGAAATGGTCGAAAACCCCTCAGAGAATACACATATTATGCTGTTGTATATGATATAAAATATAAACATGGTACCCATGAATGTTGGTTATATGCCCTAAAAATAAAAATATTCAAAGGTTTTTTTAGAGAATAGTGTGACAAACGAGCACACAGTCCACCTGATAGTAAGTGGTTGCTGTGGCACATAGACATCTACATCTATCCTCGATTACGAATCGAAATGCAGATGCGTTGTCACCCGTGAGGAAGAAGGTGAAATGCCTCGTTTCCAGTAAAAAGGGTCTCCAGTTCTCTACACTCACCATACGAAACACAGCAGTATTAAGCTGCTATTTTACGCTGATATTCTGTGAGAACGTGGTCCTTCCCCGGTCGAGCTGACACATTCGTGCTACAACTTACCTACTACTAATATAGCTGCAGCATGACTCTACCACGTATATGTTTTATGTAAAGTCGTTTAACATGGCACACTCTTATTGCTTTACAAACTTCTCAAAAATGCGATAAGTTTTAACTGATCCTAATTCTCGGCCATGTCTTAAATAAAACTTCAACTTTGTAAACTCTATTTCCACCCGTAAACCTCGTTCTTCTAACGATCTTAAGGTTAGTATTCCAGAACATAAAAAGAAATGTTTAATTCCTCCTTAATAGTTTAGGCTATTCTTCTCTGGAACGCCTTATCCGCTGATGTCAAGGAAGTTACGAATAAGCTTTTGTTTAAAATAATTGTTTTTTTAACTTTTTTATTGTCCTTAATTTGCACTTACCAACATCTTTATTTATTCATCTTTCTTAAGGTTGACTGGTGGATACTGTCATAGGGCATGACGTACGCACTTTGTAACCCCTGGTTGAAGACGTGGTGAAATAAAGGATAAATACATAAATAAGTCCTGCACTCAGCACTGAGATCTTTATTATTACCTTTTTATAAATAGTAAATAAACATTTTGTACTTAATTTTACTAATAATTAATAGTTATTATAGGCTGAGACTTTTTTATACTTTAGTCTTAAGTTTTGAACGCAGAGTTCTTAATTTAAGTGAAATATATCTTTAACACACATGTTTGGAATACTTTCGCCCTATTAAGGATTTGATTTTGATTTAAGAATTCCGTCCGGTTAGTGATTATCTGGCCATAAAAAGAGCCTCTCCAAAGTTTTGTTCTAATGTTTTCCAGGAGACCGTAGCTAGCGTGCTTTTGCAAAGTCGTAGAGAGCTGTGTGTGAATTTTATTGATTTGGTATTGATAAATTTAATTTTTATGCCTTTAATTAAAATATTAGAATATAAAAATATTGTGTAAAATGCTTGAATAGTATTCAGTATGCTGAAATTTATTTTATTAAAACAATATTGTGTCTAAATAATTGTATTTATTTACATAACATTAAAATATACAATATTTATATATTAACTAAAAAAAAATTAAAAAGTTATATACTATACAGTCCTCCTGCAGTGCGATAGTACCTAGAAACGCTGGACCTGCGTTTTTTCGGTGAATGGATATGCTTAGCTCTGAAAAGAAGCCATCTTATCGCCAGCAGCGACGACAAGTCATGGAAACAGTTCCTCTAGTTAACTTCACCGCACGTGGGCCCCACAAATCGACCGATAGTCACTACAGCAAATATCACAAATACGTAGTCATCTCTTAGTTCAGCCCGTACTGATGGCGTCCCAGTTCTAAACCCATGAGATGAGAGGTTGCCAAAGTGTCTACGCACGTAGCATCCCACACTAGGGCTTCACCTCTCTCCCAAAGGAGATATTTTATTGGTAAGATTTAAGCATCGGATCTTTATTCTTGTGGGAATTAACGTAACGCAAATAAAGAAAGTACTTTTCGTACTTTAAATTACGGCTCCGAATATGTTATCTGTTTAGATTCAAAATAAAATATAGGTACAACCTAACTGTCGGATGTTAAAGTTCAAAACTAAAAATAATGTACTTTTTTTTCATTTTATTTTTTTTTTCGTTTATAATATAATAAAATGTTGATATTCGCGTTTAAATCATAAATGGAATATCTAATGTAATAATATTAAAGTAATGAAATGTAATTATGCTCGTTAACGAACGCATTTAACATCGTGTAATCCTATTAATTGCATTTGATGTATAAACCGAAGTGGTCTTTATCAGCTTAGCCGGTTTTTATTACAACGCGGCATATCTCCTTTCTTTAAGATTTTCCTTTTTAGGTTTCTTTATAGTAAGAGACGGCAGATGGAAGCAAATAATACAGTAACAACAAATTCTTTTAAAATATACCAAACTCTGCCTATGACAATTTATTTAAATAACACTAAATAACGTTAATATCTCTGTATATTTCATTCGGTAGTTATTTAGTCTAGAGGTTTATATAAAAAACTAATTAAACTTCTTGATTGAAAATCAAATATACTAAATATATTATATAAATTAATTAATTTCCTCATCAATGAATAGAAATATAAAGGAATAATCATACTACATCAAAAAATGTCAATGGCATGCTGCTGCTTCAAATCCAAAATGATGTTTATTTGAGAAATTATTATTTAAATGACGAAGAAAACATGTTATTAAAAAAATTGTTCCAATAAATACATGTAATCCATGAAATCCTGTTCCTATAAAAAAGTTGATCCATAAATACTATCAGCAATAGTAAAAGGTGCTTAAGCAGCTGCTTAAGCTTACGGTATGGCCCTACACTGCTTTTAGTAGCAAAAGGTTGAACCGCTCTATCAATTGATCGATTGACCAATTGATAGTCTGAGCTATATGGTCATGCATTGACTATTTCAGCCAACTGATACGTTGGGTTATGACAAACAGTCTGCGGATATTCTCGTTACGGATGTAACGTTTTATCATGCAAAGAAACTACAAGCATAGCGAATTCCATTGTCTTACAAAATATGTTAAATTGGTTATTATACCATTTGATTCTATTATATTACAAAAGGAACTCCTTTTTCCTCCTCACAAAAGGTTTCTTTCATTCTCCATACAACGTACTCTTTTTAAGATGTCGGCAACGCATCTGTAATCTGGTGAACCTGGTGTTGCAGTTGCTCATGGGCGGCGGTGATCACTTACCATCAGGTGAGCCGCATGCTCGTTTGCCCCATACCCAATATAAACTTATTGCAGTATTATACTACTAGGTTACTGCTAGGTTACTTTTTTTTAAAGAATACTAGTAACGCTAATAACGTAAACGGGATTAACTTTTTTTTTGTTGTAGACGTTAGCTTACATGTGCGTGCATATTCCTAATATGCTTGTGTTAGGAATGGTTCCCGACAGTAGTGAAGTTATTCTTATTTTTTAAATTAGTTGACGTCTCCGTGAACACTATTAAATGTGAAAGAGCCGTGGTAGCTCAGGTGGTTAATGCTCGCTGTAATTATAACAGAATGCGAGTAACCCGGGTTCGATCCCCGCCGGCACCAATGAAATTGTTAATTGCAATTTTAAGTGCGGATTTACCACGTGCTCGGCGGTGAAGGAGAACACCGTGAGGAAACATGTATGTCTGAGGAATAAGGAAAAAATATTTCGAAGACATGTGAAGTTCGCCAACACGCATTAGGGCAGCGCGGCGGACACTTCCTTGCAATAAAACCCTCTCAGAAATGAGGGTAGGCCTGTGCCCAGTGGTGGGACGCTTATAAGCTGTAAATTTAACTTTAAATGTGAAAGAGCCATGCCTAATGCATTTGCTTAATCGGGGTAGGTCCACGCTCTCACGGAATACCAGCTTGAAACAGCAGAGTAAAGCTGCTGATTCGTAAAGTGAGAGTAGAGCACTGGAGACTCTTTATACTGGTAAGGAGGCATTCCATCTTAGTCCTCACGGGTGACAACGCATCTGCATTTTGATTTTTAATCGAGGGTAGATGTAAATATCTATGAGTCACAGCATCTACTTAACATTAGGCGTGCTCGTTAGCCGTCGTTATTTTGTAAATATTTGTTTTGGGCGAGAATAGTGCGTATAAATTTGGCATAAAATTTTTGTGTATATATTATCTTCTTTATATATAAAAATCAATTGCTATCCATTTAGTCTCGCAAAATTTCGAATGTGGCTCGACGGATTTAGATGAAAGTTTTTGTATGTGTTCAAATGGGTCCCTGGATGTTTTAGATTAACAATTGGACACGGTAGTTAGAGCTGTTGTCGAGATCCAGGAATCACCCGTGCGAAGCCGGGGTGGAACTCTAGTATATAATAAAAGATAAGTTTTCTTAAATTTACGCGAACACTACACATTGAATAAAACTATTATTTACGGATTTTTTTCGCGTTTAATTACTTTAATTTATTTTTATTATTATCCCGACGTTTCGGGTGCTTTACAGCACCCATGGTCACGGGGGGGGGACTGAGATGTTTGACGTCCCAATGTCATAGTTAGTCCGGCTACCTTCAGTTTTTTTTTAATATTAATTTTTGGTCCGATTTACGCAAAACGAGCTTATAGTATCATGAAGTCTTGCAGTGGTATGCTTGGGTTTGGGTTTAATTTTGTTAATTATAGGATCCCAAGCAGATGGTAGCACCCAACCATCTTCTCTATTGAAATTTGGATGTTTTTTAATTTCAATAGCCTCGCGTATCATCCTTGGTAGGAATCGGTGTTATTTTGCGAGAATTTGTGGTTTATCAAATCTAATGTAATGGTGGGGAAGTCTGCAGTCTGCGAACATGTTCGAGATCGTCGTTTTACAAGCTCGTTTTGCGTAAATCGTGGTTATATAGTCTTTGCGTAAATCGGACCAAAAATTAATATTAAAAAAACTGAAGGTAGCCGGACTAACTATGACATTGGGACGTCAAACATCTCAGTCCCCCCGTGACCATGGGTGCTGTAAAGCACCCGAAACGTAGGGATAATAATAAAAATAAATTAAAGTAATTAAACGCGAAAAAATCCGTAAATAATAGTTATTCAAAAGATAAGTTGCACAACTCAAGTACAAGTTCATAACTCCGTTGAGCCTTGAGACTTCTTCACATAACATAATAAATGGTTTCATTACAAAAATCAATAAGTCAACTAATATCTTTGAGAATTATAAAGTGCTAACACCTGTACAAAATGCGACACAACTGACGTCATTCGCAGATCGTTGCGACTGCGTTGAATTATTCAATAGAAACAAGCGAAGATACCTGGGGTGAAGTGGCAAGGCGCGAGGGCGGGGGCGTCTAGACCGGTGTTTTTATTGGAAACAATACAAGGATGCGTATTTCCTTGGGTTTTTGGACAAACATTGTCAAAACTGCTACTGTATAATGGTCAACTGATCTCATGTTTTATTTTTTATTTATTTTTGTTTAATAAAATTTACGTGACAAACAAACTTACCGTCCACCTGATGGTAAGTGACCATTGCAGCCCGTATATACCTGCAGCCTATTTCAAATAAAGACGGCTATATATGCGTTGTTACCTCTGAGGACTAAGGATATATGGAACCCCCCACACCCTAAAATTATACTGGCTCTCAATACCATTTAGACTGGAACACAACGCACGAACTGCTGGTAGGCAGTGGAAATTGGTAAGAGAGTGGATTCTACTCACGTGGGATGCCATAGAAATATACTTCTTTCGTATATCTATGTGAGCTCCTAAGCAATCTACTTATTACGTCTAGTCATGGCTTTCACGAAAGGGGAAAGAAGAGGAACAGGAAGATGTCTTCACGGAGACTTATGTAGTATTTTTTATAATTAATAAAATTAAAGCAAAACCCAAGCATATCACTGCAAGACTTCAAGATCCTACTGTAAGCTCATTCTTCGTAGATCGGACCAAAAATTTATATCCAAAAACCGAAAGTAACCAGGCTAACTATGACATCGAGATGTCAAACACTTCAGACCCATCGTGACCGTGGGTGCTGTAAAGCACCTGAAACATCAGAGACTAAAAAGCTAAATTAAACGTGATAAAATCCGTAAAAATAGTTTTATCTAATGAAAACCTAACCTCTATCTCTACTTTTTATTATTTTCTTTTTATTAAAGCCAGTTCTTATTAACGCATGCCTTATTAGAAACATTGACTTAATTACTAAGTAAATTATAATTACACTTACACGCGTTCGCTACTTAAATACTTACGAACTGATTCGAGTCAATAGACGTATAATATAACAAAAATTACGCTATAAATCTACAACTGGAGTATAAACTGCGGATAATGTTGAACGCGTTAAAATGCATTGAATAAATATGAAGCATCCAGACGGCAGTTAATGATGTTTGTTTAATCTGGCACGTAGAGTACTCACTGCCCTATGCGTATAAATAATCAAAACTCATAAACACTTGCTACTACTTGAGGCAATTTTAGAATTAGGGGGAAAGGTAGTGTTATTTAAATTTGTAGCATTCGCCATACAATAATTAAAGAAATATTTAGATCTGGTTACTGTAAAATGGAGTTTCGCCCGTAGAAGGTAGAAGGAGAGATATCCCGCCGGGCAAGGTGATCGGCCCGGGGAGCGGCGAACGCTCCATGTGTTAATTCGGAGCTTTTCTATGTATAGCAAAGTAGCTTCGGAACTTTGATAGCGCGATTTAGGCTTCGGTGCGTTTCGCTTGTGGCGGGACGATAGTGCCACCACCCCATCATTCCCCTGCTCAGATCGGCGGTCGATGGTGCAGTCTAGTAGTTGATAAATGTGCAAGTGCCAGGAGATTGCCTTGTAGTCTGCGGTGAGTAGAGAAGAAGGCAAGTAATCTGCGAGAGTGCCGTAAAGTAGAGGTAAGTAGTAAGGCTCAGAGCCGTGCCGAGCACTAAAGCACAGAGAGTAGCTTGAAGGAACAGGAAGCATTATTCCAGTGCTGTGATGAACTTAGTAAAGCTAGATAGTTTGCTGAAGACTGCAGGCGATATCTGCTCGGGAACGAATGGATGGGGTACTTGGGTTACTTGACGATAACGAAGCTTGAAGTCGAAGTTTCCGAAGGTTGCATTGTTGCATGTTCAAATTACGTCCGGTGGTCACCTCTTTGGCCGTGAAAGGAAAAGGGGAGATCTCCGGCCGGGCAAGGTGTTCACTGTTCAGCCCGGGGAGCGGCCAACGCTCCATGTGTTAATACGGAGCCGTTCTATATATAGCGATGTAGCTTCGGAACTTTGATAGCGCGATTTCGGCTTCGGTGCGTTTCTCTTGTGGCGCGACGACAACACCGCCACAGAATTAAATTTATGCTTATGTAACATGTAAAATTAATATGTGCCGCATTTAAGAGTTCGTTGTATGAAATCATATTATGAAACCTCACACATTACAGCCGCACCATACGCGCCGCATTTTATAATAAGCGGTAAGTATCCGAATATTAAGGGATGCATACTAATGACGTCATATATGAAGTGTGATGGTACTCAGTGTTGTCTAATGTTGCCAACTTAGTGGTTGTTCCACTAAAACTGGTGGATTCGAAATATATTTATACTTCATTTCAGGAGCGTTTACCTGTGTAGGCAACAATGAGTCAACACACAAGACTTTTTATAACTTTTAATTAATACGTAATTAAATCATCTGAAAAAAAAAAAACATTTGCATCGATTATTAATATGAACTATAAAGCTAACTGTGAAGGATGATGGTGAAATTCACTGTTCAAATGTCGGTTTTAATCTCACCATCGTCCTTCACAGTTAAACCTGTGCAAACCTTTGTTTCAAAGAGTAGTAGGGATCTGTTGCAGTAAACACCTGACCGCTGAGCTTCAGCATGTTCTGCACGATAACAAGCTTCCGTAAAATTAGTTTTAATCAATGTTAGGTGTGCGTAAATATAAGAATGAAATTATGAAAGTAATTTTAATTAGACAGAGATCGATAAATGGTTTTTCACTAGTCGTTTTTTCAACTACTAATAACGATGTGATATTTTATTTGTTATCGTATGAATTGTACTACCAGTAATAAAAAAGTTAATAACATATATTATGCTTCTTATGTTTTCTTATTATTATAGTATTCATTTCTGTTAGAAATAGGTTTTGTCTGATGTAACGTATGAAACACGCTTTATAAGTGGATATACTTTGGTAAATAAAGAAAATGACGTCCTTCTGAACTAAATAATAAATTTTCTACTAACTACTAAGTCGGTATTTAATGGCGCAAATGTACTCGTTTTATATGATAAGATCGGATTATAACTGATGTCGTTTCCTGAATTAATAGCTGAAGAATTATTAGACTCTAAATCCATAGTAGATTGAATTTTAGAATTTATGGAGTTAAGATGGTCTCAGTACTGTCGGGCATTCAAATTCAAAATTAAACGCGATAAAATCCATTAAATTAGTTTTTATTCTATATGATATAATATCTAACTGAAGGCAATAGGCTGGTCGGCACATCTTGCCTGAAGTGATAGAGGGGGGAGAGTCATTTCCAAGAAGGCGGCCGGCATTTGTGGACCTGTGAATATTTAGCGAAAGCGTTTTCTTGGCGCTGGCTATATGTTGTGAAAGGTAGAAAATCATGTGGTTTTAGTCTGTGAAAGTCTAACGTGACCCATCCTAGTCCCAAGGGGCGGGTATGCATAGGCATTTCCCCCTTGAAAAAAAGGAAACAGTATCAAAGTTGCGAGAACAAACATAACAACTACTTAGATCAGAAAACTAACAAACTGTGAGTGTATGCTGTGCTTCACATATATAAACAATAGTTGGGGCTTATTTATAATAGGGGGTTAAATGTAAAAGGTTAGTACGACTGAGAAAGAACCACGATTTCACGGAATACGGCGTAAAATTATAAAATGATGATTACTCATATGACCACATTCGAAGACAGTGACAACTATATATACTTGTCATCTAATGCGAAGGGCATATTATAGTTCCCTGAGTCAACATATTAACATAGAAACGCATATTGCTTTGTAACGATTAATCTACATAGATTTAAATATAATTTCGGAGACACTAGGACGAATGAAATAGATCCAATCAGACGTGAAAATCAAGAATTAGTAACACTGCTAGATATCAGTAGTCAGACACTCCAACTCCAAAGTTGTTCGAGAAGATTGTCAAAATTACCATAACGAGACATTTCATATCGCTTCTGCCCTCTAGTGTAACTACGTGCCTATTGTAACTTGGTTGTGTATTGAGGTCAGATTGTTTCTATAAGCCAAAGAATCAAAATCTTTTTCTTATATAGTATCCTCGCACAATTTCCTTGTGGTATCGACTACCACCAGAGATTTTTCCGGACCGCTACTACTTAGGGACCTTCAAGAAAAGAGCCTACTCCTTTTTAAAAGGCCGGCAACGCATCTGCAATTTCCCTGGTGTTGCAGTTGCTCGTGGGCGGCGGTAATCACTTACCATCAGGTGAGCGGTATCTATGCTCGTTTGCCCCCTCCCCTATAGAAAAATATAAAATAACAAAGAACCATGCGGTAAATCTATGGGTAGAGATCGCATTCAAAGGAGCAAAGGAAACTTTTCTTGAGTGTTATCATTGTCATCAATACAGCCTTTCACGAGTCAGTTAGGTTTAAGGTCAACTATCTCACAGCATCCTGATGGCGTCGTAAGTGGCGATAGAGGAGGAGGACACAAACCAGGAGGAAAATAACTATGGTTACTAAGGCTCTTGTCAAACGTGGCAATTATGGCAAATATAAGAATATGAAGCAATTTATCGGAGAGACATAATTTCAGCAGTGGAGTTTTGATAGCTGAAAGCTGCTAACGGTAACAAGCTGTGGGCTGGTTATTGTCCTCCCTGTCCTCCAAAAAATGCCACAAAACGCGGCCCTGATCCAAATGTATCCATCGACTCCCTGCATGTCCTACCAGTTCATCAAATATGGGCCCACACTTCGCTTACCGGTACGAGGCTGTCACTTGAGAGCTTTCCTTCTCCATCGGTTGTCAGTTCTCCGAGCTATATGGCTGGCTCAATGTCATTACAGCTTACTGATCCGTTAAGTTACGTCATATATTCTGGTTCTAGTGCGGATATCATTACGACATCTATCACGCAGTCTATTCATAAAGCGAGATTGTCATTATGCTACTATTATATGTTAAGTACCCGGTTAACCGAGCTTTGCTCGGTATTTTTCGCTCGGTTTTTTTTAATTCGTGTGTTTTGGAAATTATATTTAGATACAAATTACATACTGATGAAATACGAATAATATTTTTTAATCTTAGCGACATAATAGATAAAACTGAACTGGTTATTTGAATAAAAAATCATGAGAGTAATTAGTTTAATTTAAATTTTCGTGTTTTTAAAAAATACTAAAAAAGGGCTCGAAAAAATAGATTTTCTCAAATTAAAAAAGGAACTTGAAAAAAAAATTAAAAAAGGTCGGTCGGTCGGTCGGGGCTCGAACCATGCTATTACGATTTTGTAACCGCCCAATATACCAATTAAGCTATTTGTATTCATTAATAAGCTGTCAAAATGTACCTTATTATTCTAACGATATTGTAGCAGGTTTTCATTGCCTAAAAACACGGACAAAAAAGACATTTTCTAAAAATAATTCCTAGCTAGATCGATTTATTGCCCCCGAAACTCCCTGCACACTAAATTTTATGAAAATCCTTGGAGCCGTTTCTGAGATTCCGATTATATATATATACAACAAGAATTGCCCGTTTAAAGGTATAGGATTTGTATATTTACTGAACTGACTTCACTTACTGTGCACTTGTGACGCTTGAATTGCTTTTAGCTGTAGCTTTTTGTTGTTATTGACGCTTTATAGTCAATACTAAACATTAGCTATAAGTCGTTAATTTTTACAATTACATTTTCTAATAGCGTATTCAGTTTTATTTTATTGTCTGCTTCTGAAAAATCATTGAGCACAGTTGTAATGGGCTAATTCACTTAATGCTTATATTTGTATGTTAATATTGCGATTTAAAATTGGAAAAACATTTTAAGTATGAACAAGAATGTTTTAACGTTTTCTTTATTACCTCCCTCCTTAAGTAGAAGTCATTACTTGTTGTAATGTTGACTGCAATTACGAAATTAATTAGGGTCATCGCTATAAAATGTAAAGGGCATCGTTTTCGAGCCATCTCTATACACGATAATATTATGTGATGAGATTATACTTTCGTAGTATGAATAATATAATTCAAATTGATTTTCTTTAATGTTGTATGAACCATATTCATGTTAATTCCCATTTTATTAGTACGATTCACCTGTACAAGGTATAGAAAGATAAAAATGAAATTTTTATGTAATTTTTGGAATAATATTCAGTTTGCATAAACTAAGCTAACGCATTAAGTTCTTAATTAAATCAATTGGTTTGTTTACACTATCAACGCTAAATTACTATACATTGTTATTTAAATTTAACACTATAAGTACTGTCAAAACTTGGTAGTTTTTCCGTTTTTAGGGTTCCGTAGTCAACTAGGAACCCTTATAGTTTCGCCATGTCTGTCTGTCCGTCTGTCCGTCCTCGCTTAATCTCTGTGACCGTTAGCACTAGAAAGCTGAAGTTTGGTACCAATATGTGTATCAATCACGCCGACAAAGTGGTAAAATAAAAATTGGAAAAAAATGTTTTATTAGGGTAGCCCCCCTATATGTAAAGTTGGAATTTTTTTTTTAATTTCAACCCTAACGTGTGATATATTGTTGGAAAGGTATTTAAAAATGAATAGGGGTTTACTCGAATCATTTTTTGATAATGCCAATAATTTCGGAAATAATCGCTCCAAAAGTAGAAAACAATGTGTCCCCCCCCTCTAACTTTTGAACCATAAGTTTAGAAAATATGAAAAAAATCTGAAAAGTAGAACTTTATAAGGAATTTCTAGGAAAATCATTTTGAACTTGGATGGAAACAACAGTACCCACTACCGAGAGCAGTTGCAGGATCGCGGAGCGCTGCTGGAGCGCGAACATAATGGATACCCACCTTTAAACTCATAAGTGGGAACACTTATTGTGACGGACGGGAAACTACGGAACCCTACACTGAGCGTGGCCCGACACGCTCTTAGCCGGATTTTTCTTTTATATAGAATAAGGGTAACAAACGAGCAAAAAGTTCACCCGATATTAAGTTAATACGATTAAAATCTTCATCTATACTTGATTAAGAATCAAAATGCAGATGTGTTATCACACCTGTGAAGTAAGATGGAATGTCTCGTTTCCAATAAAAGCGTCTCCATTTCTCTACACTCACGAAAATACAGTAGCATAGAACTGCTATTTTACGTTGGTATTCTGTGATTTTTTTATAGAATAAGGGTAACAAACGAGCACACAATTCACCTGATGGTGAGTGGCTGTGTGGCCCATAGCCATCTACATTTATCCTTGATTAAGCATCAAAACGCAGATGCGTTGTCACCACTGAGGACTAAGATGGAATGCCTCGTTTCCAGTGAAAAAGAGTCTCCGGATACCATGGTGAGTGTAGAGATCAGGAGACTCTAAACTATACACGGCAGTATAACCTGCTATTTTACGCTGACATTCTGTGAGTGTGGTCCTTCCCCGGTCGAGCTGAATTTGTGCTACAACCATAATATATACCATAGTATAAAATATTTTCAATTTTTGCAATTATTTAAATGTATTATTTATGTTATTAATTTTAGCATTTCAATAATAATCATATGTATCATTTAATGTATTATTCAAATATTATTCTCTAACATTTGACCATCCATCCCGTCACTGGTCCGGGTTTTCTAAGTTAATAGTGTCAAATTTCTACTATTATCAGTCCATATCTTCTCATCCGACAGTCTGGACTGATCGTCTTATATCTGTTACGTCTAAGTAAGTCTACTATTCAACATAAGCCTCCCCACAGATTACCTATTTGCCATAGTTGCCACGCTTGGCAGGGGGGTAACAATGGCAGCTTTTATTACTTTGAGTTGTATCAGAGAGATGCTGTCCATTTTCTTTGATTTCCCTCTGCCTCTAATGACATTCGTAGAATGATATCGAGTGCAAGTAGATTTTCTTACGCAGCTCCACGACAACACTTATCTTTAATCGCCACCATAAAACAAATATACATATTCTAGAAAGCCAATGTTAAATAAAACCGATCATGAACATTTATAAACGAAGTTCTTATAAATTTTCTGAACAGACTTCTTAGACCGTTGTTTGCTTGAAGTCTATTTGTCGTACAATTTTACAAGACTATGCACAGGTATGGTATAAAACTCAAAACACACCTCCCCACGCGTAGCGCATTTTATCACGATATCTACCAACAAATTGCCACGCTATAGTTGACGGTCTCCTCCGCCGATATAAATCTTCTATTGAAAGACGCGCCGTTTTCATCTATTCACTGAGTTTCTTTCAACGCGAAGACAAATATACAGACGCGGTACTGTGCAAACACTCCTGCGGGACGGAGATCAAAGCGCGATAGGATACAGAACCAAGTTTAAATTGGCGCCAACTGACGGGCGCCATTTTGTAGGTTTTCGCGGCTATGAGTTAGATTTTTTCTTCATGAGCCATGCGGGCGATGTGACTATTGACTAAAAATTAAGCGCATTAATTTAAAAAAAAACATTGCGGTTTACCACAATTATAATAACTTTACGAAATGATTAAATAAAAATTAAGTATTCTACAATGTCATAATCAGCTATGTTATTTATTAATAAATAAAATATATATTGTGTATTTTGGATAGTTTGAAAAAAAATAACAATGTCACCGATTTTCTCCTGTACCGTGGAGGAAGTTAACATATATAAATTGACATTAAATACATGGGGTGACTGACTGGGAAAGAATGCCAAAAGGCATTTAATCCACCCTTTGTAATTATTTTTATTAAGGTGTACAATGAAGTATAAATATATAAATTGCACAAGAACAAACATCCGGACCCAGAACAATTATTCGTAGGTCATAAAAACACTTGTTCCATGCGGGATTCAAATCCGCGCCTCTCAGCGCCACGGAGCCACGGAGCCATCTAATTGAAAATATACACAGATATCCAACATCATCATTATCATTACAGCCGATGCCTTCGCAAGTTCACTACTGAGCACAGGTCCCCCAAAGAAAGCTACAAAAAACATATAAGTATTATTAATCAATTATACTTACGTACTTTAAAATAATATTTCAACAAAACTATTTTTATGGTCAAGTCTGTTTCATAGACTAGTTTTATAACTTACTGGCAAGAATTGCTGTAGTTTGAATTAAAAAAAAAGTTATATTATAAACAATGATAAAGCCATTAGGAAAGCACTATTGCAAAACCACATTTTATTTTTTATGTTCACCTTTGTTCACTAACCGGTCTAGAACATTAATTCGTAGCAAAGTCCATAGCAGATACTAACTCGGTCTGTTTAAAAATATTTTTTCCTGGAATGAACTCTACTGTTTGGTGTGTCATTAATGTATCCATATATGTGCTAATATAACTATCCAAATAATTCTGATCTATTCTTCTAACTGATGCGTACAAAAACCAAAAGAATATCTTTAGTACATACTGTAGGCATGTCTTACAACGAATAGGTTTTTTAAAATGTCGTAGCAAATACATGTTGTTTTTGTGCATATTTTAACTTACAATTATCGAGACACAAAGTTGTTAAACAAATTGATACGACCATATTTACATTCAGTTTTTACACAAGTTATTAACAGTATCGTCTCAGGACGGAATGATATACTAGTATGTAACGTAAAGTTTTTATTCAAATATTTTAAATTAAATACGACGAGTAAGACATGTAGGATGTGTAGTGATGTGTGGATGGATGCTGGTGGATGAGGTCCGTGTTGTTTTTTTTTTTAAATCGTTACCTCCACGCTAGGAATTTCTCCTGTATCGTGGCATTTTATAAACACAAACTTCACAAGGACACTCATACAGACCCGGAAAAATTACTTATAGGCCATACAAATACTTGTTCCGTGGCGGATTCGAACCCGCGGCCCTTAGCACTGGAACTCATTGCCAAACCACTTCATCACAGAGCCGTCGATTTTGTCAATTTAGGTAGATAAACCTCTTTCTCTTCCACCAGGAGCCCGTAAAGTAAACAGTTGGATTTGCCTGAATTGTCAAGCTTGTTACGGGTAGGTGGGTTGACGATGGCAGTACCAAACATGCCACATTTTTGACGCTGGATTTCCGTCGCTGGCCTTAGCATTTTACATGTAGCGCAAGAAAGATGGTACATTTCACAGTTGTATATGAACAAAGTACAGATTCGTTCAACGATTTTGAATACGGCCAGCTATCGAAAGCTCTCAGAAATTTCTGGCGAGATTCAATTTTTTTTACTATTGTTAATTGAAGAAACTCTTAACAGAATTATTTTAAAACGATCAGAAGTCGACAAATATTACTATAGTTTTTAGGTGTTTATACTCGGGCATTATCGTAAAAATTAGTCTTTTTTACCTGACTCGTTAATAATTTTTTCTCATCAACTTTATTTTGTTTTCCAAAAGTTTTTTATCTAGTCATAATCATTATTTTAATTTAGCATTTACCTACGAACACCTTTAGGTCACTCCATAAAGTTCAAGACCTATAAGTATATTTATATATAAATCAACAATATATTGTAATGAAAATCTATGATTATAAAAATAATGGAAATATCTTACCTTGGTCAAGTATTTTGTGTTTTTACAGCGATCGATATTTTTCACGACGACGGCCGAGCCCGCAGTGAGTCAAAGTATATCTGTATTTAGTAAAATATTACAAGGCTGCGCCAACACCGAAAATTTCGGATTTTATTAGGTGAAAATAATTGTTATACGAGTAACTAAATAAAATAAAATTAAACAGCCATTTACATTCCTTGGCTTACTATATCTTATATAGGCTTATTTATATCATCTATCGCGTGGTATACGTGATAGATGAATAAATTAAAAAATAAATTGAGTTAAACAATTGATATTTTCAAAAGTTGTCGTGTTTACCGCTCCATGCGGACGTGATAAATCTACACCATAAGCCAATAAAACCACTTTTTCATGTAAAAATAGCAATTAATCGATTTAAATTTAATAATAATAAGTTCAACAATCATTTATCTTTCTGACAATATGATTTTCATATCATTTATATGTTCAATATACTGCCTCGTTGGTCTAGTGGTTGTAGTGGTGCGACTGTTGATCATGAGGTCCTGGGTTCGAATCCCGGGTCGGGCCAAAAAATCAATTATTGAGTTTTCCGACAAAAAATTCTCAGTAATTGCCCGGAGTCAGGAAGTTGGCGATGTCTCGCCCCCGTGCCTCGGAAAGCACGTAAAGCCGTTGGTTCCATGCTATTGTATCTTCTCAGAAATTTCATTGATGGTTAAACTACAGCCATCTAGTCATTGATTTATGAAACACTTAATACTTTTTAATTTATAGCTGCTCTGGAATCTAGCATTTTTAGCTACATTATGTAAATCAATCAAGATTTTAAGAAGAATTCTAATGATAAGCAAGCAAGGGAGGCATATACCTCCCCAAGGTAGGTATGCCACAAACCACGGTCCTGAGCCGCCTGCATACATCGACTTCCTGCATGTCTTACCAGGTCGTCACTCCCTCTAGTGGAGGGTCACTCTACACTTTGCCTAACGGTACGAGGCTGCCACTCGAGAACTTTTTTCCCCCATTGGTTGTCCGTTCTTCGATATATATGTCCGGCACATTGCCACTTCAGCTTACTAATCCATTGTTCTATGTCGTTCACTCTGGTTCTACTGCTGAAAACCCTCTTTTCTAAGTTTACCATGCAGAGAAACCCTGAGCATACCCATCTCCATGGCTCGCTGAGTGACTTTGAGCGTCCTCATATGGTCAACACTGAAGGAGCTAGCAACACGCACTGGTTGTACAGTCTCGTTTTCAGGTTTTGAGGTATACCTGACGAGAAGACATGTCATAATTTCCCGAATGCTGCCCAGCCGAGTTGAATCCGTCGAGTGATCTCTCGGCCGAAGTTGGACTTACCTAGTGCGACTATTTGTCCCAGGTAAACATACTGGTTAGTGCTCCCCTCCGGCATACACTTAACATGATCTTCGTTTTGTCCATGTTCATCTTAAGACCTATCAGTTGGGAGACATTATTGATTTTTTTTTGAAATTATTTAAGAAATATGTCCGCCGGATTGTGCATGTGCTTATTTCTTGTTATTTCGTATTTTAGAGTGTTTTATCGTAATTGTTTTTGTATAGCACAAAAACATAGGACTCAAGAATGTGCTTTAAACTAGATTTTGTAATTGATGCAGTGACGAATATAATAAAATACTTTTAAAATAATATGTTAATTTCAACCATGTAATTTTTATGTTGGATTGTAGTAAGTTACTTTCTACATTATGTGCAGACAACATGGAATTTTAAAACATGTCACGTTTTGGTGTTATTTTATTTTCAAAATTTCATCTTGTTTAAAATTGTGAAATAAATATGTTAACAATACTGTAAATCTTTCTTTTTGCTTAAGTACAACAATTTATTGAGAGTATTTATGCCGATTTCTAAGTAACAAACAGTGTTTTTATTGTTATTTAGAAATCGACAAAATACTTAATAAAAATAACAATATGAAAGGAGTAGTATACAGGTATATATATATATATTTTTTATATATATATATATATATATATATATATATATATATTAATTCTATAGTTATGTATGATGAATTAGTAGTTAATAAACTAGGTTCCAGGCGGCGCTGTTGTCGCGGCAGTTTTTACGTTAGAGATTCTTATCTATTTCCGTATCTACACTCTTATCTATGGTTAGTCCTGCGCTTGATCTCTCTCCGGTCGTGTCGGTTTACTGTCCCATCAGATTATGAGAGTGAGGGAATAGGGAGTGCACCTGTGCTTGCGCGTATATTTGAGCACTATAATCCTGTCCTGCGCCGATGGCTAGTCTCCGTTGAGGCAGGCCGCCGTGGCCGAAATTCAGTCTGGAGAACATTATTATTATTTTTGGGGTATCTATATAATTTAGCCTGGCGCGGTCATTTTCGAGCACGGCTTCCGGCAAGTACATGTAATACGGCAATTTCCGGTCCACGAGATCGTATTTCAGAGCGAGCTCCTGTTGAAGAATTCTGGCTACTAGGTTGTGCCTGTGCAAGTACTCAGAGTTAGAAAGTGCCGAACAACCGGAGATGACATGCCTAAGTGACTCACCAGGATGGCGACAAGCTCGACGGACGTCGACGGTGCCATCCTTTAGGATTTATCTCCGATAGTTGTTGATCTTAATAACCTGATCCTGTATTGCATAGACAAAACCTTCGGTTTCCCCCGAAAAGGTCACCGAAACGTAGCCAGTTGAGGGAGGCGACTATATCTACTAAGGGCTCATGTAGAGCCCTGTAGTACCTCCCGTGGAGCTCCTTCTCCTTCCATACGGTCTCCCGGTCGGAAATGCTTTGTACTGCCGGGTCCTGCCATTGCTCGTTGGCTAAGGATAGAGGGGTAAGCCCTTTATCACTAGAAATGACGTCATTATAGAATGGATCATCCGATCTTGTCAGGAAGTAATCACGGAGGCTGCACACTTCGCGATTATGCATGGTGAGCTCAGGAAGCCACGCCACCATGCTTTCACGGCAAGTACAGCCTCATTACCAACGATCTCGGATGATGCATCCTATGGGACGTCATGGTAGTGCGGACTTTTCTATCCAGGGCGTTCAGTTCAGTCTGAGTCCACTTGAGTATGCCAAAGGTATACATGAGGACAGGCATGACCCAGCCGTTATATGCGTGTGCCTTATTCACACCGGGCAAAAGGCTGTAAGCACTTTGGTCAAGCGTGCATAAAACATGTCGCAAACTGACTGTTTCATACCAGCCTCATCGATACCGATGTTCTGTGACATACCCAGGTATCGGTATGTTGCAGCCTCGGAAAGGGTTCTTAAGTTGACGGGCATAGATAAGTCTATGCCCTCAGAGTTAGCAACCCTTCCCCTTTCAACATGGAGGACAGCACACTTATCCGTCCCCAGCTCCATTCCAATAGAATTGCTAAATTCACAAGGGGTGTTTAGCAATTCCATAAGATGGGAGTGACTGGAGAGAGGGATATGGATGACCTCAAATTATTCGCAATTTGAGGTCATCCATATAGAAAAGGTGGGTCACTTTTGTACCTCCTTTCCGAAACTAAAATCCCCTCCCGGAGCCCTCCAGTAAAGTACTGAGAGGGTTCAAAGAGAGGCAGAACCAGATTGGACTCAGACAGTCGCCCTGGAATATACCCCTTCTTATCCTTATGCGGCTTTCCACAGCCGTCATCCGCTTGCCTAGATGACAGCGGATCGTACTCCACTGCCCCATACACTGCCCAAGGAAGTCTCGAACTGTACAGTCAATCTTGTATAGCTCGAGACCTGTTGGGGCACCGAGTCAAATTCCTTTCTGTAGTCTATCCAGGCGGTGGAGAAGTTCCGACGGTTGCGTTTCACCACTTTGCCAATGACCGCGTCAATGAGGAGTGGTTCCTTGGTTCCACGACCGCCGCCCCGACATCCATTTTAAGCGCCCGAATCACTTGATTTGAGTCCAGGTGACGAGTGATTCTCGCGCTCAAAATGGATGTTAGTGTCTTGTATATGGTCGGTAGACTCGTGATGGGGCGGTATTTGCTCGGTCTGTGGTACCCTGGTCTTTAGGAACCAAATGAGTGATCCCAGTAGTGAAGAGGCTTGGAAGCAATTTCTGGTTGAGAGCCGTACACACTTTGAACCCCTTCAGCCAGTAGTGATGCAGCCCTTCAAGCCCCGGACTTTTTATTATTATTATTATTATTATATTCAATATAGTTAGATAAGATATCATGCAACAAAAAATAACGTTGGATTCTGATTTTTAGGCGCTAGTAGAACATACGCGTAGACTTTGCGCTTAAGACATACAATTAATTTTATTTCAGAAAAAATGAACTGACGTTTCAGTTTGTTAGCATTCTTACAGCCTAGTAAAAGTTCGTTGCTGAAAATAGGTCTCCCCCATGAATTTTTGCATAGTTGTGTTAAGAAGATACACGAAATATTAAAATGAAATAGGTATCGTAGCAACGTCACTTGTTGATTGTCATGTTATTGTAAAACTATAAAATAAAAATTCTATTAATTTTTTCTTATATTTTTATTTAAAACTAATGTATATGTTTTAAATCTTAACATGGTAGCAGAGCGAAAAAAAAGCAATTAAGCTTTGTGAATACAAAAGTTCTAAATCTAGGATATACATTTGGTTGCAACCAATATATATATGTATATTACCTTATTTGAAACTTTTGAAGATGGATAAATCAATAGTTGAAGCGTCAAAGGTACAGGTAGGATACCTAGATTCTAAGAACTAGAAGACGTGGACGTTTAAAATTCTCATCGTG
This sequence comes from Parnassius apollo, assembly GCA_907164705.1. NCBI lineage: Eukaryota > Metazoa > Arthropoda > Insecta > Lepidoptera > Papilionidae > Parnassius > Parnassius apollo. Next base: position 15,385,286 of record CAJQZP010001449.1, on the reverse strand, counting down.
CTTAGAGCTATACCCGGAGCAATGGATATCATTGAAGGTAAACGATATAAGCCCATGCTATCGGATACAGCTACAGCAGAAGAGAATCAGAAATATGAGAATGAATTAAAAGAGTTTGTGAATGTAGATAGTACAATCCTAATAATATTTCGTACGAACATGTCTGAAGAGACACTGCAGCAAGTCATGCGTTTCACTTCTTCGAAAGAGATGTGGGATGAATTAAACCATCTTTACAATGGGGAAACGGAAGTTAAAAGTTACGAACTTTGTCTTGATTTCTTTAAATATCAAAAGGAAAGCAATCACAATATGGCTACCCATATATCGACTTTAGAGAATATTTGGCACGAATTAAATAAAAATTTAGAGTCAGCAGAAAATCTTCCTGATATTTTGCTGATTTGTAAAATTCTTGACACATTTCCAGTTCAATATTTTGGATTCAAAGGCAGTTGGCTCTTAATGGCAAAAAAGGATAGAACAATTAAAAATTTAACTGTCAGAGCAGATGTTGAGAAGCTGAGGCACTATACGCAAAAACAGAAAGAAAAATTAGCGGAAAAGATAAGAATTGGAAGAAAGTTTTCAAATGTGATTACTGTGGGGAACAAAGACATAGAGTAAGGAAATGCAAGAAGTGGATCAGTGAAGGAACCAAACAGTTTTATTGATGTACAATTTAGTAGATACGACAAATTGGTATGTGGATAATGGCGCTACCAGTCACATAACCAATGGAGGGAATTTTTTCGAACATTTTGAATATTTTAAAAACTTCCCACACTGTCATAGGGGATAATGGGCAAAGTATCGAGGCTGTTGGAATTGGTACTGTCCGTGCTGAAGCTTATGTTAAAGGTGGAGTAGAAAATATTTTACTAAAGGACGTTTGGTATGTACCTTCGATTACAAGAAAGCTATTTTCTGTGCTTGCTGCACAAGATCGCTCACCGAATTGTTTTTTCGAATCAATTGCTGAGGCCTGTTCATTGAGAGTAAATGAAAAAGTTGTGCTAACTGGAAATAGGCAAAGACATGGAGGGTTATTTAAACTGAATTTAAAGTGTGTACCACCTACGCTACATATTAATCAGAAAACAACTTCCAATTTACTCCAAGTTTACCATAAGAGGATGGCGCATCAAAATAAGAGACACGTAAGACAGTTGATAGATAAAGAGCTCGGCATTAAAGTGGCTCTGGACAAAGAACTTTGTGAAGGATGCATAAATGGTAAAGCCCACCGCAAAAGTTTTGGAACGAGACCAAGAGCATCAAAGGCAGGTGAAATTTTTCATACCGATGTTTGCGGGCCTTTCCTGTAGGTATTCATTTCAGAAATACAGATACTTTGTTTTATTTAAAGACGACTTCACCAGTTATCGCTTTAACTATTTTCTGAAAGAGAAGTCAGAAGTAGCTTCAATGCTTAATAATATGGTAGCAGAAATAATGGCGTCTGGGCATAAAATAAGAGAAATTATTTCTGATAATGGGGGAGAATTTGATAACCAGAAGGTCCGGGACATTTTACGCATTAATGGTATTATTCAAAGATTAACTATGCCATATACTCCCGAACAAAATGGAGCATGCGAAAGGGACAATTGTAGAGGCTGCACGTTCGATGATGTATGCTCATGAAGAAATACCATAAGGACTGTGGGCTGAAATCGTAAATACCACTGTTTATATTTTAAATCGAACAGTGCCAACGACGATTGCAGGAAAGTCTCCTCATGAATTGTGGCATGGCAAAAAACCAGCTATTAAACATCTGAGAATTATAGGTTGTCAGTGTTATGTTCATATTCCTAAACAAAAGAGAATGAAACTTGACAAGAAAGTTCAAAAAGGAATACTGATAGGATACTGAAGGAGACAATGGTTATCGAATTTGGAATAAAACAGATCATAAACTTATTCGCTCCAAGGATGTTACTTTTCAAGAAATACCTTTGGTAGATAAATCAAATAACCTTCTAACTGATGACGTAGAAACTATAGCAAAATGTAATCAGTTTGAGTTGCCGGATTTTTCTGCCTTATCTAATGTCACAAATGATAATGAAATACTTCAAGAAGTCATTTCCAATGATGAGATTGAGGGATCTCAAGAAAGGGTTACTGCAATGGAAGAAAAAGGTGATATAAATGAACAGGAACCTTCCAGGAACAGGAACCAGTTGATAGTTGTGAAAGTGTTCCCAGACTACATCTTGACAATGAATCGGCTATAAAGCTAGCCCGTGATCCACCATTTGAAATGCACCATCGAACCAAATATATTCGTATACGACACTTCTTTATAAGAGAATGTGTTAAGCAAAGAAAGTTAGAGGTGCTGAAAACATGTGCTAAAGACCAGCTTGCTGATATATTAACAAAACCTTTATATAAGCCACGAGTTTAGGAATAAAAATGGGCAAGTACTAAAAGGAAGGCGAATGTTAAGAAGATACACGAAATATTAAAAAGAAATAGGTATCCTAGCAACGTCACTTGTTGATTGTAAAACTATAAAATAAAACTTCTATTAATTTTTTCTTATATTGTTTATTTAAAACTAATGTATATGTTTTAAATCTTAACAAGTTGCCACTATAGTTGGCTGTTTTCCATAGTTGCCACGCTGGACGGTACCGTGTTGACAATCGCAGTTTTAATTTTTGGTTGTAATTAGGAAGATGCTGCTGCCCATCTCCTGGTTTGTTTGCTTGTGACACTTTTACGACGCCAATGGGAAGATATGCGTTAGTTCTTTCACCTTCTCACACCGCCACTACACGTTTACATTTTATACGTAGTAGCTACCCTGCAGCTATTTTATGGTGGTACCCGTAGCACGAATGGGTCGACTAAACCGAAGAAGGAGCACGCTCGCACAGAAAACCAGCGTTAAATAGCAGCTTAATGCTAATGTGTTTTATATAGTGAGTGTAGAGAAATGGAGACCGTTTTTACTGGAAACGAGGCATTCAATCTTAGTCCTTACGGGTTAGATTCCTAAGATGTAGATGTCTATGGGCCAAATCATACACTTACCATTAAGAGTGAGCTGTGATAACAGTCAACATGACCAGTCAAACATGTTTGAACAATCAAACATGACCTCTCCATGCCCTCCCTAATATCTTCTGTGACTTGAAGTAACGCTAACGAGGCGACTTGTTTGTGTACCAATGATTCAAGGGCTTGAGGGGCCAATAGAAATTGGCCTAAAATGGGAAGGTAGCGATGGATTTGATACTTTAGCAAGGGGCAAGATACAAGCTTTTAGCCATAACTTGGGGAAAACACCAGTAGAAAGTGAGGAATTGATAAAGTGGGTGAGAACTGGAGCAATAATATCGATTATGAAAGGTATCATGATCTACTCACCTCATCATAGCCGGTTGCGCAAGATTTTATTGAAATTATGGATTTTCTAGTATCCTCATCAGTCACTGAACTAAAATTGAAAAAATTACACGATAACAAAGGCATTGAAATAAGTTCCTTGAGACTCGTAACTTTGGTGGAGGAATGCAAACGTGAAGCAGAGGAGAAGTGGAATTGAAGAAGGATTAGAGAATTGGAATGTGCTTGTTTACCATCCTTATTATTTTAATTAATTTTCACATTTGTGACAGAATAATTGAGGTGGTGGATGACGTATCACGTTGCCTTGTGAATACCCCAAATTTAAATAGGTGGACTGCATGTGCTTACACAAAATATTTTTTTATTTCTTAACAGCGGGTTTAGAAAGTGTTCCTGCAGCACCAAGCGAGAGTTGGTTCGATACATTGAAATATGACGAACGACATGAGGAAGAATGTGCATGTTAACTTTTTTTTAACATTGTTAGATTATACAGCGTAATAAATTTCCTTTGATTACATAGCAACATATACTGGACAATAAAAAAAATAATAATTACTCTAATGAATATGTAAGTTAACTTAATTGCGTGTTACGTAAAGGCATATACAGAACATACACATGGATCAATATTTATGAGGGAATCATAACAATAAAAAAGATATTCAATGATTTCCATCATTGGCATCAACTGTACTTTCCTTTAACTACACTTCGATTACTGTAAAATTACAGCATGTGTATATTATGTCCCACTGCTAGGTAGAGATCTCTTTTCATTTCTGCTTTATGGGGCGATTTCTCCATTGCGCTCCTCCAGTGAAGAAATGTTTTGAAAGAGAAAGTTCATAATATTTTCCATTAATCCACAACTATCCAAAATATTTTGTCATTTTATTTATTTCTTACCTAAATAATAGGCATTGTGTGTTTGAAATAAGGTACTCGTAATAATAAACTTAAGTAACCTAACTACCTTTTTAGTAGGTACCATACAATAATTTTCTAATCAGGTTACTAAAAGTCATAAATGTCAAAAAAATATTAGTAATTTTTTCAAGACGTTGTGGAGGCAGTTAAATTATTCACAAAATTGTTATATATTTTTTTAATTTTGAACACGATGTAGCTCATTGAACAAATTTAATTAACAGGCATACAAATTTCCTCACGATGCCTTCATCGCCGGGCAAGTGGTAAATCAGCATTGAAAAGTACCATTAACAATTTCATTAGTGCCGGCGTGGTTCAAGCCCAAGTCGCACGTGCTGTAAAATTACGGCTAGCGCTAAGCCTCTGAGCTACCACGCATTTAGGTTTCCTTATCCAAAACTGATTTTTGTATACCTCACAACCTTCTATTATGTAAAATGCACACAAAAAAAATAAAAAAAAATAATCATAAAAATATTTCTTAAAAAAACTTACAGACAAAATTATTTTATATTAAATATATAAAAAAATCAACAAACATGTTACAATGAATTCATTTACATACGACATACGGACAAACTCGTCACACAAGGCACACACACATATCCACATTTTTTTGCATATCAGTCTCATAATCACTCACACACACACACACACACACGCGCGCGCACGCACACACACGCACACGCACACACACACACACACACACACACACACACACACACACACACACACACACACACACATACACACACACACACACACGCACACACACACGCACACGCACACGCACACGCACACACACACACACACACACAGACGCACGCGCACGCGCACGCGCACGCACGCGCACGCGCACACACACACGCACACGCACACGCACACGCACACGCACACACGCACTCACACAACACACACACACGCACACACACACACACAACACACGCACACGCACACACACACACACACACACACACACACACACACAAACACGCGTGTATTTTTACTTGTGTATTTAATATTTGTAAAATATATATATTTTGTAAACTTGATAGTAAACTGTTATCTTTATCAGTTAAAATTATTGCATAACTGCTCTGTACTTAAATGCTTGTACTATGTTTTGTAGGAAGACCCTGACATTTAAGATACAGGCTCTGCCTAGTTTAGATGTCAGTAGCTTCATATTAATTGTAGAAGTACTTAACTATAAGCTTAGTTTTGTTATTTCTTGTTATAGAGTGTACTTAATCTTAAAGATGCAATAATGATTATTATTAGCAGGTTTGTAATAAAAACTTTTTTTAATGGACTTTATTTACAATACAAGTGCTAAAGTTAAAAAAAATTCAATATAAGTAAAATGAGAGCATCAGCAATGTAGTCGAAGTCAATTAAATACGCTTTATTAAATATAACTCAAAAACTGTTGATCAGATCTTGATGAAGTTTATATGGGACCAGTTGAAAAGCACCAGCTTTCAAATAAAAGAAGAATCATCAAAATCGGTTCACGCAGACAAAAGTTCGGAGGTAATCAAATTGAAAACCTCTCCCTTTTTTGAAGTCGGTTGAAAGTGGATTGTAACGAAGAAAGAAACGTTTCTTATTACAGGACATGCCCGGAATCAATTATATTATTTTTTAAATTGTTGATGATTGAAACGATTTAATTTATTCGGCATAATTCTTTATATTTCTATTAACAGATTAAGCAAGGAAACTCAATTTGTATAGTAATCGGATACAGCAGCTTCCACGATTATGTCGGCTGACGGACAGACTGAATTGATGGAGCCGCTTCGTTCTACCGACGTCAATCTTCATAATAATATACGAAGTTATCGACTAGGCATAAATCATTAATTGTGGGTTCTAAGCATTATTTGGGCATTGTTCGTTTATTAGAAAGAGATTTTGTTACGTGAATTTGTAAAATGAAATGAAATGAGTATTACCAATTTTTTTTAAATAGTGTTTTATGTATTAATTTTACTGATTTTTCGGAACTCGAATTTTGAACTCGAAATTCGAATTTATCGGAAACCGATTTAATTGCTAAGTTGAGCTTGCGATCTACTTGACACTCAAAATGGTAAGAAATACCAAACCTAAAATTAATAAAAAATAGAAAAATACTTCTCGTTAGGTTTCCGGCTTCGTCCCAGGGCAGAGCTATTTTCCGAACCAATGAACCATGAGGATAAAAAATACCTACAATAGGCATAATGTAATGTAATCTATATATTCAATAAAAATTATTCTATTCTATCGTTCAAAAACTAAAAATAAGTAATATAATAATTTCCATACAATAGCTTTGGGAATCTGAGCTTTAAATATTTAATACATTGCGTCTAGCACCGCGACTTTAGAATCCATCAAATGAAAATTATTTTATGTTTTTGATGTCATTTTTTGATTTTAAGCTATTGCATAGCTTCTATCGCGGGCCTTGAGCGCGGGGACCGAATCCAGAAATTTCGTAACGAAAAAAACTCTCACGCTCCCCACTCCGACGGGCACGGAGGTGTGGCGTTGAAAGCCGTGCATCGTCTAACGTCGTTTCAGTTCGGTAGACTTCGGCACGGTGTTTGTGTGCGTGCGACTAGACGTATGCGTGTACACTAGCTGCTAACTCAATGATAAAAATTCCTGAATAACCTACATGTTTTGTAAGATATTAAAAATATTTTAAACAATTTTAACTTCTCATTTATTCAATAAGAGAAAAAAAATTGTTTTCTTGTCGGTCACCACGCTCAAAAAGTGTAACTTGATTTAATATCAAAGACTTAACTGCATAAATAAAATAAATAAATAATTGCATAAGTTGATAAAAAATGCTATGCAATAGCTTTACCGCGGCAGTCACCGAGTGCCACACGTATTTTTTATAACAAGTTTAATCTTTTTAAATTATTTGTACGTTGTTGGATTTTTTATTCTTTAAAAAGGAGTAGCATTATATATTGTTACAATATTTTAAGTACGTGTTTATAAGAAGTTAAGTAACACATATGCCCTAAAGTGTAGCACTAATGGGTCGATTCGACCGGGGCACACACTCACTCACAGAATACCAGGTAAAGTAGCAGCGCAATGCTGCTGTATTTCATATCGTGAGTGTAGAGAACCGGATACCCATTTACTGGAATCTAGGCATTCCATTTTAGCCCCCAGGGGTGACAACGCATTTGCATTTTGATTCTTAGTTGAGGATATGTGTGGAAGTCTGTCAGTCACAGCATCCACTTGCCATCAGGTGGACTGTGTGCTCGTTAATCACCCAATGCTATTAAAAAAATAATAATAAATAATTATACATTAAGCTATCACGACTCTAATTTGCTATTATACTCTACAAAATGTAGAGTACCGTAACTGATAATAGCTCAATGTGAAGTGTTCCATAGTGATCTTTACCTGCAGGTTTTATGAAAATCAGATGAATTTTTAAATTATTATTCTTGTACATCTATGCTATCACGACTCTAATTTGCTATTATACTCTACAAAATGTAGAGTACCGTAACTGATAATAGCTCAATGTGAAGTGTTCCATAGTGATCTTTACCTGCAGGTTTTATGAAAATCAGATGAATTTTTAAATTATTATTCTTGTACATCTATGCTATCACGACTCTAATTTGCTATTATACTCTACAAAATGTAGAGTATCGTAACTGATAATAGCTCAATGTGGAGTGTTCCATAGTGATCTTTACCTGCAGGTTTAATGAAAATCAGATGCATTTTTAAATTATTATTCTTGTACATCTATGTTACAGTATAAACGTTTTTCTCATAAAAGATATATGGTTACACTGATGGGGTTTTGTTAAGGCTGTACTAAATGTATGATAGTCCTCTCCAATCTATCTACATGGTGGTATTGGACTTAATATAATAAACTTTAAATTATTCACAATTCATATTAACCAGACACAAAAAACATATTATTGCACAAATATTGGCTCCCGCTAAAATATGAACCCAGGATCTACAAGACTTGCTACTCTGATCACTAAGACACATGGTCTTTGTTATTATAGAAATAGAGCAATAAATTTAAGTTAGTTGAAATACAATAAATTTACTATTGTAAAATTTCGCAAAATATTTTCTCTAAACTGCCAAAATGACGACAGCAAAGCGGAAGTGACGCGGCGATGCGCGTGCGCCGAACTTCCTGCCGCGTGCGGACCAAAATGGCGGCTGTCGGCTTCCGTTCGGAAGTTAGAGCTAGAGGGTGTCGCTTGACTTTGCACAGATATAAATTATGGGGATGCTGAGCCATTGTTTGCGTTTTCACAATCATTCCTCGTTTAGATAGTTTCTCACATTGCTATTAGTAATAGAGACTTGAATATTTGATAATCTTAATACTGTTACAGGGTAAAACGGTGGAGTAAAAAATGTTGAATAAAACTGTATAATCAAAAAAATTGTTTAGTAAATGATCATACTAAATATAAGCGAGAATGGAATAATATTAACTTGTGTGGACTCTACTCTTCCATAGCACTTACATTACTATTTGCATGACCTTTACATAATAACTAAATACAAAATAGTTATAAGAAAACTATCATTAATCACGCCAAAGGTAGGTACAATAGTCTTCAATACTTGATTGATAAATACGGACTTCAAATAGAAGTAATAGTGTAAAATTATAATTATATATTACTAGCTGTACCCCGCGGTTTCACCCGCGTATATCACGCGTCTCTGCCGCGCGACATGATATGACACCTCGCTCATTTAGTTCAATCATTTTAGCTAAAAAATTTGCAAAATTAATGGAGTACTTTTATCTATCGGCATATACACGTTATACAGAAAATGTAAATTTTATCCACTTCCCCCCCCCCCCCCCTATTATTTAGCTTTCTATTGGTAAAAATTGATTGAAATTGGTCCAGTAGTTTCGGACTTATTTGGTACAAACAAACTAACAAAAACATCTTTTCTCTTTATAATATTATATATATAAGTATAGATAATGATTTTTTACGTATCTTTTTTTATTTTTTTTTGTTCTGTTTTTAATATTTGTATAAAGATAATATCTACAAAACATAAGCCATTAAATTTATTGGGTCAGAGTTTCCCTGTAAACGATATTTGATGTTTTAATTTTTTATTTTGTGGCCGCAAAATAAATTGATTTTTAGGAGCGATAGGCCTACATGGCGACAGGTTAAAACAAGCCTAAAGATGGCCATCAGCGTCTTCTTAATGATGACCAGAAGCCATCGTGCCAAACGTGGCAACTATGGTAATTACATGAGGAAATATATGGGGAGGCTATGTTCGGCAGTGGACTTTGGTAGGCTGAAATGATGATAATAATTTTATAAGATGAGGGTGACAAGCGCGTACACAGTCCACTTGACGGTAAGCGGATGCAGTGGCCCACGGACATCTACATTTATTTTCGATTAAGAATCAAAATGCAGATGCGCTGTCAACCCTGAGGAGTACGATTCAAATACTCGTTTCCAGTAAAAATGGTCTCCGGTTCTCTACACACAGCAGCATTAACCTGGTATTTTACGTTGGTATTCTGTCAGAGCGTAGTCCTTCCCCGGTCGGACCGACCCATTCGTGCTACAACCATAATATAGCTGCAGCGTGGCTCTACCACGTATACTGAAAATTATATTTTATCCTCTTTTGGCGTTATATATCACCTCATTTTTTTTCTTCGACGAATATCATTAAATTATGCGAAACTAATAATGGCATCGAGTAAACGAAACAGCCGTGGTAGCTCAGATGGTTAACCCTCGCTGTAAATTTAACAGAACACGAGTAACCCGGGTTCGATCCCCGCCGGCACCAATAAAATTGTTAATTGCAATTTTAAGTGCTGATTTACCACGTGCTCGGCGATGAAGGAAAACATCGTGAGGAAACCTGCATAGCTGAGGAATAAGGAAAAAATAATTCTAAGACATGTGAAGTTCGCCAACACGCATTGGGGCAGCGCGGCAGTCACTTCCTTGCCCTAAAACCCTCTCAGAAATGAGGGGAGGCCCACGTATCATGTTTGTACAGCAGCAGCATCAAATGTGCTAATCGTTTGGTAGGTAAGCTACGATCGGCAATCCGTATGCTAAACGTGGCTATTAAGACAAATCTTTCATTTAACAGGGGAGTTTCATGTCCAGCTGTGGCCCTCCACAGGTCGATATAGAAGCAGAGGAATATATAATATATTCATTCCTATTATCTAAGAGTCACAGATGATAGGGAATTCTAGGATGCAAAGGTTGTCATTAAGATCACCAATTACCTGAACATAGTGTATTCGGAGAACTAAAAAAAAACATCTAATAAGGAGGAGCCTGTGTTCAGCAATGGACAAATAAAAATTGATGGTAGGACAGTGGTTAACCGTTCGGTTTCGGTGCTGCACAGTTGCACTTCAAATCTCGCATGAAACAAGTGTTTGCATGACCTAAAATTATTGTCCGGGTCAGGATGTTTGTCCATGTGCAATTCATGTATGTACAACGCCATACAAAATAACACTGCGGGATAAAATATTACTGTGTGGGAAACTTTTTTTAAAGTTATATTTAATCAGTTTATTCAGTTTGAGTTTATTAAAAACTCATATCAACGTTAACTGCCACCGGTTAACAGTCTGATAACGATAAAAACGAGACGAAGTAGTGAAGAAAACAATTGACTTTTAATGCATAGTAAAATCCGACTTCAAAAAAGTGATAATAATAAAATAATTTTATATTCTGAACTATTCGATTCACTACGTCTTAGCACCGACTTTAAAATGTGAAGACTTCTGATGTGATTATTTGTAGTCGGCTGTAATTTTTTACCCTTTTGGGAGAATTGGGGAATATCACAATTTTTTCGTCTAAATCTTGATATATGAACTTAAGTTGTATTCAATTGAGATGGATAACATTAAAAATATTATGAAACTGATGTAGAGTGTCTTAAATGAGAACTTTTATCCCTTAACATGGACCGCCATGACCGAAATTCAGTCTGGATGGCATTAGTACATACTTACGTAAATTGCACATGAACAATAATTTATTTACAGGTTATACAAATATTTGATCGGTGCGTAAACAACCCGCGGTCTGCGCTACGGAGCGTTCAAATTACAATAATGTACTTCGCGCAGGTTGGCACTTAGCGGATAAGAGGCAAACGCAACGGGGAATTCCATGTGCTTGAATACTTTTATTTGATATGAAGTAATATAGAACCCATCACATCATCATCGTTCGTCACTATTACAGTCCATTACAAGTGCTGCTGAAAGGCATCCCCCATAGATTGCAACAAAGCATAGTCCTGAGCCATCTGTATCCTTCGAATCCCAGCATGTTTCGTCAGGTTATCTCTCCAACTAGTGCCGGGTCGCCTAACGCTACGCTTATATTTACGAAGCTGCTACATGAGAACCTTAAGCTTGATCCTTCACCGATGGCTGTATGAGGAAATCAAAGTCACTTAACGAGCTATAAAGGGGGCTACGCTCGGAATTTCTCTATGTGATAATATCTCGTAGAAGAAAAGGAGTAACTGACATAACCCAAAAAATTATTACGCAGTGGCCAGGCCTTATAGCGCGAAGAAATTCATCATGCAATGTTGATTAAAAGAGTAGTAATGATTTACGTTCCTTTACACGGAACGTTAAATGCGTAAAACATGAGACATGTGCAAAGCGCATACAATTATTGTTTGATATTGTTCGTGAGTCATAGTTTCTGGACGATTTCCAACATCCAACTATAATTTTAACGGGTGCAATTATTCTATGAAATTTGGTAGCACGCTAAAATCGAAGACATTACTTTAAAGTAGCTGGACGACCGAACTTCACATCGCGCGTCCTTACAAAAATGAATTCCCATCATTCATCATCATCATTACAGTATATGATACGAGTCTGCCACTCGAGAACTTTTTCCCCCATCGGTTACCGGTTCTTCGAGCTATATGGCCGGCCCATTGCCACTTCAGCTTACTAATCCGTTGAGCTATGTCAGTCACTCTGGTTCTACTGCGTATATCCTCATTTCTAAGTTTATCACGCAGAGAAACCCCGACCATAGCCCTCTCCATAGCTCGCTGAGCGCCCCTGAGTGTCCTCATATGGCCAGCAGTGAAGAACCAGGTCTCAGATCCATAAGTCGTCTGGCAACACGCACTAGTTGTACAATTTAGTTTTCAGATTTGGAGGTATACCTGACGAGAAGATGTGTCGTATTTTCCCAAACGCTGCCCAACCGAGTTGAATCCGCCGAGTGACCTCTCGGCTGAAGTTGGACTTACTTAGTTGGACGATTTGTGCCAGTTAAACGTACCCGTTAACAACTTCGAGCATAGTGCTCCCAACAACTACCGGCATAGGTATGACATGGCCATTAAACATGATCTTTGTTTTGTCCATGTTCATCTTAAGACCTATCCGTTTGTAGACACCATTGAGGTCATTGAGCATAGTGCTTAGGTCCTCCAGCGATTCTGCCATAAGGAGTATATCGTTGGCAAATCGAAGGTGAGTGATGTACTCGCCATTGATATTAATACCGTACCCTTTCCAGTCCAGTAGCTTGAAAATGTCTTCCAATGCAGCGGTGAAGAGTTTCGGGGATATAACGTCACCCTGTCTTACACCTCTGCAGTTAGTGGCTATCCGAGTCTGCAGAGTTCAGATTCGGATAGCCATCGTAGCCCTACTGTACTAACACTTCAGCATTTCAGCACTTCGATATACCGACAACTTCAACTTCAACTTGGCACCGCTGAAGGGACTGTAACACCGCCAAAATTTAGACGGAATCAAAAGCTTTCTCATTGTCCACATACGCCAGGCAAAGTGGCAGATTGTACTCTTCGGTCTTCTGTACAATCTACTGCAGGATATGTATATGGTCTATGGTACTGAAGCCTTTTCGGAAACCGGCTTGTTCGGGAAGCTGGAAGTCGTCGAGTCTGCGTGCGAGACGATTCGTAATAACTCTCGAAAACAGCACGTAGACGTGGCTCAGAAAGGAAATCAGATTGTAGTTCTTCAAGAGAGCGTTGTCGCCTTTCTTGAAGAACAAGACAACCGCACTTCTTTTCATGCCTCCGGAGTAGTACCACCATGGAGGACGGAATTGAAGAGCTTCTGGATTAAAGTACCGGTGTCTCACCCGATTTCAGAAGCTCCGCTGTAATTCCATCCTTATCGGGGGCCCTGCCATTTTTAAGGTGCTGGAGAGCCATTCTAATCTCGCTTATTTCAGTTGCCTGTATGCTGTCAAATCTGCCGACGACTGCAGCTTCAGTTCCCGTCTAACAGCCATGAGATTAAGAGTATGATCGGAGAGTTTTTGTGTTCTTATGCGGCGAGTTTTGGAGAACTCATCTCCGACCGCATGGACAGTTTTCAGGAGTTTATCATTCATATCGTCTACTGCATTGCAATCTTCTAGGCACTAAAAGCGGTTTTGTGACTCGAGCTGAAAGGTTTCGGGAGTCTGAATTAGAGCACGAGGGGGACGGAGCGTTGACTATTTCCCTCTGTCGCCTTTTACGACACCCCCATAGCTTATGGGGTACAGGATATTCTTGACCGCCACTGTACGGCAGAAATAAGTTCTCACATAATCAAATAATACTTTCATAATAATAATAATGTCCTCCAGACCGAATTTCGGTTACGGTGGCCTGCCCCAACGGAGATTAGTGTACTAGAGGATCATAGTGCCCAAGTGTATACGCAAGCACAGGTGCACTCTTTATTTCCTCGCTCTCATAGTCCGATGAGACAACCGGAAACCGGAAACCGGAAAGTGATAGACATTGCCAACACGGTCGTTAGACACCGTCAACTTCCAACTTCGGGCAACTACTGAGAATTTCTTAACGGAAAAACGCAATAACTGATGATTTTTTTGGCCCAACCCGCGGTTCGAACCCGGTACCTGATGGTCTGCAGTCGCACTTCTACCCACTAGATGAACGAGGTAGTCTCACAGATTACATTAATCTAGATAAACTTGGGGTGTCAAATAATATCTCAATATAAAATTCAATCCTAACCTTTAGAGCCGTTTCGAAGAAATGCATGACTTAAAATTATATTATGTGTAAAATACAAGATTAAAGATACCTTGTTACTTAGTGGTCAACATTCTGCATGTAAGACTTGTTGGGCCAGAGTTTGATATCCAGATAAAGTTAATGTTAGTGTAATATTTTTTGCCGGTAACAATCATCGGTATATGGTAATAAAAACTATCCGGTCTTGGGACATGTCCAAAAGCTCAGTATTACGGAAACAAAATTGCAGCGTTGGATTAGCGACGTTTAGAGCGAGACTGCACACGTAACTAGCACAACCGGGTCTCAAAGTACGTGACGTGGCAGATAAGCTTCGGTTTCTTTAAGACAGTCTGTTAAGGTGGTACGGACACGTCCTACTTAAGCCGGCAGAGTATGTTGGAAGGAGATCCCCTGATAATGTTGTGGACGTCGGAATGGGGGTTCAGTGGACTCACTACCTTGGACGCTTCAGACCGGACAAAGTGACGGACGGATGAGCAGTAAACCGGACCTCTTCAATAGCCGGGAAAACGCATGGAAGAAGAAGATGAAAAAGAGCAATTATTATCGGTAGAGAATTATTCAGTCATAATCATAAGACTGGGTTTATTACGGGATCCTCGTCACGTACGATGTGCGCTACTTTCTTTAATTATATTTGCTTAAAAAAATAGGATACTTGTTAATTAGTTACTAGGGAATTAGTTTTTAAATTAAAAACTTTAATTTACATCCACCTATATTTATGACGTTTGGTTGTTATTTGATTGTTATATATTTTGTTACCGAAGTCCCCTTCTCTTAGAAATGGCAAAGAAGCAGCCACTTGCGTCAATTTTGTAAACGGAACAGCTTTTGGGAGGCTAGTTCATATAATGCATTTAATACGCTTACAAAATTAAATAATAATTATGTACAATTTTATTTTAGAACATGTTTCAATTAAATCTGTTGCTATATTGTATCTTCGCCCTTTGAAAACTTACTAAAAAAGGATATCTGCAGAGTTTCTCATGCTGTATCTTTTTCAGACAGATGGACCTCATTTTGAAATTGTAGTAAATAAAGGATGTACTGACGTTTGACAAACGTAATTTTAATTTTTAACGTTAAAAAATTAATAATTTCTATTACAAAGTTAATAGATTACAAATATAAAATTTGCACATGTCAAACGCAAAAAACGGCCTGCAGTCTAAAGATTGTAGAATCAAATGTTAACAATTCGTAACACGGATACTAGCATCTCATACTGCATACAATTAGCAAACAAAATTAGTTCCGTGCGAGAGCGCAACCTACAAGCGGAACAATTTATCGCAATAAAAAGTGGTTTAAATTATGCTTAATTGTGTTATAATGCCACATCTGATAGATTCCGTAGTCGCTAATTTGTACTTAATAATGGGGCACGTCAAATTCTATTGACATTAATAACGTGTAGCGCGTCGTTGTTACAATTTGTTTGTTTTATATTTATTTTCAAACTGAAAGAAATATTAATCAATTCCTTGTGAATTTTAACGAATGAACACATTCACGATTTTGAGTGTTGATTTATACCACGCACACGGTTGAAAAATAATAAATATGAGCACCGTGATTTTAATGAATCGAAATACATTTAGTTAGTTTTTACACTTAGCTATTGCTTCATTTCTATCTGAAAAAAGACTAAAAACAAAATTGAAGTGTAGAGAAACTAAGACTACTTTTATTTGAGAATTTTAATCGTTATAAACTCCACCGCACGAAGTCGTAAGGTCTAGATTATAATACATCTAACTATAAGTATAGTATGTGGGGGAAATATGGCCATCCATTTAATATGGTCAATTTCTTATAACTCAAAAACTACAGCCTTGTTTGCATATGTGATATGATAGCTCTTCATCGGTCAATCAAATAATAAAGGGTCAAAAAAGGGCGAAGCTTTATCGACGTCATTTTGAAAGTTGTTAAAGTTAAAAGTTACAGCCTATATACGCCCCACTGCTGGGCACAGGCCTCCCATCATTTCTGAGAGGGTTATAGGGCAAGGAAGTGTCCGCTGCGCTGCCCCAATGCGTGTTGGCGAACTTCACATGTCTTCGAAATATATTTTTCTTATTCGTCAGCCATGTAGGTTTTCTCACGATGTTTCCTTCACCGCCGAGCACGTGGTAAAACAGCACTTAAAATTGCAATTAACAATTTAATTGGTGCCGGCGGGGATCGAACCCGGGTTACTCGCGTTCTGTTACATTTACGGCGAGCGTTAACCATTTGAGCTACTACGGCTCTGACAGTTGACATAATAGTAAATATTTTAGTCAATTTCACGCTAGTATTCTGTGACAGCGTGATCCTTCCTCGGTCATGCCAACTCAATCGTGCTACAACCATGATATAGCTGAAGCATGGCTCTATCAAGTATAAAAGAAGCATTTAGGAATTTGAAAATACACACGCTTCTAATAATTATAAAAGATACGGGCTTTCATAAACTGGTCAATCAAAAGTTTTATCAGCACTATCATAATAAACAAACTCATGGCTCTTCACAGAATAGATTTAATTCAAACAATATCAAGAACTCGTACACAAATTACACAACAAAAGCTCTAAAGAGACGAAGAAAAAGGACATCCTGATTACCATAATTAAAATCTACTAAACTGATTTATGAGTCCTTGAGACCCCCATCACTTAAGCCTTTCTCTTGCCTTTAATTGGAACGATCTCAAAACTTCAATTTCCCTCTTTTTGTCCAACTTCAATTCAGACAGGATATACATCGTCGACTCAATGGATTGTTTTTAGGCTCGGTTGCAGGCGGAATTAAATGGGGCCATATGATATGACATATTTTATTGCTCGTCCCATGAATATAGGCAAATTAGGCGGATATATCAATCTCCCTTTTGGGATGCTTTTTGCGTTCGCGAATAAACTCTTTTGGTGAGCCGCACCAATGAATAGTTAATACGAACGCTCCCTTGATTTTTTTTTCTTTAGAACTCGCTTAACTTAATTTTACAATCGGCTATCTACATCACTTTTTACTTCTCGACAGTTTGTCGTGTTTTTTTTTTATGTAAAACTTTTGTTATATTTTTTTTAATGCGCGTCTTGCCTTTCCTGCTAATACTGCTCACTTCTGAGTTACGTGTTCAAATTCCTACATAGCATAGTAATTATGCAAATTGCAAAATAATTACCGCAATGCTGCAGCTAAACTATGGTTGCAGCACGAGTGGGTCAGCTTGACCGGGGAAGGACTACTCTCTCACAGAATACCAGCGTAAAATAACAGTACAATGCTGTTGTGTTTCGTATGGTGAGCGTAGAGCACCGGAGACAATTTTTAATAGATACGAGGCATCTCATCTTAGTCCTTAGGAGTAGCAACGCATCTGCATTTTGATTCTTAATATAGGATAGATGTAGATGTGTATACGCCACAACATCCACCATTATTTATTTAACTATCTGAACCCGCGACTTCGTTCGCATGGAATCAGTACTTTTGCCATTCTAAGTGATGATGATTAATTTGTAAATTAAACTGTTGCGGAGATTTAAAAAGACACTAATCTGAATAAAAACATTCAGTTAGTCGGTCAATCAGACACACAAACGAACCAAGAAACAAATAGGCAAAACTGTACGTTTGTGTTTTATTTTGTAAATAAACAACAAATTGGCCGCAAGAACGTAATCCCTAATTTACACCCTAATTTCTCCATCCAATTATTGGTTGCCATACAACAAATAAGGGATTGCCCTAAATAAGCAAGCACCATCAACAATTATTGATATTAAATAAAAAAATTGAAATAAGAACTACAATGCACCTCCTACCTAAAACTAAGTACTTACACTAACAAAATAAATGAAATTAAGTATCTATATTTTGAGTCATCCTGCAAAGAAATGAAAAATAAAACTAAACTCAACCTAGGAAAGTTAAGTAATACTTGTGATCGGGCTTAAAATCAGTTGGGTTTTCCACCAAGAAATTGCCAGCAGCAGCCTGGAGTCAATAGTTTTTGAAAGCACGTAGTGCCGTTTTATCTGTATCCGATCTCACTATATTTTTGTCGGATTACTAACTCAGACACAATGATAAATAGACAATTTTTAATATTTTGTATAATTCTTTTTTTTTTTTTTGTAAAAATTTTTTTAAATGTTTTTTAATTGTTTTTTTTTTTTTATTGTTTTTTTTTTTTTGTACTTTTGCTTTTGTTCGAGCATGTGAATAATGATTCTTTTTTTCAAAAGTAGTTTTTTTTTTGTTTGTGGCAGATTTTCGTAAAGTTCTATAACAGGTATTAGATTTTCATAATTATCATAATTTCATTTTACGGACTTCCCCACCACCATGCAATTAAAAACCTTATTTTCTGCGCAAACAATGTATCCTGGTTTTAACCCTTTAAGATTGAAAAACTAATTGCTTAAAAACCTTATTTTACACTCTAAGGATTTAAATTTTCTTAGTGGATCCCTATTTAATAAAATGAAGTTATTGTCCCAATTTCACGCATCTACGTCCAATTTAGAGGAACAAATTCGTCAGGACGTCACTATGGACTCTTCCCCGCTCCAAGAAGTATGAAAATGTCTACAATGATATCCTTTTTATATATACATGCCTATACTCAGCAGCTAAAACCATATTATATTGGTTGTATATTATAATATATAACCCGCTTCTTCGGTCCCGTAATCGGGTAAAGCGTGCGTGATAGATCGCGGAAACTATGCCAAATATGAGGCAATTGATGGGGTAACCTACGTTCTGCAGTGGACTATAAAATGCTGTAGTAAATGTAACGGTTATCGGATAAAAGTAAGAAAATTATATTTGCTGGTCCAATACAAACATTGCGATAAAAGCAGAAAGCAAAGTAATTATTTGAATATTACGTCTCTTTGATATCTCGCATATAATTAAACCTTATGGTGCTTGGAAATACTTATAGTGCCGTCTATATAAAATGATAGTACTTAATTTACTATTACAGTAAAATAAAAATTATATGATATTTAGGAAAGAACGGGTAGGAATAATATAAAACAACTCAAAATCGAATAACTTAATTCTTAAATTTCACGACAATGTAAATTTTAAAACTTTTTGGAACTGCAAAAGGGAATGCCTACAGCCAAGCTCCTATGATCCTCGCCGAAACCAAAGAAATTGTTTAGATCCCCGCTCTTCTAACCTCGAGGTTCATCAAGGTTCTGAACCGAAAATAGAAGACTATAGATGCTTCGTCGCTTATAAGGTCTAAAATGAAATGCCTTATAACTTATTATTACAGTTCCTTAACCCGTCAAACCATAACACAGGATAAGGTGCACAAACTTCTAAACAGGAAAGGAGATTTACAAGCGTGCACTTTAAGTGCAATTATGATTGTAATATAAATGGATCGGCTTTACGTAGTAGAGCCACGTTAGAGCTATATTATCGTTGTAGCATGAATGGGTCGACTCGACCAGAAAAACAGAGTCAAATAACAGCTTAATGCTGCTGTGCTTGGTGTGGTGAGTGCAGAGAATCGGAGACCCTTTAACTGGTAACGAGGCTTTCCATCTTAGTCCTCAACAGCGACAACGCATCTGCATTTTGGTTCTCGTGTATAGATGTAGATGTCTATGGGCCGCAGCATCCACTTACCATCAGGTAGACTGTATGCTCGCTTTCCTAGATCAGATGGAGCTGTAAAAACCAAAAAGGCTAACAACACTAACATTAGTTTTTTTTTCTTAAAGAATATGCTTATTAAACTGCAGTTTACTTTCGAATTCGGTTATACCGACGAAGATTAACTCTAGAATCAAGATGCTCTCTAAAGCTCTAGGGCGCCTTTGGACCATCGAATTACGTTTCACATATATAATTTTTGAGAGTTATAAATTATCTAAATCTTTTTGGCTTTGGGGTAAACATAAACATGATGCAATTTAATCTAGTAAAAACGCGTTCATGGTCGTAAACGAACCCCAAAGTTAAAAGTTATAAGATTCAGCAAACTGATACTCCCGCACGAGCACTATTACCCGCAAATATAGAATGGACACACAAACAAAAGTTTCACACAAACAAGTTGTTTACGCGTAAAGCCAGGGTTGCCCGCAGCGTGTTTACACACGAAATAGATCTGTTAGCACAGTTGATTGCCGATCGAAACTTTAGAGAACTGACCACTCGGAATCGGATTACCGGTTCGTTACCGACCCAAAATTTTTGCCATTCCCCTGACCGCTAACAATGTAAACAAAATACTGTGTCAATTCGTCGGGGGTAGCGTTTAGTTATCCGATGTTTGTTAGCAACCCTGTTGTTGGAGTTTTCTGAGTGTTTGCGGACAAATTAAGAGCTTAAGTATTAATTATTTTAACTGTTTCAGATTGTATCCCTTGATTTCTGATAGAATTATTCACAGAATATAAAAAAGGAAACTGCTCATTAATTTACTGATTCATTACAGACTTTTACAAATCCCCTGCTGAACATAACTTAGGATTCCTTGGGAATGCCAAAAACACGCTCCTAAGTTATCTGCATTCACCGACTTTCTGCATATTTTACCAGGTTACTCCATCTCCTTGCCCTAAAACTCTCTCAGAGGTGCGAGGATGCCTGTGCCCAGCAGTGGCATGTATATAAGTTGTGTCTTTACTTTTATGCTCTACTCCATTTTTTGGAACATTTCTTGCCCATCGATGCAGATGTCATCGTTACGGATTCTATCACGCGGAGAAACTCCGAGTATAGTCAACGTAACTCTTTAATCTAATTTATGCTCGCACAGTCTCTTCTCCGTCCGATTCTCGACTATGCTGACGCAAGCTATGTAGACATAACTAAAGACCAGCTAACTAAGCTTGAGAGACTTCAAAATACTAGTATTCGGTTCATATTTAGATTGCGCAAGTTTGACGTATCATATTTTTTAATGTATTAGTTATTTATATGTTATTTTATTGCATGTATTGATATTATTTTAGGTATATTTATATTGCACCACCTACCTAGTATTCACTGTTTTATTCCTTTACACCTATGGTTGCCTGGAAGAGATCGCTATGTAGCGATAAGGCTGCCAAATTGTACATGTAATCTGCTCTCTGTTACGTTCTTTGTAAATTTGTTTGTCGTGTACAATAAAGTGTATTCATTCATTCATTCATAACTCGTTAAGCGACCTTAGGCTTAGGAAATGACATTTCGTTACTTATACTAAATGTATATACAAAATAAGAAAATAATATCCTCAAAATGAGATGTATGATAAATATTATGTAAGGAAAATGTAACAACTTATACTCCAAAAGCCAGTTTCAAGCGATGCTTCTGGTTACTAATGTACGAGGCTATGGCAACCGATAATCGCCGGTATATCTTTTTGAAAATGCGCAACTCTAAATTCTGAAGACAGAAAAGGCAAGACTGGCGGTGGGAAACACAATAACCACACTTTGTAGTGACTTGAGTATTGCATAGATGTAATCGAAGATTGGGCTGAGATCCCTGTGTGATACGGTAGACGGCTCTAATAAAATGACACAGAAATAAATTGGTTTGTGAAAACTCCTGTCACTTGGTAATTAAAAAGTAAGCAACGCTACGGTAACTTTATTTATACGGCGATTTAAACGTCAGTGCCTCTGGGACCGTTATTAACAATTAAGGATTTGTCTCCTTAACCAGTCTCATTACCACTTTTCGATTCAAAGATTCCTTCGCGGCTCCTTCCCGTCGCCCATCAATCTGCGCTTCCAATTACGGCACAGACAGGCCCCAGTCACCAATTATACATTCCGCTAGCATTTTACTAAGTGGTCTCGACCAGTTTGGACTTTATTGTATTGTAGATTGAAACCTGGTGAGATTACAAGTCCGAGAATGTAACTCTAATAATTTTTGTAGCTGATTAGAGAGTTTATCTCGATCTTCTAAGTTTCCACAATCAGATTGTGGAAACTCTGTAGTTTGTGGCTTTATGCCAGATGATTTTGTACGAAACAAGTAGAAGGCTCTACTTGAGAAATGATAATGGGGTAGTAGCAATGGGGAAGAAAGGTTCTCGAGTGGCAGCCTCGGTAGGCGTAGTGTAGGGCGACCCCCCACTAGATGCAGTGACGACCTGGTAAAATATGCAGGAAGTCGATGGATGCAGGTGGCTCAGGACCGTGCTTTATGGCATTACTTGCGGGAGGCCCATGTTCAGCAGTTGACTTGTGAAGGGCTGTAATGATGATGATGATAATGATGATCATGGCTGAGATAATGCATTTACTTCATTTTTTATAGTAGGCTAGTTTTTCAATGTATGCAAGCAGCTATTTAGGTTTTGCAGCTTCAGTATCATTTGACGACTAGGCTTGGTGGTGGGTTCGACTCGCTCACGGATCGAGTGTTTGTATGTCCTACAAATTGCTTCGTGTCTGGGTTTTTGCCCTTGTGTAATTTGTGTATGTAAACCACCTTTACTACTGTGTGGATAACATATTTTTAGAAGTTAAAAAAATACAAATAAATTGCGATCAATATGATCTTTTCGTGATCGCTGCAAGAGTTATAGTTCACCTCTAAGTTCTATACTGTCAAAGAATTGCAGGAGCTCCTTAGCTATAAGGGCGTCACTTCCTCAGGGTTCAGTAAGTATCTCCTAGTAAACATTATATTCTTACATGAAAATAATTTTACGTATTTTATCGCATTTAATTTTGACTTTTATAATTTTCGATGTTTAAGGCGCTTTACAGCACCCATGGTCACGACAGATGAAGGTGTGTGACTTCAGATGACGTGACCGCAATAAAATCTGCGGTAATTTAAGAAAACATTATTTCCCCAAACACTATTTACATCGTTTGCGCTTTAGATATACGCTTTCGGTTAAAATGCGCCTAGGTATTTTATTCGCCAACGCATAAAACTACACATCCTTGAAATGCAGAGTCGGAAATAGGCATGCGCCGTTTTAAGCAACTGGGTTTATCAGGATCCTTATCAATATGCGTGATTTGTTTTTCCTTAGATGGCTGTAGCTTTATGGTAAAGAGCACGGACCGCAAACTCAGAAAGTCAAGGGTTCGATTCCACCATTCGAGTACTGTTGTGAATCACTTCTAACGCAAGCTTTTGCAGCTTTATATTAATGTATATTATTATCGTTACTAGTATTTATAACTTAACACTAAGGATTCTGAGGCATGCCTGCGTGCATGCATGCGAGGCATTCCATCGTAGTTCTCAGGGGTGACAACGCATCTGCGTTTTGATTTTTAATCGAGGATAAATGTAGATGCTTATGGGTCACAGCATCTACTTACCATCAGGTGGACTGTGTGCTCGTTTGTCACCCGTATTCTATAAAAAACCTCGAGGTGATATTTCATGGTAAATAGTTCTAAGACGTAATAGGGTCAGACTTTTATCATATCCATAATATGGTTCTGGTCTACTGTACTCTTTTAATCCATCCCGAGCAAGCTAATTGGTTCGTTCAATGCCTACAATTTTTGCATATAATGAAATCCGTTCCAATACTACCCTGTTAATGTGTCCCAAGTCCGTTTGTTGATTTGTGACGTGGTATTTATTAAATAAATAGTTGATACCCGCTCACTTCACTGAGCGCACGGAAGCTAGATGTATAATATCAAGATTGGTTTCTTAATGGGATTGTCTTAAAATCCGTTCTTAGTGAAATTTGTACAGTACAAAATGAGTACGAGTAACTTTACTAAATTTCAAGTCAATCGGGTGTATAGTGTTAGTGATATCGTGATGAGAGCTATAGAATGTTACCACGAATGGGTCGGCTCGATCGGAAGTGGACCGCGCTCTCACGGTATATAATTTTTTAAACTGGCTATAAACATACCTTTGTTTTGAAGTTGCGATATTCTGTCTATGTAACATCAAGTAACTTGTATTGCTTTTATATTTCATATTTGTAATATTGACAGAATGAACGAGTTTTCCATTTTCTGTAGAGACCAGTATCCGACGGTCCGTGGGCCCCACGTACGGTGAAGCACTTAAAGAAACTGTATCCATGACTGTTGTTAAGAGGGCTGGTTCTTTTCTCGCTCATTGGCTAGGTATAGCCATTGAGTGATGAAACGCAGCGTTCTTGGCTTTGTGTTGAAACGCGTCGTGTGTCGAAACATTCAGTGATGACAACGCGGCACGATATCGCGGTAGGATGTGTTGTGAGTGTTGTATTAGTTTTATTGATTTTTCAATGTTTTTTTTTTGTAATATTGTATTATATAGTTTCAATTTTAACTTTAATTTCAATGTTAAGTAAATAAATAATATATAGTTTATCACTTATTTTTTTATTCCATCAGGACCCCGCATTCATTGCAATTGATCGATTTTGCAGTCATCATAAGGACACAATTTTCATTGATGGTATTTGTCCGGAACAGTGTTTTTGACGTCTGGTAGTGCTGTGGCAATGACCGCAAATTCTATGTAATATGAAAGAAACCTGGGTCTTGGAGTGTACTGCTAAAAGGCTGATTAGAAAAAATGAAAATTATGTACAGCCTTCAGATGGTTTATAAAATAAACTTCTAAAATATTTTAAAGCAGTTGAAGTCAAACTTATCTTATACATACAACGTGTGTGTATGTGATACGTGTATTTGTCACTCAGCTCCTTCCTGGACCGATTTTATTGATTTTTTCTGCTTGTTTGAGTGGATCCCTAGAAGGATTAGATTCATAATTGAACCCGGTAGATGGCGCTGTTGTTAAGATCCAGAAAGTACCTGCGCGAAACCGGGGCGGATCGCTAGTATAATATAATATTTTATTACACAGTCACTTTCATATGGCCAGAGTAACCGACTCATTTCAAGTGGAAGCTGTAGTAACAATGGGCCGGCCATGTCGCTTGAAGAACCGAGATCCGACAACCGATGGCGAAGAAAGGTTGTCCTGTTGTAACCTGTCCTTACTGGTACGCGAAGTGAGGGCGGCCCTTCCACTAGATGAGTGATCTATGACCAGCCGACGGATCAAAGAGACGACCTGGTAAAACGTGCAGGATGTCGATGGATACCGGTAGCTCAGAATTTTATTTTGTGGCATTACTCGGAGGCAGTCTATGTTCATCAGCAGATTTTTAAAGGGCTGTAGTAATGATGATGATATAGTCAACGTTATATTTAATTACCTATATCTACTTAAGGGCTCAGTAACGCAATAGCTAAGAATTTCGCTGCGATATTACAAGGTCGCGAAATTGAATCACAGGCGTAACAAATGTTCAATTGTTCTGGTTCCGACTGTGTGCGTGTCTTGTGCAGTCTGTGTATATTAGACGCTTCTACGATACAGAAAAAATCCATGTGTGAGTAACATTTTAAAAATAACTTTGATAAAACTTCAAAATTATTTTTCAAATACTAACAAAAGTTCTAGTTTTGTAGATACGAATGAAATCGAGTACTAAGGTCGTGGTATAGTGTACGTTGGCAAGCGACGCGCATGAAACCACCATGTCCAACCGTGCGCCAGTGGCCGCCATAAATCTGACAAACATACGGACCGCCCGAAAGATAAATTCGTCTCATGAGATATCAAATCAGCGTTCGAAGCTGTACGAATGCAAAACGAACGTTATTTGTGTATAAAAGGCTAAAAGATAGAAGGAAAAGCTTTAAGCGATTGATATATCTACGGTACAAAATGTACTATTCAAAGTTATGGTTGAATTATAATTAGTCAAGTTTTCTGGCCTTATTTTTTTATTTGTTTTTCGACAACAGATTGAGATTAGAGAAAGGCTGTAGTGATAGTGATGATACGTTTTTCGATCTGAAGTTATGGGGTCTAGGTAACAATTCCTAGAAACATTTATGTAAAAATAAAAATTCTAGATTTTCGGGCCTGGTAGTGCCATGTCCGTCACGGCATTTAAGCTTTTATTAGAAGTACCTAAACGTGACAAACGAACACAAAGTCTCACTGATATCGTGGCCTGTAGAAATCTGCATTCATATTATATGATGGATCAAAATTAAAATGCGTCCTCATTCCTAAAGACTAAGATGAAAGATGAAATCCTCTTTAAAAGTGTATAGAGTCTCAGGTTCACGACATTCACCACTCGAAACATAGCAACATTACACGCTGGTATTTTGTAAGAGTTAATTCACTCCCCGGTCGGGCCGACTCACGTCAAACTTATTATTGCACGAAAAAACATTTCAACTCAATGTTTTTGTTACTAGTGAAGTAGTTCGACTGAGTTGATATCGCACTTTTATCTATTTCTAATTAATTAATTCTGTAAAAATGTCAAGACAGATATACTATACGTCAGTGAAGGTACAAAATTTATTATTATTAATCATGTAATTACTATTATTATTGCAGAAATTGTTTTAATACTTCTTAGTTATTTCTGTCGCCACGCAATAGTACACTCATTGTCAAGAACATTGACAGTCAAGAAGACATTTTTAATGGTCGTGAGACCTAGTTTTCGGGGACTTCAGTGTTTCTTTCAGTTAATTACAGGTCTCAGTAGGCTCCAGGGGCCACTCATCATATGTAATGTTAACTGGTTTATAACTCTAATATTATTAAAAATATAGCATTAGAAACCGTCGAGAAACACAATTTTTTAAATAAAACTGAAGTTATAAACTAATTTAGACTTAGAGCTCTCCGTATGGTAAGTGGCTTCTTTAGCAGCCAGCCAGATGTAATTTACTGGGTATCAGGACACCTTCTAATTTGCCTTGTGTTGTTGATTGTAAGCTATTATTTGAAAAAAAAAGTCGCGCTGGGTTTCTTGCATGTTCTTCCCAGGACAGAGGTTTTTTTTGCAAACCAGTGGTAAATGAAAAAATTGACTTTCAATAAGTATTTGTTATAATCTACATTGAATAAAAAAGTTTCTGTTTCTGTTCCTTTCTACCTCGGAGCCCGCCTGGTTAAATATGCTTATTCCACCGCCAAGCAGTAGTTGGAGATACAGTTGTGTTAAATTCTAAAGGTTATGGAGAACCCGTGAACTGGTTAGAGCGCAATCCATCTGTATCCTCAAAAGTGAGTCAATACATCTTTTCCCTTTTTTTAATTTTATGTGACGTTAGTGCTTTTAGCCGTGGGCTGTGGTAACCTAAATATAAAGAGTAACATTCTGTTGTTAATAATTTAAGTGCTGATAACGTGCTCGTGAGGAAAATGTGGGAAATGTGTTGAGGAATAAGAAAAAAAAATTGAAATGTAATGTTTTGGCAATTCCTTGCCTAAACTCTCAGAAATGAGGGGAGGCTGGGCGTGGGGGCTCTGAAAATCTGTAAAGCTTCATCTGATACGGCGCTCAACTTAAAATTATTACAAATATCCATTAAAATAATTTTATTGATACCTACTAACGTTTAATTTTAGTTGCTACCTACTTTATATGGAAAATTTATTCAACGCTTTTTTAAAAAAAATTGCATTGTCATTCGAATTTGAGCTATATTAAAAATTTTCAAGTTTCCAGCTCATCGGGCAGTTAGTTTAAAATCAAAGACTAAATTCCACCTGGAGCGACAGACAAACAAGGGACTTAATAAGAACGTGGTAAAATTAATAAAAGAAAACAATTAAAATAGAACATGCCATAATGAAATCTAATAGTGTGATGTTGATAAATTAAATTTGGATGACCAAATAAAACTGATACAATTTAAAGAAGTAGTAAACCGGTAGGCGCGCCATTAAAGCAGATTGACGTCATATGCGCAACACATTACTGGCTCCGAGTGTAATTAAATGGATAGAGAAATTTAACCAAACAGAGTATAAAAGTAAAAGCTCGCCCCGATATCGACAATAAAACCGAGAGGGTGTGCTAAAGAGGGGAGCGTGGAGAATAGGCTAAAGATACGCAAGAAATTTTGGCTGAACCTCCAGCGTCTATACGTCATTATGACGGTCTGCGGAAGTACCGTCAGGCGCCGCGGCGCGTGCGTTACAAATCACTACTTTACAACTTCCGGAACGCTCATTTTATCCCCGAATGTTAAGCGATTCGAACGTGTAGAAAAAAACACCCAAAATTCGCGTCTAATAATTTTTGGTCACGCGCCGCTGACGACTGGTAATGGTCTTGATGATATTATGGAATATAATAATTTGTATCATCTCCCCTATTTCGCTTTATCCGGGGTGGATAAGAGCGCCCCTTAATAGTTTTCACTTTGCATGTTTTTATAGTTTATTGTAGCTTACTTATTTGTTTTAAAACGTATGGATTAAAGATGTTATTGTACAAAAAAGTCTGCATTTATTTAATAATTATTTTAATTTATTTGCAGCTCTGAGAATAACCCTACATTATATGGTTGATAGCCACTATGATTTATTTTGATGAATTCTAAAACGGTACAAAATTTTCTAAAGATGTCGTGTCGTATTGTGTTATTACCTTAACGGCTATATAATTTTTACTCGCAAACGTAAGAATTATGTTGGCCTTCACAGTTTTTAAAGCGACTATTTTGAAACCGCCGAAACTACAGATAAAACTTAGTGATAATTTACTCTTGGACTGAAATATCCATATCGATGACACGGATATAATATTGTTTAACTGTAAACCGATTTGATGACCTTAATGAAAAGCTTGAATATGTTTATGGTACAGTAATTTTCATAACTTTGTTTTTATAGAATAAGGCTGACAAACAAGCATACAGTCCTTATCTGATGGTAAGTGGATGATGTGACCCATAGATCTACATCTGTCTTCGATTAAGAATTACAAAATGCAGAAGTGTGTCATCCTTGAAAAAATTGTTCTTACCATACGAAACAGCGGCATAAAATGCAATTTCACGCAACCACAATATATAGCTGAAGCATGCCTCAACCACGTATAATTTTTTTACTTAAATTAAGTCAATTAAAGCATACAATCAAAAATTATAAAATCGCATAGTTTTAACTTAATCTACAAAAATAATTCGATACAAGGGTTGGAAATCAAAGATATGAATTGTTTTTTGCAAGTTTTTTTAGTAACTACATCAACACCAGAGATTATTTATATTTATGACTATTACAGATATCATAAACTTTATTGGACCGCCGAGATCATAAAAGGCCACTTCATAATATCCGAAATCAAATTTAATCCACAGACAAACAACCACAGGGTGATAAATTCTAAACGAATTAAATCAAATCTTTTGTTGCGGCTAGTCCAATTTAATTTGACCGATTAAATTTTATTCCAAGCCTTGAATTATTCTTTACTTGTATACTCGGTTGGGGTTTAGAGGGGTCTAAATAAATTTGGGATTTTAATGTTCCCTGCACAGTACGGCACGTGTCCTGCCACCCTTTTTACTAGCGGCGGGTATCACGGGAATACAATAAATATTTGGACGAGTTATAACGAATTCTCTTTAAATTGTAATTCCCGTCACAATTTACTTGTGATATATCAAGATCATTTAAAAGTTACAGTAGAGTAAATGGAATTCGGTATGATATATATCACGCTGTTATATTTTTAAATAAAACAACTTGTGTCAATTGTTAATAGGAAGGATCTTTTAAGTCACTTGTCTTTGCTTTGATCTTTGCCGTTAAAGAACCATCATTTTAAAATTCGTTCAGTAGGATGACTTTTATGTTGTTAATTAAGGATGTCTTCGCTCTGTCGATATCAATGATATTCCAGTTTTAGATTAGAAAATTGCTGTAAATAAGGTAGGTCACTCGATACATTTAAAACCTAAAATAGTGTTCAACATCTGACATAGGTAATTTTTAAAAATAATACTGGCCGAAAACTATATTTTTAAAGTTCACCTTCAGAACACACTATTTAATTTTATAATGAATTTATAATTTACTATCTCAAGATATGAGACCAATTAATTTTGTTAATCCGAAATCTTATTATAAACCGCATCTTTAGTAACGATATTCTTATATTTTTTTCGACATCAAAGAGTCTGGCACGAGTGCAGCAGTTTTATTTTTATAAAAACTCCAATCACCTAAGTGGAAGAGGGGGAGGAACTTGGGTCCATTCCTAACAATGTCAAAAGGGATGGAGACATCACGCGAGAACGGCACATATTTCATTGATGCCATCCTTCACTAAACTAATGTAAGTGAAAATAAGCGGTAATTGTTAAGTATGGTCAGAATATACATTAATAACTAACTCATAGAATTTGTGCAAAACATAAATTGGTGGTCTGGTTTTATATCGATTTCCGTATGTATTTGAATATAAGACTATCAATCAGTGTATTGTAAAAGCCATGGTTATCTGCTACAACCTGATATTATGCCAAGTGGGTCTTATGCTTCTGTCTGTACGTACGCTTCTCGCACTATAATATTTGTGTAGTTGATTGGTTCAGGACGACATAATAATAATAATACTTTCTCTGAAGTAGTTCTGATAACCAACGAAGGAAGGGGATGACAGATTCTCGAGTGGCAGCTTCATACTGGTAAGCGAAATGTAGGACAGCCCCCACTAGATGAAGTAATGATCTGTTAGGACCTGTAGAAAGTCGATGGATGCAGATGGCGCAGGACCGTGTAAAACTAATGAAAGAGACGATCCTCAAAATGATTTTAGTTTTTTATGTTCCGTTATATTTATACCAGAAGGAAAGCACTAGAAGTGTTCTTAAAACTTTATGTGACACTTTAGAAGAATTTGATGTTTTGGTTTATATTTTTTTTATAATTATTAGATTTTTTGCTTTTACCCTTAGGCTAAAGTAAAGCCCCGCCCTTTAAAAAGCCCTGTTAAAGTAAATTGTTGCATTTGATTAATTTTTTTAAAAAAAGTTATAAAATGTCTGTTACTGTCGGACATTAATATAAAAAAACGAGAAAAGATAGTTGTCAAAACTGTTAACAAATCGTCAAGAAATCACAAATATTATAGAAGATAATAAAAGTGTGGCTCTCATACACATATTAAGATATAATCGCTGTACAAAATGTTTTACGTATGATATATAATTTATGTGCTATCGGTGGTTGAGATAACTAATGGTCCGGTCACGGTGCGTGGCGGGGAAACAAAGCGGCCCACCCCAGCCGCCAACGTCATCGCAGCCTCTCTAATATACTGTTTGTCTCTGGCCTCTGCCCTTATGCTACTGCGTGCTTATATGTATCATAGCGCCTGTGAGCTTTCCCAAGGTAGCGAAGGAAAGCTTCCAATTGCTTTATCTTTTATAAGAATAAATGTCATTATAAATGTGTAGTATCAGAAATATTTTATGGAAGATTACTATCAAATATTCCATAAAAATGTTTATGAATCTAGCTAGCCCGGCTGACTTTGTTCTTCCACTTCCGGTTTGTAGTGAAATAAGTTTTATTTGGATATAAAATTTAGTAATAAGTCGACCACAGCGCCGAATTATGCTATTTTTTGGGCCGAATCCATGTATATTGTAATTTAAAAAAAAATATAGATTTTTTAATGAATAATTTTATATAATAATTTTAAGTAAATAAACAAAAACCAAACAAAAATAAACAAAGCCATCTGTCAAATAATGGATTGGTGGTAGGTAATAACCGAATCGCAAAACACCGTAAGAGCAAACTTTTGAGAAGTACTTGCATGTTGCTGTGATAAAGAGCAATCCCTCCTTTGCATCAGCTTATAACAATGCACTGTTGGACAAGGAATTCTTATATTGGTAAAATATTTACCAGGCTTACCAGTTGGATTGCAGATGCTGCATATTTTGTTACCTTATGTCCAGTATTTCGATCGTCAATCAATCTGCCACATGTGGCAATTACGAGACTTTTGAGATGCCGCAATCTTACGATACCCATAGGGATGTCATGGAATAATAGATTCTCTAACTCTGCGACCACACGAAAAGTAATAAATACCCATGAGTAATATCTTGGGAATGAATAACTTTGGGAAAAGCAAAATATCTGTGGGCAGTAGCGTCAGAAATACAAGATGTCGTGCACTGTTTGAGTCAATCTTTCTTCAAAGCGGCAATTCCTAAGGCAAATCCTACCTTGTCCAAGAAGCCCATGACCAGCCATGGATTTTTACGGTTTGACAAAAAGGATAAAAAAGGGAGAGGCAATTTTTTTGTAAGAGTGACAAACGAGCACACAGTCCACCTGATGGCAAGTGGTTGCTGTGGCCCATAAACATCTACATCCATCCTCGATTACGAATCAAAATGCAGATGCGTTGTCACCCGCGTTTCCAGTAAAAACGGTCTCCGGTTCTCTACACTCAATGTCATGATCATTCTCAAAAGTAGGGTTTAGTAGAGTTTATGTGTTGATAACAACAAGCAGAAGAAGAATTTGATACAGGGTGCGGTGAAAACTTAGCACCCGTTAAGTCAAGTCAACTCTGACCAACAAATCGTTGCTTCACATAATTGTATTTTTTTTTATTTTTCTAACCCAGCGCTTAACTACAATTAAATGCACCTGATGGCAAGTGATGTCGAAGCCAAACACGGCGAAGCGCACTGATTTAACAAAAGCCTATTCACACTTGCTTTGAAGATACACAATTTGTAATCTCAAAAAAATGATAGAAAGACAGATGCTGGCAACTTATTTCATTCTTTTGTTGTACGCATGACGAACGTTGTAGCAGACCGTTTGGTTCAAATGCGTGGTAAGTCGACAAGGAAAGGGTTGAAACTGGCAGAGGAGGAGGAGAGGGGGGGGGATTAAGTATTAAGAGAATTAAATCAGCTAAGAAAGTTTTGTACTGTAACATATATTTGTATTGTGCTCTGCTTATAAAATACTAGTTTGCTTTTAGTATAATTATTATCGTGTTCCCGTCACTAATGAACAGTATCCTTACGTATCCTAGTGCCGAAACAGTGTCACGTCATCAGTCTCATCAATGACCGTGTGGATGCCACCACCCATGGTGCTCCCTCAGCGTATAATGTCTATATTTACTCCTAATCAGTGTAACGCTACGATTATACGTCAATTTGTTCGGTCCCGAGAATTATTTATATGTTATTTAAACGTACACCTAATTCGATAATGAGGTAGGATTGAAGTCACGAAGGTTCAGCTTGTTTTAAATTGGACAAAGTGCTGTGGAGGTGACATTTGATTTAAAATTGTGTACTGGCTTATCATTATATGGAAGGTGTGGGTTTTTTATGAATGCCAAAACGTAATGTAATGTATTTTAAAATTTTAAAATTAGTTTTTTATATCATTAGTGTATTGTGACTGGATGTTATTCCTATACTTAACAGCAGAAAGGCAGGACGCACTTTAATGAAATTTGGCATAAAAAAACCAATTATACTTTTGATACTTTTTATGAATAGATTTAAAGTTACGTCTGGCGAAGCGGAAGCATAATAGCTATTTATGTTGGGATTTTAAAAATGTGTCGAGGACAACGAATGCCATAATGTGGTTACTTGTAAAATATAGGAAGAAAGATAAGCTTTTTATAACCGATATAGCCAAAAGGTTAAGTATGCTGTAATAGTAATTAGCTGGCCATACTTCTCGGACAAAATGTTTGTCATCAAGACACTCTTCTTAGATTTGTGACTGTATGATAAGATGTAAGAAAAGACGGAATACGTAAGATACGTACCTTATAGAAATCAATGTGGGATAGGTCTTTTTTCAACATGGAAGAAAGTGTTCAACTGAGAACTAAAGAGCTTTAACAGTGCAGTGCTGTTTCACATCGTAGTTATCGTAAAATTAAAAAGGAAAATATCTTAACAGAATCTTAACTGATTAACGTTTGTGGGGTCATGCCGCATCGTATTGTGGTTGCAACACGAATTGTTCAAATCGACCGCGATAGGACCATTTTTGTACAGATTAGCAGTATAAACAGTTCCACTATGCTGCTGTTCTGTTTGGTGTTTAATGAGAACTTAAGAAACATGTTTTTAAACTGTACTGGTAGAGACGATCTTACAATCCACCTGTTGCAGTCCACGGACACTTGCAGCCAACTTCATACAAAGGAGGCTACAGTTGCCTTGTAGCTAGGGTTGCCACCTGTACTATAATTTATAGTATCGCAGTGATAGTAGTCATCGTAGTATCGTACTATATTTCATTCGATTTTACCTATTATGTATTATAGAAAAATAATATAGTACGAAAAGTACTATATTTTTATATCTAATTCAACTGTCGCCCTTATTTATATTAACTGTGATTGGAAGCCTGAACAAGTAAGTTTTACGAAAAGAATTTTTTCATCATGAATGTAAAATTGAAAGAAGACAGAAAAAGAGCATGTATTACTTTAATTCGAAATTTATTGTTAATTTATTTTAATATGAATCTTATTTGCTCAGACTCCTATAATTATTTTTTACGTTCAGTGGTTAGATCATTGACAGCCAAAGCAAAGAGCAATAACAAATATATATGGAAAAATACATGATTAAAAATAAATGTGTACATTTTTTTCTTCTAAATTTCAAAAAAGTTCTATATTTTTGCAACTTTTTTTGGAAAAGTACTATATTTGTTCAAAAAAAGGTGGGAACCCTACCTAAACCCAGCTTGTGGATTAAAATGTCAAAAATATGGAGATAATTTTTACTGTTAACGAAACATTTCATCCTCATACTCGGGCCGACAACGCACTTGCAATTTAAATCAAAAATATGTGCAGATGTCTATTGACCACGACATCCATTTACCATCTCCATATGTGCTATGTATTCACTTGTCACCTTTATTTCAATGATATCAAAAGGACTTAGAGGGAAACAGTTTAAGCCGGCTGGTGCTGCACTGATGCTGGTAGTTGCAGCGGTTTATGAATTGCTAAAATGATTCTACGGAAGGTAAGCCCCTTCCGCCGAATCATTTTAACAATTCGCGCGAATTAGCTAAAACGATTCGTCTATTTTATACAGTGACTCAGAGGAAAAACTAAAATGATTTAGATTTGAGTAAGATAAGTTTTGGCGCTCGTTTTGCATTAAAACTGCTAAAATATCACGTTTTATAACGTGATTTTTATGTTTATAAAAAATTTCGCGACTCTATAGTCATATAAGTTCTTATTGCGCAGGTGATAATGTGTCGAGTGTTGTGCCACCGCGGGCGACGTTGGCACAAGACCGTTGGAGTTGCGTTTATTATCTATAAATTTAAATATATAATTTTTAGCAACTAGTAACACTTTACAGCGTAACTATAGAGACGTTTACTTTACAGACCTTTTCTTTTTGAGTTTGCCAATTAAAAAATATCTGTTCGTCTTAGCTTATTTCCTTTGTCTTCCATCACTAATTTTTATTCTGAAAGCTGAACGATAACGACATTTTGAAAAAAATATATTTTTTTACAAGTAGAAAAATAGACATATCTGCTTGTGGTATTTGAATGTTAGGAAAGCTAAAGATCATTTTGTCCGACTAGGTAAGGCCAACCAAGAGAAACCAAGAGGTAAATCAACAGATTCAATTCGGCTGGTCAGCGTTCGGAAAATCACGACACATCTTCACGTCACGTACAAAACTTGAAAACAACAATGTGTGTTGCCAGTGATGACGTGGATCCAAGTCGTAGGATTCACTGCTAGTCGTATGAGAAAAGATGGAGTCACTGATAACCGTTACCAGTTAAGACTTCGAATGGCATTCACGTGCCGGTTAGCGATGTGGGGGGCCCTTCTCTCACTGGCATCTGGTAAGAAATGCAGGAAGTCAATGAATGCAGTTGTGTTTTGTGTCATTTCTTAAGGGAGGTCTATGTTCATCAGTAGACCACTTACTCTAGTATAGAAGTAGACTAATGATGACGATAATGAGACAAACTCTAGTGTAAAAATCTATCTTCTCACTTCAATACGTTGTTCACATAAATATGATCTAAGAATTAGATTAGGTTTTGTCAAGTACTAACTCAAATTTGGTTTATAACCCCAGACTCAAGAATTTTTAGTTAGGCACTTTGAATACACCATCAAACGGTTGAATTGGCTGTCCTAAAATTGTCTATTTTTATTTGTTTTAATTTATATTACATATTGAAATTAATCTTAACTGCCTCGTTGGTCTAGTGGTTGTAGTAGTGCGACTGCTGATCATGAGGTCCTGGGTTCGAATCCCGGGTCGGGCTAAAAATCAATTATTGATTTTTACTGTCAAGAAATTCTCAGTAACTGCCCGGAGTCAGGAAGTTGGCGGTGTTTCACCCCCGTGCCTTGGAAAGCACGTAAAGCCGTTGGTCCTGCGCCTGATCTCTCTCCCGGTCGTGTCGATTTACCGTCCCACCGGATTATGAGAGTGAGGGAATAGAGAGTGCACCTGTACATACACTTGGGCACTATGATCCTGTCCTGCGCCGATGGCTAACCTCCGTTCCACTGAGGTAGGGCGCCGTGGCCGGAATTCGGTCAGGAGGACATTATTATTAATCTTATCTGTACTGAACGACCGACTGCTGACTTCTAGCGGTAAATCAATTCGAAAATATCAAATCCAAATACCATAAACTTTTCCGCCGATTCGCCTACCCGTTGTGGTGAGTATAGGCTAATCTAGAAAGTTTCCTGCAATGGGCTACTTTTCTACTGGGAGGTAAAACTTGTTTTCTGCACATCTGTATACGCACTACACATCTATACTGGGTTATTTTGCAGTATATACAGCTAAATTGCCAGAAAAGGTTCAGAATAAATAATATTGGCGAAAGGCAAAGAAAAATTAATTAAAAAGATCTCAAATATTCTGTCCTTTTTACCTCTTAAATTCAGAATTTGTGGTAATATATTACTGATTGTCATTCATAAATATCTAACGCCTACAATTTTACTACGCACGCACACTATCGTAAGGGTCGATCGGTCAGTAAAAACGTTGTGAACGGAATCGCACACAGAGGAGCGCGTATACGTAGTCGTTGCCCATAAATCATTTTATTCAATTTGAGATAATTTCAAAAAATTAGAAGTCTTATTTACTTGTCTTTTCAAAAACTGCAATAATGGTAGATCATTATTTATACGGATAAACTTAATTATAAAATTTGGATACTCTTTGAAAAATAACCACCAACGCACCTTTCCTAAACATCTCTGCTTTCAAGTGGCATTAATTGCTATGTTAGTGCTGCTGTGGTTTGTATGGTGAGTGAGTGTAGAGCACCGGAGACCCGATTTACTGACAACAAGCTATTCCATCTTAGTTCCCAGTAGATTGCTCGACAACGCATCTGCATTTTGATCCTTAATTGAAGATAGGTTAAGATGTCTATAGACTGCACTTATCATCAATTGGATTGTATGCCCATTTGTAACCCTTATTCTATATTAAAAAGAAGCCCAGAGTATGGAAGTTGGCAGTGCTTTATCCCCGTACGTGGGCAAGTCCTGCGCATGATTTCTCTTCTGACGTGTCGGTTTTCTGTCCAATCGGACTGTGATAGTGAGTAAATAGAGATTGCACCTGCGTTCACACACAAATTAGAGTACTATAACCCAGTCCGAGTATTTCCTGTGTCCAGGCTGTCCAGTTATCTGCACTCACCGCAAGAAACACAGCATTAGGCTGCTATTTTACGCTAGAATTCTGTGAGAGCGTGATACTCCCCGGTCGAACCGACATAATTATGTATTCGTACTATCACCGCGGTAAAACCATAGTGACCGACATAGCCTAACGGATTAGTAAGCTGAAGTGGCAATGGGCCGGCCATATAGCTCGAAGAACCGATAACCGATGGGGAAGAAAGGTTCTCGAGTGGCAGCCTCGTACCGGTAGGGGTAGTGTAGGGCGACCCCCCACTAGATAGAGTGACGACCTGGTAAGACATGCAGGAAGTCGATGGATGCATGTGGCTCAGGACCGTGCTTTGTGGCATTACTTGGTGGAGGCCTATGTTCAGCAGTGGACTTGTGAAGAGCTGTAATGATGATGATGATGACTATCACCGTAGTTTGGATGCAACGTGACTCTACCATATCATGTAAAAAGTTGTTGAAGATTCAAAAATCAGTTTTTGCAGAAATTATATGAATATGATTTCAATCGGACAAATCGTCCAAAAGTTATGCGATCACTAGCAGACGCACCAAGGGTAAATGTACAATTAGATTACTTTGATGAATTGCTTTGATACACTATATACCGTACCGTACCTCTACCTTCAATTTTTAAAAATAAATCCTATTTACAGTTCCATTATCTCAATTTGACAAAATGTAATAAGAAGAGAAGTGGAACGCAATATTTCGAACGTGAATTACCTCGTCACGAGGCTGATAGCCAGCCAGCTATAGCCGGCGTCAGACACCAATCCCAAGTTACATAAAGAGAGACATTATCCAAACCGTGCCTAAGTCACGAGCGGGCAATTTGATAGCAATCGACATTGCGGCTGTATCGATGACTCTCGATCACGCCACCCACGGACTTATGATCTCCTGGTACGTTAGGTGGAGATCTAAATGCGTAATTATCACCAACGGTGCTCCGTAAATTATGGGAATTGGACGAGTCATGGCGACTGCCAAATTTGTGGCCTCACCTTTTTAGGTAGAATGTTATGGATAAGCCAGTGTATAGATAACATTTAGAATTTTATAATTTTATTTATTTCAGTCAGAATCTTTAATATCATCTATAAGGAGGTAATACTAGGATAT
Source organism: Parnassius apollo (assembly GCA_907164705.1). NCBI lineage: Eukaryota > Metazoa > Arthropoda > Insecta > Lepidoptera > Papilionidae > Parnassius > Parnassius apollo. The sequence goes on along the minus strand of CAJQZP010001449.1, from coordinate 15,346,233 downwards.
GGATGTAAAATAAAAATAAAATATTTTCAATGTTCTTTTTTTCTGTAATTTAAATCCTTTTTAAAGCATTTTCCAGCATTCACTACACTGGTCTACTAGGATACTGCAATGCTAATAAACTAGACCGCTAAAAAAAGGAATGTATTACGAGACTGAGTATGAAATTAATATTGCCTCTAATATCCTTCTAATTTTTATCATTTTTATTTAAATGACAAAAGTTTCTTTAAAAATATGTTACAATATTAATAACATGAATTAAAACATTTAGTAATGCAAACCAATACGAAGTTATAATTTATATAAATTTATGATTCTGTCCATATCCTCATTAAGAAAGCGAAGCTACACATCATCTGAATTTGGGCGGAGAAAAAAAAACAAAGGTCGAAAAACCAACAAACTGAATATCACGGCACCTACTGCCCCGAGGAGCCGAAATTTAATCATATACTTTATCCAGTTATGACAGCCAGTCTCAACGGCCAGTTAAAGCATGTTCACAGATTATACGTAAATAATATTCGTTTTCTATAAAATAACCTAGGCTGTCTCGAGCAGAGTTACCATTTGGGTGGCTTCCATTATTGTTTTTAAATAATAAATTTTCTTTATTGTTATTGTAATTTAAAAAATGATTATATCTGAAAGCTATGTAATTTATATTCAGTTTAGAATGAATTTGATATTTTACATTTAGATCCAGCCTTAATTAAGATTATAAATAATTTTTATTTGGCTATCACTATGATACAATAGTTATTTAGAATAAACTGTTAATAAAGTTAAGTAAATTGAATATTTTGGGAAACTTTTCTGTTTTATCAATATTTCTATATAAAATTTGCATCTGCAAATGTAATAAAATCCGTAAAATTACATATAGGGATATATTTAGACATGGATTAAGCTTAATCAAAAATATACGAACATATTTCATATTAGGAAATCGAGTTAAACCGGCAAGTAATTCGATTTTTGAGCAATCTGTATCTTTGGTACAAGGTAATTTATAACATAAGCTCGCCCTGTATAATTAGGTCCGGACTGGGCCTCGTTGATTGCTTATTATATTGATGTTTCAATTTTATACTCATTTTTATGGTCATCGACCAACTGTGGGGGGTGGGCCACCCAGCTTGTTGCACCTCCCTTTCGCACCGATCGACGCCTTGTTAAGTCTATCCTCGTCTACTTCTGCGTGAGTGGATACAGATCTTTATGTCTCTTTCCCTCTCACATGTATGAGTATTGCCGTCTTACTTTCATGCAGGTTAACTGATTATGGTGAGTGAGGAAAGTCGCTCTTTGCCGCGATGCGTTATAAAAGGACCAGTGTACCTTAAAGGCAACAGCGCGGCTTCTGATATTGGGGCTGACAGATGTTTCCTTTATTAGCCCTGATTATAGTATGATTACGTCAATCCATAAGCACCTGCAATATAAACACTTTCTACACAATTGGGAAATGTTTAAACACGGAATAAATTATTAAACAGTGAATATCAAAAGTAATTATACACGCAAAAAATGTGTCGACACATCCATTAACAGTTTTGAATAGTTTTCGTAAAAAATATTTTCTTAGACGGACGCGTAACTCGTGAAAAGTGTTTTTGTCTCTTCATCATCAACGTCGTCATCATTACATTAAATTACAAAACCACTACTCAACATAGTCACCTTCAAAGGAATACCACAAAGCATGGTCCTGAGCACCTCCATCCATTGTCTTTTTTATAGAAGATGGGGCAAGCGAGCATGCGGCTCACCTGATGGTAAGTGATCACCGCCGCCCATGAGCAACTGCAACACCAGGGGAATTGCAGATGCGTTGCCGGCCTTTTAAAAAGGAGTAGGCTCTTTTGTTGAAGATCTCTAAGTGGTATAAGTCAGAAAAAATCACCGGTGATAAACAATTTCACAGAGAAGTTGTACGAGGAAGAAACTCCTAGTAAAACGCACAGCGGTGGACCGCCGAGCATCGAGATGGTGAGGATGATATTGTCAATTTTGACGCGATGGGTGTTCGTGAAATTTCGCGGCTGGGATTAATTCGAACAATTTTTCAGAGCACTCCCCGTGGTAGATGCCTTAGAAGATGCAAAGCGATGCAACATCTATTCGCAGCGCTAGTGAATCAAGCTGGAGGCCCTGCGCTGGATGCGGTTATGTGGAAGGAGCTGAGCTGTACTCGTATCTCAGACCAAGTCGTCACTCCGTCTAGTGTGAGCACTTAACTTACCGGTACGAGGCTGCCATCGAGAATCTTTCTTCTACATTGGTTATAGGTTTCTACCCGCAGAGACACTAATGCTGTGATTTAATTACAACATTAATACTAGCTTAATTTTTATTACTTTTTGGGTCATAAATTATTTTAAATTCTTCTATGTGATACAGCAGTTGACCGATTTTAAATACATTATCATTCTACAAATTTGTATTAAGATTCAATCTTTAATAGGAAGAAAAATAAAAAGGGTTAGTGAATACGAATTAGGATAGGTCTTTAAAGTTTTATACAGAATCAATTAGCGACAGGTTTAAGGAATTTGGAATGGATCTTATTCAATAAAAAGTCTCGTGGGCTTCAAAAGACCACGGTTAATTAATAAGATTAAAATACCACATCACATAAGTCACTAAAAGAAAAATACGAAGCTATTTGTTAAATCGAATTCAAAGTTGAACAACAAATTTGTGTGGGAGATGCAATAAATTAAGAGAATTTTTTTTAAAACATAGAGGAGCATTTTAATAGGTTGTACTAAAGAAGTATCATGAATGAACCTTGTCAGAAAACTAATCGCTGACATGTGGTGGAGTACAGTGACGTGGTAAGAGTCAGCTATGAAAAATATCAGAAGGATTAGAGATCTTTTTTTATAGGAGAGGGGGAAAATGAGCATACGGTTCACCTGGTGGTAAGTGATTACCGCCGCCCACGAGCAACTGCAACACCAGGGGAATTGCAGATGCGTTGCCGGCCTTTTAAAAAAGAAGTAGGCTCTTTTCAAGTCATATCGGTCTGAAAAAATCGATTCTACTCTGGTGGTAGTCGATTTTACAAGGAAATTGTGCGAGGAAGAAAAGTTCTTTTAAATCGTACAGTGGTGGAATGCCAGTCAACCAGATGGTATGGATGGTATCGCGAGTTTTGTCGCGATGCGCATGGCGAAATTGTGCGGCTGAAATTAGTCCGAACAATTCCTCAGAGCACTCCCGTGGTAGATGCGATAAAATACGCAGAGAGATGCAACATCTCCTCGCAGTGCCAGTGAGTCAAGCCGATCGGAAAGAGCTCGGCCGATCTTCCGTTAAATGGTTCCGGTCATAAATCAAAGGTGCAAGAAGTTGACAAAAGCTTTTGAGCGTGGCGATTACGGCAAATTATACTATTGGAAAGAACCACACCCGGCAGTGGAATGTGTGGTTAATTTAATAATTACTGACACGAATTTCGTTACATTTAAAAACATTTTAGTCTTGATTTAATTTCGTCTTTATAAAAGCGATTTGACAAATGAAGCCATAGTCCATCTTGTGGTTAAGTTGCTTCTGGAGATCGTGAATATAGACAGTCGACTTCAAAAGAAGACCAGATGCGTTGTCACTCCTGAGGGTCCAGATGGAATACCACACAGTCTGTAGTTATGTAGCTTTCAGAGCGGTACACAACAGTTCAGGCACTGCTATTTGTCAGCAGAATAGGTATTCTGTGTCACGTTTCAATGCTCAAATACTCATTAGTTCCACATGGCGGGATTAAAGTATGTCGAATCTACACCGACGCGCTAAGCGCAGCGTCGAAGATGCGAAACATCTGGTAAGTGCTATCCGCCTATCGAGAGTGAAAGCAAATCCACTTTACAACCAGAGAAGCCCATGTCTAGTACCTAATAGACTAGTACTAGTATTTTAGCCAGTTCATGTAACGATATGTTCATGTTACACCATTTTGATTGTAAAAGATTCGTTGAGTTTCTCATTAAAATTTCTATCTCGTTAACATTAAATCACGTGGCGGTCAAGTAACATTGACGACAATGTTGACTGCAATCAGATAATCGATGTCGTTATGTTTCCTGTTCCGATGAAAAGTTCGTGTCATTGGGATTTATAGTGGTGTGAGTGAATCTTTATAATAAAATATTGGTCTCATCGCTAACACACTTTCTTCGGCAATAAATAACTTTTTAAAAAAATATTAATATTTTTATAAAAAATAATTAAAAATTTCAATGACATTAAGTGCATACCACAAATAAATTATTTGGTTAATTTACGTTTCATTAATTGTTAAACATGTGCTGGAGGGTCTTATCTCATATTGATATTTTCGGTAGTCTTTAAACTCTACACAGGCACCGATCCCGCTCCTCACTATTTAACATTGGAGCTCGTTAAATTTTATTTCGAAAGTTTGAGAAACAAAAAACGGAAAGAGCGCGGTGCGACGGCCGACAAGCGGCGCCTGAGCTTCTTTTATAAATCACGACCCGCCATCTTGTAGATTATCCGATTAACAAGTCAACTGTTAACAAACATAGACCCTTTCCCTTCATCCGTGTTCTTAGCTACCATTACGTTTACGCTGCATGATTTTTGTAACTAATCGTGACATTTTTTGGTTCATTTTCGTTGTTAGACAATGTGCCTTATCTAAGTGGTATTAGTGTCCAATAAAGCTTATTTTAAAGACATGGCGGCGACGTCATAAGGCTGACATATCATAAACTGTTATGTTCCTTTTCGTCACAGGTACAAAGTGAAATGGTCCTTTTGAAATTGATACATCTGTTTTGTTTATAGAGCCGATAATAATTGGAATCTTGTTGAATTTGGATGCTCAACAGGTATGATTGACATTTTTCATCTTGTTTTCATCGAATAGATCTCGATCGTCACGACACCAGGTGGAATTTAATGAGGTCATTTTTTTTAAACTACTAATATAATATTCATCTTTGTAGTTACAGATCGTGATGAATGTGCCAATCCAGCTTTAGGTGTGTTACAATTATTATCCCAGTTGTAAGTGGCTCCCAAATTCAAAGGTTTGAGAGCCACTTCGTAGCCATTGAGTTATTACTACTACGTACCGTACTATCGTACGTTAGTAGTATAGTTCGATGCTCCTAGCACGAATATTTGCAAAATAAATGTCAGCCATTATAGTTTCGAATAAACTCGAAACCATAGGACGAACTTACATATACATTTGATTTAATAGAATCGTATTCGTGTTTACGACTCTCACACATCTGACACAAGTTAGCATTAGTTATTACTTCTCGATTACTGTAATATTATCATCATTATTATGTCATGAGGAACATAAGCCTACTGCATAGCCGGCCTAATAATGGGCAAATATATTAACGTTTGCCATACTTGCCACGTTTGGCATACGGGTTAGCTACCACCATTTTACTATTTTGTGTTGTTATTAGAAAGCAGCTGCTGCCTGTCTCTGGTTTCAATTTAATTCTGTCTCTAGTGAGAATCCATTATGTTTTTTTCTCTCGCTATTTTTTTAAAGAATAAGGCAAACGAGCACACAGTACATCTGATAGTAAGTGGACATTGTAGCCCATAGAAATCTAAGTCTATCCCCGATTAAGAATCAAAATGTAGATGCGTTGTCACCCCTGAGGACTAAGATGGAATGCCTCGTATCGAATTAAAAGGGTCTCCGGTTCTCTACACTTACCATGCGGAACATTAAACTGCTATTTTACGCTGGTATTCTGTGAGAGCGTGGTCCTTCCCCGGTCGAGCCGACCCATTTGTGCTACAACCACAATATAGCTGCAGCAGCGTGACTCTACCACGCTTAAAATATAACTATATTACTATACTAAAGCGACATATTGTTCAAACTTACGCCCGCGAGCTGGTGACGGTACAACTAATATTCTCGCACTGGAAATGCTACTCTCCATCTCTAGTCTACAGAGTTTGGTTTCAGCATATTTGTTTAACACTATTACTAAGACTTAGGACTTATTTTTGCCTAGGAATTCATCTGGTAAGGCGGTGCCCTTACCTACTTCTGCTGCCAAACAGCTAAGCACTGTTATATTCTGGTCTGAAGGGTAGAAAGCCGGTATAATTAGAGGCTGTAAGTGTAAGGCAATCCAACTTATTCCTAAGAGGTGACCACGCTTCTATCGCATCATTTGTTTGAAATTGGCTGCAGGTGTTCTCGTAGGTTGTAGAAGCCATTCACTACAAGATGAACTGTAAGTTCCTTTCTCACTTAATTTTTATAAAAAAATATTTGAACAATATTTTTGTAGATCTGTTTAGCAAAAATTGAAACACAAACTTTTTTATTCAATATGCATTATAAATAATACTTACTTAATATCACTATTTTCATTTACCACTGGTTCGTAAAAAAAACCTCAGTCCTGGGAAGAACCAGCGAGAAACCAAGCGAGACAATTTTTTTTCCAAATAATATCTTACAATCATGTTTACAATTAAACAACACAAGACAAATTGGAAATAGCTTGGTTGCGATCATCCTTCCCAGGAGTTATTGTCATCCATAAATTGCTTAATATTATAATAACCCGTTTTATACAAACTTAATTTAATAAAAAATTTTAACTTTGTGTATGACAAATTTTATATATTTTCTGGGATTTTGTTGTAAAAGCGTATACATCACCCCATGAATGAATCACTGACTCGGTGGAGTCGAGTAACTGGTACTACTAGCTTGTGTCTGTTCCTAGTATTTACAGAATGAATATCGCCTATTTTTTGCAAAACTACTTTTATTTTTTGTGTACATTACATTTTCATAAATGTATTGAGAACCCAGAGTTAATACATTAATTTCCTTAAATTTTTGTCTCAGTGACTCTTTTGGTTTTAAATTATATATGCTCCAATGACCCTATTCTGTAAAATAAATATAATTTCAGTGCCATTGAATGTGAAAATTCACATATACCCTCATTCAGCTCTCTTGGTTACCACGTTCTATTTTGTAAGGCGTTCATTACTCTAACCGGGCGGATCCAAGCTACTGATAATTAACACGAAAAAGGATGCGGAGGCAGGTCGTGGGTGGTCCGATAAGTAGGAAGCGATGCCGTCAATTACTAGTTGACAGGGCTAATTAAAAGGTCAAGCGGTATCCGACGTCTGTGAGAATTGGCGGCGTATTCAAAATACTGCTTCTATCGTAGTACTTGGGTACATTGTTCTATTACTTCAACACCACCAGCAGACTAGACTTCTATTTCATGATATAAGTTATTATCTTCAGTTATCTTGTAGTTCCAATTTTATAAAGCCTAGGGCCTAGCTTTATAAAGCCTATAGGTTTCCTGTATGTTGGAGGTATATTTCATTAATAAATTGCACAATCAAATACATCCAGACCGAACAATTATTTGCAATTATATTTATATACAAATACCTGTTCCTTGCGGCAGTTGAACCCGCGGCCTTGAGCGCTGCCAATCAATGCTATCAACTCGAGAAATTAGGAGCATAGTCCACTAGAGCACGTAGTTAACTTTAAGCTTTGATCTGCACCCGCCAAGGAAGGCAAAGCAAATTGGGCCAGGCGCGACCCTGCCGAGTTTATTTGACTTTCGACTTGTTTCGAACAAGTTGGAATTAAGTAAACTGATAATTAGCCCCAGTTCCACATATTCGTCTACAATTATACGTTTGTCGTTCCTCATGGTGCAGCGATTCTGACAAAATGACCATATCGTCAGCGAATTGAATGTGAGTGATGTATTCGCCTTTGATGTATACTTTCTATATGTTTTCCAGTTAAGTAGCTTAAGAACGTCTTCTCATGCAGAGATAAAGAGTTAATGAATGTAATATTTCTCGTGAACACGTCGTCGAGTGCCGGAATAAATTTGTTTCTGAAGTTGAGTCTTTGTTAATCAAAGTATCGCATTGAGGGCGACTAAATCTAGCCCAGTCCAATCCCCAGAAGTCACAAGATTGCGCGTTTACCGCTATACCGCCCTTTGTTGTATCTCCTTAATAGTGTTGCCCAAAATTGGTCTTTGTCTTGCAGTCTTGGTCTTGTTCTTGCATTTTTGCAAGACCACGACCAAGAACGAGACCGCCTAATTTTAGCAAGACCAAGACCAAGACTGACCGTGCAGGATTTGAGCAAGAACAAGACTAAGCCTGCGAGACTCTTGCGTCTTGCAGTTAGGAATGAGTGTCGTTTCAGGGAGTATAGGAGTTCGGGTATACGCTTAGGGACTCTATGAGACGCAAAAAAATATTATAAAATTGGACTTATGCGCATTACGAACAATACCGTAAACATTCATAGCGGATGAAAATATCCATTAAAAGAAAAAAACAGTGCATCCCTAGTTTTGACCATCGGCACTTTGATAGTGCGCGGCGTCTTGTTGTCGGCATCATCAAAGGTCGAATACTGACCTGTCAAAGAAATTTTGCAGCTATTCGGAAGTACAAGGTCATTGATACACGCGCCGGCGGCTTCTATTGATATCGCATTCAATCGTCGCCGCTGCGCCGCACGCACTACATTTGACAATGTTGAATGTCACAGAGTACATGTTCCAAAGAATAAAATAAGTTTCCGGGTGCTCAGAATGGACGCGAATACATTATGCTGATCTCGCAAGGAATATTGTAATTAGATAATGGTAAGGATAGGTAGATACCATAATAATTTATTCTAGTAACTAATTATTATAATATTAACTATATGGGTTTATAATAATTACTTACTATTATTATTATTACCTAATAGATAACATGTTCAATAAGTTCACTGCAAATCTCGATTTTTGGAAGTGTGTGTTTTTGAACACAAAGTTTTCAAATATATACATTTGATAAATACTGTAGACACTTTTAACACACTTAAAACATGTAAACATTTTGTACAATGCTAATCGAATAATATAAAAAGTGTGCATATTTAATAAAAAGCGTAAAATAAGATCTATGTACTTTTTAGGAGCCGTTTAGAGAACCGTTTAAAGAAATTGATTCCATCGAATTGATGTAAATAATAGTGATTTGCACAATTTTAATAGTAGAAATAAAAATAAAATCACAATACCTGATTTCCGGTTACACAAAGTATATAATGAGTTCTTAGGTATACGATATACGCTTTTATAATAAGATTCCAAAAGAAATGTTAGATCTTTCACCTTTTCAATTTAAGTCAGACAAAAATGCTTGGAACTGACCTCTCGTACTACACAGGACTAACAAGAAATTTCTAAACCGATTTGGTATCTACATATACATTTGACATTTTATGTTTGACGTATCGCTTTAGATAATTATAGAATTATTGTAAAAATATTTTGAAAAGAGCAACTACTGAGTTTCTTACTTTCTTCCATGATTCTTCTCAGTAGAATCAGAACCCCTGGACATGGAAAAGAAAAAATTGGGGAAAACAGTGATTATATGACTATTCAAAAGTGTATTTTAATGCCTACTCGAATAAAAGATATTTGAATTTTGAATTTCAAACGAGTGATTAGCTAGCTTAATTTAATTCAATCACAAGAAGAACATAATATACACAATTTTATTTACATATTTACATTTCATTTTTACGTCGGCACACTACCATCTGGCAACGCATCTACTTTATTAATCTTCTGAAGAATCATTAATTTTATCAAAGGATGCCGAACTTTCCTTTGTCGGTCTTTCGGCGTGTACTTACAAATAGTAGTATTTATTTTAATTCCAGTCATTCCCAATTGAGCTTTGCTTCGAGTCTAATGTATTAATTGTTTTTACTCTAATCCTTGTTGTTCTCGGAGTGATAGTTTACAATTTGACATGAGTGACGAAGAGTCGAATAGTTCTAGTCGGAGTAGTGAGAGTTGGAGTTATAGATCTAAAAGACCTAAAAGTAAATTTGATAAGTTTTTCGACATAATTCATGCATGATTTATTGTTTTATTTCAGTCTGAAAATAGCAGTGACAACATCACTACAGCTACAGTTGATTGGATGGTTAAAAAATATCTTCCCTTCTCATTTTTCGATGACGAAGCTACACAAGTATATTTTCGATCAATTTGCCCAAATATGGTGTTTCCTAAAAGGTCCACACTTAGAAGGAAGGTCAAAGAATGGTTTGAAGAGCTTCAATTGAATCTTAAGAAACGACTACAACAATTTTCATCTAAAATGTCATTTACCATTGATTGGATGGACGTTAATTGCTGGTAGGAGTTTCTACGGGGTCACTATTCATTATGTAGACAACGAATGGAAGTATCGATCTGTAGTCCTTGATTTTATACCATCACGCGGTCGACATACTGGGGAAGATATTGCAACGATTTTCCACGAATGTTTATTGGAATACGACATAATTGATAAAATAGATGGTATCACGGTCGACAACGCAGCTGCAAATACCAAATTTATGTATGAATTGGACAAACAGCTGCCACACTTTGATTCAGACAATCAACATTCCGGTGCTTTGCTCACATTTTGAACCTTGGTGTACAATATTTATTAAAGACCCAAGCATTACACAGTGAAACTGACAATAAGGGACAAGAACAGCAGTATGAAGATAATGAAGACGAAACTGAGGAAGATGAAGAATATGCGCCAAATATTGCAGACTCACGTATAGCTATAACAAAATTACGCAGTATTTCCAGTAAAACAAAAAAAAGTGAGATATTGAAGAGGAAGTTTCAGTCTGCTTGTGAAGCAGCTGGCGTGCCATCAAATCTGAACCCCATACTCGACTGTCCAACGAGATGGAATTCTACACATGATATGATTGGATTTGGTTTAAAAGTGAGAACTGGCACTAACATCTGTCATCGAACTGAATGATTTTCAAATCACAGATAGTGAATGGCAAATACTTGAAAAAATACATAAGTTTCTAATAAACTTTAAACTTCTATCAACGAAACTTGGTGGAGAAAAATATGTTACATTACCGCTAATCATTGTATCATTCAATCTCTTGCTCGATAAAATTCAATTCATGGTAAAACAATTAGATGAGAAACCTAATCGATCCGAAGTGGATGAAAGGCTCATTCTGGGTTTTCAAGCAGTTCGAGACAAAATGCTTAAACATTATAAAAAGAGCAACTGGATTTATTGTACCTCTACTATACTACTACTACTATTTTATACCCAAGGCATAAGACTCAGACTTTTGACATGACTTTATGGGGGAAGCAAATTAAAACAGAAAGCCTGCGCAAATTTAATGAACTTTATAAAGAATATATAAGTCTACACTCAGTGAATACATCTCTAGAATTACCAAGAAATGAAAAGAAAGTATGTGAATATGATGAAGATGAAGACGTAATAGACTTTGAGAAATTGTATGCATGTCCTTCGACGTCATCTGGATCTGGATCTTTTCATCAAGGCTTAGTTATAGACGAGTTGGAGGAGTACCTAAGTAAACCCAGAGCCGCCAGTACGGAAGACATTTTAGAGTGGTGGAGGATGCATGAGACAGAATATTCGACTTTATCGAAGATGGCCCGTGTTTTCTTTCAATACCTGCAACTTCAGTACCTGCTGAGAGATTATTTTCTAAAGCATCATTAGTAATTAGAAAACATAGAAATAGGTTAAGTGATGAGTCAGCCAGATGGTTACTTTGTATTAATTCTTGGTCAAAAGAATTAATATAAAGTAACAGTAATGTCAAAGCTGTTGTGTACTGTTATGGAATTGAATTTGTATTGTATTTTATTTTTTTATTTAAATAAATGGTAAATTGTATGACTCTTTTATTCCATTTCATATAAGGGTCTATCAGTCTCTTTCTAGACAGATAATGTTCTTTGTAATACAGTCAAGTTAATGTCATTAATTTGTTTTTTATATGTTTTGACTAAGTTTTAGCACATGTAAGCTTATTAAATGTAAAAGTTTATTAAAAACCACAGTCGTTAGAGCATCGGCACGGATTGCTTAGGTCGTGGGTTGAACCCCACCCGGTATTAGTTGATTTTTCGAATTTCTCATAAAATATTTAGACATTTATTAATTTGGTTGGTCTTTCTATGGCTATGTTAATTCAAGCTCAAAATGTGCCTACTCTGTTAAGTTGTTCTAAGATCTAAAGTAACGTTGCGGGACTTGCGAGACTCTTGCTGCAAGACCAAGACCAAGAACAAGACTGAGAGCGCAATACCAAGACCAAGAACAAGACCAAGACTGGCTAAGTCTCGTCTTGTTCTTGAATTTGGGCAACACTACTCCTTAATTTCAGGGCACTCTTCTCATCGACATGTCGAATGACGTTCAGTTCCGCGGTCACTTGGAAGGGGTAAAATTGTCCTCTAAAAAACTTAGCGTGCTTTGTTGAGCTGAAACAGTATTTTATTCCGAAAAATCGCTTGCAACTTTATAAGTTGCAAGTTTGGCCTCACATGCCTGGTCACAGTGTCAGTACCTTCCACTTGATCGCATCCTGCGCAGAGTGGCTCAAATCGTCGACGACCGACATCTTTCTGATCAGCTCGACTCACTGGAGCCTCGAAGAGATATTGCATCTCTGCGTATTCTATCGCATCTACCACGAAGAGTGCTCAGAACGATTGTTCAGACTAACTCCAAATTCACCATCGCACATGGCAACAAAACTTAAAATTATGGATCCATCCACTATGGGATCTCCAAAAAGTTTTCTTCCTCGCACAATTCCCTTGTAGAATTGACTACCAGCGATTTTTCTGGATCTATACGAGTCAGGGATCTTCAAGAAAAGCCTACTATTTTTTAAAGGCCATCAACGCATCTGCAATTTCCCTAAGGTTGCTGTTTATGATGGGCGGCGGTAGTCACTTACCATCAGGTGAGCCGCATATGTCGGCTATAAAAAAAATATAACGACACTATCCTGTACCTCTCTACTTGGACGGGATTTATACTCTGGTTCTGTTTTCGGCTAGACATCGCAGCCTAACTGTACAAGCAATTTAGCACGTTAATATACTACCCACTACATCGAAGTAAATCCTGAAGGGACTGTAGCAATAAATATTTGAGTAATACATGTCTTAAATATGGTAGCTTAGGGGGTAAGGAATTTCGCTTAAATATTATGTTAACTGAGCAAATTTATTATATTGTATACGTGGTAGTAGAGCCATGCTGAAGTTATATTAGTAGTATAGTTGTAGCAAGAATGGGTCGGCTCGATCGGGGAAGGACCACACTCACAGAATACCAGCGTAAAATAGTAGCTTAATACTGCTGTGTTTCGTATGGTGAGTGTAGAGAACCGGAGACCCTTTTTACTGGAAACGAGGCATTTCATCTTAGTACTCACGGGTGACAACGCATCTGCATTTTGATTTGTAATCGAGGATAGATGTAGATCTCTATGAGCCACAGCAACCACTTACCATCAGGTGGACTTGGAATTATATCTGTATATTAATTGCAATTTTAATTGCTGGTTAACCTCGTTTTTGGCGGTGAAGGAATTTCGTAAGAAGATTAGAAATAGTAAAAAAGTATTTCGAATACGTTTGAAATCAAGTAGAACACATTTTGCAGTAAAATTAATTTTTTATCATAAATATTATCTAGAATTTTATGTTCTAGATTTTGCTACCTTTCTTGGCATTATAGTGTGAGTGTGTATTTGATCGTTTCTTTTTTATGTTTTCTTTTAAAAGAGTGCCTACGAGCGTGTGTCACTGAAATTGGTACGAGTCTCTAAGGATGTCTGAAACATTCTATACACATTTACCAAGTACGATGTATTGATTCATCTAGTGTTTTGGGACCTTAAGCTTACTTTGAAACTGTAACTTATTTAATGGAGAAAATTCCTAACACTTGCTTTGAAAAAGTGAAAAGTATAACGATAAAAACGAAACGAATGCGACAATTTTGCTCGCATGGTCTAAATCTTATTTCCTTTTATCCAGCATTTTTATGTGCATGCATCTCGCAGAGTCTACAACACGTTGGCGGCTTGGCAAGCGTCTGTGCTGATATTTTCTAATGTTAGTGTTAGTGTTGCCCGCCCGAATAATCCGTACGTCAATCATTATGATGCATCGCTTGCAGGTAAGGTGTGCCCGTGTGCCTGTTTCTTCTGCTCCCAATTTTCGAGGGAGAAAGGCATAGTCCCAAGAGCTATTATGACCACGATTAGCCGAAAGTGGGTTTACATGTAAAATTATGAAAGAAGTGATAAATAGCTGGACCATCACCTATGAAATTCCATTCCACAAACACAATATCCCATTTGTCGAATTTTACAGTATGCTAGGTATTTGATACATTCTTTTTTTATTGAATAAGAGTGGCAAACGAGCACACAGTTCACCTAATGGTAAGTGGATGCTGTGGCTCATAAACATCTACATCTATCTTCAATCGAGAATCAAAATACAGATGCATTGCAAACCCTGAGGACTAAGATGAAATGCCTCGTTTCCAGTGAATAGGGTCTCCGGTTATCTACTCTCATCATACGAAATACAGCAGCAAAGAGCTGCTATTTGTCGTTGGTATTCTGTTAAAGCGTGGTCCTTCTCTGGTCGAGCCGACCTATTCGCGTATAATATAGCTGATCATGGTATATATATTACACACAATTGTTTAAAAACGCTATCTTAAGATGAAACAAAAACCTTATTGATTTCATCCTTTAAAAAAATAGGTCCTGCTTTTGGTTTAAACTGGTCGGGCAGGTAGAGGTTTTTTATAGCACTAAAAAGTTTTTATTACAAAATAATTAAATCATAGGCACATATAAATCTATTTAATTTATCCTTACGATTGATTTATTTACCTCTTTTAAAATAGGTGGGATTTCAAATATCAATAAATTTTCGGTATAAAATAATTTAAATTCCTACAATCGCCGAAATAGATTTTTTTATTCCAATTGGAATGATAAACAACATCTTACTAGGATTTCCTTTTTTACCTAGGAATATCTTTGGGTAGGTACTACGCTCTCACCTATTAACGCTGATGTCTTCCGCAAGGACTGTGGGGTCCTGCAGGTCTCGGGCCTCGGGGTATGCCCCCATTACCCGGGTTTTCCTCGCGGTCCACCACTATGGTCCGGTCCTGGGAGCCTTATGCAGGCATTGTCAGATGAAAACGGGTTGTCCGTAATAGGTAAAAAACAACCCGTTTCCCGTAGTCGGTTAACTACGGAAAAAAAAGGAGGTTATCCAGTAAAAAGTCGGGGTTGGCCTATCAGCGGCGTTGAGGGTTGTTACTCGACTCTCTAATCGATATAGAGAGGAGTTCTCTTGGATAGGGTCGCCCGTCCGGAGGGCGAATGTGTAGCGGCGCTAGGTGGTTAAGATGTATGTGTGGCCCGTTGTCTGCACGGTCGAACAGTCCGCGCGCCAACCGGGCCACAAACTCCTGGATGGTTTCTATCTTCAGGTTGGCCGCTATGACGTCATTCCGGACGTAGCGACCCGCACCGACAATGGTTCTTAACGTCAAATTTTGCTGGGCCTGCACTCGCCGCCTCAGAAGCGCGTACCAGGCCGGAGCAGCGTACGTGATGATGGGTCTGATGTACATCTTGTAGATTCTCACTTTGGCCTTAAGTGGTAACTTGGATGGAGCATCGCCCGCGCACATCGTGCTCTGCAGACGACGAAGTCGACATGCGCAGTCATGCGCAGCGCCCGGTCGATCCGGCACCCAAGGTAGGTCACGGCCTTCTCGTACGCGATCTTTTGGCCATTGAGGGTTAGCTGAGGTGGTAGGTTCCTGAGGCGGCGGGTGAGCAGAGCGGTCGTCTTACTAACGTTGAGGACCATCCTACACTCATCTAGCCATGGTGGCAGCAAGTCCAGCAGATGTTGCATCCTGGCAGTGGCAATGTGGGCTCTTCTGGACGAGGTGAAATAAGCGCTATCGTCCGCGTATAACGCCAATTCCACGTCATCCTCCCACTCTTGCAGCCTTCCTGCCAGGGTTGGGATATCGTTGGTATAAGCCGCGTACAGGACTGGAGACAAACAGCTGCCCTGAGGAACGCCGGCTCTGATGGTTCTGGTTGCGGACACGGCGTCCTCTACGCAGACTCAGAACTTCCTGTCTGCCAGGAAATACGCCTCTAGCCGCAACATAGCAGGAGGGACACTGGTCTGTTCTTCCAATTTAAAAAGTAATCCAGAATGCCACACCATGTCGAATGCCTTCTCGATATCGAGAAAGACGCCCAACGTAGTGCGGCCACGGTTATATTCGACCGCAAGCAGGTGCAGCACTCTGGTCAGCTGTGTTGCTGTAGAGTGATCTCTCCTGAATCCGTGCTGCTCCGCCCGAAGTTGGATGCACGGACGGAGGCGTCTTAGCAACAGTCTTTCAAGCAGTTTAGCTATGTGCGGTAGCAGCGTGATCGGCCTGTAGCTGGCAGCTCTACGCCTGTCCTTCCCGGGTTTCGGCAACACGATGACTTTGCCTTTCTTCCAGTCCTCCGGGAAGTGGGATGTCCGCAATATCCTATTGTAGAGTCGACCAAGCTCTACTAGGACTCTATGGGGCAGCTGTCGGAGTGCAGCGTTGGTAATCCCATCGTGCCCCGGCGCCTTCCTCGGTTGCAAGCGGGTTACTGTCCTCCGCAGTTCAGCGAGGGAGATGAACCACTCTCCTGCAAGAGGCGGCGCGGGTGACGACAGGAACTCCTGTACGCAACTCTCCTTTCGGGCATGAAGCTCTATGAACTCCGCATTTGCTGGGTTCGGCATAAATTGCTCCTCGAAGTGCTCTCCTAGGATATCCGCTCTACCCTTGGCATCGTAACGATGTTCACCCGCGTTGTTGGTCAGCGGGCAAACGGGAGGTTAGGCTTTAGTGTCGGTTCAGTCTGTAGAGCGACGCATCATGCTCCTCTGCCTTCCATATGCGTCGCTCCCAGGCATCTCTTCTGTGTGCCTGGACTGCAACCGACAGTTCCTCCGATAAGGTGTTCAGTTGCGTCTTGATTCTCGGGCAGCGAGTATGCGCCCAGAGCCTCCTTAACGCCTTTTTCCTCCTGATCTGCACGCTTATCTGTAGCGGCAGATCGTCTCTCCTTGTTGACATCGGGACGATCGTAGAGGCAGCGTGGAGGGCCTCCTGTATCGCCTTTGCCATGTTAGTAGCAGCGGCCTCTACGTCGTCCCCCGTGTTTAAGGGGTGGTGTGCTGTAGGTCTCTCCTGCAGGTGATGATGGTAGAGCCTTCAGTCGACACGTGTCTTAACTGTTCTGGGCGGCGTAGTCACCGCCTTTAGGCCGAGGATAATCAAGATCGGGAGGTGCTGTGAATCCAGGTCGTACAGCACCTCTACCACTATCGGGTAGTTGATGTTCCTAGAGAGCACGATGTCCAATACATCCGGACGACTCCGTGGATCTGTCGGAACGTGTGTGGGTTCGTCGGGACCTAAGACGTCATAGCCGTATCTTTCGGCGTCTTCAAACAGTGCATGACCCGGCGGGTTGATCACTCTAGATCCCCTCGCCGGGTGTTTGGCGTTTAGTTCCCCGGCGATGATGGTCGGTATTTCGCCTTTCATCACCGTCCGGACGTCTGAGGAGCAGAATGGAGTCCCTGACGGGCGATATGCTGCGTAGATCCTAAGTTCCTCGCCCGCCGCCTCCATTTTTATACCGATAGAGCGCATCGTTTGGTACTCCGGTAGTTCGAGCTCTTGATGGACGATGTCCCTTCTCACTAGAATCGCCGTCCCTCTGTAAGCGGCTCCTTGAGAAGTGACCTCGTCCCTCCTGTAAAGATGGTAGTTAGGCAGCTTTATGTGCGTACTCGGGTTTAATTTTGTCTCTCCCAGCAAGATGATCTGTATGTCTTGTTGTTGGGCGACAGTGCGGAGTTCATGTAGCTTCTGCTGGATTCCACCCGGGTTCCAGTAGAGGAGGCGCAAGTTAGACTCCTCCATAGTTCCGAGCCAGGAGGTTTGCCAGCGCCTTCATCACCGCTGTAATGGGATCTGTCCCGGCTCTAATGCCAGGACCTGACTGCCGACTTCGATTGCTATGCCAACCAAGCGCTGGATGGCGTCAGCAGTCTCGAAGCCGGCTGATGGTGTTCTCGGAGCCTGTGAAGGCGTTGGCACTGGTCTCGGGTGTTGTTGAACTGGTCTTTGTGTATGGGTAGAGCGCGCTCTATATGTAGAGCGGGCTCTATTTTCGGATAGAGCCCTTTCTGGCACTCTACCCATTCTGGTTTTCTTTTCTTTGGTAACCTGCGCCTGGGCTATCGTTACCGTTGGGGTTGGGGTAGACGTTGTTGCCTGAGGAGGGGGCTGCACTTTCTCCTTCTTCTTCCTCCCCCGCATACTCCTCTGCGAGGTTTGGCGCTCAATTGCATCGTTAGCGGGGGGGGGGCGGAGAGTCGCCCCCGGTGGTTGCCTTGGATGTAATGGTGATCGGCACCACCGTTTCTACGGGTGCCGAGACGGGTGGAGGGAGGGGGGGCAGGTTACATTCCCTTTCCTCTTATTGTAGTCCACCCGTCTTCCTGGATCACGGCCCTGGCACGACTCTGGGGGACTCTTCTGGGCTCTTCTGGGAGTATTCCCGGTAGAGCAATCCCCTGCTTCCTTGCAATCCTCCTCAGGACTGGGCAGCGGCGATCGTTGGCGGTATGATTTTTGGCGCAATTTGCATCGCGGTTCTTCGTCTCTACCCCTGGGCAGTTACTGGCGATATGATCTCCGGCGCAGCGAACATACTTCACTGGCCTGAAGCAATTTGTAGATGCATGGCCAAAGGCCTGGCAGCGGTGGCACTGTGATGGGCCTGCTCTTCCTTGCCAGGCCTCTATGACGACTCCTCTCATGAATAGGAGTTCGTCGATCTGATAAAGCTCATTGAGGCGCTCCAGGCTCAGGTGGTCCAGCTGCGCAAAGTAGAGGCACCCAGGTCTGCCTCTACGGGGGGGGGTGGATCCCTTTCACGTAATTTATCGGGAACCCCTTTGCCCCCCTCTATCGCCGATGGATCCGTACCCACTGATAGCCCCCGTATGCCAACTTTTGTGGGCTTGTCCTCTTCGGGAGTATAACAGTACCAGGACATGGCTGGTACTTTGTCGGTCATCTCTATCAGGTACTTCTGTACCGTCCGGAATTCTTCCGGACTCTGGGGGGTAAATCTGACCCACTTACCGAACGGATGAGCATTCGGTGGGTGGCCCAACTTCCTGTTGAGCACCTCGAAGTGCTTCGTCCAGTCCGGTAAGCACTCAGCCACTATGGGCGGGTATCTCTTAGCTGTTTCCTCCATTGGTTTTGGTGCCTCAGCTGTCCTTGTCCTTGGTACTGCTGGGGCAGCTACTAGTTGGGCATAACTTGTCGAAGGCCTTTGACCATCGTCCGGTGGCCGGCCTGACGGGTTGGTGGTTGGTGCGGACAATGAGTGCCCGGCAGATGGCGCTAGGGTCGCATAAGTGGTTGAGCTCCACCCGTACGACCCTTCTCCTCCCTGCTCCAGATCAACAGCATCCATGCTGGAATGGTGATCCGGTGATCTGGGAAGGGTTGGTTTAGTCGGCGATGGCGATTTAGGTGGTGACCCCCGTTGTCGGTCGCTTTCTTCCTCGGATGTACAATATACCGAGGAATAGGGGGATCCGACGCATTGCCTCTTTTCTTTTTTTTTTGATTTATTTGGGACAACCAACAAGAAGTACACGAACACAATGTAAATACTACAAATTACAGGAAGGTTTATATCTAAGTGTCATCTTAATTAAAGGTAATGCAATGTGGACAACGAATATGTTTTTTAAAACTTACAACTATAAACTTAAAACTAGGTCTAAATGTTAGTTAAAAGTAAAGGACTGCATAATTTTTCGTTTGAATTTTTGAGGCTTATCAGCAAAAATATTAACGTCACATGTCTTGCAGAGCTGATAATATTGCCTCTGTAACCTGTTTATGGTAGCGTGGTGACCCAAAGTAGTTTTACTGCCTTCAACTGAAAAGGGGACGTATCGGCTGACACGCACTAGTTTAAAAGGTACCTTGAAATTTATTGCACTTAGTAGGTATGGACAGTCTATGGTTCCATTGACGATTTTGTGTAGCAACATGAAATCTAGCAAAAGCCTCCGCTGTTGCAGGGTACTTAATTTAAAATACGTCAGTCGGTCTTCGTATGAGGGTAGATCCTTTATTTTGTAAGTTTGGTACGAAAGATACCACAAAAAACGCTTCTGGATACGCTCTATGCGTTTCACGTAAATGTCATAAAATGGAGACCAGACCTGACTACAGTATTCGAGGCTGGAACGGACTAAAGACTTGTACAAGGATATTTTTGTAGAGGTCCTCTTAAATTCTTTAGAATTACGCAACACGAACCCCAACATTTGAAGACCCCTTGTAACAATTCCATCAACGTGCTTATGAACCCTCAACTTTTTGTCCAGAATCACACCCAGATCTCGAACAGAGTCCACTTCTATCAAAGGATGACCATCAATATTATTAATTGGTGTCGGAACATTTACACACCTTGAGAATCTTATAATTTTACATTTATCAGAAAAATAGTCTGTTCTTAATGCACCACAAAGACATCCGGTCCAAATCCTCTTGCAATAGGAGTGAGTCACTGTGGTCTTTGATTTTCAAGGACAATTTCATGTCATCTGCGTACATAAAGCAGGTCGCGTGTTTAAAAACAGACGCTAAGTCATTTATAAAAATATTGAAAAGGATCGGACCGAGATGGGAACCCTGAGGAATACCAACCAGACGTAGGTAGAAATGGTTCTGAGGAGTAATCATTTAACACAACTCTCGATTTTCTCTGCCTGAGGTATGAAGAGAACCATTCGAGAAGATTGCCAGTGATGCCCAAAATTGAGAGTTTGTGAAGTAAGATGTTATGATCTACAATGTCAAACGCCGTCTGTGTAGATGGTGTCCACAGACAAGCGGGAATCGAGAGACTTGGAGACATAGTCCACAAACGAAACGAGATTTGTAGCTGTAGAGCGAGATGTTAAAAAGCCCGATTGTTGGGGTGAGATTATTTGTTTTATGTGCCAAGCCAAAACAGGACAAACTAATGATTCAAAAACTTTAGCGAAGACAGACAATATGGATATTGGTCTGTAATTTCTGACGGATCCTGCGTCTCCTGATTTATAAATTGGGACAATACGTGCCTGTTTCCAGACCGAAGGGAAAGTACCCGTTTTTAAAGACATATTGAAAATGGTTGTTAAAGGCAAGGATACGTTCGCGGCAGTTGATTACAAAGGGGGTATGTGTGGTCAGCTCCTTGGTCGATTAGACCAGTAAGAGTTTTGTGTATTGATTGTGAGAAGTAGATTAGCAAGATAATTTGAGGTACAAATTTGGTCAACAGTTGTCACAGACAGTACTGAGCTAGTGTTTAACGATGAGAAAAATGGGCAAAGAGATTGCAATGCCGTCACCATTATCTGCTTTGTCATCTCCGAAGGTCATGGATGTAGGGTAAGCATTGCTATTACGTTTTTTATTTTTTATGAACGTCCAGAATAACTTTGGATTTTTGGAAAGTGCTCCCTCCAGATCCGCGACATAGTTTTTATGACAGGTGCTTATTAATTCGGCGCATCTTTTGCTAAGTGTTTGTAATGCAAGTTCGTCCAGTGGATTTTTGTATTTTCGGTACCTCAAACGAAGTTTGTTTTCTGCCTTGAGGAGATTTATGAGTTCCTTTGTGTACCATACTGGAAACTTTTTTGTGGAGGGTTTACATTTTCGAACGTACTTAGTAATCGTGTCTGTTAAAATAGCATAAAATTCTCTTACCATGACATCAACCGAACATGAATATTGTATACGGTCCCATGAAACTGAATTTAAATGTGCTATGATTTTATCGTAGTCCGCCTTATGAAAGTTATATCTTTGGCTTTGAGCGTTAGGCAATAAACTTGGCGGATCACAACACGAAAATGTTAGAACTAAGGGAGGGTGGTGAGAGTCGGGGTTACTCAGAAGAGAGTCACCACGCACCACACCACTGACCTTCAGCGTGCTGGAGAGAACGAGATCAAGAATTCTACCTTTGTCATTTAAAATATAGTTATATTGAGTGAGATTATTAAGAGCAATAAAATCCAGTAGAGCATTATCTAATGAGCTTTTGGTTATAAAACTGAGTGGAGAAGACGTATTACGTTTACCCCAGATAATGTTACCCAAATTGAAGTCGCCCATAATTAATGTTTTTGCATTTGATTCCAACACACGGTTTGTATTTTCAATATAACAATCAAGAATGTTTTTTGTAAAGGTGAGGGAAGATATACACAACACAATAATATGTTTTCAGAGGAATTACCTCTTCCGCCTATCTCTAATTCCACCCATACATCCTCACAGTCGCTTTCCAGATGTGACATCCTACGAGAGCAGATATGTTTGGATACTGCAATGAGCACCCCGCCACCAGGACCAGGTTTATTACTATGGAAGCCACTAGTCTCCCGGTCGCGCCTGTACACTAGATATCGCTCACTAAAAAGTTCGCCATCGTATGTAGTATTGTTAAGCCATGTTTTGCATAAGCAAATGACGTCGTAATTAGAACTTAATACACTATTATAAAACTCTGTGGTTTTTGTGCAGAGGCCGCGTACGTTTTGATAATAAATGTTTAACGTATTGAATTTTAAGCCTTATTAACTGTACGCTTAGCTTGAGAAAATTTAGATTAGCTTATGATAACCGTTGGAACAGATTTTCTGTTACGTATATGGCAGTCATTTTTTCTGTTCCGAAGCCGAGATGCCCGGTGTTCAGTCTATCTTGCGGATGATGTTTATTGTACTTTATAGTTGCGGCCAAAAGCGTATCTCGCGAGCGAGGGCTGTTTAACTTAATTAAAATTGAGCGGGGACGTGGGCTCTCAGGATTCTTTTTCGCAATACGTGAACAGTAAAATATATCCGCTTCAGTTACAGGACAAGATACGGTTTTACCAAGTTGCTTAACAATGGACAATAGGTTTTTAGACTTCCTTTCTGGAACGCATTGGATTTTCAAGTTTGAGTTCTAATACATTCCTTAATAAAACCTCGAAGTTCCTCCTGCATAATGGTACGCAGCTCCACGCGCGACACACATGAGCCGGAGCAGCCGCTTTGCGCGGCTACGGAAGCGACTATGGCCGCTTCTTTGGCCGTTCCCTGCTTTCCACGGCGTGATGTCACATTGGCGTCGGCGTGGGCACTACTAGTAGGTGTTGACGGACGGACCGGCGTATTTGAATTATCATTGCGCGGTTTTTTTGCTACGACACTCAGGACATATCTAACTCATCTTGGTATCACAAGAGAGTCTCTCGAATTCGGTGGGCGAAACACCAACGCATTGGCCATGATAAAAACGTAAACAGGTGCAGCATTTTAAGAAATCGTAGTCGTCAATCGTTGAATGACAAGCGGCGCATTGATGCATGGTGAATGTTGTTTATTATAAACAGCTGGGTTTGACGTGGGACGGTCCGCACAGTAGCACAAGCGGGTGCGAAAGTGGGACAGCAATTATGTCGACTATCTCTTATCGCGGCGGGGGTGCGGCTGGTCGTCCCGCAAATTAACAGCAGCGCGACGGAGCTGTTTTATTATAAATGTTTATCAAAAACGCACTATGCACTCACGGGAAAATAGCAAGAATTACTACGTCGTTCACCTGTTTTAGTACATAAAATCGCGACCACGGATCGGGTATTTCATTAGATAGACCGATAACACGTCCACTACGAAAGCTTGTTTGGACGACAATCTTGGAGGGATGCTGCCTTTCGGGTGGAGTATGCCTTCGTGGCGTTTTCTTGGCCAGCTGTTGCTGGAGCGACGGTTCACCCCCAGTCGTACGCTCAGGTACGATGGGGGAGAGCGCGGTCCTCGGTACGGGCGTCTTGCCCGGCGACGAAGGCTTCCGGGTCAGGATCTGCGAGTAGGAGGACACTACTCGAGTCCGTTCCGGGTGAAATATATCGCGGTACGCAATGGGTCTTTCCAAAACGCCAGGACGGTCCGGTGGTCTTCTAGGTTTAGGTGGGGGCTCCCACTTGTCCTTATCGGACATGATGGTGTGAACCTACCTAATGTGAGTCAGTAATCTAATACGGCCCTGTCTATTACCAGCCGATCGGCAGCAATGCGCGACGCGGATGGTTAGGATGATTAAAAAAGTTGGCGTAATCACTTTAGGGCACTGCCTACCCCTTTTGCAACAAAAGGGTTGGGGGAAGTGCGGTGGTGGCACTTTAAAACGCGACTAGGCATAAAATGCACGGAACGCTTAAAGTGCCAAGAATCCGCCTAGGGGCCGGTGACCTCGACGCCTCACGGAATCACGGGACTCAACGATCGGCGGAGTATGTCGTACCGGCGGTTGTATGTGTTCACTGCTAAACACAAACAACGCGCACCTAGGAGATCCTTATACCTATTACGTTGATGTCTTCCGCTAGGACTATGGTGTGTCCTAGCTCGGGTTTTTATAACGAGCAGTAGTGCGTGCACTGTTTTCCGGTCTTACCTTAGAGAGAGCCAGTATAATTACAGACTGTGAGGCATTCCATCTTAGTCCCCAGAGGTGACAACATATTTGTAGCCTTCCTTCTTTGAAGTTGATTGCTGGAGTCCATGTAGGGATGGGCAAGTGAAA
This sequence comes from Parnassius apollo, assembly GCA_907164705.1. NCBI lineage: Eukaryota > Metazoa > Arthropoda > Insecta > Lepidoptera > Papilionidae > Parnassius > Parnassius apollo. The sequence continues at coordinate 15,321,552 of CAJQZP010001449.1, read as the reverse complement.
AGATATATCGATATATACCGTATCGATATTTTAAACAGAATCGATATATATCACGTGATAAATGTCGATATATCGGCCTGTTTTTTTTTTGCATGATGTGGTAGGACAAGGCCCAAAATGGTACTCATAGACGGCTGGAAGACGTAAAAAACAACGACAACAGTACATGAACGCTTTTGTAGCTATTTTTGTTGCTTAATGTTGTCTTGATTTGTTTTGTTTTAAAATATATCGAAATCGATACGAATTCGATACTCCAAAATAAATATCTAGTACTGATATATCGAGATTTAAAAATATCGGCGATAACTATCGATATTTTTGCCGTGGTAACGTCTAATAAATCGATGAACGCCGGCTGCACACACGAAAAAGGATGACTCATTGTAACGTTACGCTCATCGTAACGTTACGATCGGAGCGAGAGCGCTGCAAGAGCGAGCGAAAGGCACGATTGGCTTTAGCGTTTGGCTTGCGCCGCATCTATATCTCTTCCACAAATTATGCAATCATTTCATCAATGTTTTGTTATGATGTTGTCACCTTAAACTATCGTCACACAAATCGATATTTTTACGCAAGCTCAGGTCCATGGGATTCAGTAGCTAGCTACCATCATGTTGTTCGTCACCTCAGTTTTATAAAAACTCATAGTCTATCGGAATCAGCCACAGCCTGTATGCATACAATTCAAGCTAAGATGGCTGCAAATGTGTTGATAGCTTCGAAGACGACGATGAGAATAAAATGCCTCACATCTGTAGTTGTACTGGGTCTCTATACCTTTCAGACCTGTAAGTACACAGCAGTACTGCTTGAACTGCAGAAATAGCTAAGTGCTATCTATACGGACGGACTTGTAATGAGGCAAAATATGTTTTGTTACAGAAATTAAAAATACATACATATATAAACTTTCCCGCTTCTCACCCAGAGGGTGTAAGCAAAGACTACGGATTTGCACCTGGCACGATCCTCACACCTCTATCGTTTCTTTCACATCCGCATATTTATACGCATACATGTGTTAGTGTTTTTTTACGTAATATGAATTACATTGACAATTTTTCTTCACTTCACTGCTTGCTACGTGTGCATGTTCTGACATCGTAAGAGAATTCCTATGCCTATACCCTAAGTCCCGTGGGTATCTTAAGAGGTGACAGAGGGAATGAAGCAGGAGACGGGTAACAGCAGCGTCTTCCTGATCATTTATCGACTTTTAGTATGCCGTAACGATATACTCTATATGGGTTGAAACTTAGATATGATTATTTAGTGCTTGTAGGCATCGTTCTATAATGTCACTACATTGCAGCTGTTTTAATGAGTATCATGTATGGTTGGCTTCACTGGAGGAGGACTACACAATCACAAAATACTAGCGTCAATACCAGCACAATGCTTCTGCATTTCATACGATGAACAGCGATAACCGCAGACCTCTTTTCCTGCTACTTGTACAGAGGTTGTTTTACATTTCTCTACGTAATTTCGTGGCGTAATAGAATAGAATATTTTTTATTCAATATAGATTACAGGTAATTCTTATTGAAGGTCAATTTTTAACTCTAACTTTAAATAGAATCCGTTACCTTTGGGTGTCGTAAGAGGCGACAAAAGACTGAAACTGAGGTTTAGAAAAGGCAGTTGCATCTTCCTGATGACAACTGAAAGTATTAAAAAACCGTAGTTGCTAACCTCCATGTTGAACGAGGATAGTTATGACAAATCAACGAGGGTGAAGATGAATTAGACAATCATTACGAGAGGCCTTTGTTCGACGGTAGATAGGCTGTAGGGCGTCATAATCGCTTCAGCGACAAAGCCCTTTTTTCTAAGAATAAAAAAAAGATAGGCTGTATAGGTTGAGGAGTAATGACATATTTTTATAGAAATTCTTACAGTAAAGGCTTAGAATAATAACGCAAGTAAACCAATGATAATAATAATTAAAATAAAACTAGTTTTGACGGATTTTAATGCGTGCATTAAGTTATTTTATATTCCCGACGTTTCGAGCACTTTATAACACCCTTGTTCATGGGAGGACTGATGTATTCAACGTCCCATGTCACACGGGGGCGATCCTGTACTTGTTCACAAGTCTGCAGTCTGTGAAGACATACAGGATCGCCACCGTAGTGACGGTCAGATTTAATGGAACACTACACATTTAAATAAAACTATATTTAAATATGTAGTGTTTGCGTAAATATAAGAAATCATTAAACAATATTCTTCGGCATTATTTAAAGAATACAATACGACATACTTGTGGTATGTTAAAGGGGCGCGTGCGGATTGTCTTAAGCCGCCACGGCACGTCGACTCACATTGTTGGCTTCAGGCAAATTTCATTGGTTGCAACTAATAAGATAAACTTGTTGGATAACTTTTTTATATTGTCCAGTGTTGGTTATCTTCTTTGCCATACTTTAAACCAGTTACCGGATGTTTTGAACAATTTAGTAATAGAAGATGTTCTATGGTCGTTACATAAGGTATAAATTATTACGAATACGAAAAAAAATTATGTTTTTTTATTATATCAAAAATTGTTCATTTTTATGATTTGTAAATAAATGCATGTATGTATATTTTTTTATAGAAGTGGGTGACAAACGAGCACACAGTTCACTTGAAGGTAAGTGGATGTTCTGGCCCATAGACCTCAACTAGGGATCAAAATGCAAATGCGCTGTCACCCCTGATGACTAAGTTGGAATGCCTCGATTTCAATAAAAAGGGTCTCCGGTTCTCTACACTCACCATACGAAACAAACAGCATTACACTGCTATTTTTTGCTGGTACTCTGTGAGAGCGTGGTTCTGCCCCGGTCGAGCCGACTGATTTCTATTCATTGCAATTATATTAAATTTATTGCATTTCATTTCGTTTTCATTTTACTTAATGGTCTTAAGCTTATTTATATCTTGCTTTTACTTGTCGAGGTAGGTTAATTCAATAAAATTTTCCTCAGTGGAAACTTTTTGACACACAGGCATTATTGCAGCAAGTTTAAGTTTATATTACAAACCGTAACACACTATTTCACGCTCTCATGGATTTAATTTTCTAGAAGCCTTTCTTATTGGGTTTCTACGTCGAGAAAGTACAATAGTACGAAAAAATACAATCGGGCGTACAGATTAGGAGATCTCGTGATAAGTGAGTGAGGCACTAGTTTATACATCATTATTTTTAGTAGTTTCTTTATTTTAGATTTCCGATTTTAAGACAGGAATTTAGTCATAAAAAAATCATAATTTTAAATAAACCTGCATTAAAGTGTCAATTGAACTTGCTGACCAACCAATGATAAGTAACCTCTTCCTACAGCACAGCTACTCGTACTAGCAGCCATTTCTATATAAAGGTTTTAGGGTCGATTGTCACCCCGCAAGACCAAGATGGAATGCTACACAGGCATTAATCAAAAATGCTACATTATATTCTAAAAAAATCTATTTAAATCCAGATAATTCTTAACACCACGCGAAAGGGGTATGATTACGCTAAATAATTATAGTCACTGAACAAATGCTTAGTGTCGTGGTACCGTGTAGTGTCGGCACAAGAGAATCGATTACCACATATCATCCCGTGGGTGTGGCTGCCAATGGTGGCAATTGACAACTATGGCAATATCCCCCACATATATTGCCAATAAGGCAATATATGGGGGATGGAGGCCTATGCGTATGCAGTGGTATTTTTATAGGCTAGAGTGAACGATACAACTTAAGATATATTATAACGGTTAAATGTGAGGAATTCTCGAAGATTATTCGATATTTATCGAGGCTTGGTAATTCCAACAAGAGAAAATGTATTGATCTTGTATGATCAAAATATTCTTAGAAAACTTTTCGAGTAATCGAAACTGAAAAACTTAGTTATTAGATAAATTATTAAAAAAGATGACTGATTATCGTTTTATGTATTATTTCAGTTCAATTATTTTATTAAAATACACGTACAATCTTAAGTTCTATCTTTCTACAAATATTGCCATTCAGTTTTTTGCTACACTTAGCTATCATATTAATCTGGTAGGAAAGATAATCAGATAAATGTAAAATAAATAACACCTTTATACTTATAATTGTATTCGAAAACAAAGTAAATTAACAAGGGAAGGTCTTCCTCTTACTTTTAAGGCAGTTATAAATCATATAGGTACTTTGTTTAAATTGCTTCAGATACATTCCAAATGGGACTAGAAGTCAGAATTCCAAAGTCTTCCACACTACAGCAATGCGGACTGTCAAAAGCCGATGCCGGTGCTCGGCGTTCACCCTCTAGTGTCCGGAGCACTCGCCTCCACCCTGTCCACTCGACACTCACACCATCGCCCACACCCCTTACTGACCCTATCCAAGCCAGTACCCTACTTTTAAAACACGAAACTATCTGAGGTTTAAATCAGAAATGATAAAAATGAAACACTAACTTTTAATAGTAATTCATTTAAGTATTTGGTAGTTTCTTCTTTAATTATATCAGGTTCTGGAAAACTTATGTAAGTGAAATTAATTTTTAACCAATCTTTTTTTTTATGAACTGAAAGTTTGGTCTCGTAGTTCAAGTGTATAGTGGCGGCGGAGGAGAAAATGCAGCCCCAAATCGTCCCGTGGTTAACGTAAGAGGCGATAGAGGAAAACCGAAACAGGTGATGAGATGCAGCATCTTTCTGATAATAGCTTAATAGCAATAGTCTGCCAAGCAGTGCCGACTTTGACAAATGAGCCAATCTATAGAGGTTCTTTGTCAGGCCGTAATGTGTTCAGGGTTATAAACGCACCTACCATAGTCTTTTTTGGTGGAAGTTGGTTGTCAGTATCTATAGACTGCGGCAGCCATTAACTATCAGATAATCTTTATTGCATCTTTAAGTTAAAGTACACTCGATAAAACAGTATAACAAAATTAAGCTTAAGTTAAGTATTCTACAATTATTGAAGCTACTGACATCTAAACTAGGCAAAGCCTGTATCTTAAATGATAAATTGTTGGTACGTTCTTCTTTGGTTCTACAAATAATAACTTTTGATCATTTGGTGACCACGTAAAGTTATATATATATATATATATATATATATATATATATATATATATATGTCATTACAGCCCTTCACAAGTCCACTGCTGAACATAGGCCTCCCCCAAGTAATGCCACAAAACACGGTCCTGAGCCACCTGCATCCATCGGCTTCCTGCATGTCTTACCAGGTCGTCACTCCATCTAGTGGAGGGTCGCCCTAACTACGCCTACCGGTACGAGGCTGCCACTCGAGAACCTTTCTTCACCATCGGTTATCGGGTCTTCGAGCTATATGGCCGGCCCATTGCCACTTCAGCTTACTAATCCGTTGGGCTATGTCAGTCACTCTGGTTTTACTGCGGATATCCTCATTTCTGAGTCTATCACGCAGAGAAACTCCGAGCATAGCCCTCTCCATAGCTCGCTGAGCGACCTTGAGCGTCCTCATACTGCCAGCAGTGAAAGACCACGTCTCAGATCCGTAAGTCACCACTGGCAACACGCACTGGTTGTACACTTTGTTTTTCAGAGATTGAGGTATACATGACGAGAAGATGTGTCGTAATTTCCCGAACGCTGCCCAGCCGAGTTGAATCCGTCGATTGACCTCTCGGTCGAAGTTGGACTTACCTAGTCGGACTATTTGTCCCAGGTAAACGTACTCGTCAACAACTTCGAGCTTAGTGCTCCCAACAACTACCGGCATAGGTGTGACAGGGACATTAAACATAATCTTTGTTTTGTCCATGTTCATCTTAAGACCTATCCGTTAGGAGACACCATTGAGGTCATTGAGCAGAATGCTAAGGTCCTCCAGCGATTCTGCCATAAGGACTATATCGTTGGCAAATCGAAAGTGAGTGATATACTCGCCATTGATGTTAATACCGTATTCTTTCCAGTCCAGTAGCTTGAAAACGTCTTCCAACGCAGCGGTGAAGAGTTTCGGGGATATAACGTCACCCTGTCTTACACCTCTCTGCAGTTGGATAGGTTTCGAACTCTGGTTCTGTACTCCGATAGCCATCGTAGCCCTACTGTACAAACACTTCAGCACTTCGATATACCGACAGTCAACTTGGCACCGCTGAAGGTACTGTAGCACCGCCCAAATTTCGACGGAATCAAAGGCTTTCTCATAGTCCACATATGCCAGGCAAAGTGGCAGATTTTACTCTTCGGTCTTCTGTACAATCTGCCGCAGGGTATGTATGTGGTCTATGGTACTGGTACTGAAGCCTTTTTTGGAAACCGGCTTGTTCGGGAGGCTGGAAGTCGTCGAGTCTGCGTGCGAGACGATTCGTAATAACTCTCGAAAACAGCGCGTAGACGCGGATATATATATATATATATCGTTGCCAAATTTATAAATATCTCGTGGCCCTCGATAGACAGCATGTGGAATGTGGAAAATAACAAACCTTAATTGAATGAATGAAATATATTATATTCATTCATTCAATTAAGCCGTCACGGTTTCGTATTGACAAATTCTAATAGATATAAGATAATAAAAGAGCATTTATTTTATCAATTATTTGTTTTGTACAAAAATACCTATTTCGAGATTTTGGATAAAATATAGCATAAAGCCCAGCAGTTACTTTGGTTAAACTCTGGTTATGAATACAACGGATAACTTTATTAAGAAATTTATCACAAAGATAAATATTAGTGTAGTCTTTATCAAGAACAGACTAAGTACACTAAGACTTCTATACGTGATAATAGATCTAAATAATGGTTCATGTTTTGTTTTAATAAATCATAGTAGGGGTTTCCACTGGACACCCAAAGGTGTTACGGGGACGGCTCATTCAAGCGAGCTGGAGGTAGACTCAAGTCTAACGCAGCCTAATATAGCTGTTCTGAAGGGCGGTCGATTGCTCACTAAGTGCCCGCCTCGCTTGAGAGCTCGAAATTAGCACTCGAAAGCGTCTTGAGGCTTGTGTCAATATGAAATCTTTGCTCCTATTGTGAAAGTTACAATCGATTAGAAAATGCTTTCGCGTTGTTGTTTTTGTATACACAATATGAGTATTGGTTTAAAAATATACCTACATTATGGAAAATTCAAAAAATTTTAACATAAATGATAAATGAATTTTATCGAATTCTATTTTATTTATCGATGTACTGAAATGTTTGTAGAGTAGGGCTGCGATGGCCGAGTTTTGAAGCTGGTTTGTATGACGAGGAACTTTCCAAACACGAACTCTTCTCGAATCAGGATGGAAATCATTCGGATTCATCGATGAAAAGTACCAACGACCATTGATGAGGTTCCCAGTTCAAATGTTCCCTAGCCCATTCCTCTTCTTGGAGTTGGAATCCGAAGTAGTATACGATCATGACGGCTGCTTCGTGCAATCTCCTCCTTACAATTTGGTCACTCACAAGTACCTGGTGTTCAGACGCCTTTGGATCAATTGCATCGCCGTAACATTTGGTTGCCTTCTCGCAGCAAATTGAAAAAACTGGTCTGGGTGTCATAGAGCGGCTTGGTCCTGGGTGTCTCCCCGCCACCTCCCGCAGCGACGTCACGTGGAAAAGCACCAGCCTGCAGCATTTCCACTGCTCTTTACATCTCTTCTCCAGTAAAATTTCGACGTTGCATTGCAATTAAATGTCATATTATCAAAATCAACCTAAGTTAAATAAAAAAGATGTTTAAATAGCGGTTTTTAACAAAAAAAAAACTCCACCCCTTTTTAGCAAAAAGAAATTACTCTGAGTACTAAATTCGCTCCAACTCATGTTTACCGCCAACACATTTTATTTATTCTTTTATTTAAATTTGGAATCAACCTGGAATAAATGATGAAAAATTTAAAATTAAAAACACTTTAAGTACAGTTCTTTTTAGTCGGTCAATGTTATAAAAAATACTCCTATACCGTGTTGATATTTAGTTGATTTTACAAGGATTTGTACTTTGTTAAACAAACTACTCACATAAAGTGAAGTTAAGATTGAAGAGCGGATTTTGATTGCAACTTCGTAAGAAGCACAATACCACCATAGAAACGTTATTTTCATTTAACTTTATCATTTACGCGGCGTACATCAGTCTCATATTTTATCAACAAAATATCATCATATGTGGTAGGCCATGTGGCAGTTATATTACCTAGTAGTATAGTTGTAGCACGAATGGGTTGGCTCGACCGGGGAAGGACCACGCTCTCACAGAATTCCAGCGTAAAATGGTGAGTGTTGAGAACCGGAGAACCTTTTTACTGGAAACGAGCCATTCCATCTTAGTTCTCACGGGTGACAATTGGTCTGCCTTTTAGATTTGTAATCAAGGATAGATGTAGATGTGTATAGGCCAAAGCGACTACTTAAACAGCTTACCATCAGGTAGAATGTGTGCTCGTTTGTCACCGTATCCTATAAAAAGAGTTATCATAAAATTTGTAAAATATTGTAAATACATAACCTCCTTATGAGTGAGTGTAAAGATAAAAACTGAATTAAAACCCCCACAGCTGTTTGTGATACAAGACCGAACTACATACATACAGCCGCTGCACAGGTTTTAATTTATATTATTATACGCAGTAGATGTAAAATATCTAGAATGGTGACGTGAAGGAACGCCGAAGTCAACGTCAACGTCCGGTACTGCGAACACCATTTCGCTTGCCAAGCGTGATGATTATTGTAATTTCAATCATCAATACTACGAAATAGATTTCTACAAGATTAATGTAATAGTCGAAAATATGAGCTTCATTGAATTTATTACCTATTGACATAATGGATCCAAATCTACTAAACAAGTTTCTTTAATAAACCAAACGCTATCGATTTCTCACACGGAAAGTTTCCGTCGTCCGGAGCCAATTAAAATAGTATAAACCTCTTATTAGACACCCCATAGTTTCCCCCACCTCCCCACTGAACCAACATGGCGTCATGATTGTCACCTATGATTTAGCAACATCGTTAATATACCCGAAACATTCAAAAATCGGCTTTATGCTGATACTATTAAGCTATTCTGATATGTAAACTAAAGCACAGTCGTTTGCACCTGAAGACTTATTTTTTAACGAGTGTGTAGTATTACCCCATTTTATACCAATGTATTAATTTAGAAATATGAACCTAAAACATAACACACATAGGGTTCATTTTAAGGTTTACTGTAAGTAGTTTTAAATATGTATTGAAGGCGTGACATTAACGCCCGCAGGGATTGTAGAATTATAGATGAAGGGTTGCGTGGTAGGGTTAAGTGGTGTGTTATAAAGAAAACCCAGAATGTTGGGGCGATTAAGTATTGATAGAAAATGGCCGGCTAAGACCGGATCACGCTTGAATATTTTAGAACTCTTAGCTGTTGTTTTTTTTACAGAATACTCGTTTTTTATAGAATAATGCTGACAAACGAGCACACAGTCAATCTGGTGGTAAGTGGATGCTGTGGACCATAGACATTTACATTTATCCTCGATTAAGAATCGAAATGCAGATGCGTTGTCACCCCTGAGCACTAAAATGGAATGCCTCGTTTCCAGTAAATAAGAGTCTCCAGATCTCTACAGTCTACACTAAACATACGAAACATAGTAATATTAAGCTGCTATTTCACGCTCGTATTCTGTGAGAGTGTGATCCTTTCCCGGTCGAGCCGAACTATTCGTGCTACAACCATAATATAGCTGCAGCATGGCTCTACCACTTGTAATACTAATAAAAAATTTATTCATGAATTATATTTATATTTTAAGCTATTGCATAGCTTCTATCGCGGGCCTTGAGCGCGGGGACCGAATCCAGAAATTCCGTAACGAAAAAACCTCACGCTCCCCAATCCGACGGGCACGGAGGTGTGGCTTGAAGGCCGTGCATTGTCTAACGTCGTTTCTTTTCGGCAGTCTTCGACACGGTGTTTGTGTGCGTGCAACTAGACGTATTGTACGACTCTACGAAGCTCGCACGAATCGAGACGAGCTGCTCCGAAATCGGACGAATACATAAGCAGCTGTTTATGAGAAAGTATATAGGTGTATTAGGTATTTATGTACAACAGTGAATAGCTGTACTTGTAAAATTTTTGTATAAAGTGTTTTGAATATGAATGAACAAAGTGCATTTATTATTTATTTATTTAATAAAAGAAAAAAAATTGTTTTCTTATCGGTCACCACGCTCAAAAAGTATAACTTGAATTAATATCAAAGAAAAAGAAATACTGCATAAATAAATCAAATAAATAATTATAATTGCATAAGTTGATACAAAATGTTATGCAATAGCTTTACCGCGGCAGTCCCCGAGTGCCACACGTCTTTTGCATATAAGCCTCCTCCATACAATGCTTCATAGAAATATTTGCCTTACTTCCCATGCTTCGCAAGTGAGTTGGCAATCACGTTTGTTGTTTTTATTTTTATTCAGCTGTTATCAGGATGCTGCTGCCCATCTCCTGGTTTAGTTTCTCTTATGACACCCACGGAACGATATGGGCTAGCGGATATTCTTACACCGCCACCACACGGTTACGGTTCAGATTGAGGTCATATCTAAACAATATTGTTTTGTCAGGCAGTGGTTAGTAGATAAAGTAGGATTCAATAAAAAAAAATAAAAGAACTTTATTCAATAGATTATTGGATTATTGGATTCAAGAGATGTCGCTATAGTCGAGGTCCCTATATTTTCCATATATCTTATAGGTGACCTATATTTTTGGACTATATTGGTCTAGTGTCAAAAAGTAAACACAAAATCTGGACCTAAAAAGTCTGGAGTAAATTTTGAGTAAACAATTCAATGCGCCACCGGCACGGGAAAGTACAGAACAACGGGCATTGCCAGCTATTTTAATTTAAATTGTTATTATTTTCGTCGTCCCACCATATTTTGTTGTATTTCTCTTGAATAAATAAATCATAATACGAATTAACGTTTGGAAAGAGAAGAGAGTAACCTAATTCCTTTGCTTATCCTGCACGCATAGTATATGAGTACTTTATGACATCAGTAACAATACTGCCCAAAAAATGACCAATGCTTGGCAACAAAGTTGAATATGAACAATAAGAAGCTTGCACGTAAGCTGAAATGGACTTTTTGGCCAGTGTGGCGAAGAGTCGGCAAAATAAAGCAAAGCAGCCCCGTCTACACGACTCACAAGCAATAATAAGGCCATTGTTTTTATACAAATACAATATCGCGTTTATACATCCGATAAGCCTATAAATGACAGAGAAAACTGAGGAATAGCTCTTAATAGTAGATCAAATCAAGTTTGATTTTGAAATTTTAATTCTGAATATCTGACAAAATTTTATTTGTAGTCGTAGTTACGATGATGTTACAATTTGGTCACTCACAAGCACCTGATTGCTTTAATTAGTGATTGTTTTAATTTTATTAGATTTTAAATATTCTAAATCAAACTTAGGACTTACTGTCCACAGCGTAGGTACATATTTGTCCGTAAGAATGAACTGAACTATGTATATAATATGAACACGGAGTAAAAGTAACGTGTACTAAAGTTTGCTGGACGCTTTCAAACTCCGTTGCTTCGCCAGACACTGTCGGCAAAAAAGGAGCTAAGATTTTCCACAAGGATATGTACATGGTTATTTTTATTATACCCTATCTTATAAAAAAGTTAATATAATACATTACTATGCATTTTGAATTTAAAAGATAAAAAGGACAGAATGTTTGAGATTTTTTTAAATTAATTTTTCTTTACCATTTGCATATATTACTTAATCTGAACCTTCTCTGCAAATTTGGCTAGTTATTGCTAAATAATTCTGTATTTATATGGTTCTGACGATCGAATATAAGTTGTACCTCTGTGACGGCCGTGTATGTGATAAATTCAACTCGTAATTTTTACTAAAAAATCTTCTCCGAGGAGTTAAAATATTATCGGTAATTCTCAAGTGTACCGTGTAGTGGCGGTGTATGAATATCCACTGCCCCCCCCCCCCCCCCCCATATCGTCCCGTGGGTGTCGTAAGATGTGACAAAGGGAAATGATTCAGGATATGGGTAGCGGAGTCTTCTTAATAATTACTTATAGTAGATTACTACGCTTAGCAAGCGGGTTGGCAACCGCAAATGGGGCAATCTTGGGGGAGGCCTATGTTCAGCACAGGCTGTAACGGTAACGGTAAAAACTGCAAAGTTTACAAAAGTTGCCACTAATTTCTCACCATGCCATGGGTTGATTGGCAGAGAATGCTAACTGGCATTAAGTCTGCTCTTGTAACCTTTATGGTTATATAAAGTTTTTAAATAAATAAATACATAAAAACTTAGTTACTAATGAAATATTCTATCATATTATATATTCTACAGCAATATTAAACGTAATTATTATAATATTATATAATAGTATCTTTTAGTATCTTTTTTATCATTAACTATTCAAAATTGTCTAACGAATTGTGAAAAAAGTTGGCAAAAATTATTTACATTCGCGTATTCCCACTTTCATTTTAGTAAAACAATAAATAAATCAATTACGTCTTAACTAAAAGAAGATTTTTTCAAAATTTGAATTACCCGATTAATACTCATTTCTCTCGACCTTATCCTAAATTTGATTTAAAAAAAGTAGTTGAATCAAAAGTAATGGACGGCGACTTAAAAAATGCATCCCGTATTTTATTCTCAGATGACATCCTCGCTCCTCGTAATGTCGAAACTCTTGAAGGCCTTCGTCAGAAACATCCTTCGGTCAATCCTTCCCAGAATTTACCGCTGCCTCCCAATACTTCTATGCAACCATTACAAGTTTATGAAAAAGACACTTTAGACGCAATATTGTCATTTTCGAATGGCTCTGCCGGCGGCATTGACGGGATTACGCCTCAGCATCTCAAAGACCTTGTAAGCGTATCTGCAGGTGACGCCGGTAGGGTACTTCTTAATGACATAACAAAATTATGTAATTTTATGCTTTCTGGTAATGTCAATCCCAATTTCATTCCCTACTTATATGGGGCAAGATTGTGTGCCTTCAAAAAAAAGGATAACGGTATCCGTCCTATTGCTGTTGGTTCTATATTTCGACGCTTAACTTCAAAATTGGCTTGCAGGCACATAATCTTAAACCGTAAGACGAAATTTCAGCCTACTCAACTAGGCTTTTGCAATAAAGGTGGCTGTGAGGCAGCGGTACATTCGGTGCGTACTTTCTTAACTAATTCCAATGCAGATGTTCTTCTGAAGGTTGACCTTAGAAAGGCTTTTAACTCTATTGATAGGATAACCCTGTTGAAAGAAGTGGCTAACAATACCCCCGAAATATATCATTACGTTTGGCAATGTTACAGTCAAAATTCAAACTTGTTTTATCAAAACCATATTATTGAGTCTGCTGTCGGTGTTCAGCAGGGTGATCCATTAGGTCCAGCTCTTTTCAGTTTGGGAATTCAACCTATTATTTCAAATTTAAAATCCAAGCTGAATGTCTGGTATCTGGACGACGGTACACTGGGAGGTAAAGCAGATGATGTCCTCAATGATCTTATTCATATTTTTCAAAATTTTAAAAATATTGGTCTTGAACCAAATACAAATAAATGTGAAATATTTATTTCTAATAATTTATCTAATTCTTACAGAGATACCTTAATTCAAAATTTCAATCAGATTTCTCCAGGAATAAAAACTGTCAATTCGGAATCGCTTTACCTGCTTGGTGCTCCGTTGTTTTTCGATAGTATTAAACCTGTTTTAAAAACAAAATTTGATCAATTTTTAAATCACGTTGATAAATTATATATTTCAAACCCCCATATTGCCCTTACCATTTTAAAATATTGTCTCCTTGTACCTAAATTTACATACTTGTTGCGCTCAAGTCCAGTCTGGAAATGTTCGGATATTTTAAAAGATATTGATAGTAATCTTAAAATTGCCTTATAAAACATTCTAAATTTGAGATTAAATACAATAGCCTGGAATCAAGCCACTTTACCTATTAAATTTGGTGGAATTGGTGTAAGAAATATTTCTAGCGTCGCATTGCCTGCTTTCCTCGCTTCCGTGCATAGTGTCAATGACCTATGTAACACAATTTTAAAACATAAAGTAGACCTGTGCTTTGCTGCGGAGGCAAAGTAAACATGGCTAACGCTCTGTCCCGGCGAAAATGTCTCACTGGAAGTTAACCAACAAAAACAGTGGGATATTCCGTTGGTACGGAGTGTCCAGAAAAATTTATTTCAAAATTTCCATATTCAACAAGATCAGGCTCGCCTTCTAGCTGTTTCGACTAAGGAATCTAGCCACTGGTTACATGCTCTACCATCAAGTAATCTCGGCACATTGCTTGATGGGGAAAGCTTGCGCATCGCCGTAGGAATCCGGCTAGGAGTGGCAATTTGTCAACCTTAGCAGTGCCCCTGTGGTAGCAGCGTCGATGAGTTTGGGCTCCACGGACTTTCATGCAAGAAAAGTAGCAGCAGCTAGCAGACGGGAAAAGCAGTTAGGTTTTCCCGTCACGGTTCTTTGAACGAAATCATCCGAAGAGCTCTTGTCTCTATAAATATCCCCTCGGTTTTAGAGCCTTGCGGGATGTTTAGAGACGATGGCAGAGACCCGACGGTATGACTTTGGTCCCTTGGGAGAGAGGTAAAGCCCTAGTGTGGGATGCTACTTGCGTTGACACTTTGGCGGCCTCTCATCTCAAGGGTACCTCTTTTAGAGCCGGGGCGGCATCAGAGGCAGTCTAATTTAGTATATGGCGCCAATATGTGTCTTTGAGAAATGAATACATATTTGTGCCATTTGCTGTAGAGACTATCGGTCCGTGGGGTCCACGGGCAATGAAGTTTCTAAAGGAACTGTATCCACGACTGGTCGTCGCTGCTGGTGATAAGAGGGCTGGTTCTTTCCTCGCTCAAAGGCTAAGTATAGCTATTCAGCGAGGAAACGCAGCCAGCGTTCTTGGCACTATACCACGGGGAGCAGGTTTTTTGACGATTTAAATTTTTAGTTTTAGATTTTCTATATTATAGTTTCTTCTTTTATATTGTA
This sequence comes from Parnassius apollo, assembly GCA_907164705.1. Taxonomy (NCBI): domain Eukaryota; kingdom Metazoa; phylum Arthropoda; class Insecta; order Lepidoptera; family Papilionidae; genus Parnassius; species Parnassius apollo. The sequence goes on along the minus strand of CAJQZP010001449.1, from coordinate 15,306,481 downwards.
TATAATTAGTTTTAATCGTAAATATTATAATTTTAATTATTATTTTAGTTAAGTTCTTTATTATAATTTTTGTAATACTAATGAAATTATAAACAAATGTAAAAATATTTATCAAGCAAGCCTCTCTACTGGAACCTTTGTCCACGCACGAAGCAACAAGAAGAGCGCGCGCGGCGGCGAGCGTGGCGCCAGTAGCCTCCATTTGTATTTATTTATTTATACCTTGTCTGTTCTTATTTATGTATTTATTCATCTCTGAACCACCGGACATCACTAGCGTGGTGCCGAGTCGGTTAGAACGTCAATTTTTTTAAAAGCATGGAATTTTTGACATTTTTCCGTTTTAGGAATTTGGATGCATGATAAAGAACCCAATCAATGCTAGAATGTATGTTAGATTTAGGGACCCACTTCTTTTTTAGACAGACATTGTGACAAAATAACTCTATAAGTTTGTAATGAATTCAGCCTTTGCTGGCTGTTTCTTAAATATATAATCGAAATATTGGAGCCCCGTTTTTATACATATATATATATAGTAAAATTGTTTGTAAAATTATTCTAATGTATGTTGAGTTATATGAAAGTAACTATTGCGCTAATAATAAAAAAAAACTAGTGTGTTTATGACTAAGCACTCGACTGAACATGTATATGCTATATTATACATATATGCATGTGTATATTTGTAGAAGATTAACATATACATATGTTAATTTTCTACAAATATTTAAATTTATATCGGCTTCTTCCATAATTTGTTATTAATCACCCAAAACTTTACCAAACATAACTTTAAATGAATTCAATTTTATTCACTTTAAACGTAGAATATTTAATGTATACAAAATATTAATTCGTAAAATTGTTCAAAACGAATTAAAATTACGAAAAACACATGAGCTTAATGCTCCTGTTTCGTATTCCTGACTAACCGGAACCCGTTTCTACTAAAAACCCTTTTAAGGCGTTCCATTTTATAGAACAAAAATGTATTTGTCTATGGGCCATAGGATCCCTTGTTGCCCGAGACATTCCGCAACCATAAATACAGTAACAGCATGTGGTTCCCAATTAGATAGATTTCCCTGTAATTATAATACATAGATATTTCCGAAAATTTAATGTATGCAAATTAATTTAATAAACGCAAAAGTAATTTCAATAAAGAAATGTGTTATAAGCATTGTGTAAACACAAGTTAGTGATACCGGTTACTCGGCGTCACAGAGTAAGTAATTCATTCATGGGTCAATGTTTCCGGTTTTCAAAAAAAGTCCCAGAAAATATACAAGTTCTATGTATTACCAAGCTTATTTTCTATTAAACAAGCTGTGTATAAAAAGTGTTATTATAAATGCACACTTAGTAGATAATAATAAGAGCTGAGACTGAGGTGATCGCTTCCAAGCTGTTTGATTAATAATTGTACACCTGTGTTTTATTATATAATTTTTCTTTTGATTAAAGTTCCAATGTGTTTCTTGCTGGTTCTTCAACCCAGCAAAGAGGTTTTTCCATACCAGTGATAAAAGTTAAAACAATAAGCCGGATTGATTGAGAGCGCGCAGCGTGACCTTGTCAAGTCGACAGTGTTTACTGTCGTCCCATCCTCTCCGCTTCGCGTTAGATGTGTACAAAAAGATTATCAAACTGAATTACTTGTAACCCATCCCTACATCCATTACACTCTATAAAAATTCCACTCCTGAGCAATGGTCTTCCGTAGATTGCCTCATGGATTTTGTCATAGATGCCACGCCTTGGCACGCGGGTTGGCACCCGCCGTTTTTTTTTTATTTAGACATGTTATCGGGAAGATGCTGCTGCCCATCCCCTTTTCTCTTTGTCGCATCTTACGACACCTACGGGACGATATTGGACAGTGGACATCATCGTAACTACAAGCTCCACATTAAATAAGAATTGTAATCCACATTGAATAAAAAATATTAAGTATTTTCTTTCCTTTGTTATAGAATAAGGGTGACACACGAGCACACAGTCCACCTGATGGTAAGTGGATGCTGTGGCCCATAGACATTTACATTTATCCTCGATTAGGAATCAAAACGTAGATGCGTTATCACCCCAAGACTAAGATAGAATGCTTCGTTTCCATGAAAAAAGTGTCTCCGGATCTCTACACTCACCATACGAAACACGCCAGTATTAAGCTGCTATTTTAAACTGCTATTTTGTAAGAGCGTGGCTCTTCCCCGGTCGAGACGACCCATACGTGCTACAACCATAATATAGCTATTCTATTCTATAGTTTCTAGTCAATTATAGCAAACATATTCCTCTTCTTCATAAACATCTACCAGTAAATGTCCACGGCTGAACATTAGCTTCTTCAGTTTTTGAGAGGACTGGATTTAATAGCCACTCCTGTCAGGTGCATTGGTGATCGCAATACCAAATAACTCGTGTTGCTTTCTTTCGACGATCAGGATAAGGTACCTGGCGTGAAAGAGAATAGCTACACCGCCATCTATCGGAACCTTGGATATGTCTCTTGCATTTTCCAAACTCGTCTCTTATCACATACACTTAGGAAAATGAGGTGCTGGTTCTATTACGCCGTCAACACACGACAAATTATAGCGGCCATTATCGGGCTTATATCGTAGCGAATAAAATCTATGTAACAAAGCATATAACGTTGCGTGTGCGTTCGCTGTCCTGCGTTATACTGCGATACGATGGCGTCGAGATAGAGATATAGGCATGCGCTACTGGCTAATTGTACGCCGCCCGCCAATGTGCATTACGCCTATTTGTAAAATAGCTGATATATTACCGATATTGGATGCTTATGTTGCAAGCATAATTTTATTTTACACTAAGAATAAAGTCGCGAATTAATTTTATTACTTTTTAAGATGTACCGTTTTTGTTTCAACTTCAAGTATCGGGTGACCTTTCTAGATGGAGTAACGAACTGATAAGACATGCAGAAAGTCGATGCATGTAGGCGGCTCAGGACCGTGCTTGGTGGTAATCCGAATATGATTTTTAGGTTAGGAGAATTTTTTTGTGAAATTTATGTTTATAAACTGCCCCCACGATACAGGAGAAAATCCTAGTGTAGGGGTAACGTTTTAAAAATTTAAAAAAAATAATTGAAAGAATGGTCTTTGTTGATTATTTAAAATCTATATTATGTCACATTATTAGATAATCCCACCAGAGCGAAGCCGAGGCGAGGCAAAAGTACTTAATAGTACTATAAGTAATATGCCCCGTAAAGTTAATCATCTTGGCTAGAATCAGTTAAATGAGCATCATTTAATGAAACACCCATTAACAAAGTTTATGGAGCATCTAAGTGCAACTTGAAAAGAAAAGTTTTGCACTTGTTACTGCCTAATCTAACAACGCAAATAGAGCTTTGTGAGAGCACAGCACGTGTACGAAGCAAGGAAACGATCTTAACGAGTGTAAAATGTCAGACAGTGTATTCAGAACTATGCAGTCAGTGCATCCAATTTCGCTTGTTTTCTTTGAGCTCTCTGAAAAGCGAGCAAGTACGCAGTGTAGTGGGGCCGTCAACTGGCTATTGTTTCTGAAGAACCCAAGTTTCTTGCCTAGTGTGTTCCTTCGGTAATGACCTGAGACGATAAAAAATTCATGTGGAACGAAGCTCAAGTAAATACCGTAAGCCTCTCGGCGTCTTACGTGGTACACGTTTCACGATTCGTTAAATCTAGAAACAAAAAAAAACTATTCTTTCCAGTGCCCTTGAAGACACTCTACCTAATTTATGACATCACACTTAAATCCCTTTAAAACATAAATGTATATTATGTTTACGCTTGATTACTAATTAAAGGGGCGACTTCAACTGGACTGAATGCTTTCTAGCATTGTCCCTGGTCAACTTAAGGCCTTGCCTATATTCAAAACGTTTCCACGAATACATCGTCCAAGATCATTTTTTATTTTTATTAAAATGTTAAAAACAATTTACTAATTTGTTCAGACATATGTCAGCTATCAAAGTTAATTTATATAAAAAATAATAAAACTTTTCTAATATCGTTTCACCACATAATTATTTCTTTACTTTTGATTTTTCGATTCGAAAATTAAGTTTGCTACGTCTTCCAGTCATTTATTTAATTTCGTACTAAAGCAGTACTTAAGATATAAAAACAGGACTTCAATTTTTCTTATATTACAGTCAATTGTTGATCTACAAAGGCCTAACCATTATTAAAAGGATTTATCATAATTTCCACATTTGGTGGGCGAATTGAGGTTCCTTGAACCTTTAACGCCTCTTCACTGATCTAAATATTTTACATCTGACATGTATGAAAAGGTGTACTGTCACTTATTGGAAGCAGATAAGATTTTTTGGTAATTTTACGACGGAATGGAGTAATGGTCAAATAAATGCGCGGATGAAAATACATTGGCGTTACTTTGCAAAAATCCATATTAGATCTTCAAATTAGGTTATTCATCAATTTTACGCAATAAACATTTGGTTACGAAGACGGTCGTGAGTTCCAATCGCTCCGTTACAGCCTGTCAAAGACCACAGCTTAATTCAGGTCTCGGCCATAGATTGACTCATAGTGTCTCCCACTTGCAATAGCTGCCACGCTTTGAAAGCGAGGTGGCAACCGCAGCGGAACATTTATTCGTATTACCGTTATTCGGATGCTAGTGGCGATAAAATTTTCGTATGTAGAACGCCTCCATGATACGAAAGAAATTCCTAGTGAGGGTTAGCGTTTTAACGTTTTAAAGAAAACGATAAAAAATATTTTAAAACGGTATTTTAATTTTTTTTAAATTGCGTCTTAGACATGATAACAATAATCTTAGAACTTTATACATGCCTAATATAAAAATTAGCTTATTATCGTTTCAATATATTTATTCAATAGCATCCAATACTTTAACGTCCAATAAATTATAATTAATTGGGATATTATTAGATTCTTTCCCACAATAATAGCGGGGTACCGGGAGGCTGAGTCAGAGTCGAGTAAAACTAACGCTCACGCACTCGGTGCAAATATCACGATGCACGATACAAAATTCATATTCCTTTATAAGTCGGTGTTCCTGTAACTGTAGGAGCGTTGTGGTGTAAGTTATAGTTGTTGAGCGATTGTCTTAAAATAAAAGCTATCAAACACTATACTCTATACGTGGTAGAACCATGCTGCACTTATATTAGTAGTATAGTTGTAATACGAATGGCTCGGCTCGACCGGGTAAGCACCATGCTCTCAAAGAATACCAGCGTAAAATAGTAGCTTAATGCTGCTGTGTTTAGTGTGGTAAGTGTAGAGAACCGGAGACCCTTTTTACCGGAAACGAAGCATTCCATCTAAGTCCTCACGGATGACAACGTATCAGCATTTTGATTCGTAATCGAGGATAGATGTAAATGTTTATGGGCCACAGCAACCACTTACCATCAGGTGGACTATGTGCTCGTCGGTCACCCTATCCTATAAAAAAAACACTCCAATTTTTTTATAAAATTTATGTGACAATCGAGCTTATAGTCTATTTGATAGTAAGTGGCTATTGCAGTCTACGGACACTTTTTTTAGCATGGGGAAATGCCGTATAGGTATAGGCAGGCCACGAGAACACTTCCAAACACATCTGCGACCCCACCAGCGCCAGCCGCCGTATGGCAGCCCCTTCTCGGGGGAGGAGAACTCCTCCGCTTTTGCTTCTCAGGTAAGCCGCGCCAGGAACACTAGGCGCAGTTTCTGCGACCTCTAACTCCACCTCCGTAACCGACTCCCTAAGCGAGGAAAAACGAGTATTCCGAAGCTTTAGTTTTACCGATCCCAGCGACGGATCTGGTCTCTGTACCCGCCGCCAACCAAATTTTGGCCGCGGAGTGTAGGGAGTATAGCGAGTGGCGTGTCGCCGTACAAATACTCCTCTTTCCCCGTGACTTCGCCTCGGCTGCAGCGGTAGAGGGAGAGAACATCCCTCTCGCCGCAGCCCACCAACATTTCTGAAGTGGCCTCGCCAAGCCCAGTTGGAGTGGCCTCCTCGGCCCTACACCTTGGTCCAGCCAAGTGGTTCTTTGTTCTACACGGGTGACCAAGCCATGGCTCCTAAACCACGAACAGGTGGGAACCCCTTCGGGAAGGAGTTTATGGACAATTGCAGGCAAGTTTCTTACAAAGAAGGCTAAAAAAATGCGTTGTCACTCTGAGTACGTCATACACTTCTGAATATGTCACTGCCTGTAAATTATCTGACCGGAACATCAAAACAAACATTACTATATAAAGATTAGTAGAAATAGGCAAGTACCTACCCTTACGGACTCCTGGGCGTATAAGGAATTCTAACTCTTGGGAGGGAGGAAGTCCTACCAACTGGATCATTTATTATTTTATTTTATAAAAACACACGATTCGTTGTTAACATTGACACTAAACATAAAAGTAGTAGAGCCGCGAAGTAGCTGTAATGAACGAATTAAACGGGTCGAACAAAGAAATACCTAGGTCGCTCTGTATACCACCATGAAAATAGCAGCAAAATGTTGCTTTGGTTTGTGATGAAGACGAGAACTGGAGACCATTCCAGGCTTGCCATTAGGGTGCTAAAGAGTTTTCATTTTGTTTTTTAATTTAGGATAATGTAGGCGTCCTTGAGCCACAGCATCTACTAATCAAGAACTGGACTGGAGTAGAGCCACGCTGCAGTAATTGTGGTTGTAGCACGAATGGGTCGACTCGACCGGGAAAGGACCACGCTCTCACAGAATACCAGCGTAAAATAGCAGCTTAATACTGCTGTGTTTCGTATGGTGAGTGTAGAGATCCCGAGACCCTTTTTTACTGGAAACGAGGCATTTCATCTTAGTCCTCACGGGTGACAACGCATCTGTGTTTTGATTCTTAATCGAAGATAAATGTAGAAGTCTATGGGCCACAGCAACCACTTATCATCAGGTGGACTGTGTCCTCGTTTGTTATCCTATCCTATAAAAAAACCTTGATTCACGACCATATGTGTGTAAGATGGATTTAAAGAAAGATGTGAAAGAAGCGAGAGAGTTGTGCTAGCAACGTGTACGTGTCAAATGGACGTCGGTAGTTACTTTCTACCCTCAATACCCCTTCTTACACATTCATACTAAAGTTTATGAATGAATCTATAAGAAACGAAGAGTTTATCGAGATGTTTCAATAATACAAGAAACTTGTTAGGAAGTATGGGTCCGTAGTCTGAATTCGCCTTGTAATAATTGTTAGCATATAAATATGTATTGATAATTATATTATTTTGACTACTTTTTTTAACCAGATAATTTTTCACCAAATCACTTCGTCATGTTTATTGATCATGACTCTCTTGCCATATATATTTTTGAATTTACGCTGTAAAACTTGTAACGATGTATGCAAAAATAATTACATGAAATGATATTTAAAAGATATTAAATTCAGAGAACAATTTGCAGCATCCGTTGTCGCCATCGATCCGAAAATTCCTGGTACGCATTCGGAGTCAGTAAATCGTTCGATGCTGGATGGCGCGGGCGCATGCGTCGGCGGCGGCGCGTGGCGTTTGATGCGCCGACAAAGTCACGCCGCCGACCGTGGGACACCACGTGCCGTGCTACAGATTATGCAGGTCAATTATTGATGAGCATATTTAGGAATAATTGAAATAAAGTTAATTCTAAAATATAAGGCGCCTGCAACAGACAAATGTAAAGGCGCGTTGTAAATAAATATGAATGTTTTCGGCTGGACAGTTTGCTTTATCCATTGTAGGTGGGATTTGCCTTTATCGTCACGCTGGCCGACGGATTAACGGTCATTGATCTGGGAAGTTTTCGTCCGGCGCAAACGCCCACTATCAATTGGAAACCATTAGAAAAGGCAAATATTTTTCTCGCATTCCTCATAGTCGCCCCTATGTAACTTTTTATTGATTACATGATTACATCGCAGCTCTCAAATAATCTGAAGCTATCAAATTCACAAGAGATATTATACGGCATCAAGTGTACGCACACACGCAGATGCAATTACAATGTCTGCGTACCGGATCACACAGAAACTCATCTTACACAATTCTTTGGTCTTTCGGGATGCAAACCTAGCATTTTGGCGTAAAGGTGAGATACTCTGAACAGTAGCTCTCCAGATGTAAGTACCTTACATCGGGTGAGACCTTTCATGTGGAGCGTCTACAATGCTTTCAAAAACGAGTTGAAATTACATTAGATTTTATATAGATTATATTTTTTCATAGAAAACCCTCAGGTGACGAACAAGCACGCAATCTACCTGATGTAATCTGGATGCTGTGGTCCATAGACAACTACATCTATTCTCAATTAAGTTTTTAGCCTTGAGGACTGAGATGGAATGCCTCTTTACCAATAAAAAGTATATCCGGATCTCTACAGTCACAATACGAAATACAGCAGCATCGAGCTGCTATTTTATGCTGGTATTCTATGAGAGCGTGGTCCTATCGTGACCGAGTCTGCAGCACAAGCGTGGTCAAGCCGATCCGTTCGTGCTGCAATCATAATATAGCTGCAGCGTGGCCCTACCACGTAAAGATACGAGTATATTATAATTTGATAGGTTTGGACAATATTAACTCAGCATCGTGTTTTGTGGCTTTCGCGATATCTCTAAAAAAATTATATACGACGAATTAAAGGCGGTAGAAGTACTAGGTTGATCAATAAGTTTCTGGAAACATAATGAAACTCTATGATAAGTATAATAATATATGAATTGTATTTATTTTTCAATGTTATCACCTTTTAAGCTAATACATCTTGAATAGTCTTTTTCAAGTCGGTTAATTTCTTGAAAAAAAAAAAGGCTTGATTATAGGATTCGAAAAAGGCTTTACAGCACACATCACTTCATCGTCGCCGTCGAGTTTTATATCACTCAAGTGCTCTTTCAGGTGAGTAAAAAGGTAAAAATTAATGGGAGCTAGGTCCGGAGAATATGGTGGGTGCTGCATCAACTGAAACCCAACAGCTCGGATTTTTCCTGCACCTGCAAAATCAGATCAGTTTCGCCGTTTATTCTTTAGCTCTTCGCGTAGTTTTTTGATTAATGATTCTTCTGATAATCTCCGGTTATTGTCTCTTTTTTATTTAAATAGTCGATCATTATTTTACCTTCCGTATTCCAGAAGACAGAGGCCATTATTTTTCATTTTAAATCTCCTGGCTGGCGGGGAAGACGGTCTTTTCCACACCTTGTTTTGTTTGTTCATCTCCGAGTCAAAATGGTGTACCCGTGTTTTATTTACGGTTACGAAAAAAGCAGAAAACAATCTGGATCTTCTTCAATTTTTGATAAATTTAGCTTTGAAATGTCAACTGCTGCTTCCTTTTGGGCATCTGTTAACATTTGAATTTTAAGGTATGAGTTAAAATAAACTAAATTGTCCCAAAGGAAAGGTTTAGAATTTCAGCTATATAATAGATAGGTAACGTAACGGAACAGAACGTGTGACCACACGTCGATCTACCCTAACAAATTTTTCGAGTTTTTAATACTTTTCTTGCGGTTCGTTGTTGGCCACCCGGAGCGAGTGCCTTCATGGCAGGCAGTTCTGCCGCATTTAAATTCAGCCCACCACAGTACGCCACTGTAGAATAAGACGGAGCACTGTCTGCCTAAGTAGACTGCAGTTCTTCAAAAACACTTTTTGTAAAAAAATAAATATACTGGGAGAAATATTTTATAAGTTGCGGACGAATTTCTAGTTTCTCCATTTTTTATACCTACGAATCAAATTCCCGGCAAATACGAATTTTGAGAAACAAAACAATTGGGTATAGTTTTTAATTTAGTTTTTTTCTGCCTTGGCTTAAGTTGCCAGTTATTTAGGATTCGAAAAAAAAATAGAATCTGCATTCAATTTTTTTTCTAAAACTCTTTGATGAGTGTCCTATTCCGAAAACTTATTGATCAACCTAGTAACGTGAAACGAGGCAAAAAAAAAAAACAATCTGAGCTCATTACTAGTAACTGGAAATATATTTTCTTAAATAGCAATGGATCCATTATATAATATAACATACTGATCCTTTATCTAAGATACATGAAGACAGAGTCACCACATAATATACAACAGATTATATGTTCCTAATAAACGTAGCATATGATGGCAGCATAAGACAAACCATTTTCTACCATAAGTGTCGTAGGACGCGACTATGGAAAATGCATGAAAGATCACATAGTGGCTTTTGATATATGGCGGCGTTACAGTCTCCTTTACTCCGGGGTTAAGTAAATAGACAGTAGACGGAGAGTAGGTAATGTCAAAAGGGCGAGTCTTCAATCGACATTTAGATTTTATTGAAAAGGCTTGTATCCAGCCGTCAATCCAAAAGGTTGATAAAGTAAGAGAATCTCTTGATTATCCAAATATTGTATTTAATTTGTAAAGTTCTAAATTCGGTGGTGAAAAAGAAACGAGTCAGTATATTTGCAAACTACATGTAAAAGCTTACCAAGCGAGGAAAATGTATTGACTGATGAATGATCACCCAAATTCATTGCCGTGAATATTTGGAGTGACAAAAGTTCCTATAATGGCAAGTGGATACGGCTATCTAAATCTAAATTTGATTCAAAATAGTGATGTACATTCTGTAAATACTCGGAACAAGCATATGTTAGTCACACCAGTAACTCGACTCCAAAGAGTCAGTAATTCCTTCACGGGCAATGTATACACTTTTAGAAAAAAGTCCCAGAAAATGTATGAAAATGCAGACCTTATATATCAAAATGCTTAAAATATTTATTAAGCAAAAATTGTTCGAAACACATCCAAAGGTCGACCGCGTGCGTTAATTGCAAGATCTATATAGACGATATCAATATAGACGAACTCCTTGGCAGAAAAAGTCCCTCCTCATTGTGCCACCGCATAAACAACAACGGAATTGGTTATCACTTAATAGAACAAAGTGACACGTAGGAATAACAAAACTTTATTGCATAATTCCTTTGTGGAACATTTTTACAATAGAATATTACGTAAAATTTTTGCATTTAAACTTTATCTTAGATTTTTTTAATTATATTTGGATTCATTAAGAAGCAAGTTTAATAAATTCGTTATTTTATTTTTATTTATTACTATGGTGATATCTCAGGGGCTTAGCGCTCGCAGTAAATTTCACAGTACGCGAGCAACCCGGGTTCGATCCCCATCGGCACTCATGAAATTGTTAATTGTAGTTTTAAGTGCTAATTTACCGCGTGCTCGGTGGTGAAGGAAAAGATCGTGAGAAAACCTGCATGCCTAAGAAATAAGAAAAAATATTTTGAAGACATTTCAAGTTCGCCAACACGCATGGGGTATCGCAGCAGACATTTGCTTGCCTTAAACCCTCTCAGAAATGAGAGGACGCCTGTGCCCAACAGTGGGACGTATGTGAGGTTATAACTTCGACTTACACAGTAACTATGGTATATAAAAACAATTTAGTGTTCACATATTGTTATTTATTTAATGCTCATTTTCATACACAAATTCACGTTATTTGAGATCTGATAATCGATACTAATAGCAGCTATAATAATTTTTTAACATTTAATGACAATTTACTGACACACCTGGGAACCATAGATGAGAAAACATGTTTCCTGATGTAAAAGTAAAAGTTAGACATAATCATTATAACTGTATATATTATTTAAAAGTTCAGACTAATTAATGACAGTTACAGAATTTATGCATATTATTCATATATTCCTCGCGTGTAAAACATTTTAATTGATTAAAACCCATTCCAAGGTGTAGGTAATATGATGCATTTATGTGATAAAAAACTGGAAGTCCTTTTTATAGAATAAAGGACAAGATAATTTTTAAAGTTACCTACGATGAATTCTTAGTAATTGGAGTCTTTGTTATATATGATATAATTAAGTATTTGCTTCTAGAAATGTCTCTTTGTCTACTGTAGTCATTGAGAATATCTAGAAAATCTATTTGTCGATATGATCCTTCTGAGTTTTATATATCTATCGAAAATCGCTAGACAGCTTCGATCTTGATCGAAGCTAGACAGTTTTAAAAGTTTCTATTAATTGACTTTTACACCACACATGGGTCATTTGGGATGGATAGATAGAATTTAGTGTGCTTGAGCATGAAGACGTATGAGAAGATAAAAAAAGAAAGAGAAAGTTTTATCCTGTACCGTCTATAGTAATGTCTTACTGTTGGTCACAGGCCGCTTTTCCTTATAAAATGAGTAATGGGGCGTAAAAAGTCAGCCACGCTCATCCAGACCATGTTGACAGACTTCTCGTGTCCTGGAATTTTTTTGTTTGACATCTTATTCTCACGGTATTTTTTCAACCACCGAACACGTTGTAATAAACATGTTACGAATATTTGCAATTTACTTTAACGATACCGGCGTTGTGGATAGAAATGAGAATTTTTATACAAATAAGAGTGACAAGCGAGTTCACTATTCCATATCATCCTCTGGATGCGTATAAGATTCAGAGGGAAGCCTGATGTAATCCCAGAGGCCACGATTCCGGTTGGGGAACACCATTATTAAGAGAAGGGCCATGACAAACGCCATGGTGACGTCGACTCCGAGCGGGATCTGTCCTCTCCCGACACCGCTCAGCAGCCTCCTTATCTGGATCATAACGGATTCACAGAAGGCTGGTACGGCTCTTCACGAGAGTCCCTGCTCAGCATCGACGACACAACTGCTGGCACGGTAACGTCCTGACCGAAAATTTAAGCGGGCTACTGGACCGAGAGCTTCTAAGGGTTTTAAGTAAAGTACCTTTATATTAATTCATTTCAGCCCTTCACAAGTCCACTGCTGAACACAGGCCTCCCCCTAGGAATGCCACAAGGCACGGTCCTGAGCCACCTGCATCCATCGACTTCCTGGTTGTCTTACCAGGTCGTCATTTCATCTAGTGGGGGGTCGCCCTACACTACGCCTACCGGTACGAGGCTGCCAATCGAGAACCTTCTTTCCCCATCGGTTATCGGTTCTTCGAACTATATGACGGGCCCATTGCCACTTCTGTTTACTGATTCATTAGGCTATGTCGGTCACTTTGGTTCTACTGCGGATATCCTAATTTCTAAGTTTATCACCCAGAGAAACCCTGAGAATAGCCCTTTCCATAGCTCGCTGAGCGATCTTGAGCGTCCTCATACGGTCAACAGTGAAGGATCACGTCTCAGATCCACAGTTAATTACTGGCAACACACACTGGTTGTACAATCTAGTTTTCAAATTTTGAGGTATACCTGACGAGAAGATGTGTCGTAATTTCTCGAACGCTACCCAGCCGAGTTGAATCCGTCGATTGACGACTTGGTCTAAGTAGTCAGACTAATTGTACAAGGTAAACGTACTCGTCAACAACTCTGAGTTTAGTGCTCCCAACAATTACTGGCATAGGTGTGACGTGGACATTAAATATGATCTTTGTTTTGTCCATGTACTAACGCTCACTGTAAATGTAATAGAACGCGAGTAACCCGGGTTCGATCCCCGCCGGTTGTTTGTTAATTGCAACTTTAAGTGCTGATTTACCACATACTCGGCGATGAAGGAAAACATCGTGAGGAAACCTGCATGTCTGAGGAATAAAGAAAAAAATACTTGTGAAAAAAAGACATGTGAAGTTCGCCAACACTTCCTTGCCCTAAAACCCTCTCAGAAATGAGGGGAGGCCTGTGCCCAGCAACGGGAGGTATATAGGCTGTAACTATTGTCCATGCTTATCTTAGACGTTGGTGTTTGCAAGCAATGTGCCACCTAGTAAGAATTATTTGAAATTTTTTTTTGATTTATCCCTAATTTGTGAGCCGTAGTGGTTCAGTAGATAAGCGGTCGCTGTAAATTTCACAGTGCGTGAGTAATCTGGACTCACTTCCCTCTGGCAATAATCCAAATGTGAATGCAATGTTACGTGCTGATTTAACAAGTATATAAAAGGAAACATCGTAACAAACCTGCATGTCTAAGTGAAGTCCGCCAACAGATAGTGGAGCAGCACAGTAAGTTAATTACTCTTTAACCCTCTCAGAAATGAGAGGATTCCCGAGCCAAGTAGCGGCTATAGCTTTACTTTACTTCACTTTTACCCATATTTACCATGATAGAGGTGGATTTTTGAGCGCAGAACTAAGTATTACTTGTATGTCTAATAATTCTCCCCTAACCAAACATGGGGTTTCAGATCTTTATTGGCGGGTTGCACCGCGTGCAGATGAGGATGGGTTTTTGAGAAAAGACGTATTTCACTTACGGGTTATATTAATCATTGCAAACATTAGGTACATTTAGTTATTTTTTATAGACCATTCACGTGTAATGAAAAAGCGACTATACGAAATGTACATAAAAATATGAGATTGCCGATATAAAAAAGCAGTATAATTATCTCGTTTACACTTAACTTAAAATACTCAGACCAGCGATGGTCAACAACGTCAAAAGTGCAGTCTTCGATCCTCTCTAAGCCCGACGATTAAATTAAATCCTTCTTACAACAGGAAACAGTTTTCTTCCTCGCACAACTTCCTTGTGTAATCGATTACCACCAGACATTTTTCCGGACCGATACGACTCAAGAAAAGAGCTTATTCCTTTTTAAAAGGCCAGCAACGCATCTGCAATTCCAGTGGTGTTGCTCCGGTGGCGGCGGTAATCACTTATCATCAGGTGAGCCGTATGTTTGCCTATAAAAAAAACTTTCATGTTCAGGAATCTAACGGGCAGAAGTTGTATCTTCTGCCCGTTAGATTAGATAAATAAGTGTTGAAGTATAAAATCGGTAAATTAACAAAATAAACTTTTATTTTTAAATCACAAATTTTAAATTACGTAAGAGTTTTGATCTCAGGTTTTGTTGTTAATTTAATTAAAGGATAAAAACAAGTTGTGCAGACGTCTCCCGCGTCGATAATTTTTGTTAATTACCTTTACGGCTTAAATCAGATCAAAAGCTCGGTCCCTATAGAGATGGGAATGAAACCGTTGACTGCATATTGTAGTCTTTTTCAGAGAGACGAAGAGGAAACTTTCAAATTTAGTCATTACATTTTTTAATACTTAAATAAATGTTGTAGTTTATTGTATTTTATGTAATAAAACTACTTGAGTCTATTATTTTTGCACATTTACTCACATTTATTCTGTTTGTGAAAATATTGTCATTAATTATGTAATTATGGTTTTATGTTAATGCAGGAAATATTTAAGATTTATGATTTAATATGCAAAACATTACAAATCGAAACTGACTAGGACCACGTTTTCGTAAGAGAAACATAACTAAAATTTTAAAAATATGGTTTTCCGATTCGAAATACAGGCCTACGTCGTAGCAAAAGCGGGTGGTCTACCTGCAAAGCGCTCCCCGCTGCGCCCACCTCACATATCGACCTGTCCCACAGTAAAATTCAAAGTCATAGCTATGTATAGAAGCACACAAAGTCTGACGTAAGCAATATAAAAACAGATTTATCGATATGCATAAAGTTTTTAAGTACATATACTAATTACCTAATATACGTTAAAGCTAGAATATACGTGCCATTGTAGGGCACAGGCCTTCTCCCATTATTGCGAGGATATGCGGCGGACTTCTTGAGGACACATGGCTGTCTGAGAAATCGGAGAATTTCTGAGACAGCCAGGTTTCCTCGCGATGTTATCCATTACCGACAAGCATGTTGTAAAGCAGCGCTTTGAATTAATCCTGATAGGGATCGATCTCGGGTTCCTCGCGTTATGGTCAGCGCTTAACTCTAAAGCAAAAAAACTTCTTTAATATATCACAATATCTTGGACTGTATAAATTTTTTTTGAATTTACTTATGTTATATAGAATTATACAAATAAGGCTGGTTTCAAAGCTGTACAGGAGTCCCGTAATACGGGAGACCATTACGGGTAGCGCTCGCAACCTAATCTGAAACAAGTGTTTAGTTCAATACGGGAGACAGTAGCATATGAAAATGAATGCGTACGTATTAAAAATTGGTATTTATTTAATTTGTGAGAGACGACGGCGACAGAGAAAGAGACTATGGGTACATTCCACCATCGAAGCAATATGTTTCGAAAGTGCATTTGTAACTGCTGCTCGAGCCCAAGCATCTTTGTTCTTATATGTATGTTTATACAATCTCTTCGTTCGTATTTGAAGCATCCCATAAACAGGGTTAACTTTGTACTGCGTCTATGACAAATCCCATGTCAATTAATCGACTCATCGGGATGGTACAGGTTCAGCACAAATCTCTAATCATGCGGGCCAAAAAATGTAGTATAGAATCTTTATATATATAGTACCCGGATGACCGAGCTTTGCTCGGTTTTTTTAAGTTACATTTATATACAAATTACATGAATAATAGTTTTTGATCTTATTGACATAATGGAAGAAACTGAACTGGTTATTGTTATTTCGTAAATTAGCTTTGAAGACGTTCATAACAGAACGCGAGTAACCCG
Source organism: Parnassius apollo (assembly GCA_907164705.1). Lineage (NCBI taxonomy): Eukaryota > Metazoa > Arthropoda > Insecta > Lepidoptera > Papilionidae > Parnassius > Parnassius apollo. The sequence goes on along the minus strand of CAJQZP010001449.1, from coordinate 15,289,965 downwards.
GGTTCGGTCCCCGCCGGCACCAATGAAATTGTTAATTGCAATTTTAAGTGCTGATTACCACGTGCTCGGCGGTGAAGGAAAACATCGTAAGGAAACCTGCATGTCCGAGGAATAAGAATAAAAATATTTCGAAGAAATGTGAAGTTCGCCAACACGCATTGGGGCAGCACGGAGGACACTCCCTTGCCCTAAAACCCTCTCAGAAATGAGGTAAGGCCTATGCCCAGCAGTGGGACGTATATAGGCTGTAACTTTAATTTTTTACGTCATTATTCCGCAGATTACCTAGATTAACTAGTTAAATTAAGGTCTGAATCATTTTTACGCATTTTAACGGATTCAGCCAGGTAATCTACAGTATTAACTATTTAATTTATTGACATAAAACTTGTTACAATATCTTTTAAGCACCTGACTTGACCCCAAGCTAGTTTAGAAAACCTGTGTTACGAGAGTCAGTGTCATCTCCCTAATATAATGACAGATAATTATTTTATGTAAATCTTAGAGTAATTACATACATACGATGTAAATAAAGCAATTTTAATATATGTGCGTGTGCGTGTGCGCGCGTGTGTGTGTTGCTTGTGGCTCGGTGCGTGGGTGCGTGCGTGTGGAGCGGGGCGTGCGTGCGTGCTTGCGTGTGTGTGTGTGTGTGTGTGTGTGTGTGTGTGTGTGTGTGTGTGTGTGTGTGTGTGTGTGTGTGTGTGTTGTTGTTTTTTTTTTTATGTGTGTGAGTGTGTGTGTGTGAGTGTTAGCTGAAATTTAAGATTATAAGTACGTTGCCGTCTAGCAGAGGCTGTTCGACATGTTATAGGTATAAATTTTTTATAACCCGGTTTTCGTTACAATTAGCGTCATTATAAATGGTAACTGTATGCTCCTTAGTAATTAGTTTCAAAATGTACAGTTGCCTCAAAGTTAATACTCGACATCTGTCATACAATTCTTTAAAGGGAAATCTCTACGGCATAAAGGTCATGACTTTTAAGAGGGATGTCTGTGCCCTTTCCAGGCGGATTAGGAAGGTCTTGCAGGCTTTCTTGAATATAGTTAATATTTAATATATAATATTATTAGCAAATAATTATAATAATTGCCTCATAAAAAGTACATTTGATTCGATCGATTTTATGTTACTGTCAAAAATTATTCTTATATTAAGAGTAACTTTTTAGTTAGTAGTAACTTTTTCGATGTGTAGAAAGAGGCTAGGATGAACTTCATAAAAGTGGTAATAATGTATTAACAAAATATTAACCTAGCTCTGTAATCATACGTCTGTCAATCAGCACAGTTATATATCAATGACATAAACTAAATCGAATATTTTTAATAACTATTTAATTATGATTTTATTTAAGGAAAGTTCAAAAGGCGATACTTTAGATAGCTTTAGATAAAGTGAAACATTTTATATTAATTAAACACTCTCGAAGTTTGGGGAGGTCTTACTTGAATAGCATTTACTTAACTTGGTAGAACACCTCCTAAAGTGCTATTTGATAGGCATAGGTAGGTACATTCTTTTATGGATTACGCTAGAGTACTTCAAGTATCAAACTTGGATCTTCTTTAATATATTTATAAATTATATTGATGGTGTTTTTAGGGTTTTCTTTACTCGAATTACTGTTTCTTCATTGATGATCTCAAAATAGATAAGTAGTGGTCTTGAACCTTGCCTTGCTAATAAAAGGTTCCTAAGCACACTTTTATTTTACTCACATTATAACATATCACGAGAAGTCTAAAAACTCTTATATTCTTATAGAAATTGACATTAACTTACATTAACACTTATACAATTGACATATAATAAGGCAACGAAAGCGTTAGTATAATTTTTGGAATTTTGCTCAAAGACACGCCGCCTTATGGAGCGCTAGCATGTATGGCTTGTAAACTGGTGATCCAATACTACAATTTTTCGAGTAGCCTATTGGTACGAAGCTTCTAGAGAAGCGCTTTGTGTCAAACCAGATTGAAATCCTTTGCTATGTCCAAACTAACCGTCAAGGCCTACCCTTACGCTCTGATGACTCCGCACATATATGAGTTAGGTAAACTAAAGGATCACCAGCTGGTGGCCCTCCGGGTCCTCAAAAGCTGGCATTCATTATTTTGGAGAACAAGGTGGAGTGTAGTCGCCTTTTTAAGGGATCGGGTGCACTAAAGCAGTCTTACATTAGTTAGGAAAACACTCTCCTTTACATCAACTGGACTTTATTAAACAAATTTGTAAACAAAAGCGAGATAGCTTTAGAATATTTCACGATTTCTCTCCTAATTCAAAAATACATTATTGAACTCTTGCATTGAACCCAGATTTAACCCAGTTTCATGTTTATTTTTTATTTTTAGAGTGTATTTGGTTTATGCTGTATATTTAACTTTAATTGAAGTTACATTTATCTAAGTAAATATTATAGATTGTGTAAAATATTTAATCATTATTGTAAATAAAGAGCTGTGGTAGCTCAGAGGTTACGCGAACAACCCGGGTTCGATCCTCGCCGGTACCAATGAACTTGTTAATTGCAATTTTAAGAGCTGATTTACTACGTGCTCGACAGTGAAGGAAAACATCCTGAGGAAACCTGCATGTCGGAGAAGTAGACAAAAATAATATTTAGAAGACATGTGAAGTTCGTCATCACGCACTGAAGCAGCGCGGCGGACTTTTCCTTGCCTAAAACCCTCTCAGAAATGAGAGGAGGTCTGTGCCCAGCAGTGGGACGTATTTAGGCTGTAACTTTAACTGACTTTAAATTTATTGTAAGCTTCGTTGGCGATCTTCATTAAAAAGAAGTAAAAATAAAAGAGAGAAAGAATTGAAATTTCATTCTATGTTCAAATGCATGTCTTCGAACCATAGTGGAACATTAAAAAAAGTAAAATGTTGGAATGCCAGCAGACATTCAAATAAAGAGGCTCGCTGGCGCGTTGGCGCCAACGTTCCAAGTCTACTATTTTTTAAACGAACCACGATTCAATTCGCCGCGGACTAGCCGCTGACGGCCAACCGGGGCTGATGTCAATCCGTGCTAGATGTCTTTGCCTTTTAATTAATTATTCGGAATGCTCTTGCTTGTTTTTCTTTATCATCGAATATCTATGTAATAGTTTTTTTTTGTGGATTTTTATCTGTGAATGTTGCTAGCAGTCGAATGTGATAGTCGAAAAAGTAGTTTGGAACTTTAATAATGGTAAAAGGTGTTAAAATTATTTCTTTCGTACCTAGCTAATTTAGTAATAGTTGAAAATTAAATTATTTCAGTAAAATTCCATCCATTACAGTCTATAAACGTCTAGTGCTGAATATAGGCCTCCCCCATATTTTGTGTCTTTATCGCAACTTTGTTATGAATGTCACGCTTGGCGAATAGATTGGCAACCGCAGTTTTCTCTTGAGTTGCCATCAGGAAGATGCTGCTGAGCATCTCCCGTTCCAGGTACACTCTGTCGTCTCTTACCATACACACGAGGCGATTTGTTTTTTTTTATAGAAAACAGTTGACAAATGAGCACACATTCCGCCTGATGGCAAGTGGATGGTGTAGCCTATAGAGACATTTATCCTAATTTAAGAGTAAAAATGCACATGCGTCCTAACCGCTGAGGTCTGAGATGAAATACCTTGTTTACAGTTAAAAGTGTCTCCGGTTCTCTAGACTAACTAATCGAAATACAGCAGCATTAAATTGCTATTTTACGCTGAGAATCTGTGAGAGGGTATTCCTACCCTGGTCGCGAGCCGACCCATTCGTGCTATAACCATAATATAGTACATTCTTACACCGCCACTAAAGGGTTTGTAATAAACTTTAATTTAATACCAAGTAACTTTTTCTAAAATTCTTTTAATCAACTCAACTACTAAATAGCTATAATAATTTATTAACCTGACTTAGTAAACATTTTTTTTAAAACCAACATGTAACATCTTATTACAAAACGTTGTTTATCAAATGGCTCGGGTTGAAACTATGGTGTCCTTGTCACAAAGAAGTCCCTTAGACGCGGTTCCATAGTCTTTGCGGAAGTTGTTGTCATACTTTACATTTTAGTGGGCATATTTGCCCGGGGCTTCTTATGAAACAGATTCTAACTTAAAATTGAGACTAATTATGAACTACTTTTTGTAATAGTACAGATTATGTCGCTCATGCCCGGACATTTTATTCGGTACCTTAAATGTGTAACGACCGTCTAATTTTAATCCTCATTGCGCCACTGGAAATGGCAAATTTGCTCCTTTCGGAAATTGTCACAGAAACCCTGATTGAATTAGCGAAACCGTGCGGAAGGAACGCAACGTATTGTCGCCGATACGTCGGACCTTTTCTTATGGGATTGGATTGTAATAATCTCTGCAAAAACGAGAATTTTAGACATTTGTTCGGATTGCAATGTGCACTAAACTCTCCCATACTGATTGTTTGATCAACGATACCGAACGGCTTGCGAGTTAAGCAAACACAAGACCCATGATACACATGGATGCGTTTGAGTTTCTTGTTGAATTACGCGTATAAATTGTCTTTAAATTGCAGCAGCCGTAGAAACTATTGTAGTTCTTTTTTCCAGATGTCAAACTTGTTTTTATGTTTAAAACAAAAAATAATAATTTAACCAATAAATCTATTACCAAAAATCTAGAAAGTCGATTGTAAAATCATTTGTTAGGCGTTATAATTAAAATAAAAACTAGGTAAGTACCTAGATTTTTTGCAGACTTCTATTTATACAAAAAAAAATCCTCAAACGATATTCTTATGTTACCGTTACAGCCTATTAAAATCCACTGCTGATCATAGGGCTCCCCTATAGATTGCCTCGTAAGGAGGGTATTTGCCATAGTTGCACGCTTGGCAAGCGGGTTGGCAACCGCAGTTTTTTTTTTAATTTTTTGGCGTTATAGATCGCGAAGGAAGACGCCGCTGCCCATCCCATGTATTGCTTCCCTCAGTCTCCTCTTACGACACCCACGGGATGATATGGGGTAGTAGATGTTCTTACACCATCAGCTACACGGTTAAATTGATGTGTTTGCTTATATGACTACATATAACTTCTATAAATATAAATATATGCTATTGTAGCGGCGCTGTCGTCGTGCCACAAGCGAAATACACCGAAGCCTAAATCACGCTATCAACATTCCGAATCATAAACAGCATATATAGAACATCTCCGAACTATCACACGGAGTGTCGGCCGCTCCCCGGGCAGAACACCTTGCCCGGCGGGAGATTTTTTTTCCTACCACGGCCACAGTGGTGACCCCGACGTGATTCATCGGCAACGAGGCTACACTATCGACCTCCGGTCTGAGCAGGGGGTTGGATAAATTAATTCATTCATTATAGAGTAGATTTTAAAATATTAATATTTTATGCAAAAGTGTTTATACGTGGTAGAGCCATGCTGCAGTTATATTAGTATTGTTGTAGCACGAACGGATCGGCTCGACCGGGAAAGAACCACGCTCTCACAGAATACCAGCGTAAAATAGTAGCTTAGTGTTGCTGTTTTTCGTATGGTGAGTGTAGAGAACCGGAGACCTTTTTTACTGGAAACGAGGCATTCCATCTTAGTCCTCAAGGGTGACAACGCATCTGCATTTTGATTTGTAATCGAGGATAGATGTAGATGTCTATGGGCCGCAGCAACCATTTACCATCAGGTGGACTGTGTGCTAGTTTGTCACCCTATCCTATAAAAAAAAATTACAAAACTGCTGTTTTGTATGACGCCTAACTAGATCGGAACTCGTTTTGAACGCCCTACCCTAAGACTACAGGAATGACAATTCATCTGCATGTTGATTCTTAATCAAATATAGATGTAGGTGTCCACAGCATCCCCCTACGACTAGTTGGTTTGCTCGTTTGTCACACTTATTTTAGTAAATTATCAGATAACACTTCTTCACTTGGCATCGTACTATACTACTGATGCTGGATGAAAAAATCCTAAGTTAGATGTTACTGAAAGTTTTTTAGAACTGGAAAAGAATTATACTAAATTTCATTACCTGCTCTTATTATGGACGCACCTTTACCGACTACCGAAATGTCACTCTAATTCGCCACGGCTCGTTGCCGCCGAAACGATTCCAAAAAAAAAAACCAAACAACTTTCGAGAGATTAATTTGTCATTTGTAAGGAAACTAGTTTTGCGAGACGGATTTAATGAAAAAATTGAAGTACAGTGTACATTTTTTATAATCAAGTCAGTTCTTTTCGAAAATACATACATAGCTTGACAAATACTAGATCGTTTCTTGTTTGTGTGTTCCACATACAAGTCAGGGTAACAGGCAAAGACACAGTACAAATAATGGTAACTAGAGGATTTAGTCCATTAAAATATTCGTCTTCTCGCGACTGATTATCAAAATACTTCCAGGTGCGCTGTAACTTCTGCATCAATCTGCCTGCTGAGCGTGACTCCTATAGCATAATCCCCCAATAAAGCAATGTATGGAGTGGCCTTTGTTTAGCAGTGAACTTTTATAGACTGAAATGGATGACTGACCAACAAAGAAATGGATGACTGACCAACAAAAAAAGACGGTCGGAGCGCTGTCTACGTCCAGACTGGTGCCGGAAGCACACTCAACTTTCTGACATGTACTCACTCATACATCTCTTTTCTTCTCTTCTTTCTTTATCAACCCATAGTAGTTCCCTGCTGGACGCACACATATGCACTTTAAAACATGTTGTTGTTTGCAAATGATTTCAGATGCGTTATGTGTATGAGTTAGTATTTTATTCCTTGTTTATCTATTGAAGATCCATGTTTGGCAGCCATATGTGAAACAGGGAAGTATGCTAGGGAAGTGTGGTAGATCTGCTTTGAGTACCTCTTTATGTTTCCAAAACTTATTCCAGGTTATAGCAATTCTCCTATCGATCTCGTCTTGATTTCTAGAAGTTTTAAAAGATGTTTGTTTGCCTAGGTAGTTATAGTGGTCTACTATAATAGTGGTATATTCAAGCTCTATGTCATATACTTTTATTGGGTGTTTTGTGCTATTTGTGCATACCTTAGTTTTTTCGGTGTTTAGTTTTAGGCCTATTTTTGTGCTTACATTGTTAATTTCTTGTAGCATGGCTTCAAGTTTTTTATGTGAATCGGAGAAAATAACAATATCATCGGCGAAGCGAAGGTTGTTCAAATAGTTGCCATTGAGATTTATTCCTGCTTTATTCCAGGATAGGTCTTTCATAATGTGTTGTAGTACCGCTATGAAAAGTTTAGGTGAAAGAGGATCGCCTTGTTTTACTCCTCTACGTATTTTGATCTCAGGTCCTATACGATCAAGTTTAACTCGGCTTGTGCTTTGTTCATAGATATTTTTTATGATAGCTATATATGTTTGTGGTATTTTTTGCTGTTTGAGAGCTCTCCATATACTTTCATGGGATATAGAGTCGAATGCTTTTACGTAGTCTATGAATCCGAGATATAGAGGTTTACTGAACTCTACAAATTTTTCAATTATTAAATCTAACGTATGGATATGATCTATGGTGCAGAAACCTCTACGAAAGCCCGCTTGTTCTGTAGGTTGCTGTTCGTCTATTTGACCTCCTATCCGTTTTTCAAGGCACAATGCGAAAAGTTTATATATCGCAGGTAACAGACTTATAGGGCGATAGTTGCTAGCATTCGTTGGGTCACCTTTTTTGTACAAGAGAATAATTCTTGATTCTGTCCATTTTTTGGGAACGCTACGTTTTTCTAAAACTCTATTAAACAGTTCCATGAGAGGCGCAGCTAATAGATGTTTGCCAAGTTTCAAAGCTTCGTTAGGAATATCGTCAGGACCGGGACTTTTATCATTTTTCAGGTTGTCTATGTTTCTGATGATTTCTATTTCGGTAAACTTATCAATACTTGTGGAGGTATAGACCTCCTCTAGTGTTTGCTCAGATTCCAGAGTATCTATAGTCTGCGCTTCATAGAGGTTCTTATAAAATTCTGTTGCGATATTGACAAGTTCTTTCCTTGTCTGAATTCCGTGTTTATTTGTTTTAAGTTGTGGTATCCAATTCTTATTTTTATTTAATTGTTTATTAGCTTTTTTGAGACTCCCAGTATTGTTAAGATGCTCCTCTAATATTTGTATTCTTTGTTGTTGGTTATCTTTCTTTAATTTTTTGTTTGCAGTTTTGAATAATTGTGATAGCTCTTTTTTTTTCATCAGAGTTGAGATGTTTTTTTATCTTGAAGATCTGCACGTCTTTTTAACAATGATTTAGTTTCTATGGTGATGAAACAGTTCCTTTGTAACGGTTCTTGAGATTTCGAGTGATTTAGGCAATATTTTATCAAAGATTCTATTTTTTTCATAAAAAGACTCTATTTTGTCGTTTTCTCCAAAGTATAGTTCTTTTGACTTTTGTTCAAGGGTGTTCTGGTATTTATTTTGGGCAACTTTTTCTTTTAATATGGAGTTCGTAGAGCTAAAATAATTTCTCGTTTTTTTCTGTTTTCCAAGACTTATAGTACCTCGTACCAGCCTATGATCTGTTGGAAATATATTATTATTTATTACTTCAATGTTTGTAAATTGTTTTAAATTGTTACTTAAAATGAAATCGATTTGGTTTTTTGTCTTTTTATTGGGGGAAATCCATGTCCATTGGGATGTTGATTTTTTTTAAAGAAAGTATTTATTATTTGAAGTTTGTTCTCTAGAGCGTATTGAAGAAATAAGTCACCCCTGTGGTTTCTTTTTCCATAACAGAAAGGTCCCATAACCTTAAGTTCTTTACATTCCCGTTGCCCAATTTTGCAGTTGAAGTCGCCCATTAAAATAAAGTTGCTTGCAGCAATAGATTGCGCTTTTCGTATTGTGTCATAGAACTCATGCATCTCTTGGTCTGTTGCGTCAATGGAAAGAAGTATCCTAAACCTAAAACTAAAAGATAAATGCAAAAACAATGACATTCGCAAGAAAACGAGAGTGACAGACGCATTACATTACTCTCAAAAATTGAAGTTGAAGTGGGCAGGTCATGTAGCACGATCTACAGATACCAAATGGACTAAACGAGCAACCATCTGGACAGGACCAACAGGCAAACGCAAGCAAGGAAGACCGAAAGAAAGATGGGTCGATGAAATTGAAAAGACAGCAGGAAAAAATTGGTTAACTGCACAGAACCGAAAAGAGTGGGAAAAGATGGAGGAGGCCTTTACCCAAAGAGGGGTCCTTAATTGAAATATATATTGTATTTTATTTTCTAAGCGTACATATAATTGTTGTATTGTAATTATTTCCTATTAAGGAATAAAGAGGCTTTATAATTATTGTATTATTATTATTATTATGTGTACGAGCGAACAATTTCTTGTAAAATTTTGAGAATTTTTTGGTTTTTTCTTGGTTTTTCCGAAACTTAAAATATTATACGTAGTAGAACCACGCTGCAGCTATATTATGATTGTAGAATGAATGGGTCGGCTCGACCGGGGAGGGACCACGCTCTCTCAGAATATTAGGGTATATTCTGAGAGATATACCCTAATATAATAATAGAGTAATAGCAGTTTAATTCTGCTGTGTTTCGTATGGTGAGTGTACAGATCCCAAGACCCTTTTATATTGGAAACGAAACCATTTTAGTCCCCAGGAGTGACAACGCATCTGCGTTTTGACTCTTAATCGGGATACATAAGATGTCTATGGGCCACAGCAACCACTTAATATCAGGTGGACTGTGTGCTCGTTTGCCCTTATTCTATAAAATACTTGAAAAATATGCAGCGTTTATCTCTGTTTGTTGGTCTGAGTTATCAATATCCGTAAATAGTTTTCCTGGTTCTCTTTACTTACCATGTGAAACACAGCAACATTACGCTGCTATTTTTCGCTTGTTGCTTGGCCTGTTCCAGGTTGAGACAACCCGTTCGTGCTGCAGTTATAATAGCGATGCAGCATAGATCCATCAGTAAAAAATATGTCAAACATGCAATACATTGCAGCCTATCATAAATCTCTGCTAAATGTAAGGGTTCATCCAAATACGGTCAAGGTTCTGAACCAGCACCAATAGACTTCCTGCTTATAAGTTCCTCATTTCAGAAAGTGAGGCTAGCTCTACGTTGTTAACTACAAAATCTTTCGAACTGTTATCTGATCTACACTGGTTATCTTCTTGCGTTATCCTCCGTTCTTATAGATCTTTTAAGCATCAATAAGTAGCCAAGAAACCTAAAAATGTTATTCTGCTTAGATATAATATCAGAAAATCTTTTTTTTTATAGAGTAAATATTAGGGGGTCATTGTAGAAGCGTGCTCATCGCGAGCCCTGCCAGCCCTTTTCAGCTGCGCACCCATGCAAACGAGGGTTAGGGCGTCCCCCCAAGGCGACGCACACCAGCTCGTCCCCGTTGGTGTGGAATGCAGCGCGCAAAGCGGTGATGGGGATCGCCACCCGTCACGCACAGTCCGACATGGCGGAAGGTGGAGGACGGAGTGCAGAGTTGGCACGTGGAATGTTAGAGGGGGCATGAGAGATAAGACGAATGAGTTTATCGAAATAATGAAAGAGAATTAGATGTCGTGTGTATGTCGGAGACCAAACGGAAAGGCAGTGGTACTGAAGAGCTCCCTGGCGGGACGTTAGCTATATGGTCCGGAGTCCCGGAAAGCGAGAACGCCTGCCAGAGAGTGGGGGTGCTGTTGTCGTCCCGGTTGGTCGATCTTATGACTGAATATAAGGTTGTGAACTCAAGACTTCTCTGGGTTTGCTTTAAACTGGGACTGATGAAGTTATTCCTTTTGGCTGTTTATTCGCCGGTAGCTTCGTCGTCCAGGACTAAGCTGGAGGAGTTTTGGGAGAATGTAAGAGAAGTTCTAGATTTGGTTAAGGGAAACGAAAGAACTGTTGTATGTGGTGATTTGAATGGATGGGTAGGTATCGCTCGACCAGGGTACGAGTCGGTGCTTGGAAAGTTTGGCGATAAAAGGGTTAATGATGCTGGCAAGCTTATACTGGCTGTATGCAAGGAAAAGGGTCTTCTTGTGACAAACACTATGTTTAATCACAGGAAAATCCATATGTACACTAGAGAAAGAAAGAATGATAGAAGTATGATTGATTTGTTCCTGGTGGATGACCGACTGTGAAAACAGGTGATGGATACACGAGTGTTCAGGGGTTGTCTGACCTGGAAACGGATCACTATCTAGTAATTACTAGATTTAGGGGTTTGTTCGCGGGTTGGCGCTACCGGACGGCAGTAACAGAACCACAGTCCGTCTGTCGCATCCGAAGCTGGAAGCTTCAGGAAGCGGATACTAAGGACAAATATCACACGAGGGTAGCCGAAAAGCTTGAAACCATCGATGGCAGAAAAGAATGTGTGGAAAGAACATGGCAGAATCTTAGGGATGGAATGGTAAGTGCAGCGGAAGAAGTATATGGAACGACAAAAGTGGGGTAGTAGTAAAAGAAGAGATGCATGGTGGAATGATGAAGTGAAAGAAGCTGTAAAGAAGAAGAAAAAAGCATGGTTAGACTACTTGGCCTCTAGTAACGATAAGCATATGAGAGAGAAGATGAAAGAAAGATATAAGCTGCAGAAAGTTGATTGAGGAAGTATGTGAAAGGTGTAGAATAGAAGCGGACGAAAGGTTGTCGCACAACTTTAAGGAAAACTCCAAACTCTTCTGGAAAGAAGTTGGAGGGTCCCGGAGTGGTGCGACAGCCTTAAGAATGAACAAGGTGCTTTCGAAAACCAATGACGTCCTCTCAGAAAAATCGGACGTCATGCAGCGATGGAACGAATTTTATAGAGAAATGTATGCGTGTCATGATCTTAGTGAAGAATCCGGCGGTGACGCCACACACGGACCTCGATGACACTGAGATCATCAGCATGAAAGAGATTGAACGTGCGATTCGAAGTTTGAAATGTGGTAAGGCTGCGGGACTAGACAGAGTTACTGCTGAAATGGTCAAGTACGGTGGGCCTCGCGTCTGGGACAGCTTTCATCTGCTGTACAATTTGTGCTGGCGGACGGGAGGTGTCCCGGATGACTGCCGATCCGCGGTCTTGTGCCTTTGTATAAAGGTAAAGTTTCACATTTTGACTGCGGGTGCTATCGGGTGATCAGCTTGTCTAGTTTAGCAAGTAAAGTTTACTCGAAGGTTTTGACACGTAGGTTGCAAGAGAAATCGGAAAGATTATATTATGGGAGGCACAATGCGGATTTAGACCTGGAAGAGGATGCACGTATCAAATGTTTTCTCTCCGCATGATCACGGAAAAGCTTCTGGCTGTTAACCAGAGGATTTTCTGTGCTTTTGTGGATCTGGAGAAAGCATTTGATAAGGTTATAAGGAAGAAAATGTGGGAACTGTTGCCGAAATATGGTGTGGATGGTCGATTGTTAAGAGCTGTGCAGTCATTTTACTATGACTGTAAAGCCTGTATGCGGATAGGGCATGACCGGTTACCTATGTTTAGCGTCCAAGCGGGCGTAAAACAGGGTTGTGTCATGTCTTCCTGGCTGTTAATACTGTATCTCGACAGCTGTTTACAGAAGCTGAAAAATAGCTGTTTGGGTGTGAAATTGGGTGACGTTAAAGTAAATTGTCGGCTGTATGCAGATGATGCAGTGCTTATTGCACCATCGGAAGCAGAACTGCAGGCATTAGTCACGTGTATAAAAGAGGAATGTGAAATTAAAGGTCTCCGTTTGAATGCTAATAAAACTAAGGTTCTGGTATTTGAAAAGGACGAAGAGAGAACGAAATGTGAAATATGGGTAGAACAGGTAAATGAAATTGTGTACTTGGGGAGTGCTTTCAGCCGGGATGGAAGATGTTATTTAGATGTGGACAGGCGTGTCGCTACCGGGAACAAAGTCAATGGTGCCCTGAATGCGTTAGTAAAGGCAAGGCGTAGTGAAGAGTGCACGCCTTGTAATACATAACGCAGTGTTGGGACCGACTTTGTTATATGGCAGCGAAACCTGGGTATGCCAGAAGAAGCATAAAAGCAAGTTGAATGCAGTGGAGATGCGATCTCTTCGTAAAATGTGCGGCGTTACCATAGCCGACCAAAAGCGAAACAAAGAGATTCGCAATATGGCAGGATTAAAAGATGACCTTATCACAAAAATTGATAGGGGCGTACTCCGATGGTTTGGGCACGTTGAGCGAATGAGTGAATACCGAATGGTGAAGAAAATATATAGCGCGAAAGTAAATATTAAAAGGTGTCGAGGTAGACCAAGACTAACTTAGTTTTAAGAATAACTTTCGAAGACCATGTGAGCAAATTACTCGAAGAGGGGAAGGTCAAGAGTACTCGCATACCTAGACGTGTATGTATGAAGAAGATAATGAACCTGAAAGAAGCGAAAGAGGTATGTAAGGATCGTGACACTTGGCGATCTGTTCTCTCTGGCTACCCCGTTAGGGATTGTGCATGAAGATAAGTAAGTAAGTAAATATTACAAACGTACACACAGTCCACCGTTAGGTGGACCACAGCAACCACTTACAATCAGGCAAGTGGTTGCTGTGGTCCATAGACATCTACGTTTATCCTCGAATAAGAAAAGAAATGCAGATGTGTTTTCAACCTTGAAGACTATGATGGAATGCTATGTTTTCAGTCAAAAGGGTCTCCGGTTCTCTACGCTCACTATACGAAACAGAGTAGTAAGCTGACAACAACTTAACAACTTAAATATCGTCTAAATAGATATATTTTTTATTTATTTACATATAAGACCACCTCTAAATTATAATTTACTATTTAATTAAAAAAAAAAATCTGCTCAACTGTGTCATAAAAATTGGTAAACATACATAAACAAAAGAAGCATAAGCTTTAAGTATAGAACCTTCTCATTGTTTTATAATTTTCCTTCGTATTGCAAAAAGTGTACATCAGTTTTTATTCAAATGTATTCAAGATTTTACACACACCTCTGCATCTATGTCGTACACACATGTTGCGTATAAAGTTTTTTTTTTGCACAATTATATAAAATTAAACCTTCATTGCCTCGAATATTAACCGTAATCTTTAAATTAAGCGTACATCTGCTTACAGTGTTGCAGTGAGACCATCTATATGGAATTATTATCATGGGATTTGCAATTTAAGTTGGTTTAATTATCGCCATTGACATGCCTGGTTGCAATATGGCATAATTTAATTATTTCCAGATCAGCTTAACACATAATGGGTCCATAAACAAGGTATCACTTTGGAAGTCAAGTAATGAGCTGAAATTAGAGCTGGTTAATTTTTTCCCTCACGAATATAACAATAATAAAATCGTAATATGTTGTTAACCTGTAACAGTTTTAGAATTCCGCAAATACAATTGTATTAAATATTAATAAACTTGAGGTGTCTGTGTGTCATATAGAAATATTGCGTTCAGCGGTGTGGGGGAGGGGGGGGGGGAGAATGGCTGAATTGTTTTTAATGAAACTTCACCAACAGATATAGACCCACGACAGAAGTTATCTAGGCTTGGCTAAATTGATAAATTAATTAACTTTATAAATATTAATGAGTCCACTGCTGAAGAAAAGATTTGTTATGGGATGGTTGCAGATGTTCCATTTTCGAATAGGACACCTGCATCCATCAAATACTTGTATGTTTTATCAGGTCGTAACTCTCTCTAGCTGGGAATTGACCAACACATCTCTTTCAGGTGTGAGAATACCTGTCTAGAACCATTCTTCCCTACCGGTTATCAGTTCATTGGGCTACATAGCAAGCCCATTACCGCAACAACCTACTGATCTTTTACAATATATCTATATATACATTTGTTATTATTTTATATTTAGTTACACATTATTTCGTTAGTAATCAACCTTACTTAAATAAGGTACGTGACGATAATATGATCACCTTAAGCTTTGCCGCTATATACAACCAAAACTAGGAGGAAGACAGTAGCAAAAATTCACTATCCTATACTATAACTAATACGAGTATATTAAGAAAAAAAAACGGCAAACAATCTTTAGCAATAATTAGAAACACTTCGAAAAATCAACTTTAAAAAACTAACAACAATAAACAACAATAAAATCGACTAAAATATTTACTATAATATCAACTGTCAAAATGGCTTCATTTTTCACCCCTTAATATTTGATTTACCGTTGAAGAGCTGTCGTATCACAGAGACATCTATGCAAACAAGGCTGTAGTTTTTGTGTTATAAAAAGTGACCATATTAACCCGACGACCATATTACCCTCGCGTATTATAATAAAAATACCGAACTCTATTTCGAGTTGTCTATAATTCGTTCTTGACTGCCATTGATGTAACTACTTGTATATTGATAGCAAATCAACTTTTATTGCGTCATCGACCTTTATTGTAGAACACTAAAGAAAACCACATTCATATTTAGCGCGTAGTTATTGCACGGGCAAATTATTTAAAAAAAAAGCATACCGTATAAATATTTAAAAAGTTACTTTATTGTAGAATTCTGTACCATATCATTATATTAAACTAGTGTTAGTAGGAAGTTACGGATCTTATTCTTAGAATTTATTCCATCAGAACATATTCATTTTTTTTAAGTTATGTTGTCAAGCGTGCACACACGTCTACCTAATGGTAGGTCTAAGTGGAATGCCTAGTCTCGCTAAAACTCAAAAACGGCTCAATGATTCTGATGAAATTTTTTGTGTGTGTTTGATTGTGTCGCTAGATGATTAAGATTCACTCCTGGATCCGTTAGGTGGCGCTGTTGTTGAGATCCAGAAATCACCCGTGCGAAACCTCACCTCTTTCACTGACATTTGCTTGACAAAATATAACACTAAAATGGTGAACGTACCAAAACAGCGCAGAAATACCGCAAAAAATGCAAGTGCCACAAGATTCACAAGGTGTCTCAGTACAAAAAGTCCAAAGAAAGGCACGCTGCCCAGGGCAGTAGGCGTTACGATCGTAAACAGCAGGGTTATGGTGGCAAATCCAAACCCATTTAATGTATTTCTTATTGCACAGATCGAACGCGAAGCGGAGATGTAGTGCTCTATTGTCACCAAATCAAAAAATCGCGATCCACTCAAATTACTTCTACCAGCTTTATATTGCACTTACATAATAAAAAAGCACACCAATATCAAGAGGATATTTCAATTAGTACGACTGATGTAGTTTTAAGACAATTTATTTCGAATATTATTAAAAAAAGTGTAATTGAAAATAATTCCACTTAAATGTTAGTTGCTGGGTATGGATGTGAAACTTTAGAAAAACTGAACTTATCGCTTAGAATTTTTTTATTAGCTTAACATTTTAATCCTTAGGATGTCTTTTGAATTTCAATATTGTAAACCGTCACGTTCATTAATATTTTAATTTTTAGGCGGCAGTAATACATACCTCCACGCTTTGCGCGGGACATGCAAAGTTCAATGCGATTAAGTTTTTAAAAAAAATCTCTTAGCGGTCAGCCGACGTAGAGTCAACATTACCTGAAGATGCTAAGTGTAAGTCACTTAGCGGTCAGCCGCCGTAGAGTCTAGATTACCTGAAGAAGCCTCATGTAGAGGCGAAACACGTGTCGTATTATCGTCGATGGTGTTTCCTACCTAGAATAGTGGTGTTGGGAGTAGTGGTGCTGGGACTAGTGGTGACGGAGTTAGCGCATGCAATTGAGGGAGGGCGGGAGGTGCTCTTCAATCCAGGTAAGACACATCATTGTATTTATTTAGCGGAAGGTTGCAAAGAAATTTATATTTTTATATTTTATTATAATGGATTTCTGAAAAGTAACGCCTGATTCTATCAATTAAGTTTTTATTTTATTTTATTAATTGTATGACAAGTTTTTAAATTCACCGGTATCAAGCAGGCAAGAAAATTCGTATTAATTAAACAGAAACAATCATTATGTAGCTTTAAACAAAGTACGTGTTTCGGTAATTTATAAAAGTAAATTGGTTACTCAAAACAAAACATGAGCATTCGAGGTGTGCGCTTTTGGATTTTTCAAATATTTGATTTTCTGGACATCTATCCGGACCGATATAGATTGTTGGCTGCTTTTGTATTACAACTGCACGATATGATTGAAATTTAAAATGATTGGATTATTTAAATAAAATAAGTAAAAACCCACACAAAAATACATTCAGTATAATTAACAGCTCCTTTTTTGAAATAGTTTAAAAAATTAAAAGCACCTGCAATTCCTTTGATGCTGCAGTTATGCACAGGCGGCGGTAGTCACTTACGATCAGGTAAGTCGATTTTACTTTACTTTTAGGTGGAATGTGCTCTCCTTTGTCACCATTATTATATAAAAATGGCATATCCTATCTACAGCACATAGAGAACTGAGATTGGCGTAACATTGTTGAATTTAAGTAATTTAAGATAAAAGAAAAGCGGAATAAAAACACGAACATAAGATAATTCAATGACGGATTAAAATGATTCCTTAATGAGGGCATCCACGACTTTTTTTCCACAGGGCGGCACCTCTTAAAAATGAGATGTACTATTTTACAGATTTCGTAGCGGGGACGTCATACGTGGTAGAGCCACGCTGCAGCTATATTATGGTTGCAGCACGAATGGGTCGGCTCGACCGAGGAAGGACCACACTCTCACAGAATACCAGCGTAAAATAGCAGCTTAATACTGCTGTGTTTCGTATAGCGAGTGTAGAGATCCGGAGACTCTTTTTTACTGGAAACGAGGCATTCCACCTAAGTCATCACGGGTGATAACGCATCTGCATTTTGATTCGTAATCGAGGATAGATGTAGATATCGATTGGCCACAGCATCCACTTACAATCAGGTGGACTGTATGCTCGTCTATCACCCTTATTCTATAAAAAAAATTGTTCGAAAAATGTAAAGGTTAATGTTTATTTCTGTACAATTGGTATATAACTAATTTATATTAATTAGTTTGAAAATAAGTAAACCAAACCAAAAAAAAAAAAGATATTTATGAAAGTAGAAAATTTTAAAAATTTGTTAAAAATGTGCAATATTTTAAGAGCAAATCACTAAGGCATTGTTTTGTGTATTAATAATATAATACTCTAGAAACTGATAAACTTTTATTTAAAACTAACTTCTCAATTAAACTACAATGTGTTCTAAAAATCTTAACCTCAGTGTCAACTAGCGACATATGTTCCGCGGAAGTGTATTGGCCCTCATTTCCATAGCACCAACCGTTCCTTACATATTATGTCGAAAATGACGTCACAGAAATAGAGCTGCGAGTAAAAGGGCCTGTCTTTTAACACGCTCTCTTGAACTGAAGGAGGCCAAGGGAAATTGTTTGGAAAATGGACGCCATACGTCTCTCATAAAAGGACGCTACTTATGTTTTTTTATTCTTATCATTTTTATTTTGAATATAAAAAATATTAGGGAAAATTTAATTACATATTATTTAATAATTGGGGATCGTTTTTATCCATTCTTTATTAATATATCATGTAATAAAATAATGTGTTATACAAAATGTGATATCAAGTGATGTTTACATGTTGTTGTTACCTAAACCTATTATTCATTCTGTGGCTAAACTTTAACATAATGTTTATTATTATATCATAATAAAAGATGTTTTTAAAGTTAGCATTATTAATTAAACTAAATTAAATCTCGCTGTTGTCGTGGTGATGTGAGATACTTCCTCTGATTTATCGACAACCACTTGCCTTCCGGCAATAGTAAATTGGCGCTAATGTTTTAAAACTCAGCTGGTGCCCGAGTCAACATTTCTACAAAATCGTATTAACTTGCTGAATTTCGGATACGTTTTCATTAGCACTATAACAATACATTCTGCTACATGCTGGCCTACCTCTGCTCTTACAGCATTAATGTAACATTTTTTTTAAAATTATAGGATTGGGTGACAAACTAGTACACAGTCCACCTGATGGTAAGTGGTTGCTGTGACAAATAGACATCTACATCTATCCTCAATTACGAATCAAAATGCAGATGCATTGTCACCCGTGAGGACTAAGATGGAATGCCTCGTTTCCAGTAAAAATGGTCTCCGGTTCTCTACACTCACCATACGAAACACAGCAGCATTAAGCTACTATTTGACGCCGGTATTCTGTGAGAGCGTGGTCCTTCCTCGGTCGAGCCGACCCATTCGTGCTACAACTATACTACTAAAATAACTGCAGCATGGCTCTACCACGTGAAAAACATCGGGCATGGTTCGGAATAATCGTGACACTAATTAGCTTGGCCGTGGCGTCTGTATTTATAGCAACACTTGTAGCATTATAATACCGATTGTGCTATAAAGATACTAGACGGCAACTGTTCAGTGATGTCTCTCAGTGATCGTGAGGGTGAAAATTGGCAGCGATCACCGAATGCTAGAGGCACACTGAACCTAAACGCTAAGTTAGAGTGGTCTCGTCAAATGAAGTCAACGCTCCGTCTCCCTGGTGCTCTAATCAAAAGTCCCGAAAACTATCAACTCGAGTTACAAAATTGTATTCAGTATCTAGCTGCAATAATGTAGACGATATGAATGACAAGCTCGTGGAAACTGCCCATGTGGTCAGAGCTGAGTTCTGTAAGACCCGTCACAGAAGAATACAAAAACTCTCCGATCATGTTCTTAATCTCATGGCTGTTAGACTGGAAACTGAGCTGAAGTCTTTAATAGATTCGACAGAATACAAGCAACTGAACAGATAGATCTCCAAATGCATGCAGCAGGACTTACGCAACTTCAATACAGCTTGAATTGAACAAGTGATCGAGGTAACAAGTGATAGGGTTTCAAAGTTTCCGCTAGAGATCTGTCTGCCAGAAAGAGCCAATTGTTGAAGTTGAAGACCGAATGTGGCAGAATCGTTTCCGAACACCTGAGATTTTGATTGATTTGAGATTGATTGTTCCACATGCAAGTGTTAGTAACGATCCAAGAGCAAGTCTTATCCGATACTTCCGATGATAACCACGACGTCAGTCGATTAGAAGCTCTCCAGCTCCTTAAAAATGGCGGGACTCAGATGAAAATGGAATTACAGCGGAGCTTCTGAAAACGCCGTGGTAGCTCAGATGATTAACGCTAGCTGTAAATATAACGGAACGCGAGTAGCCCGGGTTCGATCCCTGCCGGCACCAATGAAATTGTTAATTGCAATTTTAAGTGCTGATTTACCACGTGCTCGGCGGTGAAGGAAAACATCGTGAGGAAACCTGCAAGTCTGAGGAATAGGAAAAAAATATTTCGAAGACATGTGAAGTTCGCCAACACGCATTGGGGCAGCGTGGTGGACACTTCCTTGCCCTAAAACTCTCTCAGAAATGAGGTGAGGCCTGTGCCCAACAGTGGGACGTATATAGGGTGCAGGAAGTCGATGGATGAGGTGCTCAGGACGTGCTTAGTGGCATGGGGGGGAGATGTGAAGGGCTGTAAGAGTGTGTGTGTTGGGTGTAACTTTACTTTACTTTACTTTTCTGAAAGCGGGTGGAACACCGGTACTTGAAGTCCTTCAAGTCGTCCGAAGACGTGAAGCAGAAGTGGTCTTGTTTTTCAAGAAAGGCGACAATGCTCGCAACTAGACCGATTTCCCTTCTGAGCCGCATCTATGTGCTGTTTTCGAGAGTCATTATGAATCGTCTAGCACGCAGACTCAACGAATTCCAGCGTTCCTAACACGCCGGTTTCCGAAAAGGCCATAGACCACATACATACCCTTCGGAAAATAGTAAATTCCAAAGAGTCCTTTGCCTGCGTATGTGGACTATGAGAAAGCCTTCGATTTCGTAGAGATATGGGCGGTGATAGAGTCCCTTCAGTGGCGCCAAGTTGACTGTCGGTATACCGAAGTGCTGAAGTGTTTGTGCAGTAGGGCTACTATGGCTATCCAAATGCAGAACTGGAGTACGAAACCTATCCAACTGCAGTTGTAAGACAGGCTGACGTTATAACCCCGAAACTCTTCACCGCTGCATTGGAAGACGTTTTCAAGCTACGGGACTGGAAAGGATACGGTCTTAACATCAATGGCAAGTACATCACTCCCCTTCGATTTGCCGACGATATAATCCTTATGGCAGAATTGCTGGAGAACCTAAGCACTATGCAAAATGACCTCAATAATATCTTTCAACGGATAGGTCTTAAGATTAACATGAACAAAATAAAGATCATGTGTAACATTCATGTCACACCTATGCCGATAGTTGTTGGGAGCCCTAAGCTCGAAGTTTTTGACGAGAATGTTTAGCTGGGGCAAAGAGTCTGACAAGGTAAGTCCTACTTTGACTGAGAGGTCAATCGACGGATTCAACTCGGCTGGACAGCGGTCGGGAAATTACGAGTTATCTTCTCGTCAAGTTTAGCACAAAACCTGAAAGTCAAATACTGAAATGCTACTCAATTTTAGACGCCGTTAATTCTAATGCTGTCTTGTCAAAGTGACTGCGACTTATTGACACGGGACTTGTTGACATTTTAAAATGAAGCAGCGTTTGAGTATTTTGGCATCAGATTTACTTACTTCTTAGTTTCAGATCTTTAGATTTTCACATGATAGAAAATTTTACGCTCTAAAAAATGTTCCTTCCTCTAGGATTGTCATTTTTAAACGTAAATTTTAAGGTAACTCAAATTAAATAAAAGTTCATCACTTTCTTATAAGTGCAGTAATATACTCAAGCTAATTCTTGAAAAATATGTCGTTGCTAAATGTAGTTAAATGAGATATCTATGTGTGGTAGAGCCATGCTACAGTTATATTATGACGTTTCAGTTATATTATACACGTAGGGGTCGGCTCCACCGGGAAAGGACCACGCTCTCACAAAATAACAGCTTAGAATAGCAGCTCAATATCGCTGTGTTTCGTACGGTGAGTGCAGATGCTAGATACACTTTTTACTGGATATTAAACATCTCAATCCTTAGGACGCAATCTGAATTTTGATTCTTAATCGAGGATATATGTTGATGTGTATGAGTCACACAATTAAGTAGAATTTAAACGCACGTTTACATTTTCACCTGTTTCGGTCGCTCGAGTAATCTTTAATATATAAGGTAAACGAGACTATTAATCAATTTTGATACAGACAAAGTAAACAATAACGTTGATTTTACTCACCACGAAAAAGTTACATTTAGAGTAATGGTTAACAAATAAATTGTACGTAACAACTTCGGATTCACAGCCAATGTTGTTATGTACAATTTGCTTGTGTCTCTGTCTTACCAGATTCATTACCAGGTTCATGGACCTGTACGCGTATAACACTTATGTTATACGCGTACAGGTCTAACAAATATTTGTTACTTAAGTACTTATTAGTTAAAATCCAAAATATACCACTTACCACGAATACAAGCATTTCTCAAAAATCTCTTGACATCACTACTCTTGCAAGGCCTTATTCTTTAATGCGGTCGTAACGAGAGCTTCGAGAGTCCATCATGAGAGCTTTCACTTGTTAATATTACGATGTTTGAGAATCTTTTTATAGATATCAATGATCAATTTATCCATGAGTATAATTTAAAATCTTTATTCACACTATACTTTATTACTTATTTACTTTCTCCCATTTTTCCGTGAAAATACATTTTTCATTTAGCATTACTCTAGATCTAAAATACCACAAACAATAAGCATCTTAAAGATGGCGGAATAAGCATGTCGCTAATTGAAAAACCTAATTTTTTGATGCTGGTGGGTGACGTTAATAGTGTGGATGGTAAAGTTAATGAAATTGTGTAATGAAATTTCAGATTCTGCTACTCGGTGAGGGCTGAGGCGAAAACTATTTTATGAGTAAGAGAAAAGAGGACAAAAGAGCTTTCAATTCACTAAATAACCTTTCTTAACCATTGGTTGTCAGTCCTTCGAGCTCAATTACAACTCTTTGGCACTTTAGCCTACTGGTTCTCTGAATTATGACAGTTTCTACCGTTCTTCTGTGAATATGGTTATGGATTTTATCATGCCGAGAAACTCCGAGCATATCTGTCTCCACAGGTCGCTGAGTTTGAGCTTTTCGCATTAAACTAAAGTAATTTGAACAGATTTGAAAATATTGATGACATAAAATATAATTGTATTACATTTTACAAATAAAGTTGAAACGGTCTGAATGAAAGCGATTTATTAACGCGCTCGAGTGGGGTTAAAGTGGATAAAGCGATGAGGGTGGTGGGTGGTTAGGAGGAGGGCGTGAAGCCGCGAACGAAGGTGAAGAGATAAAGTAATTCCGCCTAACTGGCGGTAGTTAAGGATAACGCGGGAAAATACGGACTGTTAGTGTGGACGGCGGACTTTGAATTTCAAATTTTGGAATAAAATGCGGCAGGAACGAGGATGCTCTTCAAATCAATTTAATTCAATTAAAAACTATACCAGTACATAACCTTTATAAGCTGGTACGGTTTTTATTTTGGTACATAAACTTTTTTAGGATCTGACCTTAGTACAGTAACGACCTTAATTTTATTTCTGTAATAGTCATGAGTTTTTAGAAAATATCAGAATGACTAATCATTCTCGTAGGTAGAAAGTTTCTTTTCTCGCCCATCGACTCTCCTCCCAGGAAGTCAACAAGTCGAGTGGGCCGGATGGCGTCCCTCCTATTGTGGTGAAAACGTGTGTTCCGGAGTTGGGACCGGTTTTAACGCGTCTTTTCTGGTACTCCTACTCCCTCGGCGTAGTCCCGAAACATGGAAAACAGCCCTCGTGCACACGATCCCTAAAAAAGGTTACCGCTCTGATCCATCCAACTATAGGCATATCCCTCTATCACCTCCTTGTTCTCTATAGTTTAGAGACTATTCATTACTTTTGGAATCCATTATTAACAACCAGCTCATGTGGTACTTTGAAGATCACCTGCTAATTAGTGATCGCCAGTACCTTTTCCGTCGCGGTCGCTTGGCTGGTGATCTTCTGGGATACCTAACTCATAAATGGGCGGAGGCGGTAGAGTCCAAGGAGGAGGCGTTAGCGGTTAGTTTGGACATAGCGAAGGTTTTCGATTGGGTTTGGCACAAAGCGCTTCTTACGAAGCTTGTGCACTGGTGATGCTTTATACACCAGTCGTGCCAATATTTTACGGGAAAACGTCGCTGAGTACCGGGACAAACATGTGTCTGAAGTTGAAACTTTGTTGAACAAAATCTCGAACTGGGGGCTACTAAATCTAGTCCATTTTAATCCCCAGAAGACACAAGTTTGCGCATTTACCGCTAAAAATCCACTTCGTTGTATCTCCTCAGTTTCAAGGCACTTCCCTTGTTGCCTCAGCCAATATCGGAATCCTCGGCGTCGATATATCGAGTGACGTGCAGTTTCGTGGTCACTTGGAAGAGAAGGCCAAATTGACCTCAAAAAGCTTCGCGTGCTTAGCAGAGCGGGACAGTATTTCATTCCGGCTCACCGCATGCAACTTTACGAGGCGCAGGTTCTGCCGCACACGGAATACTGTTCTCATCTCTGGGCCGGGGCTCCCCAGTGCCACCTCTTTCCATTGGATCGCATCCAGCGAGGAGCAGTTCGTATCGTCGGCGACCGTGCTCTTTCCGATCGGCTTGACTCACTGGAACTGCGAAGAGATGTTGCATCTCTTTGCGTATTTTATCACGTCTATCACGGGGAGTGCTCTGAGGAATTGTTCAGACTAATTCCAGTCGCACAATTTCACCATCGCACATCGCGACAAAACTTGCGATACCATCTATACCATCTGGATGACTGGTGGTCCAATACCGTGCGATTTAAAAGAAGTTTTCTTCCTCGCACAACTTACTTGTGGAATCGACTATCACCAGAGATTTTTCCGGACGGATACGACTTAGGGATCTTCCAGAAAAGAGCCTATTCATTTTTAAAAGGCCGGCAACACATCTGCAATTCCCCTCGTGTTGCAGCTGTTCATGGACGGCGGTAATCAATTACCATCAAAAATTGTTTTATAGCCTGTATTAACAAACTACAGGTCTCCATGTTTTGAGCACTAGGAACTTTTGTAATGTGTGTTGTCCATTCTTTACGTGTATTATAGGGATCATCATACTTGATGAAAATTGCAATTATGACTTCGAAAATAATCTCAAAACTAGCTTTTACTTAATACTTTTGATTAAAATTATTAAGAAAAAGGTAGCGTTCGAACTTAACAAAATAACATTTTAATAACCTTTTAATTTCTTACGTGGTAGACCCATGCTGCAGTTATATTGTGGTTGCAGCACGAATGGGTCGGCTCGACCGGGGTAGGACCACGCTCTCACGGAATACCAGCGTAAAACAGCACCTTAATGCTGCTGTGTTTTGTATGGTGAGTGTAGAGAACCTGAACCTTTTTACTGGAAATGAGGCATTCAATCTCAGTCAGTTCAGTGGCAACGCATCTGCATTTTGATTCGTAATTGAAGATAAATGTAGATGTCTATGGGCCACAGCATCCACTTACTATCAGGTAGACTGTGTGCTCGTTTGTCACCCTGATTCTATAAAAAAACCTTGTGCGTGTTCCAACAGGTAATTGGCCAACTTATTTATTGTAGTTAATATAAATTATATACGCACTAGGTGGTAGGGCTTTTTTCTTTCTATTAGTCCGTCTAGGTAGGTACCATTCACTCACGTATTTCTTCCGGTTTCCAATCTGAAAGGTATAAAGTGTCAGTACACTTACAGGCTGTGGGGCATTCCATCTTAGTCCTCGTAGGTGGCAACGCAACAGCAGCTATCTTTGGTTGAGGGTGGCTGTAGGTGCAAATTTTGTAGGCCATACAAATATTTTTCGTGCGAAGTTCGATTCATTACATAGAGGATTCATTGAAGATTCGTGCCATCTAGAATACTGATCTAATAAATAATAAATAAAAAATATGGCAAATAAAAATGAAGATTCGTGCCATCTAGAATACTGATCTAATAAATAATAAATAAAAAATATAGGCAAATAAAAATAATAAAAACTTTAAATTCTGGTTTTAAAAAACGTATCGTCTATTCGAACATGCATATTAACAGGCCATGAAATTTTGTTCTAAAACATGAAATGGAACACTAATATAGGTAGGTACGTAACTATCGTATTGATTTTAAATGTTTGGAATGCGGTCAGAATAAAATATCTATTCAGAATATACATATAACGAAAAAACTACTGGCCTCGCAGAAAGTTTTGCGAAAAAATGTATTTTAGTATGAGGCACTGTTATTTTGAAAAACCGATTAATTAAAAAGTAAAAATATGAATGTTCCAATTTAATTTAACTAAATTGATATAACCTTCTTTATTTGACATTGAAATTTTCGAACGATGTTTTTTTAGGATTTAAATCGAACCGAACAAATCGTTTATAATATGGACTTCTTATGGCATTTATAAATAAAGAACCTTCTGAAATAAACCATGCACAGCTGATACGATAAATATCAGCCGGGTTGACTAGCATTGGACGACGAAGAAAGTAGTCGTCTTTTGACGGCTGCTACGTGCCAACGAAATACTTCTATGGCGGCAGTGAAACATTTAATAGAAGAGAATAGGTGAGTAACGTCAGAAGAGATTCAATTCATCATATTGCAAAGTGGATCGGGCGGCGTTTATGTGTTTTTACACCTACGCAGTTGAAGAGGATAGTTTTGCATTCGGTATGCCGCACAAATACGCGCATCGATATTTAGAATCAACAATAATGCCGTGAATAATATGAAATAGTTTGAAAATCCAAAAAATGCACGCACTATGAGCGCTTTTATTTTATTTCATCATAATTTATTTGTTTTTGATGAAAAAAATAAATATCTTTTAAACGTCTAAGAGTCTGACCACAACCAACAATAGGAATAATTCTGAGGATAAATGGAAACTTATTCGGAAATATTTATTTCGTTTCGTTCCGTATATTTTTCCGACTAAATGTGCAAGATTCGCTAAAAGCCGTAGCTAATTATCGTATTTTTAACTACATTTTTTTTGTAAATATAACTAAACAAAATGAATAAAAAAATACGCTGACTATAATTTAATATATTATCTAGTTTTCAAGACATCCCTTTTTATTGATTTAGGGTCTTGCGACATACTAACAATTTATATCGTAAAATAGTCACATAACGGTATGTCGAGAGTTGAGCAATCCCACACGCTCGCGCGTTGTGAGGCGTGCAATTTTGTAAATTTGGAGTGAGCTCCTCTAGACGTGTTTACAACATAATTTCAAGTGATGAATCACGTAAACACGTCTAGAAGAACCCGAGAAATTCGTTTCTTGATCATATCGATAAATAAGATATGATCTAAAAAGGAAGTGCCAGTTGTCGGTATGCCTATGAATCAATGCCTACCAACGTGTATCGATCGAAGAGTACGGCAATGACTTTGATCCCTAGTTTTTCCGGTTTGGCGGGGTATCTGATATCATTTCCTTTACGAAATCAAAGTAGCATTGTTAAATGATACTACCAAAAGTGACGAAAGAGTTAATGCTTCATAACGACAGTGCGCCCAGCGCTCTCAGCGCTCAAAACGAGGGTCTTCCTGGACAGCACACCAGTTAAGCTTTTGCGTCTCCCGCCTTACAGCATTTGAAAACAGCGCACTGTGTGACTTCTTTTTTATTTTCTAAAATAAAAATGTGCTGCAAGGAATACCATTTTTATCGGCTGAAGTTATGCTAGCAGCGTTCGAGCAAACCGTATTTAAGGTGCCTGAGGCGCACTAGAAAAAGTGTTTCAAAAATTGGTTCAAACTCATGAAACTTTATGTACATGCTTATGAAGAGGCCTTTGAAATTTTCTACAAAACTTTTTTTTTTATTTTTTTATTTTATTTATTAAGGAACAGCAAACAGCTACAAAATACAGTAATATCTAAAATACAATAACATGATGTATTCACAATAATTTAGCCCACAACGCTATCCACATACTACTTACAATGTTAATTAAATTGTCGCGGACGCTGAATAAAAACTTAATTACTAAAAACTAAAAAAGAAAGAGCCAAAATAATATTATTTTTACATTTTTAGTTTTTCAGGGGTTCCAAAGTGCCAATATTTGATCGCATCCAGCGCAGAGCGGTTAGCATTGTCGGCGACCGCGTTCTCTCTGATCGGCTTGACTCACTGGCACTGCGCAGTTTTACACATGTTTTCGTAAGTGGTAGAGCCACGCTGAAACTATGTTAGTGGTACAGTTGTAGCACGAATGGATCGGCTCGACTGGAGAAGGACCACGCTATTACAGAATCCCAGCGTAAAATAGCAGCTTGACACTGCTATATTACGTATTTCATCTTAGTCCTCAGTTATGAAAAAGCATCTGCGTTTTGATTCGTAATTGAGGACAGATGTATGGGCCACAGCGTCCAATTACAATAAGGTGGACTGTGTGCTCATTTGTCAATCTTATTCTATAAAAATAACACATCTAAGACTTTTACTACTGTGCCTTAAAACCAAATTAAAGAAATATTATTAAATGAATTATAATAAGGAAGCAATAAATTATAATTGAAAAGTAATAAATTATAGTTGAATATAATTTTCTCATTGTTAGTCACATTTATACAAAAATATAGGTAATATTTTTGTTTCATATAAAAATCTTGTGCCATATTTACTTAACTGATTGTTCTAGTTTAATGTACGATTAAGAGAGAATAGGGAAAACTGAGGAACTCCACGTCGGTACTGAAGCTACTTACCTTTATATAGGTACTGTATTTATGTGTATTATTTTTTTAGTAGATGCTTTTATTATCATAGAAATAAAGTTCCGTGGTTGCCACGCAAACGGAACCGAATTCGATCACTCCAACACTACTGAACTACTATCAGTTATAATTTCAAGTCATTTTAATTTTAATTCTTGATTTCTTAGCACATTTGTGTAAACGTTAAATGTGTAATAGCCCCAGTTTTATTATATATTTTTTAAAGAATCAAGGTGACAAACGAGTACACAGTCCACCTGATGGTTATGGATGTGTGGACGTTGATGTCTATCTTCGATTAAGAATTAAAATCCAGATTCATTGTCATCATGGCCTCGTTTCTAGTAAAAAGGGTATCCGGTTCTCTACACTCACTATACGAAACACAGTAGCAATAAAATTTACGTTTATATTCTGTGAGATCGTGGGCCTACAACGGTCGCGGCAACCCATTCGATGCAGCGCGGCTCCAAATATCAAATAATTAATAATAAACATTGTAAGACAAATAAAAGAAATATTGAATTTATCTAAATATTGTCTTGTAAGCTTTCGACCGCAGATTTAGAATAAAGGCGTCATAAGCCCTAATTTATTTTTACAAATTATTAACCAATTTCATCGCCAGAAGTAAAAAGAAAATATTCCTTGGATTTCACAACAGTTAAGTTAGAATTCTCTACGACGTTTCAATGTCAAAAATTTCACTTTTAACTTTCCACTTGAGAGAATTTCCTAACTTCCCTCCGCTAACATTTCAATAGCCAGGGGCCGAAAAACTTTTCAAGTATCCCTCCCTCAAACATTATTTGAAACAGTTAAAGCTGTTATTCGGGAGTGCCGACCCTCTTAATTACCCGTTTCCTTCTTAGCGAGTTAACATTTTGGCACTTTCGGTGTTTTCCGGTGGATTTTTGCTTTACCCTTCACTAACAGTTCCCTTTTAAAGTTAGAAAAGTTACTAATGGATTATTCCTTAATGTAAATTTGTACAAATTTCAATTTTTTATCAATATTGAGCTTTGAATCGGAGTGGAAATATTAGGTGAGGTATCTATAAAGGCGAACAAATATTAAATCGGACTCAAATAAATAATATCACTATCAATATTAAAAGACACGGTACATATAACACGTTGCTACTGTATGGGTAAAGTATTTAAAATTCATTTCAATTCAAGATTTTAATGCTATTTTGCTGCCTAGAAATCTATCTAGGTTGATACTAAATACACCAGTTACTTTCGACAAGCGTGCACCTTCCGCTGTTGGGTATGGTAACAGGCTGTAAGACATTTCATATTAATACTCAGCGGTGACAGCGCATCTCTGGGTAATAATTAAAATCAGAACATTCAGCTCAATTGTTATTTTTTTTATAGGATAAGGTGACATACGGGCATACAGTCCATGTGATGGTAAGTGGTTGCTGTGGCCCATAGACATCTACATCTATCCTCGATTACAAATCAAAATGCAGATGCATTGTCACCCATTAGGACTAAGATGGAATGCCTCGTTTCCAGTAAAAAAGGTCTCCGGTTTTCTGCACTCACCATACGAAATACAGCAGCATTAAAATATATCACAGAAAACATAAGCAAACAGCTACTTTTTTATTGAATGGAGATGGCAAACGAACGCATAGTTCACTCGGTGATCGGATGCTTTGGATTTAGATATCTACATCTATCCTTAATTGAGAATCAAAATACAGATGCGTTGTACCCCTGAGGTCTATTATGAAATGTCTCCTTTCCAATATAAATGGTATCCGATTCTCTACAGTCACCATACGATACAGAATCATTATTCAGCTGTTTAAAGCCGGTATTCTGTCAGAGCGTTGTCTTGCTCCAGTAAATAGTCGATAATTTTTTATAGAATAAGGGTAACAAACGAGCACACAGTCCACCTGATGGTAAGTGGATGCTGTGGCCCATAGACATCTACATCTATCCTTGATTACGAATCAAAATGCAGATGCGTTGTCACCCGTGAGGACTAAGATGGAATGCCTCGTTTCCAGTAAAAAAGGTCTCCGGTTCTCTACACTCACCATACGAAACACAGCAGCATTAAGCTGCTATTTTACGCTGGTATTCTGTGAGAGCCTGGTCTTTCCCCAGTCGAGCCGACCCATTCATACTGCAACCATAATATAGCTGCAGCATAGCTCTACCACGTATAAAACTGTTACTCTCTCCACCACGTATACCATTGCATATTATTTAAGATTTTACGGATTTTATAACACTTAATTTTTAATTCTGT
Organism: Parnassius apollo; assembly: GCA_907164705.1. Lineage (NCBI taxonomy): Eukaryota > Metazoa > Arthropoda > Insecta > Lepidoptera > Papilionidae > Parnassius > Parnassius apollo. The sequence continues at coordinate 15,258,947 of CAJQZP010001449.1, read as the reverse complement.
TCACTTTATTTCCATAATTTACTAGAGACCGACAATACTTCAAAGCGCTTCTAAGCGTCGCAGTTTAAAAAGAGTTACGACTAAACGAAAAAATTAGTTAAATCATTTTTATTCAATACCAATCTGCTCCGGCTTCGTACGGATGATATCTTGATTCTGCAACAGCGCCACCTACCGGGTCCAACTATGCCTATAACTTTCGCGGAAGTGCAAGCAATATGTTGACAAAGTTTTACCGCAATCTGATGAACAGTAAAGCAGCGCATAAAATACGAACAAACGAGGATTCTACAACAGCGCCACCTGCCGGGTCCAACTATGCCTATAACCTTCGCGGAAGTGCAAGCAATATGTTGACAAAGTTTTATTGCAATCTGATGAACAGTAAAGCAGCGCATAAAATACGAACAAACGAGGATTCTACAACAGCGCCACCTGCCGGGTCCAACTATGCCTATAACCTTCGCGGAAGTGCAAGCAATATGTTGACCAAGTTTTACTGCAATCTGATGAACAGTAAAGCAGCGCATAAAATACGAACAAACGAGGATTCTACAACAGCGCCACCTGCCGGGTCCAACTATGCCTATAACCTTCGCGGAAGTGCAAGCAATATGTTGACCAAGTTTTACTGCAATCTGATGAACAGTAAAGCAGCGCATAAAATACGAACAAACGAGGATTCTACAACAGCGCCACCTGCCGGGTCCAACTATGCCTATAACCTTCGCGGAAGTGCAAGCAATATGTTGACAAAGTTTTATTGCAATCTGATGAACAGTAAAGCAGCGCATAAAATACGAACAAACGAGGATTCTACAACAGCGCCACCTGCCGGGTCCAACTATGCCTATAACCTTCGCGGAAGTGCAAGCAATATGTTGACAAAGTTTTACTGCAATCTGATGAACGGTATGGCGGCGCATAAAATACGAACAAACGAGGATTCTACAACAGCGCCACCTGCCGGGTCCAACTATGCCTATAACCTTCGCGGAAGTGTAATCAATATGTTGACAAAGTTTTATTGCAATCTGATGAACAGTAAAGCAGCGCATAAAATACGAACAAACGAGGATTCTACAACAGCGCCACCTGCCGGGTCCAACTATGCCTATAACCTTCGCGGAAGTGCAAGCAATATGTTGACAAAGTTTTACTGCAATCTGATAAACGGTATGGCGGCGCATAAAATACGAACAAACGAGGATTCTACAACAGCGCCACCTGCCGGGTCCAACTATGCCTATAACCTTCGCGGAAGTGCAAGCAATATGTTGACAAAGTTTTATTGCAATCTGATGAACAGTAAAGCAGCGCATAAAATACGAACAAACGAGGATTCTACAACAGCGCCACCTGCCGGGTCCAACTATGCCTATAACCTTCGCGGAAGTGCAAGCAATATGTTGACAAAGTTTTACCGCAATCTGATGAACGGTAAAGCAGCGCATAAAATACGAACAAACAAATACTAATTTTTATATATTAGATGTAACATTTTAGTACATACAACCATAATGTAGATCACTATACATTGTTTATTTTCATTAACTAAAGTAGATATCGGAATAGCATGAATTGATTTCTGTTCTTTGGTAGTTACTTTTTACGGTTATTAGATACGCGCACGAATTTGTGGCTACATTCTGTTTATTGCGAACATGCCTGTAGTTTTTGTACGATGGCAAGCCTATAAGCTTAATAAAAATGTTACCAAGTATCGTTTATAAAAATGTTTTATATCTTATATACATATATTTTCATATGATTTGTATTAAAATATTCCGAAGTTATTGTGAAGTCCGCCAACACGTACAGATTACACATTAATCCCAAACCCTTTCAGAAATGAGAGAAGGATATATAACCATCTCGCTTACGCCAGACGTAAAATACTCAGACCGGCAAGGGGTAGCAATGTCAAAGGTTCCACATGTCTGATATTGCAATCGCCAAATCGCCTGTCAAGTGTGATGATGAACGAAAATACTCCTTACAACAGAAGAGGTCCATTTTCGTCAAAACTTAAATTCGTATAATACTTCATTGTTTTCATAAAATTCAGTTTATTTTTCTATATCTTAGTAGTGCATGTCAAAAACAAACAACGCCGAAATCAGGTCCAGACTGTTATTTTTACGTGGTAGAGCCACGATGGAGCTATATTATGGTTGTGGCACGAAAGGGTCGACTCGACCCGGGGAAGGACCACGCTCTCACAGAATACCAGTAAAATAGCAGCTTAATGCTGCTGTGTTTTATATTGGTGAGAGTGCAGAGAAACCGTAACCCTTTTTACCAGATATGAGGCATTCCACCTTAGTCCTCGGGGGTGCCAACGCATCTGCATTTTGATTCTTAATCAAGGATAAATATAGATCCCTATGGGCCGCCATCAGGTGAACTCTGTGCTTGTTTGTTACCATTATTCTATAAAAATCAATCTTTATAATGCATATGCAAATCTAAAAGAAACTTCGCGTAAAGCTAGTAGTTACATGGTTCATACAATCACAAAGCGCTGATGCAATGGTGAACGGCAAATGGGTACCTCCATAAAAACCGCTCTAGTCTGCGTTATAAAAATACGTCATCGGATAAATAAAAATATAAAATAAAATATGAAATGAAAGTGGCGCGGGACGCAAGAAACTCGCGATCCTTTTGAATGTGTCTGTACGGGAACAGCGATGTAGCGGAGTTGCTTCAATTATTAGAAATCTATTTTTTTTTACGCAACTATTTTTGCAAGATTTAATTTGCTTTTTGTTAACGAATTCATTAGAATTAAATTGACAATGACATAAAAGTTATAATCAAAATCAAAACAAACGTAGTTGGTATTGATTTTATATTTTATTTTCAAGCACTTTGAATAAGAAATCATTATTCAAGAACTTTATTTATCATGTCGAATAAAAGTGCAAAATATTTTCTAGCTGTTATTAGAAAGTTTTTAAAGACATTAAATGTAAAAAAATATTCATTTTTTAAATATTAAGTCTAGCTAATTATGTAAAATAAATAAGGACCTAGGCTTACGAATTTTACCGTGAAGCCGAAATTTTTAAAATTAATATCTTACGAATTCTTTCGACAGATTTTTCTGTCTGATCGGAGTGTTTCTTTGGCCGTAACAATCTGAAGGCGGCGCCACGGGTCAGCAGAGATCCCCCTCCCCCACTCGAAGACACGACACATGCACGTAAAGGTACGCGCGTGTGTGCGAGCAATGAAAATATTCTGCAGAGAGAGCTAGGGTAGAAAATTTCAATTTTATGTCCAGTCGGTTTTGTTGTATTTCACCACAGTTGTATCTAATTGGAAAACAGTTCGAAAGATAATTTTAAATTAGCTAACTTTTTCTGCATCAGCACAGAGTAAATAATTGATAGCGTCAGCGCTTTTCTTTGTGTATTTCAAATAACTGTCGTATTTAAGTACTCGTCTGTAATTTTTGTTAGATCTTCACGTTGGCTTTATGATTTCTATTTGTTGATTGAAATACAATGAATATTGAGTTCATATATTTTTATGCCGTACAATTTCTTACATTCGTATGGTAGAACAAAAATCATATAACAACAGGTCACCACGGTCTGACTTTGACCATGACGACAACTCCTAAATAAATATTAGCTACGCGCTGTAAATATCAGTAAATATTATAATGTGACAATTGTATGAATAAGTATAGTATTTTCTTTTCATGTATTTTCTTTGCCGTATATGTCTTTCCCTTACCTTTATGATAAGGTCGACAGTAGGCTGAAATAAAGAGTTTTAGACACAAAGAACATCAAACCTATTCGAAACCCGAAAATTCCATAAAATTTGTTATTGAATAAAAATTGGCTTTACAATTCGAATCCAGGACTCGCGAGCAAACGACGTAGTACCTTAGCACTCAGGCCACTATGTCATGTAAATTTTAATATAGGCAAAAGCGCTTACGTCACAATTAAACTAAATTTCGTATATTTGAAATATTTTTTTAGTTGGGTCACCGGAGGACATTTTGAATAAACTGTTCATTATTATTTATTAATAATTAACATTCCATCTATCTAGATCGATCACACGCACACACGCTTCCGGATGTTCAGCTGGTAATAGTCGAAACGGCTTCCATTCTTAAAATTGGAGCGAAATCTATAACTTTTGAACTTCCTACTTTTGAAAAGTAACAATAAATACCTCTAGACCGAATTTCGGTTACGGTGGCCTGCCTCAATGGAAACTAGCCATCGTCGCAGGACAGGATTATAGTGCGCAAATGTACGCGCAAGCACAGGTGCACTCTCTGGACTCCGGGTGGTAAATTGACACAACTGGAGAGTGATCAGGCGCAAGACCAACGACTTTACGTGCTTTCCGAGGCACGGGGGTGACACACCGCGAACTTCTTGACTCCATGCGGCTACTGAGCATTTCTTGACGGAAAAACTCAATAATTGATTTTTTGGTCCGACGCGGGATTTGCACCCAGGACCTCATGATCAGCAGTCGCACTACTACAACCACTAGACTAACGAGACAGTCACAGTATTAATTTTCAAAACGGAAAGTTAAAAAACATATCGTGTTTTGTTTAGGAGCATGACCTACGTGGTAGAGCCACGCTGCAGTTATATTATGGTTGTAGCACGAATAGGTTGACTCAGCCGAGAAAGGACCACGGTCTCACAGAATACCAGCATAAAATAGCAGTTTATTTTTTTATAGGATAGGGTGACAAACGAGCACACAGTCCATCTGATGGTAAGTGGTTGCTGTGGCCCATGGACATCTACATCTATCCTCGATTACAAATCAAAATGCAGATGCGTTGTCACCCGTGAGGACTAAGATGGAATGCCTCGTTTCCAGTAAAAAGGGTCTCCGGTTCTCTACACTCACCATACGAAACACAGCAGCATTCAGCTGCTATTTTACGTTGGTATTCTGTGAGAGCGTGATCCTTCCCCGATCGAGCCGACCCATTCGTGCTACTACTATTCTACTAATGTAACTGTAGCATGGCTTAATACTGCTATGTTCCGTATGGTGATTGTAAAGAACCAGATACCCTTCTTAATAGAAACGAAGCATTTCACCTGTTCAATTGAATTGAATTGAATTGTTCGGATTAATTCCAGACGCCAAATTTCATAAACGCACTACGTGGCAAACCTCCAGATACCATCCACACCTTGTGGATGCTTGGCGGTCCACCGTTGTACGTTTCACTAGAAGTTTTCTTCCGCGTACGACCTCTCTGTGGAATAGTTTACCACCGGCGATTTTTCCGGACCGATACGACGTGAGGACCTTCAAGAAAAGAGCTTACTCTTTCTAAAGGGCCGGCAACACACCTGCAATTCCTCTGGTGTTGCGGATGATCGTAGACGGCGGTAGTCACTTAACATCAGGTGAACCGTATGCTCGTTTGCCACCTTTTCTATAAAAAAAACCTTAGTCCTCAGGGGTAACAACACATCTGCATTTTGATTCTTAATATGATTATGACGGCTCCGTGGCGCAGTGGCTTAGCAATGAGTTACAGCACTGGGGGTCGCGGGTTCGAATCCCGCACGGAACAAGTATTTGTACGGCCTACAAGTAATTGTTCCGGGTCTGGATGTTTGTTCTTGTGAAATTTATGTTTGTAAACTACCCCCACGATAGAGGAGAAAATCCTAGTGTGGAGGTAACTTTTTTTAAGAAATAAAAAAATTAAATAAATAAAAATTAATATTTATGATTATTAAAATTAAATATTATCTTTTCTTATTCTTAATTATATATAATAAAAATATATATAATAAAAATTCTTAATTAATAAATAAAACACCGGAATGTATATATAATCTTGGAGGAGGGCCAATAAGTTATTTTAAATACAAATACATTCGTGTCTGTTTTATACTCCGTGACATGTAGAATAATGCAGAGATTGTTGAGCGTCGCTTCGGCATCGTATCACGAGGGTGGTCAGCTTATTGAGGCGACGGCATCGTGCCTTTCCTGGTCCTAGGGCCTTTACTGTTACACATTTAGTGCGAGATTTATGGCCAACGTCCAATACAAAATGTTTGTCTTACTGAATTCTTGTCTCGACAAGCCAATTTTTTATGAAGGACGCACAGGTCTAATGTATGCGCCCTTTCTTTAACAAAATTATTATGCTTTACTATAAGTGGTTTTAGTGCTAATAGCTATTTAATAGATTTTTGAGAATTCTCTCATTTCTGAGAAGGTTTTAGTGCATGGCACTTCTCAATGAGAAGTAGCAGTTGTTATGTTATTGAAATTATTTTTATGAATTTCTCAGGTTTTCCCCACAATGTTTGCTGTAATCATTACGTAGGCAATTAAAGATATTGTGCATGATATCAAACGTGGGTTGCTCGCGTAGTATGAAATTTACGACACGCACTTATACCCGTATTTATAAAGAAGTAATTACTTGTTGCCAAGTAATTTCTTAGTTAAGTCATTACTTAAGGTTAGAATTCTTAATTACAAAATCTCATTCTATAGTTGAGTAACACACGTTACTTACTTGAGCAAATGCCCAAGTAACACTCTACGCTTGGTGGTTGTTTCTGTGTTCAGAAACATAGTTCTTCATTATTATGAACGATGTTTTGGCTTACTGTCAAAGGTTTCGAAATAACCAACAATTCTAAGGCATAAAATTCCGTATGTCAATACTTACGGTATTAACATAAGTAACTGTAAGTATTAAAATACGGAATTTTACGACGATTAACAGGATTTTTATGACGCCGAAAATAAATATTCGTAAAAAATGTCGAAGTTAGATAAAGTCTAAACTTTTAAAGTAAGAAGGTTCATTTAGCAGAAATAACATAATCCCGAAAAAAGAGGAACATATATTCATGTAATCGCCTGTTTATAGGAGTAAAGGGAGATGAGTTGGAGATGTGAGATGGCATGAAAGGATGTCACACGGGCTTCTTAGCCTAGCTAAGATCTAATTGCCTATTGTGGCAACTTCGGTACCCCGTGAGCGCTTACTATGCGCCAGGTTGCCAAAATCGTTATTTTATGATTCAACTCTAAAGAAATAAACGTAAAAGTAAAAAAAAATGTTTCATTAATTCCTGTTTTCTATTAAAAATAATTATTATGCGATAAAATTAAATGTGTTAAAGTAAATAGTGTAAAACTTACAACATAAATATAATGTTTGATTATTATACTTATTTGTTTAATTTCTGTTCTTATGATTATTTATTCGATATATATATAATTTTATATAAATCAAATTCTATCTCCTCTAATATAATATTATCTACAACAGCAAAAATCGTTCCAATGCTATTCAAAGTTTTAATTTTTTTATCCAAAATAACCTCAAAGTAGTGCTTAAGTAAAGGAAATGGTGACTATTACTTGGCTGAGTATTCTAACTTTTGACAGTTCTAACTTGGAGCAATTACTTAACTATCGAATACAAATCGTTACTTAAGTGATTACTTTTACTCAAGTAATTACTTTTACTTGTTTATAAATATGGGTGTTAGACCCTGGGCCATGTTGGCCAACAATGGCCATTTTGGACTAGGAAAAAACATATATTGTTACCGACAGAAGACTGTCATCAAAATGTAGAACATTGTTTTTTTTTCTTAAATTAATGGATACAAAAAATAGAACGCAGTGTTAAAAATCTTATTATTGAACGCATCCGTAATTATTTACGTTCGGAAATACAGAGTATATACCTAACTACGTTTTACTAGAGAAGTACTTTGTGACATATTTCGTATTATTAATAAATTCTAATACTATTTTCCTAAAGTCTAAACCAAATTTGTTTCTGAATCGAATTCAAATTTTAGACAAACCGTATAAATTTATTTTAATTATTGAACAAAAAACCTTTCATTTTAAAATGCTACAGATTAATGACATACCACATAACCTTAAAACATATTCACTAATAAGTTAATTCTCCGTACTTTTAAAATATACTGAATGCCATACTTTTTATATATATATATATTAAAATACGGTGTATTAGATTTTATGAGTTCAAGCGTGTTAGGAAAGTGGTAATTTTTCTTTTTTTACTCAATTATTATAGTGATACACCTACATCATAGGTATATCTTTACGTACTAAAAATCTAAATGCGGTTAAAAAATGAAATGTATATACATGTTATTCATGTCTTAATAACACAAATATCAAATAGCTCTGAAAGTGAAAAAATATTATTTAACTTGTAACGTAAGAAAAAGAAATTTAGCCGTTGATATCGCATTTTGTGCACGTAAAATGTCACATTACTCAGTGTCACACGCAGCGCGGGTGTAGGTACTGTCGTCCACAAAAGAAATTAGTTTAAAAAAAAACACAAAATATGTCCGTATCTGGTTAAGGGGATAGAGTAAGTCAGCTCAAATTCTAATTTCGTCCCCACTTGCCCGCGCGTCGTATGCTATGTACCGACATGTTTGTAATCACTAATACTGTAAGTAGAAAGGTCGTTAGACACTTATTTCATTAGGTTTATCATATTTATGCCTGTTTCTTAACGCCAACCCAGTCGCTTCTTATTTTTATTATGGTTATTTCCTATTTTAATTTTACGTCGTCCTGTTGCGTAATGTTTATTCTGATCGTAAGCGACACAACCTCCCCGTTCAAAGGCCGAAGCGAAGTGACCGTGCGGCAGGAATCACGCTTCAAGAGGCCGATAGCTTAGGTAATTTCTTTTTACAGTGAAAATAATGGTATTTAAAAAAAGTAAATAACATAAGCACTGCTTTATAGTTAGTTCAGTTAGTATGCAAAGTTTCATGATCTTATTTAAAGTATTTGATGAATAACAGCGGTTTATTGTTTATTTTGGAGGTAACTGTTGATTTTTTTTCTATCGACAAAATTTAACGAAATCGTGTTTTCGTCTAACATAATCTTTAACATTAATCCTCAACTTTACCATATATTTATTTCAAAATTAATGCTGCAATATTTTCGGCATAACGAAGGATCTTGCTAAGCCATTTGATATTATATTTCCCCCTTAAGTATTTATAGATTACGCAATCTTATACCTAAATCAGGCCTTGTAGTGGCGGTGAGAGAAAACCTATAGAGAAAACAAAATATTTTCCCGTGGATGTGGTAAGACAGGGGGGAAAGAAGCAGGAGATGGCCAGAAACGTTTTCCCAAAAAACCGCAAAATCTATATATCTAGTAAATATTCCTCCGATGAGGAATTCCCTGGTGTATGTTCATCAACGAATAATCAAATAAATTAGTGTCTATTTATTGGAGTCTATAAGTAACTTAGGAGAGACTTATGTTCACTTTTTTTTTTTATGGAATAAAGGGAACAACCGAGCACACAGTCCACCTGATGTTAATTGAATGTGGCCCATAGATAACTAAATTTATCCTCGATTAGGAATTAAAATGCAGATGCGTTGCCACCCCTGAGGACTAAGATGGAATGCTTCGTTTCCTGTAAAAAAGGGTCTCCGGTTGGCAACACTCACCATACGAAACAAAGCGGCATAGAGCTGCTATTTTTACGCTGGTATTCTGTGAGACCGTGGTCCTTCTCCGGTGCTACTACAAGCATACTATAGCTGCAGCACGGCTCTACCACGTATAAAATATGTCCTAATGGACAATGGACTACCGGAGGCCAATGATGTGATGATGATAACACATCGTAGGTGGTATAGCAACACTGCCATGTATCATGGATGAGGCATGAATGGGTTGGCTCGACCGGGGTTGCAATACTATTGCATACTATTGCGAGATAACAGCATAACACAGATGTGTTTCGTATGGGGTGACGAGAATCGGACATCCTTTTTAATGAGTGAGAGTTGTCCCAATTCATATTTCAGCGGTGACAAAGCATTTGCACTTTAAACTTTAATCAAAAACACTGGATTACCATTTTTACCGATTGGAAAAAAATTGGGTGTAACAGATGAACGGAATAGAAGCCTATGGCACTGATATTTTACAATTTTTATTCTTTATCATTAAGATAATATTGTGAAATTGATCTATCAATAAATACTACTAATTTGAGATAAGCTTTATGTACTAAAAAATAAAAACGAAAATGTTAAACTAAATAAATCAATCAAAAGCTATCGAAATTAAAATAACGCGCACTTAATTAGTAGTAAGAAATATTAAATTCCTTAAACGTGCTGGTTTCCTGACGATGTTTTCCTTCACAGTCGAGCACTGTCCTCTTATCAATATAAATTTCAATTAACAATTTCCTGTGTGTAATGGAATCGAACCCGGGTTGCCCGCGTGCTGTGAAATTTACGGCAAACACTTAGCCCTAAGGTTCTTGCATGTCGGCTTATGTATAGATTCGTATCATATTGATCGATTCGGAAGGGCTCCTTAAATATCTTTTTAGTATGAATAAAAATTACTATGAGATTATTTACGCAATATTGTTTGTTCGGAATTTATCGCGTATATTTAACTTACTAAATACTTGCTTTACAGGGGGGGGTATTTGTAAATATACGCGATATTCGTAGTATTATTTCGGTGTGTATTTTTTTTTCCGAAAATTAATCTTGATTCTAACTCCAACAATCGTTGATAATCAATATGAGTACAGATAGTGATCTTTTTCTAGACAAAAAAATTTAAAATACCAAATCTCGTGTATGTGGATATCGAAAATTTTCAATATCCGAAGTATATTCGGGCACAAAAGCGAAGAACGGGAGCAGCGGGGTGGGATGCGGTGCTGGAGGGGGGGAGGCTGAGGCGACGCTCGCGGCGCCTGCAACCAGCGCCCGAGATAAGCGACGCCCGACGCCCGTCCTATGAAATTATAGCACCCTCCTGGATACGGCTCCTCGCACACTGCAGTTAATAAAATACATTGAAGATAAAACAAATATTTCACAACTAAGTATAGCGCTTTAGAATTATAAAGCAAAACACATTCTTTATAATAATAAAAATTCTATTGTAATATCTTGTATAATATATGGATGTGCAATTCGATGGATGACACGAAGAAACTAACCAAGAAAATTGCGTTTTTTTCTTATTTTATCCCACAAGTTGTCAAGTCAAAAAATATCTAGACTGATTAAAGACACCAATATACATGAGATAGGTCATTAGATGCTGCGGATGCTTAAACCATGCTGCAGATGTAATATGACTCCAGCAAAAAGCAGCAGTTCAGTCGAGGAAGCACATTACGCTCACAGAACACCAGCATAAGAGAATAGAATAATACTGTGCTTTCTGTAGTACCTAAGTTATAACAAGTAAAGACATTTTACTATGTATATTAAGGTATTCCATCTCGGTTCTCAATTGTGATAGCGAATCTTCATTTTGATTACTAATTGAAGATGTAGATATCTATCACAAAACAAGGTTGCCTCAAAATTCTCATTTATCGCTCTTATTTGTTTTAAAACTTGCTATTTTGCTTGGGATAGGCCTATATTCTGTGATGGATGGTAAAAATCTGAAATTAACCTACATGAATACAAAGAACGAAATAATAGATCTAAAAATGACAAAACGAATATTATATATGCTGCAGAAGTGAGTGACAGAGTGGTCAAGAGACGTTGGATGAAAGAAAGTTTAAAGACCGAATTAGCGATATATTGAAGTTGGGCCAGTTACGAGTTTCATTAATCATCAATATATATATATATATATATATATATATATATATATATATATATATATATATATATATTTAAGTATAAAGTAAAGTAATCAAGTGATAACTTATAAATTAAATGTACAAAATATCTACGAATATTTTTTTTTAACTTTATCTTAGAAAAATCGTATATTCGTTTGACAGGCCTGTTGGTCTAGTGGTTAGTGACCCTGACTGCTAAGCCGGAGGTCGTGGGTTCGAATCCCACCCAGGACAAATGTTTGTGTGATGAGCACGACCATTTTTTCTGTGTCTGGGTGTAATTTATCTATAATATTTATGTATTTAAAAATATATAAGTATGTTTATCAGTTGTCTAGTACTCATAACACAAGCTCTGCTTAGCTTGGGACTAGATGGCGTTGTGTGATAGTTGTGGAATATTATTATTATTATATCAAACACGTTAAGCTGCTTTTTTACGCTGGTATTCTGTAAGAGCGTGTTCCTTCCCTGGTCAAGCCGGTCCAATCATGCTACAATATACAACTTGTATAGCTGCAGTAAGACTCTACTACGTAAAAATATATGGATAATGTATGGATGTGATATAAATATAAATACATGGCTTTGAAAGAAGCGAGAGATAAACGTCTTGATGTGTCAGAAACGTATCAAAAAGTCCGCAGTTTCTGCCTACCCTCTGGGTGACATCGTTGTAGTTTGTAGGTATATTACACAATACAAAATACAATAATGTGAAACACCAAATTCTTACGTTAATTTTCCGTAATAATTAACGAGACAATTTTAAGTTATACGTAATATATGAAATAAAACATAATATAATATATGAAATGTTCAGAGAACAATAGCAGCTATGCCAGCGTTATCTTAGAAAACAGCAACTACACGCCGAGGCTGGAGAGGGTGCCGGGGTCGAGCTCTCCTTCGGGCCATTTGTCAGTGACAGGACGTCGCACGGTCGGGGGAGGGGGTCCCCCCTCCCACGGATTCCTCCGCACGTTTGCGGCTTGTGCAGGCGACTGTACTCGAACGTATGAACGTGTCGGTACTGAGTTACTGCGAACGTTCGCCCATTGTACGCGAGGCTTAGCCGGCTGGACGTTTCGCAAAGCTTGAAACTGGCCTCTTGATGCTTTTTTTATTGGGAAAATCGTTGTTCCAGTTTTCATTGTTGGTCTTTTTTCTCGGCAAATAGAAATATTCTAGCTTAGAATATAAAAGTAGATATCTCAAGAATGTATTTTTTTAATTTTAAGACCTCCTGATTTCTTCTCGAAGATTTTAATGGGAGTTAATCGGGAAAAGATCTGAATAACGATAGTAATTATAATTAGTTATGTTTATAAAAGTTTTAAATTATTATTTTACTTTGACATTGTCACTTATAATTGACCTCTTCACAGTTTACAGGTTACAGTTTACAGCATGGCATGCTGAATTACTCTTTTGGGCATATACTGTTCAGTTCCAAAGTCGCGGTATTTGTTTACGTAGTAGAGCCACGTTGCAGCTATATTATAGTGATAGCACGAACGGGGCAGGTTCGACACGCTCTCACAGAATACCAGCGTAAAATAGCAGTTTAATGCTGCTGTGTTTCGTATGGTGAGTGTAGAGAATCGGAGAACTTTTTTTACTGGAATTCAGGCTTCCATCTTAGTCCTCAAGGGTGACAACGCATCTGCATTTTGATTCTTAATTGAGAAGATAAATGTGAATGTTTATAGCCCACAGCATCCACTTACCATCAAGTGGACTGTGTGCTCTCATGTCACCCAATGCTATTAAAAAATAGCTATTTTATAAAAAATATTTATAAAAAATAGCTAATTTTTTTATAAAAAATAGGTATTTTATAATAGCATTGGGTGACAAGGGGAGCACACAGTCCACTTGATGGTAAGTGGATGCTGTGGCCTATAAACATCCACATTTATCCTCAATTAAGAATCAAAATTCAGATGCGTTGTCATCCTTGAGGACTAAGATGGAAGCCTAAATTCCAGTAAAAATAGCTATTTTATAATAGCATTGGGTGACAAGGGAGCACACAGTCCACTTGATGGTAAGTGGATGCTGTGGCCCATAAAAATCCACATTTATCCTCAATTAAGAATAAAAATGCAAATGCGTTGTCACCCTTGAGGACTAAGATGGAAGCCTGAATTCCAGTAAAAAGGTTCTCCGATTCTCTACACTCACCATACGAAACACAGCAGCATTAAACTGCTATTTTACGCTGGTATTCTGTGAGAGCGTGGCGAACCTGCCCCGTGGCTCTACCACGTAAACAAATACCGTGACTTTGGAACTGAAGAGTACATGCGTATACGAGCAGAGGATATACAAACGCCCTTGCGCGTGTTAATATATTATGCCATGCTCCAATATACTTAATATGCAATATATATGTATAACTTTTTAAATATTCTTTTAAGAAAAGGCAAAACTAAAAAATGGGTATAGAATTTTGCCTAGCACACCAGGTTATAATGTCCTCCAGACCCAATTTCGGTCACGGCGGCCTGCCTCAACGGTGACTAGTCATCGGCGCAGGACAGGATTATAGTGCCCAAGTGTATGCGCAAGCACAGGTGCACCCTCTATTCCCTCACTCTCATAATCCGATGGGACGGTAAACCGACACGACCGGAGAGAGATCAGGTGCAGGGCCAACGGCTTTACGTGCTTTCGGAGGCACGGGGGTGAGACACCGCCAACTTCCTGACTCCGGGCAACTACCGAAAATTTCTTGACGAAAAAACTCAATAATTGATATTTTGGCCCGACCCAGGATTCGAACCCAGGAGCTCATTAATAGGTTACATCTTATCGGTAAATCGGTTGACGTCGTAAGGAATTATTCATCCATATTACATATCATGTTTTTGCAATTTTTTTTTACTATTACTCGCCAGTGTTGGACTAGATACTATACCAGCTGATGGTAAGGGTTAATGCAGCCGAAGATGGTAAAGTGAATTGACAAAATTATTTTCTCATGGGTCATGACCAAATTTATATGGGAACATCTATGAGGTGGTGCAGCGTGACATCGTGGTAAAAAATTATTGCTGAATATACATTAGAAATATTCCGAAAAACATAAAACTTCTATCTTTTTATGAGTTGGTTAAAAGGACGGATCGTAAATATATTAATAGCATACAATTGAATAAAATAAACAATTCGATTGCAAATCTCTCCCTGCATCGTGACATACTATGTCCGCGTCGATTGTTCTACATTTCAAAGCTGAACGTCATAAACTAAACGTTCTTGTTCTACGTAGTTGAAATATTCTAAAAGTAATATAAATTAAGAAAATAACAGTAAATATTTTAGTAAACTCTAGGTAGAGGTATAAAAAGGTAAAGTAACAGCTCAATTATCATATAAATAAGCAAATAGCAAATAGCATATAAATAGGCTGTTGAATGAAAACGAGGTTAAGAATATATGGAAAAATGATACTGAAATGACTTTTTCTAGACTATATATCTAATAGATCTCACTGATATATCTGACAGAGCTCGGCCTTCAGTCCGATCTAGGTAAGTTTTATGTTAATAGATACATATGTATATATATATATATATATATATATATATATATATATATCTACACATATGTAAGAATATATATATTCTTACACTAACCAATATTACACTACACTAAGTATTAAAATTGTAAGGATGAATTCTTTATACTATATACAATAAAAACACTATAAGAAAAAATAACTCTTTGTCATAAATCACCAGTAACAAACTGTCACCAAGACTGTCTCTCTCTCTCTCTCTCTCTCTCTCTGTCTCTTCTGTTGAATGTCTCTCTTTCTTTTGTTCGTCTGTCTGTCAGTCACAGAATTTTTTTCCGGTAGTGTCTCATTTAGTTACATACTTGAAATTGTGTTTTTTAGGAATTTTTTAGAAATTTAGTGGGCTGCAACGGTTCTCCCAAACTACCTTAAAATATTTAGATTAGAAAAGTCTAAATAAACATCACATATAGATAAGGAGGTAATAACAATAATAATACAATATATATATATATATATATATATATATATATATATATATATATATACCTATATTGTTTTATTATCTATTCTGAAATTGTATTTGCCTCCCAACCAGAGGCACCATTTAGAAAACTTCAACTATTAATAAAGAGGTGTTGGCATTTTTTTAAGTAATTTTTTGAGGAAAATGCTTTAATGCTTGCTGTCCCCAATCATTATGCCCAATCAAGACTGTTGGGTCAGAGCATTAATTATGCATAGCATGCACTTGGGTGATTTTTTATTAGATTTCACACGCGAGACTGCTGCAATACCGAGAAAGTATTGTATTATTTTAAATAATAATTACAAATTTTCATTGAAATCATATGGCTCTTTGTACTCTTATCTAAATACAGCCTTGGAACGTTATTCAAATACGTATGATTAAAACGTTTTCTTGTATCGAATTCCGTCTTAACCGTGTATAAGTTTGTCACCCTTGCTTCTATAAAAATATTTTTCATATATATTAGAAAAATAAATGTCTTAAGTACCTTATTAAGAACAATATTAATATTTACAATAGAAATGTTCCCTAGAAGCAATCTAAATTTCGTAAACAGAGCGTATAGCGGTCTACCTGAGAGGACATGCTCAAGACCATGTGTTGTCACAGACAAGGCCTAGGTTTAGATGATGTGTAGAAATGATGTTGATGAGGGTAGTAGGCTTAAATCAATTGAAATACTGTTTTATGCTGTGTGCAAAGATTTTTTTATAGAAATTGTATGGGAAATAGAAAAACGAATAATACCAGGATTTGACGCCGTAGTTTCACCTAGTCAAATAAGCATTTTAATATACCTATATTTTAACCGAATTTAAAAACGAGGACGTACACAATTCGACTATATTTTTTATGAGTGTTACTTCAGAACTTTTTCTTTGTGAACCGATACTATTTTTTTTAAAAGCGTGTGCTTCTCATGTGATTCTATACAAATTTGATCAAGATCTGACCAGTAGTTTATGAGTTATCTTTAATAGTGCGTTTTCAATTAACTTTGATTACATTGATGCTACTAAGTCAGTTGTACAAAATTTTTAATTTCACCGCCTTTAAAAAAGTTATTTTACCAAAAAGAGAATATCAATCAAGTCTTTGAATACTACCAAAACAATATAAAATTTATTAACTGTGGTGACTTAGAAATGATACTTCTTAGGTATTATAAATAAAAACTAAAAATTCTATACGAATATATTATACACAACAGAAAATAGTTTTATAGTCGCATAATATACACGTATCTACACGCTTAATCCTAAACATCAAGCACAAAACTAGCCACATAACGACACTAAGGTCCGGTCTAAGGCGATTACTTCGCCACGCGAGCCGAGAAGGCGCGCCCGCTGAAATTGATCCCCGGGGGGCCCTCCACACCCCACCGGGGGACAGCAGGTGGAGGCGAGGGGGCGATCGTCGTTTTCCTTTGTGCCGCTGGCCCTTTATCCAGGACTATCGGCGTGACTTACGGGTGGGATCTGCAAGACGCGGGAATTTTAGAAATTTGGCCACGTGCATATTATGCTTGTGAGCTCCCGTTCCGCCGTAACGCTGTGGCTTACTCAGTGGGATGACCGCTGATAAATCGACTGTGCTTTCATTGCTATGTCTCTGCTTTCAGTCAAGTTATTTACTTAGTTAGATTGTATTGAAACGAAAGAAGGAAATATTATAACAGATATTCTAAATCTTTATTATTGTATTTCACAGGGAAAGTTGTTGTATTACTAACTGTTTCCCGCGACTATGCCCGCGTGAAATTGAATTTTATGGGTTTTAATTTTTTTTGCGCGGAACCCTTATTCTTTACCTAAAATAAAAGTAGCGATTTGCCAGTGAAAGTCCCGTCAAAATCGGTCCAAATGTTTCAAAGATTATCCGGAAAAACCCACAAATTAAAAAAATTGTTATAAGCTATAGCCTACCTATACTTCCATAATATGCATTTAGTAAAAAGCTGTTATTTTGACACTACGAACACACACCTCAATTTTATTATTGTATAGATTACTTATTGCTATTAAGTAACTATAGGTACCCTATATGTTATTAAACCTTACTTTTTTTATAGGATAGGATGACAAACGAGCACACAGCCCACCTGATGGTAAGTGGTTGCTGTGGCCCATAGACATCTACATCTATCCTCGATTACGAATCAAAATGCAGATGCGTTGTTATCCGTGAGGACTTAGGTGCAATGCGTCGTTACCAGTTAAAGGGTATCCGATTGTCTGCACTCACCATACGAAACACAGCAGCATTAAACTACTATTTTACGCTGGTATTCTGTGAGAGCGTGGTCCTTCCCCGTTCGAGCCGACCTATTCGTGCTACAACTATACTAATAATACCTATAACTGCAGCACTTTACTGTTATCAAATGGATAATCTATCATCATCCGATACCATCCCGTGGGTGACGTAAGTGGCGATAGACGAAAACTAAAATAGGTGATGGACAGTCTTGAGAAGTTTTGCTCAAAAGCTTTTTTTTAACGCTAACCTCCACAGGAGGATTTTCTCCTGTAGGAATTCGTTTTATATAATTTTGCGCATAGACAAATACTGCGGGATTCAAACTCTCGGTCCTGCAGTGCAACAATTGAACACTTCCAGCGCTGCTCTACCAAGCCGTGAATATGTCCAGCTGGGATTGGACACAGGACACGTGATCCTGTCATGTACCTACTACGGCTCAGTCCTTCGGCTTATCAAAAGTCTAATGTCTATAATCATTAAAAGTGTTTGAATATCTTTTTTAAGTTGCATTTGTATATAGAAATAAGCATGATGGCTAAAGACAAAACACATTTCTATAAAAATCTCGAATCTTTGAATTCAACTACGACTTGCCATTAAAATACGTACGTCAAACAGCAAACATAAGCACCTCACTTCGCATCTTATTTGTACCTTAATATATAAGCAATAAAGTTGATTTTATATCACTACGTTTTATTGCGTATAGTAAATCGGATAGTTTGCTTCTTTTCTTTGTTGTGCTAATATTGACTTTCGCGGCTTTCACGAAATATTTGCACTTATTTTGAACTCTAATGTAAAGTATATAAGGTCGTTTTAAGATAAAATAATTCAGTTGACTTTATTCATTTATTTATACATCCACTACATACAAAACGTGTTGGCGCTAACAACAAAATTACGCGCTATTTTCACGTTGTGATCCCTGCTAAATACAGTACAGTTAGTATAACTTAGCTTTAGCCTGTGAAAGATGAAGCTTAAGAGTGCATAGACTAACAGGAGAGTTAGTATAAAGTGTTTAAGTAATAGTATAGGTACATAGGTACTCCTGTTTTTTTTTTTATCTGATGCAATTTGGTCTACTTATAAGCTTTACAAGTTACGATTTAAATAGTAATTAAGTTCAAAACTAATCGGAATAAAGATTTTAACCTCAAACACATTTAATGAGTTCTTATATTTACGCGAACACTACACATTGAATAAACCACTTTTACGCATTTTATCACGTTTATGAAATTAAAATTTAAAATTATTTTAAAAAGCTGGTACTTCAGGTTAACACTGACATCGGAGCGTTCGACACCTTAGTCCCCCGTGACCATGGGTGCCGGAAAGCACTTGAAACGTCGGGTATTAAAAATAAAATAAATTAAACACTATAAAATCCGTAAAATTAGTTTTAATCAAACACATTTTTTTAATACATAAAAGACCGTGTTGTGCAAAAATTATGCAACTTACAGTAACATAAAGTTAATCAAATTTTAAATTTAAATACATTTTTGTATGGCAAAACCCTATTATTTTATATATTTTTAAATAAAATTGAATGTAGATTTTGGGATAAGGTATTTTACAACTGAAAATACAGCCCCTCAATGTTAATGTTGACCAGTTTGTGGGATGGATCATTCCTGCATAACACTGTCCTATTAAAAAGTAAAGAGGTTAATAACACTAAATACGCTACGCACCTGTTAGCTTCTTTAGTGCGAGCCTATGCAAAGCGCCTCTCGTAACGCTATTTAGAATGGCGGCGAAAAGTGGGCCGTTTCAGCTTGCTTTGCTAAGCTGAATAGCGGTCCATGATGCCCTCGTAATTAAAATATTATATTAAAAACATGTGTGCAGTTCACACGCGATAGAAGTCAAACCTTCAAATGAAATAAAATATAAAATAAAAACATTTCACGGCAAATTATTTATTTAATACTTATGATAATTTTCAACCACAAGTGCACAATAAAATATATTTTATAATTAAGTATATATGTATCTCATAAGATAAAAGTATAATTTCGTAGCAAATAAATGACACAATCCTTATTTTACACATAAATAGCCTAAATTTTAGTGTGACAATTCAAAAGAACATTACCTTTCGAGTAAAATTGTTTTTTAATAGCGCTATCTACTTCATTCTATGGAACTCTTAAGGTGGTTTTTTTTATAAAATAAGGGTAACAAACGAGCACACAGTCCACCTGATGGTAAGCGGATGCTGTGGCCCATAGACATCTACATTTAGCTTCGACTAAGTATCAAAACGCAGATAGGCCTACATTGTCACGCCTGAGGACTAAGATGGAATGCCTCGTTTCCAGTAAAAAAGGGTCTTCGGATCTCTACACTCACCATACAAAACACCGCAATATTAAGCTACTGTTTCACGCTGGTATTCTGTGAGAGGCTCGACCGGGGAAGGACCACGTCCATAGCAGTAGTTAGCAGCGTGGCTCAACCACTCAATCAATGGAACTTAAAATCGACTTAGTTAATATAATCTTCTATCTCATTCTCTTGTAGACTAAATCTTGTAGATGTATGTTTGTCTCTTTTTAATGTAGCTTTTTCGTTTCGAGCTTCAAACCACAAGTAGGTATTCTAAAGAAGTATTTTTTGAAAGAAAAAAAAACGTAACGGACCTGCTAATAATGATTACAAGAGTCGCTCATTATTAAAACAAATATTAACTAAACTTTCAATGAAATTAACTGATTTAGCTAAAGGTTTAATGACAAAATGAGAGCTAATAATTAGTTTTAGAGCCGTGCAGTGGCGTAAAAGAATTCACTACCTCATGTCGTTCGTCGAGTAACGCAAGGGGAGACTGGCTGCAATGAAATAAATAGGCAACGGTAGCTACAACATGCATTATAGCGACTACATAGACGACATAATAAGGTATGTGAGGGTAATATCATCACCTTAAGCTTTGCCGCCCTATATCTAGGAGAAGGAGAAGACAGACATAAAAACTCAAAGTCGTATTGAAATAATGCTAGTTTTTACGGAATTTATCGCGTATATTTAACTTTTTAAATACCCGACGTTTCGATCGCTTTACAGCACTCATGGTCACGGGCGGGACTGATATGTAGAGATAGATATTTAAACGGTGATTCTCACCACCATCCTTCACAGTTAGCTACCGTGGGTAAATCTTTGTTTCAGAGAGCACGAGGGATCTGTGACAGTAAACACCTGGCTGCCGAGCTCCACCATGTCAAGCAAGTTTTGCATGACAACAAGCTTCGGGTCCCGCGCCTACGTCGCAGTGAACGAGTGAAGCCGGCCACAGTCGAGCGTGTACCCGCTGTACTGCCATATGTTAGAGGAGTCACTGACAAGATTGGCTACATCTTGAAGCGCGCTTCCATCAAAACATACTTCAAGCCGCTGAAGAAGATTGGTCAGTTTTTACCATCAGTCAAGTGTAATGTCCCTCTGCAAGATGCAGGAGTGTACAAACTTGATTGTGAATGTGGTCTCTCCTATATAGGACAAACTAAAAGATCAATAAAAACCCGCGTTAAAGAACATATAGCTGATGTGAAGAGTCGACGCTCCGAGAAGTCTGCAGTCTGTGAACACGTACAGGATCGCCCCCCGTCACTACATCAGATTTGATAGACCGCAAATCCTCGCTAAAGAACACCGATTCCTTCCAAGGATGATACGCGAGGCTATTGAAATCAAAAAACATCCTAATTTCAATAGAGAAGATGGCTGGGTGCTACCATCAGCTTGGGATCCTATAATAAATAAAATTAAATCCCAACCCAAGCATACAACTGCAAGACTTCAAGATACCATAAGTTCATACTGCATAGATCGAAACAAAAGTTAATTTTTAATCTATGGTAACCGCGGTTAACTATGACATATGGACGTTGAACATCTCAGTCCCGCCCGTGACCATGAGTGCTGTAAAGCGTTCGAAACGTCGGGTATTTAAAAAGTTAAATATACGCGATAAATTCCGTAAAAACTAGTATTATTTCAATGTGTAGTGTTCGCGTAAATATAAGAAATCAAAGTCGTATACTAATAGTAAAGTAAAGTTACAGCCTATATACGTCCCACTGCTGGGCACAGGCCTCCTCTCATTTCGTATACTACTATGACTAATATATTTACAAAAATAGCAAAAAGTTGCGACTATAATGAGGAACACTTTGAAAAATCTACTTAAAAAATCTAACTATACTACACCATACTAAAATCAACTAAAATATTTACTATAATGTTAACTGTCAAAATGGCGTCGATAAAGCATCGACCTTTGGACCCTTTATTATTTGATTGACCGATGAAGAGCTATCGTATCACAAATCATCTATGCAAACAGAGCTGTAGTTTTTGAGTTGTAAGAAAGTGACCATATTAACCGCATGACTATATTACCCTCACATAATAAGTATATGTATGAGTGAGTACATAACATGTGCAATAATAAAATAAACTCATAAGTGTTTGGCCGCGACGCTGTAGGCCATGAGTTCTAATCCCGTGCAGAATAGCTGTATGACAATTTGTACTGCAAGTATTATTGATCTGGGTGTATATACCCATTTTTGATACACCTACATATTTTTAAAACCCTTCCACGATACAGGACTAATTTCTAGTACGTATATGTAGACAACGGAGTTTTTTTTACCTAAAGAACCACCTAATACGTGCAGTATCTAATTTTTAAATACTAATTAAATATCTATCACTAAAACATCTAGTTAGGTACTTATTATAAAAGTAAATTAAACTCGAATATTCTTCCACATTCAATTCATTTAAAATCAATTAGTAACAGACCTTTTTGCATTTATTATGAAGTTAGAGAAGTCTTTTCGAATTTAGATATTCAAGTTTTTAATAACGCGATTATGTCGTTCTTTTCAATTATTTTAATTAAAAAGTTATAGATGTCTGGATTTAAATAGTCAAGACGACAGCTGTTATTACAAGTTCTGTTTGACGTGAAAATGTGCGGATTAACTAGAACACCAAGTCTTTAAAGTGATTTTAACTGTTATAAACTAAAGTACTCGTAAAGTTGCAAGCTACACATCCCACAGCTGGGCATAGGTCCTTTCTCATTTCTTAGAGGGTCATAGAGCAATTCGTCCGTCGATCTACTCTAGTGCATTTTGGCGGAATACACGTTTTTGAAATACTATGTATTTTATTTCTCAAACATGCGATGTATTCCCACGTAACCGAGCACGTGCTAAATCACGTAAAATTTCGACTAACATTTTTAGTGGGGCCACCTGGGATCGAATTTCGGTTGCCTGCGTACATATACGTCTGTCGCTTATCCCTGAGCTAAAACAAGTCTTATCTAATAATTCTTCAACAATAAAATTATTTATTTACTTGTTTAGGTACCTAGTCCAGTAGTACCATGTCAATGATTGTAGGTACGTACTACTTACAATCATTGACATGTATTGGTTGAAAATAGGTTCTTATGTTTTTTAATGAAAATGAATAGTCCTGAGTCCACGTCTAAGAAAGCAAGCGAGTTGTAAAAAAAAACATTTTAGTCAACATATTAACTGACAAACGTCGGCGAGCCTATTTCGAGCGCGGTAAAACAGCGTCTGTCTGAACGTGGCCGCCGCGCGTGACGTGCCGACTCGTGCACGATGGACGGACGATACGGCTCAGATTAATCTCTCTTATGGCTTCTAGGAAGTGCTATTTAAAGTAAACCTGTAACTCTGCATTTTGAAACGCCTTTAAATCAATTTACACCAAGATCATTTATTAGTGAAACAAATAACACACTGCAGCTATACATAATGGTTGTAGCATAAATGGGTCAAGAGCCGTGGTAGCTCAGATGGTTAGCGCTCGCTGTAAATATCATAGTACGCGAGTAAACCGGTTTTGATCCCTGCCGGCACCAATGAAATTGTTAATTGCAATTTTAAAGTGCTGATTTACCACGTGCTCGGCGGTGAAGGAAAACATAGTGAGGAAACCTGCATGTCTGAGAAATAAGAAAAAAAAATATTTCGAAGAAATGTGAAGTTCGCTAACACGCATTGGGGCAGAGCGGCGGACAATTCCTTTCCCCGAAACCCTCTCAAAAAAGAAGGGAGGCCTGTGCCCAGCAGTGGGACGTATATAGGCTGAAACTTTACTTTTACTTTACTATGAGTGGGTCGGCTCGACCGAGGAAGGACCACGCTCTCACAGAATACCAGCGTAAATCAGCAGCTTAATTCTGCTGTGTTTCGTATGGTGAGTGTAGAGAATCGGAGACTCTTTTTTACAGGAAACGAGGCATTTCATCTTAGCCCTCAGGGTTCATAACGCATCTGCGTTTTGGTTCTTAATGGAGGATAGATGTAGATATCTACGGGCCACAGCATCCACTTACCATTGGGTGGACTGTGTGCTCGTTAGTGACCTTTATTCTAAAAAAAATGTTTTTTGATTTCGTTGTCATTAGCATGAATAACGATGAGTAATAAAAATTATTTTTTAAAATAAATAATAAAAAAGCATTAAGTTTGTAAGTACTTACAAATAAATACAGGTACCTAATTAATAAAAGAAATTAAAAATGTCTCTCTGAAAACCCTATTGTATAGTGTTAGATTAAAAAAGAGTAGGTACTAACCTATATAAACTAAGTAAAATTATTTACCTAGGTATATTTAATTTCTAATTTTATTGTTGCAGGTGGTTGACATTTAAAATTGGTAGGTAAAAATTTTATATATAGTTTTAATAATTAAATAAAGTCTGATGACGGATTGAAAAGCAGTAGTGTTTACATGCGTCGCCAAGCTTAACCATATTGTTAGGGATGAAGTCGCTCTCACCAATCAGGATCCGTGTAGTCGACCCTTCACACCAAAGGCGAGAAATTCGACACCTTTTACGAGGCTTAAAATAAAACAACCAAACGCTAAGATTTTGTTTTGTCACTTTCAACTCTATTACATTGTACAAAAGTTTAAAAGATGTTGCACACTGGTAGGTGTGAAAATTGACGCCTATACCCGAGTGGTTCAAAGTTCCGCGAATAGAGTAATGAGTTTTATATCAGTGACATAAGATTCAAAATCAAGCGTCTGATCTGTCTTCTATTGTTTGTATTGAGAAATTACTTGTCAGGGTAAAACGGGCTCAATGTTATTAGAATATGGTTGGTTTTACAGTATAAAGTAATGGTGTTAAATTTAACACCTATTCAATGTTCTTTGTATATCTATGAGACGATGCTATTGGTTGAAGTGGATATACGTTTGGATAGGATTACGCTTTCATCAATCTTGTTCATTGCTTATTGTGTACACAATCGATTAAATACAATAAATCGATGTTGCTATGACGATTTACACTTATTTCTCTACAATTATACTAGATACTAGTATTATCTTATCGGTAAAAGTAATACGCGATTTACTTACTTAAATTTTATATACCTATAAGTATATACACTCGCTCACTTAAAACTAAGGTGTGATGATTGACAGATTTTTACGTGGTAGAGCTATGCAGCAGCTATATTAGTATTATAATTGTAGCACAAATTATTCGGCTGGACCGGGAAAGGACCAGGCTCAGAGAATACCAGCGTAAAATAGCAGCTTGACGCTCCTATGTCTCGTATGGTGAATGTAGACAACCGGAGACGCTTCTTACCGGAAAGGAGGCATTCCATCATAGTCCTCAAGGGTGACAACGCATCTGCATTTTGATTCGTAATCGAGCATAGATTTAGATGTCTATGGACTACAGCATCACTTGCCATCAGATGGACTGTGTGCTCGTTTGTCGCACTTATCCTATAAAAAGAACAAACCGGGGAAGTTAATTTATTCGAAAAATGTAAAGGTTAATGTTTCTTTCCTTACTAGATATTAGTTATAAGTATTTTCTATTAATTAGATTAAAAATAAATGAGAAACCAAACTACAGATATTCATAAAAGAATAAAAATTAAAAAAAAGGGTTAAAATTGTGCAAAAAATTAAAGATTACACCTCTAAAGCATTGCTTTGTGTATTAATATAATACTTTAGAAACTGATAAAAAGCTTCATTTAAAACTAACTTACTAGTTAAATGATATTGTGTAACAAAAAACTTCACCTCAGTGTCAACGAAAACGCCTTATAGCAATAAAAATGCGGCGAATTTAAAAGGAGTTTTATCTATATAAATTATCCGATATATATCTTATCCTACAATTTAAATCTAATTCTATTCCAAATACAAAAAATAGAATCGCGGCCAATGCTTCGAATATCTTGTCATAAGCTTGATGTTTTCTTGTTTTTTTTTTTATCCGTCCAATTTCTTTTTTACTGGCACAGAGCTGTCACATTCACGCGTCATTGAGCACGGAGCGCCCATCTTTAATTTTCTAATTCAACCTCTCTTCTAAGTATCTAATGTCCATTTCTAATCTGTTCTCGTGTTTCAATGTTGTACGGTGGTTATAAAACATGATTATGACATGACATGGGCTCCATCGCTTTCGTCCTACTGATTCTGTTTCCTTTTTAAGGTGTATATTTTTGTTTTTGTTAGTCGGCTTTGAGCCTATCACTTACGTTAACAAGTTTTCAATCGCTATCGGTTACTTTTGTAATAGCGTGTAGATTTCAGTTTGTAACTGATCTCGTAACAATTTCCGTTATCTTTAATATAGGTTGATGATGTGTTCTCTTCGAATTTCGCTAGATAGATAATAATTAAATACAGTGTAGGTACACTTAATTTACAGACTCAGTTGAGTTTGACTATTATTATTTTGTTGTTTATGTATTTCAGACAGAGCCCATATGAGTTTTTAAAAAACGAAAATTATATCTAGAATTATTTAAAAAAATACATAAAGGTACCTTATATAAAAACAACAGAAAAATTCAAACAATTTTGGGATAGATTTACAGAACAACATACCTATACACTGTTATGCTGCTGTGTGAACCCGCACCCACGCTTGTAGAAGTGGTAATTACGTCCCACCGATCAACATTGTCATCATTATAGATAGTCTCTCAGATGTAATATAAGCCATCGATTATAAGGAATACGAAGACGATGCCTGGCGTTACAAGGCTACTAAAAATTCTATTTAATTTTCAACTCTGATAATAAAGAAATACTTATACAAGAACAATTATTAACATACTTATTCATACCATAAAATACCTCGCTGGGCATGGCAATTTCTCTTAAAGGGAGCAAAAAAATCTATCGCAGTATAACGAGATCTTTTATCGCTTTTCTAGTTCTTTGTATTTGTGTGAAGACGAGATACCGACATTTAATCAAAATAAATACTATTAGGTCTTACTGGCATTTTCCAAAAACGTCTCTTATGTCACCAACGGGAAGAAATGAATTATTTTGCGCAACAAGAACAATATGTACCAATTAGTAATTTAGATTTCCCTTTTTGAAGGAATATAACTTAATAAAATTTAAAACTATGCTTCACTTATAACATGAAATTTGTAGTAGCTATTATAAGTAGGTATATTGGACTTTGAAACATTGTATTTAATTTTCTCCACAAATTTAACGCTTCGTAAAAATAAAGTTAATACAAATGAAGTCGCGAACAGGATTTCTTAATTCGAAAGTTTGTAAAAATTTGTTATGTTTATACAAACATTTCTTAGGACTCTAAAATTTACTGGAAGCCGTATGCAAAAATACGGTATCGAAAATATTATATAATACGAAACCTTCAACATGTAGCCGAGCGTTGATGGCACTTGTAATTTTCACGGGGACGTTTTATACGTAAAGATTGGTTTTATTTTTATATGCTTGATGTAAATTTCGTAGGTAGCTTAACAAACCGAGTTCATACCAATGGAATGGACCGCCGGCACCATTGTAATTGTTAAATACCATTTTAAGTAGGAATATTTAGGTATATCATGAGGAACCAAACATATTGAAAAGCATAGATATAAAAAAAAGTGTTTTTTATATTTCTATGTTGAAAATCAAAATATTTCGAGAACATGCAAATTCCACTAACTATTACATACTTTTTTTTAAATACTACTTAGTAGCAAGATCTACCTAACTCTTTCTTTAGATTTTCTAATATTTTTATTTTATTTATTTTATTTTATTATTAGTTCATTCATAAAACTATTTTATGAAATATTTATCTGAAACATGAAAAGGCTGACAATCAACGTATATTCGACAATAACGGCGTTATGTAAAATCACTTATAATACGCCATTATAGTTTGCTACAATAGACGTCTGTTCTTACTAAAATTGGTGTCATTGTTTTACCCCATGTTTCCGCCTCACTGATTGTCGGTTTGCGGCAACAAATTTAATTATAATCTGTGAGAATAACGATGACACATGTTCCTCAGTTTTGGCGTGATGTTAATAATAATGCGGCATGAAGGCATGAGTTTTCCATTTTGTTGCACTTGCATCATTTATAGGATTTTAAACTGATCTAAAAACTGTATGATTTCTTATATACCTACTCATCAACCATATACCATACACTCAACCATATACTCACTATAGGTACTATTAGATATCTTTCGTGATCAGAAATCAGCTGATGGTGGCATGAAAGAGTTCTATATTCAGTTTGTCGCTGATGGATGAAGGACTCTCCCATATTGGGAGCGTATATGCCCTAACCGTCACGATTTGCAGTCTATTCAGACACTAGTATCAGTAAATGCTACACATATATTGTTTTTTTTTATAGGAAATGGCTGACAAACGAGTACACAGTTCACCTGATGGTAAGTGTTTTGCTGTGCCCATAGACATCTACATCTATCCTCTTTTGCAAATCAATTGTCAGCCTTGAGGACTAACATAAATTGCCAGTAAAAAGGGTCTCCGGTTGTCCACACTCACCATGCGAAACGCAGCAGCATTAAGCTGCTATTTGACGCTGGTATTCTGTGATTTGTAAGAATTTAAAGGCCATCTATCGCAATAAATTATAATATTCGTTTATTTCGTCAAAAATATAAATTTTATATTATAAAATCTATACCTACAAATAATATTGACTGTGACCCATATCGTCACGACGTCAAGTGCTTGACGTAAGAGGTGAGAGAGGGATACAAGGAGGTACGCTGTAGCGGCTTCCTTTTTTCCTTCTTTTTACATAGTAGAGCCTTCCTGCAGCTATATTAATTGTATAGTTGTAGCAGGAATGGGTCGGCTCGACCGGGGAAGGACCACGCTCTCACAGGATACAGCGTCAAATAGCAGCTTAATGCTGCTGTGTTTCGTATTGTGAGTGTAGAGAACCGGAGACCCTTTTTACTGAAATCGGGGCATTCCATCTAAGTCCTGAGGGGTGACAACATATTTGCATTTTTATTCTTAATTTAGGATGTATGTGGATATCTATGGGCCGCAGCATCCACTTACTATTAAGTGGACTGTGTGCTCATTTGTCATCTAATGTTGTATAAAGAAAACAACTAGAAAATTGAAAACTATGTTTGCCAACTCGACTGCTAATCTTGGCAACTTTGGCAATATCCTCCATTAAAGCAATCTATAACGAGGCCTAAGTTCAGCAGTGGACTTTGATAAACTGTTAGGTACAATGATAATGACCATAATGATACAAATGCAAATGATACAAGTGATTACAAATCATGCCATCGCTTGCTATCAAAAATCACTAATGTGAAAAGAATCTAGGTTCATTGAGTCCAGGGCTAAAGCAGCCGCAAGGAAACTATGTGTCCTCGCAAGGGTGCGGCGATACTTCACGCCGGGGCAGCTTCTTAGCTTATATAAAACCCAAGCCCGGTCGTGCATGGAGTACTGATGTTACATTTGGGCAGATGCTGCAAAATGTCACCTAGCAGCGTTGGACTCAGTGGGGAGACGTGCTAAGAGGTAACCTTTATTTTGTTGAAACCAATCTTATCAGCCTCGAGCACAGGCGCAGAGTAGCCAGCCTCTCAGTGTTCTATAGGGTGCATTACAGTGAGTGTGCGCAGGAATTGCACGCTTTAATTCCTCGCTCTCTTTCCACCATCAAACAACCGGATGGTAGATGGGTCTTCACCCCTTTGTTATTGATATTCCACGCATTATAACCAAACGGTTTGCTTGTGTGGAATAATTTGCCGGCATCTATTTTTCCGTCCGAATGCAATCTGGGCGTTCAAAGCAAGAGTGAATAGGCTTTTGTTACGCTAAGTCATTGCGATTTACCATCGAATTAAATAGGTGGTCAAGCACTGACTTATATTAATTAAAAAAAATCTACTTGAATAATTCAAGCGACATCATGGCAGGGCGCAGACCGCGAACTCAAAAAGCTCGTGGGTTCGAATCTGCAATTCGACTACTGGCATGAACCACTTGTAACACAAGCAATTTAAGCTTACCACGAGTGGTTAAGGGGAATATTAGTAATGTTTATAGCATTGTTAATATTCTTTCAGAAAAAAAAAACAAATAAATAGTTTGCATACTAATGCAGTTCTGTTTCTTAAAAGTTAGGTTTTTTGTGACAAATATTTTAAAATATATTGTATTCATTGGGTCGCACATTTGATTACCTAGGTACTTACTTTAATGAAAGCGTAAAGATATTTTAGCTAAACTTTACATTCGCGTTCTGGATGCCAAACAACGATGTATACCTAAATATGTGTATGATGTGTATGATATTTACCACACAGCTGTGTTTATTGAACATTATTAGTATAATGAACACGAAGTGGCGACTCGACAGCGTCCAATCAACGTCGCGGCCACACGGAGCGGCGTGCGTTTGCTGCACGTACTTTATGCTGGGCTATGTTTTATGTTACGTTTGTGTGTTGTACGTTGTTATGTTGGTGAGAGACTCGCGTATAAATAATGGAGCATGGCCGGCATAACGCGCCGCTCGCTGCGGCCTAGGCGCCGCGGTGTGAACAGATGTCCGGAGGAGTCGCCCTGATTGCAGAAGTTTTCCTTATTTCAAACCGTAATTTGTTGAGTTCTTGTAATGTGAACAAGCATCTACACTAATATTATTACAATCTATTTAGAGCTTACTCCTTTCTAAAGGGCCGGCAACGCACCTGCAATCCCTTGCTCCCTGCTCCCCTGGTGTTGCGGTTGATCATGGGCGGCGTTAGTCACTTAACATCAGGTGAGCTGTATGCTCGTTTGCCCCCTCTTCTATAAAAAAAAACTAAATTAGTCGAAAGCAACGCTTAACACAAATTAAGATAAAACGTTAATCCCGCACTATCCTTTTTATTTAAAATTGATGTAGAAATATCTAACTGTTGCGTGTGTAGACAGAGTGTAGACAGTTTTAGTCTAAAATTGCCTGAACAAGCGGTCTAACCAACATAAAAAAAGGCTAAGTTGATCAATGAATATTAAATGGATTATAATTCTCCCCTATAAGGCAATATATTGGAGAAGCCTTTGTCCAACAGTACACTTTTAAAGGCTGTCATAATGATGATAATGACGACAGATATAAAAAGACTTAATAATTTTTTTAAATACTAGCAATGCTTTTCAAATGACTAATACTCCCTGTGACAACTTTTAGTAAGCTTAAAACGCCTGTGTTAGGAGTAGTTCACGACATATGTCGAATGGCGGATTCGAACCTACGACTTTTTGAGTTCGCGGTCGGAATCCTGCCCTTAGGTTACTGTCGTAAATTGTTGCGGAACAAACAATTAGTTCGAATCTTTTCAAGGCACTCCACGCATGCCCCTGTGCCGCGGCTTGGGTGGCGCCCGCCGCTATAAAATTCGGACAGCGGCGCGGAATCCCACAGATTCCAACTTAATATTAATTGACGATCGACTAACTCAGCACCGAGCCCTCTCCACCGCCCCGCTCCCCTCAATCCCAACCGCCAACATGATAAAATATTTCGTTTGAAATTTTTTTTTGGGTCCGTGTTTTCGGCTCGGTCTCGCCCACAATAAAGCAAACGTATGTGCGATATTTTTGTAACAATTAAATATATAAGTCCGTTTCATTTTATTTCATAAGTATAAGGACTTATGAAGTATAAACCTAGCTTAGGGCAGACTTTACCGTTTTCTGCTGCCAAGCTGCAAAGCATCCAGTTTGTGTTTGTGCGTGATTAAATTTGGAAGGTACTATCAAAATAGAATAATGTTTTACACGTGGTAGAGCCACGCTGTAGTTATATTATGGTTGCAGCACGAAGTTACGGCTATTATTGAGAAAGGACCACGCTCTCACAGGATACCAGCGTAGAACAGCTTAATACTGCTGTGTGTGCTGTGTTTCTATGGTGAGTGTAGAGAACCGGAATTCTTTTTACTGGTAAGAGGTATTCCATGTTATTCCTCAACGTGGCCAACAGATTTGTATTTTCGTTCTTAATCGAGGATAGATGTAGATGTCATTGGGCCACAGCAAGCATATACAATCAGGTGGACCGTGTACTCGTTTGCTTATTCTTTAAAAAATCTACGTACTATCAGGTGGATTGAGTAAAAACAAACAAAAATATTCTTGTTATTAAAAAAGCCGGAGGATGTTACTTTTGTAACTGCATTTATTATCATAAATTGCTTTTAAACTTGCCTGCGCTAATTTCAATTCCTTAAGTTATTGTAATGTGATATTAAAAGGTGAGAGAGACCTGACAAATATTGACTACTAGGTAGGTATGTAGATGACGCGCTGTTTACGTCAAGCCGCGATATCGTCAGCATTGCTATCCCGATACTGCGGTTATTTTTTTAACTGCGAATGCAATATAAAGTCATTTTTAATTGAAGATAATGCTCCAAACTTATTCTGAGCACATAAATATTAATTACATTGATAATTTCGTCAAAAAATGAATCTGGTGTCGGCGGACATTCTCAACTGAGACTAGCCTTATATCTGCTTAGGACTGGATTATAGAGCACAGTGAGTACGCAAATATAGGTGCTCTTTTTATTCTCTTACTCCCATAGTATGATGGGACAACAATCTGACACGAACGGAGAGAGATCAGCTGCAAGACCGTACTTACCAAGGTACGTGACGTGAAACGCAGCAGGCTTCTTGATTCCGAGGTGCTACTGACAATTTCTTGACAGAAAAATTAAATAAATGAATTTTAGCCTGACCGGGGATTCAAACCTGGGAACACATGACAAACTTACACCGCACAAACTAAACCAAAAATAAGGAAATTATTAAAATTGATAGAGGTTGTTAACAGTTCTCAACTGAACATTGTTATGATGGTGGGAGGTTTAATGGTAATCACCTCGTTCAGCAGGTATATCAGAAATCAATTAGGAATCCCTTCTACGTCCGTCTTGGAAGTTTTAGTTTTAATTTCGTCCTGTCCGTTTGCCCCTGCAGTAGATCAAGGTTTGAGGGTACCAATGAAATTGTAAATTAGAATTTTAAACGCTCATTTACCACGTGCTAGACGTGCAAGAAACACAACTTGAGAATACATAAAACGAATGCGAAAACGCGTGACAATACTGTATCAGCGCGACGGACAAATTTCTTCACTACCCTTTCAGAAATAAGAGAACGCATATGCACAGCTGTGGGACGTATTAATTACCGTATGGTGGCGTGAAAGTGTCGCCTACTCTATTCCGTAAGAGTCGTAAGAGTTGTAAGAGGCGACAGAGGGAAATGAAATAGGAGATGAGCAGCAGTATTTTCTTGATAACAAGTCGAAATAATAAAAAAACAGCGGTTGTCAAATCGCCAGCTGAGCATGGCAATGATACCAAAAATGCTCTTATGAAGCAATCTACGAGAGTAGGCCCAGATGACCTCATAGGCTGAAGTCTATTTGAGGCCGCGCTCATTGCCTTTAAACAATGCCTGTGAAATATAGGCTAAATAAGCCTATGATATTGAAATGAATGAAAGAAAAAATGTTTTATCTGTGCGGTCTTGCCGCCAAAAGGTCAACTCAACAATGGCTTCGGCTATAATAATACAATATGCAAGCCGTACTTTGGTATTGTCGTAACCATGTTAAAACTTTACAATAAGTATAAAAGATTGCGGTTGTCATAAAAAGTGTTCAACTCATTTTTCATCGTAAGTCAAATATATTCTGTCAAACAGTCGCCACACCGTTATCGACCATTTCCATGATAATTTACGACTTTTTAATTCGATTCCAGCTCCGAAAAGAGACCGTTTTTAACAAGCGCCCATCGCCTCGCACAAAAGGCATAAGTAGGCTGTTAATATTGTTTGATTTGTAGTTCGTGTCTGTTACAATGGAGGTGGTGATTCTAAATGACCCACTTCGGGCAACGACGCTCGCCACAAAATTATAGTAAAATCGTATAATTAGGGATGTACCGGAGCAATTTCGAAGTCTTGCGGTCCCAACTTCCTTCCCCATTGTTCGGGTTGTGTTTTTTAAAAGTTTCCGACGTATTTTAAAGACGGGGAAAGTCTAGCGAACTGTTTCGTGTTAGCTAATCGATTTTGTATATTTTTGACAGTTGCGGTTGGTGTGCATATCTTTTTCGGCGATGAGAATTTGTTTTTCGAACGATTCCCGGGGTGAGTGTTTTTTTATGTGACACGTAAAATAACAGGTATTTGGTAATAAAAACCGCCTCTTAGAAGAAATATTGGAATCGATTAAACATTGTTACTGTAACAGCCAAACACATAATAGCCACTTTTTATATCAGATATGGGAGTTAGGCCAAATCAAGGCGACGGAACCCAACATACAATTTAACGTAAGTGTCAAAATAGACGACTATGGGATATACCAGAAAGTTGAAATGGCTGCCGATAGATAACGATATAACTATCTAGTTTATGCTAGACGTAAAATCATTATACCGCGGTATAAGTTATCCTCTTTTTCGACTTCGGTATCTTGTTTATGCCGGATCGGGAGCACGAGCGAAGCCGTCAAATTATACGTATTAAGTACATGTGGATCAGATCCCTAACTATGATGGTGTAATGACCTGATAAGACTTATAGGAAGTCTATGGCATTTGGCTCAGAATCGTGTTGTTGAAGGGAAATTTAGTACAGTTACTTATTTCGCAATGACGTCTACATTCACTCACTGGGAACACATTTTAGAATATCCCATAAAAAATCATAATATTTTGTATTTACTTTATTATCGTCTTATATCGTGCACCCAGTAACTAAAACAAAATATAGGTCCTAATGTCTCCCATTACTGTGTAGTACCGATATTAGAATATCGACTACCCTGAGAAAGCCCATATTTAGCAATGGACTTTTACAGACTGTAATAAATAAAATAAAATAAAAAAATAAAAAATTGTTTATTTCGTACAACTTGAAATGTATAGGAATTGTTAGTAGAGTAAAACTTACATCTATGTTAGTAATATAATTTATACATTTTTATTTTTTATTTTAATATTTAATTATTAAGGAGGACATGGTCCTGGAGATCTTTTTTTTGATCAGTGGACAGTCCCCACTGTTGGCAATCTCACTCAGTATACTGTGGCCGCGCACTCTGTTTAGCAAAGATGCGGTCTTTTTTCGTATTATTGCATCAACACTATCCACACCCGCCAGTGCAAACATCGCAGACGCGCTACAGTAGCGCGGCAGCCGCGACAGCGCCCTGAATTAATACGTGGTAGAGCCATGCTGCAGTTGTAGTGGGGGGGGTGAGTGATGGTGTCAAGGGGAGAGAGACTGAAGAGGTTCTTGGTGAAGCATCTGAGAGGGTGATGTAGATGTTATGGGAAGTATCTCGCTGAAGCCTTGTTGTATTGAGTACGTAGGGCACTATAAGTCTTTTTGGTGTAGTTGGTCCATAGACTGCAAGAATAAAATGACGCACAATATGTTTTGAAAAGCGTGATCTTGACAACTTCAGTGCAGCGACCAAATCTATGCACCAACATATTCGCCCTGACCGACATGCCCTACGTTCTCTTTCAATGTCATCGTCGTCTTTAAGGCTGTCAGTCACAATATGTCCAAGATATTTAAAACTATAGACCCTTTCTAGCGGTTCATTATAAAGCTTTATAGGTGGTACCACACTAGGACATTTACTGCCAGCCTTAAATACCATGAAATGTAATGAATGGATGTCCCTCATTCTTATAATTTAACCAGTCAAATGTTATTAAACTACTTTAGATACAATAAATCGGAGGATTTAAGGCGTCCCAAAATCCACTCTGTGGAGTGGAATTTGGGGCACCTTTTACCACTAATTTCTAAAGAATTATTAAGAAACATTTTGTAATGTAACATACTATAGGTATACGTTGTTCTAGACTTCCGGATAGGTTTTTTTTATAGCATTGGATGACAAACGAGCTGACAGTCCACTTGATGGTAAATGGGTGCTGTAGCCTATAAACATTCACATTTATTGTCAATTAAGAATAAAAATGCAAATGCATGTCACCCCTGAGGATTAAGATGAAATGACTCGATTCCAGTAAAAAGAGTCTCTGGTTATCTACGCTCACCATACGAAAGACAGCAGTATTAAGCTGCTATTTTGGACTAGTATTCTGTGATAGCGTGTTCCTGCCCCATTCTTTCTACAACTATAATATAGCTGCAGTGTGGTGGTATAGAGAATATTTGTCCTTGTGTAATTTAAATACGCAAACTATCCCTACAGGAGAAATAAAACATAGTATGGAGTTAACGTTTTTTTAAAATAAACTAAAAGAATACTGGTATAAAGAGTTTTTACAACAGCAAAATGTGACGAAACGTTAGATGTGCTTAGAATACCTAATTGCCTGTTGCAAATGCAGGCAACGCCCCTCGCGCTGCAGTTTTTTCGTCGGCCTCCGGTTCACAAGGTTTATGGTCTTGAACACGCGATGACGTTCCAATTGATTATTACCAATAACCACGTACGGCCTCAGTTTTTATTTATCCGTTCCTGCAATTTGTAATTGCATGAGCCTTCTTGATACACCTAGTTCACAGACCCTATAAAAAGTTTCGTTTTAATTCTGAATCAGTGTTATTTTTTACTTCGTCGTATTATACACATTTTTAAAAACCTTTGTAGTCACGCCTAT
Source organism: Parnassius apollo (assembly GCA_907164705.1). Taxonomy (NCBI): domain Eukaryota; kingdom Metazoa; phylum Arthropoda; class Insecta; order Lepidoptera; family Papilionidae; genus Parnassius; species Parnassius apollo. The sequence continues at coordinate 15,221,887 of CAJQZP010001449.1, read as the reverse complement.
GATGCAGCAATATTATATTACCATAACTGATTAAATAGTGAACCTATTTTAAGGCCAGTTTTCCCGAGGTCTTGGTAGCTAGTCGGTGAATCCCAAAGAATACACAATAGAATGGCTGTCAACCTTATTTTGTACTAGAACAAGTGTCGCCGGGAGCACACATACAAGCAATTACGTAGTATTATCACTACTACCAACTCGATTCGCTGTGTTTACAGACATATTTTAATACATATTTACTTGTAAATAGCATGCAATTTGGAATTTTCTAAATAATTTGCATGCGAAATTTGGAAACAATTGTAACGTCAAAACACATCTCGTGTTGCGAGGTTGTGTGACATTTATACGTGTGAATTGACGTGTTAGTGACATTTTAGTGGCTACACGGGCTCCACCCACTCCCCCGTTCTATTAAGTATGTAATTATGGTATTGTATGGTAAATCCTGTTAGTGGTTCATCCCAAAATTTTAATTTAATGTGAGGCTTTCGGCTCACCAGCGGTGTGTTATATTTGACAAGTAGCTTCAACAAACTCTTTAATAATATCTGGACCGTCAGAGTATCAGGAACGACAAGCCGTGAGTAAAATCGTCGTAATATTTAACGCAAGCTTTTAGCTCGTCCATCAATCAGTAACAAACCTTTAGATTGATTTTGACTGTTACAATTTAAGAAGTTATAAGTGAAGATACGAGGTTGCTACTCGAGAACCTTTTTTCTTCATCGGGTGTCCGTTCTTCGAGCTATATGGCCGGCCCATTACCACTTCAGCTTACTAATCCGTACCGGTAGACGTAGTGTAGGGCACCGTCCACTAGATGGAGCGACGACCTGGTGAGACATGCAGGAAGTCGATAGACGCAGATGACTCAGGACCGTGCTTTGTGACATTCCTTGGGGGAGATCTGTGTTCAGCAGTGGACTTGTGAAGTGCTGTAATGATGATGATGATGAAGTGCTATCTGTGTATGATGTTGAAGTGATATAACAACTCATAATCCACCTGATGGTAAGTGATTACTGTAGGCTATGGATACCTGTAACCAATTTCAAACAAAGTACGAAACAAAGTAAGACGTAGGGTACAGATGCTGAGGAGCAAGATGGAATGCCTTGCAATCTGTTATTATATTGTCTCTCTTTACTGTTGTGATCGAAATACAGCATTGCATACAATGCCAGTGCATATTTCTGCCACCAAACAGCAATGCATATACTCCCAGTGCGTATTTCTGCACCAAACACCAGTGCATACACTGCCAGTACGTATTTCAACCACCAAACAGCTGTGCATGCACTGCCAGTACGTATTTCTGCCATCAAACAGTAGCGTATACACTGCGTATTTATGCTACCAAACACCAGTGCATACACTACCAGTGTGTATTTCTGCCACCAAACACCAGTTCATACACTGCCAGTGTGTATTCCTGCCACCAAACAGGAGTGCATATACTGCCAGTACGTACTTCTGCCATCAAACAGCAGTGTATATACTGTCAGTGCGTATTTCTGCCACCAAACAGCATTGTGAATTTCTGCCACTGGTGGCAGAAATACGGTTTCTGTTTGGCGCTTTGTGCCACACGCGATCGAGGACTTAGGACTCTATTGATTTTTCATCTACGAAGTTAAGTAGACCAGAAGATCACCAGCTAATCGACCACGACGAAAATCGTATTTGCGGTCATCAATCAGCTGGCGATCCTCAAGGTACCATATGAGCTGGCAGTTTATAATGCACTCCATTATTTTGGAGAACCAGGAGGTGATGGCGTTAGGCCTGTAGTTGAACGGGTCTGAGCGGAACTGGAACCTATGCTTAGGACTGGGGCATATGGAGGTTCTTATTTTATACATACCACTCAAACGATATATTGTAGTTTAAATGTGACAAGCAGTAACTAACTGCCCAATGCTATTCTGAATCATTATCATTTGTTAATATATTACTGTGATAATTCCGTAGTTAGAACTTCTATGCAGAAAGGTAATCCTATCACCAAGTCACAAGTAGTAGTATATCTTAGTACTGCACGAGGACGACATGGAATAACAGATAATGAGAAGATTGTGTCCATTTCGGGAATAATTTTTATACGGTACAGTGACACGGCATCTGTAATGAGCCATGGACCCGTTTGGTATTGCGATTGTAGCATGATTTTTTCTTATAGTTCAAAGCTTAAATGGCTACCTATACGTCAAAGGCGATGCTCTAGAATTTTGCTTGTACTTTATTCAATTTTAAACGATCCAAGGTCGCCTTCTTATCTTACGGATAATTTTAATTTTTTTCATTCGATCGACGGTCGAACTTCCCGACAGTCAAACCGTCTGAGGTTTCCCCAGCATAAGTCTAATTTTTTTAGGTCGTCTTTTACGATACAAGCTATACAACATTGGAACACCCTCCCCAATGATATGAAGAATGCCAAAAATAAAAAAGTTTTCAAAGTTCTTCTCCGAGGACATTACCTGAAGGCAACTACTATTTGACATTATTTTTCCTTAATTCTTATTTTTCTTTTCTTCTTTTTTTTACTTCATATATTTATTTCATTATTTATTATTCAAACATTACATTATATATATATATTATATATATATATACTATATATATATATATATCATTCATTTGGATATATTATTGTACGTATTTTATACTCATGTGGTATATATATTATATGTATTGTGTATGTATGTACTTTGTATATATGTATATTTTAATGTATGTGCACTTATTTATGTATAATGGTCGCACCTGCCAACAATTGTCCTTGGCACCCAGGGTTGACTGGCAGAGAATGCCACACGGCATTAATGCAATGTGGCATTCTCTGCCGCCCTATGTACCCTTTAGCTTAAGGTGTTACATGTAAGTTTTTAAATAAATAAATAAATAACACAAGTATAATAACCCAAATTTATTTTAGCCAAAGATGTGCGTAATATAGGCGATAGAGTTATGTGAGTAGATCGCAGCTGTTGTTTCGTATAAAGGTGTTGCTGCAAGTAGGTTAGTATTATAATACGTGACTTACATATGCACTTGTGATAATTATTATTGATTAAGACAAGATGCTGAATACTTGTTGATAAGAAAAATTCGAACAGCAACTTATTGAAATTACGAAACAATGACGACTATGATAGCTTGGGGGGCTAATTAAAATACACGTGGTAGAGTCACGCTGCAGCTATATTATTGTTGTAGCACGAATGGGTCGGCTCGACCGGGGAAGGACCACGCTCTCACAGAATACCAGCGTAAAATAGCAGCTTAATACTGCTGTATTTAGTATGGTGAGTGTAGAGATCCCGAGACCCTTTTTTACTGGAAATGAGTCATTCCATCTTAGTCCTCAGGGGTGATAACGCATTATTGTTGTGATTATTAATCGAGGATAAATGTACAGGTCTATGGGTCACAGCATCCACTTGAAGTGGACTGCGTGCTCGTTTGTCACCCTTATTTTATAAAAAAAATAAGATACTTAATTAAAATATACAAAACATTTTTATGTAGTCTACTTTAGATCGACGTCACAAGTAGTTTCGACAGAAATAAACGCATCATATTCGGAAAACCTATCATTTCTGTCGTTTGTTGACATCTGTAAGGGTCCATATTAACCGGTAATAAAACGATCGCACCGCCAATTGTCTGTGGCAGCTTGATGACACTCATTGCCATCTGTAATTAAGCCTGTTTAACGAGAATTACTTAAGGGCAAGTGGTGTAAAGAGCTCGGCATCCCGTCAAGGTGTACCGCATTGTTAATTTACATTCGCCTTAATCATTAGCGCTAAGTAGCTTCATACTCATTAAAATAGTATTATTAATACAATAAACAGTGTATTTTTAAACTTATCCCAATTTCATACTAGGCTGCACTAAAAGTATCGGCAATGGAATATTTCCACTGTTCCTGTCATATTAAAATCTTTTTAATTGAAAACTCCTTAGTTTTAAAAGTCGAATACCATTTATTTATTTAAAAAAAGATTCTCGATCTTGTCACAAGGTTTTGTCAAACTTGTTTAGTCGTTGAGAAAATGGAATTGACTCTTCTTGAATTAGATCACTTCTTGAATTGAAAATGGATTTATTATGACTTTCGAAGTGGTTTAACACAAAAACAGTGTGTTGACCGGATTATTTCTGCATTTGGTGATGAAGCCCCATCCAAAACCACAATTTATCGCTGGTTTGCTGAATTTCAACGTGGAAGTGTCAAGCACAGTGATGATCCCCGTCAAGGTCGTCCAAAAACTGCAGTCAACCAAGAAAACGTTGATGCTGTGCGTAAGCTGATTGAGGAAGATCGATATGTGACATACCGCGAAATTCAGGCAACTTTAGATATTGGCATAAGTTAAATACAAATAATCTTGCATGAACAATTAGGTGTAAAAAAGTTGTTTTCCCGATGGATACCGCATTCGCTCTGTGAAGAGCAAAAAAGCGGCTCGCGTTACTTGGTGCGTCAGAACTCTCGAAAGATTCCACGCAGGATCCTCAAATGCTGTATACAACATCGTATCAAGTGACGAATCCTGGATATACGCGTCCGAACCCGAAACAAAAAACCAGTCACTAGTTTGGGTGTTCGAAAATGAGTTAAAGCCAATAAAAATTGTTCGTTCACGGTCAGGTGTTGTAAAAAAAATGGTGGCCACGTTTGTCTCCAAAACCGGCCATGTTACGACTATTCCTCTTGAGGGACAAAGAACGGTTAATGCAGAATGGTATGCTAGCTTTTGTTTGTCACAGGTCGTTTCTGAACTCCGTAAAGGGAACTGCAACCGCCGCATCATCCTCCATCACGACAATGCGAGTTCTCACACCGCACACAGAACAAAAGAGTTTTCAGAGCAAGAAAACATAGAATTATTAGACCATCCGCCGTACAGCCCCAACCTAAGCCCTAATGATTTCTATACTTTCCCTAAAATAAAGAATAAATTGCGTGGACAGAGATTTTCATCACCTGAAGAAGCTGTGGACGCCTACAAAACGGCCATTTTGGAGACCCCAACTTCCTAATGGAATGGTTGCTTCAATGATTGGTTCCATCGTATGGAAAAATGTGTCAAATTTCGCGGAGAATACTTCGAAAAGCAATAAATACATTTTTAAATAGTAATGTTGTGTCACTTCCTTGATTCCCGAAATTTTCAGTGGCGCCCTCGTATTTTTACCTGTCTAGTATACTGTGGTTATATATATGGAGACGGCTATGTTCGAAGTTTCTCTCCATAATAAACTTAGGAATAAGTATATCCTCAGCAGAATCAGAGTAATCGTCAAAACCCAATGGATTAAGAAGAACCGATAACCGATGTGGAAAAAGGTTCTCGAGTGGCAGCCTCGTACCGGCAGGCGAAGTGCAGGGAGTCCCCCCGACTAGATGGGGTGACAACCTGGTAAGACATGCAATGTAATGCTACAAATCATGGTCCTGAACCACTTGGATCCATCAATTTCTTGCATTTCTACTCTTCACTCACCGGTACGAGTTATAATTATTTTATTGTGCAATTATTAAAAATATATCAAAAATTGATATATAAAATACAAAACAAATAAAAATAACGCATTTTAACGCTCTAAAAATGAGAGGATAACCAGTGTTAGGTCGTATATCATCGTCGTCATCATTACAGCCTTTCACAAGTCCACTGCTGAACATAGGCCTCCCCCATGGTATATGCCACAAAGCATGGTCCTGAGCCACCTGCATCCATCGACTTCCTGCATGTCTCACCAGGCCGTCACTCCATCTAGTGGGGGTCGCCCTGCACTACGCCTACCGGGACGAGGTTGCCACTCAAGAACCTTTTTTCCCTATTGGATATCGGTTCTTCGAGCTATATGGACGACCCATTGCCACTTCAGTTTACTAATCCGTTGGGCTATGGCAGTTACTCTGGTTCTATTGCGGATATCTTCATTTCTGAGTTTATCACGAAGAGAAACCCCAAGCAAAGCCCTCTCCATAGCTCGCTAAGCGACCTTGAGCGTCCTCATACGGCTAGCAGTGAAGTACCACGTCTCAGATCCGTAAGTCATCACTGGCAACACGCACTAGTTGTACAATCTAGTTTTTGGTTAAAACTAGGTCGTATATAGGTAATTTAAAATACGCAAAAATAAAAAAAATAAATATATTACCTATTAAGCCTAAACTTTCTCCTTATTTTCGACATCCTCTATTGAAACGTGTTTCAGTTAAAAGTAATTTCTCTTAAAAAGGTAACTTATTTTTTTACATCAATGATAAAATACATTTCAGTAGTTTTTACTCCATCTTAGTCGTTAGAGTATTGCATTTACATTTTGATTCTCAATCAACGATAAATTTAGTTTTCTGACATTCACTTACCATCAAGTATACCTACTGTACACTTACTACTCACTTATCACACTCCTTTGTACAAAAATATATACATTGTATTATCATTATCATTACTATAGCCCTTCACAAGTCGACCTTCACCAAGGAATACCACAAAGCACGGACCTGAGCAACCTGCATCCATCGACTACCATTATATGTATACTGGTAACTGACGTGAGATATTTGTAAGGTAAAGCCGTGATAAAGATCTGGATCGAGTTTTAGCGAATCGGGTACGTCTTGATAAAATAACGATGTAAAGTGGAGTGTCAAAAATTATGTGTCGACATGTTAAACCGCAGAAAAAGATCGAACAAAATAATCCTCACCAATTCAAACAAGCTGATACATGATACATTTAAAAATTGCCCACTCGACATCGACGCGAACCTCCGAAATTCAACACTGGATTACAAACGCCGCCCTACACCCGACGAAGCCGTAAAATACGAATAATCCAACTAAACAAACGCAAACATATACTTGCCATCCAATAAATAGAAGTCAAACTTTGCACTTAACAATAATGTTCAAAATTGAATAAATCTCCAAGTCCCATACGCAGTTATTAAACTGTAATCACCCTACGATAAAATGGGGAAATTTGAAAAAAGAACGGTGACAATGCGAGACTATTGAGTGTCGGCAGATGTTGAAATCGAATTTAGAAATCATTGTTGCCAGACGAAAAAAATTGCTGTAGGAAGTGTCGAGTGACGTTTGATTGTCGTCTATGTATTACCTTGTTATTCTAGGTAATAAAAACCGCTTAACAAACGACTGGTATAATAACAAACATAATATAAATAACATAAACAATATAAATAACATATAAATAACAAACACACCTGTCTCCCAGAGGGATAGGCAGAGACTACAGATTTCCATTTGGTACGATCCTGACACACCTCTCTCACCTCTTCCACATCCATATACCTACGCATATATGCTCATCGGTTAAGGGTACTATTTTTCAATGTATCGCCAATTTGATCGATAAACTTTCGCCTAGGACGTCCCTTTCCGACTCTTCCGTTCACTTCTGTAACATGAATTCGCTTTGTCATCCTCATTAATTCTTTCTACATGACCAAACCACCGAAGCATTCCTTTCTTAATCCTGGTCAAAACATCACCTTGCAAACCACACTCTTCTCTTATCACACAATTTCTCACCCTGTCACTCAGATTCAGTCCTAACAAACTCCTTGACGACCGCATTTCTACTGTGTTTATTCTACTCTCGTGCTTCTTCTGCCACACCCAACTTTCACTACCATATGTTAAAGTAGGGACCAACACATTGTGGATTGCCATACGTGCCTTTTTTGACACATTCTGGCATTCCACAATAGAGTGTAGGGTCCCATTTACTTTATTTCCTTATAATAATAAAAACCAATAAAATGCATATTATGCACAGAGTTCCGTGTCATCAGACCTGCATGTAACCTTTTCAATTTCTAATTTAACTTTCTACGGTGGCGACCATGGTAACGGCGGGGCAGGAGGTGCTAAGAATCTACGGTGGAGGTTCGGTTACCACCTACGACGACTCGACCTGGCAACATAAAACGCACGCACCCTGAGGACTGACGAGAAGATACTGGAGCTGGAAGAAGAGGTAGACAAGATTATCCGAGGTCCGAATGCATGCATTCCTCCAAAATTCACTACACGGTGTTGATGGGAGACTTCAACGCAAAACTAGGCACAAGAGAAAACGGTGAGCTGAAGGTAGGGAAATTTGGAGTAGGGCAACGGAACCGAAGGGGCCAGCAGCTGGCCGACTTTATGGAGAAAGAGGGACTCTTTATGATGAACTCTTTCTTCCAGAAGCGGCCCCACAGGAAGTGGACCTGGTCGAGCCCCGACGCTTCGACAAAAAATGAGATTGACTTCATTATGACGACCAGACGTCGACTGTTCAATGATGTCTCAGTGATCGCAAGGGTGAAAACTGGCAGCGATTACCGAATGGTTAGAGGAACACTGAACCTAAACGTTAAGTTGGAGAGGTCTCCTCTAATGAAGTCAACGCTCCGTCCCCCTCGTGCTCTAATCTAGAATCCCGAAACCTTTCAGCTCGAGTTACGTAACAGTGCCTAGAAGATTGCAATGCAGTAGACGATATGAATGACAAGCTCGTGGAAACTGTCCATGCGGTCGGAGCTAAGTTCTGCAAGACCCGCCGCAGAAGAACACAAAAACTCTCGATCACACTCTTAATCTCATGGCTGTTAGACGGGAGAGAGGCTGCAATCGTCAACAGATTTGACTGCAGTCAAAAAAGATAAAAAAAGTTTATTTGTATACAGGCAACTGAACAGACAGATTTCCAAATACATGAGGCGAGACTTACGCAACTTTAATACTGCTCGTATTAAAGAAGCGATCGAGCGGAACCAGGGCTTCAAAGTCTTTGCCAGAGATTTGTCTGCCAGAAAGACCCAACTGTCAAAGCTGAAGAGTAAAAAGAAAAAGAAGAGTGTGGCAACATCGTTTCCGGGACACCTGAGATTCTGAGTGAGATTGAGAGGTTCTATGGCGCCGGGAGCATACGCAAGTGTGAGTAACGATCCAAGGGCAAGTCTTATCCGACAGTATTACGATGATATCCCGGACGTCAGTCTGAGCGAGATTAAAATAGTTCTCCACCACCTTAAAAACGGCAAGGCCCCGGGCGAGGATGGAATTACAGCGGAGCTTCTGAAATCGGGTGGAACACCGGTACTTGAAGTCCTTCAGAAGCTCTTCAATTCCGTCCTCCATGGTGGCACTACTCCGGAGGCGTGGAGCAGAAGCGCGGTGGTCTTGTTCTTTAAGAAAGGCGACAACGCTCTCTTGAAGAACTACAGACCGATTTCCCTTCTGAGCCGCGTCTACATGCTATTTTCGAGAGTCATTACGAATCGTCTCGCACGCAGACTTGACGATTTCCAGCCTCCCGAACAAGCCGGTTTCCGAAAAGGCTTCAGTACCATAGTCCACATACATATCCTGCGGCAGATTGTACAGAACCGAAGAGTACAATCTGCCACTTTGCGCATATGTGGACTATGAGAAAGCCTTTGATTCCGTCGAAATTTGGGCGGTGCTACAGCCCCTTCAGCGGTGCCAAGTTGACTGTCGGTATATCGAAGTGCTGAAGTGTTTGTACAGTAGGGCTACGATGGCTATCCGAGTACAGAATCAGAGTTCGATACCTATCCAACTGCAGAGAGGTGTAAGACAGGGTGATGTTATATCCCCGAAACTCTTCACCGCTGCGTTGGAAGACGTTTTCAAGCTACTGGACTAGAAAGGATACGGTATTAACATCAATGGCGAGTACATCACTCACCTTCGATTTGCCGACGATATAGTCTTATGTCAGAATCGCTGGAGGACCTTAGCACTATGCTCAATGACCTCAATGGTGTCTCCCAACGGATAGATCTTAAGATTAACATGGACAAAACAAAGATCATGTTTAATTTCCATGTCACACATATGCCGTAGTTGTTGGGAGCACTATGCTCGAAGTTGTTGACGAGTACGTTTACCTGGGACAAATGGTCCAACTAGGTAAGTCCAACTTCGACCGAGAGGTCAATCGACGGATTCAACTCGGCTGGGCAGCGTTCGGGAAATTACGACACATCTTCTCGTCAGGTATACATCAATCTCTGAAAACTAAAGTGCCTATAACCAGTGCGTGTTGCCAGTGATGACTTACAGATCTGAGACGTGGTCCTTCACTGCTGGCCGTATGAGGACGCTCAAGGTCGCTCAGCGAGCTATGGAGAGGGCTATGCTCGGATTTTCTCTGCGTGATAGTCTCAGAAATGAGGATATCCGCAGTAAAACCAGAGTTACCGACATAGCCCAACGGATTAGTAAGCTAAAGTGGCAATGGGCCGGCCATATAGCTCGAAGAACCGATAACCGATGGGGAAGAAAGGTTCTCGAGACCCCCCACTAGATGGAGTGACGACCTGGTAAGACATGCAGGAAGTCCATAGATGCAGGTGGCTCAGGACCGTGCTTTGTGGCGTTACTTGGGGGAGGCCTATGTTCAGCAGTGGACTTGTGAAAGGCTGTAATGATAATGATGAATCAAAAATAAATACATACAAGATAACAAATAAAGGTATAGGTAGTTAAAAATAATTAAACCAATGCTAAAAATCAACTCTTTATCTTTGAAGAATCGCAAAAAGGTTACCATTAGTAGAAATCTTTTAAAAAAGCTGATTCCGATCCAAATGATTTTTGAATTTTTTACAAGACTATTGAGAATTGGGAGGAATAAAAATAACCATGGCACATTTAAGCTGATTTTTCTTTTAACTATTAGTAAGTACTTTTTAATTACTCGCTCTCGAGTAGGTATCAGTACTCCTATATAACAGTATAATACGTGAGGGTAATATGGCTATACGGTAAATATGGTCACTTTCTTATAACATAAAAACTACAAAAATGTCTTTATAATACGAAAGTTCTTTATCGGTCAATTAAATGATAAAGGGTCAAAAGGGCGCTACTTTATCGACGCCATTTTGACAGTTGACATTATAGTAAATATTTTAGACGTAGACAGGGAAAGCTATCTGTCTACGATTTTAGTCGATTTTAGTATGGTGTAGTGTAGTTAGCTTTATTTAAGTGTATTTTTTAAAGTGTTTCTAATTATTGCCAAAGCTTGCTTTTGTTTTTCTTTTCCTAATATATTAGTTATAGTATACGACATAATGTTTTTGTATCTGCCCTCCTCCTAGAATTGGTTTTATAGGGGGCAAAGCTTAAGGTGACCATATTACCCTCACGTACCTTAATTGGTAAATACAGTTTTACGTTTAGGTGGTCTTATAATATTTACTTTATTATATATTATAATTAAAAATAAAGTTTTACGTTTAGTTGGTCTTATATTAATTTATTATTTATTATAAATAAAAATAAAGTTTTACGTTTAGGTTGTCTTATAATATTTACTTTATTATTTATTATAAATAAAAATAAAGTTTTACGTTTAGTTGGTCTTATAATATTTACTTTATTATTCATTATAATTGAAAATAAAGTTTTACGTTTAGGTGGTCTTATAATATTTACTTTATTATTTATTATAATTAAAAATAAAGTTTTACGTTTAGTTGGTCTTATAATATTTACTTTATTATTTATTATAATTAAAAATAAAGTTTTACGTTTAGGTGGTCTTATAATATTTACTTTATTATTTATTATAATTAAAAATAAAGTTTTACGTTTAGGTGATCTTATAATATTTACTTTATTATTTATTATAATTAAAAATAAAGTTTTACTTTTATTTGATCTTATAATATTTACTTTATTATTTATTATAATTAAAAATAAAGTTTTACGTTTAGGTGGTCTTATAATATTTACTTTATTATTTATTATAATTAAAAATAAAGTTTTACGTTTAGTTGGTCTTATAATATTTACTTTATTATTTATTATAATTAAAAATAAAGTTTTACGTTTAGGTGGTCTTATAATATTTACTTTATTATTTATTATAATTAAAAATAAAGTTTTACGTTTAGGTGATCTTATAATATTTACTTTATTATTTATTATAATTAAAAATAAAGTTTTACGTTTAGTAGTTATTATAATATTTACTTTATTATTCATTATAATTGAAAATTAAGTTTTACGTTTAGTTGGTCTTATAATATTTACTTTATTATTTATTATAATTAAAAATAAAGTTTTACGTTTAGTTGGTCTTATAATATTTACTTTATTATTTATTATAATTAAAAATAAAGTTTTACGTTTAGTTGGTCTTATAATATTTACTTTATTATTTATTATAATTAAAAATAAAGTTTTACGTTTAGGTGGTCTTATAATATTTACTTTATTATTTATTATAATTAAAAATAATGTTTTACGTTTAGGTGGTCTTATAATATTTATTTTATTATTTATTATAATTAAAAATAAAGTTTTACGTTTAGGTGGTCTTATAGTATTTACTTTATTATTTATTATAATTTAAAATAAAGTTTTACGTTTAGGTGGTCTTATAATATTTACTTTATTATTTATTATAATTTAAAATAAAGTTTTACGTTTTGTTGGTCTTATAATATTTACTTTATTATTTATTATAATTAAAAATAAAGTTTTAGATTTAGTTGGTCTTATAATATTTACTTTATTATTTACTATAATTAAAAATAAAGTTTTACGTTTAGGTGGTCTTATAATATTTACTTTATTATTTATTATAATTAAAAATAGCATTTTAGTTATAAATTATTTAAGATAAAATAACATCCTTTTGTATGAGGAATATCATGTAAGTCATTTGAGTATAAGCGGCAGCAGTGAGTTTTTTCATGGAAGTCCACACGACGGGGACTGTTGGTTCGCTTGTTTTTTTTTAATCAATTAATAAACGACACAAGTTAGTATGAATGGAACTCATTTAACTTCCTTATTAATATAAAACGCGAGTAAATTGTAATTTAGTTGCAAAGCAACCCTCTGAAGTATTATCGTTACTGATCTTTATGTTGTAGACTAAAAAGGCTAAAGCTGGGAAAATGCGATATGAAAATGAAATTTATTTAGGCGCCGCGTACACTGATCCAATGTTGTAATTTTTTTTGGAAACGGTATTTAACATTAGCTAGGTATACATAAATTATATGTTTATGACATATATATTACACACGTACTGGTGACACATAACACATAAGTGCAAAAAACTGTCCCGGAAAATATTTAAATTAATATCGTAGTGTAATTTCATTCTGCAGAGATGCATTCATTCTGCAACACAGGTTGTAAGGTAAAATTTTTGTACTATCTCTTTTATGGACCAAAAGTCTGAAATACTTAAATTCATTTTATTTTTGAAGTGAAACTTTTTGAGGCGCGTTGGGAACTTTTGGGATGGGAAAAAAATCACTGAACTCGCGTGACCGTCATGCTCGGAAACATGTAAGTACCTATACAAAAATAATGTTTACAAGTTCGTGAAGCTAGAGTTTTCACTTCCAGCGTGCAATTCTATGATTAACAGTATTTTTTTTTATAAGCTGTTTTTAAAAGATTTGCATTAGAACAAAAAAAATATAACCAACAAAATTTTATAATTTATTTTTAATCCATATTAAATGTTAATTTAAATTCCTAGGACAGAAGATTTTTGCGAACCTGTGGTAAAGCTTAAATAGCTTTCAAGAAGTATTTATGTAATTTATGTACCTACATACATTTAATGAATAATAAAGATTCTATTCTATTCTATTCTAATAAGTAATCATTGATAAATCTACTTAAAATATATGTTATGAATATTGAATTCCCCACGGTTATATCTGCTTACAAAACTACAAACGTGGCACAAAATACAGTATAAAGTTTCAGATAATTAAGGACAGGAAGCGGGAGCGACTGCGTTGTTCGCGTAACTCCACACAATACGGGCGCGGTTCTATTGAAGTACCTACTTGCCTATTAAATTATAGATCTACCGCTATGCTTCGTACCTTTAACAAATGGATGTTTTTTTTAACGATATGCCAATCAAAATTGCCAGACAGTCATTAGTTGGGACACTCCAAATTTAAAAAGAGTCATGGTAGTGCACGAACGTGACAATAATTCGAATATATCACATTGTTATCCTCCCAAAGGAAGCTTACAAATAGATAATTGGGTTTTCGCTGATAGATGTTTTTTTTAATAAAATAAGGGTGACAAACGAACACACAGTCCACCTGATGGCAAGTGGAAGCTGTAACTCACAGACGTTACATTTATTCTCGATTGAGAATCAAAATGCAGATGCGTCGTCACCCCTGAGGACTGAGATGGAATTCCTCGTTTCCAATAAAAAAGGGTTTCCGGTACTCTACACTCACCATACGAAACATAACAGCCTTCAGCTGCTATTTTACGCTGGTATTCTGTGAGAGCGTGGTCCTACCCCGGTCGAGCCGACCCATTCGTGCTGCAACTGATATGGCTGCAGCGTGGCTCTACCACGTAAAAAGTAAAAAGTACGAGTATTTTAAAGGAATCGGAAACTGAGCGCAGCAATTCTTGTATTCCAAAATTATGATATATAAATAATACCAAATTTTTGGACCTTTTTTTGCTCTTACTTCCTATTTGTGGTCCCAATGATGATATGATGAATACCTATAGGGAGACGGTATAAGTACGGGTTGTGGGCATTTCTAAATAGACCTAATCGAGAACTAAATGAGAACGTATCTGTAGCCTTTTTAATTTGGAGTAGGTTGCTGCTCTGCTGAAGCAATTTACTGTCAGGGGGACTGTTAGTTCGTTTGTCACTTGAGTTTAACACGTTCACTGTCCCGTGACCACCGGGTATATAGGTGATAGGCAGTAACGGTAGAAATGCGATATGTTTCGGTATTATTTTGTGTTGGCGGCGATACCAAATGTACCTGTGGAGTTGACCGATTGATACTGTTTAAACTTTAGTGTAATATTACACGCTGTACCACCCTACTCCCTAGACCGTATGGGTCACTGCTATTGTCTTACTGTTGCGTCTGAAAACCGGAAAGTGTTAAAAAACTAACTAATTGCAAAAACATATGTAGGTGCAACATTGTAAAACATTTTCCTGACAGCACATTTTTGTACCTATGTCACCCGCACCGATCGCCCATAGTCCCTGAGCCTCCTAGCTGAAATAATATGTAGTAACGTGTTAGCGTAAGTAAGGGCCATTGTGAAAGTAAAACGTACTCTAAGTTTCATTCCTCTCCAAATAATTAACCCTCGCTATCTAACTCAGGAAACACGTAGCGAACGGACGGACTGAATTCCGTTCATACACAGAAATTTGCTATAAATACGTATACATAAATACAATACGCATGACATTACAAAATAAATATGGATCGTTTATCATTAGCTCCTTATTACAAATTCTGAGATGTAAACCTTTTAAGATCCTTTTAAAACGTAATCTGGTAATAGGCAGGTAGAAACCGCAGGTAAAATAGTTGAGCTAAAAACAATAATTTCATAAATATTGGAACCAAACGGACGCCAAAACCTGTAAACGAATTTAAAATTTATAAAATGCTCACATCGAAATTTATTCAGCTATCAAACGTAAATATAAAATAAATAATCCACGATATTAACGATAACAATGCAGTGAGCACCGCGTCTCTGTGATCTATAGATCATTTCAACTTGATCCCTATTAGCTTGGACGGTATTAGCCCCGCCCCTTTGGAAGCCCACTGAGCTTTAATTGGGTACGGGCTTTAATTTGGGAACGCCCATAATTTAGCCATCTCTATCACTCATACTGGTTTATGCGATTGTCCCTCTCGGTCGGCGCTTGCGTACGTGAGTTTTGTTCGTTTTATGCGCAGGCGCATCGAGGTTACAATGCGCGCTGGCTCCTTTCAGAGAAAAATAAAATGTGAGTCCATTTTTTTTCTTTAACCAGTGTACCGCCGCCGTCGTGTGCAATATTTGTATCGAATAGATCGTTTTTTAGCCGCAGTTTTAGACGTCTAATTTGAAAGTAAGTCGGCGTCGTTCGACGGGCTTGAATCGCGCCGAAAGCCTTTTTAGAGACGGATGAATTTTTTTTTCAGACTTTTTTTGTCGTTCCAGTCTAGATGAAGTTGGCAGTGTTGTAGAATACGAAAGAAAAAAAAAACTGCTCAATGCGTGTGTTGGAGTTTCGAGATTAAGGTATAAACTGTTATTTACAACATTTTAATATTAGAAAATTTCTTGCAATATTATTTACTGCACATTGTAAGATTTGTTAAAAAATAAAAAGGGTTAGTTATGTATTGCAGTGAAATAAAAATAGTAGGTATCTATATAATAAATTAATTAATTTTTGCTATTAAGCAACGTTACACTAGCATACATATGTATTCTTTTAGCATTCTGTACATTTATTGTAATTGTAACAAAATGTTTACCTACATGCTTTTTAGTTCTCAGCTGCTCTGCAACAGATGGCGCTGGTTTACTCATATAACATCACGTAGGATATGCAAGTATATTTTGAAATATTACACCAAAACGATAACAAATACTACCCATAATATAGCAATTAAATTATTTTGAATTAGAGGTCTCGTTACCTATATGGGATAATATTGTCAATACAAAAGATTCTGTTAGTACCTATTATTTATTCTGTGATTCTTTTATGTTAGTACTACCTAGGTACCTACTTGTTTATTTCTACATTCGTTTTAATTCAAAAATAGCCAAAACCAAACATATTTTGGTATCAATCATTTGGTAGTACTAAGGTAACATAAGTTTTGGGGGTAGATACCTCTTACCTACTTCGGTCGCAAAATGTAAAGCATGTTCCTACTACTTTGTTCTGGTCTGAAGGGTATAGAGACCCGGTATTATAACTGACTGTAAGGCATTTCACTTCAGCCCTCAGAAGTGACAACACATCTATAGTCTTCTTTGATTTGGGGTTGGTTGTCCTTGAGCTACAGAAGCCATTTACCATCGGGTGAACTATATTCATTGGAATTTTATTAAAAAAAAAAACTAAAAACATAAACATTAAAACATTGCTAGGAATTTATATATGCATATATTTAGATCTATATAAATCTATACACGGTATTTATAAATAGGTTGTTTTTGCAATTCACTTAGAAGTTAGGTACCCCTTTAGGTCCCCTAGGTCTCGAGAGGATCGCGCGCGGGTGAAGCGAGGCGCGCCGCGTGGGGAAGATATTTCTAGGTTTATTATAAGTACGAATAGTTTTAACGTAGGAATAGTTTGACTTTGTAGAGGAAACACTTGTGATTGTATGATGTTTAGTAAATAAAATAAAACTGCATTGAACAGAACTAGACCCCTCGTTTTATATATTCTAATAAAATAAGCGAGTAGTAATAAATATTTTCCAATAAAACGTTAAACCCGGTCTTATATAGTGGGGAGTATCATCATCATCATCATCACCGTCACAAACTATCAAAGCCACTTTTTAGCAAAGGCCTACTCAATACCTTGCTCCATGGAGGGCACATTTTGCCGTCGATGTCACGATTGGTATGTGAGTTGCCAACCGCAATTTTTTATAATTATTTTGAGCTATTTTCAGATGGATACTTTCTATACCTATTTTTAACGGCCCTCTGTGACAACCATGGGATGATAGGGTTGAATTCCCTTTGCAAACCGAAAAAAAAACAACACTATGCTGCTATCTTACGCAGATTAAACGGGAAGGGATCTCGCACTTCGTGTTTCGAATTCCTTCGCGTTTGATCAAACCTATTTGTCTATCCATCCTTATCGGTCATCAGAAGCTCACTGTTGAAGTTAGGAGGCCGCCATCATCATCCACCAGAACTACAGCTATAATATAGGTAGCATCAGCATGGTTGTTGTAAGTTTTGGAATATTTATTTATTGAGAGATGCAAAAGTCTATTACATACAGCCTATAAAAGTCCACAGCTGAACATTTTTTTTTCTAGGATAGGTGACAAACGAGCACACAGTCCACCTGATGGTAAGTGGTTGCTGTGGCCCATAGACATCTACATCTATCCTCGATTACGAATCAAAATGCAGATGCGTTGTCACCCGTGAGGACTAAGATGGAATGCCTCGTTTCCAGTAAAAAGGGTCTCCGGTTCTCTACACTCACCATACGAAATACAGCAGCATTAAGCTACTATTTCACGCTGGTATTCTGTGAGAGCGTGGTCCTTCCCCGGTCGAGCCGACCCATTCGTGCTACAACTATACTACTAATATAACTGTAGCATGGCTCTACCACGTATAATAACATAGGCCTATCCCATAAGTTGTCTCATAGCGTTTTTTTATTATATTGAGCTGTTATCAGGAAAATGTTGCTGTTCATCACCCGCTTCATTTTCCCTCAGTCGCTTCTTACGACACCCACGGCACGATATGTGGTAGTGAATATTCTTACATCACCATACCGCACGGTGGAAAAGTGTCTGACATTTATTTGTAGACATTAATGAGTAGGTATGTTCAATAAGGCTATGACTTTGATAATGTTACGAGTATCTAATGACGAGAAACAAACCTACTAAGACACTAATAACATTTTTTTTTCAATTCCCATCTTTGTATACAAAACTATCGCGAAAACAAGTAATTAATTGTTAAAGTAGACGTTAATTATCATTATCTTAATGTAATGCATGTTCAATACGATAATGATATCGTTATAATTGACAATAACGGTATAATAGCAGCAAAGAATACTTACTGCAATGGAATTTGTCAGTCCGATACCGAGCGTACACCCCGTACGCTCAACGACACGGGAACAAACTGGCCGTACAAACAAACATACGGCTCTATAAAATTTCTCATAACAAACTACTGGTAAGAAAAAAACCTTTTATTCTACCAATAAAACGCTGACGGTTCCAAACGAGCTATCTTACTCCAAACACAGATACCAATTTACGAATTGCATTAAATACAGGCGACTATCGCCTTTATCACAACGTGAGTAGGTTGAACAGGGAAATATAGAGAATAAGTGAGTTTTCGAGGGCCACCCAAGCGGTTTTCTTCGAAAATGCGCCATAAAAATGAGTCGCCGGTTATAATACCGTTTCGAGCCGGTGAGCCTCAATAACAGTCATTTGATTACCGGCTAATGTAATGATTATTGCGGCCCGCGTGTGATGTGTGAAGAATATCGCGCACTGTCAGCTGGCCGCTTTTTACTCTATTTTAGACTCGTTGGACAATGTGCTGTTCGATCTTTATAGTCTCGCTCTTTGTTAAAAATGAAACTTATTATTTACATAGATAAGGAAAACTAAACCAAGTAATTGATAAAATCAGGCGTTACTTTGCGGAAATCCATTATAATGAAGAAATTAATTAATTTATATGACTTAGCGGTCAGCCGCCGTAGAGTCTACATCACCTGAGGATGTCTCGTGTAGAGGCAGGTCTTACCTGGAGTAGTGGTGTTGGAAGTAGTGGTGCCGGGAGTAGTGGTGCTGGGATTAGTGGTGGCGGGATTAGTGCATGCAATTGAGGGAGGGCGGGAGGTGCTCTTCAATCCAGGTAAGACACATCATTGTATTTAGTGAGCGGAAGGTTTCAAATTAACTAATTTCTTCATCAAAACCAAGTAAGTGTGTAGTGCGGAGTAAGTATGTCAACTAATCCAAAATCTTTGCTTCCTAATAACAACTAAACTGTTAGAATATATAAACACTTGCCAAGTCGCTTGCCGTGCGTGGTATGGCGTGGTAAATATCCCTCTTGTAAGGCAATCTATGGAGAGGTTTTTCATAGACTGTAATTGACAGACAAATAAATAGATGGAAGACTAAAATTCCATCTAATAGTACCTAAGTAAATGCTCTGTGGCTCATGAGATTCTTATAGTTTTTATAGAATAAAGGTGACAAACGAGTACCTACACAGTCCACGTGATGGTAAGTAAATGCTGCGGCTTATAAACATCTGCATCTTTCTTCTATTAAAGATCAAAATTCAGATGCGTTGTTACCCGTGAGGACTAAGCCAGAATGTCTCGTTTCCAGTAAAAAAAGAAAAAAAGAATCACTTATTTGATAATCATATTTTACACACAATTTAAGAAATATAATAAAACAAGGAGCAAAATATGCATGCACGCGTAAGACTGTTTACACATTAAAAATTATTAATAAGCAGCAGGTACATGCACGACGTTAATTAATAATGAAACAAAAAAAAAAACAAATAACGAATTAAAACAAATAATTTAAAGATGAAATGTGACATCGAATAGGTTTCCAACTCAGCATAACGCTGCAGAGGCAGCGCTGGATTTCAGTTGGAGCCTTGTGACTTCACTGACGAGTCGGTGTATGAACCTCCAATTGTCCACCAATTACGCGTAACTACGACTTAGGTATAGACTTTAATTACTGGCTAGAGAGTAGTGCTAACGAGCACAGTTAAAACACACATACTGTATAAATGGTGTATACTATATATTCATACCTATACCTATATCTATGGTATATATTTTTACCGTATACTTACACATAAAATATTTGACTCAATGGGGAAGTCATCTTTTACTTTTTTCATAAAACCTAAACCGGAAGCAAAGTAGCAATAAAATTTATGATTTTAATACCTACATATATAATTTATATTCTGTACCCCAATAGACACGCCATGTTACGAGACCTGCCAGATTTAAAAAGCGTCTTTCGTTCTTTACTGTAACCAAATGAAACACAGCATTGGGCTGCTATTTTACGTTGGTTTTCTGAGAGAGTGTGGTACTTTCACCTGTCGAGCCGACCTATTCGAGCTACATAATATAGATGCAGTGTCTACCACGTAAAATGTATATAGGCTGTAACTTTTCTTTAACTGCTGGACATGGTCTCTCCTATATATATCCTATATACGTATGCGATTATATATGTGATTATAGCACATATATAATAATTTATGATTTTGCGTATTCAGTTTCTTTACTAGGAATCATCTCGTCGGATGTCTCGTATTTCGGTTAAGAAAAAATTAAATAGCTATCTACTTTATTTCACCTGCTCTAAATCATGGCATATCCTTTGAGATTTTACCAAACCTGATACTAGGTTTGTAAACTTCAAATATTCCACTACAGAAAATACAGGTCGAAAGATGTCACTAAAGCATTATCGAGGCTAGATTTTACGAAATTATTTAACATTAGAAACTACGAAAATGAAAAACTTTATTGATATACCACGAAATTTATTTTCCTCATACTGATATAAAGCTTAATTAAAACAAGTATCTACTTGTAGATATAAAAAAAATGTTTACTTACGAAATTATTACCATTCATACATGTGACGGGTGTGCGCCACAAGCGAAAAAAGCTAAATAGCTATAAATGAAGATTCATATATGGTGTGCTAAGTAATAATTTATATAGAGTAAGTTTTTTACATAGAGTAAGGGTAACCAAAGAGCACACAGTCCAGCTGATGGTAAGTGGATGCGGACCCATATACATCCACATTTACATCTATTCTCGGTTAAAAATCATAGAGCAGATACGTTGTTACTCCTAAGGATTAAAATTCAATACCTGGTTTCCACTAAAGAAGTCTTCGGTTCTCTACACTCACCATTCGAAACACAGCAGCATTAAGCTGCTATTTTATGCTGATACTATGTGACAGCGTGGTTCCTTTGCGGTTGAGCCGATCCATTCATATTACAACAATAATGTAGCTACAACGTGGTTCTATCACGTATAAAATAGGTAACAAATAAGTTTTGAAAGTTTATGCTGCCGCCATAACTGAATGACTTATGCGACATCAACGCTCCGAAGTGGTGACGAATTAATGAAGGCGGTACTGAATGTGTCAAATAAGGCATCGAAAACAAAAATATAGTAGAGTTGTTTAAGTTTTAAATATTTTACAGTTGCTTCTGCTCTTTCATACGGTAAGTTTTCTTAGTATTTTAAACTGGTCACTTGTTTTTCCAAAAACGACACAACTCTGTAGTATAGCGACAGTGGCAGGAAATACTAGCCACTTATAACATTCTATCTCCTAATAAAATGTTTTTCACTTACGTTTCTCGGGAATGGTGATCGGTTTACTGAAGGAGCTGGTTATAGTTAAATTGGCCTTTACCTATATGGTTAAAAGCGATAACATTCTTTAAATTAAATAGCTTAATAAATATTATATCAGCAAATGACTGATGTATATAACAAAATGTGAGACATCCGATAGTTCGAGTTATGTATAGGCAAGGAATGGGCAAGAGACACTTAAATTGAGAAAATATATTTTTACGACGTGGTAGAAATATGCTGCAGCTGTATTACGTCTTTAGCGCGACTGGTTCAGCTTTACCTTAAAAGGATCGCACAGAACACCGTTATCGTTATCATTACAGGCTATTAAAGTTCACAGCTCAATATAGGCCTCCCCGTAGATTGATATGATATCTGCCACAGTTGCCACGGTTAGCAAGCGGGTTGGTTTGGTTTCTATTTTTAGTCATATAAGGAAGACGCTGTTGCCCAGCTCCTACTTTGTATCCCTCTCTCGACTCTTACGACATCCACGGGATTATATGGGGTATGGGATATTCTTAAATTGCCACTACATAGAACTCTAACGGTATACCAGCATAAAATAGCGTAGCATAATGCTGATGTGTTTCAAATTGTGAGTTGCGAGAACTGAAGACCTTTTTTAATACATCACTAAGTGGATGTTGTGGCCTACAGACACCTACATCCCTCATTGATTAGGAATCAAACTGCAGATGGGTTTTCATCTCTGAGATCTAAGATAGAATGATTCGTTGTCAGTAAAAATAGTATTATATTTTTCGCTCTTAACCTCCATCTGGCCCGGGGGCAAAGAAGAGGTCTACGATTAGGTGAGTTTGCCCAGGAGTTAGCCTGTTAACACGCACCTTGAAGAGGTAGTATATAGACCCTGCTTCTCTACGCTTACCGTAGCAGCATTGAACTGTTATTTTTATGTTGGTATTCTATGAGAGCATAGTCTTTCCCGCGTCAAGCCGACACTTTCGTGCTGCAAGTATAAAATAGTTGCAGTTTAGCTCCACCATGTAACAAAAAGTTTAAACTCCCAACGAAATATTTCGTCTTAGTACTCTAGGGACCCATGGATTCTTAATCGAGGATAGATGTAGATGTCTATGGGTCCCAGCATCCACTTACCATCAACTGAACTGTATTTTTGTTTGTCGACATCTAGCTAACAGCATCCTCTTACCCTTAGGCGGAATGTCTCTCTTAATTATTTAAAAAAAATAACTTTTATCGGAAAGCAATATCTGGCTTCAAGGAATTAAAAAGTACAAAATTATATTAACATAGTAGGTAATAAAGTCGGTGCGAAAGATTATCACAAGAGCAATGTAAAAACTGAAATATCGTCTATACAGTTACATTAAAAACTTTTTATCACCCTTAAGGGGTAGAATTTTCGCTACAAATTTATATGGAACTACTTCTAAAATATATCCTATTAAGTTGTAAAAAACAATAATTAAAATCAGTTAATTATTAATGAGATATCGCATAATATATCTTGAAAAAATAATTTTGTTGATTTGGAACCGAAAAAAAGAATTTGTTTCTCTCTTGCAATTATTTTTTTTTGGGTAGAAGTGAGTGTTTTATCAAGAATTGAGGTGCGCCAAAACGCACTGGCAGCGCTGCGACACTTCCTCTCTTTTCTTTTTTTTGAAATCTGCTAGATATATTTTTATAGCAGAGGAGATGAATGAGTGTACAGCTCTACTGATAGTAAGTGATCATCTGCAACTCCATAGAAAAAGGTAATCGATGTTTGCCTAATAAGCCCATTCTTATCGAACGTGTGGAGATAAAGGAATATACGGCAGTGGCAAGTTTAAATACTTTCAATCTAAAGTAATTTTTTTTAAAAATCTAAAGTAGAAAAAGGACATAATACACGTATGTTTTTTATAGATTAAAGTTGACAAACACACAGTCCACATGTAAGTGGATGCTGTGGTCCATAGATATTCACATTTATCCTCGATTAAGAATCAAAATGCAGATGCATTGTCTACCCTTGTTGACTAAAGTGGAATGTCTCGTTTCCAGTAAAAACGGGTCTCCGGTTCTCTACAATCACCATACGAAACACAACATCATTTAGCTGCTATTTTACGCTGGTTACGTGGTTACGCTATTTTGTGAGAGCGTGCTCCTACCACGGTTAGGGTTGGGTTAGGAGAACCGGAGATTCGTTTTTACTGGAAACGAGGCATTCCATCTTAGTCCTCATGGGTGAAGACGTATCTGCATTTTGATTCTTCGTCACAGCTTCCACTTACCATCACGTAGACGGTGTGCTCGTTAGTCACCCCATTTTATGAAAAAGAAAAAATAATAATATATCATGTATGTATGTATATTATTAGCTTATAATAAAATTGCTTGTAAATCATTTGATAAGTTATGATAAATCAAAACCGTAATCAAAGACGTTTCTTTTTCAGTAACTTAAAGTGTTTGGGCACCTCGCCCTCCGGTCCGCAAAATCCCAATCTCTGCATAACCGAATTTTCCCGATCATACCCTCTCGAGCACTTATTATCCGTCTTCACTTAGCCACCCTCCTCTACCAATACAACTTTGTCGAAGTAAGCTCAATCCGCGCGAACTTAGTTGAAGAAAAAATTGAAAAGAATACTGGTCGTAGGTACTTTGACAAAGTCCGTCGAGTGCAGGCGCTGTAAGGAGATTTGTTATTTATCCCGATGTCGGTGCGAGCCGTGTTCGAGATGTTCGAATAATTGAATGTTTTCCTCTTTTGATGCGGATTCATAATTTGTATTATTGTATTATTCATTTGATTTTAGAATGAGCTTTTTTATTTTTGAATGCCACGGTTTTAAATAACGACTGCTTGTATCAGACTGTTAGAGCGATGTTTAAATAACTTCTGCGTACCGGTCACCAGTCAGCAGATTGCAGATTATAGAGTATATAAAATTAGGATGTCAAACGAGCACACAGTCCACCAGATAAGTGAATGCTATGGCCCATAGACATCTACATTTATCCTCGATTAGGAATCAAAATTCTGATGCGTCGCCTTGAGGACTAAGATGGAATGCGATGTTTCTAGTAAAAAAGGTCTCCGGTTCTCTACGAACTCTGGAACTCACCACACGAAACACAGCAGTATTGAGCTGCTATTTTACGCTGGTATTCCCTGGGAGCGTGGCCCTTCTCCGGTCGAGCCGGTGCATTCACGCTGCAACCAAAATATAATTGCAGCATGGCTCTACCACGTAAATCCATATGCAATAAACAACGACTACTATCATTCAATCAATCATCAATTTCTGGACTAGCATTATCAGACCTGGTTGACCTAGCTGATGATGTTGACAATTTCTTTATTTATTTTTATCATGCGAATCCAAATTATAGCATTTATGTAAATATCTTTTTTATCGTTAAAGTACTTTCTAATAGTTGCTTTGTAAATACGCTTTATTACATTATACCTTGCAACTACATTGTAACTCTTAAATTAATTTTGTCAAAAGGCACAGTTTAATATAATAAACGTGTTCAGAATCCATTTTTAAATGAATATAAGTAGTATAAAAAACATAAAGTACCTTTTAATACATTCAATATTTTAAAACTACTTATATTCTTTTGTGTAATATCCTAACCTACTACATTTGCATAATAATAGTGAATAAATGATAAAATTAAATTTATTTAAAGCTTTATATTTACTTAGTTAAATTTTAAATGTAATGTTTTGTAAATGCACATTTCGTCGCCTAGCGAACCAATTGTTTTAAAGCTTTACATGCTACTCGCCTCTAGATGGCGCTTTTTTGTTGTGAAAATTGCTAGTGTAGTGGTTTTCTTCGTTGATATGTTATCTAAGTAGGTGGTTTATGGTTAATGGTACTAAGATGTTTTTTAAGTTTATTAATTTATTGTCAATTGACTTAGAAATATTTATAGTTTTGGTTATATAGAAATTATGTATTCATAACTGTATATAATTCTATCTACGAGTAAAGAATTTATTACTAATGCAATTAACACGGGCTTCGTTTCAAGGTTTCGTAAGAGGCTTCGTTTGCTAAATGAGTGGTTTGAATAAAATAGTATATAGAGGCAATAAGCAAGTCACGCCGCTTTTGTATTAATTTCTTTAAAAGCAAAAATAAATTGAGAGTAAAGTAATTATGTATTAATTTTGTTTGTTGTATTAAATGCAGGTATGTTACATTTTATTCAGCTTGAATGTTTGACTACGGTATAGGTAGGTACCTATAGCGCTTTTATTTTTTAATTTTCGTGCGATTTACGCGGGTTGAGCTAACTGTATATTGAAATCTTGCATTGGTGTAGGGTATCCTACTTGGGTTAGGATTTAATTTGATTAATTACAGGATCACGTCGAACCCAGTTGCCTGCTCTGTTACCTGCAATCAGGATGTTTTTAAACTTCAATAGCCACACGATTCATCTTTGCAATCTCTTGTCGCGAGGATTTGTCGTCTATTAAATGTGATATAATGGCAGGGGCCGTCTAGGATATATATTATGATCACGTATCTTTTGTATATTAATTTCTTATTTTGGGTAAAGTTTATGCTGTTCATTAATATCACTAAGCATCATAGCGTTAAGCGCTGTAAGAGCTCAGGGGTAGGCGCCTTAAATTTGCTACACGAACAACTTAAGTACGATTCGCAAAAGCACCAATAAAATTGTTAATTACAATTTTGATTTAAAGTTAATTGCTGAAACATCGTGAAGAAACATTCATAAAAAGTTAAGATTTTATAAGTCGTTTTATAAACTTTCCTTCACCGCCGAGCAAGTCGTAAATTAATACTTAAAATCTCAAGTAAATTATTTATTGGAAACTATCATAATATCTTCGATAATTAAAAAAAATCTAGAATATGAAGACTGTTATCACTCTTTATTGCAAAAATAAGATGTGTTCAAGAATAGCCTATGAGCAGCGATGGGACAGATTTTATTTAACTATTATAGCAAAGCCCTTAAAACTTACGTTATTGGACATCTATGTGTTAAATACATTAGGTAACAGGGGAAAGAAGCATAATTACTAGTCATAGGTTTGAATCCGCCGTCTGACTACTATGCAAATTGCTCCTCGCACATAAATTTCCAGCTTAGTTGGATTAGACCAAGAAAAAACTAGTTATGATAATAGCGTTGCTAGTGTTTTAAAAAAGCTCAAATATAAAAACAATTTCTTTCATTAAATAACATCTTTTTTATAGAATAAGGGAGACACCTGATGGTAAGTGGATGCTGTGGCCCATGGACATCTACATTTATCTTCTATTAAGATTCAAAATGCAGATGCGTTGTCACCTCTGAGGACTAATGCGGAATGCCTCTTATCCAGTAAAAAGGGTCTCCGGTTCTCTACACTCCACGTACCTATACTACACCTGTTATAGAATCGTAACGCATAAATATTTTACATACCTATGTAGGTACATTTTCCCTTGTTTCTTAACTTAAATTGATTCACAGTATTCCAATCAGAGATATTAATTATAATCGTTTAAATATATCATTATTTGTGAGTTATGAGCTTGTAATACCAGTTACTAGACTCCACAAAATTAGTAGTTATTTTATATAAGTATAAGAAGTAAACCAGAAAAGTATAGAAAGAAATGTAAAAAAGGTTATTATAATATCAAGGAATACATAAATGGAAATAATCCATGTGTATGACGTGATCACTACCATGCTGGTTCTATTAAAATTCGTTTAAAAATTGTACAAACAAAATTATAGGAAAGTGAAATATGTTAAAAAAGTCCCACTGGGTTTCTTGCTGGTTCTTTCCGGGACAGAGGTGTTTCCGATAGAGTGGTAAATAAAAAAATCTATATTTAATAAAAATCATTCAGGTCATTTCATTTAATTTCCATTACAATTACTATATTTATTTATTTATTGATTCCTTCATTTTATTAAATTAGTATAATCACGTCTAATTACTAATTACAAACAACACTGACCATCATCTTAACTGTTCTAAGAAATGTCTTGAGCCACTGGCATCTATCGACATCCACCTTCACTTACCATGTCGTCACTTCATCAAATACCTATGTCGCCGCTCTTTTTTATCGTGGGTAAATCAGCACTTAGGTTATGCTGGTCTCCTACCGGCTTAGCCCTGCGGTTGCCACCATTATCGTATATGATGAAGGGGACATCCAGCGACAACCAAGAGAAACTAAGATAGGAAGACTGGCAACTAATAATGGGAGTGTGTGCCCACCCCACACTTCGCTATCAGGCCGCCACTCAAGAACCTTTCTTCCGCAAGAACATTTCTACACCAAATAATCTTAATTCCTTGTGAAAGAACACAACACGACTCAAAGCAATTACCGAAACACCTGACAAAAACCGATTAATCAAAGCAAGATATTTCTCATAGGTTGGTTCTTTCAGTCCACTAACCTTCCTACTGCCGATTTCAACCGCTGAGCTACATCGTCACGTTACGAACTTATGGTTTGAAAGGATGAGAGCCAGTATATTTTCAGGCTGTGAAGCATTTCATCTTAGTCCTCAGAGGTGTAACAGGTGTTCTGATGATTCTGTAACCACTTATTCTATCAAGTAATCTTTAGCTCGATTCGCACTTTAATTTTTAAAAAAGAGTATTACGAATAAGTTATATATGTGAACCTGTACAGTATTCGCTTTGCGCTTAAATATTTGATCGCAATACGGTTGGCTTTTTATCATAAAACTCATTATAAATTGAAAATATGGCGTCTTAAAATTTATTAATAAATGCACTGATTATGGTTTAAAGCGAAGCTCCCGCTGTGACTTTACAAAGTCTCGATCAGGCTTTAGATTTTGTAATCAGATTATTGACGCATTTTTTATAGGATAAGGGTTACAAACGAGCACACAGTCCACTTGATGGTAAGTGATTACTGTGACCCATGGACATCTACATCTATCCTTGATTACGTATTAAAATGCAGATGCGTTGTCACCTGTGAGGACTAACACGGAATGCCTCGTTTCCAGTAAAAAGGGTCTCCGGTTCTCTACACATCAAACAAAACAGAGCAGTCTTGAGCTGTTATTTTACGTTGGTATTCTGTGAAAGCATGGTCCTTCCCCGGTCTAGCCGACTCATTCACCGCACAACAACGTTGAAAAATGGTGCGCACAATTAATAAACTAGCAAGGTTGATTCTGTTTTAAAATAAAACCTGAATGCTTAAAACAATTACTAGTATTACACATTACACGATTATATAAGAACTTTATCACAGCTTTATTATATAATATACCTGAAATAAGTTTTTAAATTTAAGCGAGAATAGTCGCTAAACAACTTTACATCGTTCTGAATCCTAAATTGTCATTCAAAATGACAAATGACTATAGAAACCTAAATTTTATTTTCAAAGACCTAATCAATGATATCCCACTTGATATAGTTCGTCGACTTTAATTTTTTTTCTTTTAAGCAATATGGCGTCTGGTTGTCGTCATATTGGATTTTGATTACTGTCATGTCTTTGGTGATACTTACAAGATTAAGACAAATCGATAGACATAAGAATCATCAAAAATGGTCCACGCGTTTGGTTTCTTGAGCGCCTCTCAGTAACAGACATACATACATATATACATAGATAGGCTGATAAACACATTACCTTCTGCAGTGAAGTAAAAAAAATAATGTATTCTTTATTGCTCTATAACGAGTCGGCTCTATCTTCACACTGTGACTATACCTACAGCGTTTGTGGGTACCATCTTGACGAGTATATGGTAGGCACAGACAGATCTTTTTTGCGTCAAACAAGTTTAGGTCGGAATAAAAGGCGCGACTTTTAGATGAAGTGCAAATAATGTTGCGATGAAATTCAATATAAAATTTTGCTGAATTAAATTGTTATAAGTAAATCACTAGCTTTTAAATATTGATATCACGAAATTGTTTTACATTATTCAACTTTAAATTATTTTTTATGTTTGATTAATATAATGGTTTAAAACTTCATGGGGATTGGTAGAGAATGCCTCAAGGCATTAAATCCTTCCTTTGTATTCTTTTGTTTTAAGAATTGCAATAAAGAATATATAAATAAATAATCTTATAAAACATAAGCCTAATTTTCATTAGGAATTTATAATAAAATTACTAAAAATATTTTTGGAATATTTTTTTTAAAATACAAGTTGAAAAATTAAAATTTGATTGTCGGTATGGAGCATATGGAACTGAGACGTGGTCCTTCACTGCTGGCCGTATGAGGACGCTCAAGGTCGCTCAGTGAGCTATGGAAAGGGCTATGGTCGGGGTTTCTCTGCGTGATAAACTCAGAAATAAGGATATCCACAATAGAACTGGCGTGACCGACATAGCCCAACGGATTAGTATGCTGAAGTGGCAATAGGCCGGCCATATAGCTCGAAGAACCGATAGCTGTTGGCGAAAAAAGGTTCTCGAGTGGCAGCCTTGTATTGGTAGGCGTAGTGTAAGGCGACCCCTCACTAGATGGAGTGAGGACCTGGTAAGACATGCAGGAAGTAGATGGATACAGGTGGCTCCGGACCGTGCTGTGTGGCATTACTTGGGGGAGGCCTAAGTTTAGCAGTGTCCTTGTGAAGGGCTGTAATGATGATGATGGATGAAGCAAAGATGAAATCCGTTATCGTTGGGGGGAGGTATTCGAGATGGCGGTATAGGCATATGTTTATATTCTAGTAGGGGTGTGATATTGCGAACAGACATCCGCCTTGCAATAGCTTTAGTAAATATGCCTTAATTTTGTTACGTGGTGGAGCCACGCTGCAGATAGGTATATTATAGATGCAGCACGAATGGGTTGACTCGACCGGGGCAGAACCACGATCTCACAGTATACCAGCGCAAAATAGCAGTGTAATACTGCTGTGTTTCGTATGGTGGGTGTAGAGAACCGGAGACCCTTTTTACTGGAATCAAGGCATTCCATCTTAGTTATCAGTGGTGACAACACCGTTTGCATTTTGATCCTCAATTGAGGATAAATATGGATGTTTATGGACCACAGTACTCACTTACTGTTAGATGGACTCTGTGCTTGTTTGTCATTCAATACTATAAAGAAGACAATTCTTCCCTGCGGAGGGAAAAGCCCACGACCGGCAATAAAAGATGATGTTTGAATATAAAAGTAAGACTTTCAGTCTTTCTGATGATAAGTGAGTATAGCAGTCTATGGCCACCTGCAGCCAACTTCAAACAGAGAAGGATACGCGCGCCTTACAAGCTGCAATTATACTGGCTCTCAAAACCTTTGAGACTGGAACAAAGGAGTGCCAGCACTGCAATTAGGCGATAGTAACAGATAAAAGTCTGGTGGAAAGGAAGTCCTGTCACCTATAAGTAAGTTTTTAGACATCGTAATATTTCCACAAATGGAACTCTGTGCAGTCATAAACAAATGTTTCTAAAGTAAACAATCTCATCGCTTATTGGATTCATTAGCGCGTAATGGAGTCGAGGAGAAGTGTACCGGGAAAGTTGGGGAAGATTTATAGGTATAATTACCACGTTGGGCATTCGCAGAGTCAGCTCCCTTATACTATAGACGTTTCTTTTCTTTTTGATATATTTCTTAGGAGTTCCGATTAGAGCGATAATTTTTGAATACAATCGAAAATTGATTATCAGGAAGGGTATAGCAGTGCCTAAATAAACATAGGCATTCACTGTTGCTAGCCGAATATACGGTTAAGTAGCGGATTAAGTACTATAGACAAAGGAACAATCACTATATACAACTAAACCCGAAAACTAATATCGGCTAGAGAAACTTATAATAATTAGGTACTAATTCCAGCCGCACAAATTCACTATCGCACATCGCGACATAACTCACGATACCATACATGCCATCTGGATGACTGGCGGTCCAACGCTGTGCGATTTATAAGAAGTTTTCTTTCTCGCACAACTTCCTTGTGGAATCGACTACCACCAGATATTTTACTGAACCGATACGACATAGAAACCTTCAAAAAATGAGCCCATTTCTTTTCAAAAGGCCGGCAACGCACCTGAAATTTCCCTGGTGTGGCAGTTGTTCGTGGGCGGCGGTAATCACTTACCATCAGGTGAGCCGCATGCTCGCTTGCACCCCCTCATATAAAAAAATGATATATAACTTTATTCTGACAACTATTTAATGCACTACACTACTTTAAACGTTTGTTTTTTTCTAAGTGTTGATAGGTATGTCATGTCTTGATTTTGATGAGATGTACCTATAATTCTTGCTTTTTGTTTATTCATATGTTATATTATAAACGTAATGGTCTAAAATTAAAATACTTATTATTTTTTCTTTTTGCAGTGTTTGATATTTGATAGATTATACAATAAAAATCGCTTAATTATACATACATAAATATTTACATAGTGTAAAATATATTATTAATAATATCAAATTAAAATTATTTACTTACCGAGGAATTGATTAACTTTAAAGACATTAATTTATATAATTTGAGCAATTGACAAATAATTATTTAATATTTAAAATAAGAACTTTTTGATAGATAAAAAATTTAAAATGATAGAAGAAAATATCCAATTTTAATTAACTCCTTGGCTAATTATTACTGTAATTATGAATCTCTATATTAACGCCTTATGAAATAAATATTTTGCATAACGTGACTATAATTAAAGACCCTTTCTGCTGCTTACCACGATAAAGTAATCAGAAATTTAGTGGGAACTTGACTGTCGGCGGATTGCTGCTCTTATAATTCACGTTCAAAATGCACTTCGAACCATCATTTGAACACTTTAAACACTTTAAACTACATGTAAACTATAAGTGAAAACGATATAAACCTCAAGTTATATTATCCGTTCAAACGCCTTGAGATATTTACAATTTTTAAAAAAAATCTCACGAAAACACATTGAAAAATAATTTAGCACTACATTATTTTTGGCTTAAGGACTTGTAATTTGTAACCAATGGTACAATAAATGAAAATAAATCACATCTATAGCTTAAAAGCAGTGATTGCTTTAACTGCTCGAACAAATATTCTTCAAGTTAAGCGATTAAACTGGTTACACTACAGGAAAACTCAGTTTAAACAACTTCTAAAATTTAATAACCCACGATAGAAGTATCGATGAAACAGATTTTTTATTTCACTTACAATTGCTTAATGTTTTAGTTTTTGCTTTGAATTGTTTTTTTTTAAATCACCGTTCATTCTGATTTCACCGGATACGGCTTTATTTAGTCATAGGATATCGGTTATTAAAGTCTGAGGTAAATGGTGTTGTTGTTTGTGAATTCGTTTTGTTGCGTACCTACCGTTGCACCTGTCATCGTATGATCCACATATATTACCTTCAAAGTAAAAAGTCTCATACTTTTTTTTGCAAGTCATATATGGTGTAAAGCTATACCTAATTATTAGGAGTTTTAAGAAACTAAGGAATGGTCAAATGTTTTTATATATAAGAGTGTTTTATGCAGCTTATATTAATAATCTCTAGAATTTTCTCTAGCTTCCATTTAACTATCTTAATTACAATTATTATTTATTGACGGTCCTGCAGGACCACGGGGTCGAATCTCGCGTGGCACAAGTGTCCCCCACCTATATTCAAGAAACGCTTCGTTCTACGCTACGAACCTAGGATATGAATGATATGTAAAAACTAAAAATATAAATTAAATGCGTAATAACAAACCATTTGTCTAGAAAGTTACAACGGCCTGAAATATAGCTGCTGCATGTAACTGGGACAGATAAGTTTCGTTTTCAAAGTGAAAAATGTCTGGAAGTCGTTCTGAAAACAAAACAAAGATTTTTTTTAATAGGTGAGGGAGCAAACGACCTCATGCTAAGTGATCTCCGACGCACATGAACAACTCCAACACCAGCGGCATTGTGGGTGCGTAGCTAGCCTTTAAGAAAGGAATAGGCTTTTGTTTTGAAGGTTCCTAAGTCATATTGTCCCTAAAAATCTGCTAATGGTAGCGGAATCCAAAAAGAAGTCGTGAAGAAGTCGAAGTAAGAAAACTCCAAGTAAATCGCATAGTCGTGGACAGCCAAGGATCCAGGGGATATGGATGGTATCTTAAAATTTTGTCAAGATCTGCGATGGTGAAGTATCGTGGCTGGAATTACCCGAACAATTTCTCTGAGCATTAGTCATGGCAAATGTTATAGGAAATGCAAGGGGATAAAAAATGCCAGTAAATGGAGCTAATTTTTTTTATAGAATAAGTGACAAAAGAGAACACAGTGCACCACCTCATGGTAGGTGGATGCTGTGACCCATACATTTTCCTTTATCCTCGATAAAGGGTCAATATGCATAAGTTGTCATCCCTAAGGACTAAAATGGAATGCCTCGTAGTCGTATCCATTTAAAAGGGTCTCCGGTTCTCTATGCTCACCATACGAAACACAGCTTAGTGCTGCTATTTTACGTTGATATTTCTAGATAAAATATTATAAAAAATAAGATTAGAAAGATAAAAATAATAAAATAAAATTAGGGCATTCTTATATTATTTTTATCTCTCATATATTATTACATATATTTTTATATTATACCGATACATACTTACTGCTATTCATTTATATATACCTGTTATACTATTGTAGTACCTACTGAATATAAGGATACAGATAAAGAGGCACTAACTCATCCTAACTACCTATTATCCGATGTACTAATATATACGCGATAAGATCGCAGTCGGAGGTAGCCTTTGATCCAATGTAAGGACACGGTGGCCATTACACCTAAAAACAGATAGCTGTTATAACAAAAATATTTTTACTTTAAATAGTGAAATGATAGCTTTTAATATTAGAAATGCAAAACAAAGGAAAGAAGTCCAAACATTTTATGTAATTTCTTATTTTCTTAATATGTAATATACGTAATGATTTAACTCAAGCTCTACAAAAAATGTAGAGACGAATTTAAAATTTTATTAAATAAAAATTATATTTAAACGCTGTATTATCTACATACGCCGTAACGACACGGGAAATATCTAACCTCTGGAAGTGGAATACCTACGTTCGCAGTGGGAAGAGAGTGACCGGCAATGGGCTAACACAGGATATTCCCACCTACTTTTAAACGACTCGGATCTGCGAGACTGTACTTTGTACCGCAATGAACAACGGTCTTTACAGTGTACAGAGCTCGCTCCGTTTATTTAAAATGAAAAAGTCTGTGACGATAAAATATAAATGGTTGGTTCTAGTAAAATCGATATGCACTTTATGCAAATAATATTATGATATATGGCTTTAAAATAATAGATGTTTTTTTAAATGTTTTATTTACGTATTTTTTATAAACATCAATTACTACTCAGGTTACTCAATTATGTTCTGTGGCTACATTATTTATGTTAATCGAATGCAAAATAATTGCTACAGGTTACAGGTAATAAATTCATTCGAAATGTTATGTGAAAGTGATTAAAAATACGATTGTAAATATTGTCACTAAATGAATCTATAAAACTAAACTTCTGTATTAGATAGATATAAAATAATACAAATTGAATCTACATTATAGGTACATATACGCAGTATTCAGTGCCCATTTGTTTATGTCGTACATAATTTATTTGCTTTCTTACTAAACGCTTAGATCTTTTTACTCGCCGACAGATGGCGCAATAAGAATCTTAAAAACATTTTATTCCCAGCGTAAGCCGAATTCTAAAACCTTTCTGAAACTTTCTCCCGCGTCGTTTTTTAAGGGTTAATTAAATTACTTCGGATAATTCCAATACAAATTTGATTGTCATAGTACTTAATGTTTAAATAATTTGGGTGGGGCAGATGTTTTGCAGAACTGAAAATTTCTTTTCTTCTTTTTCTTCCTTTATTAAAAAAACTTTATATATTTTAATATACATAAATGTATTTTCATACCCAATATTTTATATCGCATTCTAGTGCAAGTGATTTAATATTATTAATATTGCAAGTATTAGATACTGCATAATTTGAAGTTTCATAAATCGGATATAATATTCACAAATACGAATTTGAAATTTTAATAAAATACAATGTATACATACATTGTAGGAAACTTATTACAGGAAGTAAATTTAATTCACTTAAATAAAACAAATTGAATAATTATAAAACATTTAGGTAATACTTTGGTGTTACAAATTTTCTATTTTCGAACTAGGTAAACTACGTTAAAATATTAGATACTTTTAAGAAAACTACTAACTACTTGGTAAGAAAAAATAATTGCTAATACTTTTTATGTCATTGACTAAATACCTATCTATACCTATAAAGTTAGCAACAGTTAAAAGTTGTTTAAGTAAAAGAACTTCGACAGCACTCATTGACTGAGCTGACCTTAATTAGAAATACTAGGTCATAGTCTTGAAATAATTGCCATCCGTTCCTAATTCGTCTGCAAATTTTAGATTAGTCAGACGTGCGGAATAGGCTGAAACCGGAATTAGAAAATTCCATTATATACAAACATAGTACGTACATACACACATAAATATATAGTATATATAATTTTACGTGATAGAGCCATACCTACGCCATACTCTCATAGAATACCAGCGTAAAATAACAGCTCGACGCTGCTATTTTATATGGTAAGTGCAGTGAAACCGAGGCTCTTATTACTGGAAAGGAAGCATTAGTGGTTTTTTTATTAGATTCTCGGGTATCATTAAGTATTTGGTGGACTGTGTGCTCGTTTGTCAACCTTTTCCTATAAAAAAACTATATTTATTATAAAAACACATTTAAACGGGTCAGGCTAATAATAAGAACGTGTTTTAAAAAAGAAAATTATAAAATAAATTGTTCCAATTTTGAAGTATTTAGCTTATGGAATGAATAAAGAGTGGATCTCATCGATATCTTTGTTCTGAATGTGACTGTTTGAAATTAGCGGTCTCGTGTTACTGAATAAGTTGGTTTTTAATTTAAAAATAAAAAGAAACTCGTTCATTAACGCGAACAGTAGGTATGCGAAGAGTTTTAAAATATCCACAAAAATTAAATCAACTCTAAGGATGTAAGTTATAAATCATAGGTATGACGTACATAAAAGTTGGAATAATTTATTGACCTTAACTTACGTATAATAAAAAAGACTAGAGGAATGCACAAAGCGCAACGGACAAGTAAGCTAAAGTGGCAACGCGCTGGCCATAAAGCTCTAAAACCGACAATCGGTGGGGAATAAAGGTTCTCGGGTGGCAGCCCCGTACCAGCGATTGAAGTTAAGGGCAGCCCCCCGCTAGATGGAGTGACGACCTGGTAAGAGATGCAGAAAGTCGATATATGCGAGTAGCTCAGGGCCGTGATTTGCAACATTTGGGTGAGGCCCATATTCTGCTGTGGACTTATGATGGGATGAGATGATGATGATGATGCTATATAACATATTAAATCTTATTATTTATTTCAGTTTAATTCACAGCACTTTGATATACTTACCTAAAACTTTGGCTAAATACAAAATGACTTTAAGGACTGTCACATGTTTTTATATTTTATTTCTATTCAAAAGAATTTAAAGAAATTTTATGTAGTATGTAGGTCTCTTGTTCTGCAAAAAGTATTGCCAAGGTAGGTTTACAATTTATTATATTTTTTTTATAGGATAGTATGACAAACGAGCACACAGTCCACGTGATAGTAAGTGGTTGCTGCGGCCTATAGACATCTACATCTAACAAAATACAGATGCGTTGTCAGACGTGAGGACTGAGATGGTATACTTCGTTTCCAGTAAAAAGGGTCTCCAGTTCTCTACACTCACCATACGAAACACAGCAGCATTAAGCAACTATTTCACGCTGGTATTCTGTGAGAGCGTGGTCCTTCCCCAGTCGAGCCGACCCATTCGTGCTACAACTATACTACCTACTAATATAACTGCAGCATGACTCTACCACGTACCTATAAATTTATTTTATTTATTATTAAATTTTACATGTAAGGTATCAATTTTTTTATTGTTAATTAACATTTTTTTAAAGTTTGCAGTTATTTTTGTAATTTGTCTAATCTGAGGGCGCTTTTATTCCATGGCATGTTAAAATACTATATTTTAATAAGCATTTCAGTAATACCAATGTAAAACGAATATACTATTTACTAATACGAATGATCTATAACATTAAATGTATTTGATATTACTGTAACATAATTTGGAACGATTTTTTAAATATCTGGATAAAATTATGTAGGTGTTATGCATATTGGTATAGAATCAGGCATCTATTTTAACATATTTTTGTCCATATTTTTAACATGAACTTAATACACAATCCTCTTAAGTAAGAGGGTAACGCTTTATGTACCTAGGTACATAAAACACCAGTACTTCGATCAATAGTAGATAAATATAGTTTAAAGAACCGTATAAAATTCCAAATTATTCCTTTCATACGAAAATTTTTCGAGTGATCTTGTACAAGAATCAAAACCGCGTGTCCGCGGAAATATTCGCAAAGAACTTTCGAAGTCAACGAGAAGAAACTTGTTAGCGTTCGCGAAAAGCACGGTGCATGAGAGACGAGAGCGGCGACGGCGGCCGCGTAGAGCGTAGACAACGGCGGAGGGCCAGGCCCGCCACAAAAGATATCGCGAGACCTAACGAGCTCAATTGATGAACGAACGGAAACGTGTCCAATTAGAAGGAGGCGGCGAGCGTCGCCCCCGCGCGCCGCGTTAACCAGATTAGCGGAGCGGAGAGCGAGGTGGGGCGCGGCGGACACCTCGGCGCGCGGGAAAAACAACGCGCGGCGCCGGCCCCGCCCCGCGGGGCGCTGCGGGGCGCCGCGCGCGCCATTGGCCGGGCGGGAGGGTGTCGCTGCCGGCGCCGCCGCCGCCGCCGCAGCCGCCGGCCAGTCGTTTGACGCCTGCCGCGCGAGCGGCCGCACCGACCGTCGCGAGTGTCGCTGTCGTAGTGCGCGATCGAGCCGCCGCGAGCCGCCGGCCGGCGCGGCATGGACCTTGCATGAGCGGCCGCCCGCGCGACCGCTGGAGCCGACGGGCACGCCGGCCGTGGAGCGCGCGCCGTGGGTCCCGGGCGGCGCGGGCATGCGCTTCGAGGGCGCCGAGCGGCGCGACGCCGTGGCCTTCCACCCGCTGCTGGCGCCGCGCCCCAGCGACTTCTCGGTGTCGGCGCTGCTGACGGCGGGCGCGCTGCCGCCGCCGCCCTACCTGCCAGCGGCACTGGCGGCCGCCGCCGCGCTGTCCGCGCCCTGTCCGCTGCTCAAGCCGCCACCGCCGCCCTATGCGCCACTGCCTCCCGACGACGACGGCGTCGTCGACGACCCCAAGGTCACCCTCGAGGGCAAGGACCTATGGGAGAAGTTCCACAAGCTCGGCACCGAGATGGTGATCACCAAGAGTGGCAGGTCAGTACGGCCCCCGTTGCTCGTTGCCCGCGCTGTGCGATACCCACGTGATACAAGTGCTGTGTGTGACTTCTCTCGTATAAGCCCATTGTAAGTTGCGTTAGTTAGAGACACGTATCGGTAAGTAAAGTTAGAAATATGTTTATCGAATCGAACTAAGTAATTTTTGTTTTAAATGTACACTATTTATATTAGGTAAGTAGTGCTACACGTTAACTCTACATGAGCTCTACATTGGGGTATATTAATGTATGTTATACTTAGTGATGAATCTGATAACGATAATCTACAGAGATAATACGTATTATTTAAGTCATATTTGTTACAAAATAGACCGGTTAAACCGGTCCACATTACGTGGTCTGGAAACGGTAACACGTAATAGAGTCTAAACGGTTATAAATCTAGTTTCCACAATGCTTCTCCATTAATAACGAGAATACACGTTGATAAAATATTATTTCAAGTTATTTTATGTTTTTAGATGCATTATTTTTTATATATATTTTTTACAATTATTTTAATGTCATCTTAAAGTTTAGTAGAGCTTTTTCAGAATTTCTTGAATTTATTTTCTAAAATAAAATATAGTTATGTTTAAAATTAAGCCTTTTCTACCAAATAACATTAAAATTCATGCCTATTACAAGATAAAGATAATTGCATTTTCTTTTTTATTTGTTTAATGGGGATTTTTAAACGACGCTAGAAGGGGTTGCGCGAGACATAGGCACATTTTTTCATCATAACCACGCACCCGACGGCAAATGACGTGCAATTAATTGCGCTGCAGATGATTTTACCTTAATTAACGTTGTAAAAGAAGACGTTATGTGTTAACAAATATTTAAAACGAATAAAGATAATTAAAACTGTGCGAGATTTTTACAATAACCACAAATTCAAGTATAAAGACAACTACTTTGCGTTCCAAAATGAACAGTTTTTGAAACTACAAAGTAGTTTAGTGTGAAATTAAGTTTATATCCATTTTTTATAATAAATTTAAAAAAAATATTGATTATTTATTTTTAAATACTTATTTTTATTTAATTATTAACCCCCACTATATATAGTGACGACCTGGTAAGGCATGCAGGAAGTTGATTGATTTAGGTGGCTCAGGACCGTGCTTTGTAAGTTCAACAGCGGACTTGTGAAGGGCTGTAATGATGATGATGATGATGATGATTTACTTATTTTAACTCAATTGATATACTTTAAAAAAATTTAAAAACTAGCTATGTAGTATTTAAAAACTTTTTAAGTTAAGGGATTTAATCTTTTCAATCAAAATCACGTATTTTTATTTCGAAAAATGTAATAAGTTTCCTTTAACTGAAAGTAGATATATAAATAGAAATGGGATATCACATTATTTAACCATATATTTTTGTTTACAACAACTATTTTCAAAGCTGCGATGGTACATCAAAGTTTTACGAGCAGATAGTAGGTACCACTCCATTTGTATCTCACATGTAATAAACACTGGTATCACCACGCACGTACACAATAACAAATATCTATAGATACCTAATAGACAGCTCAATATGAAATAAAGCTGTCACCAGCTCACATTGATGGGTACAAATAAAAAATATTAATTTATAACTTATAGAATTGTTAGCAATCGGTAATTCTTTTATAAAAATTAAAGAACGGTTATAACGATTAACGAGGTAAATAATAAATTATATAGATGATATTATGTTTTACAAAATAAGGAAATTACAGTTGCAACCACTAGCTTTATTATTATAAAAACGCATTTTTTTTTAAATAGAATAAGGGTAACAACCGAGCACACAGTCCACCTGATGATAAGTGGATGCTGTGGCCCATAGAAATCGTTATTTTATTATCAATTAAGAATCAAATGCTGATGCGTTGTCACAGCTGAGAACTGAGATGGAATGCCGCGTTTCTAGAACAAAGGGTCTCCCTGCTATTTTACGCTGGTATTCTGTAAGAGCGTGGTCCTTACCGGAGTCGACCCATTCGCGCTACAACCATAATATAGCTGACGTGTAGCTCTACCACGTATATAAACATGTGACATATTATAGTATATTTTTTAAAGTTATTATAGTAACAAGAATAACAAGGCAGTAACACGGTGGACTAAAAACCATCTTTGAAATGTAATGAATCCTGTGCCAGCAGTGCTCTACACATACACTTACTTTTAACCAGTACATAGTACGTAGTATTTTTAATAGTACCTACTCCATATTGGAGTGGCCACCTTTTTTTTTTGAACAAATATAGTATTTTTTCCCAAAACGGATGCAAAAATATAGTCCTTTTGAGAAATTCCGGAGTAAAAATAGTTCACATTTATTTTCAATCTTTATGTCTATATGTATTCAATCAAATATTAATGTATTTTCAACATAGGTACAATTTTTATTGCTCTTTTCTTTGGTCTTCAATGATCTAACCACCTTACCTTACCTTCAAAATAATATAAATAAATAATATAATAAATAGGAGTATGAGCAATTTGGATTGATTTTAAAATAAATTAACAATTAATTTTTAATTAAATTGCTACATGCTCTTTTTCTTCTTCTTTCTATTTTACATTCATGATGAAAAATATTATGTCTGTAAAATACACTTGTTTCAGGCTTCCAATCATAGTTAATATAACAAAGAGACAGTTGAATTAGCGATATAAATATAGTATTTTTCGTACTATATCATTTTTCTATAATATGTAGTACAATTGAGTGAAATGTAGCACGATACTATATATCATAGTACGGATGGCAACCCTACTCCATATTGTCCCGCGGGTTTCGTAAGAAGTGACGGACAGAAACAAACCTGGACACCTGGAAGAAACAAACATTTTCAGCAGCGTCTACCCAATAACATCTAGAAAATAAAGAACTGCTGTTGGCCACCCGCCTGCCAGGCGCAGTAGCCATGGCAAATATCTCCCCTATGTGGCAATATATGGGGGAGGCCTAGGTACAGCTGCGGCCATTTGATAGACTGCAATGATTATAAAGGCTGCTTTACTTTATACCAGTAGTTTGAAGATTCGTTTATTTTAATTTATTTTAATACAGATAGCAACAGCCTTCATCCTGTAATTCATTATTTTCTCATAATACTTAGTTATATTAGATGATACAATAATTTATGCACAAACAACCAGTTTAAAAGTAATCACTTGTGAAAACATATCTACTCGTATTATAGTGCCACGCGTCTGTTTGTTTACATTCGGAAACTTTATGTAAGTATGAAATAAGCCAGAAAAATAAAAATTATTCCATAAGTCGTGGCCGAACTATCCATTCACGCGGCGAACACTAAACAATGTTTATTCTGATAAATATAATAGAGTCAAACATGTCTACGATGTTTGTCCAATATACAAAATTAACTTGAATATGTATTCGGCGATATAAACATTTAAGGGGTAACAAGGGCAAATTTTCGAGCGTAACACTCAAACATCAAAGCGAGAGAACTTTTTTAAAAGCAAGAAAACTGTGAAGAGCTGAAGGAAATCTGCTAGAAGGGTTTTTGCGAGGCGCCAGGTGACTACCCTGAAAAAACCTTTGTAAACGTTTTTGTTTTTTGTTTCAAAACTTTTGTCCTCAAACGTTCACTTGTTTTGTTCATTTGCAGATGGGGAAATTGTGTGTTTTACTTTAATTTACGCTTAAATTGCGTGATGAAATTCTTATAAAAGTTGTGTAATTTAGTAACTTACTACTAACAAGAATATAAGATTGTGTAGAATATTGTTTGCTTTACTAATGTATTTTTGCAATACAGTGTTACTATACAATTTTAATAGATGAATGGAAACGAACACAATTATATAATTTTGATGAGTTTTTAGGCATATCTTATAGTATTTTTAACACGGTGAAATGGAATGAAATGAAATTAATGATTTTTATTGAATATAGATTAATGTATAATACTTATTGAAAGTCATTTTTTATTTACAACTGGTTCGCAAAAAAACCTCTGTCCTGTGAAGAACCAGGGATCACTTTCTTGCTCTATTGCCTCATTGCATCCGATATTGATTTTATATCGTAATATCTCTATTACGATATAAAATAAATAACGTCCGAACGCAGTATACGTGACACATTGACAATTACAATACGTATATTCATATGAAAGCACTAAAAAAGTTGAAAGAAGTATTTATAATAAAGACAGAATTCGAACTGACTACTCCGCACAATGTTATACCACCGTTGAATCACGTGGTTAAACTATCGTGAAGCCTTATACGCCAAATTTTAGCAAAGCTATTTAGTTCATATGAGGTAGAGACACGCTGCAGTTATATTATGCTTGTAGCACGAATGGGTCGGCTCGACCGGGGAAGGACCACGCTCTCACAGAATACCGGCGTAAAATAGCAGCCTAATACTGCTGTGTTTCGTATGGTGAGTGTAGAGATCCGGAGACCCTTTTTTACTGGAAACGAGATATTCCATCTAAGTTCTCAGGAGTGAATAAATGTAGCTGTCTATGGGCCACAGCGTTTACTTACCATCAGGTAGACTGTGCGGCCGTTTGTCATCCTTATTTCATAAACAAAACTGTTACTCTTCAAAATAATTTTACTATCTCCTAGAAGTTATTCCTTTACCGCTTAACACGTTGTAAATCGGCACTTAAAACTGCAATTATCAATTTTTTGGTGCCGGCGGTGATTGAATTCATTTCGCTCGCGCTTGGATTCATTAACATTTGCACAATAGAGCCTTTCACAATATGTTCGCACGTGATGTCGAATGTAATTTGACATTTATCATAGCCGCTTTACTAATAAATAATTACTATGATTACTATACTTTTCAAAGCGTGGTTGTCACATAAACATCCGTTACCTATATTCAAGAAACGGTTTGTTCTTCGTTACGTTTCGTTCTATTAAAAATGAAACATGTGTTAAAACCGCTTTTATTACATATTATTCGTCTGACAATTTAGGATGACTTAATATAAAAAAAAAAAACTTTAACTAGTCGTAAGTTGTTGCCGTTTAGTTGCGCTGACAACGACTTTTTGTTGTAGGTATAAATATCTCTAGCATATATTTACGTTTATCGATTTATTAAGTTTTTAATACTTCACATTCATATTGCAATCCAGATTAAACGAAATCTAACTATGACATTGGGACGTCAAACATCTCAGTCCCCCCCGTGACCATGGGTGCTGTAAAGCACCCGAAACGTCGGGATAATAATAAAAATAAATTAAAGTAATTAAACGCGATAAAATCCGTAAATAATAG
This sequence comes from Parnassius apollo, assembly GCA_907164705.1. NCBI lineage: Eukaryota > Metazoa > Arthropoda > Insecta > Lepidoptera > Papilionidae > Parnassius > Parnassius apollo. Next base: position 15,177,152 of record CAJQZP010001449.1, on the reverse strand, counting down.
TTTTATTCAATGTGTAGTGTTCGCGTAAATTTAAGAAATCATTAAACGAAATCCTTAATTTTACTAAGTCATAGACAACTTGACTTTATGGAGAACTTTCAATAAGCCTCCCTAGTGGGTACGTAAGAATATTAAATTCAGGTATACATATTGTAAGTGCTTATTTTACGGACATCAAACTAGTTATGGTTTCAAGTGCAGTGCCGTAAACAGCGTCGTTAAAATCTAGCATCCAATTCATTTAGTCTTGGGGATGTCGTAATAAGCGACTATATGAGATATGTTATAAAGATTTAATAGCTACAGAACTGTTAGAAAAATGCAATAGTCGACAGGTAGTAGCATAATATTTTAATATACAACAACAGTAAAATACTTAGATTGCGACGGGAAACTGTGTCAAAGGCGTGAAACTTCTGGAAGGGTTGATAATTGCATCAATCAATCAAATTACTACTTTAATAAGTTGTTTAGCTGTGGATTTTAAAACGATATATAACCATGCCTAAAACAATTTGGACATTATTTTTTGCGATGATCAAAAAGGTTAAAGAGTAAAATTAAAGAGTAGGTTTCCAATGAGTCCACAAAATTAATATATTTGTTGTTTCTAATTATATTAAAAAAAAAAACACAAATCGCTATATTACAAGATAATGAGAGTTGTCAGATAGACTACTGAATTAAATATATGAATGAAATATTTTTTCAGATAAAATAAACATACTACGCACTTGGGTACAGATAATTACGGGTTTGATAATTTACAGTACCTATGTATTTTATTTATTTGTCTTTATCGTTCACACTTTAAGCAAAGTGTTACAATGGATGGTAATTAGACCAGGCGTTAACTTAATAAAACATAGTTTATCGTGTAATCGTGAAGATGTTTTATGTAAATAACTTGTACATAGACAAACGTACAGTCGAGGTAGCTTAGGGGCTTATTTAGTGTTCGCTGTAAATTTCACAGTACGCGAGCAACATGGGTTGGATCCCCGTCAACATAAAATTGTCAATTGCAATTGAAGTGCTAATTTGTGAGTGAAGGCAACCTGCATGTCCGAATAATAAACAAAATTTGGAAGACTTGTGAAGTTCTCCAACACACATTGCCCAGCAGTAGGACGTATATAGGCTGTAACTTTAACTTTTAAATTTAACATGACCAAATATACAGATCCGGAAGTAATATTCGTATGTTTTTTTTATTTTATTGATAGATCCACCAACGGAATAACATGTTGTTTTGAAAAAAAAATGTGACAATAGGCTTAGGAACTAAGATTTACATGTTTTCATTTAAAGGTAGTTACAACATGTTTGAAAAAGACGATAACTGTACGATAACTTAATAATTGTTACAAGTACGAGTAAAATACTAATATAAAACAAACAAAAACAATTAGACAATACGAAATATATGAAAATTAAAAATATATAAAAATAACAACATTTATATCGAGTGTATATAAAGTTATGGTATTATTTTTACTTTGAGTTATTAAATAGATTGACAATTTTGGCTCTAAAAAATTTTATACTATCGCTAAATAAGTCAATAGTATTATCTTTAAGGACACATTCGTTATACAATCTGTAATTCTCGGTATAAGAGAGTGATGACCAAGATTAGTTTTATACAATTTGTGTTTGAGTAAGGAAATCGAAAAACGCCCCACACGGCAGGGAACTTTGAACAATATTTGTGATAGTAATTCTGCAGAATCTATAGTGTAGTATAGTATATATTTGTAAGCTTGTACAAAAAAACTAAATCATGTAGTTTAAGTCTGTCCGATAGTGAGTTTAATTTTAGTTTTAGGAGACGAGTGGAATATGATTCCATATGATTACCGCTAGAACAATATTGAGTGAATCGTCTTTGAATGCTTTCTATACGATCTTTGTGTATTTGATAATTACGGCTCCATATGATGGTGCCGTACTCTAATTTACTTCTAATTAAGGAAGTGTAAAGAAGTTTTTTTGTTTTCATTTTTTTTAAACATTTTGAATTCCTATATAAAAACCCGTGCATTTTGCGTGCCGATCTACAAATATTTTCAATGTGAATATTAAGTCTTAATTTAGCATCAGTTGTAATTTCTAAGTCTCGGATGGATTCAAGCTTCTGAAGTGGAAAAATGTTCGATGAAGAAGAGATTGGTCAACAAGAGATTGGTCAACAGCACCTTCCTGATAACATCTCAAATAATTATAAAAAACTACGGTCCCCATCCTCCCCCTATAAGACAATGTATGGGGATGGGCTATGATTGGCACTGGACTTTTGATGGGCTGTAATGCAGTAATGATAATGAACACAAACACTATGCTGTGCGGTATCCGAACCCGGTCCCAGCAGCAAACGCTTGGCTACTGTGTTTCCGGGATAAAAATAGTACGTACATTAATAACTTACCTAAGTACACGGGAGTCGTGGTAGGTCAGACGGTTAGCGCTCGCTGTAAATTTCACAGTATACAAGCAACCCGGGTTCGATCCCCGCCGGCACAAATGAAATTGTTAATTGCAATTTTAAGTGCTGATTTATCACGTGCTCGGTGGTGAAGGAAAACATCGTGAGGAAACCTGCATGTCTGAGGAATAGGAAAAAAATATTTCGAAGACATGTAAAGTTCGCCAACGCGCATTGGGGCAGCGCAGCGGATGCTTCCTTGCCCCAAAACCCTCTCAGAAATGAGGAGAGGCCTGTGCCCAGCAATGGGACGTATATAGGCTGTAACTTTACTTTTACTTTTACCGTGCGCTTTGGTGCCGCAGAAGAAACAATTGTAGAAATATCGTTTTAAATGTGGAAGAATTATATTTTTTATAATTAATGTATCATTGAAGTTGAATGATATATAACTTTCAAATCAACTCGACGGTACGATACGCGCGCCACCTGCTGTACTCGTTAGTTAATTGTACTATGCCTATATGTCTCGCGCAAGTGCCAGCAGTGAGTTGAGAAAGTTTTACCACAACCTGATGAACGGTATGTCAGCGCATAAAATACGAACAAAAACGTTATTTTTATATATTAGATAATGATAATAATCATCATCATCGTTACAGCCTTTCAAAAGTTCACTCCTGAACTTATACCTCCCCCAGGAATGCCACAAAGCATGGTCCTGAGCCACCTGCATCCATCGTCATCCTTCACCTCTTATCATGTCGTCTCTCCATCTAGTTCGGGTCGGAGCTATACGGCCGGCCCATTGCCACTTCAGCTTAAGAAAATAATAAAATTAATTTAAAAAAAAACCAGCTGACCCGGTAGACGTTGTTCTTTGTCCCTTTCTGGTCGGTGGCGTGATAAGTTTCGCTCACTAAAATATACAAAAATTCAACAACAGCGCTTACTATCTAGCGAAGTGTTTGGTGTTTTCTTTACAGTAGTTACGTTTGCAGTGAGAAACATCCAACACGTAGTGTTTTAAAACAAATCGCATAAAATAAATCACACAACATATTTTGTTGATGGTGGCCTTCGCACTCACAAAAACTGTGTAAAATTTTCAACAGATATTCAAAGTTATCTATCAACATGACAATATTATATTGCTACAAATTTGTTTTCAAACATTTTGTTTCTGTAGTTATAAAGATATGATATAGTTAAAATATGTAACATACAATAAACTGTCAAACTTATTACACTACAACATGGTCTTTGACTATGCAAACGCTTTTTGATACATTGACAGAAAACAGTGTTTAAAACATGTTTCTTTTTGTGAAAATCGCGTCAGTGCAAACTCACGGTTATTGGCACTAAACCAACATTATATTGTGAATATGTTATCATTTCACACAATTTGTAGATTACTTGACTACAGCGCCACATATCCGATTGTAACGTATCTGTGAACAATTGTAATGACAATACAAATATATTATGTGAATATCTCGTTATCATCATTATCGGTATCATCGGATATTTTAATTAATTTTTTTATTATTTTTAATTTTAATCGAATAATTTAAGCCCATAACAAGTCCACTACTGAACATAGGCTTACCCCAAGAAGTGCGACAATGAACGACCCTGAGCCACCTGCGTGACCATCGACTTCTGTATTTCGGCCACCCTACACTTCGCATACCGCGGTAATGGTTGGGGCCGTCTAGGATATGATCACAAACTGCAGACTTCCCGGAACGTTGATGCTTCACATCAGCTATATGTTCTTTTATAATAATCAATAAAATTAAAACTAAACCCAAGCATACCACTGCAAGACCTCAGGACATAGTCAGTTCATTTTGCATAGATCGGACCATAAACAATAATTAAAAAAGCTGAAGGTACTCCGGGTTTAACAATGACATCGGGACGTCAGTCATCTCAGTCCCCCGTGACCATGGGTGCTGGAAAACGCCCGAAACGTCGGGAATTAAAAATAAAAAGTAAAAATAAACGCGATAAAATCCGTAAAAGTAGTTTTAATCATGTGCAATGTTCGCGTAAATATAAGAAATCATTATCAGAGTATAATTAATTAAAGGATATGAGGAATTTCAGCTTAGTGATGGCAATGTTGGAAGAGTCTTTTGTTTGATTTTTTATTTATTTTATTTATATTTAGACATATTTAAAAGTAAGTAGAGGCATACGGAAAAGCATGGAAATAGCAAATGTCCATGGTTACAGTACCCACTTATCATTAAATACTACAATACTATGAAAATAGCATGAAAAATCCCTCTCAGAAAGTGGATGCCCTTGCCCAGTAGTAGAACTTAATATAGGCAGTAGGTATCTTAATTTTTTAAGTGTAAATTATTAATGGTAATGAATAGCCTTAGCTATATTCTGTAAAGGGTTTGAATGTTTTAAATCTGGCTAACTAATTTACTGTCCTTTGCGCATATTTTCATTTAATTTATCTTGTATGTTGTTACAACAATGTTATCTTAACTGGTGGCGTTATGCAGCAACAATTTTTTTCGGCTTACATACGTACATAGAACATGCTATGGTAATATAGAGCTATTACAAATACTCGTAGAGCATGACTACGCGCTGTTTAAAATCTGTTATCATCTTTATGTATGGTAATTCTTTCAAAAATACGTTAAACTTTACATTTTTTTATTTATATCTGAAATTTATACCTGAAGAACAACGTAGTCTAGCAGCTATATAAGGAAGCGATACGAATGGGTCAGCCTGACCAGAAAGGTAACGCGCTCACGGAGTACCGACATAAAATAGCAATATATTGCTGCTGAGTTTCGTCGGCTTAGTGATCTAAATTAAATTATTTTAATACTGAAAACGAATTTCGATTCTTAATTCAAGATAGATGTGTTTTTGGGCCACAGCATTAACATACTATTAGGTGGTCTATGTGCTCATTTATCACCTTTGCCCTTATAAAAAAGTATCTTTTTAAATTAATGTGTTCTTTTTTCGCAAAGTTTTAGGAGATTACACCCTATTTGGTATATCGTCGTTGCGCGTGCAAAACCGCGGAAGAGCAGTTTGTAAATACCGCGTATCTACATTTTTAGAATTTTACAGGAAGAAGAAAAAACTTAATAACTTGGTAATTTATAATTATATTACCGACTGAACTTTATAGCAGCTTCTTTGTTACTTATTTTATAGAAATTTAACGTAAATGTACTAGAAACTTGTTTAGATTTCGTGTAAAGTCACTTACGCGGTTTTGTACCAGCAAATTACATTTAAATACTATACTTTTAGGAGATACGCGGGCTTAAAATAAAATACATATTATATTATTAATTTGAACTTATTATGATATATTATAGTAGAAAAAAACATACAAAATTAAACATCTTCTTAGAAAAAAAAAACAATAACTCTTACTCTAGATATCAATTTAATCACACAATCCCTGAATTTCTCTAATTACAATAAAACAATTACGTTCACTTAATTAGGAATAATAAACTAATCAGCCTCCTCGATCTTCTAAAATCCCAGCATTTCAATCTTTGTTAATTAGTTTCTTGGACGATTACGATTTTTTTTTATTAAAAGCTTTAACAATTAAATATGGCAATCATTACACCTGGATGCTCTTATATTCTTATTATCTTAGACGTAGAAGTACTTCTATTATCTTAGTTCTTAAACTCTCATTAAAACGATTAATAATCACAGCATTTAAGATCTTGGTTATTAGGAATATTGTTTAAAAGGTAAATTATCATAAAAACTATGACAGTCTTTAGGTATGACACTCTTCAATTCCTGTAGGTGATCATACTTTGTTTTGGATATTGTTTGTCTGGATTCATAAAATGGACCTACGCAATCAATTAAAGAGTCAGATAATATCTTTTTTGGTCTCCTAGGTAAAGGAACAAAATCGTCTACAAAGTGGAGTTTAAAATCAATTGTCCCACTAGGACTGTATCTTAGGGCCCTTACGTCCATGACGACACGATCACCCGCCCCACGACCAGGTCTTATTGAATCATAAATGAGGTGATCTTTATGAGTTTTTAAAAAAATGTATGATCAGGAGTAATAACCTGGTAAGGACTCGGCACTTTTCTGGCCTCCTTCGTGATTGTTGCGTATTGTGAGGGTAGAAATATTTCTCGATTTTTCAATTTTCTTTCGATCACCGAGTGCACCGAATCGACTTCCATCTGAGTGTGGCCCTTTTCCAAGTATTTTTGAGTTATAACTATGTTCTTGGCCATGGCCAAACGCAACAACGCATTCGACACAATATTATTCCTATTCTGGGCTGTGCAGCCATCTGTGAACAATACTACATCCTTTGGATCATTTTCCAGTAATTTAGTTAAATAATCTACAAGAAATGATGCGTATGTAGTAGCTTTTAAGTCGCATGCCGTCTCGTCGAACCAGTAACACGCGACTCCATTAGTTCCCAGGTTGTAAATTGTAAAGTTGTGGACGGCAAGTTTTGTCTTAAAATATAGTGCACTGGCGTTGAGTGAAGGACACAATTTGACTGCTTGAAGATCTGCTGTTAATGCATGTATCGTCCCTTTCCGTGCTGCTTCTTTGTCAAGGGTTTTTTCAATTCTAGCTAAGTCTTTTAGCTCAATATGTTTTATATACTGCTCATCTGACATGTTACCTGCTTTGTGAGCGCAGCACTGGTCGCATGCGTCTTTCTTTGGTTGAAATAGACTGATGTTCTCTTCGAATAAAACCCCTTCAAATACCTTCCTAGAGGCCACAGGTTCATTTCGCGAAACTGAGTAGTCTACATATAGACGATACAATTGTGATTTTGTTTGTATGATGGGTTCTAAATATAGCTTTGAAGTAGATTGTCTACAGTAATGAGACGGTAGTTTCGGTAGCGCCATCAAGTATTTTCTGGCTGATTCTTTTTTTGTTTCTGTGGCTACTACAGCACTTGGTTCAGATTCATTGTCGATAGTCGTCTTCTCTCCTAGCCAATATCGAACTGTCTATTCTTTTATGCCCAATGTTTCCAAAAATGTTTTAAGCAAACTCTTTCCTTTTTATCGTTTACTTTTAAATAGTAAACTTTGGTGTCACTGCGCCTTGAATTTGAGTTCTTAGTTTTTCTAGTTGTAGGTGTCTTATCCACCATTGAAGCTATATACATTTTCTTTTCATGCCAACTCATTTTCCAATAGGTTTTAAAAATTTCTGACCGCACTTCTTCTGTTAGCTTTGGGCAATACATAGCTTTACCACTGAAACATCTCTTCGACATACATATTGGACCCATTATTCTGGCGGGTTTAGGATCATTTTGAACGAATTTAGTGCCATCTTTTTTTAAATCCAATGTATTCCTCGCCCATCATCCTTTGCCGCTTATTTATTATTCTTTTCCAGTTATTAGGATTCCCTTTCCGCTTTCTTCCATTTTTCTTCGCCGTATTTTCTATTTCCCTTTCGGGAAACCACTCCGTATTTGCTGGTGATAGTGGCTTTAAATTTGTTATGTGTGAGAGGGCGACAAATGAAGGATCAGTGACTGAATCATCGGACGAAAATTCAAGGTAATTTTTATTAGGCTCCACTATAATAATGTTTACATCAATAGAAGTAATATTCTCATCTCTATTCTGTGTTGAAGTAGTATCCAATATTGTTGTAAGCGTAGTCAATTCGGATGTCAAATTTTGGTTCGGAGGTTCTTGCTCTAATTCCCCTGACAAAGGAACGGAAACTAGTTCTTGTTGCTGATTTTCTGCAGCAAGTTTATTTGCATAATATTGTTTATTCAATATTTCCTTCTTTTTTCGCAACAATATTTTTCGCCTTTCAAATAGATCTCTTAAAGTTACCACGTCATCGTTAATATCAACATTCTCTAAAAATAACTCTTCATTTTCTCCGTCCTCCATCATTATTCGGTTACTTCAAATTATTTGTATCTAAAAAAAACATAAATTTAATATAATGCAATACCGCGTAAATGATAAACACAACTAGTATAATGTAGTATCAATACCACTTAACTACGTGTTACAGGTTATTATTACTCACAATCATAAAAATACTAAAGAATTGTACTTAATTACTCTATTCAAGCATAAATACATTAAAAACTAAACACTATAAAGAATAAAAACGTACTTACGTGGTTATTATTCACTACAAAATAATTATTTTCGAGAGCACGCACTAATCGTGTTTCAATTTGTTCGCCCATTTCGTAAATACGCGGATTTGCAGCCAACTTCAAACGCAAGTACTGTTACGCGGTATTGTTTTGATTGAAATATGACGTTTCTTATTGGCTAATTCAAATTGTGTGAGAAGTAGTATAAGCGAATCAGCGCTAAGGGTCTGTAGCCGCGAAATTTCAATTTTGCACTTTTTGCTGTTACGCGGTATTTACAAACTGCTCTTCCGCGGTATTGCACGCGCAACGACGATATGTGGCAAATTCAGTGGATAAATACGATGAAGAATTAGTGACAGAAATTAACAGAAGACGTATTATCAACTAATATTTCGTTTGTTTAATCATCGTTACCGAGATTTCTAGCATCTAACCCGCATTAAGCTTTGTCCTGTGTAAGCCCCACTCTAGGTTTGCCTTTCTTATAGCCTACGTATGGGATGCGGGTCGTCCATTCTGTTTCTTATGCACACTTATTCACTCATTGATTGCGTGTTTGAAAAATAGCACAAAACAAGGAATGGAGCTTAGGCAGACTGCATGCATATTTAAGCATGATATACACCTTTTTGAAATTAAGTAGAGCAGTTAAACGATAAATTTACACTGATAAATTTACACTGTACACAGGTAAATTTACACTGATCTCCGCAGTTGACGTACGCACGCCTACAAACGCACACACACACACACACACACACACACACACACACACACACACACACACACACACACACACACACACACACACATGTGTGTGTGTACGCGCTCATATACACGCACGCACACTCGCACGCACGCACACGCACATGCAGTCTCTTTCGTTGAATGTACTTATCTAAGGGAGGGCGAGGTCCTTCTACAACAAGTACCTTTATGCTTAAAAGAAGTCCTCATACTTAATATATTAATTTAAGAATATGTAAACATCTAGATTGATAATCAATGTGCAGACGCGTCGTCACTTGGAGACTAAGACGGAACGCCTGGTTAAACTTATACATTATAACTTCTGATATTTTCACATTGAATAAAACTAATTTTACCGATTTTATGGCGTTTAAGTATCTCCTTTTTAAGCTTTTTTAATTACTTACGTTTTGAGCACTTTACAGCACCCATTGTCACGAGGTGAACTTATATTCAATTTTACTCGCCATACATGTTTCATGTAGTGATTTTGGAGAGTTCAGAGTCGGTACATTTACGTTAGCATCGCTCCTTCTCAACATCAGACTTCCTATACACAGTCTTAATTATCTCTATCAGGTAGGTATGCTATAAATTTGTTGGGAGAAAACGTTTAAACGAAAATATCGTCGTCATAATTATCATCATCATTACAGCCATTCAAGTCCACTGCTGAACATAGGCCTCCCCCAAGTAATGCCACAAAGCACAGTCCTGAGCTACCTGCATCTATCGACTTCCTGCATGTCTTACCAGGTCGTCACTCCATCTAGTGAAGGGCCGGCCTACACTTCGTCCACCGGTACGGGGCTGCTACTCGAGAAACTTTGTTCCCCATCGGTTGTCCGTGCTCTCAGTCGGCATCGGAGCTATTGGCTGGTCAATTGCCACGTTAACTTATTAATCCATTGGGCTATGTCGGTTACTCTAGTTCTACCGCGGATATCCTCATTTTGAGAGGTTGACAACGAAAATATCGAAAAGATATAGTCATAATATCTAATAGTGATTCAGGAGATATTATTAAAGCCTTCTAAAATTCCTTAACAAAAATACAGCAAAGATTACACTCGTCGTATGAAAAATGGTCCCTATTATAGAATACTATAATTCACAATAGAATGGCTGTCAACCTTATTTTATACGACGATAGGCGTCGCCGGGAGCACACATACAAGCAATAACGTTGTATTATCACTACTACAAACCCGATTCGCTGTATTGACAGACAGATTTTAATACATATTTATTTGTAAATAGCGTGCAATTTGGAATTTTCCAAATAAATGCATGGGAAATTTGGAAACGATTGTAAGGTCAAAACACATCACGTGTTAACGTTTATACGTGTGAATTGACGTGTTAGTGACATTTTTGTGGCTACACGGGCTTCGCCCACTCCACGTTCTATTATGTACGTATTATAGTATTTTATGGTACCTATCATACGATATAAATAAACTGTCAGTTTGTTACATAGAATAACATAATATAGAGTGTATGACCTGTCACATTTGATTTGGAACTCGTTATACTGTTTATCAATACCAGGAATATGACTGTATTACTAAATAATATATTTACCGTGATTAAAACTTTACTTAGTTAACTTATAAAGTTATTTAATCACTGTTGAATTATATGCTTTATTTTCCCACAATGTTTACATTTTAAATGACATGTTGGTCGCCTCTAATTAAGAAAAAAACCTTTGAAATGTATATGTAATAGGCGTTGTTGTGGTGTTGCCATTGAAAAAATTACAGACTAAATTGTACATAAGTATAAATTTAATAAATTGTCGCCTTGTCATGTCCATAGAATTATTCTATTAATAGAAATAACAGCGGTAATACGGTTCGACTTTAATCGAGGTATTGTGAAATAATTTATCCACACGTAATGTATTCGATATTCCCACTCGTACAAAAGGCGAAATTACACAGATTTTGTAATAACAGATTGATATTTATTGAGTTTGATTTTCTTTTTAGCGTGGGGGGTTACTACGGAGCATAGTACCTACAGTCCACTTTAACTTTTATTAACAGTTGCGTCGTTACCTATGAGGTCAACCCCACGTTACCAGAAAGAGGGATATCCAGTTTTCATCACTCACTATACGAAACACAACACCTGCTAATTCACGCTTATATTCACTGAAAACGTGGCCCTTCCCTGTTCGATTCGATCCATTTATGCTGCAGCTATGATACAGCTGCAGTGTGTCTTAACTATATTAATTTTGGCGGCAAAAGATGTCGATGATGTGTGCAGCGGTTAAAAAGTTATCAAGTTTTAAGAAAGGTTTTTTTTGCCTACCTAACATGTTATTAAGTCAAAAGTAATTAAAGAAAAATTTTCTTAAATACATTGTTCTCAAAACAATACATTATCCATTAAAGCCTATAAAAGTTCACTGTTGACTACCGCATAGATTTCTTCATAGGAGGGATTTTGCCACAGTTGCAATTCTTGGAAGGTAGGTTAGCAACCGCAGTTTGTTTTTGTGATAATTTTGTGTTGTTATCAGGAAGATGCTGCTGCTCACTATCTCCCGTTCCTTGTTCCATCTGCCACCTTACAACAGCCACGGGATGATACGACGTAGTGGATATTCCTAGACCACCACTACACGGTTAAAAACAATATGTTCATTTAATTGCACATAGGATAAAATCAAAGGTGTCTTATTGAAATGTTAAATGAACACGCATGAACGCACATATAAACTAGAAATAGCTAAGTACAGACACATAAGTTAAATAGACATCTAAAGGCAAGGCGGCGGACTGTTCCAGGTTTAAGATTTTTAACGTTTCTTTTGATCCACGTGCTCAACCCGTCAGCTCTGATATCTCAGTCAGCTAGAACTAATTTAGTGGACGGACTCGGTGATCGGCGGCCATTTTGTGGGCGCGGTCTGTAATACGATATGTAAACAAACTTGATAACGTCTTTACAACAGTGCTAGTCAAATAATATCGCTTGTATTGACGGTGCTAATATTAAAGTTTGGGTAAACAATATGAATTAGATACACATTCATCTGTTATTTTTCTATTAACTACAAAATTAGCGGCCTGCTGTTTACAGCGCTATTTATCAATTATCTATAGTTAACTATTAGTGGCTAATTTAAGCACGGCAATGTCATGAAACCAAAAATTAAAACAAAAGTAAAGTTAAACATACAGTAATCGAATTTAAGCTACTTTTTAGCATTTTTACAATATCAACTTACATTAAATATAACTTAAATATAAAATTGGGCGCTCTCTACATGACTTCACCATCACATTTTAACACAAAACAGTTTTACTAAACCAGACCATAGATGAACTCTATGACACAGTTGTTGTCAACGATGGTAGTCACTTATAGCAGAAAATAATATTCATTAATTCGTCACTGACTATCAAAAGGCTACCGCTGAATGTAGCTACTCTCATTGCATTTTGCCACAGTTGCCACGCTTGCCATACGGAAGTGCCACCACAGTTTTTTATAATTTTCAGTTGTTATCAAAAAGATGCCGCTGTCCGTTTCAAATTGCAGTCTCAGTCTGATGAGAGAGTTCTTTTATTCTGTTATTAGACCGCAAATAATATAAAGGGAATATTATTATGTTCCACCGTAATCTATCGCCTGCAGTGACTTATATTGAGTGTTAGTACTTATTTTTGATGAAAAAGAAAGTATTTGGAAAACATAAGAAATAATAAAAAAATCAAATTTTACTGATTATGGGAATTTAAAAAAAATATATTTCTGTAATGATTTTTTTTTCTTTTTTTAATTTTAACTTTTTAAATTTTTATCATTACACTAGATTTGTCAGACAAAAATCCTCGCAAATGAAACTATTCCTACTAAGGATGATTCACGAAGCTGTTGATATATATAATATATAATAAACTATCATAATTTTAATACAGAAGATGGATGGGCACTACTATCTGCTTGGGACTCTATAATTAATAAAATTAATCCAAACCCAAGCATACCACTGCTAGACTTCAAGATGCGGTAAGCGTAGATCAGTCCCAATATTAATATTCAAAACTGAAGGTAGTCGGGCTAACTATAACATCAGGATGTCAAATAACTCAGCCCCGCCCCCACACCCCACGTGACAATGGGTGAGCGCCTAGGAAGAAAAAAAAACAAAATTAAACGCGATAAAATAAGTTTTGTTAAAGTTAATTAATTCTCCTTTGTCATTTAAGTTACTAGATTTACGACATTTCAAAACATAATTATATTGTTAGCAGATTGCTTATTTATTCATACATTACAGACCTATCTACGTCTACCGCAAAACAGTCCTCCCTAATAGATTGCCTCATAGGCAGAACATTTGCCATTGTGATAAATTATTACGTGATATATTGAATATCAATTTAAGTATTCTCACAAAACAGTCTCATATTTGATGATAGTCACTCTGTCAGTTTCTACTCTGTCCATTTCGAAATAAATAAATATAAAATAAATAAACACTCACGCCTGTCACCCAGAGGGGTAGGCAGAGACTACGGACTTCCATTTGGCACGATCCTGACATACCTCTTTCGCCTCCTTTACATCCATATATCTACGCATACATGCTCGTCGGTTAAGGGTACTTCTAACGTGGCCCATTTTCAAAATATCGCCAATTTGGTCGATAAACTTTTTCCTAGGGCGTCCCTTCCCGACTCGGCCATTCACATCTGCCATATAAATTTGCTTTGTCACTCTTTCCTCATTCATTCTTTCTACGTGACCAAACCACCGAAGCATTCCTTTCTTAATCCTGGTCACAACATCATCTTGCATACCACATTTATTTCTTATCACGCAATTTCTCACCCTGTCATTCAGATTACACCCTAGCATATTCCTTAAAGAACGCATTTCTACAGCATTTATTCTACTTTCGTGCTTCTTCTGCCACACCCAGCTTTCACTACCATACATTAAAGTAGGGACTAACACAGCATTATGAATTACCATACGTGCCTGTTTTGACAAATTCTGGTTCTTCATAATAGAGTGTAGTGCCCCATTCAGGGAATGCAGCGAAATAAAGTACCTTGTTACTAAAATTTTATATTGTTTGTGTTTTTATTCCTTAAAACGTATTTCTTAATTATAACGTTAGGAAATAATATCCCTTTTCCATAACACAAGTATTAAGACGCCAACGGTACGCAAACGTGTGCGTAAAGCAAACGTTGGCGGGATACGTAACGCGTGTCCGTGCGTAAAATGCGCTTCTGCCGATCCGTCGGCGCGGTGCTGCCAGATAATTAATTGCATCTCAACATGCCACCATCTTGTACAAATTAAATGTTGCCATTACAAAGCATTAAAATTATTAAAGGTATACTCATACTATCACAGCTTCAAGGCAGGTCAGTTATTTATTTTATGAGCTTTTATTTGTTGCTGAAGCACGTTCCTAAAACGTCATTATTTGTTGACTACTTTAAGATGTATATATTAATTGTTTTACTGATAATAATAACCTGTAATTTAAGCACTGTTTCAATACTTCTACGAAAATGTCTTTAAGGAACTTGTGTGCATGTGCCATAAAAATGTGAACTCTAAATTCTCATCAAATTAAATAAAATTTATAAAAATTAAATTTAAATATTTCCACATAATCGCTAAATAACTTCTGGAGAAGATGCAAAGAGGTAGGGTATTGTATCAGAGATAAACAACCCCGTGTATAGGTATATCCCGTATTTGTTTATTTAACTTCTGACCTATTAGGCACAGTATACTCGAGTACACTTATGTTAAATAATATTATTAATTATAAGCCTTAGAGCCATTATGGTTGTAGCACGAATGGGTCAGCTCAATCAGTAAGAGTAAAATATCAGCTCAATGCTGCTGTATGTTGTATGGTGAGCTAGGAGAACCTTTTTTCCGAAAACGAGGCATTTTTTTTAGTCCTTAGTGGTGGCCACATCATCTACTTACCATCAACTTATTGTATAAAAATACCATATTTTATTTACTATACTTAAACTAGTAAACGGTGCCACTCAAGCTCTGCTGATCGACGTGCAAGGTTTGGTGCCTGACTGACTCATGGGGGTATTAATGTCGTGATATCATTTACTGGTGATGAAGAGGGATTACCAGTGCGAGGATAGCTTTGCACCGTAACTCGCTACGCATAGTGACGATTAAGGGAAAATTTACTAAGTAATATTTGCCAGTTGGCCCATTCTTGGTAAAACGATGGCCAACGTTAAACGTAAATAAAACAGTCGAGTGGAAGTCTCTGAGAAACAGTTTTTACGTTCCAGTAAACAGCTGAAGCAAAAACCTCATGCACATCTCAGACGTGTATATTGACTAAAATACTCGTACATTGTATTATAATCATTGCGTGTTGTAATGCTGCCAATGAAACCGTTTAGAAAGTGATCAAGGAATAACTACTGACGCAGGTCTACTGTTGTTAGAACAGTTCTTTATAACTGCATCCCAAAAATTGCGTTTAAATATTCTGCCAATTGTATTAAAGAGACAACAAAACCTTGACGACAGTCGCAATCCTTGACTCGAATCTCAGTCGCAACTTTGTCGGTATGTGTGGTATCACTTTAGCTCTGGTCGTGTTTCTATTGTCACCTGGCACAAACATTTCTACATCAGATGGAGTGGTTAAACACTATAAAATATGTATGTATATCTGGCGATCCGCCCGGCTTCGCACGGTCGATTTCTGGATCTCGACAACAGCGCCACCTACCGGGTCCAAATGTTCAAAATGTTGCCGTTTTTGGGTTTAGCGAGACAAATGGCCAGCAAGTGATTTTTATATATAGAAATTATATACGTGGTAGAGCCACACTGCAGCTATAATATGGTTGTAGCACGAATGGGTCGGCTCGACCCAAAAATGACCACGCTCTCTCAGAATATCAGCGTAAATAGCAGCTGAATGCTGCTGTTTCGTATGGTGAGTGTAGAGAACCGGAGAGAAATGTGGAGTATCTTAGTCCTCAGGAGTGACAACGCATCTGCATTTTGATTATTAATCGAGGTTGAATGTAGATGTCTATGGATCACAGCATCCACTTAGGTTAAAAAAAAAAGAAATTATGCTAAAAGTACTGAAAGATACTGCCAACCTACAAAAGATAATAGAACATACCATGTTATCTCCGAAGCATTGGCATAAAAAAATTGTTGCTTTAAATATGAGATGAATGAGCTCGCTATATATTCTAACTAAAGAAAATATGTAAGTACATGTATGCAAGTATCTCAACGGTTAAAATAGCGACACCTCTAGGTGACACAGACGTTTTTAAAAGCCTTCTTATGCATAGGTGCGAAAAGTTTAGCCAAGAATTTTAATGACCGTTTGTTATACCTATTCTAACATAGAAAGAATAGAATAGAATTGAAAAGAATAGAATCGAATAATTTTAATTCAATATACTTAGATTAAAAGAATACATATTAAAAGAAGTTATAGTTTTACCACTGGTTCGGAATTGTATATTAGTATTTACCTTTGTCAAAATTTTAAATTGTAGGTATATATAGCTTTTATAGATCTCATAGAAATAAGTGGTTTGGGTGTAGATAATAAAGACAATTTGTGTTTTAAAGAATTTTATTAAAATATAATAAAAACAGTATACAAAACATATACGAAACTATCTGCAATACGAGTTCTTAGCGTTCAGTAAATAATACCTGAAATAATAATCATACAAGAAGAGTAGTCGCCCAGTTGATAAATTATTCGCAATGAAATGTGCTTCTCTAATAGTGATCCATACAAGTCATTTTTTGCACATTGACCTGTCCTGTTTTTGGAAGGATTAACCTTGATTGTCACGCTTGACTTGCGAATTTAAGATCACAGTTTTCTTTGGTAAACTCCGTGACTTGTGATGAGCATAAATATGATGATAAATTGATTGGAAGAGAATAATACTTCCTGTATTGTTCTCTTCCAATCAACTGCTGAACATAGGTCTAGAATATACCATAATAATATATCCTTATTAAATTTAAAAAGTTATCTTATTTACCAAATGTTAGTTCTAGTTTGATATTCCAAAATATTTATATCCTAATAAAACCTAACGTATTTACCTGACAGTTCTCCGCGCGTTAATTCTCTATTACTGTGTATGGCTTTAATGTGGTTTGAATACTATATATGGCAACGCGTTACTTTTACAATGAATTATGAGCAATACAAAAAAAGAAAACGCTGTTAACTTGCCATGCATACGTTGTACTCGGAATAAAATGAATATTCAACATTAACAGTAACGGTATTAACAGAGAAAAGACTAATATGTTATAACACATGTGCTTTAATTACATCAATTACAATAAGCGATGTTATGGCGCGAAAAATTTAATATCGCGGTGTTTTTTTTTACTAACTTTTAAGAAATACACAAGTTCTTTTTCCTTCTGTTTTTGTTTATCTTGTTCACTAATCGTTTTAAAACACAACTTTTAAATAAAACTCAAATTGTTCCACTTGAAAATATAAAGGCTCCATGAGCGTTCTTCGCAATTTAAAATTCGAAGTAACTTTTAGTAAAGCATTATAACACATGAAGTTAGTTATAAGATTTAACGACAACCGAATGGCTTAGTAGTGAAAATGCGAATAGAATTCTTCTTCTTCGGTGCCGTTTTCTTCTATTCAGTCAAAGGGGCAGACAAGCATGGCTCCATGATGCTAAGTGACTACTGCCGCCTTTCAAAGCTTCTGAAAACAGGGCTGGAAAAAATATATTGTAAAATTACAAGGTCAACAGCTGTCTCCGCGGAAAACGTCATCGTAATGTGACTCAATCACGTAAATTAGATGTTTAAGTGATAGAGTCACACTGCAGCGTATATTGGCTTCAAAACGAATAGTATAGAATCGTAAAATATATTATCATATTTCATATAGTGAGTGACGAGAACAGGAGCCCATTTACTAGTAACAAGGCGGCCTATACCTATTACATCGTACCTATACCTATTACATATTATGACGACTAAAATTGTATTCTTAGTTGCCATAGGTAATATATTCGTATTGACCGCATCGTCTACTGTTTTATCTACATTACTACCTTCAAGTTAGTACTTTGGTTTTATAAAAAAAAAAAACTGTGCTTGTCACTCTTATTTCTGTGGAAAAACATCAATTATCAACGACATAATCACAAGTTCCAACGTTCGTCTTCGTTCATGTATTTATGCAAGAGCTTAATTCCTAATTATGTATTAATGAAAGAATTGAATGAAAACGAGGGATGTAATAATTATGGCGTAGAAAATAAAAATATAACTACAAGAGGTCTGAGCTTTAAAAGTACTGTGCACTGATTCAAATTGTCATTTTTTCAAGGCTCACGCTCTTTCAACGACTACGTCTTCTTTTTTTTTAAGAATGTATAACGAATGCAACGTTAGTATTTTTTTTTTGGTTGCACTCGACGCTTGCCTACTGCAAGTACTGTCAAACGTTCAATTACCTTTTTAACATAAAATTTAATTCGAAGTGAAAACTGTCTCTTAACAGCCACTCAAGCGGCAAGCAAGCTCCCATTAGCACAGATAAGTGAAATTCACAGTTTCAATTTCAAATCCCGAATTCCCCCACTGAGGTAACAGAGCCACGAATTAGGGGAAGCCGAATAAGTGAAAACCCGCGATTAAGTAATTGCGAAATTCGTCAGAGAGTTTTTCATTTGGGCAAAAGTTGTTTTGTAACTTCCAGAACTTGAGAATTGTTAATTACATTACGCTAGTTTTATTTGCTTGGTTAGGTAAGAATAATAACGCGGAATTTTTCAAGTTTTTGTTCACATAACATATAGTTTATTTCCTTTGTGTAATAACTAATTTTCTGACATATTTTTTTAAATAAAAATATATTTTAAGTTGCTGTGTTTCGTATGGCGAGAGTAGAGAACCAGATATCCTTTTTACGATAAACAAGGCATCCCATTTTGGTCCTCAAGGGTAGACAACACATTTGCATTTTGATTTTGAATTGAGTAAAAATGTAGACGTCTATGGGTCACAGCATCCACTTACCTTCAGGTGGACTGTGTGCTCGTTTGTCACCCTATTCAATAAAAAAACACTTTGGTAGAAATCATAATCAAAACATAAATAGTTTTGAGTGCCTCTTATTCATATAGAATATATGTACTTACTTTCTACTATTTACTACACCGACTCAGGGACCCAAAGTAGTTCTTGGCCTGCGATAATAGAGCACGCCTCTTTTCCCGTATCTCATTCAGTCCATTTGGACAGAATAAGGTCCTTTTCGACTGGGTGTTTCTGCTGGGCGACGAACACCAGGTCGCTCCAGATCTTCACCGCCCGGTCTTCTCCCATTCGTTCGATATGTCCAAGCCAGCGCAGTAGTGTTGCTTTTATTTCTATCAGGGTGTTAAGGGTAGAAATTACGGTCTCTATTTATTTCCTACATAAAATATAGGTAGTTATAAATTACGCGATTATCAACTTCTGTTAAACATGTTACTGTAATAAAAATAATGTTGACGCTGTTCCCGGGCTGAGGAGAAGGAATTATTTTTAATAGGATAGAGTGACAAACGAGCACACAGACCACCTGAAGGTAAGTGGTTGCTGTGGCCCATAGACATCTACATCTATCCTCGATTACAGATCAAAATGAAGATGCGTTGTCATTCATGAGGACTAAGATGAATTGCCTCGATTCCCGTAAAAAGGGTCTTCGTACATTCAACAAACAAAACACAGCGGCAATAAGTTATTATTTTACGCAGGTATTCTGTGAAAGCGTGGTCCTTCCCCAGCCGAGCCGACCCATTCATGCTACAACTATACTACTAATATAACTGCAGTATGACTCTACCACGTCTTAATTAATATAATAAGTATAATTAAGTATTAATATCAGACGTAAGTTAACTAATTCGTATTATAAAGTTAGTTTAATAACTTTATAATACGAATTAGTTAACTAGCGGCGCGCCCTGGCTACGTATGAATAAGATCTATTAATGTGGCGTTATTTAGATTTAATGTAATCATCACAGACATTTCTTCGATTGATCAAAAAAAAATTCAAATTTTTCGGATGAAATACAGCCGAGATCACTCCAGGCATGCAGTGCTGCATGCTTTCTATCTGTTCGTGAATTATTATAATCGGTTTATCAATTCCGAAGATTATCTGACAGACAAGAAAGATAGAGAGACACACAGACAGACAGACACATAGACAGACCAAGAGACAGACACACAGTCATACAGGGACACACAGACAGACGGACACATAGACAGACCAAGAGACAGACACACAGTCATACAGAGACACACAGACAGACAGACACATAGACAGACCAAGAGACAGACACACAGTCATACAGAGACACACAGACAGACAGACACATAGACAGACAATGAGACAGACACACAGTCATACAGAGACACACAGACAGACAGACACATAGACAGACAAAGAGACAGGCACACAGTCATACAGGGACACACAGACAGACAGACACATAGACAGACAAAGAGACAGACACACAGTCATACAGGGACACACAGATAGACAGACACATAGACAGACCAAGAGACAGACACACAGTCATACAGAGACACACAGACAGACAGACACATAGACAGACAAAGAGACAGACGCACAGTCATACAGGGACACACAGACCGACAGACACATAGACAGACAAAGAGACAGACACACAGTCATATAGAGACACACAGACAGACAGACACATAGACAGACAAAGAGACAGGCACACAGTCATACAGGGACACACAGACAGACAGACACATAGACAGACACACAGTCATACAGAGACACACAGACAGACAGACACATAGACAGACAAAGAGACAGACACACAGTCATACAGAGACACACAGACAGACAGACACATAGACAGACAAAGAGACAGACACACAGTCATACAGAGACACACAGACAGACAGACACATAGACAGGCAAAGAGACAGACACACAGTCATACAGAGACACACAGACAGACAGACACATAGACAGACCAAGAGACAGACACACAGTCATACAGAGACACACAGACAGACAGACACATAGACAGACCAAGAGACAGACACACAGTCATACAGAGACACACAGACAGACAGACACATAGACAGACCAAGAGACAGACACACAGTCATACAGAGACACACAGACAGACAGACACATAGACAGACCAAGAGACAGACACACAGTCATACAGAGACACACAGACAGACAGACACATAGACAGACCAAGAGACAGACACACAGTCATACAGAGACACACAGACAGACAGACACATAGACAGACAAAGAGACAGACACACAGTCATACAGAGACACACAGACAGACAGACACATAGACAGACCAAGAGACAGACACACAGTCATACAGAGACACACAGACAGACAGACACATAGACAGACAAAGATACAGACACACAGTCATACAGAGACACACAGACAGACAGACACATAGACAGACCAAGAGACATACACACAGTCATACAGAGACACACAGACAGACAGACACATAGACAGACAAAGAGACGGACACACAGTCATACAGAGACACACAGACAGACAGACACATAGACAGACCAAGAGACAGACACACAGTCATACAGAGACACACAGACAGACAGACAAAGAGACAGACACACAGTCATACAGAGACACACAGACAGACAGACACATAGATAGACAAAGAGACAGACACACAGTCATACAGAGACACACAGACAGACAGACACATAGACAGACAAAGAGACAGACACACAGTCATACAGAGACACACAGACAGACAAAGAGACAGACACACAGTCATACAGAGACACACAGACAGACAGACACATAGACAGACAAAGAGACAGGCACACAGTCATACAGAGACACACAGACAGACAGACACACAGACAGACAAAGAGACAGACACACAGTCATACAGAGACACACAGACAGACAGACACATAGACAGACCAAGAGACAGACACACAGTCATACAGGGACACACAGACAGACAGACACATAGACAGACAAAGAGACAGACACACAGTCATACAGAGACACACAGACGGACAGACACATAGACAGACAAAGATACAGACACACAGTCATACAGAGACACACAGACAGACAGACACATAGACAGACAAAGATACAGACACACAGTCATACAGAGACACACAGACAGACAGACACATAGACAGACCAAGAGACAGACACACAGTCATACAGAGACACACAGACAGACAGACAGAGAGACAGACACACAGTCATACAGAGACACACAGACAGACAGACACATAGACAGACAAAGAGACAGGCACACAGTCATACAGAGACACACAGACAGACAGACACATAGACAGACAAAGAGACAGACACACAGACAGACAGACACATAGACAGACAAAGAGACAGACACACAGTCATACAGAGACACACAGACAGACAGACACATAGACAGACAAAGAGACAGACACACAGTCATACAGAGACACACAGACAGACAGACACATAGACAGACAAAGAGACAGACACACAGTCATACAGGGACACACAGATAGACAGACACATAGACAGACAAAGAGACAGACACACAGTCATACAGAGACACACAGACAGACAGCCATAGACAGGCAAAGGGACAGACACACAGTCATACAGAGACACACAGACAGACAGATACATAGACAGACAAAGATACAGACACACAGTCATACAGAGACACACAGACAGACAGACACATAGACAGACCAAGAGACAGACACACAGTCATACAGAGACACATAGACAGACAGACACATAGACAGACAAAGAGACGGACACACAGTCATACAGAGACACACAGACAGACAAAGAGACAGACACACAGTCATACAGAGACACACAGACAGACAGACACATAGACAGACAAAGAGACAGGCACACAGTCATACAGAGACACACAGACATACAGCCACATAGACAGACCAAGAGACAGACACACAGTCCTACAGAGACACACAGACAGACAGACAGACACATAGACAGACAAAGAGACAGGCACACAGTCATACAGAGACACACAGACAGACAGACACATAGACAGACAAAGATACAGACACACAGTCATACAGAGACACACAGACAGACAGACACATAGACAGACCAAGAGACAGACACACAGTCATACAGAGACACACAGACAGACAGACACATAGACAGACAAAGATACAGACACACAGTCATACAGAGACACACAGACAGACAGACATATAGACAGACAAAGAGACAGACACACAGTCATACAGAGACACACAGACAGACAAAGAGACAGACACACAGTCATACAGAGACACACAGACAGACAGACACATAGACAGACCAAGAGACAGACACACAGTCATACAGAGACACACAGACAGACAGACACATAGACAGACCAAGAGACAGACACACAGACATACAGAGACACACAGACGGACAGACACATAGACAGACAAAGAGACAGACACACAGTCATACAGAGACACACAGACAGACAGACACATAGACAGACAAAGATACAGACACACAGTCATACAGAAACACACAGACAGACAGACACATAGACAGACCAAGAGACAGACACACAGTCATACAGAGACACACAGACAGACAGACAAAGAGACAGACACACAGTCATACAGAGACACACAGACAGACAGACACATAGACAGACAAAGAGACAGGCACACAGTCATACAAAGACACACAGACAGACAGACACATAGACAGACAAAGAGACAGACACACAGACAGACAGACACATAGACAGACCAAGAGACAGACACACAGTCATACAGAGACACACAGACAGACAGACACATAGACAGACCAAGAGACAGACACACAGTCATACAGAGACACACAGACAGACAGACACATAGACAGACAAAGAGACAGACACACAGTCATACAGGGACACACAGATAGACAGACACATAGACAGACAAAGAGACAGACACACAGTCATACAGAGACACACAGACAGACAGACACATAGACAGGCAAAGGGACAGACACACAGTCATACAGAGACACACAGACAGACAGATACATAGACAGACAAAGATACAGACACACAGTCATACAGAGACACACAGACAGACAGACACATAGACAGACAAAGAGACAGACACAGAGTCATACAGAGACACATAGACAGACAGACACATAGACAGACAAAGAGACAGACACACAGTCATACAGAGACACACAGACCCAGACAAAGAGACAGACACACAGTCATACAGAGACACACAGACAGACAGACACATAGACAGACAAAGAGACAGGCACACAGTCATACAGAGACACACAGACCGACAGACACATAAACAGACCAAGAGACAGACACACAGTCATACAGAGACACACAGACAGACAGACAACACATAGACAGACAAAGAGACAGGCACACAGTCATACAGAGACACACAGACCGACAGACACATAGACAGACAAAGATACAGACACACAGTCATACAGAGACACACAGACAGACAGACACATAGACAGACCAAGAGACAGACACACAGTTATACAGCGACACACAGACCGACAGACACATAGACAGACAAAGAGACAGACGCACAGTCATACAGGGACACACAGACCGACAGACACATAGACAGACAAAGAGACAGACACACAGTCATACAGAGACATACAGACAGACAGACACATAGACAGACCAAGAGACAGACACACAGTCATACAGAGACACACAGACAGACAATCAAAAAATTAAAAAAATGGACGTGCAAATTACAGCTCTCTTTTCTCAGCTCAATAAACGGCAGTTAATTCGATTACACGCTTTTCTTTACAATTTTATGTATATGTATAAAGTGTATATATATATACATATATATATATATATATATATATATATATATATATATATATATATATATATATATAAATATATAGCGTGGTATCGTTAATAGCTTATGTAGAAAATTACTGCACCCTAGACCTACCAATAAAACCTAAACATATAATAAATTAGATATTACAAATTTATGAGCGATGTGTGACCGTACAATGTTATTTAAGTGCGTTTGCTAAATTGATTTCAAGTTATTATCACCATTTGAACTTGACTGACCCAGTAGTACTGAAGTTAATAATGCCACGCAAATTAAATTTATTAATAGTATGTACATAAAGCTCAGTGTCATTGCGTTCTGGTATCACATTGTACTCGTAACAGTTTATATGACGAGCTGATATACGACAATACTGGACTGAAAAACTGGTGTTTTGTGTAAATGAAGATCTATGACTGTCAATCTGGCGAAATATTTATAATCTGTGGATAATTTGACCGTGTGGGGGCAGTGTAAGCATGTCCGCTACCCCATATCATCCCGTGGTTATCGTAAGAAGCGACAGAGGGAAACCAATCAGGAGATGGGCAGCAGAGTCTTCCTAATAACGACTAAAAATAAAATACTGCGGTTGCCAACCTTCTTGCCAAGCGTGGCAACTATGGCCAATGGTATGAAGCAATCTAACAGGGAGGTCTGTGTTCAGCAGTAGACTTTAATAGTCAGTCACGGAGCTTTTAAAAATAATAATATTTATTATTATCCTCCAGACCGAATTTCAGTCACAGCGGGCAGTCTCAACGGAGTCTAGTCCTGTGGCTAAACTCCGTTGACTAGACTCTGTTGAGACTGCCCGCAGAGGATTATAGTGCATGAGTGAGCGCCCCAGCACAGGTGCACTCTCTATTTTCTCACTCTGAGTTCAATGGAACGACAATCAGGAACCATAAAAACAGGACCTCATAATCAGCATTCGCACTTGTGACCATTAGACCAACCAAAATAAAAAAATCGAGGAGAAGCGAAATATGACCTTGAAAAACATAGTAAACCGATGGGTCCTGATTAGACATTTAATTTTTAAATTAACAGTGATAAAATACCAGCGACATGGAAAATCTATAAGCTCAAGTGTAATATTTTTGCTACATTCGTTTCTGCAGGCATTTGAATCCAGAATCCATTTAAGATTATTTTTAAACTGTTCTAGTATAAAAGGCTGTCAGAGAAACTAGTTTTAAAGTGTCGTGCACATATGTTAGGAAGTAGACGTTGCCGATATCGTCTATTGCATACTGCATTCAAAGCGTGTCGCGTCGCAGCGGGCTCTTATTGCTTGGAGCCTACCTTTGCTATACGAGACTGTGGGTTTCACAGATTTTTGATCCTTACGCCTTTGTGCTGGAGTAAGTGGGTGACTATACAATCGTGTAGGCGGAACATATTTCAAGATCGGATGACGTTTCTATAGCAAATTTGATAAAATATAATGGTTTATAGGGTTGATGTTTTAACTCTTATAGTATTCAACGCGGGTATTCTTTAAAAAGCACATATGGCAATTCACAGTACTGTGTACCTATCTTAATGTATGGTTGTGAAAGTTGGGTGCTCTAAGCGAAAATTAATCACCGAGTTGCCGATATATTGACAATGGACCAAATTAAGAGTATCCTTAACCGACGAGCTTGTATGCGCAGACATCGATCGGATCGTGCACAATGTAAGTAGTTTCTGCCTACACCTCTGGGTAACAGTTGTGTTTTTATATTACCTATGTTGTCTATTCATTGAGTATGCGTATGTATGACCAAGAGACATTAACCTGAAATTAGTTTAATTTTTCGTATGATATTATAACGATCGGTATTATAACGAGGGCAAGTGATTAGACAAAAGGCATTCCACAGTGGTCCTCCTCATGAAGGATAAGAAAATACCGCCTTGTTCTTAGAAACTTGGGCTACAAGAGTTCCGCTCGGCGTTTGCAAAAGAAATATTCTTTAGGTATATAGATAAACTTGGATACTAAATCATTATCTAAATTCATATTTTAAGACATTTCCGAGAAACAAATTAACATATTGGTTGTAAGGAAACACAATGATTTCTTATATTTACGCGAACACTACACATTGAAATAATACTAGTTTTTTACGGAATTTATCGCGTATATTTAACTTTTTTAACTTTTTAAATACCCGGACGTTATTTTTTTTTATTTTTTTTTTATAGAATAGGGTGACAAACGAGCACACAGTCCACCTGATGGTAAGTGGTTGCTGCGGCCCATAGACATCTACATCTATCCTCCATTAAAATTCAAAATGCAGATGTGTTGTCACCCGTGAGGACTGAGATGGAATGCCTCGTTTCCAGTAAAAAAGGTCTCCGGTTCTCTACACTCACCATACGAAATACAGCAGCATTAAGCTACTATTTCACGCTGGTATTCTGTGAGAGCGTGGTCCTTCCCCGGTGAGCCGACCCATTCGTGCTACAACTATACTACTAATATTACTGCAACATGGCTCTACCACGTAAAATCAGTTTACAGCACTCATGGTCACGGGCAGTCCTGCCCGTGACCATGAGTGCTGTAAAGCGTTCGAAACGTCCGGGTATTTAAAAAGTTAAAAAAGTTAAATATACGCGATAAATTCCGTAAAAACTAGTATTATTTCAATATAAGGAAACACGTTATAAATAAATATATATTATACGTATATATAAAATAATGTCTTGCTTAAAAAGTTAATCTTTCATGGGCAAATTTAATGAAATGTTTTACAGAATTCCAAAGGATTTGGTTAACTTTCTTAGGAAAAGTTTATTACAACGTACCAATACCTATATACAAGACGACAGATCGACAACGCCTTCAGCAGTTCTCTAGCGGATGAATCGCAAACACGTTTTCCTTCTCTTTTATTTACCGGCTTCAAAAAGAAGGAGAAAATATAAAAAAAATACGTACCTGTGCCGTATAGACGTATGCTGGATGGACGTATCTTTATGTGGAAGTATGCTTTGTATTTAATATTTACAATTGTTATTATTAATTATTGATGCAAAATAAAATATTTTTTATTCAAAATATAACATTCTTTAGTTCTTTGCGTTATTTTCTGTATATCATAAATGACGTAACTCAAAAATTAGATTTCATCAATTGTATTGGTGGTAGATTTTAACGTATATGAGTTCGAAATAAGAACTGAATAAAAATACTCTTTATCTTCGATCTATTTAAATAATCAAAACTTGAAAATGTATATGTATTTGACCAATTTTATAGAGTGGACATTTTGTAAGTACTTCTAATGAAATAACTAATTACAATAATACCAATGTATTAACCCATACCGCTACCATTGTATCCATATAATTAATGGATAAAGGTAGCCCGAGCTAGCTGTGATATCAGGAAGTCAAACAACTCAGCACCCCCGTGACCATGGGTACAAGACTACAAAGCATTATAAATGTACGTCGGTAGTAAAAACATTTAAAAATGAGTTTCGCGATAAAATCCATAGATTTAGTTTTAATCAATGCATTTTATTCGCGTAAAATAAAGACATAAAAGAGGAGCTATATGTACCGCAATCAATATGTATTCATATTTAACAAAAATGCACTTTAAACATTCAATTTGCAGTTCCAATGAGCAAATAAATTCGTCAGCATCGCCCTTCACCGCGCTCGCGGAAATTGGCCTCTGCTCCTCAATCTGCATACATGACAATTCATTTAACCTTCAGACCTTGGTCGGTGACATCACGGCGGACGTGGCGGGCAGAGTACGGACGTGTTTCTGGTAGATAGTGTTTTATAAACACCCTCGTCTCATACGAAGTTCTGAACAGCGACATACATTGACAATTTTGGATGCGGCATCTGTATTTTAGGGATCATTTAATAATTTTTAAAGGCAGAAAGAAGAAGAAAATAATTCCATTATTTGATTTTATTTAATGCAAAATCACAAACTACTGCGGTGAACGAATTTTCGAGAACTTTTTTTTTAATAAAGGAATTATACACTAACAGATAAATAGTCTTATGTGACAACGAAAAATATCATTTGTGAATAAATTACGCGTTCCACGCTTGATATTCGCTACAATGTGTGCGCTTTGCATATTTGATATTTTCGCCTAAATTACCCCAACCGTAAGCACACTTGGTGCCCCCCACGCGTACCTCTTTACAGCGGTTGACGCCGCCAATAACTCAGGGCTGCCCTTATGCATTGATTGACGAGGGACCCTCGCGTTTTACGAGTGCCTTAATTAGCACGACACGACCGCCTTGTCTCCATAAACCCAAGTTGGATGAGCTCCGCTCAGTTCTAATGCGGTTAAGCTGATTTGTGATAGTGTGAACAACTTAAATGCATAAAAATGCCGCGCCGATATCCCTCGTGTCATAAAAGCAGACTCATTTTGTTTATGATTCAATCGCTTTGTTTATTAAACGGATTCGGACAAAACTAAAGGTCCCGTCGCGTCAATTTACTTAACATGGCTGTATAAATCTTTGTGTCAAATGTTGAAATATTTTATGGTTATCAAGTTTTGATTATCATCGTGTCATAAATCTGAAATAACTTTAACAGCCTAAGAACTTAAAAAGACCAGTCTATTTGTGAGGTATATTTATGTTTTTTTATTCATATAAAATTAATCGCATATTTTTAGTTTTATGACTCGGCGATTAGTGGATATTACACAATGATGAAATTTATGAAATACGTTGGTTTTTACAGGTCCATACAGCATAATATACCGTTACCGTTACAGCCTATCAAAGTCCACTGCTGGACATAGGCCTCCCCCATAGATTGCATCATAGGGGGGGGGGGTTATTTTTGTTACCACGCTTGGAAACCGATTTTTTTTTATTTTTAGTCGTTATTAAGATAACGCCGCTATCCATCTCCTACTTTGTTTCCCACTGTCGTCTCTTACGACATCCATGGCACCACACAGAGTAGTAGATATTCTTTCACCACCACTACACGGTGGACAGCATTGTTACAAATCTTCGATTTTAATTAATCATTAAAAACTGTGTCGTGCTTCTAAAACTTCTTAACTAAGCACAGGGTTCATTAATATCGAAACTTAAAAGGGCTGGTGTCAAAATTTTCGGGCCCTAATTTGTAAACTTAGGGGTTAACAGGCGATTGACTATGTTATGTACTCTTGTTAAAAATGTCGCGGTAATGTTTCTGCCTTGAAATGTATGATAATATCTTACACACACTCGCACTTTATCGTGTAGTGACGGTATAAGAATATCTACTACCCCATATCATCCCGTGGGTGTCGTAAGAGGCGACAGAGGGATACAAATCAGGAGATGGACAGCGGCGTCTTCTTAATAACGACTAAAATAAATAAAATCGGTTGCCAACCCGCTTGCCAGGCGTGCCAACTATAGCCAACGTCCCCACTATGAGGCAATCTATGGGGGAGGCCTATGTTCAGCAATGGACTTTAGTGGTTTGTAACGGTAACGGTACACACACTCATTTTCTAACTGACCATCTAATCTTAATAATGAAGATTAGATAACCAGTCAGAAAATCTTAATTATATAATAGTAATAATAATGTTATGTAAGTTTTAACAGTGGTAGAGCCACGCGGCAGCTTTACGGGCCGCCTCAAACGGGGTGGTACCACGACCTCACAGAATACCGGCGTGAAGTGGAAGCTCTGCTTCCGCGTTTCGTCTGGTGAGTGCAGGTGGCCGGAGGCCCAAATCCCCGCCCCCCCCATCAATATGGTAGCGGAATTAAATGATAGACTACCCCAGGAGGGTACCAGCACCCCTGGAGAATCCCTCGCTGAGCATCCACGACCATGTTTCTCCACTTCTGAGCGTGGGTGCTCAGGCTGCCCCGCGTATTCTGGGGGGGGGCAAAATTTCGTTCAAGACTAAAACTGCTCGGGGCAAACGGAGCAACAAGACCAAGGCGACCCCTGCCACGCTGTCCGTGAATTTCTGCAATATCAGGGGACTTCACTCTAACCTAAACTGGAACACTCCTTTGTGCCTCGGGCTGGAGTTTGCGTTTACGTCAGAGAGGACATCTGTTCTCGACGCCTCGGCAGACTTGAAGGTTCGGACCTGTCCATCCTTTGGCTACGCGTAGACAGCGACGACCATCCGCGCGTCTACGGGTGCCTCTATAGAGCCAATATTTCTCGGGAAAACGTCTCTGAGTGCCGGGACAAACTTGTGTCTGAAGTCGAGTCTCTGCTGGACAGAGTCTCGGATTGGGGGCGACTAAATCTAGTCCAGTTTAACCCCCAGAAGACACAAGTTTGCGCGTTAACCGCTAAAAAAACCCCTTTGTCGTATCCCCTCAGTTTCAAGGCACTCCCCTTGTTGCCTCAGCCAGTATTGGAATCCTCGGCGTCGACATATCGAGTGACTGCAGTTTCGTGGTCACTTGGAAGGGAAGGCCAAATTGGCCTTCTAAAAAGCTTGGCGTGCTCAGCAGAGCGGGACAGTATTTCATGCCGGCACACCGCCTGCAACTTTACAAGGCGCAGGTTCGGCCGCTCATGGAATACTGTTCCCATCTCTGGGCTGGTGCTCCCCAGTACCAGCTCCTTCCAGTTGACCGCATCCAGCGCAGAGCGGCTCGAATCGTCGACGACCGAGTGCTTTCCTATCGGCTCGATTCACTGGCGCTGCGAAGAGATGTTGCATCTCTTTGCGTATTTTATCGCATCTATCACGGGGAGTGCTCTGAGCAATTGTTCGGATTAATCCCAGCCGCCAAATTTCGTGAACGCACTACACGGCAAACGTCCCGATACCATCCACACCATCTGGATGCTTGGCGGTCACACTCTGTTTTCTTCCGCGTACAACCTCTCTGTGGAATAATTTACCACCGGCGATTTTTCCGGACCGATACGACCTGGGGACCTTCAAGAAAAGAGCTTACTCCTTTCTAAAGGGCCGGCAACGCACCTGCAATTCCCCTGGTGTTGCGGTTGATCATGGGCGGCGGTAGTCACTTAACATCAGGTGAGCCACATGCTCGTTTGCCCCCTCTTCTATAAAAAAAAATGGCTTCCAGAGAAAATTTCGGTCACGGTGGCCACTCTCAACAAAGCCATCTGCGTAGGACAGAGTTATATAACTCTCTGTTCTCTCACACTATAGTCCGACGAAACGGTAATCCGACGTGACGGGAGAGAGATCAGACACGGGACGAACGACCTTACGTACTTTTCGAGGCACGAGGATGAAACACCGCCAAATTCCTGATCCTGGGCTTCTAATTTCTTGACATAAACACCCAATAATTGATTTTCGGCCCGACCCGGATTCGAACATAGGACCACATGATCAGCAGTCATGTTTACGGCCACTAAAACCTACGAGGCAGTCTTATGCCGCCTATTACGGTTAATCCTCGAAGAAGTAGTAAATCCAAATTTACAAATACTCGGAACAAATATTTTGGCTTAACCAACCCACTGGCGATTGGTTAGGTCCGAATATTTGTTTAATAATATAAAATACTTCCGCGATTTTTGGCTGGCCCTTAGACTTCTAATATAATTTGACATAAGCTTACGTATTTTGATGTCAGATTTATTTTAATTATTATTCGAACTTTACCCAATCCACTGAGTAAACCTACGTTAGCTACTTTTTAGGTTATTACCCGTAAAAATAAGTTAGTTCCAGTGTCTAGCGGCTACAAAAGTAATTTACCATCAAGCGAACAACGGCAAGTTTTATTAGTAAGTTACTAGAAAATGACATAACTTGATATTAAGTTTACTAAGTGATGTCCCATCAAATAATTTTTATTGATATTAAAATTCTAGTAAGTAACACTTGTTCACGAATGACAAAGAAGAAATATTGAGAGTAGACAAATGGAGTTGGTATTACTTAGACCGCAGCTTCGATCAAC
Source organism: Parnassius apollo (assembly GCA_907164705.1). Classification (NCBI taxonomy): domain Eukaryota; kingdom Metazoa; phylum Arthropoda; class Insecta; order Lepidoptera; family Papilionidae; genus Parnassius; species Parnassius apollo. The sequence continues at coordinate 15,143,964 of CAJQZP010001449.1, read as the reverse complement.
AATACCATGTTGATCAAAGGACCGAAGCGTTCAAGCGATATGTACTACAAGCGTTCTTATGGCTGTTATGTATATTATGTAGTTCAAAAAGTACAATAAATTTTCTAAAGCACGAAGTTGGAATTCTGGCAAAAATTATAAGTATAATCTTTGCATGTTAAGAAAGAAAACATTTTGTGAATACGTGTACGTCCGACAGCATCCGTATAGTTAGTTCCATTTACAATGAGATTCAACAATTTTTACGAAACTGAATTCCTTTGTATATATATATGTGATGATCAGTAAATTTTTAGACATATGTTATTTTCATTTGATCCACAGTTAATCGAAAATGTATTTGTCCAAAAAGTACTTTTAATAGTTCAGAATATAAATACGAAATATTATACGTTTATAAATACGGAATATTTTGGTATAAAATATGTATAAAATGGAATATAAATATGGAAACTTATGCGTGGAAAAACCATATTTATCGTCATTAAGGCCCATGGAACATAATCTCTCCGATGGATTTTAGTTCTCTCTCTCATCTCCTGATTTGTTACCCTCGTACCTACCTCTTACGATACCCACGGGATGATATGGGGTGGTGGACATTCTCACAATGCCACTACATGGTAATATGTTGTAATATAAAGGTTTTTTTAACTCAGGGATTATCAGTTCGCCGTGATAACTTACCAAGCATAATTTAACTTATCAATAGCAGCCTATTAGACTCCTATCTTCCGACCTCAGAGGTCGCCATGAAAGGATGCTTTCAAGATCACAGCAAAGAATCTTTGTTCCGAGCTAATCAGTTGAGATAATGTCCACTTAGAATACTGTAAAAATGTATGATTTATATTAGTGATAACTTGTTCTGAGTTATGCTTGTGCGGTACATTGCTTTGGCTGTGGAGTCTTTGGGTTCTTTGTCGGTTTAACTTTTTATGACATTCGGTGTTTGTTTTATGTTTTCTGGAAAATACTGTTGCTCATTATAAACAGTAGAGACATAAATTTTAAAATAAAGATAATTTTACCGTCTGTTTTTATATATCTATAAAATATTTGAATATTATTGCGGTGCTTCTCATGCGGTAAGGTTATGGAACGATTTACCGAGCAGTGTACCTGAAGCCAAGAGCAAGGCATCGTTCAAACGCTGGCTCTGGAATAATTTTCTGGTGTTGCAGGAGTAGTTTGTGGATAAACATTTTTCATATCCTTAAATGTTCCCTTTTCCTGTATTTATTTCTCATATTTTTACGGGTTTGAATCAGAAACAGCTATATTTAATTATGTATGTACATATTATAATATATATGTGTAATTATGTTTGTAACATGTATCGTAGTATGTACCATATAGTAGTCATATTTTTAACTTAGTTGCACTTTGCACCGACAATATCCTCTCTACTTACCCTGGAGGTAGATTGGTAGAGAATGCCTCGTTGCATTAAGTCCGCCTTTTTGTACTTGGTGTACAAATATGGTACCTATAAATAAATAAGTAAATAATAATGGCAGCATTTTCTATTTTGCTAAAATTAAATTTATACCTATTCTTATTTTATACGCACGACCTGCCCCAGCTTCGCACGGCAAGATCTATTAATGTGGTATTTTGTAGGTTATTTTTTAGATTTTTTTTTTTATTTAATTTTATTAATATTATTAGACCATAATCAAAGATTATTTATTTTATAAATTTATCGATTTCTTAAAAAGAAATAGACAACCAAGAGTACTCCTGCCTTCACTCTTTATCTTTCCATGAAGTTTCATTAAGTACGCTCGGTTCAACCATTCCGAAGACTATCACCGATAAAACATACCGTCAAACATTTAAAGATAATTCATGTCTTTATGCTGCACACGCTCAGCTCAATATAAGCCAGTTATTTTGATATTAGAATAATAATTGAACTGTAAAAAAACAAACAAACAAAATAGCCAGTATTTTCGCCCCAAAACAATGGGGATATCCTACAAAATAGTGTGTATATATAGTCTAGTGCAGTTGTAAAGTACTATGTGAACGTGATCAAGAGCCCTTCCGTACGTTGTCTACTCTGTGCTGCAACACCTCTTAAAGTTTCACTTTCGCTGACTTAAATATTTACGTTTTCTAGATCAATAAATTATTTTGCGGTTAAAGAAAAAAAAATACGCTCAACCAGTTGCTCTGGCAGTTTGTTTACTTTAGAAATACATTATACTTCGAGAAGCTCAATTTTACTTAAAAAATTATTTTTCTTTTCTTTTAAACAACATTCTTATATTCTTTTACCGAAGCAACTTCGGTTTTTCTATTGATGGTTTTTCCCTGCTTTATTCAACGTTTTTATAGTGGTATAAAAAATGATGAATGGTAGAAAAAATGAAGTATTACCTTACGATTTATAACTGTGACTTACTACATTTTTTTTTTGAAAATGATTAAACATGCGTGTGAGCTATTAGACGTTATTCGTAAGGCAAGTATAAATTAATAATCACGTATTAATAGACATATATAAATATGCATGAGCTTTCTGAGTACTACAGGAATCGTGTGTACTTCGAAGAGCACATAATATCTAGAACAATGCCTAGGTCTATTTTAGCGCAACGGAGTGTGACCTTACGTGATCTGCCTCGCTATAGTGTTTGTCTCAGGCTTGTTTGATATGGTCTAACCGTCATACTTGCATCCAGTTAAAGCCCGTTATTTATCACGGTGCAAAAAGAAACTATTGCGTCGTCTCCGCTGAATGCAAATGTTCATCCAATTATAACAGAAATGTCCTAAGAAGTTTTGTTGATCATTGTAATATTTAAATATTATCAATTTTTTTTCTTTACGTTCTTCACATAAAACCAATTTTGCTTTAATCTTAGCTTCAACTGGGACTAAAACCCATGAAATAACGTATTCGATCCTTCAAAGAGCTCAACATTTTTTTTAACTTAGCTACCTATGTTAGCCACAGAGCTATTTAATATAATAAATATTGTAAAACCCTTACATAAAGGGTTGTACAATATTTATTATATTTAAAAATTTGGTAAAAATTAAAAAATTGGTCAAGATGTAAGGCTCGTTATATTTTAAATTGACACCAAAGTGTAACACTTAACTTATAATAAATAGATATTATGTTAAATTTTAATACATAATGTTCAAAATTTAATAGTCTAATATCCTTAAAATATTTATTTTTTCATCAAACATATTTCACTTCGCGTCCTTGCGTACATCACAAGAACTCGGTCTAGCAGACGTGCAGACTCCTAGAACTCATAACAATTGCTAATTTCAACAAGGAAGCAATGATCTTATAAAAACATTATATATTCACGAGGCGTTTAGTGAGTTTGTAACAGGTTAACGTCGACAGAAATCGGGTAAGACTTACGAGGCGTCGATAGAGCAACATAACCCGATCGTGACGTGAATCGGTCTTAGAACAATCAAGCCGACCCGGACACGGATTGATAGGTATTTTGCTCTCTGATTAGACAATCAGCTAAACCCACTGACTGGCATATAGACGGAGAACTTCAAAGCGCCAACGTTTATTTAGTGTAATGAAAATTGACTGGTATTTTAAAATATTAACGGTTTTCTTTTGCATTACAATATTTTATTTTAGTAATTGCTGAAACAAAAGTACAAAATAGTAGTCTTCATTCTAGAACTTTTGTAAGTTCCTTGATCCTTTACAACGTTACTAACGTCCTTACGTTACAAAAAGCCGTATGGATTCTGGATATTTTATGTCTATCATACTTGTTAATTACTCTATTATTTAAAAGAAAGTTAGGCGAATTTTTAGATATTGGTTAAACTAAAAGTTATAGTTTCGAATCTGCCATTCAAATACCTACTGTGGTAAACCGCTATTAGCACAAGAATTTTAGCTAAGTTAAGGTGGTTAACGGGAATCCTAAATATTCTCCAAACAAAAACAACACATAACAAAAAAGAGTAAACGTCCTCGTAAACAAACATTAAAACTCGCTTTCATTAAAGTATTCATTATAAATTATAATTTAACGTTTACACGCTGCGAACAAATATTCGCTAATGATCGAATTTGTCAGACTTCATTCTGGTTCGTAAACTGAAAAAGAGTTATATGGTATTTTCTTTAAATTTTGTATATTCGAAATTCAAATCATATGGTTAACATGAAAAAAACAACCCAAGATAATTAATAGAATCAGGCGTTACATTGCGAAATTAAATAAGTATAATAAATATGTTAAGATCTTTAAAAACCTAAGAATTCAACTGTTGGTCACAAGCATCATCTTATTTCATGGGGAAATTTCAGGAGCAAGAATCCACTGTTCTGTCCTAAGTGGTACTTGTCCACGAATAATTTTATTTTTTCAGATTGTGGGCACCAACTGGTTGAACTCAGACAATCTCCAGCGATACTTTGTTAATTAGAATATAATGTGCCAATTTAACACCTTGCTCGGTACTGTAAAAACATTCTGAGGAGACCCACAAGTCAGAAAATATATGTGGTTGACATGTTAAATAAATTATGAAATATTTTCATAACAAGCAAGGTTTTTGTATATATGCTATATATTTGTGATTACCAAATTTAATGCACTTTTATCTCAAAATATAAAAAAAAGCTGGCTTAACATTTGTCAGATATAATTTATCTATAGAATAAATATTACCCGACTGAATATAAAAGTGACATATTTAAACCATTCTATTCATTCAACTGTAATTTTTAATTTGTTTACGTTGCATTTTTATCTATGAATTGATTTTATCTGAGGATTTTAAATCAGGCCTTAAACAATAAAATTTATTTTAATGATATATTATAATGACAGGAAAAGTTTTAAAATTTGAATATTTTACAAACATAGGTTTCTCCATCCGCAATCCCAGACCACGCACGCGCCAAATAAACGGAACTTCACTATTAGTGAGTTAAGTAAATCAACTTATAAAGTAATTGCTAACGGCTATTCTTAAAAAAAAAAAACAGAAAAATCCGTATAAGTTGTTTAACGTTCGTCGTTTTGCTGTTTTGCTTCAATGAAACAAATCATTTCAGATCGCGTGCGTTTAAATGCAACCGCAAATAAAACCGATCGCCGTGCCAATTGTAAATGCCGATTGCCTGTTCAATTTCTGTTTATTAGTTTGAAATCTTAATCACGAATGTTTGTTCTCTTCACCGCTGATTTATTAGTCACCTTACAGATTAAGTTAAAAAAATTACTTAATAAAATTGTATCTATTGATTATCATGATGTTATTTTTGTCATTTTCAAATGAAGCCACACGTTCCATTTACCAAAAAGTATTTGAGCTAACCGTCTTATGTAATATTGGGATGTCTGAAGTAGGTACTTATTAAACAAACACGACACAACCATCCGCCTCAATTGTAAGGCAGACAAATGTTGTGTCGGCAAATCTAGAGCGGAATCAATTTGTATACACAATAACACGTTATTTAATGGGTTACGTAATAGTAAATTGTAACTTCTGGAACAAAAGTATTCTACTTGTGATCTTCTTGCTGCTTCTTCGCACAAGATCTTCCGCCGTAGGTATTTGTTGAAACGAGGGTGTAGCTTTTAAAAAATGTTTTGTAAGGGCCAATTTCGAGTTTCGATTGTGATTTTGTTAACAGAATCAGGGCGACAAACGAACACAAAGTCTGTCTACACCTATCCCTAGGAAAAATGTCGATGAGTTGTCAAACCTGAGAAGATGGAATGTCTCGTATGCAGTAAAAAGGGTCTTTGGATATCTATACTCGACATATGAAACATAGCCGCATTAAGCTGCTATTTCACTCTGGTATGCTGTGAGAGCGGGACTTTGACTAATTTACTATATCTAATTTACTTGTAGATTATAGTTTACAATTGTATGGATTACTTCACCTATAATAAGCCGCTAATTTTCACTACCGCGCGCACACCACGACGTCAGCGCGCGACCGGCATACACTATTAGCTTTTTTCGGGTTTTCTCACACACTACCTGGTCAATTGGCATGCAAGAAACCACCTCACAGTTCCCCATCTCAGCTTCATACGTGGAATGGTTTGATGTAAATTTCGAGAAACGGAACCGGGATTTAAAACAAATTAGTCGTAAATGACGCGATACTTCGAGGCCTAATTCTAGTAAGTACGTAAGTAGAATAATTTAATTGATTTTTTATAACAATTTATAGTCCATCACGGACATAACAGTTCCGAGTATTGATTATTAAGGCCGCTAAGATTTTATTAAAATCACTATCAGGTACGTAATTCTATTTGTCTAAAATTGACATTGATTACAACGTTAGATACGCCACCGAGAACGTCTAAACTATGTTACCATGGCCGTGAGTTTGTACTGACGCGATTTTCACAAAAAACATGTTTTAAACATTGTTTTATGTCAATGTATCAAAAAGCGATTGCATAGTCAAAGAACATGTTGTAGTGAAATATGTTTGACGGTTTATTGTACATTACATATTTTAACAATATTATATATTTATAACTACAGAAGCAAAATGTTTGAAAACAACTTTGTAGAAATATTGTCATGTTGAAAGATAAGTTTGAATATCTGTTGAAACTTTTACACAGTTTTTGTGAGTGCGAAGGCCACCATCAACAAAATATGTTGTGTGATTTATTTTATGCGATTTGTTTCAAAACATTACGTGATGGATGTTTCTCTGTGCAAACGTACTGTCATACAACCATATTGCCTTACAACAAGGTCGTGGGTCCTGAGTTCGAATCCTAGAATCAACAATTACCTAACATTTGTGCGTAAACACAAAATTTTGTTTTTAAGATTGGTTACGTTGTAAATCGTATGTATATTTGCGTGTATACGATGTAAGTTATAAATTATAACAGCTAGGTACAAAGATAATTGAAAATGTCGGCGGCAATCGGTTTGCAGAAAAAATTCTCGAGGGGCAGCCTCGTGCGCTCTGTGTACAGGATAGAAAAACGAGTTGACGGATACAAGTGATTCAAAACCGTGCTTTAAGACAATCTACGATGGACGCTTAAGTTCAGCAGTAAAAACTTTTATCGAGTATATTAACTTACTTTATATACCCGACGTTTTGAGCACTTTACAGCACATATGCTCACGGACGTGGACGGAGGTGTTCGACGTCCCAATGTTATAATTAACAAAGTTAGATCTACGCAGTATGAACTTATTATCTTGAAGTCTGCAGTTGTATGCAGGTGGGAAGCACCCACCTTCACTATTGAAATTAGGATGTTTTTTGATTGCAATAGCCTCGCGAATCATACTTGGTAGAAATCGGAGTGCTTTAGACTTCCAAAATAAGTTAATGTAAACCTGATTCGATTCCCGCCGGTACCAATGAAATTGTTAATTGCAATACCAAGTGCTCGACAGTGAAGGAAAACATCGTGAGGAAACCTGCATATCTGAGAAATATTTCGAAGACACGTAAAGTTCGCCAACACGTATTGGGTCAGCGCGGCGGACATTTCCTTGCCCTAAAACCTTCTCAGAAATAAGTGGAGCACTGTGCCCAGCTGTGGGACGTATATAGGTTGTAACTTTAACCTTATCTGTAACAATATATATTGGTTTAGTGTCAAAAGGGAAATCTGGAATCGGTAGGCGGTGCGACGCTCTGGTCTGATCTGGTCGCGTTATTAATTAATTTCGTATTAACGCTATAAATAGTCCAGAATTAATTCGGAGCAAAATTCATCACGCTACCTACCAAAAAGGCAACGTCTACCGGATAAGGCAATTTGATACAAAATTAGGGCTTTTTCATAATGTGTATTTCAAATGTTTAAAATCATAACTAGCTAACTCTGATTTTTTTTCTGCTTTCATTCTCGCAAAGTTTGTAAGGTTAAATTCCCTCGACCACCATTTCTTCGGCTCTCAAAAAAAATCTAGTGGTTGTATGTCATAAGTTCATGTCGCGACGCATTCCTCTGAACTCGAACCGATTTGGGAATCGGGTCTACAGTATACAGGCCGATGTTATAAACATCGCTTTGAGATTTTTATCTTGAATGAAATTAAGACAGACAAAGAATTTTCCACAAATATTTAAATTTACTGAGATAGATTTCGCACTCCTCACTAAGATTTCCAGCGAGATACAATTTTTATAGTCCATTTACGAGCACTTAAATATAACTGTTCCCCGTGTAGTGGCGGCGCGGCGTGACGTCAGAATATCAACTACCTCATATCGTCTCCTGAGTGTCACAAGAGGCGACAGTGGGAAACTGAATTAGGAGATGAACAGCAGCATCTTCCTGAAAACGACTTAAAATAATACTAAACCGCGGTTGTTAAACCACCTGCCAAGCGTGGCAACTATGGCGAAATCCCCTCTATGAGACAATCAATGGGCGAACCTTTGTTCAGCAGTGGAATTTTATAGCTTTTAAAGGCAAAAAAGGAACTGAATAACTGTATTTTTGTTCCTCTTCTATGCGTTAAAGCATAAAAGATGCTTGTCGATAAAACATTAGTAGGTAAGTTTCGTGAGCGTAGGCGAAGGATTTTCGCAAAAAAAAAATTGTTTGTTTTTTTCTGGAGAGAACCTAAATGTGTGCACCCAATTCTGACAAAAAAGAGGCGTTGTAAATTACAACGCATGACGGGCACCGCAGTACGCTATAAAAATGGCTGCGTTTGGCAGAAAAAAGCGTTAGCAAGCGCTTGTAAGCAAAATGGCGATCGTAAGCGGTAAGCGCTGTCAAATCGTAAGTAGCTATTTTCCTCTAGGACACGAAGTTAGTTTTAACCGGGGAACCTAATTTAAATATATGTTTGTAAAGTATTCATATTAAAAACTTACCAATCATGATTTTTTTATAACATGTATATATTTATTCATGTCATTATATTACTTAAAACTAATATTGCACAAAACAACTTATAAAGTCTACATCAAAACAAACAAATTAAATAAGCAAAATGGAGAACTGTGTCAGCGCTACTGAAGTTAGCAAACGTGTCCTGGCCGAAAACTGTTTAGTTTCGCCATTTTGCTTACAAGCGCTTGCTAGCGCTTTTTTCTGTCAAACGCACCCAAATGATTGGCGTATAAATTTGAAATATTTAAAATTAAAAATCTAAACGAACATTTTCTTTCTCCTAACTTCTAAAAAGCTATCAGCCTGTATCGGCGGCTGGGTCCGGTGGCGCCGTCTGTAAATTCTCTGACGGTTGCGATGCCGCGATAGGGGTACCCTACATGTATTATGTATAACAAATGGGAGACATCGAAAATAAAGCACAGGGAACGGGAGCCTTTACGCTTGGCCCTGAATTCGTGGGGCTACTCCACGTGGATGAATTCTCGACATTTCGCCACTGTCGTACCGGCCGTGCGCCGCCATTTTGTTGTTGTTTTTTTTTTTCTCATTTTTGGCGCACGAGAGCCAAATTTTAGCATCGTCTGTCAGCTTCATCTTGTATCTGGCAAGATACTTTATTTTAAATTTTAATTAATAACAATAGTTTTTTTAAGTAGTAAGATTGATATCTAAGTGTTTGAAATGAGAGGCTGTGCCTAGCTACGAGACGTAATACGAAAGTTGTAGTCTATGAAACTTTACTGTTTATCACGTAAAGTGATAAAAAGTAGAGTAAAGTATACTATTACCGTAAAGGTTTTTATTATTGATCAATATTACAATTGATTGATGAATTGATGAAAAAACATTGATCTTTACGTAATTATATGAACTGTATATTAACTTTTTTTAATAAAATTAAAAAAGGTTACAAATAGTAAAAAAATACCGTGTACTGGCGGTATAGGAGCTACCCCATATCATCTCGTTAGATGACTTTGGATGACCTTGGTTGTCCTAAGAGGAGACAGTTAAAAATAGACCAGGGTGTAGTTAGCAGCGCCTTTCAAATACAATTGGAAAAAATCTGTGGTGCCTACCCGCTTGGCAAGGATGGCAACTGTGGCTTATATCCTCCTTACAAGACAGTCTAAGGCGAGGTATATCCAGCAAGAATTAGGTAGGCTGTAATGAATAAATGAAACAACATTGTAATGACTTCTAGTTTCGAACTAACCAACAAATAAGTGATAACATCAAATATGTACAAGTCTGTGTTTTAGTGGCCGCAACAATGTAATAGGGCTACTGTTATGCGATTTGAAACTGCTTGATGAGAAATCGATTAAAGCATTCGATAATTGCTCGTGTCTCCATGTTTCTCAAGTCGATCACGTAGCGCCGAGATTCACATGCCTTAATAAGAAACCATCGCACGTATATGGAGCGGTACTCTCTGAATGTGTATCACCGTATTTTGGCTAATTGTTTGCTTTCCACATGTAATTAATCGTTGTTGCTTAATTGGCTTCCAACTTAAGTAAATTTCAACTTAAATGCCTTTCACTTGTGTATAACTTGAAATCACTCTGATCGCGTCTTTGATGAATGTCATCATCCACTTGAAGTGTACTGTATTTATCCTTAAACACATGTGGTATACGTAGTGTTTAAAATGCTATTAGTAATCTGGAAGTTTGTCGACCAAACGGCAGGCCAAATTAAATGTAGGTACCCTTAACCGACCACTATGTGTGCGTTGCACGTGAAGAAGGCGAGAAAGTCATGTCTGGGTGGTGCCAAATGGAAATCCGTAGTCCCTACCTATCCCTCTGGGTAACACGCGTGAGTTTTTATATATTATGTATATATATGTATATTCTGACACTAGAAGTCTTTTATATGTGCGAGCAGTTTAACATTCTTCTTTTCATCAGTTCGTAAAAGCTGACGTTAAAATATATATAGTCTTTCCCAAAATAAACATAGACCTTTCCTCGGCTTAACTAATGCTATTTACTGTAATACGTCCAATGTGCATAATATTGCATGTATTACAGACAATATTATTACATGATTTCTAGGATCTACATGTTCATTATATCTATCTTTATGTATTATCGGACTCTTTTTCTTAATGATAAGTGTAAGCCGAAAATTACACTATTATTATTATTAGTGATCCGTTGCAAATTCAACACAAACAAGTGCTTGTGGAAAAACCCATTTCACAGAGTTTTTTTCTCAGAGTGTTTCACGTAGGTAGGAATTTGGTAATGTTATGTTATAACATTACCAAATACCATGGCATGGAAAACTTTTGTGCAAAGCATGCACTTGGATCGGTTCCTTATATAATTTTCAAACGATCTTTTAATATGAACTTAATAAAAATACATAGAATTCATGTTTACGTGATAGGGTAGAAGTTGGGATAAAAGTACACTACGATAGTAACGAATTAAGATACGATTCCTTTAGGAGTTAGAAAAGCTATGGTTCAATTTTTACTCTAACATGTAAGTATGAGTTTATTTATTTAGTATTAGTTATCTGCTCCTGCTTCCCGCGGGTGACTTCTGGATCTAGACAACAACAAACCACTCATACACAAATAAAAAGTTTCCTCAAAATCAGTCGAGGCATTTTCGAGTTTTAGCTAAACTAACAGATAGCAATTGATTTTTGTTATAGAGATAACACTTATCGGTTAATACACAGTACACTAACTGACATTCAATTTAAGAGTCCGTTAAAATTTAAGATCCTATACAACATGAGCCTCCTCATATTTCAGATTGTCTGAGGTTGGAATAACAAGAAAAAAGCAATGAAATTTTAGAGCTGAAACTATTAGTACGACGTATGGGATTAAATTATTGAATTTAAATGATTGTTTCTGCTTTATCTGTCGATCTGTTGCCAGATTTATATGCATACGTCTCTCGCGCGTCGATGTGACATCTTACATGACATGGACATCGTTTCGCTGCGAAACTTTTTCTCGTCTAATCGACACTTGTCCGACGAACGACAGGCTGCCGGTGCGCTCGATCAAACGTCCCGCCTTTTTCATTATTTTTTAAATAATCGTCTGAGATGATTGATGACAAAGTTATTGATTGCAGGCATTTTTTTAAAACGTTGGTAACGTACTTGTTTTTGACTGCTAAACGTTCAAAAACGAAAATGTCTGACTTTTTAAACTTCATCTTGGGTTATTTTCTTTGCTGATTCATTTTTCACACCTTTATATTAGCTTAATCTGTTATGTGAATATGATGGAGTTTTGAAATTCAGTTTTCGCTCACATACAGACATCTTAATTGTCTGTAAAATTGTCTAATCTTTCTCTCATAGTCTGATGGGACGGGAATCCGACACGACAGGAGATACATGAAGCACAGAACGAAGTCAACGATCCTGCGTTGCGCTGCTCCTTGTCCTGAATAGCATAGTGAAACACCGCCAACTTCCTGAATCCGGGCTGTTACTGAGAATTTTTTGATATAAAAACGCAACAACTGCTTTTTGGCTCTAACCGAGATTCAAACCCGGGGATTGATGATGAGCAATCGCGCATGCGAACGTTAGACCAACGAGGCAGTCACTCTAAACGTTAATATTAATCAATCTATAAATATATAAGGTCGTGTCGTAAAAGAAAGGATTATGTTGTATAAATATAGACATATGACATAGCATTAAAGCGATTAGTATACCTACGTAGCCGGCATAATGCAGTGTGAAGGAAGGTTTGTAATGAGCCCACCCCAGATGAGGTGGCGCCGCCAAGAGCAAGGTTACATCACGTTGGCCTTATCTACATCTGTGAGGGGCGTCTGTGGAGACGAAACGACGCGACGGCACGTAAATAAAAGGAATCGTTATCTACTTTGGATAGTATGTCCATTTTAACGCAATTATAATTAATTTTAAAATCTTTTTGTTTCTTTAATAAGCACTATCCTTACCACCTGGATGGTTGGCGGTAAACTACTGTGCGATTCACAAGAAGTTTTGTTCCTTACATATCTTTCTTTGTGGAACCGACTACCAGCGATTTTCCCGGACCGATATGATTTAGTTGCCTTCAAGAAAAGAGCCTCCTCTGTTTTAAAAGACCGACAAAACACCTGCAATTCCCCTAGTAAAACGAATTGTTGAATAATATTATAAGTAATACAATTATAATTCACTATAAAATCTTTTTCTTTTTTTTAATAAATAGAAATTGTTGAATAGTATTATGGGTGAAGCAATTATAAATAATTTTTTATTTTTTTATTTTTATTATATTTAGCTGCTTCACTGCGGGCCGCAGTTCTGATTCTGCATCGACAACTATTTGTATGACCTACATGACATCATCACCTGTAATTAAGATAATTCATATAATAATAATAATAGAAAATAATGAATATAATGAAAGAAAATATAAGTGGTTTGGATAAATTATGTATGAAGGAGTTAGACTTGGAGAATGTATGGCAAAATGTAAAGAAAGGTTTAGTGGATGCAGCTACCGAAGTATGTGGTGTTAGTAAGAGAAAGAATGAAAGGAAAAATAATACGTTATGGTGGGATGATGAGATACTTATGGAAGTTGAAGCAAAGAAGAGAGCATGGCTAGATTTACTAGCAACAAAGTCTGGTAATTCTAGCGGTACGAATGATGATATTGAAAGAAAAAAGGCAGTCTTTAGACATCTTAATAAGAAAGTAAAAGAAGTAGTTGAAAGAAAAAAGCAAGAAAGAACGGATAAGAATGATGGAAGAATATGATAATTTCCAGGCAAATATTAAAATGTTCTGGAAACTTGTAAGAACTGCCAGGGGACATTCAAAAAAGCCTATGATGAATGCTATAAGAGACGAGAATGGCTATATTCTGAATGATGAAGTTTTGAGTTTAAAGAGATGGAAGGAATATTTTGAAAGCGTGTTTATGAGTGAGGAGACAACGTGTGTACTAAGTGAAGTAGAAACTCCTAAAGAAGAGGAAAGAGGTAGCGAGATAAGTATAGATGAAATAATGAAAGCAATGAAAAGAATGAAAGCAGGTAAGGCTGCCGGATATGATAGAGTTTCACTCGAAATGCTAAGGGCTGGAGAGGAAGTCGTGGCAGGCCTGCTGCACATCTTGTTTAATTTATGCTGGGAACTGAAGCGGGTACCGTTAGACTGGTGCAAAGACGTGATAGTCCCAGTATATAAAGGAAAAGGGTCGCAGCAGGAATGTAAAAACTACCGTGGCATCAGCCTTCTTAGCATTGTGGGAAAACTGTATGCTAAGGTACTGATTGAAAGGGTCATGAATGAAACTGATGGAAAAATTTGGGATGTGCAAGCGGGATTTAGAAAGGGAATGGGATGTACAGATCAAGTCTTTTCCATGCGCATGATCGCGGAGAAGTTTTTGGCCAAAAACCAAAAGGTTTTTTGTGCGTTCATGGACTTGGAAAAGGCCTATGACAGAGTGGATAGGGATGTGCTATGGCAAACACTGAACTCATTTGGGTTGAGCGCTGGCTTGATACTGGCATTGGAGTCTCTTTATAGGGACTCTAGTGCTTGTGTTAGGATCAACGGGGTCTACTCGGACTGGTTTGACATCCATAAAGGTGTCAGACAGGGCTGTGTGGCTTCCCCGTGGTTGTTCAACCTATTTATGGACAGTTGTTTGCAAAATTTGAAAGTTGAAGAATGCGGTTTAAGAATGGGTGAGTTAACCGTCAAATGCCTTTTGTACGCCGATGATCAAGTTATCCTTGCGTCGTCGGCGGCCGAGTTGCAAATGATGGTTACATTAATGAACAGATCATTAAAAGAAAGGGGTATGAAAATGAACGCAAGTAAGACGAAGGTTATGGTTTTTGAAAGAGAAGAAAGTAAAACGATATGTGAAGTAAGAATAGAAGGGGAGTTGATCGAGCAAGTAGATGAGTTTGTATATTTGGGCTGCGTATTTAGCAGGGATGGGAGATATGAAAAGGATATAGAACGACGAGTGAATGCGGGAAATAGAGTAAATGGGGCACTGCACTCTATTGTGAAGAGTCAAAATGTCTCAAAAAAGGCACGTATGGAAATTCACAATGCTGTGTTGGTCCCTTACTTTAACGTATGGTAGTGAAAGTTGGGTGTGGCAGAAGAAGCACGAGAGTAGAATCAACGCTGTAGAAATGCGGTCGTTAAGGAGTATGTTAGGGCTGAATCTGAACGACAGGGTAAGAAATTGTGTAATAAGAGAAGAGTATGGTTTGCAGGATGATGTTGTGACCAGGATTAAGAAAGTAATGCTTCGGTGGTTTGGTCATGTGGAAAGAATGAATGAGGAAAGAGTGACAAAGAAAATTTATGTTGCAGAAGTGAATGGCAGAGTCGGAAAGGGACGTCCTAGGCGAAAATTTATCGACCAAATTGGCGATTTATTGAAAATGGGCCAAATTAGGAGTACCCTTAACCAACGAGCATGTATGCGTAGGTGTATGGATGTGAAGGAGGCGAGAGAGGTGTGTCAGGATCGTGCCAAATGGAAGTCTGTAGTCTCTGCCTACCCCTCTGGGTGACAGGCGTGAGTCTGTATGTATGTATGTCATATATTATAATATAATTCTAGCCTTTGTAATTTTTACCCTTTAAATAACAAAAAGGCGGGCACATAAATGAAATTTCCCGTTATCCAGTTAAAGCCCTTTATTATTATTTTGATTTTACGTACAGAAGACTGTTTTATGAGAATATTTACCTTAAATAGCTTATGGAAACTTATTTTGATTACATCGTTTGGAACAAAATAGCTGTCATAAATTTTAATATAGAAATTTAGCCTGTGTCTACATGCACTTAGGTTTAGCATGCAGTTACAGTTTCAATTTAATTTTGTAGATCCGTCCCTAACATTAAATTGATTAAATTTTTATGTATTTTTATATATTTGGCTTCCATAATTTTCATAATAAATAATAATATTTTTAACCTAAAATGTCACTGAATTAAAGACGTTGATAAAATGTTTTGTAAATGGCTGGTGAATTTACACTCAAAAAACTATTTACTTCAAAACCATCTGAATATTTTCTTTGAAATTTTTTTATTTAGAAAAGATTTTCAAAATAATGTATTATTACTACAAAATTATTTTCCTGATTGACGTAAAACAAATATTTTATTAAAAAAAATGTTATAGTTTCTCTGAAATATCTTTGTTTGCAAAAGGTTATTTAAAAATAATAATTATTGTTATGTATATTTAATTAATCATTGTTTAGATAATTATTCGATTATTACTATAAAATTATTTACCTGGTACATTAGATTAGATATTTTTAATAAATGGATTTGTGTGTAATTTTAATAAAACATGTTTCAGCCAGCTACGAATGTTAAATTCTGCAACAATTTACTAATAACGAGCTCTTAGTAACTAGTGGCCTAGTGGAACCTTTAATCAGCATAGTCGTTACAATTACCATAACTTATCCACCATAAAGACATACATACAGTCAACTACTGAACATAGGATTTACCATTGATTATCTCATCTTTCCTATTTGCCATATTTGCCACGCTTGGCAAGCGGTTTGGCAACCGCAGCTTTTTATTATTCTCAGCTGCTACTACGCGGCAATGCTGATGTACAACTCAAACGTAAATAAATTTTTATTTCCCTCACACGACTCCACTGTTTGCTCTGTTGATTACGCGTGCTACTGTAGGTAGGCCGCGCTGTTCTCGCTCGTTCGATAAGAGAAACGAGATGACACCGCTTTTTTTAATCGTTATTTATAGCTTTTTTTCAGTTCTCAAATTTTAAACAAAATGAGCCGACTTTTGTCTTTGACAAAATCATCCGTAAAATGGACTAGAATATTTTAATTGTCAAAAAACCTTTTTTTTTAAACTTACCTTGCTAGGAAGGCCATTTAATCGCCAAATCTCGTCTACTCTTTGTATATTTGCTTTAAAGAAAAGTACTTTACAACGGTAGTACACCACTGGACTCACTAGATAAATTGAAATCATATAAAGAAAAAAAGATCAAATAAGTTTTTACATTTTATTATATTTTTACTGTAAGCATAAATAATATAAGCAACAAAGTATGTTTTTATAAAAACGTCAACAGGTAAATAGTTTAGTTATAAAATTGTCGACAGTATCTTAACGTTAAAATATTTTAGTATTTTTAATTTCAACATTTTTTCATGGAGTAGCATGATTTAGTTTTATTTTTAATTTTTGAGCATGTAAAATGTTTAATAAAAAAGGCGTGTGCTCATTCGAAAACATGGAGTGTAAAGTACGAAACGTCACGACATGCTCCCGTAGTTTAGTACTCGACTTTAATTTTCGACTTGTATTTTTTTGTGAACTATGATTTTTCAGTTGTACTTAAGTACCAATAATACAAAACATTACTATTATGTGCTCTATTGAAGCAGTTCTGTAGACTTTTTGATGATGCACGATTAACCCAAGACCTTGGTGCCAGCAATTCTCAAATATTTTAATAAACTTTAAGAATTGAAGTGTATTTAAACAAAATATTTTAAAGAAAACTGCAGGTACATCCAGATTTTTTTTTAAGTTTAGAGAGAGTTTTCAGAGACAAATATAGTTTGATGTAGATGTCAGATAATATAATCTTTGTGGAGCAGCGAAGCAAACTTCCCTACTATTTTACTGTGCGTGAGAAAATAAAGATCTATTATAATATCTATACCTAAAATTCTATATTATTATATATTTTCGTTTAGGTATCTACAATTTGAAATCAGTTAACACTACTGCTACAATTTATATCTTTATACATAGGCACTCGTTGGCTCCGTGGCGTCAACCGTTGAATTGCAGTGCTGGGTCTGGATGTTTGTCATGAGAAAATCCTAGTATGGGGGTAACGTTTTTTATAAAAAAAAAATATTCTGTACGTGTGTTGTCACGGAAATCTTCCTAAACGGCTGGACCAATTTAGATCAAAGGGTGTTGCTAATGACTTTTTATATAATTCTAAATGATGAGGGGCCAACTACCGATGGAGAAGTAAGGTTCTCGAGTATATGTAAATTATCTATGGTAGAAGCTTCGCACTAGTAACAGAAGTGTAGGGCCGCCTCCCTACTGGATGGAGTGAATACGTGGTGAGAGATATGGAAGGTCGAAATACGTATGTGGCTCAGAACCGTGCTTTTTGGAATTAGTTGGGGGAGACCTGTGTTCAGCATTGGACTTGTAAAGAGCTGTAATGATTAAGATACAATTACAATGCGCTAATAAGACTAGAAGAAAACGCAATGTGTGTATAGATCTAACGTTTCTACTATATAGCCTTCGTAAATAGTCCTTCGTCAATAACCGACGTGACTCACTGATCAATTTTCTCCATTTAATGACATTTTTTCTTTGTTAAAAACTGTAATTATTTTTATTAATTCCTACGATACGTGTTCGGTAGCAAAATTTATTAATCTTTACAGCCGATCTTGACACTATATATTACGCGGGTGGGACTAGCTAGCGCCCCTCGGGATTGTGTCGATCGACAAAGAAAACGTTTCTCTGGAAGTGATATAGAGTTTTGTAAAAAACTGAATTAATTGTTAAAATGAATATTTTAAGTACGCTTATGTATTTATGATATTTACCTATGTCATTAAGTAAGGGTGTTAACGTGTATCTGATTTTCTGCACTTGAAGTTTTGGAGGTTTTTAAAGTTGTACCCTGTAGATAATTACATTCACCCTTCATGAAAATACAATCCCGCATATCTTAATCAACAATTTTGCACTGATAGTCTTTGACATAGACTTAGTTTGTTTATGCTTTATGTGTATGTTTGTTTACAATCACAAATCGTAGCCCCAGTTAAGTTGCCGCAACAATGATGCTTATTGTTTAAGCAAGACACAACTCTATTGTCCCTACCCATTGAATATCATGTTATAGCATCTTGTATAATACAAATGAGTTGTTGAAAGTAGGTAAATAGCCTAGTAGTGTGATTTGTTGTCGCCGAGACTTTGTTGGAAGTTATTCAAAACAGGAATTATCATGGGGAATTATAAATTCCTTTTTAACCAACATCAGAGCGCAATAAAACATTGCACTAGTTTTCCATTTCTACGTGAATACACTTATAAAAGAATGGAAATAATATTATTTAATTTTATAACTTAATTGTATTAAATACGTTATATCTTGTATTGTTTCTGGTATTTTGTTACGGCTCCACTGTAGGTTCTTCAAATTACAAAACTTTGGGAGGAAAGATGTAAATTATTTTTTTCAAATTTAAGTGGCATCATGACTAAAACGTCTTATACAATAAAGAGCTATGAAAATTGAAATACGTTTATAGTACTGAATAAAATTAATCCTACCGATTTTATGCGTTCAATTTTAATATATAGGGCGCACTGAAATAATTCTTTAAAGATCGGAAAAACATGCATAAAATAATATTTAGTATTAGCCTTTTTGTGTACACATGGTGTAACATACTTGTAACAAAAAGACATTGTGTTGAAACCTGCTTATATTACGTAAACTAGTAACTATTATTTAATCTGTGCTTAAACTAAAATTGCTGCGTTCATGAAGCTATGGATACCATAAATCGAATTACGAACTCGTAAACACCCACAGTAAATCGCTTTTTGAGTCACTTTAATTCCGTGTTTTCAACCCACGTACAAAATGTATGTGACAAGGCGCAGTCTCATGTGTGTTTACTTGGTATTTTGGAGATCCTTTGGGTTTTATTTATTTCATCTTTAATATATTACTTTTCTATTTTTTAAGAACTAAGTTTCCCTTTTTTTTTTAAAGAAAAACTGCCGAAGTCGATATCCACTCCAAGCGTGATTCAGGGTTACTGACGTATTTATATAATTATCAATATAAAAAGAAGGTTATATTATATTATATCTGAATATCTGGCATGGCTACCTGTGTTTTAAAACAACTGCTTGAAGCTCACCACCTCATGTGAGACACAGCCAGATATAGAATGGCTACCTGTGTTCTAAATCAACTGCTTGAAGCTCACCACCTCATGTGAGACACAGCCAGATGTAGAATGGCTACCTGTGTTCTAAATCAACTGCTTGAAGCTCACCACCTCATATGAGACACAGCGAGATGTAGCATTGCTACCTGTGTTCTAAATCAACTGCTTGAAGCTCACCACCTCATATGAGACATAGCGAGATGTAGCATTGCTACCTGTGTTCTAAATCAACTGCTTGAAGCTCACCACTTCATATGAGACACAGCGAGATGTAGCATGGCTACCTGTGTTCTAAATCAACTGCATGAAGCTCACCACCTCATGTGAGACACAGCCAGATGTAGAATGGCTACCTGTGTTCTAAATCAACTGCTTGAAGCTCACCACCTCATGTGAGACACAGCCAGATGTAGCATTGCTACCTGTGTTCTAAATCAACTGCTTGAAGCTCACCACCTCATGTGAGACACAGCCAGATGTAGCATGGCTACCTGTGTTCTAAATCAACTGCTTGAAGCTCACCACCTCATGTGAGACACAGCGAGATGTAGCATTGCTAGCTGTGTTCTAAAACAACTGCTTGAAGTTCGTTCTTAAACCACCTAAAGACTACTAACGATGCGGTATTATAAAGCAGAAACAATACACTCTGCTTTTTTTTATTATAGAAAGGGAGTGTGATCAGACTGAACTTAGCTAATTATTAAGTAATGAATCACTCACACTTTTTCATGTGCGTTAGTCGAATGAAATGCGCCACAATAATTCCCTTGTCTGGCTGGCAACCTTGTAAAGGAACGTACACACTAGTAATTCGCTATAAGCGACACGAAAACTAACGCAATAGGGATGTGCTCGCAGGTAAGATACATATAATTAAAAATGCGATAATTCTAATCATGAAAAACCGGCCAAGTGTAATTGTAGTGTTTAGGTCGTTCTACATCTATTTTACAATGTACATCATCATTAGAGTCCATCACATCTCATCTACTGAATATTATATACGTGGTAGACCGCTGCAGCTATATTATGGTTGTAGCGTGAATGGGAAGAACGCTCTTAACGTTCTTTTTAAAATAATAAATAAAAAAAATAAAAAATAGAATACCAGCGTAAAATAGCAGCTTAATGCTACTGTGTCTCGTATGATCAGTGTAGAGAACCGGGGTCCCTTTTTCCTGGAAACGAGGCATTCCATCTCAGTCCTCAGGGATTACATTTTATTTCTTAATTGAGGATAAATGTAGATGTTTATGGGCCACAGCATCTACTTACTTCCAGGTGGACTGTCGTTTGATGCCTTTAGTCTATAAAAAATAGGCCTCCTCCAAGTAATGCGAGAAAGCATGGTCCTGAGCCACATAGGCGCGCTGGGTTTCTTGCTGGTTCTTCCCAGGATAGAAGTTTTTTTCCGAACCAGTGGTAAATTAAAAAAGTGACTTTCAATAAGTATTATTTATAATCTATATTGAATAAAAGTTTCTGTTTCTGTTTCAAAAACATATCCATCGACTTCCTGCGTCTCTTACCAGGTTGTCACTTTATCTAGTGGGGCGTCACCCTACCCTCAGCTTATCGGTACGAGGGTGCCACTCGCTGCCTCGTACCGATAACCGAGAACGTTTATTCCTCACCAGTTTACAAGTTTTGAGTTACTTTAGCTACATGGCGCGCCCATTACCACTTCAGCTTTTAGCGGATCAATGTAAATTTTTTTATTACAACCTTTTGACGATAAGCGTAGATGATCAAGATTTTGAAGGATATGTAATAAAAGAAATAATTAATAAATTTAACCACAAATTAGTAAGTAATATTTTTATAATGCATCTAAGAACGATAATCTAACACTCCATATAAAGATCTAAAAACTAACTAAGTCGAAAATTTGATTTTCTAACTCACATCTGTATTTGAGTACAACTACATACAATGTGACAAAATACGTTAACTAAAAATAAAGAAAAAAGTTTATTTAAATAAATTTTCAATTTTAGACTTAATAACGTTGACTTGCAGGACAATTTTTAATTGTCATTTCTGAAACTGAGTCCATTGCTATAGCTGTATTATATTAATTAATTTCGGAAAGAAGGCATTACCTATGTTGACTAATTTTGCTATTATTTTGTAAAAAAACCTTGTGTGAATCAAACCCTTTTATATAAACTTTTTAAGCGTAGTTACTAGTTACAGGCTACCTCTCTTTATGCCATCTTCTAATATAACCCAATTCATTGAAACAGAAACTAATAACAATCGGAAAATAAAGAAAATGTCACATCACTAGCGTGAAGCGCGCTATAGTGATGCAGTGTCGGCTGATTCGCGTGAAAGGCAAGCTGCCTCGATGACTAGCGCCCAACCCTACCAAATATTATAACTAAAGTTTAACCAACGGTGAGGGAGAATAATTTACTTCCACAAATTCCATTTAATACCGTTGTCCGTCGCAGAGAAAGTAGAGGGCTAAGTATGTTTAAATATAGTTTACTTCATTCCAGAAGGAAACGAAGGAAAAATTAAAATATGACATAATTAATGTTTGTTTCTATATATCAACTTTAATGTTTATTATTTTAAATCAATGGGTGCGTTTGGCAGAAAAAAGCGCTAGCAAGCGCTTGTAAGCAAAATGGCGATCGTAAGCGGTAAGCGCTGTCAAATCGTAAGTAGCTATTTTCCTCTAGGACACGATGTTAGTTTTAACCGGGGAACCTAACCTAATTTAAATATATGTTTGTAAAGTATTCATATTAAAAACTTACTAATCATGAATTTTTAATAACATGTATATGTTTATTCATGTCATTATATTACTTAAAACTAATATTGCACAAAACAACTTATAAACTCTACTTCAAAACAAACAAATTAAATAAGCAAAATGACGGATTGTGTCAGCGCTACTGAAGTAGCAATCGTGTCCTGGCCGAAAACTATTTTAGCGCTTGTAAGCGCTTGATAGCGCTTTTTTCTGCCAAACGCACCCATTATTTAAAAAAAGCGCATAAGGAATTTGCGATAAAGATCATTATCACGCATAAACCGGATCACAGGAAAGACCCATTGTTTTTAATTAAAAACTATTTATGTGATTGAAATAAATTATTCAACGGAATCAAGCAAGAGAAGTTAAAGCATGCGCTTCTTTGTTTCCATTTTTTTAGTTGCCATAATTATAAATAAAGCTAAAAAAAATGGAAAATAATAATGTTTTTGAGAGTATCTAATAATTTCAACGATATTCAAAAAATAAATATTTCAAATAAAATGTATATTTTATTTTATAATTTTTATGCTAACATTGGTACTTTTCTAATTTACTTACCAATGTTAATGAAATATTTTATGATATTTCATCGCCGATAGTAATGTAGTGGCAACGTAAGATAATCCACTTAGAGAGCTCTTAGAAAGCATGGCAACTATAGCAATAATTGCTCCTATGAAGTACAATCTATGGGGGAGGTTTATGTTTGGACACAGTAGTGGACTTTGACAGACTAAAATGATGATGGTAATGATATTATATTTCAGATTTTTTTAAAAATATAAATTCGGTTCTTAATGAATGCATTGAAATCACCTTGCCACATCTTTTTACTAAAAAAGGGTTAATTAAGAGTAAATCGTGGCACCGGTCGGCACTCGGCCGAAGCCGCAAGAATGCGTCAACGTGTGAGCAGATGCGCTCTCCCCACCCCTTAGTGAATGCCTCCTTGATCCCTCTTTCTGTCGCTACGACTCTTTCAAGCAAATTTTTCACGATGACCCCCATTAACTGACGAATTTTATGTTTTATTAATACTAGTCCTAAAAACTAAATAATCTTATATTTTCGAATTAGAACCAGGTATATAAAAGTAAAACAATAGGGCATGGAGTATAGAGGTAAGGAGGATAATCTCCCATAGGAGAATAGTTGAAAATGTGTCCATCTGTAAGCAGTAAATAACAGTTCAAAAACTCATAATGATTTCTTAAATCGCCGTAAAATACGTTGAGAGTGATTTTGAAAATAAACATTTTGAAAGCAATAAAATAATTATTGTAAAAAGAAATATGGTGAAAGTCTGTGCAATAAAAAAATTATAAAGTTCTTTAAAATTTAGACTGTAACTACAGTGGCGCCACCCTTATTTATCGCTTTCCTACGAACACTTTTTTATACAGAGTCTGTACTCCTTGCCTCTACACTCCATACTCCATACAATAGGGGTTTTTAGTACTTCGTAAGATTTATTTTCAGCTGATTTTCGTTTGTTACATTTGCACCAGGTCATGATGAATCAACAAGCAATTTTTTCCTTTTACTTTTTTTGGGAAACACGTACCACTGTCCATTCAAACATTATTTTAATGTTAATGATAACACACATTCAATGATTTGTGATTTGATAATATCTATTACAATAACAAGAGAAAATAACTCAGTATTTCAGAAGACTTGTGACAAGTTCTTAAAATTATAAAACAAACCGTGTGGTCATTTTATTAAAGCAGCGAATAAAAATAACGAAAGTTGCAAATCGTTTAATTCTTGATATGAAATAATGAACGATCAATCATTTATCAACTAATATAACAAAAACTTGTTTGTTGGTTTATCGTTTTAATTTATAACCTCGCGTTGGAATTATTTGCTCAGTTAACTGAAACGCTTTGAGGTGTTGACGGAGGCACTATTTGAGATGTGATTGACAGTCGAGGCTTATCTCACACGATAACAAGGTGACCAGAATCACAAGAACTCTTCTCAATATGAAGTCTTCCTTTTGTAAGATATCTTAGGAGAATTGTACTTAATCCAGTGTGTCTTGACCTCCCGCCGCTTGTTTTGGATAAAGCTGCATAAGACACATAGGAGATTGAAACTCTCGTGTCATATGTCATGTTATTTTGGTGGAAGTTTTAGCTAGAATTAAATTACTCAACGGCATTATGTGGTTTGCGGACGGAATGTTCAACCGCGTAAGGTATCTTTAAGGGTTTACCGATGAAATTTTTATTATTAAATTACAGTAAATGAATTAGTCATAAAAAGGACGAATTCATTTCAATATCTAAGAAGGGCCTTTTTTCCAAACATAAAAAATTACCGTTAAAATTACAGCCTTATTATTAAAGTCCACTTCTGAACATAGGCCTCCCCCATAGATTGCCTAATAGGGGGGATGTTTGCCATAGTTGCCATACTTGGTGGGTTTGACAATCATTTTTATTTTTAGTCGTTATTAAGAAGACGCCGCTGTCCATCTCCTGATATGGTTCCCTCTGTCGCGTGTTACGACACCCACGGGATGATATGGGGTAATGCATATTCTCCATATAAATTATAATAATTGGATACAACAATTTCAAGGTTAAATTCCAATCTATTGACTCATTTACATGACCGATATTCTAAATATACAGTATTTTTAATTTTAAGTTATATGTAGAATCCCATAAACTATTTATTGTTAATAATATTTTTGTCAGAGATTTGAATCCAATTACTCTCGTTACTGTATATGTACAATACGCTACACAAAGAGCCAATTTTCTAATATAACTTGTTTACAGGCAGATGATATTGTTGCTTATAAGATCCTTATCTTGTCGAAACAGGTGATAGCATTTTAATCTTAATAGCATTCGTAATAAATCTGTTTAAGTAGCAAAGTTTTTTAATCTAGTTTCCGTTAATCGCACGTTAAAGCGAATTAAAAAGTGCTAATTAGATATAAAAATATTTTATTACTCTAAAACACTATGTTTTCCTTATATACATGTAGCTACCGAATAATTTAAATTTTGTTTAAATTGAGTTTCAAATTTAAAAAAATATCTTTGGTGAACCTTTACTTAATTGATAGATATGTAATAAGCACAAGTAATTAAGGCATTTTAATAATGTGTGGATGTTGTTATTGTAGTAGAATATTGACTAATAGTTTTGAAAAACGTAGTACATGCCTACTAAATTAAAAAAAATACCAGAATGGTCTTCATTAAAACTAGACTAATGGGACCTTGTTCTTGACGACCTGGTATCTTGTTATGAACACTATAAAAAATTCCTTCAACAGTCTTAAAATCTTAGTGTAAGCTTGACTATGTATGTCTAACAGTACGTTTGCACTGAGAAACATCCAGCACATAATGTTTTGAAACAAATCGCTTAAAATAAATCACATAACATGTTTTGTTGATGGTGGCGTTCGCACTCACAAAAACTGTGTAAAATTTTCAACAGATGTTCAAATTTGTTTTCAAACATTTTGTGTCTGTAGTTCATCATCATCATCATCATTACAGCCCTTTACAAGTCCACTGCTGAACAAAGGCCTCCTGCATCCATCGACTTCTTGCATGTCTTACCAGGTCGTCACTCCATCTAGTGGGGGGTCGCCCTACACTTCGTCTGCCAGTATGAGGCTGCCACTCGAGAACCTTTTTTCCCCAACGGTTGTCGGTTCTTCGAGGTATATGACCGGCCCATTGCCACTTCAGGTTACTAATTCGTTGGGCTGTGTCAGTCACCCTGGTTCTACTGCGGATATCTTCATTTTTAAGTTTATGACGCAAAGAAACTTCGAGCATAGCCCTCTCCATAGCTCGCTGAGCGACTTTGAGCGTCCTCATACGGCCAGCAGTGAGGGACCACGTCTCAGTTCCATATGTCATCACTGGCAACACGCACTGGTTACTTAGTTTTCAGGTTTTGAGGTATACCTGACGAGAATATGTGTCGTAATTTCCCGAACGCTGCCCAGCCAAGTCGAATCCGTCGATTGACCTCTCGGTCGAAGTTGTACTTACCTAGCCGGACTATTTGTCCCAGGTAAACGTAGTCGTCAACAACTTCGAGCTTAGTACTCCCAACAACTACCGGCATAGGTGTGACATGGACATTAAACATGATCTTTGTTTTTTCCATGTTCATCTTAAGACCTATCCGTTGGGAGGCACAATTGAGGTCATTGAGCATAGTACTTAAGTCCTCCAGCGATTCTGCCATAAGGACTATATCGTCGGAAAATCGAAGGTGAGTGATGTACTCGCCATTGATGTTAATACCGTATCCTTTCCCGTAGCTTGAAAACGTCTTCCAATGCAGCGGTGAAGAGTTTCGGGGAAAGAACGTCACCCTGTCTTACACCTCTCTGCAGTTGGATAGGTTTCGTACTCTGGTTCTGTACTCGGATAGCCATCGTAGCCTGTTCTGTAGTTATAAAGATATAATATAGTTAAAATATGTAATGCACAATAAACTGTCAAGCATATTTCACTACAACATGTTCTTTGACTATGCAAACGCTTTTTGATACATTGACAGAAAACAGTGTTTAAAACATGTTTTTTGTGAAAATCGTGTCAGTCTCGATCTCCAACATTATTTCAAATATTCTCTAAAATTCGTTAAGACGACACATCGAAAAGGCTATCGCCGTACTGATCCGAGTGAATACATAATTTCTATAAAAACTTGAAAAAACGCCGTCATAAGGTCTAAAATTGCGTAGCGCCTGCGACGATTAAAAGCGCTTAGAAATTGTCAGAATCTTAAAATATTTTTTTTAAATTATTGATTTAAGTAATCAAAATAATGAACAAGTAAATTATGAATATTGATGTTATGAATATATTTGAGTGATTCCCAAGCATATAGATTAAGTAATTTCGTTGTAATTTCAACTATAGTGATTTTTTAGAGGTGTTTTCGCAAATAATTATTATCGAGTCAAAATTATACAATCGTGTTTTGAATAATCAAATTCAAGATAAAGACATGAATTTACCTATATCAAAATTCCACTTTCGTTAGTGGTGTCATAGTCCTATACTATTCGATGAAAGGAGGTGCATTTTTTCACGGTGGTATCTTTGAAACTTTTAATAAGTATTTTGGATTTTTGGTCTTACGCTAGGTCAGTTTACTGGATGAAACGGTAGTCGAAAGTAGATAGTAATAGTAGTAGTTTCGCCGCAATTACACAGTGCTGCCACTACACGGGATATTTTAAATACAAATACGTAATTGTTCTTAAGTTAGTAAATCTTAACTGATATTTTATTAACTTACGAAAGCAGAGTATAATCACTAACAAATAAAAACAATATTCAATTATGTTTCTAAAAATGCACGTGGCTATAGAATAAACAACCAACAAAAAATATGATCTGCGATCTGAAGTACGAGTAGTAACGCTTGTGAATTACGCAAGTAGAAATGTCATGTTGTTTTTTGTCTATTTCACTTACGCTAAAGAATGTGATGATGTGCTTAGATCCTTCAGCAAACAGATAAACCGCATGCTTGTTTGCCTCCTCTTATATAAAAAAAAAACACAAATGTAAGTAAACTAATTATGCAATTTTTTTCCATGCCGGTAACAAAACACTTGTGATGCAATTTGAGACCAAATAACAAGGTCTTTCAAAACGAAATTTGTTAATTTATGCGGAAGCTTCTATTTAATTTCTGGTTTTTTTCCAAACGTTTCCCACTACGAATACTCCAGTACCTACCTTGAAGGCCTTTTAAATACTCTACATAAATTGCACATGGCAAACGTTCAGACTCGGAACAATTATTTGTAGGTTATGCAAATTGTTACATGGAGGATTCTAATACAAAAAATCATATAGCCAAAATAAGAAAAATGTATAATATTTCGCAAAGTATTTAGAAAGTCTACATTATTTATGTGAACAAGTTCACGATCACTCCAACTAATACCTACATAAGATATGAAAGACAAAATTCCTCGCCGAAGAACACCGATTCCTACTAAGGATCATTCGCGAGGTTATTGAAATTTAAAATAAAACATCCTGATTTCAATATAGAGGTGGACCGAATTCTACTAAATGATACTTCTGCATATTTCGGACCAAAAATTAATATTTAAAAGTTAAAAGTACCTAGACATCATTAACTGTGACCACAGGATGTCAAACAGATCCGTCCCTCTTGTAAGCTCGTACCCATGGGTGCTGTAAAGCGACAGAAACGTTGGGCGTGAAAAAAGTTAAAATGGAACGTCGTAGTAATTAGTTTCAGAATTGTTCACCTAAATATAATAAAATATTTTTCTTTATAGAATAAGGGTGACAAACGAGCACACAGTCCACCTGATGATAAGTGGATGCTGTGGTCCATAGACATCTTCATTTATCCTCGAAGAATCAAAACGGAGATGCGTTGTCATCCGTGGGGACTAAGATGAAATGCCTCGTTTCCAGTAAAAAGGGCCTCCGGTTCTCTACACTCACCATACGAAGCACAGCAGTATTAAGCTGCTATTTTACGCTGGTATTTTGTGAGAGCGTAGTCTTTCGACGGTCGAGCCGACCCATTCGTGCTACAACTATACTACTAATATTACTGCAGCATGGCTCTATCACTAATAAAACACATAAAAATATGTGTAAAAGATGAAAGTCGTATAAATTAAGATCATGTAAGAAAATTCGCGAATATTTTTCCGAAAATCGCAAAAGCGCATCTCACTTGTTTAGAGAGTGCTTCGCGGAATAGCAATACGAAGGCATAAAGACTTGTATAAAGTTTGGACTTGGTATGCGTAAGGGCGCACGACATGGCACGACATCCATCAGCTTGTCGGCAAATCGCTCCGTGTGTCCATCACGTAACATCGATAAATCACCGTTCTAATGAGGCTTAAACTGCGTTCACACTGGCGACTGCCGAAGGTAAACTTCTACTTAATTGTCGCAGTTTAATGGCTATGCCGTGGAATTAACAAACTAAATGAAGAGATTGGCGTTATAATTTTTATAATGTATTATTATAATATTCAAGGGATAAGTACCCAGCTAACCGAGATCGATCCCTGCCCACAAAATTAAATTGTTAAATTCAATATTAAATTTAAGTGAGTAAGGCTTTTGCTACGCTAAGATGGTGTGATTTGCCATCTAGTTTCATGGGTTTCATTACCACTTACCACCACTGTGGTATTGTAATGAAGAACTGACTAATGTTAAATAAAAAAAATCTAATACCGACATGTGCTCTATGACGAAGGAAAACCTTGTAAAATATTTTTAGGGCATTTGAAGAATCGGAGTCGCCCGGCAACCTCTTCCCTGTGTCAAAAACTTCCAAAAATAACGGGCCTGTGCCCAGTAGAGAGACATACAAGCGTTATTAATAAATTTTAGTCAATTGAATAAAACTAAATTTACGGATTCTATCGCGTTTAATTAATTACTTTTACTTATTTTTAATTCCCGACGTTTCGGGTGCTTTACAGCACCCATGGTCACGGGGGGGACTGAGATGTTTGACGTCCCAATGTCATAGTTAGACCGGCTACCTTCATTTTTTGAATATTAATTTTTGGTCCGATTTACGCAAAACGAGCTTACAGTACCTTGAAGTCTTGCAGTGGTATGCTTGGTTTTGGGTTTAATTTTGTTAATTATAAGATCCCAAGCAGATGGCCGCACCCTACCATCTTCTCTATTGAAATTAGGATGTTTTTTAATTTCAATAGCCTCGCGAATCATCCTTGGTAGGAATCGGTGTTCTTTGGCGAGGATTTGTGGTTTATCAAATCTGATGTAATGTTGGGGACGATCTTGAACATGTTCACAGACTGCAGAATTCCCGGAGCGTCGGTGCTTCACGAAGAAATCTTTAATTTTAGTCAATCTATGACTTACTTATGGTACCTTTTACAATAACGCACCATCTCAGTTTACGGGCGACTACTGCATACATCCTACCAGAGTTACTGACTTGATTGATATAAAGTATAAATCAACCGTTAACGTGGTAGAGCCATGCTGCAGTTATATTAGTAGGATAGTTGTAGCACGAATGGGTCGACTCGACCGGGGAAGGACCACGCTCTCACAGAACACCAGCGTCAAAAGTAGCTTAATGCTGCTGTGTTTCGTATGGTGAGTGTAGAGAACCGGAGACCCTTTTTTACTGGAAACGAGGCATTCCACCTAAGTCCTCACGGATGACAACGCATCTGCATTTTGATTCGTAATCGAGGATGGATGTAGATGTCTATGGGCCACAGCAACCAGTTACCATCAGGTGGACTGTGTGCTCGTTTGTCATCCTATCCAATAAAAAAAACGCATGTTTTGCAGAATAAAACCATACGCTCTGGCTCTTTTATGGCTGAAACACGAATGTGCCAGCTCCACTGAAGAACGACTACGCTCTTACAAAATACCAGTACAAAATAGTCGCTTAACGCTGTTGTGTTTCGTGTGGTGAGTGTAAGAAACCGGAGACTTTGTACCTAACGAAGCATTCCTTCATCTTCTTTTTGATCTTCATTTTGATTCTTACCGATGATAGAAGTAGATTCCTACTGGCCACAGCATCCACTTACCATCAGGTGGACTGTGTGCTCGTTTGTCACCCTTATTCTTTATTTGAGAGTGATGCATTTTTATTAAAATAAAAAATAAATGTTAGCTCCATACCCTCCAGACCAGAACACAGCAGTTACTTATTTACCGATGCAGGCCCTGCTGCTATTTAGCGGGATAAATAGGTACGAAGATGGTACATAGCCAGACGGTCTCCTACTACAGAGGAGGAGTCTTATACTTAAAAAACTAGAAGGTGTTGTCGTTTGTCATTTTCATGAGCCTTTCGTAGATGTCGTAAGAGGTGGCGATAGGAAATGCTAGGAACACCTCATGGTTTCCTATAAATGGTGATGTAACTGTCGCGTCTACGCCAGACGCAAAGAAACTACTCACAGCGGTGTCAAGGAGCTGCGAAAAAGAAAAAGAATAATAACGAATGTAAGATTTATATCGATAGATTTACATAGTAGCTGAACCCGGTAGACGTTATCCTGCCAGTTATTATCATAGGTTGTGTTCAACAACATTTTTTATTTTTATTTATTGCTATTTAATTTATTGAAAAAGAAAATGCGCACAATTGAAGAAAAACAAATAAAATTAAAAAATATACATTTTATTTCTATTTTTCTTTTTAGTTTATAAATACAAACCTTCTCCATTGAAAATTACATATATATACCAATTTTCATGATAATCGATCAAATAGATTTTGAGTTATACGATTTCATACGTCGTAATCGTTTAAAAACACACTTTTTTGTAGAATAACTAAGCCCTATATTAAATTTATCACTGTCGTATTGATAAAAAATCACCGCTTTAAAAGTATTGCATCCACCTGGCGATAAATTGTTCAGTATTGAAACTTTTATTTAATTGCATGCCATTGCCTTCGTAGGAATTACTTCACATCCTTAAATCTTGGGAACTTAAATAAGAAATACATTGCAACGGTTTTACCAACTTCCCTTTGGAAACAAGTGTCACGGGTTTGAATCTCGAACAAGACGAAGATTTTACGTTGTAAGAATGTTTCTTTTTACATGCAATCATCTTGTTGCATGTATTTTTTATAAATTCATGTATCTAACCATCTATAGCTTATCACAAGTCCACTGCCGAATATAGGCCTCCCACACAGGTTGACTTATATGTTCAGTACGTTTCAGTACATTATGGAGGAATCTTGAGGAGTTGTCTGCTTGGCAGGCGGGACAGCAATATATATATATATATATATATATATATATATATATATATATATATATATATATATATATATATATATGTGTATACTGTGTGTGTGTATGTTAATTGAATAATTTATTCATACAATATCAAAAATCTACGGCTTAACAAAGGCCTCATAGTGAAGATACCTTTGCCATACTTATATATTTGATAAATATGTGTTGCAATTACTTTAATGTTAAATATGCTTTTATAACAAGAATAACAGTGTTGCATTATCATGTTCTTGGATTAATAATACACAAGCAAATGTTCATGTGGGTAACGAGCAGAAAAGCGTGGCACTTTTTTATAATGTTTTTTTATTATTCTGTGAGTTCTGTGCAAAAGAAAAACTATCTAATAAACATAAATTTAATGAACTAAATTTAATTTAAAAACGTTTCCTTTTTGGTTTGATTTATTTGAACACATCTTTTATATAGATATACTTTTACATGGAGCTATTTCATTTTTTTAAATGTTTTTTTTAAGTCTAGCATTACTAAAGTAACCATGAACCGGAAGAGTTTAATGGACAACATGTAACTTCCAATTCCAGACAAATGTTCCCACAAATGAAGTTCCGCGTCTCAGGACTGGACGCGAAAGCGAAATACATCCTACTGCTTGACATCGTCGCGGCTGACGACTACCGATATAAATTTCACAACAGGTAGAGCACATATCCATCGCCTGCTGGTAGCCCTTCACCTTGACTTCTTAACCGATCATCACAAGCGAGAATTTGGCATGCCAATGCCAGATTGCCGCTCCGTAGTTCATAGCGCCACCGCACCGTCGATCGGAGACGTCCGCACTGATTCAAAGCAGAACCATTACTTTCATTTAGCTTGTGATGCCGCCCACACCTCGCACTAGTTCCCATCGTACAACTAATCCTCAATTCATTCTTAATTACACTCTAACAATTTGTAAGATACGCGCTCGATTTAAGGGCAACGACATTGTTTGACAAGCGAACATTGCTTGGGATCGATGCCGATTAAGGATTCAACACGCATCCATTCGGTAATATCATTAAAATATCTTTGGCTCAAGCACCGCAGCCGTAATGTAAAAAGCTGTCCTCCCAGCTGAGGTGAGAAATGCCAACTCGATACTCCGCGTTTTAGTAAATCAAATTAAATTGACAGTCTCCGAATTAGACGAGGAATTACAAAATGCTCTAAATAGAGAGAGCAGACTGATCGACCATATGTCGTGTTCACTGCTTTTAAGTCCGATGACGATTTACGATAATTTCAACTACGCTTCACCTCCGACTGACATCCGACATCGGGTTAATACCGCCGACGCGAGTTCGGCAACATCGAGATACGAGCGGTAAACTTCGATTTGATATCCGTTAATTAATACGATCCGAGCATTCCGATGATCCGACAATGAGTCAGCCGCGAAACGATACAGCCGCCGACAAAGGCACCCGCCGCCTAGCGCCGTTAATATGATAATTAATTATTACAAATCATTCGTACATAAATTATTTGGCAATTATACGATCGGAGATTTCTAAATCTACTTCGGTCAACTGGTGGAGACGTACATTTAGCGTCACTTTGGCTCAGTTCGTCACTCATATTGTGGGGTTCGCGTTCAAATTCGTTTCATGTGTAGTGCCTAATACATACGCTCAGGTGCCTTGGTCACGATGTTTCAAAGGAAAACTGCACAATGAGCGAGATCGCTGCCGCGTTTAGTAGTCACGGAAACTATTTATTTTTGCCTAGCACAAATATTTTGTGACAACTTGACTAAACTAGCGTTCGCTTTTAAAAGCGTTAAGACCTAATTCGATACTTGAGATTATAATTATGTAAATAAGTGAGCCGCTTATCTTAGATCCGAGATCACAAGCTAAAACATTATAAATTAGAAGGAAATTTTCTTAAAAGTGAAACTTGTTCGGCGGCATGTCTCACAATCGACGCTACGTTCGAACCGTTCTCGCATAGCCCCAACCCATGTTTTTCTCTCCTGTTGCTTGCAGACGTATGTTTCCTGCCTACAAAGTTCGCGTTTCTGGTCTTGATAAAAAAGCAAAATACATTTTGCTAATGGACATCGTAGCTGCCGACGAAAGCAGATACAAATTCCACAACAGGTATAAACAAATAACTGAAGGAATTAAATTAAAATAAGAGCTCCTTAATAACGACAGTTATGATGAGGCTCTGCCCGCGTTAGAACTTATTTTAATTTAAATCGATACATTACAAAATGTGAGGCAAGAAGCATGCGTATTAACTGTGTGAAGGCGATTGGGATCTGCGTGGTTTTATACGGAACCATCAATGAAAAAAAGAAGAGAATATCCTCTGTCTGTACTAAATATAACCGTTATCGTCTATTTATTGATCGATTCGAAATTGAGTTTTATTTCCCTGTAATAAATATCATTGTTCAACTTCAATTATCACACATTTGTTGTGTCAATTATGATCCGACGCAGATCTCGATTCTTTTTATGCATTGTTAATCTCAATAATATAATGTTGGATCGCTTTTCATCGCCATTGCATGATTTTTCGTGAGCATTTTAGCAATTATAACGCTTATTAACTAGCTGTAGGTGCCTAATTGTAGCCATGCATGCAGTTTTAACCGCTTCTGTACTCCGTCGGTGCGTTTCCATTCGGTAATTAAATAAATATGTTCACGCTTTAGCGTCGGTATAAACATGATTATTTATATATCGTCATAACTTAACTTATTTATGCATACACCTGTCTCAGTCTCGTGTTCTTTTAATTACAATCTTTCTTGATTAATAATTAATTTCGATAAATAACGACTCTCCTATTATAGATACGGTTAGATAAGTGAGCATTCGAATAGTTGGTCGATGAATGTTGAAAGTTTGCCAGCACTGGCACCTTTATGTCGTTTTATAATTAACCACAAACAGCTGACTTGATAAGGGAGGAGTGAGAAATACTTAGTAAGCAAATGTGTGCAATCGTTCGCTTTATCTCTAATGTTGAGTCGTAACGGAGTCCGACCTTGTCACGGAAGTTTTTTCAAATGATCACCAGATTCCAATCAAGTTTTTCAATGTGAAATTTATAATTATTAGACACTGAGGCGTGACATATTTATTTAATAAATTAACGAGTGCAGGAACGATAGTTGTATACAATACATATATTTGTAAAAAGGTTTAAATAATATGGTATTTTTCTTGATTATATTAATGGCATTTATGGCTAAAAAGTATTATTATTATTGTTAGTCTAAAACTCACGTGATAACTACGAGTACATGCAGCTATATTACTGTTGCAGTACAAATGGGTTAGATCAACCAGGGAAGGACCACGCTCTCACAGAATACCAGCGTAAAATAGCAGCTTAATGATGTTGTGTTTTGTTTGGTTAGTGAAGAGAATCGGATGTCCTTTTTACTGGTAACGAGGCATTGTGTCTTAGTCCTCAAAGGGGCAGAAGCCGCATCTATGTTTTGATTTGCATCTATGATTTGACGGGTCCGTGGCGCAGTGGCTTAGCAATGACCTACAAGTAATTGTTCCGGGTCTGGATGCTTGTCCTTGTGCAATTTATGTTTGTAATCCGCCTTCGTGATACAGAAGAAAATTATAGTGTAGGGTAACGGTTTAAAAAAAAATGATTAAATGATTCTTAATCAAGGACAGATGTGGGTGTCTGTGGATCACAACATCCACTTACCATTGGGTGAACTGTGTGGTCGTTTGATTTTTTTATTAATAATAATAAATATATTAGATATTTAATTAATTTGTCTTTTAATCTACGTCGTTTTAAGTTTTGTATTACTTAGTATTCGATGTTCATTTTAATTTTAATAATGTTTCATTAGTTCGTATGGTGAGAGGATACTGTAGAACTTAGTAGTTAAATTAATATGGTAATTTTCACATTAGAGCGTAATGCTGGTTGGCGTAGTTATATATGATTTTTTTACACATTTATTTCCGGTGTGGTTCCTTAAACATACCATGTACAAAGTAGCTGTATTGACATTGGATTCCGCATGTTGCCTTAAAATCAAACATACTAAGGTACCTATGTGAGGGTAATAGACCTCATGCTTTAATTTAAGCTGGCAATATGGTCACCTTAAGTTTTGCCGCCCTATAAAAACATAACATGAAGAAGGACAAAGACAAAAACACAAAGACGTGTACTATAACTAATATATTAAGAAAAAAAATAGCAAACAAGCTTTGCCAATAACTAGGAGCAATTCGAAAAAAACTAAGTACATAGGAAGGTACTAAAATCGAATAAAATATTTACTATAATGCCAACTGTCAAAATGGCGTCGTAATAGCCTCGCCCTTTTGCCCCTTTATTATTTGATTGACTAAAGAGCTATCGTATCACAGCCATCTATATAAACAAGACTGTAATTTTTGAGTTTTAGGAAAGAGACCATATTATCCTCACGTATTATAATTTGAAGCTAGCTTTAAACTAATGACTGGCATTCGGTTTAATATGACATATTCCATATTCATTTTTTTTATTTTACTCTGTAAAAGTCTCCCTTAATGTGCACTAGTAATATATACATATACCTAATGTGAATTATTATAAATTATTTCATTTCAACCGTCTATTTAGTTCTCAATTTATTTTAAAAAAATATTTGAAAATACATTCTATTGTGTACTTTATTTTATCTAAAACTATGGCTAAGCGTAACCTCTGTTTTCGGAGCCGGTGGATGGTGGCCGGCAAGGCGGATCCTGAGATGCCGAAGAGGATGTACATCCACCCGGACTCGCCGTCTACCGGCGAGCAGTGGATGCAGAAGGTGGTTTCCTTCCACAAGCTCAAGCTGACCAACAACATCAGCGACAAACACGGATTCGTGAGTACCTGCTTTTCTATTGTGGAATCGATGATTTTTTGTTTATAAGTAACATACTATAGTTATTATATATTCATAAATCAAATTTCAAAAGCTGTTTGTCACAAGTTAAATAGTATTACAAATTTACTTTAACATCGATCCTAAAGGCTTAACTTATAAGTTTCTACTATCAACACGCAGTTTAACAACGCAGATATAACAATTAAAAAGTTAAAAAGTACGTGACCAACTGATTGTACATTGCACATTTTGGATCATATCTTGCATACATTCGTAGCGATGAAATGGCGAAAATATACATGGGAACAATACATTCACGTGTATTTATTATGGAGGATACAATTTTGCGACCGTGTGGGCCTGCTAGTGGTTATATAGTCTTTGGCCTGCTACTACGCCATGGGTGCTACCTGCTTACTACCCCGCGGGTAGTGTTCGAATTTTAATCCAAGCTATCCATTAGTCTACAAATTAAACATTTAAGTAGTAAAAAGTAAAAAGCGGCTTGAATCAGAAAAAAATATTTTTTTCTATATTTTGTATTAATTAATTGCTAATTTAATTTATTAATTGGCGTTAAATTCCAACACTAACATTAATCGATTCCACAACAATTATAAGTGTCATATTGTCGTTTCACTGTCTTACATATTGAATTAAAAATCGACTTCAAAAGAATAGTAAGTAGTCACCATAGTGAGTTTTTGTTGCAGGGAAAAAAGTTTATAATGTGGGTGATATTGTAATTAAAAAGAGGTCCGCGGGTTCGAACCCCTGTCGGCGAGCAGCGGGGGCGCATTGTGCCCGCGACGGCTATTACGGTTATTTACTTTGGGTAACCATCTCACCGTTTAGGAGCTCTCAACAGATTATCTTTTCACCGGTTCAATAAAAAATGCATCTTTTGTTGTAATTTATCTTTGTTCCGATGTGTTGTAATTTTTTTTCTAAATGCATGCGTTTCGTTCTTAGGCGACAGTCTTATTTCTAATTAAAAATTGTAATATGAATAATTTTGATATCTTTGAATTTTAATAAATAATATTTAGTTTTTATTGTAGGTAGTGCAGCAGTTTGAATATATTTAAAAAAATATAGTGTCTTATTCTGTCTTACCTTAACTTCTGTAAATAAGTAGATAACAGAAGTTGTTAACTTTGTCGGTGAAATTGTAGTTTAATACTCGTATGATACATACCTGGAGCCACTCGTCCTAATTTCTCTGTAATTGGTAGATCGAGAAACGAGCAACATACACCATATATTCAAACTTTTGATAGCTCGGTAAATCACGGCTTCAGCACAGTGAGGCTACGGGTTCGATTCCCGGAACACGGAACTATTGCCAAGGTGATTATAAATGCTTTTGTTTTTCATTTATATATAGGTATTATCGTAGTTTTTATAGTAATGTTTTATTTTTATAGTAATGTTGGATATTAGTGCAAAAAATTGCGCAATAAATTAATACAAAACATGATACAGTATATATAACAATTCCAGTGTTGGGTTGTTTTAGATAAACAAATATTTACATAGGTTGGCCAAATATTGTGTTAATAAAAGCCGTTTTTTATTGTACAAAAATTTTCTTTACTATATTCCCAAACAAATATAAGAAGTATAAAAATTATATTCTAATTAAACTACTTCTTGTTATATTTTTTTATTTGTCTTATTATGCTTTTTATTTCAAATTTAAATTAGAATAGACTTTGTCATACATCAATTCGGTTCTTGTGTGTTTATTTGTTTGTGCGTTTCTTATCTAGTTTACAAGATTAATTTAAGCTCGCCATGCAATCCAAAACTTTTAAAATGTCAAAGGTCAAGAAACTTGACTAAAAAATCTACAAAACGTGATATCCGTACAGAATCCATATAGAACGTCGGATACAATCTTAAAGACACACGTAAAACCAGTTGCTGTGCTATCGGTCAAACGGTACACGTGCCTCATTAGTGTAAAGAAATTTATAATTTTATTTTGAAACAATCATTAACTGCTGCGACTAGAGAACTGTGTTTTCTTCACTTTCAACTACCCGGCGGTATACTCTTTAATCTACTCGTAATTTTAATGACCATTGATAAGAATTATTACGATAAGCACATGGGACCTCAGCGGTGTTGCAAGATAAAAAAATAATTCCAGTTTCAATTTCAAAAAACGCTACCGAAAACGAAAGCCGGCTCTTCAAGGTAACATAATACACTTGAGTGCATTTACACGACCGCGATCCAATCATAGATAAGACGATTGTTTTTTTTTTGTGTATTCCGGCG
This sequence comes from Parnassius apollo, assembly GCA_907164705.1. Lineage (NCBI taxonomy): Eukaryota > Metazoa > Arthropoda > Insecta > Lepidoptera > Papilionidae > Parnassius > Parnassius apollo. The sequence continues at coordinate 15,104,351 of CAJQZP010001449.1, read as the reverse complement.
ATGAGCAGTTGTTTTTTTTTTGTTTTTTTTTGTTGTCGTTTTTCCTCGTGTCAGGTCTTTTGTCTTTGACGAGGGACGCGGGTAATTGAAATAACGACGGTCTCGGAGTGGTATGCGTAGAATTTTTGGGAACAGCTGGCTCGATACGGCGCTATGCATATTTTAGGATTTTAACGCTGCCACTGGTGTTATTAAAATCATTAGTTTGATTACATTTATATACGATTTTATCTTTTAATTTGAATTCAAAAAATAGACAAACTCGAACTGTGGAACAGTATAAACTTCTATGTCGAACCGCAAAACGTTGTTACTGTTTGCACAATATACATAACTAGCCGAATGCAAAATAGTTACATTACTTTTCTTTTTTTATTATTTCTTTTAATTTTGAAGTCTAACTCATCGGAAAGTTAGTTTAAATTCAATTACTAAATTCAGCCCAAGCACACGTGCACGAAATCTGGATAATAAATACGTGGTAATAGAAAAATGTATAGGTAATTAGTGATGTGGCTATGCATAAAAAATTCTCTACGCTAATGTAAAGGCATCATTTGAATCATGGTACCTATTTATCAAGGACTTGTATTATAATTTAACACAACATAACATAAACACTCACGCCTGTTACCCAGAGGAGTAGGCATAGACTAAAATGAAGAGAAGAAACGGACTTCCATTCGGCTCGATCCTGACACACCTCTCTCGCCTCCTTTACATCCGTATATCTATCCGTATACCCCTATATCTATCCGTATCTCTACGCACACACGCTCGTCGTTTAAGGGTAGATACTCCTAATGTGGGCAATTTTCAAAATATCGCCAATTTGGTCGATAAACTTTCGGCTAGGGCGTCCCTTTCCGACTCTTCCGTTCACATCTGCAACATAAATTTGCTTTGTATTATACTGTATAAATGCAAATTAATAAAATATATATAAATTCGATACTAGGTATATTTATATATATATATATATATATATATATATATATATATATATATATATATATAATTATCCATTTCTGTTTAGGTGTTCATCTGTGTAGGTTCACGCTCCTAATTATTTTAGTCGCTAAGTATCTGAGTGCTTAAATTGTCTTAAATATATAAGAGTCAGTATAACTACTGGCTCGTTGATCTGTCTTCAGGTGAGTTAGCCAGGTGTCCATGGACTAGCCACTTACCATCAGGTGGACTTATCTTCGTTTGTCATTTCAGATTTTTGAATTAAAAAAAAACATATTTCAAGGTTTTTTTGCTGCCTTTAATAACTTACGATTTAATGAGAAACACAAAGTTTACACCTATTGATATAATAGTATGTGAAGCAGTTTTGAATTTGAATTGACCTCAAATAATCTATTAAAAATTTTTGAAAAGTGGCCATCACTTCTCTAAAACGAGATATGTGTATCGACAACGTGGATACAAAACTATTAATTTCAAAAATAAAGAGAAAATTTGCATAAAAACAAATATTATTGTTCTAGATCTCGTAAACTATAATAACATACTGTATTTCGATCATTTGAAGATGATGCCTGTTATAGAAGCAGGTAAGTAGATAGAAACTCGGATAGCGGCACAATATTTGTTTTGTAGTTTTTTGTCCCGCGCCATGCTGTCCGACACGACACGACAAGCCGAATTTCGAATGACCGACGATTTTTCATATCAGATATTATCGACGGTTGTTAACATCGATTAGTTTCGTTGTTTCGGTGAAATAATATTTTGTTATTGTTTTAATACAACATTTGTAACAGAGAATAGTCGCTTTCGACTTGCGTAAAGTTTTGTTTCTTCGTTTTTTGCTTGCCAAATTATGCTATGTAATTGTTGCAGCCAACTAGCTTAATTAGTATTTCAATTAAAAATCTAGCTTATTTACTAAACGGCACCGTTCAACTAGGGACCTATATGATATTCAGCCGATGCGTCTAATACAACATTGCGCCTATCTTGTTAATGTCAGAGACAGTAGGTTAAGACTATAGTCAACCAAATCTAAGAAAAAAAAATATATTCGAAGCCGAAGTCCATATCACAAAGGATGGTTGTTGTGAAGTAGTAGAAAAAACAAAAAATGATTATGGATGACTTTGAAAGAGACATTAATTTTTACTGCATTATTGAAAATCAAATAATAATTAATCTAACAACGACAGCTCAGCTAGTTGTACTGAAGGTTATTGAATAAATTTATTTTTAATCTGTTTTCAATTTTAAATTTTTATAACTTTGCCTCTAGAAATAAGCAGAAGAAATACGAAGAAACTGATAAATATTATGTTTTAATTTAAATTATCCGTTTTAAATTTGTTTTGGTATTATTCAAACCAAACTGTAAATTATGATTACCAATTCTAAATAATCTATATCGATTTTTTTAAGAATCGAATATTGTACGTTCCCATGTTTTGGTTGGCATGTTTGGCGCAATAAGTCTGACAGCTGTCAAAATTTATTTCTTAGACTTGGTTCACTATAATTCCGCGTATACTGGATATGAGATATATAGTACATAACGCATAATTAAACACAGACCAGCAACATTGCCATGGCATGGTCACCTTATTAATTTCATTAAACGAGACGGCTAAATTGCGTTCATCACTGCTAGGCTGTTTACTGAAGGCTTCGACATATATATCTAAAAATTCAATGGTGATGTATATTATGTTATGAAATAAACTAAATCGCTACTAACTACGAAAAGAATAAAAGTGATTTTTCATATCTTTATATGTTCTTACATGTAAAATGATGATATTAGACAAAAACTGTTAAAGAAACAATCAACGTTTCCACTAACTACAGTTAATGTAAGTTAGTACGAAACCACGTTACAATAAAAAACGTAATTTACATTGATCAAACTTAATTATATGCGAATGTTAGCCGAAAACTTTTGAAGTGCTAACAATGTGAAGCGATTTGGCAGGTGGAACGGATAAATATGTCGGTACTACTTATTAACACTCGTGTTGTTTAAATTAACGTTTAGCTAATAACTTACTTGCGCGAAACAAAGAACTGAGGAAAAAAGAAACCAGTTTTTAATCAAGAAGGTTTCCACCGTCAAATGTAGTTTTGATTTTTATGATAACATAATGTATTTTCTATTTTTTTTCTAAGAAAATTTAAAAAATAGGTAGTGTGTGTGTTATAGTTATACCTATATCATTTTTAATGATTTCTTATTCAATAGCTCATGCACATAAATCTGAAATTGATAGAATGTGTAAGTAAATTATCGTCGTATCGTTAGCGAAGTGCTGAATTATATTATATAATTAATCATTATTTATTTCAAGAAAGTTTATTAGCGATAACTTGGTTATGAGGGACTTTAACCTGTATGGTACACCTACCGGATGAGGTCGCTGTATCCGAAACCAGTGAGGAGAATATCAAATTTCACTTTAGGTCTCTAGATAATCCTCAAATGTTTACTTAATATTAAATCTAATCTTATTATAGTAAATACTCAGTGGTTAACAAATATGTTTGGGTAAAATTTATTTTGATCATAATTTTTGTAGGGAAATATTTTATTCAAATATCTAGGTAGGTACTTCCTTTCTTACTTTGATTAAAACTACTTTTACGGATTTTATCGCGTTTTATTTATATTAATTTTAATACCCGACGTTTATTAATATAAATAAATATAAATAAAACGCGATAAAATCCGTAAAAGTAGTTTTAATCAATGTATAGTGTTCGCGTAAAAATATTATTTAAACGGTAAGAAATCATTCCTTTCTTACCGTTTAAATAATATTTTTACGAAAATTTCGTTTACAACCTGCAAACAATATATATGGGCTCAGTATCTTATAATTATTATAATTAGCTTCTATCCATAATATGATAAAATCCAAGCTTATTTGTTTAGCCGTTTATTGATAAAGAAACGAGCTACAATTTTCATAAACAGGCTGGCGGGCATTTTATCTTAGTCCTCAGAAGGGGCAACGCGTTTATATAGCCTATGTTTGTAGTTGGATAATGTTGATCATAATGGAAAAAATAGCAAAGCTTACAATTAGATTCTTGACCTGTCCAAATTTCAGAACTAAATAAGTAGTTTTATTTTCGAAACGATAATCACCTGATTTGTATAATGTGTAAAAATTAAATTTTAAGAATTAAAAATTGACAGGTTCAAATTCGCTACTAAAACTAAAAAAAGTTACGTTATTTTTTATGAACGCTAGAGGACCGTGATACTTGCACATTTTTGGAAGTCAAGCTGGGTTCCTGTTTTTAAATTTTAGAGCACGCGAGCCTCTTGATTTTTAAATTTTAGAGCACGCGAGCCTCTTGATTTCGGGCCTCGTCACCCGGGAACTCGACTTACCTGTATTTTTTTAATGACTAATTATTACGCGCTGGACGGCGAAGGAAAAAAGATGAGGGACGTCTATATTTGGGTATAACTGACGTGAAGTAAACAATAAACATTAGAAGATCGTTTTTTGATATAATAGTGATATGCAAGAAGTAGAATATAAGCTTTATCTATCACGCAATAACCCAAGGAAGTGTTATTCTTTTAATTTTAGACGCTAGACCTACCTCTTTTTGATATTCGAATTCTAATTGTAGGGTAAACGAAGTAAAATGAGTCAGTTAGACTGGGCACCGCACCGTAATACAGTCTTCATAAGCTTTTAACAGGCCACAAATGTACTTGTGCTCCTTCCATCAAAGGTATGATTTAATGAAGTGGTAGAGATACGCTGGAAATATATAAATACTAGGTTTGAGGTAAAATGAGTCGACTCGATTAAATAAGACCACACACACAGAATATTATGAGATCGAGAATCCAGACTCACATACACATATTTTAATATGAAAATAAATTGTTTAAAGAAGGTACCGGTTTATCTACAACATATATGATGAATAAAACTATACATACCTACCTATGGATTTTATCGCGTTTACATATATGAACGAAAAATGCCTACGTTTGTTATGTAATTTATCTGAGTTTTAAATGTCCATTGACGAACAATTTAGTCGATAATAACTGTAGTTAATCGATAAGATCATCAATATTGTGATAAACTGTAACTCCAAAACTCTAGATCTTTATCTTGTACAATCTTGTAACTAATAAATAATATACTTGCATTATTATAACGATTATCATATTGATCGTGATAGTCCATCACAAATTCACGGTGGGATGTTTGCCATACCTCAAAGACAGCGATCTCGATCGACTTCATGTAGGTCTCATGAGATCCTCACCCTAATAGAGGACGACTCTACGGTTGCCGCTACGAGGCTGCTTCATTTCTGCGTCGATTGTTAGGCCTTTGGGCAATATGAATCATTACCACTTATTCAGACTGTCTGGTATTGGCTGAATCTTATGGCTACGTGTAATGTGTACAACAAAAATTTATTTTTCCCGCTTTCGCTATAAAACGGTATCTAGATGCTGGTAATAAAACTTTAAAGAGTCACCGGCTCTGGCCGTGAATCAAACGGCCGACTGAGAATATATTGGCGGCAATCAGTTATTTACAATACTCTCAGTTTAGGACAGGTTGTGGCGTTTTATATTGACGCTAACGGCTAAGGATTGGCGTGTCGTCAATTATAATGACATCTCCGACTCTTTCACGGTCGCCAAAAGCGTTTAATAATTATTACTGGCCTCCCTTTTATCCCAGTTTTATAACCGGGATCTAATAAACGTTAAGATTAAAAAGTGGCGAGCTGTTAGTGACTTTTAAACATTTCGAAATGTTTGGTAGAGCTGTGTCAAATGTGTGGGAACGGAGTTTCCATCATCAAAGTAGGAGGTTTTTTTTATTGATTTATAATCGTATAGAGTGTATTTTGTGTGGAACTCAGTCTCAACCTAGTTATATTAATAGTATTCTATGATCTTAACATGCTTTGACAATAAATTGGTAGCAAACTTTAACTTTACGCTAATGGAAAACTATAAAAATTGATGATAAATAAAAATTATGTCACGTGACAGCCACCGTGTAGTGACGGTATAAGAATGCGGGGGGGGGGGGGGGTTTTTTCGGAATTTGATTTATACGAACGCGACCCTCCTTGGCAGAAAGGAGGGCGCAAAATAAGAATATCTACTATCCAATATCATCCCGTTGATGTCGTAAGAAGCGGCAGAGGGATACAAATCAGGAGATGGACAGCGACGTCTTCTTTATAACGACTAAAAATAAATAAAATCGGTTGCCAACCCGCTTGCCTTTGTCTATTGCAAATATATCTCCCATGAATGTGCAAAATATGCAATGTATGGGGGAGGCCTATATTCAGAAGTGGACTTTAAAGCTGTAATGGTAACGGTAACGGACAGTCACGTTTTACTTACGAGATACAATGAACTGTAACGGGTCATATTTATTTTGACATATAAATTTTTTTGTATTTTATACGTATTTTATTTTATAAAAAATAATAAAAATTATTTAGTGTTAACTATATGAAAATCTTGCTAAAAGAATTCTAAACAAAGAACTTCTAAAAACTTAATGAATTGCTAATGTCATTAAGCATTAATATAATTTGAAAACGACTGTCCCATTCGAGTGAAATACCGTCGCAAAGTGATTCGTGCCACCGCACCGGCCTTAGGGAGCTTCCGTGGAAACCGGTCTAATTTATAAACACCTACACACATCAAAGAGACAGTTAACTGCATAATATGGATCGCGGGTTTGGTATGCGGCGACCAGAAACATCGAACAAGGCATTAAGTAAGCAACAGACATACACGTCTGCTTCGACCAGGAATCGGTTTCTTGACAGGCAGTGCCGTCCTTTCGCTGATAACATCTGATACATGGTCTAGGTATTGTTACATTATTTATATGAGACATTTGACGTCTACATTCATTATAAACTATTCGAAGGCAACACGAAACCGTTTTTCAATACTAACGTAGCACCTATTTCACTACAAACATCTCAAGAGTTTATAATAATACCATTCTCCGCCGGGGGCACATTATTACGTAGATAGCAAAAAGCGCCGTCTGTTTTAATTGTAAAGGGCTAATCTCTGCAAAGTCTTCCAAGCGTTTAATTCGTTTCAAGTAGCGCATTGTGGGCGATGTGCGGGAACCACTGCTAACAGCTGCGGAATCACAGTCAAAAAAAATCGGTTTATTACCTCGTATAAGTTCATAGCTTCGTCCGACGCCTGCAGTCACCTTGAAATTTGAATTTGTTATGGATACGAATTGAAAACGTTTCGTAAGTTGTTTACGTAACGTGAATTTCGCACGGGTTCTGATATAAATAAATGCCAATAAACATAGGCGCACAAAGGCCGGCAAACCGGTGCGCTTGCTTGAGCAGCAAAGGGCATATGCTTCGTAATTTATATATAGTTATTGATCAAAAGGTGATGTCCTTTGGGAAGCATCGAGGCGTCCTTCTGATCGGTGAGCCCCTCGCAAATTGTTCTCTGCCAAGCGGAGGGTGATAAAATCATGCTGCTGAGAGAGAGTGGGCACTCTCTGTCTTAAGCCTTTTGTAGTGAGGTAACAGTTTATTGATACATTGTTGTGGCTTACGTCTGAACCATTGAACATATTTATTGATGTAGCTATGCAAAATTACTTTTAATTAGGTATTTATCACTGTAGTCATTTGAAACACTTTTTAAGATGAGTCAAAACAAACATTTCTTTACAAAATTAATTAGAATATAGTTTAATGAATAATTAAGTTTAAAATAGATTTTTGACCGACTTTATGTACTAAAAGTTATAATTGAATAAAACTATCTATCATTAATATTATAAAATAATGCACATGCCGTGCCAATGCTGACCAAAGACCTCTACCGAGACACGACGAAAGAAGAGCTTCCGGTCTGACTCCATTTAGCAAGAGAGCTTACCCATATTACATTTGCCTAAAGCGTCTTCATAATTCTCACTTCTGTGACAGAAGTGACCAGCTTATTGCTACTTCTTTGACTGCTTCGTTATTCTAGTGGTCATAAGCGTGAATGTTCATCATGTGTATTCATGGTCCTTGAGGACCGTAAACATTCTCTGTGCGTCTCTGGGTCCAATTTCTGCACAACGAGAAATATAATTAACGGATCCCAAGAGTCGGTTGAAATTTTGAGATTTTTTAAGCTGTTAATGCATTCCGTAGTGGTATCGAGAAGTGCCTTTATATAGTTTGCAGTTTGGGAAGGGATTTTCTTCTGCATAAATAATCTTTTCAATAGAGAGTTTACTATTATACGTTTATTTCCGTAACGACTTTTAAGCATCAACCATGACTGATCATAATTGTCTTCTGTTACTTGCATGTGCTTCAATAAAGATTCGGCTCAATAAAGAAGGTCAATAAAGAAACGGTCATCACGGTTTCATGTCTCGGGTCGATCCAAAGTCAGACATACGGTTTTATGTCAAGAAGTTCTCAGTTTTTGTTTTGTTTTTGATTTAAAAAAAATATTAACAATGCTATAAACATTACTAATATTCCCCTTGACCACTCGTCGTAAGCTTAAATTGCTTGTGTTACGAGTGATTCACGCCAGTAGTCGAATGGTGGATTCGAACCCACGACCTTTTTGATTTCGCGGTCCGCGCCCTGCCATTAGGCTACTGTCGATTTTAACTTAACTGTCACTTCTTTCAGTATCAGCCCGGAGTCTAAAAGTAGGTGGTGTTTCACCCCCGTTCCTCGGAAAGCTTAGCCTTTGGTGCTGCGCTCTTCGCGGTCAGACTAACTATGAAAGTTAGGGAACAAAGCGTGCACCTGAATATGCGCACGTGCTCGCGCACTATAATCCTGTCCTGCGCGGATGGTTGTACTCCGTCGAGACTGGTCGCCGTGACGGAAATTCTGTCTAGAGGACATTATTAATGCGACTTCAGTTTTCAAACATGGATGGTGGATTTGATACTCTGACGGATTTTATACATTGCATTTTGTGTTATAGAATAAGGGTGACAAACGAGTACACAGTCCACCTGATGGTAAGTGGATGCTGTGGCCCATAGACATCTACATTTATCCTCGATTAAGAATCAAAACGCAGATGTGTTGTCACCCTTGAAGACTAAGATGGAATGCCTCGTTTCCAGTAAAAAGGGGTCTCCGGATCTCTACACTCACCATACGAAACACAGCAGTATTAAGCTGCTATTTTATGCTGATATTATATTAGAGCGTGGTCCTTCCCCGGTCGAGCTGACTCATTCGTGCTACAACCATAATATAACTGCAGAGTGGCTCTACCACGTAATAAATATAAAATGCAGTAAACTGTATATAAACTTCACATTCACTTTACATAATATTTTAATCTGTTAATTTTAACAATTGTTTCTGCCGACCATGAGCTTTTTTATCGCTTTGAGCTTCTAAAGAGTAGTTGTAGTCCATCTATTACAGCCTATTGAAGTCTACTAGTGAACATATGCCTCCTCTATAGATTGTATCATAGGGGATTTTGGCAGGTGGGTTGCCAACCGCAGTATATTTATAATTTTCAGTTGTTATTAGGAATACACTGTCCATATCCTATTTCAGTTTCCCTCTGTCGCTTCTTACGACATCCCCGGGACGATATGGGGTAGATATTCTTACACCCCCACTACAAGGTTCTAATTCTCCAGTACCTTACACATATTATAGAGTTTTGTAAGGTTAAATCTTTTGTTAATAATAGCAGTAGATTTTAATCAAAAATTTTTAAAATTCCTTTTATATCTATTTTGCGAGCATTATATCTGCTCATATACAGTTTAAACTCTTTGAAAAGAATGTTATCAATTACGTAAGCCAGCGCGCCTTTGTAAGCGAGCGAGGTGTGAATTCTAATCCCCTTTACGTTCTTGACTGTAACATTATTAGATAGAAGTAGCTTTTTGTTAACTCAAAATTGACACAAGGCGCGGAAAATATTTGTAATCTAGCTTTGAGATACGGTATAAAGTTGACCCTTCCACAGTGAGCAACGTAATTTAAGTACTTGTGTAGTTTTGATGAAATATTTTTTAAACATGTTTTTTTCGCAAGGGTTCTTCCAAAACCCAAAATTTCACGTTTTGAAAATTAGCTAAAATTTGTTTTTAATTTAATGTAATACATAATAATAAGAAATACAGCCAAGCAATAGATACGCGAGCTACCTGAGCTAGATCCACATATTAAACCAAGTATTATGTTGTTGCTCGATCCCCGCCAGCGCTGCTGAAGATATAAATTGCAATTTTCAATGCAAATTCACCAGACAGTCCATGTAGTGTATGTGTCTCTTAGAAATTAAAATATTCAAAAGACATACAAAGTCCGCTTAAAACGCAGTACGGTCAACAAGTGAGCGATCCACGAACTCTTTCCTGATAACCCTTTGAGAGTTTACATTAGGCCTGTTCAAGCAGTTGGTCGTATTTAGGCTGTTACTCTAATAATTACAAATAATTATTGTTCTTTAAGACAATATTTGGATATAGTTTAAAGTATAGATAATAAAAAGCAACCTAGTTCAGTACTAGTTTCTTTATACTACTTTAAAATATGACAGTACGAAGGTCAACAAAGTTTTCTGAAAACAAATGTGTTATTTTATTTTTCAAATATCTATTTTACCTTCAGATATTTACTGAAACAAAGTAAAACAAAGCTGGAAAGCTAGTAATTGATATACGAAATTGATACCGACGTGTTATATAACAACAAAACCGTCCATTTGTCATCGAACGCGGTGACACTGTAACTAGCTTTCCGATGACAAACATTGAGGTTTGGTGAATAAATACATAATATGACTAATACTGTCATATCTACTAATGCAGTAGTATAATAAGTTTATGTATCTACAATATAATACTTTGGTATATACTAACATCGATCAAAGTTTTTATGGTAAAAGTTTGCATTGGATTTATTTTATTGTCATTTATTAGTGTAAACATTCTGTGTATGTTTAAACCTTACAGTAATTACATTCACAGTTACTCTGAGATTTAAAGTTATTTAACTAAAAAAGCATAATTAGGTATCGCGTTAATCACTTCATAATTTTATTAGAAATAATAATGAATAACGTATTTATTAATTTACATCTAATGTTTGAAATGTGACAGAATAAGCATGAGAATAAAATTAATCCTGTATAAATGTTGTTATTAACAAATATGCTAGGGCTAGTGCAAGATTAATAAAGGAATTCGGTGGTTTGGGCACGTAGAAAGAATGAATGAAGAAAAACGGCAAAGAAAATTTACGCTGATAAGTCGATGTGATGGCAAGGAACGTCCTAGATGGAAGTTTATCAAGCTAATTGACGATATATTGTATGAAGATGGTAAAAATTAAAAAAGCAGTGTAAAAATTACGTCCAAACTTAAAATTGAATATATTATTTGTTATAATAAAATATAATTTTGATTTTAACACACGCTTAAATGCGTTTTTAAATTGTTTAAAATTAAAATTTCAGGTTTATATTGTTATCTAACATCAGTTTATTTCTATAAATGTATTTTAGTTGGTTCATATAATGCCTTTGAAGCTGACAGCTTACACACAAGTACAAAACAATTATATATAAGATAAGCCAAACTTTAGCGCCAAATGCGCAAATCTTTTGTCTTAAAACAATTACGTGCATGTATACAGAACTTAAAATTTTATTTCGAATTTAAAATGGCGGCAAAATTACTTTCAAAAAGTTACAAATTTTTAGTGTCATTGTTGGTTTTTTTTTTAATTTTTTGTATTTTTATTAAGTATTTGTGTCAATTTTAGTTGCGTAAAACCAATGATATAATTTTTACATAATAGCTTATGAAGTCGATATTAAGACATGGCGTTCAAAAGAAGTAAGACCACACTAAGTTAACTACTAGAATCTCGTTAATAGTTACATTAAACATTTCATTCCCTATTTTGCCCTCTTACGGATGGGCTTTCAATTTTATATAAATCCACGCCTGAAATACAAGCTATTTATTCAAAAAAAATTATGATTTCTTAAATTTACGCGAACACTACACATTAAACTTACAGCCAGTTTACGTGGTAGAGCCATGCTGCAGTTACATTAGTAGTATAGTTGTAGCGCGAATGGATCAGCTCGACCGGGGAAGGACCACGCTTTGACAAAATACCAGCATAAAATAGTAGTTTAGTGCTGCTGTGTTTCGTATGGTGAATGTAGAGAACCGGAGACCCTTTTTACTGGAAACGAGGCATTCCATCTTAGTCGTCACGGGTGACAACGCATCTGCATTTTGATTTGTAATCGAGCATAGATATACACGTCTATGGGCCACAGCAATCACTTATCATCAGGTGGACTGTGTGCTCGTTTGTCACCCTATCCTATAAAAAAACACTGTAAGTATAGCATATATTATAGCACTCGAAACGTCGGTAGTAAAAATCTGTTTACAATTGCAGATATCGCGTATCATACTCATACATACAAAATGAAAAAAAAAAAACACAGTCTAATTACAGAAGTAAAAACTCAGAAATTAAAACCTCTTTAATAAAATCACAGATTTTTTACACCAACTAAATTAGAAAAGCGGGTAAACTAAACGAATTACTTCCCACTGTTTCCGCGTAGCTTAAGCACTCAAAGTGACCTCAAATGTGTTGAACTTTGCTGCAACACTTAGTATAAAGGCCAAGTACCACTACGCAAAACTGGTGGGCATAAACGCGGAAACATGGAAAAGACATATTAATGCTGAATATGTACTATTGAAATGCCTCGCATCGTTCATTTTACAACAATGTCTCGATATAAACGCGTCACCTTAAATAAGTAATAAATCAGGAAATTGTTTCAAGCCAAGTATGTAATAAGAGAGGTCGTATGTTTAGCGTTGCACTGGTCTAAACTAAAAAGATTACGACTAAAAAGAAAAAAATATAAATCAATGTCACAGATTGGGTTGCTGCATGACAGGATAAAGATATTTCTGACAGTGGCCAGGTCAGCCTGTGGTCGGATAATTTAGACTCGATAGCCACTGGAACTTCAAAAGTAATTTAATCTATTACAGCCTGAGTACATGACGGTGATGATTTGATATTAGTCAAACAAACAGAAATTTGGTCTCTTATGTTTGTTGGTCATTTAAGTATTATTAATTATTTAAGTACTATAGACGTGAGTGTAATATGGTCACGTTTTTATAACTCAAAAACTATAGCCTAGTTTGCATAGATGGCTTTGTGGTACGATAGATCGATCTAATATTTAAATCTCTTTGATCTAACAATAAAAGGTCAAAAGGGCGCTGCTTTATCGACGCCATTTTGACAGTTGACATTATTGTAAATATTTAAGTCGATGGTGTAGTGTTTGTTTTATTACGTAGATTTTCCGAAGTGTTCCTAATTATTGCCAAAGCTTCTTTATTTTTTTTATTAATATATTAGTTACAGTATACGACCTTGTGTTTTTGTCTCCGCCCTCCTCCTAGTTTTGATTTTATAGGGCGGCAAAGCTTAACGTGACCACATTATTCTCACGTACTTTATTGTTTACAAAGTACATACAAAATGGTAAATAAAAAATTATAAATGTAAATTTTAATGAGGGCAACGCTAAACGCCAACTCATTTTAATTTCTTTAGCATCATTAGTTAAAGATATGGGCTACGAAACTCAATAATCGTGGGTTCAAATCCGCTATTCGACTACTCTAGTGAACTAGACTAGACTAGTAGAGACAGTTAGATAGATTTATTGAGGTATTAATACCAGTAATAGCTCTGCTTGTATCTTTTTAAATTAAAGAATTTTCAAAGCTACTTAAAATTCCATACCATAAGCTATATGATAATTTTATGTTGTAATTAAATTAAAGAATTTTCAAAGCTACTTAAAATTCCATACCATAAGCTATATGATTATTTTATGTTGTAATTTTCCTGCGAAATATTTATTTATGAACTCGGTAAGTAAAAACCCGGTACGAATGCTCACTTTCCCACGGGAGGTCGACAGGCAAATATTTGCAACGCATCAAGTTGGGATCAAATGCATTTGTTGTAGCACTTCAAACCCCTAACATTGGAACTCGAAGATAAGTTCAACATAGTTCAGTATGAATTTTCTATAATACAAACAAAAAGTCGACCCCAAAGGTCCATACAACTAACTTCCCAGTAGAAGGAATAAAAAATATCATATGTATTAATATTTTATACAGTTTTTTATTCGGCACAAAAATGACTTGACGGATTTTGCTCAAAATTTAATGCAGTCTAAGTTACATAATTATGCGTTAAATGAAACTCGTCCCATGTTAATATCACTCTTTGTTCTCGAGATATACGAGGCGAAAATTGAATCCGAACACACACACATACATACATGTGCACACATGGACATCCTCTTACCACACTATCCGACTCTAAAGAACTTGAAACTTGGAGATATGTTAAAATTTCGAATTTGCAAAATCGGACCCATTACAATAACTTCCCATTGGGAAGTTAAAAAGTGTGCCAATTAATTTTTTATTGAATAATTTTTTACTTACCAGGGAAATATTTTATGTAGTAATATGCATATCTTAAATTTATTTTGAAAAAATAAATGATTCAAAAACGGATTTTATTACTGTTAATTCTTATTTGTTTTACATAGAGAAAATTTTCCACTAAACATTATTCGAGTTCATGCTTATAATATGACGTTTTACTTACGAATAACTCTAGTAGCCTCACACTAATCTATTTGTTTGGTAATATTTGCGATCGGCCCTTCTCATGTTGCGGAAAGTGTCGAACGATAGTGGCACTGTCCCGAAGCGATACAAATATTTGCCGTTCGCACTTGACACAACATGTTTGTGGCCTTAACTGTTTTTATTACTGATGAAGTGATTAAAATGCTATTGTTTTGCCGTTAATATTTAATAAAACAACTATTGTAACGTTAAATTTTGTCAACGATTTTTAAAGTAACAATCTACAAACATCTAACTGCAGTTACGGGTTTGCTTTCAGTTTTCAGTAAGAGCAATTAAACTTGTAAATCCGTCCGCTTTAGTCCGCTTTAGTATGGGCTAGTGAACTTTACATGTCCTTATGAAATCGTTTTTAATTCTTAGAATTTCAAGTTTTTACTACGGATTCATGATGAAAACAATTTCAGAAGTCAGATGAACGAGATTTAGGGCTCATTTGCCGTTCACAGTTCGATCATGGTCCGATCTTGGTTTGTTCTCGGTCTGCTTTATTATAATGGAATGGGATTCGAGCGAAACTTGACTGTAACGGATAGTATGAATGCACACACATATTTTGTACTTGATAATTTTTTATCAGACCGAGATCGGACCGTGAACGAAATGTGAACGGCATTATAATGAGGATCGGCCCTTAAGCTGCCATCAATTTTTTTTTTGTTAAACTGAATTGACAAACGAAAGTACAGTCCACCTGATGGTAAGTGGCTTCTGCAACTTATGGCAACCTGCAATCAAATTGAAAGAAGACACACAGATACGTTGTTGTTTCGGTAGCATCATAGCCTGTACTCATACTGACTCTATATACCTTTTAGACCGGAATATAGCAAGCACTGCTTGGTTTTTACTGGTAACTGGATACTTTTAGTCTTTATGGATGACAACTCATCTTGATAATAGGTGGTAGAAATGGTAAACTACTTACCCAGATAGTAAAGGTGTCCTATCACCTAGAATATGCTACCAAAACCTCCGGAAATCAACAATATGCGCCAAGCATAGTTTTTTTTAATAAGATAAAGGTGACAAACGAGCACACAGTCCACCTGATGGTAAGTGGAAGCTGTGGCCTATAGACAACTACATCTATCCTCGATAACGAATCAAAATGCAGATGCATAGTCACCCGTGAGGACTAAGATGTAATGCCTCGTTTCTAGTAAAATGGATTTCCGGTTCTCTACACTCACCATACGATACACAGCAGCCGCTATTTTAGGCAGGTATTCTGTGACAGCGTGATCCTTCCACGGTCGAGCCGATCCGTTCGTGCTACAACTATGCTACTAATATACCTACAACATGGTTCTACCACGTAGCTGGTGATATACCGTAAAATTTAAGACAAGCTCTCAGCCTCTCAACTACCGCAACTTTTAAACTCTCATTGCAGTGTTCCGTCTGTAATAAAAATTATTATACAGAAAACTATTAAGGCTTTTTATTAAACCATAATTCTTAAATATAGGCATTACTTTAAAGCAAGATACCACAAAACCACTGAATAATAATGTGTCGGATATAAAATACCCCAATTGATTACAACGACACGGCAAAACGTCTTTTCATTAAGGTTTAATATCGCTTAAAAATTGAGAAATGTTTTGTAGATGTATGTTTGTACATTTATTATGTTTATATACCGCAATATAAATCAGCAATACTAAACTTATTTGATTACAATTATATTATCAACGTCATAGATTCCCATAGAGCACAGTCTTAACACACTTTTTTTTATAAAAAAATAATTATTCAAATCAATTTAGCCGTTTACGAGAAGTCGTTGAACAAACATAAAGGAAAACATAGGTACGCGTCGATAATAGAAACTTCTCGTTTGGACTTGGTTAAAGTCAGACTTGGATTATTTTTTCTTAGTTTTGTTTATAGAGAGCTTACAATAACATTGCGTGTTCTAACCTGCGTGCTAGTGCGTGCCTGAGCAGCGGCCATTTTGTAGACCGAAAATTGGCAGGAAAATTGAGAGAACAACACTTCCACAAGTTTCACCCTAACGCATTTCTTCGAACATCAAAATTTATTCATACGACGACTCGACGTCCTTCCTTCTATTTCAACGGAATTAAAATGAAGACAAGCAAATACTCGAAATACTTTCAGGGCCCAAGTTCTTTATATAACCATCTCAATTTTATTACGTTCGTCGAAGAAGTTTCTTTTTTGACGTGTCTATTAAATACCTTTAGTTTGCGACGCAGAGCTCATTTAATCGCCGGTTTTGTACCTTTAAAAATTTCCTAGAAACTTCAGGTTGTCTTAATAAATGTCACATTTTTTTGAATTTTGATTATCAACTAAAAATCAGCATTCTTTCAGAGAATTTTAAAAAAAAGTTGGAAATAGAAAGGAGCACTAAAAGAAATGTTAAATTATTGGGGCGAAAAATGTTTCAATATCTCAACATCAAGGCCTTTGTTCGTTCATTGCGTTGTTTCGACCATTTACAGTCAGTGTGGTAAAACGAAGCCAACTTGGAAATACCAACCGAAATTACACCGCAAATTTAGAAACACTTCAACTTTACTCCTATCCCGACTTTAGGGCCAATAAAAACGTCACCGGCAACATACTTTCACAAATTCAAGCGTCACAACTCACGAAAAACTACGAGCGTGTGACAATAAAATGTCCGATACAAGTGGCATTAGGCTACAATCGCTAGGATGGGCTGAAGACACGCATTCACTAAAGCACCAGTAACATGCGATCTTCCTCGCCCTCCTCAACTGAAACCCATTCTCTGCTTTAACACATACTGATTCAAAACCTATAGGCCAGAGCAAATTGGCTACGTAATAGCTACACACCTCAACGTGTGGGTGTAAGGAGAAAGGGGGCAAATCAACTGTTATTATGGGGGTGCCAAACTAATGTTGTTCCTTTTTATGGGTTTCGTTTAAATGGCCCGCCTAATGGTGTATTTGAGGTGTTAGTAACGTCAGTTCTGAAAATATGAACGTCATTATTTTCGTGAAGAATTTCCTTCTTCACACTATACACCATATAAAAACTGTAACAATTCATCCAACTATAACTGACCTTATTTGCTTAAAACGAATCACAAGACAATAGAAGAGATTAAATTATTGTAGTTTAGTTTACCGAAAAAAGCGGAATACTACAAAAATTAATTTCGAAATAGGCCACCTAACAATTGAGTAAGACTTACTTTTTGTTGGGTTTCCAAGCGTGGCAACTATGGTATAATTCCCTCTGAGACAATCTATACGGGAGGCCTGTGCCAAGCTGTGGTCTTCAGATAGGCTGTATTGAACAGTAGTCATACACAGGCTTATAATAGTAAAAAAAAGGATGAATGATGGATATTTCCTTTTCCATATTTAAGGTATTTGTCACTTTAAAACACAGACTGCATCTAATGGGTCTAGTTTCATATGAAGTTTGTCGAGTCGAATTAGTAGAGCCGTTATTCGGAATATAATTAAATTCTTTTTTTTTTTTTGTAGCCAACTGCACTGTAAGTGACTGACAAACGGTTGTATAGCGTGAGATAGTGCGCACGATAGATATGGAAATTTTTGACAAGCATGTTGTTTTCATCTGAATGGGAGAGTTCACGCCATTCGGGCCCCATTCGCGAAGTTGTCACGACCGATATACCATTGCATGCCGAGACGTTTATAACCAATTCGACAGGTTAAACTGGAATCATATACCTACATACGTACATATGTTTTTGTTTTATAGTTTTTCCTGCATTTTTTTTGTCTTGTTTTTGGTTGTTAATACGGTTTTACCATTGTATCGTGTAACCATAATAGTTTTTACTGGGAATTTAGTCTTATAATATAAGCTAAATTACAATTGTAACTAAAAGAAGTGAATTTTTTAATTTGACATCAATTAGATCTACTATGTAATAAGTCTCAAAGCAAAATACGCTCTAAAATCCTCAGGTTGACTACTAGGAACGCTATAGGGCTTAGGTCGCAGTAGTTTCGTTCATAACAGAAAAAACTTTATTTATAAATTGTAAACCTAAATTAGCAGTCGCTGTTACTCCATGTAACATTGACATTTCTCGCTTTTTATGGTATATATAACTTTCATAATTAATGTGGTGTGCCAGGAGACGAAATCGTTAATATTTACTACAAAAATTAAGAAGATAATATTTTTAAGTACTGCAGCGAAATGTCTATCACTAGGAAACTGTCCTGGGAAATACAAGCTTCCATTTTTTATAATTGTACACTGTACCTACACTATTGAAATAAATTAAAAGTTCGATGCGGTAATATTGTCCCTACAATAATATTGTATTTTGTCAATATCTTTAAAAAATAGCTCTCCTTGAACGTAATAACTTTTATATATTCCTATATATTAAAGTTATTACGTTCATATACAATTCAATATACAATTAAATGCAAAATTAGAAGTACAGTCGTATCGGTAGCCTAACATCTAGTCTAGTAGAATGACTATTTATCTAGAATCTAGATCGATCAAAATGTGACAAGATTTTGATCAGTGATTTACCATGAAATAACCAAAGAACATTTTAATTTAATCACAATGTACGTTTAGCGTAAGCTGTGAAATCATAGGTAACGCACCGCTGTTCAATATTTTTGCTATAAAAAAAGGTTACCCTAACAGTAGTATTATTTATAATTTTCTCCAGTATCGTGGAGGCTATTTACATACATATATTGCACAAGGACACAAATTCAGGCCAGGAACAATTATTTTTAGGCCATACTAACATTTTTCCGTGAGGGATTCGAACCGATTCGAAAAAGTTTCACATCGTCTGATCTTTCTTTATTTTTCCTTGACATTCATAATTACTGTGCTCCTTGTTATGATTAATTTAATGGTTTGCTCATAAAGTGCTTTTTAATATTTACTGACGTCGCAATAGAATCCAATAATTTTAATACACATTCCCAGGTAAATATTTTACCCCGAAAATTAGATAGACCACAGACGGTAAATAGAGTAAATGGGGCCTTGCACTCTATTGTGAAGAGTCAAAATGTGTCGAAAAAGGCACGTATGGCAATTCACAATGCTGTGTTGGTCCCTACTTTAACGTATGGTAGTGAAAGTTGGGTGTGGCAGAAGAAGCACGAGAGTAGAATGAACGCAGTAGAAATGCGGTCGTTAAGGAGTATGTTAGGGCTGAATCTGAATGACAGGGTAAGAAATTGTGTAATAAGAGAAGAGTGTGGTTTGCAAGATGATGTTGTGACCAGGATTAAGAAAGGAATGCTTCGTTGGTTTGGTCATGTGGAAAGAATGAATGAGGAAAGAGTTACAAAGAAAATTTATGTTGCAGAAGTGAGTGGCAGAGTCGGAAAGGGACGTCCTAGGCGAAAATTTATCGACCAAATTGGCGATTTATTGGAAACGGGCCAAATTAGGAGTACCCTTAACCGACGAGCATGTATGCGTAGGTGTATGGATGTGAAGGAGGCGAGAGAGGTGTGTCAGGATCGTGCCAAATGGAAGTCTGTAGTCTCTGCCTACCCCTCTGGGTGACAGGCGTGAGTGTTTATGAATGGACCATAGACGGTAGACAACGTCTACGATGTAAGAGTATCGCTACGATGTCAATCACCGCGCAATGATTGCCAACTACGTCATATGTGTGGATTTATAACGACCTACATAATTATTATGTTAATTAAACCAACATTTTACAGCAGGGTTGGTAAAAAAAGATAAACGTAGTAATCCTTATTGATAATATTTTACATATAAGTAGTAAAACTGCTAACCTTCATTCATTAGCACAAAATAACAGCGTCGTTAACTTGCGTTTTGCTTTTTGATAGGTGTTTCTGGCAAGGGCAAAAAAAAAACAAAAATGTTAGCATTCAAGTTAAGGGCTATGAGTATTATGCCGAGATATGGGCAAAGTTGCGCCAGCTCAAGATTGTTTTGGCTGAATCGGTGTGGCTCTTATGACCTCCATGCATATAAGAATTAAAAAAAAACACTGAAAGATTTCATTCTTTATTCTAAGGCTGAATTAATAAAATTTTGTTTTTAATTCAGCCTTAGACTTTCACTTTAAGTTAAAGTGAAGTTAACCTTTACTTTGGTGAAGATTAACTTCATTTTTTATTAAACTTTATCGGACTCGTCCAAACAAATTAAAAAAAAAAACGTTATAGAAAGATGTTATAGCCGTATAAAATATAACTATGTGTTGCTAGTATTAAGAATTGAATATCCTGGCAAAACATTTAGTTGCCATGATATGAAAAAAAATTAAAATAGCATAATGTCAATCATAAGGGGAGGGCCAACACTGATAAAGAACCGTAAAACGATTAATATACCCTAAAATCATTATTATTAATTTAAGTTTTAAAACAAGGTCAAAATCATCGACTACAAATAAAATTAAATAAACTTTGTTATTACTACTCTTACGAAAATACAGACACTTTTTTAAATTTACACAATATGCAAATATGTGAACTTGAATGACTCTCGCGACATTTTTGTAATATTTTGAAGAATTTCATTTTCAACCATTACCATTACCACACCGTAAATCAAATCTTTCGCGACGTTGTTTTCAATTTCGCCAACTAGAAATATTACACGAACATGCTACCATTATTTCATTTCATTTTGTATGCTTTTAAAACATCTCAAATTATATCGTATACATTCTATTTTATGCGTTATTTACATTGATTGAAGATATATTTCAGTTTGCTACATACAGTCATCATTTGATGTAAGTACGTATTTCAAAGTTCGTGTGAGGAATTCATCTCGCTTCTTTCAATATTTTTATTATATTGCGTCGTGCCGCTCCCTTACACCTGTGTTGTGTCAGTCGTGAAAACGGCAATTTTACATTTTCCGCATTTTCCCGGGAAGCGTGCTTGATATTCCAGGTTTCGCAAGAGATACTTTGAGGTGTAAGGGACAAACGTAAATGCTTTTTAAAGTGGAATAACAAGAATATTTCTTGTGCTCGATTCTCCGTTCATTTTGTCTTATCTGGGAGGTTTTATTTCGCAGAGAAGTTACTTTTTGAATATTTTTTTTTAATTTTCATTTTATTAACATTATTTTACCAATATTAAAAATAGGTTTTTTTTAATTTCATATTATAGAATATGGATTGTTTATTGTAAGCCGTCTACTTTAAATAGTCCTTGCTTATATTAGCTTATACGGAACACTTACGTAAGAATACTCTTGAATATATTTATTTATCTACTAGCTGAGCTTGGCGCACGATAGTATTTTATTGACCTAGGACCGGGACCTAGATATAAAATATCAAGAAATTTTTTTAGATGGGTCAATCGTAAAGTACGTTTTTAGTGAGCGTCTACACTGCGAAATGAGTAACTATACTAAATTTCAAGTTAATCGGTTGTATAGTTTTAGATATCTTGTGATGAGTGAGATGAGTGTTTTAATTATCCTTAATCGCATTTTAAGACTAGACTATAAATAGCAGACTTAAGTACCTTTCGATATTCTCCACCAAAAATGGAAAATAAATTGTTTTTATGTTAATAAATACTATATATACGTTAAATTGTATTAAATAAATTCGGTATCAGAGTCAAAATCCAAATTTGTCGGAATTAAAGTAATACTAAACTAAAATAATTCTATCAATTGTTTTTAACAATGTAATTATTTTGGTGGTGGCTTATGGCAAACCCTTAAGCGAAAAAATGCACCTCCTTTCATCGAATAGTGTAGGACTATGACAGCACTAACGAAAGTTGATTTTTGATATAGGTTAATTCATGTCTTTATCTTGAATTTTCTTGTTCAAAAACGCGATTGTATAATTTTGACTCAATCGTAATTATTTGCGAAAACTCTTTTAAAAATAACTATACTTAAATTACAACAAAATTACTTAATCTATATGCTTGGAAATCATTCAAATATATTCATAACATCAATATTCATTTTACATTTAAAAATAAGTATAATTAACTTAGCTGCTTAATTTTTTACTCCAATTTGGAAGAATAAGTTTTAGCATTATTATCAATTATAGGAATGTGCATTTAATCTAGTTAAAATATTTATATTCATCTTCCCTCCATAACCTCTGTCACACTAAATATAAATTACTATTTTTCTATCTCTCCTCGGTTAATTCACTTTACTACAATGGCAAATGTCTCTGAAGTTGTGAATATCCAAAAGGAATTGGAAGGGAGCTTGACCAGGAAGATGATGGAGTTTGAGAAACGTCTGAAGGCTGCAACTACTCCAACTAACCCAACAGTTTCACAGCTTCGGGAGGAGTTTGATTCATTCAAGGTACTTGTTAGTTCCATGTTTAGCCTGCTGCAACAGCAAATTCAGGAATGCAACAAAAGTGTTGATGCAATCAGTATGTATCACCGGAGAAAAGTTCTGCTTTTTCATGGATTAGCTGAGGCTTCTGAAGTTGACCTAAAACAGCAAATTTTACAACTGTTGCACAAGTATCTGGGTTTAACTCATATTACTGATGACTCTCTCAAGAAATGCCACAGACTTGGTGTTCAATCCAGTACCCGTCCAAGGCCAATTCTTGTGCACTTTAATGATCATAGCACTAAGTCTGCGATTTGGAATTTAAAATCAAAGTTTAAAGGGTCTGCCATTTCAATGTGTGAATTCCTCACTAAATTTCGTCAGTCCATACATAAGAATGCCCGTAAGCATTTCGGAATTAGAAATGTCTGGACAATTGATGGTGCAATCTATGTAAAGCACTCGGGAGGCCGAACGAAGATTTCCACTGAGGAGGAATTGGACGATCTAATAGCCAAGTACCCCATGGATGGTTCCCCTGAGAGTTCTAACAAGGCTCCTAATACAAAGGTCACCCCAGCGCAGCAGAGCTCTTCGAATCGGCAAAATGATGCAGCACGTCGCACTCAAACTTCAGCGGTAACTCAAATTGATGATGTAAAGAGATCTAGACGACTGGTAGGCAAGAAGTAATTCCTACATTGCTATTAACTTTCCAAGATATCCTTGTTATTCTTGTTATCATATTTTGGTTATGTTCATCTCCTTTCGTATTTTTTCCTTTTATTATAGTCTACTTTGTCTGGTAACATAATAACTATTTTTAGTTTTATTAACCGGCAGCATTAGACAAGAATATAAATAGATTGTAGTCCAATTGTATGTAACTAATTTGCTATAACTTGTCTTTAGTATTTTCCTTTATTCATATTCCAATAGTTTTATGTTATTAGCTAGTTTTATTATTTTATTGTTATACTGTAGTAACTTTAATTATATTTGTAAACTTTAGTAAATTAGTTTGTGTTTATAATTTTTATCATGTAAAAGTGTTAAAATGTAACCAATTATCATAGATAAATGTTATTGTAGTCCGTAGATGCTAGAGCTAGGCATAGACAGTTGCAAAGACAGGGCAAAGACTGTTGACCATAGATAATAACTTTTACTGTCAACACAGTAATGGTAACATGGGCACAGATCCTTTTGCCACACAGCTGAATTATGTACTCTTGTGAGATTTAAATTTTCTGGATGTTTTTAACTAATTGGGTTTCAAAATCTTGTGATTAAGCTGATTTTTATTGCAAATTTTTCGATTAATTCTGTAAAGCCCTGCTATTAAAATATTTAGTTGTCTTATTTTAATATTTATGTTATTTTTGTTTATAATTGAATCACTGTGTTGGCACGCTATTTAATTACTTAGCTTATGTTTTTTTTTTTTAATTGATAGTTATGTACAATTGTTTTATTTGTTATTTAGTACTGGTTATATTATGTAAACAGTTAACTGGTGGGATGATGTTTAATGATTTATTACTATTTAGGTCATTGTTTTTTTTTTTTATATCTTGGTAGTATTTTTGTTATATATATTATTGACAAATATTTTTATTTAATATCGTATTTTTATATATTTTTATTTTATTTATTTTTATATTGGGTATATTATGCTTTTAACTTATCATGTCTGACTCTGACTCTTTTTATTCTATTGAGTCAGAGAGTTCTTTTGAATCGTTTGACGATCAGATGAATTATAGTGTGCCCTCTTTAAGTAGCCAATTGAATAGCATTTTTCACTTTTTTTGATAGAACGTTAAATGTTTGCCATATTAACGCACAAAGCATTCCCAGCCACTTTTCTGAGCTAGAAGCATCGTTCTCTAACAACAATATACATGCTATCTTAGTTTCAGAAACTTGGTTGAAACCGTCTTTAAATTCGGCATTGTATCCTCTTCCTGGGTTTGTGCTGATTAGGAATGATCGTATAGATAAAGGAGGAGGTGGGGTTGCAATATATCTCCACGCTACTATCTCCTACAAAATCATATTAGCATCCCCTTCTCCTTACACTGCTTCCGCAGAATTTCTTTTTATAGAACTTGATGTAAAGGGCTCAAGGATGATTCTTGGAGCAGTGTATTGTCCTCCTTCCACTGATTACTTCGCCAATTTAGAAGAGGCTCTTGATAACATTGGTTCTGAGTACACCCACTGCATAATCATGGGAGATTTCAACACGGATTTACTGAAAAATTCAGTCCGGTCTCAAAAGCTTCGTAAAATCATTGAGTCTGTCAATCTCAACATTCTTCCTTTAAAGGCAACTCATCATAATATAGACACTGATGACTCTCTGATTGATCTCATTATAACTGACCCCTCTGACAGGGTGCTGTCATATGGGCAACTTGAAGCGCCGGGATTTTCCCGCCATGATCTTATTTATGTATCATACAACCTCAAACCTCCCAAATATCGACCTACTGTACTATTCCTACGTAATTTTAGTAGAATTAATATGGATAAGCTTTTGAAAGACGCATCGCTTATAGATTTTACGCCATTAGCAACTGCATCAACAGTAGATGATAAAGTAACTATTTTTAATAACATAATTCATGTTTTGTATGATATCCATGCTCCTGTACGTAAAGTGAAACTACGACGGCCACCTGCTCCCTGGATAACTGAAGAGGTACGGAAGGCCATGACTAGGCGAAATCGAGCATTTGCCCGGTTCAAGAGGAGCAGATCTGAGGAAAACTGGTTGTCTTTTAAGAAGGCCAGAAACAGATGCAATCAGATGGTACGTTCTGCAAAACGCCGATTTATCCATAGCAATATAAGTAATTCTTCGCCAGCTGATGTGTGGAAATTTCTTAGTTCTCTAGGTGTGGGCAAAACACCCTCTTTGGATTGTGGTTTATCGCTTTCTCACGATGCTTTAAATCTTCATTTTGCTTCTGCTTCTGCATTGGACCTTTCAATCCGATCCCAAACAGTCGCTTACATAGCCTCAATTCCGTCTCCACACATACCAGTCTTTCTTTTTAACCCTGTAGATCAGGATGAAATCAGAAAGATCCTTCTGGCAATAAAATCCAAGGCTGTCGGTTGCGATGATATTAGCAGAGCCATGATTGTTAATATTCTAGAACACATTATCTCCGCAATCACACATATTGTTAATTTTTCGCTTGACTCGGGTCAGTTTCCGAGTCAGTGGAAAAATGCTTTCGTTAGACCCCTTCCTAAAGTATCCAATCCAACACTTCCCAATCACTTCCGTCCCATATCGGTTTTACCTTTCCTATCTAAAGTTTTGGAAGCCTGTGTTCATAAGCAAATTTCCAATTTCATATATAAACATAACCTGCTGAGTACTTTTCAGTCCGGCTTTCGTCCTGGTCACAGCACTACAACTGCCTTACTTAAAATAACTGAAGACATTAGAGAAGGAATGGAAAACAAGAAAGTTACAGTTGTGGTGCTCGTTGACTTTTCCAATGCTTTTAACACAGTTGACCATGATATCCTTCTTGCTATCCTTTCTTATTATAGGTTTGCACCGCCAGTCCTGGAATGGTTCTCATCTTATCTTCGCGGACGTCAACAGTCTGTCCACGTGGAGCAAGTGACTTCACAGTGGGTTGACCTGATTTCTGGCGTACCGCAAGGCGGTATACTTTCTCCATTAATCTTCTCTATTTTTATTAATTCCGTCACATCTAATATTGATTGTTCGTACCATCTGTATGCTGATGACCTACAAATTTATGTACAGTCTGACATTTCTGACATCCATTATGCGATTAACAAATTGAATTCAAATCTCAAGTCAGTCTGTGATTGGTCTATGCGTTTTGGAGTGTCTGTCAACCCTACGAAATGCCAAGCGATGATTGTGGGTAGCTCAAGGATGCTTGCTAAAATAGATGCGGCTAGTCTACCTCCCGTCTATTATAATGATCGTCTGATACCGTTCTCTCCCTCAGTTAAAAATCTTGGTCTCCACATTGATAGTACTCTGTCCTGGGGGGTTCATATCTCCGAAACATGTCGTAAAGTCTCTGGTTCTTTACGTTCTCTTTATCGATTGAAAAATTTTCTCCCCTTTAAGACTAAAATTATGCTTGTACAGTTACTTATACTACCAATCATTGATTATGCAGATGTGTGTTACCCGGATTTAAACCAAAATCTTCTCAACAAGCTAGAGCGCCTTCTCAACAACTGCGTCAGATACATTTTCAATCTCCGCAAATTTGATCATATTTCTCACTATCGCTCTCGCCTAAAATGGCTCACTATTAAACAGAGGCGTGACTCTAGAATTTTGCTTGTTCTCTTCTCTATCTTAAATGATCCAACCACTCCTTCTTATCTCAAGGAGAAATTTCAATATATTTCCCTAACGCATGATAGAACTCTGCGTTCCTCATATAATAATAAACTAAGTATCCCTCTACATTCTACTAATTTTATTGGTAAATCCTTCACAATTCAGGCTGCACTGCTCTGGAACTCCTTGCCCGATAACGTCAGAAAAACATCTAATAAGATTGCCTTTAAAAGATTGGTACATAAGCATTTTATGAAAATATTAGATGATAGTTAATATGGTTAATTTTGGTTACCTTTGTTGTTATTTTATTTATAGGTTTATATTATATATCTATTTGTATTTAAAATATGTATATATTTATGTATCTATGAATATGTATGCATATATTATATATTATCTGTATTATATTTAGGAGTATATAAGTTTATTGTATTTGTATATATAATATTAGTTTGTTTTTAAGTTTATCAGTAGTTGTTTTCCTTGATTTACTCTATTGTTCATTTTATTTTGTCACCTATCACATAATTTCCACACGTCCCGGGTTGACTGGGAGAGAATGCCTAATGGCATTAAGTCCGCCCTTTGTAATCTTTTTATGGTGCAATAAAGTGTAAATAAATAAATAAATAAATAATTCATAATTTACTTGCTCATTATTTTGATTAATTTAATCAATTTTATTTAAATATTTTAAGGATCTGACAGTATTTCTAAGTGATCTTAATCGTCGCGGGCGCTACGCAATTTTAGACCTTATGACGGCGTTTTTTTTTAGTTTTTATAGAAATTATGTTGGACGGAAATTACTCAGTACGGCGATAGCCTGGAGCCACATTTCCGAAGTGTCGTCTTAATTAAGAAAGAGATTCGTACTACACTTCATTAATAGGAATCTAAAACGTTGAGTCACTATATTTTCATTCATTCATTTACTACAGCTTAACCTGTCAAAATCCCAGGCCTCCTCATGGATCGCTTCATACCGCTACTGTGTCAAATATAAGCTTTTTTATAGGATACAGATTATTAACTTAAGATGACAAGCGAGCACACAGTTCACCTGATGGTAAATGGATGCTGTGGCCCATAAACATCTACATTATCCTCGACTACGAATTAAATGCAAATGCGTTTTCCCCCGTGAGGACTAAGATGAAATACCTCTTTTTGGGTTAAAGAGGTCTCCGGTTCTCTACACTCACCATACGAAACGCAGCAGCATTAAGCTGCTATTTTACGCTGATATTCTGTAAGAGCGTGGTCCTTTCCCGGTCGAGCCGACCTATTCGTGCTACAGCTATACTACTATTACAGTTGCACCGTGACTCTACCACGCTATATTTGACATAGAAGTGGCTCCTGGTATATGGAATGTTTTTATTTTAAGTCACTATCTGGAAGACGCCACTGCCCATCTATTTCATTATCTTTTCCCTCTATTACCTCTTACGACACCCACGGGATGATATGGGGCAGTGGAGTCTCATATGTCGCTATTTACTCGACTATACTGTTCTGTAGACTATATAGGTACTCTGTGAATTGCATAATATAATAAGTAGATATGAAAGTAAAGTAAAGTAAAGTTACAGCCTATATACGTCCCACTGCTGGGCTCAGGCCTCCCCTCATTTCTGAGAGGGTTTAGGGCAAGGAAGTGTCCGTCGCGCTGCCCAAATGCGTGTTGACGAACTTCACATGTCTTCGAAATATTTTTTTTTCTTATTCCTCAGACATGCAGGTTTCCTCACGATGTTTTCCTTCACCGCCGAGCACGTGGTAAATCAGCACTTAAAATTGCAATTAACACTTTCATTAGTGCCGGCGGGGATCGAACCCGTGTTACTCGCGTTCTGTTATATTTACAGCGAGCGTTAACCACTGAGCTACCACGGCTCACTATCTATCACTAGTAGATATGATGATTCTACAAATTATTACATAAAATTAGTAATACTCTATACTAAAAGTAGTAGAAAATTACACAACTGCGTCGAACCGTTCAACATATTTTAATACATTAATATTTAATAAATTATAATATATTTTTAAAAGCTTTAGCTATCTCCCTTATGACTAACACAAATAACCATTATGAAAATATATTTCTAAAGAGAAGAAAAACTACTTTTTCTCTGCTAAATTTCATTGAAATCGGTCCAGTAGTTTTTGTGTAATAGTGAGGATACACTCATAGATAAAATACCCAATATAGATACACTTTTTTGATAATTTGTTGAAAAATAGATTATTATGCATATACCTTGTCGAATTCTATTTAAAGTATATTTGACAGCATTGAATTTGCGTTTTAACTTTTAATGCATTTCAAGCTTAACTACCTTTAAGTTCGAAATGCATCAAAAATATTTAATGCATTTTGAACTTAAAGGAAACTGGGTATATCTATAGAAAATTTCGTAAGTAGGTAGTTTATGGGCGGCGCCCTCTGAGACAAATTATATCGGACCGAGGGCGGGCGGATATGGATGGTTTGGAGGCTGATCCGCTCGGTTCGCATTGCACGGTTAAAGGTCGATGATTTTCTTTGTTCGGATTATACAGTACGAAAAATAACATTGATTCTGCAGGGTCACTATTATACGTATTATCAATCTAAAGATTTTAGTTGACGAAACTAAATCATACAGATATATACCTACCGACTGACTCATTTCACCGAAAAATTACAAAAACTGCCTTGCCATCCCGCTTGCTAAACTTGGCAACTATAGCAAAATTGCTTCTATGAGGCATTCTACGAGGAAGACCATTGGTCGGCATTTAACATTTGAATACTATAAGAAATTAACGAATTATTTTTTTTAATATATAGAATAGGATGATAAACGAGCACACAGTCCACCTGATGGTAAGTGGTTGCTGTGACACATAGACATCTACATCTATCTTCGATTACGAATCAAAATGCAGATGCGTTGTCAGGTTTTTTTTTTTTGGGTTGACCGTGAGGACTAAGATGGAATGCCTCGTTTCTTTTTTTTGTAGCAAAAGGGATCTCCGGTTCTCTACACCCACCATACGAAACGCAGCAGCATTGAACTGCTATTTTACGTTAGTATTCTGTGAGAGCGTGGTCCGGCCCCAGTTAAGCCGACCCGTTCGTGTTACAACTATAATACAGTTGCAGCGTGGCTCTACCTCTACCACATAAAACAAATGAATGAATCCGATTTCAAACGAATAAAGCAAAAATGTATCAAACATAAAGCAACCTAAATTTAAAATCGACAAAAGTACGAATTTCTTAATTAACATAAGAAATACAGTATTACATAGACCGCATGGTAGTATTACATAGACCGTAGAAAAGATCCGAGAGTAACTTTTTTACAGTTACAGCCTATTCATCCACTGCCGAACATGGGCTTCATAGCCTCTCTAATAGGGGGAATATTTGCCATAGCCGCCACGCTTCGCAAGTGGGTTGGAAACCACAGTTTTTTTTAGTCATTATTAGGAAGACACTACTGCCCATATCCTGATTTACTTTCCTCTGTCACTTACGACACCCACGGGATGATGGGGGGGGGGGGGGGGTAATGGATATTCTTACACCGCCACCAATACGTGAAAACTTGCTATACTTTAATTGTTAATATTAATGACTATATTTAAAGTATACATTTTAACGTTCTTCTATAATACAAATCTACATTTATGCTTAAAAGTCAAAATGATAACAACTAAGCCGAATTATCTTATGATTATACGAGGACGTTTATGAAGACCACCTCAGCGCTGTCAAGCGGGCCCCTCATATCTTCTTCGACTTTACAACGTAATGAAACAAGGAATGCTACTCGGTATAATACTTACCGGGGCTGTTAACATTATCTCGGTCAGTTTCGTGTTAACGGTATTAGGCTACCTGTCTTTCTGACGCCCGTAAGTCTGTTAAAAGATCGCTAAGAATATCAGGGATGCCTGTAAATTAATGAGGTAGGTTATTAAAGCACTTTCAATACTTACATATAAGGGTGTTGAAAATTGGCATTGGGACAACACATGTCCAGACACATTATATAGTATTCACTTTATAGCTGCTACGTTAACTACGTATTCAATATATTATGTTTGCTACAACCCCCCCCCCCCCCCCCGATCCGAAAAGTTTCTCGACTCCACAGGGTCAGTAATTCATTCAAGGGGCAATGTGAACGCTATTACAACAAAGTTCCAGAAAATATACAAGGTATCTCTTTTACCAAGCCTAAATCTAAATATCTTATTAAACAAAAACTGTATGAAAAGGGTTATTATAATATAAATACATACATGTTTGATTAGCCTTTTTTTGTTTGGGGTGACAAACGAGCACACAGTCCACCTGATGATAAGTGGTTGCTGTGACACATAGACATCTACATCTATCCTCGATTACGAATCAAAATGCAGATGCGTTGTCACCCGCGAGGACTAAGATGGAATGCCTCGTTTCCAGTAAAAAGGGTCTCCGGTTCTCTACACTCACTATACGAAACACAGCAGCATTGAGTTGTTATTTTACGTTGGTATTCTGTGAGAGCATAGTCACAGTAGAAATAAACTTTCTGAGTATAAAATCGGTATACGATCAACCATATTGAAAGCACAAATCGGAGCATCAAGGTCGTTGTAGACGGTGCAAGCTCCGATTGCAAGCTTATTAATGCTGGTGTTCCACAGGGCTGCGTGCTATCGCCAACGCTGTTTCTTCTGCATATCAATGATATGTTGCAAACCCGTAGCATTCATTGCTATGCAGATGACAGCACTGGTGATGCTCTTTACACCGGTCGAGCCAATATTTCTCGGGAAAACGTCTCTGAGTGCCGGGACAAACTTGTGTCTGAAGTCGAGTCTCCGCTGGACAGAGTCTCGGATTGGGGGCGACTAAATCTAGTCCAGTTTAACCCCCAGAAGACACAAGTTTGCGCGTTAACCGCTAAAAAGAACCCCTTTGTCGTATCCCCTCAGTTTCAAGGCACTCCCCTTGTTGCCTCAGCCAGTATGGGAATCCTCGGCGTCGACATATCGAGTGACGTGCAGTTTCGTGGTCACTTGGAAGGGAAGGCCAAATTGGCCTCTAAAAAGCTTGGCGTGCTCAGCAGAGCGGGACAGTATTTCATGCCGGCACACCGCCTGCAACTTTACAAGGCGCAGGTTCGGCCGCTCATGGAATACTGTTCCCATCTCTAGGCTGGGGCTCCCCAGTACCAGCTCCTTCCACTTGACCGCATCCAGCGCAGAGCGGCTCGAATCGTCGACGACCGAGTGCTTTCCGATCGGCTCGATTCACTGGCGCTGCGAAGAGATGTTGCATCTCTTTGCGTATTTTATCGCATCTATCACGGGGAGTGCTCTGAGGAATTGTTCGGATTAATCCCAGCCGCCAAATTTCGTGAACGCACTATACGGCAAACCTCCCGATACCATCCACACCATCTGGATGCTTGGCGGTCCACCACTGTACGTTTCAAAAGGAGTTTTCTTCCGCGTACAACCTCTCTGTGGAATAATTTACCACCGGTGATTTTTCCGGACCGATACGACCTGGGGACCTTCAAGAAAAGAGCTTACTCCTTTCTAAAGGGCCGGCAACGCACCTGCAATTCCCCTTGTGTTGCGGTTGATCATGGGCGGCGGTAGTCACTTAACATAAGGTGAGCCACATGCTCGTTTGCCCCCTCTTCTATAAAAAAAAAAACTCTTTTTACTTTTCTTCTTCTTTTATTTCTTAACGTAAAGTCAACTCTTACGACACCCGCGGGGTGAAATTGGGTGATGTGTTCTCTTACGCTATCAAAACGTGAAGTAAGAGCCTACTGGACATGGGCTTTTTCAATGTTGGTAGGATTGGGAAAGCGATAGGGACGATAGGGGCTTAGAATACCAGCGTGAAATAGTAGCTTAATGCTGCTGTATTTCGTATGGTGAGTGTAGAGAACCGGAGACCCTTTTTACTGGAAACGAGGCATTCCATCTCAGTCCTCACGGGTGACAACGCATCTGCATTTTGATTTTTAATGGAGCATAGATGTAGATGTCTATGGGCCGCAGCAACCACTTACCATCAGGTGGACTGTGTGCTCGTTTTTCACCCTATTCTATATAAATAAAAAAAGTTTCAGAGTATCTGATAAATATATTTTTATCTTTCTCATGCCCACTGCCAGACGTGAAATTCTTGCCATACTCGCCACGCTTGGCTGGCGATTTATCTTAACAAATTGTTATATCTTTAAAAAAGTCTCACATATTTTACGCTGTTTCCTATCGCCGCATCTGCCTAATTACAACTCGCTTATATTCAAAATTATTAAAACGCGATCACCTCTTGCAATACATGCGGGATAGATGCCATTGCCCTTACGCTATCACCTCTATCACACAACACGGTAGTCACCATCATCATCATAACTGCCCTTCACAAGTCCAATGCTGAACATAGTCTCTCCAAAGAATGCCACAAAGCACTGTAATAAGGTAATATAATTGTTTAATTGAACACTATTACTATTGGAAACAATTCGTCGAATTCAAACTATTAAAGTTTTAAATACCTACAACTTTATCATTTTGGCAATCTAAACTGCGAACGAAATTTATGGTCTATACGACAGTCACTCTTCGCAACTCATAATGCATTTAACAGATAACGAATCAGAGAATATTCCGAGCTAAATAATTTCGTAAAACCTCGAGATCCCACGTTTTCTAAACCCACAGTAAAGTATACAAAAATGTGACATGCTACCAACTAACCTAATCCAAAAAGGATAAGGTACAAAGTTGCAATGACGATTTCAATCAACCGCAAAGGTAATGCTGTCAATTAATGTCACAGTGTGGGTGCGTGTACAGATAGATTGAAATACAACTAAAAAAGCAAA
Source organism: Parnassius apollo (assembly GCA_907164705.1). NCBI lineage: Eukaryota > Metazoa > Arthropoda > Insecta > Lepidoptera > Papilionidae > Parnassius > Parnassius apollo. The sequence goes on along the minus strand of CAJQZP010001449.1, from coordinate 15,070,041 downwards.
GCTGTGTGAGTGAATAAGCTTTAAACTGTTGATAAAGCTCAATAAAAAGTTGAATTTAAACACCTTATCGCCGTATCGGAGTGGCTATTGGTGGTCGGGCCTTTTGGCACATATACGTCCATGGAGTAGGCGTTCACGCTGAAAACTTTTGTTAAAATACCAAATAGGTCACAATGTTAATTAAAGCGAATAATACACCCTCCGGCATATTAAAACCCCTTGTTAATTAAAGGAATACCACGCAGCCATTTGCTTATGCTTTTGAAGTGAAAAAAGTGGTTTCTACCAGCAATAAAGCGCTAGTGTTGAAGTTTTTGAAACAAAAACAGTAATTAATGAGATTATACTGTATAGTGAGCATTAATTTATTTGAGGTAAATTGTAAAGAAAAATTTAGTAATACGCATCACTCCAGTTGATGAACATTAATTTTGATTGCAACAAATTGTTATTTACAGTACTAATTTATTTGTAGACTTAATTTATGTTAGCTCACAAAAGAACTTGTAATTTTCTTACAAGCATTCTTCCAACTATATTATTTATGGTTAAGTTGAAACGGTTGATATAAAAGGTGTAAATCCAGTAACTTCAAAAGGTTATATTGTTAAAGTTATACTATATATATATATATATATATATATATATATATATATATATATATATATATATATATATATATATATATGTGTATATATATATTATATATATATATACTCCTACATATTTTTTTTATTATATCTATTTAAAGTTACAAAATTGCATTTCAAAGTTTTAACGTTAACGGCCATACTAGTATAAACTGTGTTACAGCCGTCAGCATCTTCCACCCTGAGTAGTACAATACAAATACAGTAAAAAATGACAGATTATTTCGCTATATGTTAAGTTAAATAATAAAGTTAATTAAGTTAAATAATAATAATAATAATAATAAATTTGAAAAATTAAGAGAAAACATTCTAATTACCACAAACCAGCGCGCGCGCGCGCGCGTGTGTGTGTGTGTGTGTGTGTGTGTGTGTGTGTGTGTGTGTGTGTGTGTGTGTGTGTGTGTGTGTGTGTATGCGTGTGTGTGTTAGAACTTAAATACTGATTAACTTCTCTGTTTCCAGGTAATTAAGGCTTAGCAACCAATTTAGGATTTTATCTTTACATTTATAAAGGGATATATATATGTATATGTGTGTGTGTATGTGTATATACATGCAGTGTATGTAAAATCTGTTCATATCTATACATAATATGGTTTTTTCCTTGTTATACACAAAAATGGTAAAGCTAACGGGTTTTTAGCTTTAATAAATTTAGGCTACATTTGATATTATTACGTAATCAACATGCATATAATAGTCATGATACAAACTTAGGCGTGACGAATCGGATCTCGTGCCGTTAAACTCGATGAAGCTAAATTGAAGCTGCGACAAACGGTAAAAACCCATCGTTTTAGTTCCAAACAGGTTAATTTAATCTAACTTATTAATATATGCAACAATTATGAATATTATGAATCTATGGTGTGAAATTCTTGATGACACTATGACCCACACTCCAAGCAAAATGATAATAACGATGAAGACGCACGACCTGGGTGAGGGTATCAGATACTGCTGTTCGAATTCCAGCCAATTTTTCGGGTATGGTCGTATTAAAAATTTACCCCAAGTAACTGCTATTCGGACACGTGTAGTGTTTCAGACGGTTATGCTAGTACGCATCCGTGCTTCTGTTTTACAATTGTCACACTATAGTAAAATATCATACGTCAATCTTTTTTACGTGGTAGAGCTTTAGCTATATTATGGCTGTAGCACGAATGGGTCGGCTTGGTCGATTTTCACTGGAAACGAGACATTCCATTAAAATGCATCCACGCATCTGCATTTTGATTCGTAATCGAGGATAGATGTAGATGTCTATGAGCCACAGCAACCACTTACCATCAGGTGGACTATGTGCTTGCTTGTCATGTCTATTATGTAAAAACCTACCTTGATAAATATGCAATAGATAATACAGTGAAAAGTTTCAGACTTTTTTTAAAATCAACGCTGTGGTCAAATAATACGATCCAAGATTTTAGTGGTTATGATTAAATCATGCCAATATTTGACTGTACGCTTTAGCCAAGTTAGGTACTTACGTCTTATTGCAGTGCAAACCAGTCTTTTTCAAGCGCGCTTACTATTTGATAAACAATAAAAATTGTAAATATTAAGTAAAAGCTAATTCATCTATCAATAAGGTTGCAATTAAAACCAATTTAAGCCATTAGAATTTTATCTTTATAAGTACAATAAAAATATGTCACGTCAAAAAAAAATATGTCTCTTAAGAAAGCGTAAAGATATATTATGTTCATAGGAAAAAGAAAAAGAATGTATTACTCCTGTATGCAGTGCGCTGTGATGGCGGGATATCCATCGAAAAATTCGGAATTTAAGTCGGAAAAGCAAGGGATCCGACCTCTAGTCGCAAGCTGAAGATGGAGCACAGCGTTAGTGTAGGACCTCAATCGTGACATGGTTTAGTGACAGTGTCAGACCTCATAGGCCTTCCGTATTTAGCATAACAAGACCTGTAGTAGCACCATGAAATCAGATGCGAAACAATATCACAAAAACCTACACCTACCCTTACAGACGCGAGAGTGTTTCATGAGTGTAGACGAATGTATGTGTAGACGAGTGTAGTAATACGTGCCATTGCCAGTTTATGCATTCATGGAAAGCTCTAAGTAGTACCTACAACAATATATTGTTGAAAAATTAATACAACTTGACACACAGTCCGACTCGCAGTAAGTGGACGCTGTGGCCCATAGAAACACTTATTTATCCACGAATGAAATTAAAAATGCAAGTGCATTGTCATCCTTGAGGACTAAGATGACGTTACCAGTTAAAAGGATCACATGTTTATAAGCTTATTATTTACAGTTGTACAAAATAAATATATTTAAACCTATTAAAACAACCTTTAAGCAGCATGCAAATCAGCTTTTGTAAACTTATACATACACTGAATGAAAATTACCAACATTAATGTGCGCAAAACCAGTCTATCGCAGTGTATGTCAAATGGTCTTTAATGTCCGACAAGAGCGTAATACAAATACAGGAGATAATGCTGAGAGGTCGGTATCTACCGGCTACCGGAGCGGCGAGATGAAAGCGCAGCTCAGATAGCGCTAAAACACTCATTTGTTTTGTCACCCGACCACCGACTAATGTGCCCCTCTACCTCTCTCCGTGAGACTGGGATGTAAGACTGTAGAGGTACTGCTTGGATATGTTACTTATATTTGTCACTTTATTTTATAAAAAAGTTAGTAAAATTGGCTATTAATGGCTCATCAAACAAGAATTAATCAAAATTCTGTTTTTGATTCATTCTTGTTTGATGAACTGGTTTTCAAAAATTAACGTAAAGAAGCGATATGTATTAGAACGGAAATTTAAAGCGTCATACTAATTAATAATATGTATTACTAAAATAATTTTATATGTTTTTATTATTAAAAATAACAAGAATTTCACAGTAAAAATACTAAGGTATTATATATACTTAAGGTAGTGTGTGTGGTGTGTGGTGGCCCCCCAGTGGATGGAGTGACGACCTGGTGAGACGTGAAGGAAGTCGATTGATGCAGGAGGTTCAGGATCGCGCTTTCTAGCACTCCTTAAGCGAGGCCTATGTTCAGCAGTGGACTTGTGAAGGGGTTTTAATAATGATGATGATGGTGATTGGATAGTAAAACCTGAATTGTATTTGCTCATGTTTTACGTCGTATTTTTAGTCACAGTGGTTCGTTAGGTCGTCTGTTAGTGATCGTGTAACTTCTAAACGAATATTAAGCCAATTGAGGTCTATTTACACACAATATGTATATTGTTTTGTCGAAAAGATGGTCCACATTATGTTAATTCTATGCTAGGACCTGATAGGTAGTCAAGTTATTAAGAATTTCTACATATATTATATGGAACACGATGACTTATTGATAATATAACACAATCTGGACCCGAATGTCGAGTTATTAATACATTATAATATATTTACCCTGTAGAAATTGAATAATGATTTTAGAGTGAAACTCATCGCGACCACCTGCAGAAAAGGGCAGAACAATACAGAGCAAGCTAGCGCAACCATATCGTTGCTTGATTTATTTTAAAGAACGCACTTCGTAAAAGCCTATTAAAAATAAGTCTACAATTCGTTACACAGTCTGTGGTAGTCAGTCATTTAAACACGCGAGTCGCGTTTACAGGAATCTTAAAGATTTTACACAAGTACATACATACCGACAATTGTCTTCAATTAAACCGGCACGTTTTGTTTTATTAATTTATAGGCGATACTTGTAAGGTGATAGCAAGTAACCGTTTTTATTCGCGTCGCCTACATAAAAGCACAATGTAAAGTTTATTTTACATCCTTTTTGTATGTAAATTTATAGTCGTTTCAATGAGAAATCCATATGAAGACATTGCTCAATCGACTATGTATCGTGTATCGTCCCTTGTTCGGGAAATTACGACACATCTTCTCGTCAGGTATACCTCAATCGCTGAAAACTAAAGTGTACAACCAGTGTGTGTTGCCAGTGATGACTTACGGATCTGAGACGTGGTCCTTCACTGCTGGCCGTATGAGCGAGCGAGCGAGCTATGGAGAGGGCTATGCTCGGAGTTTCTCTGCGTGATAGACTCAGAAATGAGGATATCCGCAGTAAAACCAGAGTGACCGACATAGCCAAACGGATTAGTAAGCTGAAGTGGCAATGGGCCGGCCATATAGCTCGAAGAACCGATAACCGATGGGGAAGAAAGGTTCTCGAGTGGCAGCCTCGTACCGGTAGGCGTAGTGTAGGGCGACCCCCCACTAGATGGAGTGACGACCTGGTAAGACATGCAGAAGTCGATGGATGCAGGTGGCTCAGGACCGTGCTTTGCAGCATTGCTTGGGGGAGGCCTACGTTCAGCAGTGGACTTGTGAAGGGCTGTAATGATGATGATGATAATATCCTCCCTTGTCACATACAAAAGGCGAAAGAGGGAAACTAGGAGAGGAGCAGCGGCGTTTTCCCACTAACTAAAGTAATAGCGTGGTTGCCCGCCTGCTAGCGTGGGAACTTAGCAAATATTCTCTGTAGGCAGAAGACCTTTGTTCAGCAGTGGATTTGCAATAAGCTTTAACTGTAACAGTACGTTTGCACTGAGAAACATCCAACACGTAATGTTTTGAAACAAGTCACATAAAATAAATCACACAACATGTTTTGTTGATGGTGGCCACAAAGCATGGTCCTGAGCCACCTGCATCCATCGTCTTCCTGCACCTCTTATCATGTCTCTCCATCTAGTGCGGGTCGGAGCTATACGGCCGGCCCATTGCCACTTCAGCTTAAGAAAATAATAAAATTAATTTAAAAAAAAACCAGCTGACCCGGTAGACATTGTTCTGCCCTTTCTGGTCGGTGGCGTGATAAGTTTCGCTCACTAAAATATACAAAAATTCAACAACAGCGCTTACTATCTAGCGAAGTGTTTGGTGTTTTCTTTACAGTAGTTACGTTTGCAGTGAGAAACATCCAACACGTAGTGTTTTAAAACAAATCGCATAAAATAAATCACACAACATATTTTGTTGATGGTGGCCTTCGCACTCACAAAATCTGTGTAAAAGTTTCAACAGATATTCAAACTTATCTTTCAACATTACAATATTTCTAAGAATTGGTTTTCAAAAATTTTGTTTCTGCAGTTATAAAGATATAATATAGTTAAAATATGTAACATACAATAAACTGTCAAACATATTTCACTACAACATGTTCTTTGACTATGCAAACGCTTTTTGATACAATGACAGAAAATAGTGCAAACTCACGGTAAGGGTAACATTGATGACCAAACGTTTTTATTTTACTTGCGTATAACACAATTGAAATACTTCAATATAAAAAAATCACTTGTATTTCCGAACATAGAACCATTTTTTTTTATAAGTTAGTTACACAGTTACTTATCTTATATACGTCCCACGGCTGCGACATGGCTGGTTGCTGGATGCTGGCTCATTTTTGAGAGGGTTTTAGGGCAAGGAAGTGTACGGCGCGCTGCCGCAATACGTGTTGGCGAACTTCACATGTCTTCGAAATATTTTTTTTCTTATTTCTCAGACACCCTGGTTGCCTCACGATATTTTCTTTCACCGCCAAGCACGTGCTAAATCAGCACTTAAAATTGCCAGTAACGATTTAATTGATGGCGGCGGGTATCGAACCCGGGTTGCTCGCGTATTGTGAAATGTACAGCGACCTCTGCTCCCCCGGCTCTTTTATTTATATATATATATATATATATATATATATATATATATATATATATATATATAAAACAATAATCGAGCTTTATTTGTTTCATCATATTGCTAGCATTTTGCCTTTTTATGTATATTTCTCAATACTCTTTTTATCAATACACAAATCAACGTTGTGTTCCTGATTATTTCAGCTCAAGTAAATATCTAAGGGACTTGCCCTTAAGTGTCAAGGACAATTTTTGGCCTCCAGAAATCGGTTAGTGATCTAAACGGCTTCGACTATCTAATATTCGAGTAATTCTCAGCCCCGATACTCTGGCGCACGGATGAAGAGATAAACCCGAGATGCTGAGTGTTTTTTTATGTTAAGGACCGATTATAACGGAGCGTTTATTGACGGGTTATTTGCGTCAAATACCGGTAGCCGTTTGATGCGGCCGAAAACTTGAAATTTGAAAAGAATTTTAAGGCGTTTTATGTATGAGTACCTACGTACCCTTTAATAGTTTATATTTGTGTATAAGGGTTGTGAGGGGTTATTGTGACCACCGTTTGTTGTTCATTTAACCGATAACCCATCCTAGTCGGGTTTGAGAATATGACGTTTTTACACTAATATTCAAAGCCTTGATTTTTCTGTTAGCACGCTTGGTTGTGTGTATTCAAATGTAATCAATCGACATTGACGATCTGTCTAAATTAATCACTATGTAGTGAAAAAATTTAAAAAACTTTCGTAAAGGGAACAAACTAAAGCGCTTGGTGTATAACTCGCCAATGAAATTATTTATTGCAATTTGAAGTGCTGATTTACAATATACTTAGTGCTCGTGAGGAAACCCGCATGTTTGAGAAATAATATATTTTGAAGCCCTGTGAAGCTCGCTAACATGCATTGGAGCAGAGTGTACTAATTGCTCTAGTATAACCCTCTCAGAAAGAAGCCGATCCTCCGCCACAACCAATGTTCAATATATGACAAGTCTTGTCCTATAATCTGAGGTAACTCAACTGTGACCTGTGGCGATATTCACAATTCTCATTTTGTGTGAGAGCTGGAAATCCCAATCTTTGGCATTCACATTTATGATTTTTGCGTAAATTGCCTCTTCCATGCTTGCATATAAAAATATCCCTCCATCCCTCCCTATACTCTTTCAAAAACGAATAATTCAATATCATGAGAAAAATTATAACCTATCATGCAACGAAAGCTAACTTTTGTGGTGCTTTTAATTATCAGTGCTATATAAGTCAGATTTTAAATTTCATCCTTAATAATTTAGCATCGATTTAGACTTCATCCAACACTCCTTTGATAGCAAGATTAGAATAAAATGTTAATCTTGATTCGCAACGCATAATTCGCCGATTCATAAAATAAGTATGTTTATGACAATTAACGTCGTACCGACGCAAAACGAAACGAAATCTCCCCAAACGGAGATCCGTGCGCATTAAAGCGGCGAAACCTGACCGAACATTGTGCACCATTAATTGAATTGCAATAATAACAGCGAGAATAAATTCTCATGAGACCGATATAGACGGACCTCTAAAGAGCTCTTTATGCCAAACAAATCGGCATTCTTTGAGAGCTTCAAACGCGCCGCTTGGCGAATGAGCGCGTTTTATTTGTCGTTATTTCGTTTATCGCAGCCATTGCACACCCTGCTGATGTGTCTTGCAGTACTCATGTCTCTGGGAGACAACGTAAGTTACTTAATATGTGTTACGTATTATATAACTTGACTAAATGATGTATCACAGTCTATCTTGTATCATATTTATATTTATACATGGTAGAGCTACGCTGCAGCTATATTATATTTGTAGCTTGAATGGGTCGGCTCGACCCACGGACGGAAGACCACGCTCTCACAGAATATGAACGTAAAATAGCAGCTTAATGCTACTGTGTTTCGTATGGTGAGTGTAGAGAACTGGAGACCCTTTTTATTTGAATCGAGGTATTCCATCCTCAAGGGTGATAACGCATCTGCATTTTGATTAAATGACGAGGTTAAATGTAGATGTCTATGGGCCACAGCATCCACTTACCATCAGGTGAACTGTGTACTCGTTTGTCACCGTTATTCTAAAAAAAACAACTATATTGTAATATACACCAAACTTATTACATTACATAGAACATTAAATATTTTCAATATTACGTAATAAACATCACTTTAAATGAAAGTAATTTTACGAACTTTATCGCGTTTAATTTAGACTTTTTGAATTCCAAGACTTTCGGGTAAGGCCCCAAGTTACCATAGGTTATTAATTAGTTTGATTTTATAGGTAGTGTTCGCGTAAATATAACAAATCATTATACGAACATCACTATCAATAATTACTTATCATTCTTACAAAAATAAGAAGCATGTCTAGGCTCAATTAAATTAACTGTTCATAATTGTTATAATTATTTTAAATTTATTATATTCCTTTCATTCAAATGAAATAAAGTAAACGAGTAGGTACGTAGTTACGTTAACGACATTATTTTTATTCTTTCTACTTAACTGATTTAAATAAAAATTAAACTTTATGACCAGTCTACGCTACTTTATAATCATTCCCTGTAATCATTGAAAATAATCAACCTTTTGTTTTTAAATGTACTACTTGGCGTTTTTAAGGCGATTAGCAGATGAACTGCATATGGTTTTAAACTAAAGTTTAAACAATACAATTGTAACTAAGAAATTAAAGATCGATTAAACTAACATTTTATAAAAAAATATTTCAATTATTTATATTATGTAATATATGACTTCTTCCGTTCTAGTTGTACGACTGCTGATCGTGAAGTCCCGGATTCGAATTCCTGGTCAGTTCAAAAAATCAGTTAATTGAGTTTTTCCGTCGAGAAATTCTCAGTAGCTGCTCGGAATCAGGAAGTTGGTGGTGTCTCACCTCCGTGCCTCAGAAAGGACACATATCCATTGGTTCTGCGCCTGATCTCTCTCCGGTCGTGTCGGTTTACCGTCCCATCGGACTAAAAGAACGAGGGAATGGAGAGTGCACCTGTGCTTGCACATATACTTAGGCACTATAATCATGTCCTGCGCCATTGGCTAGTCTCCGTTGAGGACGCCGTGACCGATGTTCAGTCTGGAGGACATTATTATTATGACTTCTTTCGATGGGTATAATATGATTACTTGGCATCATACGTTTGTTTCATGTTGATTCAAATTTAGTTTACATTAGCTTACAAAGCTTTACTATTTCAGTTAAAAGGGAAAATTACAATTTGCTTATTTCTTGTTATGAGAGAATTAAATGAACCTTTTAAAATGTGTATCAAAACTGGCCCTTTCCATTAATACTCTTAAGCTTATATTACTTTAGATTAGAACTCAGGAAGTAATACGTTAACAGAAAGCAATCCGTCAATAAATAAGTATATATATATATATATGCGTAGGCATGGAGTTGATAAAACAAATTATCCGTCAGCAGTCCGCCACGGGACCACCAGAAGCGTGGCTTTATCTATTTAATTGTCGAGCTTTGAACACGCTCTGAAGTTAATTGAGGCGCTCCTGCGACCGCCCTGCGCTCGAGATTAGCGCGCACCGATAGACAATTTACGAGCAATGGCCGACAGATAACGCGTCATCCACTTTAAAACTTCCAGCGTTTACTCTTGAACAACCTTGTTTTACGCTTCCATTTCTTTGTTTTCGTTGTAACACTATTACACTCTGCTGGTAGTTTTAGATTACCGCGTCAGCTTTTTAATTTTACCCGACTTAATCAACTGCGTCGTTCGTTTAGTGAATATTATCACAGTGCGTATTTAGGTCCAAGAAACTAATAACTATTGCCAAGTACTCATGATGTTTCACCATCAAGTAAACTTGACGACGCCACGAGGTGTGTAGACGTCAATGAAGTCTTTGCGTTTATGTACCGGAATAAAAATAGTGGTTGAGTCACTTTTCTCTGCAGGACGTTACCTGTAGAGATTGTGCCAATTTTGACATTTTAGAGCCTCACGCAAAAAAAAAAAAAAAAAAAATGACATTGAGATTGAAGCTACCATACGGTCCTACGGTCCAAGCTTGATGAATTTTGAGAAGAAACCGCAAACACCTAGCGGTTGCGGCACAAATAGGTTGCCTTTTTTAAGCTGACACCCGCTCGTTTCGCTGGGCGCAACTTACTTTCAACTTCTTACTATAACTTCGTATGCTATAGTTAGTGTATAATATAAAAGATAAAAATATTTAAAATAGTAGTATATGCAGTATTTATGATATCATTTGAGATGATTTAACTACTATAGTAATAAACAATTATATTCTAATATCACCCGTGCAAGGTTATTGATGACGATGATGACTGGAAATCAACAATCAATATAATTATATATAATTTTTCTCGGCGTAAGGTGTTTAAATTTAGTCTTAAAACGTGTTTTCAATAAAATATTTGTCAAATTGTATTCCCGTTTTGATATTTTTAGTCAACAACTCATTTTTTTTACAGATTTATTGATTCCGTTTAATAAAGTCTTTAGGACATTTACTTTAATAAATTGGTATCTTTTTTGTGTAATTCATTAAGGTTAATTAAAATTAAAACATTAAGATTAATTAAAATTTAAGTATAGTGGGCCCAAAAACGATTGTCTCCTTTGATGAATTTATCCATTGCAGATCAAACATTATTTAATAAAATTATTATACAATGATACAATAAAGTAGTTTGTAAAAATGAGAAGCAATAAATCCACAGGCCACTAACAGCATATTCTTAGATAAAATAAACTATATAAACTAAGTCAAAACTTGTTAGTGCATCGCAAACGCAATGGCATGCTCATCTTCCCGTGACTAAAATAAAGTAAGAACCCGCACTAAGGCAGCTGACTGCTACGTTACATGGGCATCTTCATCATTATAGTCCTACACAAATCCAAACCTAGGCCTAAATCAAGGAATGCAACAAAACGCGGTTCTGAACCACCCTGCTTATTTCGAATTTCCGAATTCTTACAAGGTCTAGTGGAGGGTTCTTCACTTCGCTTACCGGTACGAAGTTGCCACTCGAGAAAATCTCTTTTCCATCGGTTGTCGATTCTTTGAGCTATATGGTTGGCACATTGCCACTTCAGCTCACTAATATGTTAGGCTTCAGTTACTCTGATTCTACTGTGTATATGTACATTACGTATTTTATCCATCTATACGTGACAGAACACTGCAGCTCTGTTATGTCTGTAGCACGAATAAGAAGGCTCGACCGGGTTAGGATGGTAGCTTAATGCTACTGCGTTTCGTAAAGTTAGTATAGAAAACCGATGATCCTTTTCACTGGAAACAAGGCATTCCATCTTAGTCGTCAGGGGTGACAACGCATCTGCATTTTGATTCTTAATCAAGGATATATATAGATGTCTATGGGCCACAGCATCTACTTACCATCAGGCGGACTGTTGCACGTTTGTCGCCCTTATTCTATAAATAAAATCAAACAGACAAACTCATGGACAAGCATGGGGTGTGCTCGGATTTCCACCATAGCTCGCTGAGCGTCTTATAGATTCATCACCACCAGTGAAGAATAATTGCTCAGATCCATATTTCATCACTAGCAATACACACTGCCCAATATCTTACACATTCATAATTTGCTGCCTGAAAATATACGGAATGTATGCATACTTGGCGACAAAACATTACTGTCGTAAAATAAATCACACGTTGGAAATAATATGTATTATTACATTTCAGTGTAACCCCTAGCAAGTCTACACAGTATTGTGGTATACTTCTCATGCCGTTTCTAAAATCACAATCATATTAATCTCGACCTTATTGTAAGCTGCATAGGATGCATGTTCTGCGATACGTTAAAAAATTACAAGCTAGGGTGACACGACTAGGGTTGTTTTACAAAAGCCTAGGATTAGTTTCAACGCCACGTTGAGCTTGGGGCTTAAGTTATTACGTCACATCCGTAATGGCCGCTAGGCCTACGTTTTTGTTACATTATACATTTATAATTTGTACATATATTTGTGGTAATTGTCAAAAAATTATTCTATTAGATAGTATATATAAGCCATCATAGATATCGACAGACATTAATCAACAGATTTTATTTATTTTATTTACTTACTTAGAGTATCTACTTCAATAGCTTAAAATTGGTAGACTACATTTTCTTCACCAGTACCTACTTAAAAGTTCATAGCCGCACTTGGGCCCACTCCCGTTTTAAGGAGGATATTTTTTACAGAGTAAGGGTGACAAACAAGTGACAGTGCACCTGATGTTAAGTGAATGCTCTGATCCATACACGACTACATCTATCCTCGATTGAGTATCAAAATGCGTATGCATTGTCACCCCTGAGGACTAAGGTGTAATGCCTCGTTTTCATCAAAAATAGTTTTCTATATATTTCTACACTCAACATACGGAACATAAGTAGTAGAATTTCCCTTATGGATTTCCTAATAGATTTATTTTAATCGTCACGTTTTATCGCCATATTCTTACGCAATTGACAATGCTTGTTCTTTCAATTCCCTAACTTGAGAAAATCGAAAATAACTATAACGTACAACGATTTGCTATGTGATCTTTAAATCGTTTGATACTAAAATGTTCGTATTTGTGTCTCACCACTCGATGTATCGATAGTATCAATGAGGCGTCGAGGGTGACAATGAGCTTAGCAAACGGCGCTGCCATTGGCCGGCGTGACGTCACGGGGCGCTCCAAGAGGGTCACGCCCGCTCGAATTACCGGATTAGTATTTCCGGTACAATAGTACCTCTATAAATTGTAACAACACATTCGACATGTCTCTATTCCTGCCCAACCAGTAGTCAATCTTTTGTCAATATTCTAAATATTGAAAATCCTTAACACTTGAAGCACAATGCTCACATTTTTCAACCAACTTTTGTCTATGGTTGTTTTTAAATCTATTTTAAAGGGTTTTTTGATAAGTCAAAAGTAGAATAAGACCGTCTCTTTCATAGACCACTTCTGATTACTTAATATAAATGTTAGCTCAAAATAGTATTGACTAGTAATGATTTTGACACTTTTTTATGTGATTGAATTAACTTTAAAATTATAAATAATACTACTGATTTTGTTTAAGAATCCCTGGTATATTTTTCAAAATAAGCTCCAAAAACTTTTGGAACGTTTCCACTCTTCCTTTACAGATATTTCATCCCACTCTCTTGTCTTACCCGTAACCTTTATCTTATCACCATTTCTATGACACGTGACAGACAGGTGACACTATAAAATCTTAATATATATAAATTACGTGTCACGTTATTTGTCCGCGATAGACTCCTAACTACTTAAACGATTTTAATCAAATTTACACACCGTGTGCAGTTTGGTCCAACTTGAGAGATAGGATAGTTTTTTTGGCCATGAGTGACCCACAATTTTTTTGCGAATTTAAGGATTTTTAATAGGACCTGACAAAGGGTCGACAAAGAACAACGTCTGCCTGGCCAGCTGGTAAATAAATAAATAAGCTCAAATAGAGTTAATTTTATTGTGTGCATTGGTATGCAGCTTTTACGGTCATCGCTTTTCGGGGTCAAGCTAACTGTGAAAAATTATTGGGTAATACCCCAAACTGTAACTGTTTCTGGGTTTTATCCATGCGGAACCGTTGTTACTTCGTCAGCTCCAGGGGTAGCGGAAGACTAGATTTTGCCATTTTGGTCATTATAAATTTGTTTTGTTTATCGTAAACAATATTTCATAAGAAAATACGATACGTGCAGAACGATATGTAGGTAATCGACATCTCTCAAAAAGAACTTTTTGTCTTTTTCCATATTTTTTTTCCGTTTTAATTTGCTAATTGGTTATAATATTTTACTTTAAACTGTACGGTGGAGTTACTAATCCATATTTCATAATTTTTGTTCAAATTGGTCAGTGGATTTCGTGTCATGTGTCGCTTCCCAGAACTTCTTACAAATCTCTTCTTATTCCCTCAGAACGATGTGCAATGTTTCCGACATAACTATAGCGTTTAACCGCTGAAGGAACTAACTATCGACTAACGTCAAGAATTCCTAAGTAGGTACAAATGTACGTAATGGAACTGGCCCTTTTTTGTCACATTGACTTTGGCTTTGGCATTGGCTACAAAACATTCGGCTGAAAAGAACATCGAACGCTATAACACATTTTTCATTACTTATTGTGCTCACAAAAAAAAATTACAATGTGTTGATGCTTCAAATTAAAATGTTTTCTGGACTTTTCAATTTCCTGATCATTCAATTTTCCGAACATTATTAGGTACAAAAAACATGAGTATCACTCCGCTTGTGGTCAAGATCCCCTCCAAACTCTATCAAATAGGTCATTTGGTATGCTCATTGATTTTTTATGGGATTATAGGTACACAACATACTAAAATTTTGATTTAATATGTTAAACAATGCGAAATATGCTAAAGCAATGTTCGACCAGTGTTTTCCTTCTCAGAACTTAAGTTACAGCGGCAACAATGTAGACCTCCTAAAAAGTTGGCAACTTAAAAACGATTCCGGTCATCGCAGCTGCCTTTCATGCGTTTTCACTTTTTCATCATTTAACACTTCGTATAGCTACTATTTTGAAATACATTATTTCAATTTATTAGGGACATGAATTATAAAATATATTTCAAGAATTATGAAAAATAGGTAAATCACATTGAATTTAACCGTAAAAGCAAACCGATATTCACAGGTAAAACTGAGCTTTTCATAAGTAATTTAACTACAATTGAATCCACTATGAAGGCTGTTTGAATCAAAAACAGTTGAATATTAAATCGTATAAATGTATAATTTGGAAATATAGACTATAAGATGCATATCAACAAAATAAAATATATTTCTGTTACCAATTTTCTGTCTGCTAAACGTTTTCAAGGGCTATACAAATCAGTTACCAAATATGTTACTAAAAATATCACTTACATAAGTTTTAGGCACAATAATCATACTCAGCTATATAGTATAATAAAGCTAATTAAAAATATATTTTGTAGCAGAGTGCGAATTGAAACAGCTTGATGTTTATAGCATGTTAACCGGACAACTATTATTTCGTCTCTCGATCAGCCGCGGATGTAATTGCGCCATGGCGCCCGTCTGCTCCGCTCCCTCTTATTTCTTTTTCTACAACCCATCGACCCACCGTCCGCCGTCCGTTTTGTTCGTCGCTTGTTGGGTTGTTGGTTTTGGGAATTAGCATGTCTTATTAGCATAACTGTCCGATAAGACGTGATTGTTGTTTTAACAGCTATACCTGAGTGAAGCGGGGTAAGTGGGATAAATCTTTTTTATTTATTAATTACATTAAATATTTTTTTCCAAAAAGTTTTATAAAGGTATTAAATAGTAAATACGCAATTATTGCAGTCAAGTGTTTTGTACTTTTATTCTAAGGGACTATTATTTTATTTATTTATTTTAATAAACAAATGTTATAGTGATAGGAGAAAAAAGTTTATTCGTAGTTCTATAGCGACGTATGAAGTGGTTTCCCATAAATTGAAAATATCTTTCAACAGACCTCTTGCGTCTCATAAAAAGACGTTTAAAAGCAAACGTAATCAACGTCGAATTAATGTCTTGAAATAAATCAATTATATTTTCAACGCAGCGACGATGTTCACGATAATATATGGGTCTGCGAGTCTGGTCACCGAAATGGTAATATTGTTAACAGGGAGAGAAATAACTACAGAGAACGCCAAAAGGAAAAGTATGCATCATCTTGAGAATTTCTCAATAAACCGCGGCGTGCGCGTGGGGCCGGCGCGGGCGCCGCCCCGCGGCGCGCAACCGGCGCCTCCATCGATTATCCGTCAGTCCCGCTCTCTTGTAGCGCGGTGTCTCGCTCGCGCGCGCGCGGGTGGCGGCCGCCGCGTCATTACCGACCGCGCGGCCACCTCGCGCACATCGCGACCTCTCCTTTAAGGCTTTTCGTTTAAGAACAGACCTCGCAGGCTATATCATTAATCTATTACGATCGTATGGTGGGCTCGTGCATAAAAGAAAGTTTTTAATTTTTTTCATTGTCGATCCAACGAATTTTACCTTAGTAAAAGGTAACAACTGCTGGGATCAGTTTTTAGTTTTATGACGCTTAATTAGAATTAATCATTCAATTTCCTTTGACTCTGATGGAAACTTGATGTTACACAATTCTTTATAATTATATATTCGTTAATACACTATCCTTATTAGAAAAAAATAAATATTTATCATAATTTGACCCCCTCGTTCTAAACAATTTATTCCTACTAATCGTCTAAAAACTGATGTATCAGCTATGTGCTACAATTAAGCTGCTATATCTATTATTGAGTATATTTAGGATGTCTTTTGGTATTGTGAATGTTACATTTTATCAATTATTTGCAAAAACTCTGGAGGATTCAATTATGCCTTCGGCATCATTGTGGCGCTCCGACTGCGCGGACGTCGTATTCAGTTTTGTACAACTGCCCGCTAATTGCACCCTTTTAAGTGGACAGAGTCATACGATCCCTGATTAAGCCCTTGTCGTTATTTTGAGGTTTTATTTCTTAAGAACTTTGTAACGTCTACTTTTGGGTATGTAGTAGATAGATTCAATAGTACGAGTATGACAGTTGAGAGAGAGTCAGAGATAAATATTTTGAAATTTAAGTATGTAGGATCTATTTTACTTGTAGGTACACCTTAATAGGAAATTAAATACTTCATTTAAAATTTCATTCAAAAATGTATTTTAAGTCATTAATGCATTTTTATATTATGACATTAAATAGTAAGTGGATTTTTTCATAAGCTGGTTAGGGCGTTAACATTAGCAAATTTCAGACAATTTTGTATGAGTAGAGATGAGAGCTAATAAAGGGAATGCATAAAAACGGCTTTAAGTTAATATAGTTCAAATTTATTAAAATAAAACCGATCATTAGTTACAATAAAGTCCTTCGACTTAATGTAAAACACACAACATATAAAAGAAAATCATACACCTCTATATAATCTGTATATTCCTTTGGCTATTGGCCTGGCTTAGCCATCAAGGCAAAGAAATTAGAAAATAATATGATTAGGTTTTAAAGGTTTCCTTTGCAAATTTTCTAATAAAAAAACACGGCAATGAAAATGTGATCTGTACGTTAAGAATGTTGACACCTCATAAAATTGACTTGTCGCAGAATTAATTTGACAATATCAATAAGGGATTCAAAATCCTAATGTAACAGTTTGTAGACGGCAAGCTCCTCTGGTTATTAGTGGACTGTGTCGATGATTCGAAACCGCTCTGAAAAAAATATAACTGGCAGCTATAATTCTGACAGCTGTATTATACAAGATAAATATCATTTATTGCTATAATTTTACACACGGTGTTACGTGCCCCGCTTCCCTCGAAATGACCACAGACAAATAATTTAAAGTGAATGCGTAAAAATTGATGAACAAACCAAAGTTTTTTACAATTGCTCCTCGCATAAATCACTAGATTTGCCTGTGTAATTATTATTACTATGAACTAAAGTTATATTTAATTAAATTTCTAAACATCTTTGCTTATTCCTAACGATTTTTAAAGAACCCTAAAAATGATAAAATCAATTATAGCTCCCTTTTTTACTCTTAAATATATTTTTTATAATACTGTTGTCGTTTTATTAGAATAGAAACTTGCATCGCTTTGTGATGGTTGTATTATAAATCAAAGATCTCCAAAATCATAAATTAAAAACAAATTGTTAACAAGACTTCAGAAAATACCTGAAGCTGTCCACGCCTGCGCCAGTCGCCATTATTAAAGTAATTTAGCACTCTCTGAGCGCTCGCCTGCTCTGTCGACTATGTTTGTTTTGCGGGCGAGAAGTTGGCTCAACCTATTATTACCGTCTCGTTATACTTTTTACCATCAGGAGTGGTCAACACTCGGCTATTCAAAAGTTTAAATACGCTTTTTCGCAATATGAAAAATAAGTATTTCAGGAGGTATCTAATTTGCTTTATGTTTAAATAATCATGAACATCGGTGTTTATGTCGATAATAATTTTACGATATGGGTCTATAAAGACTTGACAAGATTATAAATGAAAAACCAAGTATTTTTTTTTAGATAATGGTAGTGATTCTTAATTTAGCTGTAAGGAAAAAATAAAGAATAAAAACTATTTTACGTTAATACATTCCACTATTCGTAGATTAGGTCTTTTAGCCTGTTTTGCTTGGATTATAACTTAACTAAACATAAATCAAGTTTCTTGTATATATTTACAACAACCTGTGTCTGAGGCGATGATGTATTTTTTTAACTTATCTTTTCTTTATAATTTCTATTACATTTATCTTTTATCTCTAAAAACAATCCAAATGTTGATAACTTACTTCAGCTATATTAACCCGGCTATCGCCGGAGGTGCGGACACGGAGTCGGTAAAACGTATTATTATCAAAAATCATTCAACTTATTTCAATGCGCGTATAATATTTAGTTATTGGGGATCGATACGAAGAAATATTTTTTTGAACGACATCTTAACTAGACATATTCTGATAAGGTACAGATCATAATTATTTACCACCCACGTTGATAAATGGATGTTAATATTACGAGTAACAACGAACATGAGAAAGGCTGTCTTTACTTTAGGCTCATGTAATTGACGTAACAGTGGTTTCGTAAGTCCCTTCAAAAATAAAAAAAAGATTGAAATTTTTTTGAAACCGTAAAGTTGGCAATACAGCCCACTATTACATACAAAGTTGTAATAGCCTTAAATATTTACAAACTCTTGAATTAGAAAATTATCTACAATAATCAAAACTAACAGTAATATACTAGCAATGATATTAATTGGATGGTGTTACTGAACCTGAGACATTAATTCGTTGGCAAACATTATCACGTTTCGTATTTGATTGTTAAAGCTTCAAACGACACAAAACCTAGGTCAAATTGGATTTTCGACCTTCCCACATCCTCCTCATCGTCAGGCTTATTTCGCCTTGATTCTTATCATACTAAATTTCATTTTTCTCACCTTCGTAGGAGCTCATCTATAACCAAAGTCAACGGATGTTGTCAAAGTTGCTGTGGCCCAATCCAGTGCCTAGTGCGCCAAGAGATCCCCACTCGGATCATTTGGTTAGTAGACTTTTTGATTTTTATTTAAATTTCGAATTTTAAGACTTTTTAATTTTATAAAGTCTTTATGAAATGTATCAGATGTATAATTTTAAGTGTTGATACAGCGATAACCTAATATTTTAATCATTCATTGGTATAATCCTTTCAAGCGTTCATGAATCGATAAAAAAAAACAAAGTTTAATTGAAATCAATAATTATTAAATAAACTTACATTCCTTCTTGGGAGTGAATTCTGAATGTTTTAAATGGCAAAACATTAATTTCATGTCAAATTATAATATGCAAACAGTTGGCAACCATTGGCATTATAACGTTAAAGCATTAAACAACCAAATTAAAAAAATAATGTAACGAAACAACCGTCAAAATAATTCATGTTCCGATGACGCCCCTAACTAGGCCTCTTAAGCATCGTTTGAATAACTTTTTTTGGGCGCCAAAAAAATTGATGCTCGAAATCATAGCGGCAGATGTTAATGATTCTATTATTTATGGTGAAGCCTTGTCTATTATACGTTTTTTTTTAACGGTTACCTACCGGTAACTGGATGCTTTCGTAAACGGAAATCGTTCGGCCGTGTAATTCCGTATATTGTGGATAACGATTAACAAATAAACACGGAAACTTTTGGTGTGGGAGCGTGATAAAGTTTTAATTTCTCTACCCATATTTTTTTAATTTCTCTTGAATTTTAAGACTATCCCAATCATAAAACTTTGGTTGTTATGGTTACGTGATTTCACAGGAAATGTTATTTCTTTAAATAAACAAATATTTAAAAATATGCTTAAAATTCGGTGAACTGATGCATGAATTCAATTTTATTGAAAATCTAGAATATTTCTTATCATTATATGAACAATTTACGAAGAGTGCCAAGATTCTTAGTTTCTAGTATAAGAATTAGTTTCACGGCAATCGTAATGGATTAGGGAAGTGTTAACTGTACTTACAACTTTGAGTTTTAAGAGAACAACAACAGCTTATATTTTTAATATTTAATTTAGAAGAAGAATCAAATGCGTTGCAAAGACAGAACGCGTAGGATTGCCAAAATTTTGCTGTAAATCGCAGTCTCTCAAGTGAAATCAGTCAGTAAAGTTCATGGTCTGCCAAATTTTATGATTTATTTAAACGCTTTCTATTGTCGGAGATGTCTATATCTAGAACTGGGGTGATAAACGATCGCACTGTCCACTTGATTATAAGTGATGTGGCTCAAAGAAACCTACATCTACTCTCGTTTATGTAGGTATCTAAGACGGACTGCGTCCTTACTAGTAAAACGATCTCCGATCGTCATCACTAACCATTCGAAATATATCACGTGGCTCTTTATTCTGGTCAATTGTGTGACTGGGTGAGACTGAGAGGTACTCCGGCTGAACCGATCCATTCGTGCTGTAGCCACAGTACGCTACAGCGAAGCTCTATCGCGTATAAATTTATGGTGATCCACCATTACAATGGAGTTCTTCTCGATGTAGGAAGAATAGTTAATTATCTCTTCTAAATCGCAATGCAATATGTGTTGCATTCTTAAGCCCTTGATACTTCTCTCTGATTTGGAATATGCAAAATGTTTATAACACCATCTACATATTGTGATTAAATCTTCACGCCTTTTACTTCTAGTTGACTGCGGCATCGGCTTACAAGGGAAAACACAGAGGTTTGACTGTCCTACCCTTGAAAGTTCAATAATACCCCTGTTTAAAATCTGGGCAGTTCCAACTCCACAAGATTCTTTGTTTTCGTTTCGTTGTTATCCCATGTGACACTATTAGCTTGTGTAGACTATACTTCCGACGATAATAATTAGAATAGTCTAAGTCACTGGTATCAATTTTTATCTTTGTTAACTTAATACTGTTGTTTACCCCCATTAGTTGTTATATACATAAATGTTAGTACACGATATACCAACAGGATGATATGGGGGTACTAGACGGTAATTGTTGCCAATAGTAATTTACATATGTAGGATATGTAAATGTTTCCCGATGAGACACAATTATCAGTTTCACAGAAAGCTATTCAGAAATCCAACGTGTTTAGTTTAGCCTTGCATAGAAATATTCTCTTTTGATGTAGTATCAATAGAATACTATAATACATACATAATAGAACGGGGGAGTGGGCGGAGCCCGTGTAGCCACTACATGTCACTAACATGTCAATTTACACGTATAAATGTCAACACAATAAATCATTTCCAATTTTCTTGTCAAGCGTCGCTGCATGCAAATTATTTAAAAAATGGCAAATTATGCAATAATTACGTGTCGAAAGAACAGTGGAAAATTGAATTGAAATAAAGGAGACATATTCTACAACCAGTAAGTCGAAACTATTTATATTTTGTGAATATTAGAAACAAAAATAAAGAAACATTTATGTGTCAAAAACATTAATCGATAGTAGTAGTGATAACTGATAATACGACGTAATTGCTTGTATGTGTGCTCCCCGTGACACCAATCCTTCTGCAAAGTAAGGTTGACGGCCATTCTATTGTGTATTAAAGTATTCTATGGTAGTATCTAATATATAACCCGGAAAGGACGAAATCGATATTCAGTAGTTAGTATTCAGTAGTAGAAAACTTAAAATTCATTCGTAGATTGGTACTAGATATTTTTATTAGAGAAAAGTGGAAAACGTGATCCATTGACTATTTAACCAGCGAAGCGTAGCGATCAAGTCAGGTGACATATGTAGACCTAACTTGGAAAAGTCCTGTCAGGAATTTACACTAAAATAATTATATCGTGATTACCACAGCCTATGAGCGTCCACTACCGAGCATAAGCTTTCCATAGATTGTCTCTTAAGAGTGATATTTGCCAAAGTTACCGCGCTTGGTTGGCAATCGGAGTTTTTCTGTTGTTATTAGGAATACGTTGCAGCCCATCTCCTGGTTTGTGTTTTCCCTGTCGCCTTTTACCACATCCACGGGACGATATGGAATAGTGGATATTCTTACACCGCCATCACGCCATCAAAATTGATAATAATAATGATTACAATAAAAGTCAGATATACCAAAACTACTTAGCTTCTAACGAACGTCATTTCCGACTTTAAGCTTGTTTATTGCTCCATATTTCACTTTGGTCCCATTATAACACGTCTTTCTTTATAGAATGCCATTAACAACTGAATATTAAAAAGTCAAGTGTAGGCCTCGCATCCCACGAATTTACACTGACATCTAATTTAAGTCTGGTTCATATACCTTAAGATTTTTAATCACAACGTTGTAATATAAATTAGTGTCTAACTCATTTTTAGTTTTGAAGGGATCTGGGTATAGCTAATAGACCTTTTTATTTTTCATACTAAAAAAATAATGTAATGGATTTAGATATGAAAATATTAGATTATTTTTGTGGCATTCCTTGGACAAATTCTATGTTCAGCAATGGACTTGTGAAGGGCTGTAAAGATGATGATGATGATAATATAAAAAGGAAGATTTTTGTTGGTTCGTCTTCTGTGACTTTCATACCATTCATCCGACTACGGCCAAACTTTGGAGAGTGTCTGTGTGAACTTCTTTTAAGGTTTCTAACAAAATGAACACTACCTATTTCTTCGTTCGTTCGTCTTCTATGCTTTTCTAGAACATTGATCCGATTATAATGTTTGGTGAGGTTGTGCGGGTGTCCGCAGAGATTTTCGATAAAAAAGAGGTATTGTAAAGCATTGCCTTGTTGTACCTTAAATAACTAAACTTTTTCTACATAGTAATAATTTGTAACTTAGAGGCGTGGTAGCTCAAAAGCTAGTATTTCCTTAAGTTCAAATCTTGTAGACGCCTCTGTTATTATTAATTGCAATTTTAAGCGGTAATTTGTTTGTCAGAAAAATTCAAAATATTTCTCATATTTATTCCGACAACAGTTTTGTCAGTTATCACAGAACTGCTAGTCCTACCCTGAGCTAAAACCCTTTTATAAGTATATAAAATTTAAATAATAATTGAAAATAATTATTATTCCTCATTATTCCTACCATTACCTTGTTAGTATAGTAGGCAAATACTGGATTAAAATAATATATTAAAAATAAAGAAGACTTATATGAAGTGTTGGGTTGTATTTAGGTTGATATTTAACTTTTAACTTCACAACGAAAGTGATGATCGTTTAAGACATTTATGACGTGGTAGAGCCACGCTGCAGCTATATTATGGCATCATCAGCTATATTATGGTAGCATCAATAAGTCGGCTCGACTGTGGAAGGACCACAGAGTTCCAGCGTAAAATAGCAGCTTAATGCCACTGTGTTTCGTATGGTGAGTGTAGAGAACCGGATACCCCTTTTACTGGAAACGAGGCATTCCATCTTAGTCCTCATAGGTGATAACTCATCTGCATTTTGATTCGTAATCGAGGATAGATGTAGTTGTCTGGACCACAGCAACCACTTACCATCAGGTGGCCTGTGTGCTCGTTTGTCACCCTATCATATAAAAAAAATTTTTTGAAAGCATGCGATATAGATGCGTCTTGCCAGCCCTACTCGTATTGTGAATTAACCGTTAGTTATTATAAAGGGATACAATAATCAGAACTAGAATTCTCGACATCGAACGAGGTGCTCAACTAATTCATTAACTATATCTCACTAATGGGCAAATACCTAACGCATGTTTCCACTCACAGCTAACCGTGATTTATACGTTAACTCACAAATAAGGCAGTCGTTGAGTTCTGCCGGCGCGAATCAACTGATTTTATTTGATGGATTTGGTGTAAATCGTTAAAAAAAAGAATACATTAATTTCAAATATAGAATTATGACTTTATGTTGCCATATTATACGAATAAGATTATAAATTTCTACATATTTGGTTGTTTTTCTGAACGCTGGTATATTTATTACTGTTTTAAATTGGGAATTTTATTAATATTAAATAATTTTTAAATCTGACATACATTTGAAATGTTAGCAAATTCTACTTTACGAAAAACTTTGGTAATCGGTCTGGAATTATAACTGGGACTGTAAGTTCGTTTACCGCTTTATTTTTTTTTAAATAAAATAAAATCACTACGTTTTAACTTTCTTCTCTTGGTTGAATCTACTAGTATGTTTCTGAAC
This sequence comes from Parnassius apollo, assembly GCA_907164705.1. Lineage (NCBI taxonomy): Eukaryota > Metazoa > Arthropoda > Insecta > Lepidoptera > Papilionidae > Parnassius > Parnassius apollo. The sequence continues at coordinate 15,045,418 of CAJQZP010001449.1, read as the reverse complement.
AATAATATTTTACTGATTGGTATATTTTTAACCATTCTACACGGCAACAACGTCCACTTGTATTACATTTATTAATTTTTAATTTGTAGGTGTATATGAATATTTTTTATGCTTATAGTATTTTATTTCAGCACAAAGACAGAAGCAATATATCCATAATATGATATTTATTTAACTACTAAATGTTACAAATGAAATGTTGCACTGATCCATAAACTAGTATAACATACAATTTTACAATATAAAATTATATTGTTACTTGCAATGGCTATAAGCAAATCCCCCAGGAAATTATATTATCAATACGTTCAAAATTGATATGTTTGGGAAACTGTAGCTTGTTTTTAATTTGATTTTTAACCTGTAAAAAAATCCCAATGCAACTTAGGCCGAGACAGCCTGAGGCGCCAGCGGTCATCACATCAAGGTGTCTGCAGCCTAATTATATAGAAGAAAACACTTCACCAGCCCAAATATTTGTTCGTTTCAACAGTCACACAAATTAACACCTAATTTCGATTGTAATAAGTGCATTTTTCTACAAGCATAAACCAACTCGTTATGGAGATAACCCACTAGAAAAAACCGACCTCTCAGAATTGGCGTAAAAGCGACTTAATTACGATATGATTACGGGTTCGTTCCCGACAAAACTAACAAGCGTTTGTGTTTGATAATTAAGGTAATAAATAGTTATATTGTCGTTAGACAGCTGTTGTTTCCGTATGTTTGTTTATTGCATCTCTATTTTGACATATGCCTTTTGGATTCATGGTGCTATTGTCCTTAAAACGATTTCAGCTAAAATAATTTCCATCAGTGAGATTATAAATCAAAATCATTTGTTTATTTTTAGCTATTATATTCCTCCACTACGCTCACGCAAATTATTGCAGTGTTTCCTTAAATACGTCGTACACGTGAGTTATTTTTAACCGACTTCAAAATGGAAGAGGTTCTTAATTCAAGCGTAGGTACTTTTTGTTTGTATGTTATTTTAATGATAATTTTTTTATTAAATAGATTTATACCCCCTGGGGTTGGCAAATAATTAATTTCTTTTTTATCGATTTAAAGTTGGTTTTTACTTTTTGTTATAAGTTATGATTATTAATTACAGTCATTGTAAAACAACACTACCAATAATACTCAAAGCTACAGTGTATATACATCCCACAGCTGGGCGTAAGCCACCTATCATCTAAGAGGGCTACGGAGCGATTAGTCGGTGGAGGGTGAAATAGTACTTAATATTAAACAAGTGGCGATAAATGAGCTTTAATTATTTTTTGAAACCCATTAATTGATTTTAGAACTCATTTGTTCCAATAGTAGATATAAAATATTATTAATATGTCCACTCCTATTCAATTTCATAAGTAGATAATTGGGAGTACTACCCTCAGAAGTAACAATACGCACGTTTTTCGTTTGTAGTTGATTACTCATGTCCAATGGTGTTCGTAGTTGCCATTTTATTTGTACTTTTTTAAGGCGTTTTTTAGTTACGTCGATTTATTAAAAATTTAAAGCATTTGTTTGAATTGATAAACTTTGCATTTAACTCTATTTTTATTGATTTAAGACTTTATATGAATCTCAATTTAGAAATGCAACAAAAGACTACTTAGAACAGAAAGAAAATCTTTAATTCGACAATCGGATTGATTATTATTTAGGTATGTCTACAATCTGTCAAAGAATGTTATTATTATAAAACTTTTATATTTATTGTCATTTTCATTATAGAATAAATAAACTAAAATATCTAATGAATATTTTACGAAACCTTTTCCTTTTTTTAAACACGCAATTTTATATAGCATGGACGCGGAGCAATCTCATTAATATGCTCAATCGGTTATCAAGAAAAGCACGATATTACAACCAAGGGAAAAAATGAGGTCGTGCTACCCTTCAGCTGTAAGCCATCAATATCGAGGCCAATCAATTACTGGGACGTCGTAAGCCTATTGCTTTTGCGTCGACCCCAGCTCGCAACCCCCGTCTTACCATAGACATCCCAAGGGATTTGTCCATGTTATGTTATACTCTTAAAACCTTGCTCATGGCTTTAGTGGCGAGAGTCAATATTTTCCCCATATACGTAAAACATGATCGCAAATCTAATTTGTCAAGAAAATTAAAAATAAGTAACATAAAGATTTTTTTTTACTTGACTTGACTTTTAATTATTAAATTATAACTACTTGACACTATAATGTCAGGTTATTTCTATATATTCGAGATTTACAATTTTACTTGTCCCTGGACAATTTAACATACCTTAAATATGCGAAATATATTTTATTTACAATTTGTATTTGTGGTAGTTGTCAGTTGGTAATACTCTATCTTAATGTCCCCCATGTCCTAAATGTTCTTCTTTTCCTAAAATATATTAAAAATAAAAGCTATTATCTTTTTTATATAAAATGTTTTTAAAAACCATTTATATTATCATTTCCAGTATATGTATGTAGGTACTTTGCTTACTATAAAAAATCACTATTATTTTGTAATATTTTTCGGTAAATTCGCATTTTATTGTTGATTTATTACAAGACTTTTTTCCCATTTTAACAAATTCACTGTCCGATTTTCAGATACAATAGTAAGACAATATGTAATACACTGGACTGCGAAAGGGTTAACTTACACCGAAGTCCATCGCCGCATTCCAACAATCCTATACATTTAAACGTTCAATTCTTATACATATATATATATATATATATATATATATATATATATATATATATATATATATATATATATATATATATATATATAATCTAAATCTATATCATATATATGTAATTTTCATAAAATTTTGTGTCCAAGGAGTTTCGGGGGCAAAAAACCGATCCATTTAGGATATATTTTTAGGAAATGTCTTTTTGTCCGTATTTTCAGGAAATGAAAAACTGCTACAATATAAGAAAGTAAATTTTGATACTTTGTTAACGATCGTAATAGCTCAAGTGGATAGCAAGCGGTAGCGAAATCGTAATGCCTTGATTCGCATGCTGTCTTTCTTTTTTCCCCCTTTTTTTAGTATTTTTTTAAAAATACGAAAATTTTAATTAAAGTAATTGCACTCATGATTTTTTATTCAAATAACCAGTTCAGTTTTTTGTATTATGTCAGTAAGATCAAAAAATATTATTTATGTTTCATCAGTATGTAATTTGTATATAAATATAATTTCAAAAAAAAAACGAGCAAAGCTCGGTCATCCAGGTACTACTCACTAACGTGAGACACATCGCGTCAGTAACATTGCACGCAGCAACCTATTTCCGTAAAGAGGTAAAAATCACGGTAATGGCGTTCGCAACGCAGTTACGTACGTATAAGGAGCTGCCGGTATGGATCTACTAGAATACTATAATTCTCTTATCAAGTAGTGCATTTCACAGTTCACACCGGCTTAGACCAAGTTCACATAGTTGGTTGAATGTTTTGCGTTCCAAAACTTGGTAGTAATACTCAATTTATACGTGGTAAAGCCACGCTGCAGCTATATTCGTTGTAGCACGAATCAGTCGGCTCGACCGGGGAAGGACCATGCTCTTACAGAATATCAGCGTAAAATAGCACCTTAAGATTTTTCGTATGGTGAGTGTAGAGAACCGAAGACCCTTTTTACTGGAAACGATGCATTCCATCTTAGTCTTTAAGGTTGAAAACGTTTCTGCATTTTGATTCTTAATCGAGTATAAATGTAGATGGCTACGGGCCACAGCATCCACTTACCGTCAGGTGGACTTTGTGTTCGTTTTCATTCGAGTGTAAACCGAAAGTTTAAACATTTTTACGAGTTGTTATCTTTTTGTGCAATATAAATGTCTCTGTGGAAATAGTTTTGATGAAGAGAGCGATAAAACAGATAGGCACAAAGACGATGCTCGAAATAAAATTTCACCCTAGTTCCATTACAATTTATTTGAAGATCCTTTTAGCGTTGCCAGTGCACAAATAATTTTCAAAGCGGCACGACACAAAACCGCTTTGTTACTTTATGTCATCATACTTAACAGACTAAATTCATTTTCAGTGCTGTTAATACCGCAATAGTATAAAATGCATTAAAATGTGGATCAGAAACCTATTCATAATTACTGCGACGGCAGGAGCAATTAGAACTCGCATATAATACTATCAAACGACCAAACCATCAGAGCCCAGTCGTAGAACCGAACGCTATACACCACAGTCCTTTGTGAATCGGTTAATATAATGCCCCGGTGATTTTCTACTTCAGCGATGATGTTGAAGAACTTCGCGGCTCAGATAAAAGGTTTTTATAGTTTTATACCTTCATTCTGTATCAGTGCAAGCTCGCCGTTTACCTTTGTATATCTCTATTAATAAAGTTGATGAGTTTCGTTGTGGTCTTTAAACTTTTTTCCAATCGGCCAAGACCGGTTCCGATGCGTGTCGGACGCGATCTTCGGATTTTGAAATCAAACCGTAAAGTCGCAATTAGGTTTATTGCTTTGTTTGGTAACTGTGATTCATTAATCAGTTCTTAAATTTAAAAGACCCTAGTGAAAGTTCGATGAAGTTTTACAATCATAAGACTATGTGATATCACCATTATTGCAGTCCATTACATGTTTACGTACCTAAACCCATGCTACAGGTGTATAATGTATGCTCAACTGCAGTGTGGCTTACCAACACAACGTAACAACGTTATTTGTGCAATCCAGCGAGTGAGACTACCGTAAGCATCGGAGTTATGCAATTTTAGCAAAAATGTACCAAAGATTTGATGGTTAAATAAATGAAATAAATACAAATAATCATTATTAAGACCTTTAAAACTAATGTTGCTGTCACAATCACTCGCGCCCAGCTAAAATATGATGGTGTTATGGATGTTTTACTAACTCAATGTCCGACTGAATGATGGCAGAAAGAAAGGATGGGATATGATAATGCCTTGTTAAATTAAAACACGAAATATGGTACCTAAACCTTATGATACGTTCTTTGAACATTAAAATGAAAATGTTAATTGGACAGAAAACAACTACATTTCATTAAAGTATCCGTCTTTTATAATACTCTAGGTAACTCTGTATCATGAGTGTCCATTTAGCATTATCAATTTAAGTTTATAGTTTTTACTCGGTTAACTTAAACATAAAATTATATTTTAAATTACACCTGTCCTAAACGTCTATTTTACAACTTCAAAAGCAAACGCGGAAATCTTCAACAATCGCAGCGAATAATTTATTATCTACGCGTGACTATTGTCTACATTTGCCGCGCATTCCGTCAGGTTGCCTGCCTGTTTACCTCATACAAATAAATAATTTTACTCAAGCAATCACAATAGAGTTGTGAAATGTTCCTCAGTCCCCAGTTACTAGCATATCGATTTCATACGGCGCGGCGGTAAAAGGATCCTAGTGCACACATGAATGTTTGTCTTCCAACGGGCAAACATTAACACTTCTGTTTGAAACGCGGCTTAAAGATCCGTTACGAACAGTCTGTTTTGTGGTATATTTTTTATATTCATAATTTAATGTTTTATATTAATCTAATATTATTTTTAAGTGGTACCATTTTAATTTAAGATACAGGTTAGCAACAGGCCAGCCTTGCTACAATTTGATCGCTACTTTTCCGGACTCTTATGTGACAGCTAAATAGCTACATGTATCTAACACCTCTTAGTAATATTGAACATTATTAGATCCCTCGCAGTGGCTCTCCCTTTTAAAAGCGATAAAGATATAAAGAGCAAGGAGCAAACTCTTCATTGCATGATAGCTAGTTGCTATATTATATCTAGTATGAATACAAGATGATAACTCCGCTAACGTTTTTAGTTCTTTTCTTAATTCATTTGGGCGTTCACCTGGGGTGATGGTGATATGAACAGATAGCCTAATGTACTTCATAAAGCGTCAAATTTTTACGTGGTAGAGCCACACTGCAGCTTGTATTATGTTTGTGGCAAGAATGGATCGGCTCGAGCGGGGAAGCACCAGCTCTCACAGAAATACTATCTTGAAATAGCAGTTTAATGCTCTTGTGTTTCGTATGGTGAGTGCATAGAAATGGAGACCCATATTTCTGAAAACGAGGCATTCTATTTCGGTCCACAAAGGTGACAACGCATTCTGCATCTTGATTCTTAATCGAGGATAGATGTGTATGGGCCAAAGCATTTACTTACCATCAGGTGGACTGTGTGCCTGTTTGTCACCCTCATTTGATTAAAAAATCAATAGTAAATTAATGTCATCTCTGAGGGTTAAGATGGCATATCTGGTTAAAAGTATTTTATAAAATTAAACTGAACAATGAGCGTAGGTACTATTCACCTAATGGTAAGTGGTTACTACAGCATAAACCCACCTGTAACTAAGTTTTAACAAATTAGGCTAAATACCCACCGTCATTTCTGAGGACTATGTTGAAATGCCATATAACATGTAACAAATTTGGTACCCTTATAAAATAGATTAAGGCGTTATTTACCCAAACGGAATTCCTAAACATCAAATCAGTCCTAGCACTAAAAAATGTTGAGTTCCTCGCTATCGTCCCTCATCTTTTAAAAATAAACATAACTGTTAATGTGATGTAAGTTTCGTAATTTACTCATGAACGCCTTTAGATAATTGATTGAATATTTCCTATGCATTTAGCGATTGTAAAATATGAGTGCTATCTGTTAACATCTCCGTAGTGTATTTAGTATTTCTACAATACATACAAAGTAAGCTGTATCAAATATATAACACAGGGCTTCAAGTGGCTTCAAGCTATCCGATAACAGTTATCGCCCTGATTGCCAACAGAATTTTTTTTAAATAGTTGCTCTCTATTTATCCACCAGTATTGTGTTCTTTTAGGTATCGTTGACTAGTTATGGCTTCCACTTCTTTCTTATAATTATATGTATATACGCACAAATAGGATAAATTATCTAATTAATTATTGTCTGGATAATAACCCATTTTGCTACTTATAAATGTGACAATTCTATGATTGTTATACGTATTATTTGGCTATGTGGCAAGGAGGCGGGTAATGTGTACTTATAACAAATTTCTAATCCACTGAAAGTCAAGCTCAATCTACACGTAACTTTTTATTTATTACGAGTATGATCAGGTTCAGGAGAATTTTGCTTTAATAATCTCTTTAAGAAAGTATTTACGCATGATTAAAACTATAGATAATAAAATGAAAATATGGATAGTACATCCATCTATTACAGTCTTTAAAAGTCCACTGCTGAACATAGGTCTCATGATCCTCATGGCGGGATTTTGCCATAGTTGTCAAAATTTGCAGTGAGATTGGCAATGGAAGTCCTTTGTCATTATGAGTTCTTATCAGAAAGATTCTACTATTCATCTTCTATACGGAATTTCTCTCTGTCGCTTTTTACGACACCCACGTACTACTTTACTATATTATGTGGTAGAGGACATTCTAACACCGCAACAAAACTGCGTACATATCATGTATTTTTAATTACAGTTTGGTTGTCGTTTAACCTGATACTCCGTAAGTTGAGAGTTCTATTTACACAGGGAGAAACCAATCAGAAAAATGACTATACGTACCTATCGAAGTTATTCCGCATAAATTACAAAATTTATGTTCGATTCGTAACAGTTACAATATGAACTCGTAGTTTTGATTTATGTTTAAAGGCAGACAGCCCTTATGCATTTGGCACATACTTAAGGAGGTAATGCGAGGTCATCAATAATGCGTTCACGTAATACATGTCCTGGTACACTTAATAACAGAAGTGTTAGCATATAAAAAAATACATAACTTATTTTATTTTTACAATTATGCAAACTACAAAATAAAATTTAACATTCTCACATAAATTTACAATAAACTCGTCACTTTTGAACGTTTCAGAGCCACGCTGTAGATATATAATGGCTCCACCGCGAATGGAAATGGTAGGAAAAAATCACGCCCGTACAGAATATCAGCGTTTTCTTTACAGAATTAAGGCGACAAACGAGCACACAGTTTACCTGATGATAAGTGAATGCTGTGGCCTATAGACATCTACATTTGTCCTCGATTAAGAATCTAAACGCAGATATCACTGTTGAAGACCGCGATGGAATGCCCCGTTTCCAGTTAAAAGGGTCACCGGACCATACGAAACATAGCAGCATTAAGCTGCTATTTTACGGTGGTATTCTGTGAGAGCGTGATCCTACCTCGGTCAAGTCGACCCATTCGTGAGATAAAATGATTATCATAAGTGGCAAGAACTGGAGAATCATTTTTAATATATTAGTCATGAGGCATTCTAATATTGATATCTAAATCACAATTGGAAAGCCATTGATACTCACTTTTATATGGCTAATAACCATCATGTGGAGTTTAAATGCCACTGGAATAAAATGATACCGGTGTAGTGGCGGTGTAAAAACATCCACTAACCCATATCATCCCATGGAGGCGACAGAGGGAAACAAATTAGGAGATGGGCTGCGGTTGCCAACTCGCTTGCCAAGCGTGGCAACTATGGCAAATATGCCTCCTCTGAGAAAATCTATGGGGAATGTGATCAGCAGTGGACTTTAATAGGTTGTAACGTTACGGAATAAAATAAACATTTGTTACAAATGTGAGTTTTTTAGACTTACAATAATTATGTTGTGTTTCAGACCTAAGATGAACACAATTGATTTTTGTGACTTATTACCCCAAGATGTATGTAATACTATTTTGCTTGTTTCTAGGTCTTATAAGACCTACTTCTGTGAAGAAAAGGTAAATAATAAGAAATAGGTGGCATGTCTATTTGCATTCACAAGAAACTGATATAAACGCGTTGAGTATTTAGCGGATATGTGATAGCAATTCATGTATTTAACGATATTAGATATGAATGCAATTAACGCGTTACAAAGTACGAAGCAATGTAATCTTTATTTCTGTAAGTTGTGCGTGCGACAGTACCGACGATCGGGCGGCACCTGTGTCGGCGGACATGAAAGCGGCGACGCTTTGTGCGCAGGCGCTGCCGGCAAATATTTATTTTAATTTAGTGCCCGCCCGCCGATCGCTTGTTAATCGCTAATGGATCTGCTCCCGCGCGTCCACACACCGTGAACCTCGCGGACCGATTGTTTTGAATTTCCAATTCGGAAAGGCAATTGTTATCCTTTTTATTTTTTTCAATCCGATTCGGTGTTTATTTCGCTCATGGTGAATATGGAAATTCTCAGTTACGTAATGTACCTTTTTAATCAGTAATTATATTTAATTACAAAGCATTACCTGACTTAACAAGGTCAATAATTAGAATAGAATATATTTTTTTCAATCTATACCTACTCATAATCATTGAAAGTCATTTTTTACTTTGTCACTGGTTCGGAAAAACATCTGTCCTGGAAATAACCAGCAAGAACCCCAGCGGGACTTTTTTTTAAAATAATTTTTCCAATATGAATGGTGACAAAATATTTACAAAATTTATTTTAGAAACAGCTTGGAAGCAACCACCTCATTCCCAGGGGTTATTATCAACCATGTATTCATTTATATTATAATAACCCTTTTTATAGAGTTTTTGTTTAATTTAATATTTAAACTTGATAATAGAGCAACCTTGTATATTTTATCACCTGGATAAATGTTGGTGAAAAACTAGAATTCGTTTCGAAGAATAGTATATAGGGGATAGGGGGAGTGAACTAGAGCCAATACTTAGAATCATTGATAGTTTAGATATGGGTCCAAAAATATCGTGATTCTGACGCGCCATTCGAGCTACTGTTAAAATGTTCTAATAAAATCGTGTCCTGAAATTCAGTTTAATTTTATGTAAAATGTAGATTAGTGCCTCCGTTAGCCGCTGCAATCTTTGGCACTGTTGTCGCGTGTTTACATCAATATTGGCCCAAGCTTTTTGTGGTAAAAAGGGCATTAGTGAACCCTTTTGTTGACACACAACTAAGACGGTTTGCGTGTCAACAGCCATTGTAAATATTGGTCCACCGGCGGCTTCTCTGACTAACATAATCGGGTTTAGCGTAAAAAAGCTTTGAGTTTTTTATTATTTTACACTTAAGTCGAGTAAAGTCAAGTAGGTTAACGGATCGACTTCCATGAGGAGTGTCCCTATGTTTTTAGGTTATATTTTTATAGTACGTGAGGGTAATATGGTCATCCGGTTAATATAGTCACTTTCTTATAACTCAAAAACTAAAGCATTGTTTGCATAGATGGCTTTGAGATACGATAGCTCTTCATCGATCAAGCAAATAAGATAGGGTTAAAAGGGTGCTGCTTTATCGACGCCATTTTGACAGTTGATATCATAGTAAACATCACTCGTGCTTACTCTTGTGTTGCCTGTTATTTGGATACTATAGAGGAGCTCCTTAATAAACTTGAGCGCTTGCACAATCAGTGTATCCGTTTCATATCTGGGCTCAAGAAATTTGACCGAATATCTCAGTTTCGCAAGCTCAAGTGGCTCCCAATTCGACTTCGAAGGGACACTCGATTATCATGTCTCCTCTATAACATCTTGCACAACCCTTCCTCTCCCATATACCTCAGAAGCCAATTTTCCTTCACCCATCCTCTGAATGAACCATGCAGATCCCTTGTTAAAACTCTTCTTAACTTTCCCGACTATAATTCCGGTTTTTACTCCTACTCCTTTTCAGTTCACGCGGTAAGGTTATGGAACTCACTACCGTTTAATATAAGAAATTCCGAAACTTTATTGGTATGTAGGAATAGTGTTAGAAATTACTTCTTTGCATTCTGTTAATTATATTTTTTATTATATTAGTATTATATGTATTTAATATATATATATATATATATATATATAATAAAGTATCGTATTGACTGTTTTTATGTATTGATTTATTTTTATTTATAGTATTATTTAATATAATTTACGTAACATTTTGTATATTATTTATTCATCAGTAGTAATAATGTATGCACTAAGTTTGCCATTTTAATATATTTTCCTTCATGGGTCTACTGGAAGATATTTCAGCAAATTATGGAATAAGTAGAACCTTTGTACGAACTTACTCTAAGACTGTTTCTGTATCTTGTTGTGTGTAGATAAATAAATAAATAAATATCATTTTATCGCCGCTTTTAAAACATGTTTACATATAAACTAGTAATTTAATCTTAATTAAATTTAGGCAAACGGAGGTGGTTTTGCTTACATGGTACTAGATCCCATGAGCGCTGGTTTTCAGGCACTCCTTCTTCCCTGAGATGAAATAGGTAAAGGATATATTAAAAACAGATGGGATATTCTAGGAATAGAAGGGAATTAATCGGTAGTACCCAGGGTCGTATGAACATCAGTACCAAACAAACAATTATTAATTGGTTTAATAACTCTTCAGGTCGTAATTTGGACGTTGGCACCGTACATTTTTTACATTTTATATATTTTTTATATATTTTTACGGCACAATATTATACCAATATATAATAGTAAACAGAGCTCTGTCTACATATTATGCCCTTGATTGATTTTAAAAACATATTACTTTACTGTAAAATATAAATTCTTATTGGTAGCACCTATTTTTATGTCAAAGTGTACGTCACACAAAGAAAGCTTAAGCCTTCGCTTCTTTGTAAAATCAAAGACACTTTTAAAGTGGTATCAAGTTAATGGTAAGTGGTCACTGGCAACTGTAAAATATATTATATAATATATCACATTTTATAATATATTATATTATTATCTGATATATATATATATATATATATATATATATATATATATATATATATATATATGTATATATATATTTATAAACACACGTTTTTCCTTCGCCCTTCGAAGCTGAGCACAAGAACGACAAATGTCTTTGTAGTTTTTTTTCTGGTCTATCTGCCAGTAGTTGGTTTAGTGATATAAGATCTCTTTGATTTTCAATGGGTTTTATTGTAAAACTTTCGGTGTCTACAGGGTTTGCATCTTTCAACAAAGCAACGTTTGGACTTTCTTTTATCTCTGCTAGTTGTACAGATATTTCTTCTAACTGCACAGATTGCGTGTTCAAGTTGTGAAACATTTTTTGTTGGTTTTCGTGATTGATCGCTTGAATTTGGAATATATTATCAATTTTTTCGGATAACTAATGCATTTCATATCTATTAATAAATCAAGACTAACCAAGACGTAAAATAAACAGACCCGCGACGAGAAGCGGTGTCAAAGTTGCAAGACGTCGAATACTGCGAGCACCAATTCAGCCAAAATCTTTCCCTATAGATACGTGGTAGAGCAACGCTGTAGCTATATTATGGTTATAGAACGTAAGGGTTGGTTCGACCGGGGAAGGACCACGCTCTCACAGAATACAGCGTGCACTGCTATTTCAGCAGCTCAATCTCTTCTTTATGCCCAGGAATCCATTTTAATATTTATTATAGCTACTATTATGTATAAAATTTTTTACTGTTAAAACACTAGTTAAATTTTCTAATACAGATCAAACAAGCAATCTCAGTAAATATAAGAAAGAAATGTTCTAAAGTAAATAAATAAATTTAAATGTGTTTGTAATGTCACAGTAACAGCTTTTTACTAAATTTATATGAAAGTATATACGGTAGGAGAAATACGTACAAAATGACATACAGTTTTATTTTTGGATCATAACTATTAATAAATCACAGCACATTCATATTGTACACCAGTAATCTTTGGTTTTATACCTACTGGTAGAGATGCTGAGTTCTAATAGTAGTATATTTGGCAATTAATCAATACGCGAAAGTAGCTGAATTTTTTTTTGTAATTAAACGGAGTTTAAATGAGGTTCAACGCAACCATTCCATTTTGGTGATGATGTAGATGTCCATGCCGCAGCAATTATGGACTTGTTCGCGTTTTTTTTATAAAATTTTGAGTGCGTTCATACTACTCGCAAATAAATCGCTTTGTTCGTTTAGGGACGTCCGCGCAAGAAGCGTGGGTCCACTGCGAAACACCTAAACACCGCAACCAGTCTTCTCCAGGTCTTGATCCGAAAAAAAGATCATTGCAATATATGCAAGAGCACTCCTCTTCGTCATCTCGAGCGATGCCTGCCAAATTTTCTTCTTCACCGACTTCTTCGAACAAGGTTTTGGTAACGTTTCTTCTCCTCTTTCCTGCAAGAGCTTTAGGGTTTTGTTTTGACTTGCATTCATGTTTGGAGGAGAAGTCAAATTCAAAGAGGTTCGTTATATATTTCGCTTACGTTTCCTTTGGCCACTAATGTAACGTCCTTTTGGGACAGGTGATATAACCTCAATAGGCACTACTGGAGTATAGGAAGAAGGGCGTTCTTTATTATCAACAGATTTTGATTTGGAGCAGGTAAAATAAGGTCTTGACCAGTGTTTAATGTTGAATTATCACCTTGTTCAGTAGAGTCGGTTGTTTGAACTGTATCTTTTTTGTAAGGTGTTTTTGTAAAGTTTTATCTCTAAAGAATTTAGCAGCTTTGAATAAAGGTATGCTAGTGCGCAATTAGCTATTGCTAGTGCACAATGAGCTCATTGAGTTCTTATCTTCTTATCGACATACCTATGTCATTTTGTCCGTTACTTCTGTATGTCATTTGGTCCTTATAGCGTTATAAAAAATCAAAATTCAACAATAAATTCAAAATTAATATTATTAACGGAAAAAGTTATTCAAATGCAACAATAAGTACGTAAAAAAAAAAGTAAAGTAAAGTTACAGCCTATATACGTCCCACTGCTGGGCTCAGGCCTCCCCTCATTTCTGAGAGGGTTTAGTAATAATAATAAAATAAGTACGTAAGGGGTGTAATAAATGTACAAACAAGGTAAGACTATGAAAAATATAATATTAATACAAAAAACTCCCTGCAATAAAAAAAAAACTCGTAACCTACCAATTTTTGTCGTCGGCTATGACACCCGAACGAAAGACAGGCGCGAGTTCACGTTTTGACAGACAGGTATGAGCTGGTAGAGTCACTTGATTTAGTTGTCTAGGACGGGCTAGAATTGACAGAATTTGAAATATGATGCCTGTGTCACTTTGTCCGTGTATCTCATTCTCATTTTAATAATAATAATAATAATTGCTTTTTATTTGTCTCAGTTTACACATGTTATTAAAAAATACAAATAGAAATCATCACAAACTTAACTTAGAACACTTATACAGTAACATAACAGTAATGAGACAAACTGGCCTGTGACTCAGCTATGTGGTGATTTTAGGTCATCGCTGGTATTCTGCCACAGCCGACTATTTTAAAAACACAGTATATTAACCTAGTATATTAACCTACCTTACCCTTTTGTACGTACTTCCCCTACTTGTACGTCTGCCCGTCCGTCTGTCGGTCTGTTTGTTCTGGCTAATCTCCGAAATAGCTTGACCGATTACGACGTGAATTTCTCTGGCAGATAGCTGATGTTATAAAGGAGTAACTTAAGCTACTTATATTTTGGAAAAAAAATCCATGAAATCCAATTGTACCAAATAAAATCCACGCGGGCGAATTCCTAAGTCCTTTAAATAAGAAAAATAGTGATTAATACACATTCTAGATCTTGTCTATTTTTGCAAAATTCTTTTTTTTATTCGGACCTCCGTGCTTGAATCGTAGACATCTAATTTTTCGTCTCATCTCAAGAACATTCGCGACTTCGGAGCGACGATATTCGAATTCAATCGATACTGCATAATCACCCGCTGCTTTGCCGAAATCCCGTCTTCGCTCCGCCGAATTCCGAACATTTGCAATAAAAAAGTTCTGTGGACTCGAATCACGTTCTGATGCCGTTCTGCGAATTAAAATCACAAAAAGCGAGACAGGGACGGCCACGGCGCCTGTATGAGTGAACGAGCAACAAAATATGCAACATAACATCCACGCCCCTATTGGAATAAAATTCAAAATAAGATTTCAAAGGAAGTAAAAGGAAAAACGACGTCGCGTTGGTTTCTCTAGTTCGTTAGAGCAGGAGCGATATACTTGAGTCAGCTCTCTCTTTTAAGTTACTTGATATGAGTTATGGCGCGTGTGTTTGCCGCGCGAATTAGCCATTTGGCGTGAATGTATGGGGCGACGCCCGTCAACGACGCACTGCGTTCGAAAACGTGCAAATGCAATTGAATGAGCTTCGCACCGTTAATTATATTACATAAATCGTATTAGAGATTTGAAATATTTTAAAATACTCATAATACTTATATTATTTGTAATAATAACTCAGGTTTTCTATTAATATATATTAGTGTAAAAATTAAAGTTTCACTAAATACAATAATTAAAGAACTAAATTTTTACATGCAAAAGGCTGCTTTAAACGTGTGATTATTAGAATTTTAGGTATTTAGAATTTGTTGAAAATTTGATCCTTATCATATTATTTAAATGCAGCGACATCTATGAGTGAATAGCTTTAAACTTTCATTCTTTAAGTTATCTTGTTGAATTTGTGTTTGTTGTTATTGTGTGTGGATATAAAGAAATAGTGCAAATTAATGAATAAATAGAATATTATATTGTATACCTTGAATAAAACTAAATTTACGGATTCTATCGCGTTTATTTAACTGATTTTACTTATTTTTAATTCCCGACGTTTCGGGTGCTTTACAGCAACCATGGTCACGGAGGGGACTGAGATGTTTGACGTCCCAATGTCATTGTTAGCTCGGCTACCTTCAGTTTTTGTATATTAATTTTGCTCCGATTTACGCAAAACGAACTTACAGTATCTTGAAGTCTTGCAGTGGTATGCTTGGGTTTGGGTTTAATTTTGTTAATTATATTATCCCAAGCAGATGGCATCGACCAACCATCTTCTCTATTGAAATTAGGATGTTTTTTAATTTCAATAGCCTCGCGTATCATCCTTGGTAGGAATCGGTGTTCTTTTACGAGGATTTGTGGTTTATCAAATCTGACGTCCCTACCATTACATCAAACATACAAGTAAAATCAGTTAAATAAACGCGATAGAATCCGTAAATTTAGCTTTATTCAATGTGTAGTGTTAAATTTAAGAAATCATTATATTGCATACTTTTTATACAGATACAGAGACTGATATATCAAAGATAAATTAATATACTTAGGTGCCTAAATCAATACCTATCTACAATTTCAATAAAATAATACTTCATGCAATCGATTAATACTTTAATAATATTGTTAATCAAGACATAAAAAAACTTCTTCAACAATAGTTTCTTACCAAGTTTAAAATTACTTTTTTTATAGAATAAGTGTGGCAAACGAGCACACAGTCCACCTGATGGTAAATGGATGCTGTGGCCCATAGACATCTACATTTATCATAAATACATACATACATAAACACTCACGCCTGTCACCCAGAGGGGTAGGCAGAGACTACAGACTTCCATTTGGTACGATCCTGACACACCTCTCTAGCCTCCTTCACATCCATACACCTACGCATACATGCTCGTCGGTTAAGGGTACTCCTAATACGTCCTCCTAGGACGTCCCTTTCCGACTCTGCCATTCACTTCTGCAACATAAATTTTCTTTGTCACTCTTTCCTCATTCATTCTTTCCACATGACCAAACCACCGAAGCATTCCTTTCTTAATCCTGGTCACAACATCATCTTGCAAACCACACTCTTCTCTTATTACACAATTATTATTATCTAC
The DNA here is from genome assembly GCA_907164705.1 of Parnassius apollo. Classification (NCBI taxonomy): domain Eukaryota; kingdom Metazoa; phylum Arthropoda; class Insecta; order Lepidoptera; family Papilionidae; genus Parnassius; species Parnassius apollo. Next base: position 15,028,722 of record CAJQZP010001449.1, on the reverse strand, counting down.
ATTTATCCTCGATTAAAAACCAAAGTGCAGATACGTTGTCACAATTGAGGACTAAGATGGAATGCCTCATTTCCAGTAAAAAGGGTTTCCGGTTCTCTACATTCACCATACGAAACACCGCAGCTTTTGAGCTGCTACCCCGGTCGTCGAGCCGACCCATTCGAGCTACAACCATAATATAGCTGCAGCGTGACTCTACCACGTAATTAAAGATATACTTTAACACCATGAACAATATAAACGACGGCTAATATCTCAATTTAATTTAGAAAAAAACCTGAACAATTTCTTTATTACCTGTGACCGTGTCGAAGCAATTTTGTAGTGCCGACCCGTGGCGCCATCTACTGACAATTACACGCACTTGAACTTTCTGAATAGAGATTAAAACCGACGCTATTAATTCATCTCGTGGTCGTCGATTGATGAGCTTTCAACATTAATGTCATAATTACGTTTTTTTAATGCATTTGGAATAACTATTATACTACGTTTTGAAGTATAAAATCATTTAAAATCTGTGTATCTAGTTAAGGATATTCATGTTACGTATGTTCTTAATAAAAAAAAAACTTTCTATTCATAAGACCGTGCGGTGGCATTGTTAGAGGATACATCTTCATCCCATTTCATCCCGTGGGTGTCATAAAAGGCGACTTTGTGAAATGGCAGAAATATCTCGACGACGACTTCCGATAGATGGCGGTAGGTATAACCATATAATTTACAACGGATGTAAAATTACCAGACCGGCGACAGGCAGCAGCGTCAAAGATGCAAGATGTTTGTCTCTGCGTTCGTCAGTCCGCTGACGAAGCGTTACGATGAAGGCATTACCTACCTACAACGGGAGATTTTTACTGTAAGACTGTAGTTACTTATTTACTGTATTAGTAAGTAGTAGGTACTTACTGTACAGTACTGTACTAATACTGTGTTTTGTTACTGGTAGGAAGCTACTATTATTGCAGACTGAGAAGCAAATTAACCATACTCCCTAATCATGATAAAACATCTACAGTTATTTGTTTTAAATTTTTCGCAGTGTGTCCATAGGCTGAAGTAGCTACTTGCCCTCATATGACACGTTAGCTCGTTTGTTAAACTAATATTATACTTTTAAAAAAGATTAAGATTACCTTACAATAACAGGCGAGCAGTTACAATTTACGTCTTCTTATCTATCTGACAGTATGTAGGTAATCCTGCACGATGCGTCCGAAGCAATTATTATTAATCGACATGTGAAATTATCGATATGTCAGACCACCGTGCGGCCGATTTACATTTTAATTTGTTGTCAAGCCGTAAAATAAAGAAATTCGACGGACGGATAAAAGTTCCACAGTTGAAGCCGACGCGATACAACTATAATTTTATTTTAATGTTATGACCAACGGATTGCTCTCGTCTCAGTCGCGCCGCTTCGTTAGATTAAATACTAAATACAAAAATGGGTTTGTATGAAGTTGTTTAGTACTCTATGATCGTGTGATTAGTGTGTCAAAACAGAGTTGTTATAAAAGGATTGGGTTCTGTGCGGCGACCAAGGAGGTTGTAAATATATAACCTCCTTGGCGGCAACTCAATGCACAGATTATATTCGTCCATTTCTTTTTTTAATACCTATCTGTCTATTTCTACTTGTATAATAATCAGGTAATAGTGTTATTATAAATTTATGCTAAGTAATTTTAATTCTAATATTCAGTAGCTTATGTTAAAAAGTTCAAAATATATTTTTAAAACGACGTTTAATAATCAGTTCTTTATTAATCTTAATATTATATGAGAATTTAAACGAGCAATTCTTACAATTAGCAATCCTTCACAAAATCGCAATAACCTCGTTAGAGTCCTGTCTTCAAACCGACTTTTTACATTTTTTTAAAGTTCTTTTCTTTTTGACAAAATCTATTATTTCAAGCCCCTTTTTACTATTTTTTTAAAAAACACGAAAATTTAAATTAAACTAATAGCATTCATGATTTTTTATTCAAATAACCAGTTCAGTTTTTTCTATTATGTCGCTAAGATCAAAAAATATTATTCGTATTTCATCAGTATGTGATTTGTATCTAAATATAATTTCCAAAACACACGAATTAAAAAAAAACCGAGCGAAAAATACCGAGCAAAGCTCGGTCAACCAGGTACTATTATTTTAAAGTAAATAAGTAAATTAGGTTCTCTTTCACAGAAAAGATTTATTAAATGTCTTACTAACGTAAATTTTTAAGTTAGGCAGTATATAATACCTGATATATTTCTCCAGCTACTTCTTTGGATTCTATTAAGTCTACTATTAGAAATTGCCTTTTTGAGAATGAGCTCTTCCATATTTTGTAAGTTGTATCACCTGACAGACGAACTGGTGAGCAGAGAACCGCGAAACTCTTGCATTGATGGGAATCCTGTCATTTTCATTTTAAAATTGAAGTGACTAACGAACTTGCAGGCCACCTGCTGGTACCTGGCTACTGTAGTCCATGGACATCTGGAACTTTAAACAAATATTTTTTTACAAAGGAGATGGGCAGCAGAGTCTTTCTAATAACGACTAAAAATAAAAAAAGCTCCGGTTTCCCGCTTGCCATGCGTGGCATCAATGGCAAATATCCCCTCTATAAGCCAATATATGGTGGAGGCCTATGTCCAGCAGTGAACTTTAATAGGCTGTAACAGTAACAATAACGGTAACGGTAAATGACTTTATCACCCCCAATGGATTATACCACCATGTATCGAAAGTTATAAAATTTTTTCTGGCATTTCCCACTGTCGCCTCTTAAGACTCTTACGGCACGAAATGGGGTGACGGGTTGCCTTCAGCTGGTAGCACAAGCATTAATCATTAGGTTATTCATTTATTTGGTTCACCAACAAATGGTACACTCATATGGCAATTTCTAAAACACTAATAAAACTAAGTGCACATTTAATAATAGGTACACACTACATGCAAAGTGTTCACGGCACATCTTACATAGTATTCTATGGGCTAGACATTAAATTACATTAATAAATCAAAGAACTTTAAAGCTAAAAGAATGAAAATATTTTTTATAGAATATGGGTGACAAGCGAGCACACAGTCCACCTGATGATGAGTGGGTGCTGTAGCTCACAAACCTTTGCATTTATCCTCCATTTTTTACCAGAAATGGGCGTATACATAAAAAAACTTTGAGGTTAAACAAATATAGAAAGAAAATAATAATATGTTAAAAACTTAAACTAAGCTACTTAGCAAGTAAAAACACAGTCTAAACCTAATTTTTAACACTAAAATGGTAATAAATTCTCGGCAAACGACGTTATCAACCCAGCATTTTACACTGATTTTCAGTGCCAACCCCCGAGACATCTTCATTGCTACTACTAAAGAAGCGGATCACATAAAAAAACTAAGCATTTGAATTTCCCCCAATTAATTTCTCACCAAAAATGACTTTATAATAAAAAGAATTAAAAAAAAAATGTTTTTATGTCATTATTTAATGACACAGCATTCAGTCCGTCATTGAATTTACGATTCTCATATCGTGAGGCAAAGCCCGTGCACTCAAAATACCAAATTTAATTGTTTTATGGGAATAAACCAACGCGAATTGCAATCCGCGACATTAAATCGGGATCCCGGCGGAAGTTGGCGTCATCAAGTCATTTAATCAAATTAAAAGCAATTTTAGCTAATCGCACGAGCGGCAAGATTCGTGCGGGGCGATGCAATTAGTTAATAAAGTTTATTTGTTTTATTACACTGAATATTTATGCTTCTTTGCCCGCTTGTGTGCAAAGCAATGCTTAGTTAAGATAAGAAACAACTTCAGTTAGTCGTAGTTTTCAACGTGGTAGAACCACTCTGCAGCTATTTTATAATTTTAGCACAAATCCGAGGTATCACACTCACAGAATATCAGCGAAAAATAGCAGATTAATGCTGCCGTGTTTCGTATGGTTAGTGTAGAGAACCGGATACTCTTTTTATCAGGGATGACAACGCATCTGCATTTTGAATTTTAATCGAGGATAAATGTAGATGTCTATGGGCCCTAACATCCACTTACCATCAGGTGGACTGTGTGCTCGTTTGTCACATTCTATTTAAAAAAAATTGGTCGGACACTTTTTGTTCTAAAACTGACGTGAAAAATAAACTTACAGTCTACCATACGGAACTGGATGCAGCACTCCATGGACCCCTGCAACCAACTCCAAACTAAAACATGACGAAAGAAACCAATGACACCCAGAGGACTAATATGAAATGCCACACAGCCCTAAATATACTAACTTTCTACCCTTTAGAACAAAGCGGTGCACGTACTGCTATGAAACGGCGGTAAAATAAATTGAGAAATAATTTTTTTTTAAATTATTTCATGATGTGTCCTGTAAGTCCAAAACTGAAGAAAGAGCTCTTTAAAATAGTCCTTTCATTTAATTTAAAGCTTCTGTACATAAGTGCCCCTTTACGTATTTAATTTAGCTATTCCCGATGTCTTATATAAAGTATATAAAGTACTATATTCTATTTATCTACATTTTATTTTATCTTATGTTTATTATATGTTTATTACTTAAACTTATTAAGTAAACAAAATCATCCAGGGTTGAATGGTAGAGAATACTGTAAGACTCTAAGTTCTTCCTTTATATTCCTGATAGGATATATTAGGAATTCTTCTCTATAAAGTGCTTAAGAAATATAAAATAAATTGAGAGTTAGGGTACTTAATGTTTGAACATGTATGTGCTTGGATTGCACCAAACTTAGTTTCTCATGTCTTATTTACACCACCAGAGCAAACGTGCAGCGGTCTATTCATTTAAAATAAACAGCAGCCGCTTTGAATATTGATATTTATATGAAGCGCACACTGCCCACTCGAAGGTCGGCGAGGAATTCTAATGGCGGTTTTGCATACAAACAGATTATTTTTACAATACAAAACGCAGCGGCGATAACAATGGACGCACATATCTAGATTACGTCCGTATGCGTTCGTAATTTTAATAAATTGACGCTTATCTTCATTAGTTTGCAAGTATTGACGTTTCATCTTACATACCTACATACGATATTTACGTGGTAGAGCCACGGTGCAGCCATATTAAGGCTGCAGCGCGTATAGGTCGGCTCGACAGCGGAAGGACTACGCTGTCAAGGTTCCAGTGTAATATAGCAGCAGCATTATGCCGCTGTTCATTCTTAGCCCGGCTTGTATTTTGAGAAGTGACTAAGCACTTATCATTTGTCAGTAGCACTTGCCACTTGCACTTGTCACTTCTAAAAATGTGAATCGGGCCTTAGTCTGCAATGGTGCCAATGCAACTGCGTTTTGATTCGTAGCCAAAGAATGATAATAAATAGTAGGTACCTATATATTTATGGGCCACAACATCCACTTACCATTAGGAGTGCTGTGCGCTTGTTCGTCATCCTAACTTCTATAAAAATAACTACTATGTCATTTGCCTTAGTTAAATTTTACCACAGTAACAACGTATGCGCCATTTTTTCAAACATGTTAGAAAATTGAGACAGTCACAATCCAATAATACATTTCGCTCAGCTTTTTATACTAAAAAGTAAAGTAAGAAAGGGATCCAATGTGCTGTCCGATTATATGTTGACGGATTTCACATGTCTTTAAAATATTTATAATTTTTCAGACATCAGGTTTCCACGATTCCTTTCCTTCACGGCCGAGCACATGGTAAATCAACCACGAATATTGCAATCAACAATTCTATTGAAGCTGGTAGTTTATACGCGTATTACGATATTGAAAAGTGAACTCTTCTTGTCTGAGTTATTGTTTTTGTAGGTAAGTGTACATGGCTTTTGCAGGATCATAACTCGCATAATTTCTTAAAACCAAACAAATGGTTCGATGGATGCAAGTGTATCAGAACCGTGTTTCGTGGCGTTTCTTGGGAGAGGCTTGTATTCAGCACCGCACTTATAAAGAGCTGTAAAGATGATGAATTAAATTACTGGCGCTGCGAAGAGATGTTGCATCTCTTTGCATTTTCTTTCGCATTTACCACGAGGAGTGCTCTGAGGAATTTTTCGGATTAATCCCAGCCACCAAATTTCATGAACGCACTACGCGACAAACCTCCCCTGTCCACCACTGTACGTTTCACTAGTTTTCTTCCGCGTACAACCCTTCTGTGGAATAGTTTACCACCGGCGATTTTTCCGGACCGATACGACTTAGGGACCTTCGAGAAAAGAGCTTACTCCTTTCTAAAAGGCCGGTAACCAGCTGTATGCTCGATTGCCCCCTCTCATATATAAAATTAACAAATGGTGACTGACTTTGTTTAAATAATTTATAATAATAATAGCAACCTTACTTAATTTCACGAAATGGTTGGTTACTGCAGTCCATAGAGAAACAATTCTTACATCATCATAATCTTATAAGGGGAAACTAGCAATGTGCCGGCAGTGATATCAGGATTCTACAACAGCGCCGCCTGCCGGGTCCAACTATGCCTATAACCTTCGCGGAAGTGCAAGCAATATGTTGACCAAGTTTTATTGCAATCTGATGAACGGTATGGCTGCGCATAAAATAGGAACTAACAATTTTTTTGTATTAAGAAAGCAGACTTATGTTGGTTCATCGAGTCAAAAGTCATCCATCGGACATTATATCAAGGTCATATTCGGAAAATGTGTCATTTTAAATCGTGAATACTTGACTCAGCGGAGATAAGATTATTTCTCCTTTAAATACATTTTCTGAAACTATAAACGGAACCCTCGTAACATTATAAATAAGTAATCACAAAAAACTATGTCGTCTATCGAGGGAGACGACTCAAATCGAATGAGTAATATCATAATTTGGGTGACGGAGCAGGGTCACAGCAACGTGTTATTACGCGCAAACTGTTCGGTTACGCGCGCCTCGTTGAGTAATATTTTAGCGCGTAATGAGTAGTTATGATTTTTTTTAATGGAACTCAACAACGGATATACTTTTTATTGGCTTGTAAGATTTCTTGACATTATAAATTCGTTTCGGTGCTATTATTCGTTAATATTTTTTTTAAGTATTTATATGCATTTTCAGTGACACAATTATAAAAACTAGGATCTGACGTGGATTTAAAACCAAGAACCGTGACGCAGTAGCGAGGTACTTTGCCCACTACTAGGAAAGCGTTCATCATATACAATCTATTTAAATTCCTATAATCTAAGATAAGTACCTACTTGACTTAAATATCATTAAAACACGGGCAGCTATAACACGTCCATTGCAAAACTTTTACAAGCTAGCGAAATTTATGTTTTCTTTAGAATTTGTATGTAATTGACGAATTATATGTTTTCACGAATTATGTGTAGATAAAAAAAGACGTCATAGATAAATGTAATCAAATAAACATCTCATTTGGTATATTTAAATAAATTTAAAACTAGGTTTGGCTGAAAAAAGAAAATGGACAATGTTTTGGGATATTACGAAAAGAGACAGATTTAAATTAATATAATATTATATACTAATTTATTACCTTTTTATTAGATATTATATCTAATGAAATTAGTAATTAATGAGATTAGCTAGCTAGAATAAATTCCTAACATATATAGACACTACTTATTGACAACTGTGCATATAAAAAGGAAAAATATGAGGTACAGTTATCCGCAATTACGGTCGCAAGTAGGGATTGATTTCCTTTAACTACCACCTTTGCAAAAGATCGTGATCAGTTCATGTATCATTCAACGATGAATACAATAATGACCCTTAATGACACGTGGGGCGAGAACTGTCGCAAGAAAACTATGTGACCTATTATACTTCCTTGTGGAACTATCGTCATTATTAATGAGCGAGTTTTTTGCCGATACTTTTTTCGAACAATAATCAAACGGTTATTATTTTAACATTACTTTCCTTCGTTGTAGTTTATTAAATTCCCTGCTAAAGGTAGGTCTCCCCCATAAATTGCCTCGTAGGGGGTTTACCATAGTTTCCACGCAGTTTTTTTTAAGATTTTAGTCGTTATTAGGGAGACACTGCCGCCATTCTTCTGATTTTTTCCTCCTATAGCCTCATACGACACCCACGGGTTGACTCGAGGTTACCGCCACTTCACAATTCCTTTCCTTTGTATTATTATTTGCTATTGATACTGCTATGTTATGGTAAGTGGATGTTGCGGCCCATAGACATCTAAATCTATCCTCGATTGGAAATCAATATGCATATGCCTTGTCAGTTCTGACTTCTGAGGATTAAGGTGTAATGCATCGGTTTCCGGTAAAAAGAGTCTCCCGTTCTCTACGTTCATCATACGAAAGCTAATAGCATTAAGCTGCTATTTCACGCTGGTATTCCTTGAGACCGTGGTCCTACTGCACATAAAAACACAATAGGCTATAATATGATTTTTATTACGTACGTCTTACTGCAGGAGCATTATGGGTTATACCGCTGCTATATACGCTATTCTTACGTGATAGACATTGCAGCTTATGGATTTCTTAAATAAGATTGCAGTGCCATCGAACTTATAGTCAACCTAATGAAAAATTACTAATGCGGTCGGTGTACATTGACGCAGCTAACTTCAAGCAACGATGGCTACACATGAGTTGTCACCTCTGAGGCTGTGAATGGACTGCGTCTGTATGCTCTTCAGAACGGAATAGCTGTGCCAGCACTGCTTTTTGGCGCGACAAAGGGTAGTTTATGTAAAAAGGCGGTAGTTTATTAATGGTTTTTTCATTGGTAGTTTAGGTAAAAGGGTAATAGCTACCCAGATGGACACCTAGTAATTCTACCATCTGGTTATACTTACTTTAAGATGTATTACATCATATTTATATCAAAAACAAACAACTTTATACATATATTATTATTGAAACTTACCTAATAATGCAAAATGAGAATAACCAATTCCGAAAAAAATCCTCGCATGCTAAAATAAAAATATATGACGCTATAAATACTGCAAGCATAGTAGAAAGGAACTAAAAGTTTTAAATAGACCATTCAAAGCGCGTACGAGTGGCACGTGAGCAGGGGTCGGACTAGAAAGTACATAGATCAAATAGAAGACGCACTTGAAGATTAGGTACCCATTTGTGCGAGATTGACGGTCGTGGAGTAGCAGGTAACCAATGAGGGGATCTACGAATCTTTCAGATGCTGTTTGGTTGAAATATAAATCGAATACAAAAGACGGACAAATATATTTAGAAAAGTAATGTTGTCAATGATAATGCGTATAAAATGTGAAGTCAAGGGCTGTCACTACGTTCTACTTCTAGGCACAAGCATTTTCTCAGTGTAGGGGCTATAAAGCATTAGCAGCTAGACTAAAAAGAGTTTATAGCGCGAGTCTACTTGTAATTGGCGGACTTCACTCTAATTCAAAATGTTTCCAATTACTTGAATATGAAGGTTGTTTTAACTTCAAATAGTGGTAAAGCAGTATCTACTTATAATTATTGGTAACAATTTGAGTAGTGCCGATGATTTAAGTATGAGGATCCTTTGAATTGAGAATTTAAGGCAAGCTTGGTCTCAAAAAAATAATAATCACTGCATTATGATTCCTCATATTGTCATGCGAACTCTATACATTTATATAATACTAGTTTTTACAGATTTTATGGCGTATATTATCTTTGTTCCCCCCCACCCCCCCCCCGTGACCATAAAGTCCTCGAAACATCGGGAATATGAAAATAAGTTAATAAACGTGAGTAAATCCTTAAAAACTAGTGTTATTTAAATCACTGCATTGCATAATATGTAGTTGATAGTATGATTAGTTTTCCCTTAAGGTTCTTATATACCTAATTAACCAATTTAAAGAAGTTGTAACTCAAAATTTATAAAGATACGAGTACGAAGCTGTTACAATACATTCTCTCAAACAAAAATCCCTGCGCCTAAAAGTAAACGGTTTACATACTTTTCACCTTTTACTCAGTTACTTTACCTCATTTATCATTATTGCTGTTTTGAGAGAAGTGTGAGAAGAAAAGGGGGGTGTGAAAAAAGAGGAGAGGGGAAAAAAGAAGTTTGGAGATCGGGTATTATGGGGGGGGGGGGGGGGGTTTGTTGAAAATGGGGGTGGGGGTGGTTTTAAACTAAATTAATGGATAATTTGTTTTTATTTTTACCTTACCAAAAACCGTATACATGTAGCCAGTATTTAAAATGATTTTTCCAGTTGTTTTATACGTAGTTCTTGACAATCTTTTGTCGGATACAGACATGCATTTTTCAGATCGCAAAATAATGAACAAGCCGCAAAGCTCGGTACTTCTGATGAATTGCAACTATTGTGTGCTGGCGATTCGACGAATTGCGACCAATTACGATTGCTCCCAATGAGTTGAGAACTGCATTGCATCACTAGCGGAATTGTTTACAATAAAATGTACTTATAAGAAGTGATGGCCGGCAATTAGAAGTGCGCGATAAAATAACACTGGAAAATTATTATGAAACATTATGATGTTTAATAGTAGCGGTATAATATAAATAATAGTCTTTTTAATGCAGCACAAAGTTAATTGGAATATCAGATCTATATATGAAAAATTTAGCTTTTATTTATATCAAATTATCGATAAAGGTATATTGAGCCATGGGTGTCGTAATAGGCATATACCTGGTAGAGCCACGGTGCAGCTATATTATGGTTGTAGCACGAATGGGTCGCCTCGACCGGGGAAGGACCACGCTCTCACAGAATACCAGCGTAAAATAGCAGCTTAATACTGCTATGTTTCGTATGGTGAGTGTAGAGATCCGTAATCCCTTTTTTACTGGAAACGAGGCATTCCATCTTAGTCCTCATGGGTGACAACGCATCTGCGTTTTGATTCTTAATCGAGGATAGATGTAGATGTCTATGGGCCACAGCATCCACTTACCATCAGGTGGACTGTGTGCTCGTTTGTCACCGTTATTCTATAAAGAAGACTACAGGGGAAATCAAACCAGGATATGGCCAGCATCGTCTCCTTAGTGACAACTAAAGATAGCAGCCCCCCTGTCCGGTGTGGCAACTATGGCAAATATCCCCCTCTGAGGCAATCGATGGGTGAGGTCTACAATGACAGTATATTGAGTTATACATAATTTACTTATACGGATGTTTCTTACTATTTATGCGTTAAAATGCCAATTTTCGCCATGATACATTACCTACATAGATAATCATGGTAAATCATTTGGACATAAAATAAAATTAAGTTGAACTCAATCTTTTAAATGTCATTATATTATTATACTTTCAATTAGGATTAAGTCTTTTTTGACATAAGTGGTTAATACGCAGGTGTAAACTTTCAGTCAATGATAATGATAATGAGGATTTAAATCCATCCCAAATCCAATTTTTTCATTATAATTGAGCTTTTGAGTCAAAAATTTGGAAGCGCAGTACTTTTAATTACCTCTCGACAATTTGAAGCCCAACGATCAAGTTCCTAAGCTGTCTAAAGTGTGTCACGCAGACGATCCTGAACTCGATGCACAAGTACCAGCCGAGGTTTCACCTGGTGCGCGCCAACGACATCCTGAAGCTGCCCTACTCCACCTTCAGGACATACGTCTTCAAGGAGACGGAGTTCATCGCTGTCACAGCGTATCAGAACGAAAAGGTAACTAACTCTGTTCGCATTATACTTTTAAGGATTATTTAATAAAAGTTACATTAGCAATCGAGTACACAGCCCACCTTATGATAAGTATGGTAAATGGATGTTATAGCATTCACTTACCATGAGCCATAGCCCATCGACTTATGTATATTCAGTTCTCGATTCGGAATAAAAATCTAGATGCATTCTCATTTCTAAAAAATAAGATAGAATTTCCCGTTACAAGTAAACACAGTCTCATGTTCTCGACTGTACGAAAACGTCATAAATATGATAATTTTCGCTGATATTTTTGCAAGCATTCTGCCCTCATTAAACCGACGTATTAGTGCTGCAGCCACATTATAACTACAGTGCAGATCCATCTAGTAAAATATATTAGTAATTCATTTCATTAGTACATTTTCCGTTTTACTGTTTCTGACGTCAGATAGATTAGTATAGATCTCTAAGAAATATCTACAAAAAGATGACGACGCTCTGTTGAAGAACGTTGAATTCGAGAATAATTACAAATCTTCTTGTACTCGGACTTGACGACATTAAACTTTACAAACAAATCTGTTTCCAAAAATAATTTAGAACTATGGACCTCACTTTGTACTTATTTCCCCAATATCCTAATTCTAGATGTTACAGGAGTTCCTGGGTGTTGAATACATTTATTTAAATGTAATCAATAATGAAAATCTTGCTTTTATTGTATTTGCATAAAATTCAAGAAATTTTAAGGTGAAATAAAATTTTTGCATTGAGAAAATAAGGCAAAAGGACTGATGTGTAACGTAATATTATATGATGAAGTATTGAATCGTTATGACCGATTGTGTGTTCCACTGTTCTAATTTCAAATTTTTGATAGACCTGGGCTATTTGTCACTGTTGCGTTTCGATTTACGGTAGAACAAGTAAAAAAGAAAAAGAAAGAAAGAAAAAAGAAAAGTAGAAAAAGTAAATCGAGTCGATCGTACCCTTCGGCAGATTGTACAGAAGACCAAAGAGTACCTAGGTACAGTCTATTGTGGTATTGCAGTCTCTTCACTGGCGTCAAATTTAATGTTAGTTTATGGTAGTACATAGGATTTTGTATAGTAAGGATGATGATACAATGTTAAAACAAGCACATAATCAGACAATGAACACCGATAGATTTCATTGTCTGATGCAAAGAGGACTCCTAAATAGGTTAAATTGATACAGGCCTGACAATGGACTGTGAGTTAAATGATGACTTTCATAATCAAACGAATGATCCCTTAAATACTTTATAAAGGCGACAGTTTTCTAATTCAATCTTTTTTTTCAGATAACACAATTGAAGATAGACAACAACCCGTTCGCCAAAGGCTTCCGGGATACAGGCGCCGGCAAAAGAGAGAAGAAGTAAGTATCTAACCTTTGGCACATTCTGAATTACTTGTACTGAATTAACGGTGGTCACGCTATCGTCAATAGAGCAATTTTAATTTTAATCTAGGCCACACGAACAGCGTTCATAAATATATTTCATTAATATGTTGCATCTAAGTCAAACTCCAATTGAGTTTAAATATTCAAAATTATTTAGTGACGACTAGCCATCCATCCCGGATTTTCAGGGATGATTTCTGGATCTCGCCAACAGCGCCAGTTATCGGATTCAAATGTGAACTTAAACTATCTAAGGACCATTTAAATACACACAAAAATTTCATCAAATTCGGTCGAGCTATTTTTGAGTTTTAGCGAGACTAATGGACATCAATTAATTTTTATACAGAGATTATATTTCCGAACGGTTAAACTATCGAGATTTGTCAAATATCCAAATATATAAGCGAATCCGGCAATCAGCTGCGCCTGGTAAATTATTTGAATTAGATTACATTCTGGACTAAAAGGCGAAAGATTAACGATATCACAAACGGAGCAAAGCTTAAAGCGAAGTGAGCGGCTAACAAAATTAGCTCGCTATCTGTGAATCTCCCCAAATTAATTAGGACACGAGCGCCGGCGTTCCAAATGCACCCGCCTGAAGTAGGGATACCTATAGCAAAGTTTCCTGAATTTCTCTTCCATTCGATTTATCGATTTAGCGTCATAAAATTTTAAATCGGATTTCTGATTGTTTTATCAATAAATCGGGATGTTACATTTGATTTCACCTAATGTAAAGAAACTTTTGAAATAAGATCTTAAATAAATTCATTTAATTTCACCCAATGTAAAGAAACTTTTGAAATAAGATCTTAAATAAATTGATAAGTTTGTTGGGAAATCTACTAAAACATTTCAAAAGCATTCGATAAAGGTCCTAAATGCACAATGATGAATGACAGAATGGTTTTTAAAAATAAATGCAAATGCATTTATTTTTTCATAAACACTCTTAATAAAATTACTTAAATCTAAAAAGAACTATATAAGGGTTTACACAGATACGTGCAAACATTGTGAACAACTCTGTACGTTGTATAATAAAAAATATAGTATGTATGTTGAAGACATATTTTTTTTTAATTTGACGTTATTTTGCTGTTGTGTAGAGTAGCGAACTGTCATCTATACAAAATATCAAACAGTTAAAAAAATATAAACCAGTTATTACTTACCATTTTGTTTTGGTGAGTTATCGCCTATTCAGAAGCCTTTAAAGAGTTAAAATGTTATATTAGCCATATATTAGCACTGTTATTATAGTCTCCTTATTTGACGAAAAATAAATTTTATCAACGTGAAAACTTACTATTTATAGTCTGTCTTGTATCTGTTCAAACTACTGTTTATTTTTTGTGATTTTGTTGCCATAAACGAATCCCCGATTTTATAATTATGTTAATCAACTTGGGGATTCGTATAAAGCATGCCGAATATGCCGAATAAATCCAGGTTGTATTTGTAAATGCATAAAAGTAAAAAGAGTAGAGTTACAGCCTATATACGTCCCACTGCTGGGCACAGGCCTCCCCTCATTTCTGAGAGGGTTTCGGGGCAAAGAAGTGTCCGCCGCGCTGCCCCAATGAGTGTTGGCGAACTTCACATGTCCTCAGACATGCAGGTTTCCTCGCGATGTTTTCCTTCACCGCCGAACACGTGGTAAATCAGCACCTAAAATTGCAATTAACAATTTAATTGGTGCCGGCGGGGATCGAACTCGGATTACTCGCGTTCTGTTATATTTACAGTGAGCGTTAACCATCTGAGTTACCACGGCAATGCATAGCTAAGTCTATTACAGAACGGATGTCAATTATTTGAAAGCTTGTTGCACCTTTAAAATTGGAACAATAATTATCCCAAATCTATGACATAGAATTGTTAACCCTAACCGACACCCAACACGACGCAACGCCGTTGAAAATTCAAATTAAGCCAATCCGGCGCCTCCTTATTCGTGTTCCGCTCAAACATAGCGAGGCACTGCTCAAAATGGTGGAGTCATTCGACTTGGCGCTTTTTTTCCTAGCGTCTTTAGCGTGCAAGGGAGAAAATTGGATTTCCGCGATAATATCGACTTTGGTTTTTTTCTGGCGCGTAATTTGCAAAGTCTTTCAAATGTCTAACTCGAATAAAAACGCTATTAGTCTATGCGTTATAAATAAACTGAAAACTAAAAGAAATTTATAAAATATTTTCAGGGATTTGACCCTCTTTGAACTACAAGGTCTTCGTCCTTAAGAAATGTAATTATACTTAGTTTTTATCATCAAATATTTTGTTATCTCATCACTACAAGAACATCCTAAAAGTTATTTCCATTGATTTATACTCGTGTTGAAGATATTTTTAAAGGGAATTAGGTAATTTGTGAAAAATACACTCTTATAATAAATACGGATAGAGAGTACGCTTAATTCTAGAAAAGATAATAGTTTATTGAGCCGCTGCGCACCGTAGCTCCGGGGTTAAGCGCTCGTAATTTCATAGTACGCTAACAACCCGAGTTTGATTTCCGTCGGCATTACTGAAATTATTAAACTATGTGGTAGATCTCCTATTTGCCTAGATAGGTAGCTTCTGTCTGTCAAATACCAGTGCTGTTGTCCAGTGCTTGCTCTGCTATGTTTCTTTCTAAAGAGACATTTATCTATCTTAGTGCTCAAAGATGACAACGCGTCTACAGCCATCTTCATTTGCAGTTGGCTGCAGTTATCCATAGAATGCTGTAGCTACTTGCCATCAGGTGGAGTGTCAGTCTGTTTGCCACTTGTTTTATTGTCGGATTAAAAGGACATACGTGCTAAGGCTAAGGAAAAAGTAAGAGTATCTGATAAAGAAAAACTAATATTTAGTAACATGATGTGAAATCTGCCAACACGCATTGGAGCTGTGGCAGTCCCATAACTCACAGCAATGAGAAGATGCCTATGGCCGCCAGTGTGACTGTAGTCTTCACTTTTTGGATATTATGAATTAAATAAATAAATAAACAATCACGCCACCCAGAGGGATAGGCAGAGACTTTGGACTACCATTTGGCACGATCCTGACACACCTCTGTCGCCCCCTTTACCTAGTATTCTTATTCCTTTTCCTAGTATTCTTAATCTGACCCTATTTCAATGTATCGCCAATTAATTTGTTCGATAACAATTATTATAACTTTAAACCTAAATTAAGTGAGGGAACTTGTGAAAGATGTGTTTGAAAATTGTTTTACAACTACAAACGAATTCAATAACGTCAATGCTTGAAAAATCTATTCAATGTTCTTGTTATCTATTTTACCAGTTTATACCGCATAATTTAAAGCTGTAAACGCAAGTGACTTAACCCTTTAATTGATATGAATTTTATACTCATAAAGCTCGACGTCAATTTAAAAAATTATTAAAGAAAAAGATCTCTTTTAATTTAGTGTTATAATAGAAAGGGGCAGCTATAGTGATAGTTAACATTTCATTTGAGTAAGGGAAACATAACGATTATAAGATCAATAATCTCTTAATATATATAAATTACGTGTCACGTTGTTTGTCCGCGGTGGACTCCTAAACTACTAAACCGATTTTAGTCAAATGTGCACACCGTGTGAAGTTGGTCCAACTTGAGAGATAGGATAGTTTTTTTGCTCATTGAATTTAAGGCGAATTTAAGGATTTTTAATAGGACATGACAAATGGTCATCGAAAAGGGCAGAACAACGTCTGCCTGACAAGCCAGTGTATGATAAAATAATTAAGTAGATAACTCTACGATATCTCCACTATATATAGATATATATTTATCCAGAAATTAAAGGCGTTAACATTAATGAGACCGTCAAATTAGTTACATGTTATTTACTCTATTCCATTTTCGTTGTTTCATTATTACGTCACCTCTTTTGTTAATATATGTTTTTCCAGAAAAATCATGCAATAAAAGAATGTGTCACAGTCCACACATTAGCGGTAATTTCAAAAAAGCACACGACCTAGAGAGAATGTAATTCGCTTACTTAACATTTTGCACCGGAACCTGCCGCGCCACAGCTTCCGAATTAGAGGGCACCACGGTCGCTGGACGGCGGAAACTCATCTTTTCAAAATGGCCGCCGACCGGAAGCGCGGGAAACGTGAGCGTTTTGACAAACGCCGCGCTCGTGAAAAGCGGGGACACATGCCGTGCATATCTCATCATTTCCCTTTGTGCTGTAGGGTCGCCATACGATTTAAAACATACAGAATTTTTAATGTCTATTTGAAATAATTTCACGTTAAAAATATACTTAAGTTCATCAGATTTTGAATTTCAGATAACATTTTAGTCTTGTAAAATTTATTAATTTTTAAAAAATAATAGATATTCCGTATAAGATTGATATAACAAAATAAAATTATTTTTGCGGATTTTATCGCGTTTATTTCTAATAATTTTAATTTTCGATGTTTCGTGTGCTTTACAGCACTCATGGCTCACACTGAGGTGATTGACGTCCCGACGTCAAATTTAACCCAGAGTACCTACCTAAAATGAGTAGAATTAAACGCGATAAAATCCGTAAAATAGTTTTTATTTACTGTTTAGCGTTCGCGTAAATATATAATAAATTTTTTTTTACAAAGTTCTTTGTAGTACGTTTATAATTAATGTGGTCATTTGGATAAAGATTGTCAATATGGTAGCGGCGTAAGGTAATCCATTACCCCATTTCGTCATGAGGGTGTCATAAAAAGCGTCTATAGGAAATGCTGCAAAGAAAAAATTTCGAAAGAGTATAATTATGTCGTTTATACATGACGTAAATACCAGCCCCGGGCAGAAGCGTCAAATATACGAGACATTCCGTACTGCAGTCGTGATGATTTAAGCAAATTCTCCAAAAATGTGGAAAGATTTTTTTCAGCAGTAGACTTGCGGCCTGATGAAAATTTTTGAAAATTATTTGCAAGAAGTAACATTATTTATCATATATTTATCCATTATAGCCTATCAAAGTCCGGTACTGAATATAGGCCTCCCCATAAATTACCTCACAGGAGGGATCCAAAGTTACCATGCTTGTCAGAAACCGCGGTTTTTTATTTTTTTAGTTGTTTATAGTATACGCTTCTGCCTGTCTCTCGGTTTATTGCATTCTGTTGCCTCTTACGATAAACATGGCACGATATGGGATAGTGGATACTTTAGCACCGCCACTGGTGATGGTACTTATACCTTACGTAAAATACTGTCTCGTTGGTCTAGTCGTAGTCTTGGTTGATAGACATGCGGTTCTGGGTTCGAATCTCGAGTAGTGTTAAAAATTATTTATTGGATTTTTCTGACAAAATATCCTTAGTAACAGCCGTCAAGTAGTTGGTGGTATTCACACCTGTGCATGCACACACACTCGTTCTCTATGATCCTGTTCTGCGCAGATAGCTTGTCTCCATTGAAGTTGGTTGTAGTGACCAAAATTCTGCCTGAAAGGCATTATTATTATTTAAAATAAAAAGATCCAAATATTATATACTTACATTTAATGATAGGAAAATACATTTAAGTCTCACTGTCTGAAATCGCGTGGTAAACTTACTCATGAAGGTAAGCCATTGTAGGACAATTGTTCGCATACCTGCCGTGTCTGACCGCTTATGTCGACTTTAAACTGTACAATATAATGTGTTCTTACAAGAATTCTCTTGTACAATAATAAGCAGTTATAATTAGAGCACAGTAACAAAGTAAAGATAAAACTCACTCATCACTGACACAGTCCTACAGCCGGGAATGAGCCTGCTTTAATTTCTGAGGTCCTTGTGCCGCACTGCTCCAGTAAATATTAGCGGACTTTACATGACCTTGAAATATTTTATTTTCTAGTCATGCAGTTTTCCTCAAGATGTTTAACTTCACCGTAAGGTACATGACAAATGAGGATGCAAAAAATAACAATTAATAGTTTTATTTGTGCTGACAAGATCCGAATATTATATTTTCGAACGTGGTAGAGCCACGCTGCAGCTATGTTATGGTCACATCATGAGGAAGAGGTGTACTCACACAGAATACCAGCGTAAAATAGCAGCTTAACGCTGCCGTGTTTCGTATGGTGAGTGTAGAAAACCGAGGACCTTTTTCACTGTCAATGAGACATTCTTTTCTTAGTCCTCAGGGGTGACAGCGCATTTTCATTTTGATAAAGATGTCGAAAGGCCACAGCATCCACTTACCATCAGGTAGACTGTGTGCTCGATTGTAACAAATATTCTATTTAAAATATTCCTTATTTCAATACTGCTAATTTTGACAACTATTTATTTTAACGCCGTGCAGTGGCAAGAGACATCACCCCGTTGCGTCCCGCGGGTGTCGTAAAATGTGACTATGGTAAAAGATAAAATCACGGCCACCATTAATGGCGGTATAATGATCTAGTATGTGCCAGATGTAAAAAAAGCAACTGGACACAGCGTCAAAGGTGTGCTTTATGTTATCTCTAAACGCCTTTCATTTTTTTTATAGAATAAGAATGACAAACGAGGTGAACTGTATGTCCACCTGATAGTAAGTTGACGCTTTGGCCCATTGACATCAACGTCTATCCTCGATTAGGAATTAAAATGATCTGCATTTTTCACGTTCACGTTATCACTTCTGAAGACTAAGATGTAATCTTTGATGAAATGTTTTCTACACTCATTACACGAAACACAGCAGAGTTGAGCTGTTATTTTACGCTGGTGTTCTGCGAGAGCGAGGTGCTGCCCCGGTTGAGCCGACCCATTCGTGTTACAACTGTTACATAGCTGCACCTGCAGCGTGGCTTTACCACGTAAATAGAGGAAGAGGCTTATTTCTAGTGAAGTGCTACGGGCTGATATAGAAGATTCATTTTAGACACGTGGATTCTGAAATTTTATTACAAATGGTCACGTATTTAGCAGTGAGACTTCTAGTGTTTACCTTTTAAAATATTGTGATGAAAGGTGCATTTCTGAAAAGATGTAATGCACTTCGAAGATATGTCAATCCCATCGATTTTTACTAGAGAAACAAGGTGGATTTCTTTCTTTAGAAGTTAGAACTTATGTATATAAGCTGTTGTTGGCATGAATTGTTTTTAGGTTTCTTCAAAAAATCTATATCGCGCATAACGAAATTAGTGTGTATTTATAAATTTGCGCACTCATTATCAGAAATTATCATCTATTATTATAATGAGTGTGCAAAACTTTTTTCTTTTACTTTATGAAAAGGCAAAGGTCTACCGCTGGACTTATGTCTCTTCTGGTATAGTAAATATTTGTGGACTGATCAATACAGTGCCAGACGTCAGATGCCTTCAATGCTGTAGTATACTAACATTATAGGAGTACCCTAAAACGTTTATATCATGTGTTGCCTATTTGTAACCAGGCCTAATTATAAGTAAAAGTAAATTCAATTTGTTCAACACACTTTTTTCAAGACAAAGCGGAGGGAATCAGAGCACCTCTTTAATACACTGCCCTTGTCTTCACGACGACAATAGATTCAATAAAAAGCTTCCTATCCGAGGGGACTCAAGCTAACTGCATCGTTTTAGGGATAAAAATTTGGTGAAATTACAAGGCGGCCACCCCAACGTCGCCAGTTTACATTGTAACGTGAACACCATAATATGAGGTTAACTTAGGGTTGATAATGTTTATTAATTTTTATTAATTTTATAGAATAAGGTTGATAAACAAGCACAGAGTCCACCGGATAGTAAGTTTATGCCATGGCCCTTGGACATCTACATCTATCCTCGATTAAGGATTAATTAAATCATCAATCACAAATCAATCAATGAAAATCTTTACACTCACCATATGAAATACAGCAACACTAAGCTGATATTTTACGTTGGTATTCTGAGAAAGCGTGGTCCTTACCCGGTCGAGCCTATTTATTCGTGTTACAACTACAATATAGCTGAAGCGTGACTCTGCCGCTTAAAATAATTAGTCTTACTGAGTAAATTTGGTAAATTTCAGTTGTATTAAAAAAAAACAAATACATTGATGATGAAATTTTTAACACATAAATTATTGATTTTAATCTAGTTCATCAACGGAAACTTGAGTAAATATAGTAAATAAATCCACGTGTGTGAATAAATGTATATACACACACGAACGGATGATATTCATCATTCATTGTAAAAATTGGTATATTAGTAATAGCTCCAATTTATGTTATAAATATGGATTTATAGCTTAAAGCATATTTATAGCATACATACAGAAACAGCCATACTATTTCTAATTCAACATATATCTGTAGATAACAGTTAACAATTGCCATAAAAAATCCACAAGTTGTATCATCTCAAACTTTTTTTTGGGTTTCTTCTTTAAACTACCTTAGTAATATTTGCATTTTTGGAATAGTGTGAAATGTTTTGCTGATAATTCTAGTACGGTACTTACTACCTTTAATAAAATCAATTGAACAAACGCAATAAATAAAAGTGTTTAAATTTATGAAAATGTTTTTCCCACTTTATTTCGTTTTACACGTAATTATAGTCAGATTTTGTGGCAGCCCTATATCATAGGGATAGGGAAAATTAGATTCTATCAGTCGGCGATGAGACGAGTTAATAAAATGAATTTAGCGCAGGGTCCCAGTAATCAGAAGCCCCGGCCTGCGGGAAGATGCGACCGTATCCAGGGGCCCGTAAAACAATGCGCGCTATAAAGAGTTGTTTGTTTTTCGCGGCGACAGAAGGCAAATAATTGCCGCCGCTCTGTGGCTTTTGGGGTGACAATTTTAAATCTTTTAAAACGTTCAACTTTCACATGTCCCTTTTTTGTTGCAAATGTTTTGTTCGTTTTTGGCAGTAATTTGTAACTTATGCTAAGTTAACCATAAAAAAAAACAGAGATCATTGTAAAAATGTTACTCAGAATAACTTATAACTTGCAAATTTAAAACGTATATGTACGGTACGTTCTGTATAGACCTTATTTATTTTAATATTACAAAGAGTAAAATCTCCAAAATAAATTTATAAGTCAAGTAAACTTTTAAAGAAATATTATGTCATTTCTGCTAATAAATATCCATGTAAACGCAAAACCTTTTCTCGATATTGTCATCAAAAGATTAGTTTGAACCACTGATCCGATATTATAAAGTCAAATATACTTTGAAGAGGACTTATTTTTCGCTTTTTACATCCAAAAGTGCACACCTCCGTGAAAGGGCGGCGATTTAGGGTTTCGGCACTATCATTAGGATATGATTAACCTTTCGGCGGCCGAGGGTCGAGGTGCGCCATTACACAAAATGTCAAATGTTTGACACCCGCGTAGGGTTAGGAATAAAGTGCAAACTATAATTTTAAAATTAACACCAGCAGATGTACAGATACTGAATTCCTTTGAACACACTACAGGATGTCCATATTCTACATGACTTCATATTTTATCTGTGCCACAAATCTTGGTTTAGCTCGGTAAAAAAGCTTATTAACTATGATCGTCGCCCATTAGATCTGATATTTTGGACGAGAACAATAATCGCGGATCGCAAAAATTTTATTGGGATGGATTTTTATTCCTTTTTACAAGTAATAAAACATAATTTCATCTTAGACCTCAGCGGTGACAAATTATGCATCTGGAATATTCTTAATTGAGTATAGATGTGCTTGTTTATAGTTCGTACTCGGTAGTCTATACTTCCACATTTACTTTGATAAATTATAACTGTCTTGCTAGCTACATCATACCGGATCCTGATTTTGGATCCCAGACGAAACATTTACGCAAACACATAAATTATTAGATTCCGGGTCTACTATGGCATGCACTGACTAATATACAGCATGTAACAAAAACCCTTTGGTTCCCGTTAACTGCGTTATCAGAATCGGCATTCAAGCGTATCGAAATAATTTTTTTTTTCAAAAAACACATTTAAAAAAATTAATTTTAATGAAAAAAAATTAATTTGCAAATTATACGTGGTTTTATTTCCTCTAAATCACACGGGTATCAGTGATACGGGGTCTTTGACAATTCTCCCACTCCTCGGCCAATGCACAGATAATAAAACCACATACAATTTGCAAATCCTTTTTTTTTCATTAAAATTATTTTTTTAATATGTTTTTTTGAAAAAAAAAATATTTCTATACGCTTGGATACTGATTCTGATAACGCAGTTAACGGGAAGCCTGGGTTTTTGTTACATGTTGTATAAAAGTAGATGTATTGGTACTTATTAAATTTTATGTATCCATTATTAAAGGAAACAAAATCGATACAATGTCATTGTACATTTACATGTAGGTACATTTAGTACAATTGAGATGGGTCTACAAAAATATCACCATCAACTCTACAAAAATCAAAAACGACATCTGTCTTATGCGTATTTGCTTCAGTTTTGTATACCATTATTGGTAATTTTACCGCGCAATGCGTGGCAGAATGGCTACCGCGGTTTTTATTCTATTATCAAAAAGATGCTGCTACTCATCTCCTGCTTCAGATTCTCTCCATCGTCTCTTTCGACACCCATGTGATGAAATGGGGTAATGAATATTCTAAATTTCGTAAAGTAATCCCCGTTAATTATTTAAAATGCGCAATTGTAAGCGAATACAGCTAGTCCAGCTACTGTCAGCACTTTGTAATTTATATAATACGCGGAACCACACAGCTTGCCAGACCGTGATAATTTATGTACTTTTAGACTCCATGTTAGACTCGCCTTTGTCAATGAATTAATTTATCGAAATATAATAAGTATTAAACCGTAGCGCGTGCCTTAAATTTACAAAACATTTTTAATCCGAGTTCGAACACCGCCGATGCTACTAAATTGTTAGAAAATATGTAATATATTCTATTATAAATACTTGAGATTAACACGTGCTTGTTGACAAAGTAAAAGAAGGCAAGGGAAACTGCGTGTTTTAGATTTTTTTAAGAATATAGCATACACTATTACAACTATAGTATGTACATATAACAAAAACCCTGTGGTCGCCCTTAAGCGCATTATCAGAATCATTATTCAAACCTATAGAAATAACTTATTTAGGTGTTTATTTTTCTATTATTTGTACAACGTTATCTTCACAAAAAACAGTTCTTCAGCCTGAGACCCAGACTGAAACTGGTACCTGCAATACATACAATACAATTTATTCATAGCTTCCAATATTTCTTTACCAAAGAGTATTTTAGTGATATAACAGCAAAATATACGATGTTCTCCTGGCCGTACAACAAAAATCTTTGTTTTTTAAACTGAGGCATGAATGTAAAATAGCGGGCGCAAAAATACCACACAATTGTCATAGGATACGCGCGAACAGCGGCCATTACGGCGCACTGCTGGTGATTCCTAATCCCCGGCGCTACAGGTAATCGCTGAAGATACCATTAGCAACCAGTACTTACGCTGCGGCTGTAGATACCTTTTTTTTCAATAGACGTGGCATTTAATGACGAATGTTGTTCTTTTAAAATATTAAATCAAATTTAAGTTGTTTTTATACGTGGTAGAGCCACGCTGCAGCTATATTATGGTTATAGCACGAATGGGTCGGCTCGACCGGGATAGGACCACGCTCTCACAGAATACCAGCGTAAAATAGCAGTTTAATGTTACTGTTTTTCGTATGGTGAGTGTAGAGACCCAGAGACACTTTCATTGGAAACAAGCATTACATCTTAATCCTCAGGGGTGACAACGCGTCTGCATTTTACTTTCCCAATTTTTTCTTTTTTCTGGTGAAAAAAAAATTTTTTTTTATTTCCTTTTCTTATGGGGGGGTTTTTTTTTATATTTCCCCCTTTTGTTGTTTTTTTTTTTTTTTTTGGGGTTTTTTTTATTTTGATTTGACATTTGATTCTGAATCGAGAATAAATGTCCAAAACCATCTGATAGACTGTGTGCTTGTTTGTTACCCCGTTGTGTGCACCCTTATTCTATAAAAAAATACTTTTAAAGGTCACAAGCAACACAGTATATCTGATAGTAAGCCAAACACCTCATTACATCAAAAGCGTCCCTTAAAATCATCCTTCGTAGAAATCGCTCTTTTTTTGTGCAGATTTATGGTCTATGAAATCTGATGTAATGACAGAACGATCTCGAACATGTTCACAGCAACCAATTCCTGCACAAGTGTGATTCGCGAAACTATTGAAATTAAAAAACGTTTACATTTTAATAGAGAAGATGGCTAGGTGCTACCATCTTCTTGGAATCCTACAATTAATAAAATTAAATCTAAATCCAACCATACCACTGCTTCAAGACAGATCTTCTCTTATTTCGTTCTGCGTAGATCGGATCAAAAATTAATATTCAAATGTTTCAGCATTTGAATATTAATTTTTGATCTTCAAATGCCGAAACATTTGAATTTGCTGGGCTAACTGTGACACTTCAGTATTACTCGTGATCATGAGTACTGAATTGCATCCGAGTATTAAAATAAACGAATTCAAAACAAGTAAAAAAGTTATTTAATAAAACGCGATAAAATATGTAAAATCAGTTTTATTCAATAAGGTTCTTCTGTTTATAAATGTTGTAGGTATTCGTGTGTACGTTGGTTAACTTATTTCGACTTGTACTTCACAATTGCAAGTTAATCTTATTCGAACCGTAGTTGCATAATGAACACCTGATTAAATTTTCATTAAAATCGATGCTGTAATTTTGTTATACACGTAAATAATCGGACATATATGTAATTATATTATTAAACCAATACAATAAAACAATAATGTTCACTTCCAGACCTAATTTTCAGTCACGGCTTTATGGAGACTAGCTTTTGATCTAAGCAGGACAGAATTATATAATGAAACAGTAATGCACCAATTTGTGCTCAAGCACAAGTGCACTATCTATTCCCTCACTCTAATCGTCCGAACGGAGAGAATCAGGCGCAGAACCAACGGCTTTACGTGCTATCCACTCCGGGCTGCCACTGAGAATTACTTGACGGAATAACCCTAATAATTGATGGTCCGTCTCGGATCCACATTATCAGGAATCATGCTTATGGCCACTACCAGAGAAGCAGTATGAATCGGTCATATAATAAACCACCAAACCGGAAATTCATAGTAATGGCAGATCGTATTGCTATATTTACCATTACTATTGGTATATTTACCAAAATTAATTTTGTTACCTATGCACTAAGCTAATTGTAATGGTTATTGTAAAAAAGCATTTATAAGTTGAGACGATTATGCGAGTACACTTACGTAACACGGCACATAACAAGGGATTAGAAGGCGGTGTGAACGTGTGATGGTTTACAATGGCTTATGGACGACAGTTTTAGTGCATCTAAGCTCGAACTGTTTGCCAATGTTTGATGACGTCATTTTGGTTGTACAATAAGAATAGATAGTCACCTAATTATAATTTTATCTTATCAAACTATCCGAAACAGACTCCAGTTGAAACCTTAAATTATATAGTAGCGAAGTCTCTATAAAAACCCAGAAGCCCGGCTTGCCTTATAAAGCTGAATCAATCAATAATATCAAGTAATAAAATAACTCGTAAACTGTTTTAAACTATTTCAAATTTCGACCTCGTAGCCTTAGGAATACTGCAGTCATACATATAAGGACTATTGAATTGAGCGATTCGTTGTCTCCCTCGCACGCGTGGGCTTTTTACCGGGCTTTCGAGAAGACGATCGCTCCCTTTCTAACCTGCGGCAAAATGTTCTCTAATGAAATATAACTACGAAATGTTTATATAGCAATTACTATTGAGCCACAAGCCTGGCTTTGCCCTGAAGTTGTTTAGGAGTGCGTTAGCGACTAGCGAATGGGGTGCGGGCCATTCGTATGCAAGTTCACTTCACATTTCAATGTTTATGTTTGTTTTGTTGTGTTTGTTAAAAATTTATGCTTTTTCAAAGATTTTCAGTGAAAATGGGAGGATAATAGTGTTCATTGTGATGAATATAAGTGTATTGAAGTGCTAATCGGCGAGGAAAAGGTAAAATCTTTAAAAACGAAATTTAATATTCAATAAACATTTCTCCATACTTTAAATATAGGTGCCGAACTCTTTAGTATTAAAGTTTAATTAAGTTAGGTGTATTTAAAGGTTTAATAGCTCAATATTTATATTACCATATGAATTAAAAATATCATTTTGAAAGGCAGCATAAAATATGAGACACCTAGGTTTAATTTTATAGGAAATAAGTGTTACAATCTTTTTTTTTAACGTGAAGCCCAAATTTTAATGTAATAAATCAAAAGAATACAGAAGAATGTATTGAGGTTTTTAAAGAATACTCCCTTTTGTTATTTCCAGTATATAAAATTTTAATAGCGCCATCTACTTAAGTCATTTTATCGAACGAAAATTGGTTGATTCTCACGATGGTACCTAAAGATTACGCTAGATGGCACAAATACGCTATCGGCTAATTTAATATTTATATTTACCATATGAGTTTAAAAATATCATTTTGTACGGTTTATTATAAATTGAAAGTGATTAATTATATAATAAAGAGTCATTATTTTATGGTAAAAAATTAGCAAAACTTTATCTTCTCATTATAACTATCTAATTCGTGTCGTAATCTGTTCTTTTATGCATATAACTTAAACAAAATAATTTCGAGGTTTCACATCTGCCAGGCGTCCCTTTTTTAACTTTGTACATTGTTTGTACTTTGTTCATGCTTTTCTTTTCTTCATGTATTCTATTGTTTCTAAATATCTCAAGCAAACCCAAACGGCTCTTTTCAAAACCACCGAAGGTGTGCAATTGCATATGTCATACAATCTATCTAGCGGTAGTATGCTTTCTGTGTGCTTTGTTAAACACGTCCTTGACAGCACTGAATATGAAACTAAAGAGTGGAGACAGCTCAAGATTGGTGTATTTTTATTAAAGTGTTAAAAACAACAAAACCTTATCTTGGGCTTGCCCTAGTTTGGAACCCTAGCTTCGCCACTGATTATATACTACTTTTGTGATAAGACGGTAATAATGTAGGTATCGCGTACACACTGTACACCCGCGTACCTGGGCGGTTCTCACCGCCCAGACCATCGACTGACACGAGCTGAGCAGTTAGAGGCGGGGATCCGCACGCCCCCCCCCCCGGACAGCGGTTAGATAGCTCAATAATGCCTAACGAGGCGACGTGATGATTGGTAACAATACCAAACCATAAACCATTGTCATCATCATCCTCACGTTCATTGCCTTTCCCTTTTTTAGGCGGGTTTTTTTTTTGAGTCAGATGAAGCTGTAAGAGTCGCATAGACTAACAGCGCAAACATCTCGAAAATAGAGAATAATGTAGGCGTTGCATCGTTAGGCGTTGTAAGAATATCCACTATATCGTCCTATATCGCCCTATATCGTCCCGTGAGAAACTGAATTTGGCAGCAATACCTTCCCGATAACAACTCAAAATAATAAGACTGCGTTTGCCAACCCGCCTGATAATACTGCCAACTATAGCAACATTCATATGTTGCTATAGTTGGCAATCTATGGGGGAGGACAATTTTCAGCAGGAGAATTTTCGCCTCGCTTTAAACTCGCTTGCAAATCGTCAGTGTGATAGCGGCCTAATGATTAAACATGCTCTTTCTTTCTTTATTTCTGAATTTTCGTAACCATTTAGGTACCAATAAATCTGATTGTTTGAGCTAGCTGTAAACTTAGAGGGCTCCAAAAATCTTATAAAGTTTCTAACAAGGATTTTAAAGAACTGATTTATAAATATTCTGCGTGTCTATCCAAAAACGCTTAAAACGACTATCTTCTAGGAATGCCCGGCGCTAACGGCTTATCGTGGTTTTTGTTGCACCGCGTTTAGCCCGTTAAAGATTTTATCGATCTTAAAATATCTGACATGAGACCTTGCATTTCTTAAATGAACTGACGGCTCGGTAGGGCTGTAGCTGAGTCGCGCGCTGTGGATTGTGAGTTCAAATGCCGCAAGGAACAGTTAGTGTGGCATATTATGGCTTCGCATCTTATTATTTGTCTTTATACAATATATGTCTAAACCGATTGCAGATATCGTGGAGTCGTTGCTCCACGATGTCGGTATCGTATTGCATTGCCACCTGCATTATTAGCGTGTACTTAACGTTTATAACAAAAATACCAAAATATGGTAAAATTAAAAATTTTGTACAACCAAATTCAATATAAATAAAATGAGAACATCAATGTATTACAAAGTCGATTAAATACGCATTATTAATGATAACTCAAAAAGTACTTATCAGATCTTGATCAAATTTATATGGGACTACACGAGAAGCACCAGCTTTCGAATAAAAAAAGAGTCATCAAAGTCGGTTCACCAAAAAAAAAGTTCGGAGGTAATACACATAAAAAATTAAAAAACATACAGTCGAATTGAATCCTCCTTTTTGAAGTCAGTTAAAAATGAAATACTTTTTCTTTCCATGTGGCTTTAGGTATTTATTTCAACACCAGCTGGTCGCCACTACATCGCCCGCGTGAAATTTAATGCGATTTTATTGGTGTTAATTTTTTGCGTGGAACACTCATTCTTTATCTATAATAAAAGTAGCCTAAGTTACTTCTTATGACATCAGCTACCTGTTAGTGAAATTCTTGTCAAATTCGGTCCAGCCACTTTGGAGATTAGCCGGAACAAACTGACAAACCCATAGACAAAAAAATTGTTTTTGTTATAAGTACCGTATATAGTTTTATATGCATTTAGTAAAAATCTGAATTATTACATTACAAACAGACATTTCATTTTTATTTATTTATATAGATAAAGTCCGGTTACACCAGTCTTAGTACATTCTATGAATATAATTTAATTTATTGTTCTCATAAATGTTTGTCCTCCACACTGAATTGCGGTCATGACGGCCACTCTCAACGGAGACTAGTTATTTGCGCAGGACAGGATTATAGTGCCCGAGTGTGTGCGCACAGGTGCATCCTCTATTCCCTCACTCTCATAATATTTTAAATTAATTAATAGGTATACAAATATTAATTATTATCGATTGGTCCTTTTTTCTACGTTCAGTGAAAGAATAAGACAATATGCAAAATTTGTTGAGAAAATTAATTTACAGATTATAGACTATATAATTTTATAGAATATGGGTTAAAAATAGCACACAGTTTACCAAATATTAAATGGGTTCAATGGCCCGCAGATATCCTATATCTATCCTCGATTAAGAATCGCGGATGATCGTCAAAGTCATTGGTCCTGCGTCCAATGTCTCTCCGATCGTGTCGGATTACCGTCGCAGTCGATTACCAATCATCATGTCGCCTTTTTAGGCGCTATTGAGCCAACAATACCAAATCATAAACCATTTCATCATCATCCTCACGTCATTGCCTTTCTCTTTTTTAATTAGCTCGCGACCTCGCTGGCCGCAAGCCCTGAGTCAGATGAAGCTGTAAGAGTCGCATAGACTAACAGCGTTAACATGCAGAAACTAGAACTCTGATGAAATAAAGAGAATAGAGAGTGCATCTGTACTCGCGTGTACACTTGGACACAATAATCCTGTCTTGTGAGCTAATCTCCGTTGAGACTGGACGCCACGACCGAAATTCGGTCTGAAAGATATTATTATAATGGTGCAAAATATAACACGAGTAGTTTGTCGGTGTACCGCAGGCAGGCGCTGTTGACGGCGCGCTCGGACACGCGGGACGACGACGACGAGCGGCCGCTCGACGTCGGAGGACCCTCCAGCCCTCCGCCGCCGCCGCCCTCCACGCAGCACACCTCCAGCTGTGAGTATCCCTTCGCAACATTGCTTTTGTTTTAAGAATACATCGCTTGGCGATCGAGATACGTTACGATAAAACACATTTCTAAGTATCTTTCGATTAGCGATCGCTTCTAGCGATAAAACACACAGTTGCTACTGGTAAATCTTTCCATTTGACAAATATTTACAATAACTGTGTATATAAACTCCTACTTTTAGCGAAGAAGCTCGTACTCGCAAATTTTCACGGTACACGAGCAATCCGGCTTCGATTGCCACCGGCACCAACGAATTTGTTAATTGCAAACCCATAATTTACCACGTTCATGTCGGTAAAGGAAAACTGTATTTCTAATAAATAAAATGTTTGAACTGATTTAACCACTGCACGGTGTACTTATTGCTCCATAACCCTCTAAGAAATGGAAGAAAAACTTATCGTTCCCCTTTATTTTGTATGTTCTTATTACATGCGATGGTCAACTTAAATTATTTTCTTGTTCCGCAGCATGGTTCAGTTCTGGAGGTGGCGGCGACTCTGGCGCCGAAGAAGCCGGTTCCGATTCCTCGTGCTCGGGCGGCGCACGGGCCTCCTCACCCCCCGCGGGACCCTCGCGTCCCTCCCCCGCCCCCGACGTCTCCCTCGGACCGCCGGTACAACCTCCACTACTCCCTTACCTTTACCCTCCTTCGTTATACCCGCCTCCCTTCTTTCCGCCGCATCAAATGCCTCCAGGGCTGCTGTTCAATCTTCACCCGCTGCTGCAGCAGTACTCGCTGCCGCCACCACCTGCGCCTCCTGCGCCAGCTCCCGCCCCCTCGCTCTCCAAAACACACAGGTTCGCACCATACGCGTTGCCTGGCTTGGGATCGGCATTTGAGCAAGTGGCGCCGCGAGCGAGAAGCTTGAGCTCGTCACCAGCGAGGCCTCGGGCGGGGTCACCACCAGCGCGTGCGGCTTCTGCCGACCCTCCCCCCGATCCTCCCACATCCACCACAACATCAACAGCCGCTACGCCTCCGGCCTCCGACCTCAAGAGCATCGAGCGTATGGTCAACGGCCTGGACGTCGAGACCCAGGACTGACTCGCGACATAGCCTGTACATAGTATTTATATTGCTCCGGCCTCTCCTCACCAAAAACTGGAGTTGCTGGCGCTTCGTTTTGTATCGTTCCTATTTTGTTTTTTTTCTGTCGAGTTCTATTCGGGTCGATATTCGTATATTGATTGTATATAGTAAGGCTTTACCCTAGGTAAATGTCACGCGGTGGCATCGGTAATCTAGTTACTCACTCCTCGAGTGCACCCACAATCGAAGCTTGCTTCTATGGCAACCATACACATTTAACTGACATTTAGTAATACTGGCACTCTTTCTCTTTCCTTTTCTACTGTTGTATGCTTATAATAAATAAAAATATTACCTCTCCAAGTGTTATTTGTTCACTGTTTATTTTTGTAATGTATGGTTGCTACAGAATCTGGGACGCGTCTGTTCTCTGCAGCATAATCGCCATAGTAGAAAGACGAAATTTAAAACCCACTTACATATTATGACCGACATGGCGCTGCAGTTTACAGGCATTTGTCCACGTGACATACACGTAGTAATCACACATTAGTAATCACATTAGATTCTCCACTCCAATAGCAATAGGGATTAAAATGTTTCCGGCGTGATGGGCTTGTTGATCTGACGCCATATTTAATTCTAACACTCTTTCGAAACTTACACATATATTAAAATGAACGTACATAAACCATTAAGCCTTAGCTCAGACATTTTTGTTCTATCAGGCACTTTTAAATTTCGGCGTTTATTTTTCCCAACACGTGTTTTTCGTTTTCGTACAACCTGTTTAGGTTATGATAAGTATATAGAGATTAATTAAAAATTAAATAATATTAGGGAATTCCAAAGGGCATTTTAAATTTAAGCTGATTGTTAAGTCACGCATTACTAGTATATAATAAGGCTAAAGGTTGACCTGTGTAGGTGTTAATGGCTTATGATCTGAGCAACTGAAATTAAGAAGTTGAACAGCAATGTATGACGTCACTACATACCCATTCCGCTGGACCAAATTGATTATTTCATTTCCCACTTTAATATAATAAAATAATTAAATAATAATCGCTTTCTTTGTAAATACAATTTATAAGGTATATTACGTGTTTACTAATAGACATATTTTGAAAATATGTTTTGTCAATTGTGCTGTGAGGTAAACGTGCGTTTAATTGATGCATTCGACCATAACAGTTATCAGAACAACTAAGAGATATTAATTTATATCTAACTTTTTAGAATCCTCAATTATTTATAAAAAACCTAAATTGTTAAATTTTGAGAGAATAGCAATGAAATATTACTTATTCAGAATGCAATGACTAAACGCACCGAAATAACGATTGATAAAAAATCTAACTTTAAGTTAAAAGTTTGTAATATATAGTTGATAAATTGTAGTTAAAAATTAAAATACAAAATATATAATTATAAATGAATATAATTTTCCATGGAATTCATTAAATTTAAGCACATTTAAAGTTTAACTCGAAATAGATTTACGTGAAGTGCAGTTCATTATTTTTTCTTTGTAAAAGAAAAGCGCAGACGTTGGATAACCGTAAAATTCGTTCATTTGGCATTTTTCTACATTGAATTTAAACAAAAATGTTGCTTCTCAAAATTGACGAGAGACTGTATATTTGACAACTGTAATTGAGATCTATTCATTAAAATATATATAGATAAATCTATTGACGAAATCTATAGTTGTTTTATTTGATCATTATGTATTACTTTCGTATGTTTGCCATGTGATGACCGTGTAAAAGAATATACCACCAGCTTATTGTCCCGTAGGTGTCAAAAGAGAATGAGAAATTTCACAATAATAATGGGGTGTAGTGTAAAAGTTAAGAGACAATCGAACTGCGTTGGAACATGGCCGCTGTGAGATCATTTCATCACATCACTGGTAGACTTACACTAGACCTGATACATGACAATGAAAAGAAGTTAATAGCTTCCAGCTGTATATAAAAGCGTTGGTACGAAAGTATTGGGGATAAAAGTGTTGCGGAGTTGTCAGAATGAAATGTATTATATAATTTAAATTAAATGAAAAATCTCGATTTTTTATCAGTTAAAATAGCTAGAGACATAAAAATAAATTTATGCACTGATCACACTTCGTAGATTAACTGTGCTGAGTTACATCGAAATCTAACAATTAGTTTCAGAGGAGATTGTAAGCATGAGAAGCTTACAGTCCACCTGATGGTAAGTGGTTGCGGTGGTTTTTTTTTATAGGTTTTTTATAGGTCGGCTCGACCGGGGAAGGACCACGCTCTCACAGAAAACCAGTGTAAAATAGCAGCTTAATGCTGCTATGTTTCGTATGGTGTGCGTAGAGAACCGGAGACCCGTTTTACTGGGATCAAGGCATTCCATCTTAGTCCTCAGGGGTGACAACACATCTGCATCTTGATTCTTAATCGAATGTAGATGTCTATAGGCCACAGCATCCACTTACCATCAGGCGGAATGTGTACTCGTTTGTCACCCTTAACCTATAAAAAAAATGTCCGTACCCACAACATTGGAGGGGCGGTGAGTTCAGCGCCAAGACCTTTGCATTGGTAATATTATACCCCGTTACAGGGCTATTATAGTTTGGGTGCGATATCTTTAAAGGCATCAGTCGGATGCCAAAGTTTTGTCCGTTAACCAGCTGGAAAACAAAGACGTCTCTTTTATTTTAGTGCAGTTGTATTATAATGGATCGTTATTTATTTATTAACACGTTGTTGTGCTAAGTTTTATAAAAAAGTTTAGAAGAGACGCAATTGATGCCTTAAGGCATTCTCTTCTGGTCAACCCTGGGCGTAATCAGTTATGATAGGTGTATTATATGGGTAAAATTTTTACATTGAAAATAATACTAACTAAAGCTAAATGAACTAAGGTGGGTGTACCATGGAAGGCCACTTCAACAAATAAACAGTTATTATTCGTTTATTTACTACTTAAAATATACTAACAAATATTTAAATAATACTTTGTTTTATTACGTAACACATAAACCACTTTTTAAATTGCAGATTTAATCAATATTGATTGAACATATGTTTCATTGAACTCTTCCAAATGACCTTGCTAGAAACGAGGCTCCTTAGAAGGCCATTATAATAAATTAGTCTTTTAACACTAAAGTTTAATAATAGCGATTAAATCTACAATAAAAAGAAGTGGTTTATATGTTACGTAATAAAACAAAGTAATACTTAAATATTTGTTAGTTTCATTTATCCAGTAAATAAACGAAAAATAACTGTTTATTTGTTAGAGTGGCCTTCCATAGTACACCTACCTTACGAATTCCCGAGTTTCGATTCCCGAAATCAATGTAGTGAGGGACCGTACTGCCAAAATAGTAGCGCGAGCGATTCGCCGCCGCGTCTGTGATTTTCAATTCGGTGGGTGTTTGTGTAAGTAGAAGGAATTTGTCATCACATGGAAATAACTAAGACATTTTAATAATTGGCCTTCGAAGGAATATGACCTTCCATGGTCCACCTAGCCTTTACCGGTAGGTGGCGTGGTAAGTTACATTCCGGACTTTTTAGTGTAAATATAATATTTATTAATAATTTGGTCACAGCACCATTTACTGGGTTCTGATTTTGTGATTTTCCTGTTTTGGCATTAAACTAATATATGTGAACGCGAGTTTTTATTTTATAAATATATATTTTTATAAAAGTTGACCATAGCTCAGCGCCAGCTTTCGAACACTAGGTTAGCTATGAACGAACAATACAATATATTTCTATTGTCAAAATATATTGTGAGTGTAGAGAACCAAAGACACTTTTTACTGGAAACGAGGAATTCTATCGTTTGCCCTTAGAGGTAGCAACGCATCTGCATTTTGTTTTCTTAATCGAGGATAGATGTATATCTATGGACTACAGCATCCACTTACCATCAGTCGGAATATATGATCGCTTTTCACTCTTATTCTACTTAGAAAAAGTCGTTCAGAAGTTACACGATCTCTTACAAACGCAAAAATGCTTATAATATATGAAGATAATAGAGTTCTACATGATATAGTAAGTATATTTTGGATCTATTTTTGATCCTGAAAATAAAAGATTGATACTGAAAATAAAAGAGTGATCCGTTTGCTCTTTATACAAAACTGAAAGCAATTTGTCACAGTATCTACTACCGTACCCTATTTATTTTATGATCCGACATTTAAAAAATCGACGTAGTAAATTCTTTAATATAGGTACACTCGACAAAAAACAAACCACGCAATCTAGCCTCTTTAATCAAAGCCGTGACAAGAGTATAGAACATAAAAGCCTATTTTTACTACAATTGCCGTACATAACAAGCTTCATGATCCAAGCACAACAATAATTGGAGGCGCTCCCAACACTAAGGCCGCGGACACGAGATCTAATCTCCACGCGCGCTCTCGCGAGGTGTCACGTACGTAATTGCGTCCCCTATCAGATCTCAAACGCGCTATTCGCCCACTTAGCGTATTTGTATGCTAAACTAGTTTTTGTGGTGACTGGGCGAGTGATAACTTTGAATAAGGTGCAACGCAAAACTCCGCTGATGTACGATAAAAAGGTTGGTAAGGCCCGGTGACACTTGCGCGCGTTGCTGGATTGATTAACTGCTCAGATTTGAAGCGAGTCCCGAGTTCATTCATACCCGATTAGTTCGGGTGTGTTACGAGCGTTGTTATACAGCACCGATCTTCATCTCACTACGACTGGAACTACCAAATGGTGTTTAGATGGAGATTATAACAAAAAGAAGATTGGTTTGAAAATTTTAAAGTAAATGTTAAAAATGGTATTCATAATCATAAATACAGCATTACTTTAAACGAAACTCTTAATTAAATGCATATACATAATCTTGTGGTTAATCGTCTGTCAGTGAGTTTTTTTGCCGTTACTGAATTTTTAGGTTATAGCTTCCTCGACGTTTCTAGTCCTTACATATTTATATTGATTATAGATGACCATTGGTTTTTGAATTTAAACGCTCGAAATTCGTCAGCTTGAAAACTGAATAAGACTGGACGTATGTTTAAGAAAGAAATACATAAATGGACTAAGGGTGTAACAGAATGGTATCTAGAGATTGAAGTAGAAAAAGAGGAAATCCAATAAGGAGATGGGAAGACAATCTATCACAAGGTTGGAGAAGAATAGCGAGAGACAGACTCTTATGGAAAAAGTTGGTCTAAATCGGGAGATAAAAGATAATAACCTTCGAAGAAGAAACGGGGGATAGTGATTAAAAATTATTAACTTTATTAGTAGTGATATTATATCCCACTATAAAAAGGTATTTAATGTTATTAATTATGGTCAAAAATAAAATACTATAAATAGATGGATTTCCTTTTGTTTTCTCGCCAATTGTAATGTATAAATACTTACAACAATCTATAATTATAATAAACTAAAATATAAAAACGATAGAACTAAACATGTATTTATAAGAATAAATACAATAAAATATAATTAAATGAATAATAAGTATTCCCCGTAGAGTGCCTTACATGGCGGGGTTTACCATACTTGCCACACTAAGAAGGCAAGTTGGGAACTGTTATTTTATTATTTTGAGTTGTAATTAGAAAG
Organism: Parnassius apollo; assembly: GCA_907164705.1. Lineage (NCBI taxonomy): Eukaryota > Metazoa > Arthropoda > Insecta > Lepidoptera > Papilionidae > Parnassius > Parnassius apollo. The sequence continues at coordinate 14,991,205 of CAJQZP010001449.1, read as the reverse complement.
ATGTTGCTACTCACCTCCCGTTTCAATTTACCTCTTAACCTCTTACGATACTCTCGGACGATGTTGCGTAGTGGATATTCTTATAGCGAGACAAATAACCGTAATATAATATAATAACGTTTAAGTATACAAATTAATTTAATTCCTAATAACGCTTAAAAATTAAAAAAAAAATAATGCGGTTGCCAACCCGCTTGCCATGCGTTGAAACTATGGCAAAACCCCCCTTTGATGCCTGTGTTCAGCTGTGGATTCAACAGGCTGTAACGGTATACAAATTAACATTCCCCTGGGTTAAACGAATTTTGTTTCAGTAAAGAAAATAGTTTTAGTAAATTAAACGAACGATTTTTATATTAAGAATTTTTCACATTGCAAGTTTTTGGGATATTATGACGACAGTTCAATCCAGCGGACAGTTGATGACGACAGTCACTCAAGTTCATAAGGCGCCTAGGCGATCAAAACAATTTGAAGTTTATATCAACATCAAAGCACTTGTTTCGTTGTTTCTCTAATAGATCACATGCTAAGAAACTTAATACACAAAGTCGCATCACTTTTACGTATCTGAATCCACTTTAATTTAAACGATAAAACAGGAGCAACAATACTTCGGTGATCAAGTTTCCGCCAAAGCTCTATTATGAGCTATTAACTACAGATATTAAAAAAAGATAAGAAAAATATGAAGTTTGTACTCAAATAAGTTAATAAAGTTTTATTACTATTTTGTAGTCTAAGTAAGTAATATATAGGTTTCTAGATAAGGTCTCTAGATAATGCCAATAAACGTCTTCTACTGAAAAAGAAATTTTACTCTCATGTAAATTGCAAAAAAAAAACCCGAACTACCAAGCACGACGAAAATGGCATATCCGTCTAACTACTATTGAGTATCTAATGTGAACTGTTAAAGTTGTGATCATGAGTCTTGATGTATACTTCATAACTTACCTTCATTTAACTGCTGGGACTACCTATGAAGTCAATGTTGATGTATGTTCGGCAGTTAAAACTTAGGTAAACAGTAGACAGTTTCACACAAACGCAGAAAAATTGTCTACTGTTACTTCGTTTGTTTTTAGAAAATAATATATCGCCATATTTCGTCAAATATATTTTTGCCAATAATAGTGTTCGTTATTTTTTTATATAGAATAAGGATGACAAACGAGCACACGGTCCACCTGATGGTAAGTGGATGCTGTGGCCCATAGACATTTCCATCTATCCTTGATTAAGAATCAAAATGCAGATGCGTTGTCACCCCCGAGGAGTAAGGTGGAACTGAACTTGTGGTCCCGGATTCAAATTGCGTGACGGGCCAAAATAAATTTTTTGAAGTCAAAGCTTCTTTAGACACATTTAGGATGGGGAAAAAGCATTGAACTATCTTGACCGTCACACTCAGATGACAGTACCAGATATCTCACACCTGTGAAGGTGCCGTCATACGCCTATATAGGTGTTTTACTATCGAGATACATTTTTATCATCCCTCTGACTGAGACCCTGAATTCTGAGGATATTTTTTAAGCACTGTTAGTTTAGAAAAACTAAGCCCAATTGCTGAAATTAAACTTTTACCATCTGCGTGGGACAGGTTTATAGTACCCAAGTGTCATAGTCCGATGGGACGGTTGTTCGACACGGCCGGAGAGATGTTAGGTGCGGGATCAACGGCTTTACGTAACTTCCGAGGCACAGGGATGAACCACCACCAACTTCCTGACTCCGGACTGCTACTGAAAATTTCTTGCCAGAAAACCCCAATAACTAGTTTTGGCCCAACCCGGTATTAGTAGCCGGGACCACATGATCAGCAACCATGTTTATGAATACTAGAACTACGAGGCAGACTAACCAAGGGAACCGAGTCGGCCCCAGGAACATCACAAGATTAGGGTGAGAATTGGAACGTCATCTACATAATAACATTAAGAATTTCATCCCCTATTTTCCACCCCCAGGAACAAATTTTTCTCCTATACGGGACCATTTCTAAAGTACCTGTAATCTATTTAAATATAAAAATCTTTAAAAACCGTAAAATACATACAAAAAAGAACATACAGCCGAATTGAGAATCTCTTCCTTTTTTAAAGTCGACTACAAAGAGCTTTATGGATCTCTCCAATTATTAAAATGGTCCTGTTTAATGATACCTCACTAATTATTGATAACCAGCCAAGTGCGTATCGGGCCACGCACAATGTACAGGGCTCCGTAGTTTTCACAATAATAATATGGGCTTTCTTTATATCCAGATTCGTAAACCATCACTGCCTTAAATTATCCCGAAGGTCACTCGCGTAAACCAAGAGTACTACGAATTATACCGCATGGGGCTATATGATTGTATGAATATACATTTAATGAGGCCTACAATAACTATCAAAGTAAGTAAGTAAGATCTACGCTGCTTATCTCGTATAAGAAAAATAAAGCTATATAAGTAATGCATGTAAGTCGTTTTCTCCATAAAATTTTTGTTTCTTACAGTTCACAAAAACAATATTATATATATATATATATATATATATATATATATATATATATATATATATATATATATATATATATATATATATATATATATAATATTTTCTATGGAGATGTAACGAAATTTTTATTAATCCAAGTGCATTTTATAAGTTGGTTGACTATTACTCGTTAACTTGTTAATTTACTTGCGGTGATAGTTTTTATTTTAACTTCATTATATATTACTATTGTGTTTCTTTTCGATTTCAAAGGAAGTACTTTACTTTCGCAAACGGACTCCTTAATCGAAAAGAAGTGGAATGATTTATTTTTACCCGTCTAATCCACTATTTGAAACCATTCACATTTACTACTGAGAATTCCTTTAACCTAATAACTGTCATAAAAGTCAGAAAAAGAGTCCTACGACTTATTTGACTCCTTTTATGTATAGGAGTTTGTCTCGGTAAGTCCTCTTGGCTACTTCTGCTACCAAATGGCAGCGCTTGCACAGCTGAGTTCCGATGTGAATAGTTTAGAGAGCCAGTCTAATTATTCAGCCCTCAGAGGTGACAACACATCTGTAGTGTTCTTACTTTGATCCACTTACGAGTACTACTTACCAACAGCTGGACTTTATGTTCGATTGTTACTCCATTTTTATTTAAAAAAAAACTGTCACTTGCGGGACTGCACGTCAGAAGTAAAAATTTCTTAGCTTCGCAAACTTGTAATCATTTTTTTTCTATTATTAAGAAATACGTTTTTAGGAGGTATTTTTATTAGAAATTATCTTTATCAACGTATTAATACAGTAATAAAATTTTCATTTAATACGGTATGTATCTGCGATGCTATATACTAGCGATTACGCCAAATTCTTCCTTCTGAAAGGAAAAATTTTCCTTCTGCAAAGAAAGGCCCAAAGAAACTTCCTTCTGAAAAGAAATGCCCATGCCGTGATTAATTGTTGTAGACTTATCAAAAAGGAAAATCATTTGTTTCACATACTTGATAGTAGTTTTTGTACCATTATGATACCAATATCATACTGGTACAAAAATGCCAGCATAGTTCTTGTATATCAAAAATACGGACAAGTGTAAGTAGGATTATCTTTATGAGGAATCCGTATAATTTTAACTATTTATACGTGGTAGAGCCACGCTGCAGCTATGTTGTAGCATGAATGGGTCCGCTTAACCGGGGAAGAACCACGCTTTCACAGAATATCAGCGTAAAATAGCAGCTGAAACGAGGCATTCCATCTTAGTCCTCACGGGACTACGCATCTGCATTTTGATTCGTAATCGAGGATAGATGTCTATTGGCCGCAGCATCCACTTATCATCTGGTGGACTGTGTGCTCGTTTATCTCCCTCATTCTACAAAAATAATTAAGCAGATGATTCCTCCATCCTGGGAATTATAGGTAAGGTACATTGCTCTAACAAAAGGGTAAATTAGATTGAAGGTCAAATAGCTTTGCAGTGGAAGACAATGTTCTTCCATAAATCGGTCTACGATAAATGCAAATTAAATATTTTAATGTGATATAACTACAAATTAAAGATTTTCTGATTTTTTTTACACGCGCTGTATGTATACCTTGCTTCTTGTCTAATTATATGATTCTATATTAATGGGACGTACCTCATAGGTTTTGATGAGTAAGTTTGCGAATGTCACAATATGTGACATAAATTAGTAACCGCATCTTTTTATTGTGCTAAGTTTGGAGCTTGAATTTTTAATCTTGAAATGTACCAAGGGACCATAGATCTTACTATTTGATTTATTTTTTGATACTGTTACATGTTTCTGAGAAAAAGGGTCTTGACACACGGACGGACAACAAAATGACCGTATAAGGGTTCAGTGTTTTCCTTTTGTTGTGCGGTACCCAGAAAACAATAATTTCAAAGTTAAATAAAAAAATATCGCAGGAAATTTAAGAAAAGTGGTAGCGAAATGACAAAACGTACGTTTACAGCATACGACACGAGGTCCTTTCGCCTCGTTCATCAGTTTGATCATACGACACGAGGTCCTTTCGCCTCGTTCATCAGTTTGATCGTGATAATTCGTTCCCTGGAACAACAAGTTAAGAGTTGTTGCACACGTGCGGGCGATAAATGTGGCGATTACGCAGCGTAACGCACTGGACGCCGTGACGTAGGCGTGCGTCATACAGTTCTCGTGACTTACCCTCGAGCTCTGTGAATACTTACTTATTTTACTGGTTGATACTCTGAATAACCTAGAATAATGGAGGTTTCACAGCATAAGTAAAGGAAAAATCTGAAATATAAAGTTAATGACCGTCTCATTTGTCTAATGCTCGTAAGCGCGACTTCTCATGTTGTTGTCCCGAGTTCAAATTCCGAGTCGTGTCAAAATCAGTTTATAAGGTTATTCTGTCGAAAATTTGTCAGAGTTCAGTATGTTGACGGTGTATCACCCCCATTACAAGAAAGTATGTAACCCTGCGCCTGATCTCTTTTCAATCATGTCCGTCGTCGGTTGCTTTATAAATGATCCGCGCGTCGTATGTTGTTGGCATTACATGAATAAAGGATAAAATTACCAGAGTAAGAAATAGTTTTTCAATATCTTCATATCAGACTGTGCTAAATTGCGAAATTGAAGACCGGAATTCGTGCTAAGAATTCCAGTCTTCAATTTCGTGACGAGTTGTTTTAAAACATCATTGACCCTTGAATATAAACTCTTGGGACCTGCAAATTAATACATATACTTTAGAAAATATTTTATTTTAACGTTACCTTCGCACTAGGCTTCCAGCCGCTCGAAACCATCAATATGACTACAGTGATTTTTACAAGGAATTTGCTGCCACGCACAATCACATTGCGCGATTGACTGGCGCCAGCGGTTTTCCCGAAGTTATATGACTTTAGGATTTAGGAGCCTTCAAAGAAAGAGTCTACTCCTTCCTAAAAGGTGAGCAACGCATCTGAATAGTGCTGCAGATGTTCATAAACAGTGGTGATCTCTTACCATCGGGTGAGCCGTGTGCTCGTTTGGCTCCTATTTTTTTATAAAAGAAAGGAAATTCGCCTACATCATCGTGGGGGACGTTTTACAAAAAAATTAATTTTCATCCGTCGCACCCAACGCCTGCCACCGTGTGTTGATTTCACTCGCACCTTAGATATTAAATCTATGAAATCAACAACAAATTTGTCGAACGTAACAAAGACACAATAAAACCTTGAATAAAACTATTATTTACGGATTTTATCTCCTTTAATTACAATTTTAATTTATTTTTATAATCCCGACGTTCACGTCACGGTCACGAGAGGGACTGAGATGTTTGACGTCCCAATGCCATAGTTAGTTCGGCTACCTTCAGTTTTTGAATATTAATTTTTGGTCCGATTTACGCAAAACGACCTTATAGTATCATGAAGTCTTGCAGTGGTATGCTTGGGTTTGGGTTTAATTTTGTTAATTATAGGATCCCAAGCAGATGGCAGCACCCATCCATCTTCTCTATTGAAATTTGGATGTTTTTTTTAATTTCAATAGTTTCGCGTATCATCCTTGGTAGGATTCGGTGTTCTTTTGCAAGGATTTATGGTTTATCAAATCTAGTGTACTGGTGGGGACGATCTTGAACATGTTCGCAGACTGCAGACTTCCCAGAGCGTCGGTGCTACACGTCGGGATAATAAAATTAAATTAAAATTGTAATTAAACGCGATAAAATCCGTAAATAATAGTTTTAATCAATGTGTAGTGTTCGCGTAAATTTTAGAAATCATTACATAATAAAACCTATTGAAAACAATTTAAAACGCTTATTAGAAACACTCCATATGCCTCCAATATACCATTAAAAACTCAATGTCCTGCCATGAACAATTTTTGCCAAAATTAATAATAAATTATAATAAATAATAAGTTTAAATTTGGTTCAAATATAATTTTATTTGTTGTCAATTTTATTGGATAGAAGTTCCTTTGCAGAAAATTATTTAATTTAAAAAAAAAGAATAGTCGACGAAAACCGTAACTCAGATGTTCGTTTCGGATTTGGCGTGAAGTGTTATTTCAAGAATTCGGAATCCGTGTGAGAATAAAAATGGAAAAAGCCATCCGACAAGCCATAGGCGATGTGGACCATTATAATTAATTGTCGAGATCAACGCTGCATCTCTTACCTTTGTCTAACTAGTGTTGTTTTTTATATTTGTCTTTGTCTCGCATAAAGGTGCCGCATAGCCACAAATCACCGGAGACAATGAGAAGACAGATGCTCGGTAGCTGGACCTGGGTAAGTGAGCTTTTGTGACTCCAACGAGAAATAAGAGAAAATAGCAAATTATAAACAATTATATTCTCCCATACCTTTATAGCACAGAAGCAAAAGTTTCCAAACGTGTTTAATTATGTCTGTTTACAAAATTACAACACAATTTTAACGTTATTTACATATTTCATAAAGATCATTGAATATTTAACGTTATAAACCTATAAAACTTGGTAAAGCGGGCAAATTTACGAAAAGTCTCACATGAGTGATTATTGAATTAATATTGATAAAACTGGATTATCAATAAAAGGCAATTGTTTCCTCTGGTCTATATTATCTAATAACGTAAAGATAAAAGTTTATATATCAAGATTCTGTACCCAATGCGAGAATGCAGGATGCGCACAAGATTTTTTTTATATGAGAGGGAGCAAACGAAAATACGGCTCACCTGGTGGAAGTACCGCCGCCCGTGAAGAACTACAATACCAGGGAAATTGCAGATGCGTTGCCGGCTTTTAAGATACATAGCAGTTAATATTATTAATAACGTTTATTTTATCACCACAAACAAAGTTACATTAGAGTTGTGAGTAGCAGCTAAGTAGTAGGTACATAACAACTTTGGCTGTAGATCGCTGGTGCGTATGGTAGGTGTGATACCCGTACTACAGGTCACCAGGTCTCTACCTCTACGAGGAATGCTATAAGTGTCTAAAACAACAGACTAACTCTATTCACACATTTGTCATACATAATGAAATAACTGTTTAGGAATAACTCAAAAGAAACGTATGTACAGATATCTTATTAACTTTTATATATTACAATATACTACTTAATAAAAAATAAAAATATAAATTTATTTGCAACTTTCCGCTAAACATATAAAATGATGTGTCTTACCTGGATTGAAGCGCACCTCCCGCCCTCCCTCAATTGCATGCGCTAACTCCGTCACCACTAGACCAAGCACCACTATTCCACACTATTCCGGCAAGAAACATAATAATAATCGCCTCTACACGAGGCATCTACACGAGGCGGCTGTCAGCCGCCATAGAGTCTATATTACCTGAAGATGCCTCGTGTAGAGGCGAAACACGTGTCGTATTATCGTTGATGGTGTGTCTTACCTGGAATAGTGGTGTTGGAGTAGTGGTGCTTGGTCTAGTGGTGACGGAGTTAGTGTATGCAATTGAGGGAAGGCGGGAGGTGCGCTTCAATCCAGGTAAGACACATCATTTTATATGTTTAGCGGAAAGTTGCAAATAAATTTATATTTTTATTTTTTATTATAATGGATTTCCGCAAAGTAACACCTGATTCTATCAATTATCTAATATACTACTTACCTACTTATAACTAACTTATATATAACTATATTATAATAATATATAAGCAGATATCTTATTATTATTATAATTGGGGGTTACAACTGCTGTAACGAGACTATCCCGTAAAGTCCTTGGATCGGTCTTAATAGAGCTATATCCAGAATATATGCAAATGTTAGTCTACAGCGGAGGACGAAGTTCATGATTGACATTTGATAGGCCGTATTATATGAATGAATTAGTGCTGTCAGAGGCATTTTTAGTTTTTCTCTAAATTATTAAGAATAAGGCCGTGAGTCTTTTTTTAAATAATAAGTCGAAAAATTATTTAAGTGGAATTTAAGTGTTATAAGTAAAATAAAAAATGAAGTAAGTATTTATATGCCATATTGTAAACTAATTTCATTTGACAATAAAATTCTTTTGCTGGTGTTTCTTGCTGGTTCATCATAGAGCGAAGCCTTCTTTCCTAACCAGTGGTAAAAGCATAATATATATGACTTTCAATAAGCGTTATACTTATAATCCATATTGGGAAAAAATATTAAATTTTTTTATCAACGTATGTATGCATACAATAGAATTTTGTAATTCAAATTACACACACTTCCAGACGTCTAAACAATCTGATTTTGCAGACGTATTAATTACGGATGACATTTCATTACTCGTGATTTCGTAACCTCGTGAGAATTTCTCTTAAAAATGAGGATATCCGCAGTAAAACCAGAGTAACCGATATAGCCCAACGGATTAGCCGAAGCTGAAGTCTCAATGGGCCGGCCATATAAATCGAAGAACCGACAACCGATGAGGAGAAAGTGTGCGTGTTGTTTAAGTTATCTTAAATTCTAATATTATTTTATTCTACTGTATGAATTGCATCATGGGAATCATCATCAAACAAGAAATCAAGCTTACAGTTAGTTACGAAATTGCATGTTGATTGTGAGGACAGACCGAATCGTAATTTCACTAATTCTTTAACTTAGTTTGTTATAAAGTCTATGTGAGAGTGTAGTCGATCATCAAGTGTAACATAAAAATGTCCACCTGAATCCGAATTTCGGCCACGGCGACCAGTCTCAGATGACTAGCCATTAGCGCAGAAGCGGATTATAGTGCACAGTATTTGCGCCAGCACTCACACTATATATTCCTTCAATCTCGTAGTCCGATGTCATGCGATGGGACGGCAATCTATAATGACCGAAGAGAGATCAGGCGCAGGACCAACAGCGGGCTTTACGTGTTTTCTGATGCGCGGGGATGAAATAAGGTCAAGTTCCCGATACCTAGTGAGAATTTCTAGACAGAAAAAATCAATAACTGATTTTAGTCCGACTCGATACTCGAAGCCAGGACATGATCAGTAGTGGCTTTTATGAACACTACACCAAGGAGGTAGTACGTTAAAGTGTACGTAACACAGTAACCGTCGTACACGATAATAACAATTTGTAGAAACTAGTTCTAACGGTTACTTAACTCCAAAGAATCAATAATTCCTTAATGGGGCAATGTAAAGGTCTTTACAAGAAAGTCCTATACTTTAAATGTAACAAAAATGTGCGGGACCTATCCAAAAAAATGTGAAATTTCATGAAACATAAAAGTTTGCTTATATTAAAGAATATTGCGTTTATCGCTGCAATGTTGTTTCTAATGTAGAATTCAGTGGTACTACTTTGTAAATTGTTATATATTATTATTTTAAAAAGAGGCCCGCTGGATTTCTTGCTGGTTGTTTCCAGGACAGAGGTCTGTCCGACCTCTAATAATTGAGAAAAAATTTTCAATTCTGTTCTATTCTATCTTAAATATTTCACTCATGTCGTATTGATAAGGTCATGTAATTAAATAAGTGAACTACGTCTATAATTAGTCAGCTACACGATAAACTAATGCCAATGGGTAATTACATTTGCTATCTATCTCTAAGAATCTAGGCAAAAGTGATTTTCAACTCAATTATCCCGTTAAGGAAAAGCTTACGAAATTACCAATTAAAGGTTGTTAAGCAGATCGGTTAAATCGTTTGGCGCATTCGTTATTCACGGTGAATAATGTATCGAGATGGCCGTACCAATTTGTTGAAATCGAATAGTTATGGCGCGGAAAATACACAGGAATGTACGAGCGAGCACAAACAAAAATCCCTTGGCGAATATATCAGGGAGGCGATTGTATGTCACGGTTTTTTCCAACTCGTACGCGGGGATTGGGCTCAATTGTGTTACGGCAAAAAATGACATTTATTCGACCATTTTCTCGGCAGCGGTTAGCGAGCAGAGCAAAAACTTATGAAATTTTCGATATTTCCACTGGAGCGAGGTCGCTGTGCCGTGGAGGCGCCTCAGAATTTTAACGAATGTCCATTGAGTAGAATGCGCACTCTCGCTGTCGGGTTTTTTCATTTTTGGAATATTTATTAGGGAAGCCCCACACCGTGACATTTCGTCGTGTCACCCCGGTATCCGGGGCTTCTTGTGTTCAGGCGTAATGACTCGTGAAATTAGAGATTACCCGTAAGGAAAACTCTAACAGACAGCCTCGTTGCTTACAGCTCACGATTCTAGCACTATGGTACATCAGTCGTGATGTACACATGTTAACATAGGTAAGCTGTGTCTGATGTTATGGGTTTACGCCATTATATTTCTAATCACTGATGCTGAAGACACAGAATTGCTTGAAATATCATCAAAGATTGTTCAAGAAAAGTTGAATTCTGTCGGATTACAGCACGACAGATGCAAGCGTGACGGTCTCAGACTATCTCAGTTAACATGACCGCACAGGACTTTGAATAAAACTTTATTCGTTTCTTGTACACGGACTGCAAGTTAGATATCTTGATTAATCACAAGGGTCCCTGTATCATAAGCCGTAGAATAATAGATACAATACTTATTTTACCGAACATAGCCTTGTTTAACTACTTGTTCCGTCCAGAATTCCAATCTATGACCCCGCAGCACCGCGACCAAATGCTTAACTGCTGAGCTACATATCATAAGATGAAATGTGTGCTTGTTTGCCATCCTTATTTAGAAAAGTCAGAGCACTACATTTTATATGCTTTTTTATTTTTTTTTTATAGAATAAAGGTGACAAACGAGCACACAGTCCACATGATGGTAAGTGGATGCTGTGGCCCATAGACATCTACATTTACGCTCGATAAAGAATCAAAACGCAAATGCGTTGTCACCCCTGTGGACTAAGATGGAATGCCTCGTTTCCAGTAAAAAAGGGTCTCCGGATCTCTACACTCACCATACGAAACACAGCAGTGTTAAGCTGCAAATTCACGCTGGTATTCTGTGAGAGCGTGGTCCTTCCCCGGTCGAGCCGACCCATTCTTGCTACAACCACAATACAACCACAGGTGTATTACACTTGCAGCGGTGCCTCTACCACGTATAACTTTTTGCTATATAGTGCAATTAGCGGCTTGAATGACATTCAAATTACCAATACTACATTGCAGCTATCTTGTAATATCGGCGACAGTAAGATAAGGTCCGGCCGGGATGGCCCACGGACACGGTAATATTATCTATACAGTATTCCAACTTCATACAAACGGACGAAGCGAGAGCTATACCTACGCGCCTCGATCTCGGCATGCGCTCGGCATGCAGACAGTCGAGACTGTGCCGCAGTCATGATTTTGCGAAATATATAAAAAAATGGAGGAAATAAATAATAGAATAGAAATAAAGAAATAATAAAACTGAACTTCATTTAAATACAAACATATAAATTGTAAAGTAGCTGCAGGTATCTATAACCAATTAAAAGATATTCCTTTTCTCCACGTTGTCCATGTTTCCCAAAATAATTTTTAATTTATATTATTTTTAGCTTTATATTAGAAAGCGGATTTTTTATATTTAAAAATCTAATAATAAAGCATTTCGTAAGTCTCAGCCGAGGTGCAAATATTTTTCGGTCGCAAATTTATTTAACCGATTTGTTATTCAAACATAAACATGGTTTTTTAATTAAATCTACCAATCAAAAAACGACACGCATTGTTATTGAACACTTCCTATTCAATTCACAAAGTACCTATATTTTTTGTTTATATAAAAAGTATATTTACAATCATAAAACTAAATGGAAACACAAAGTAGGCAAGTGTAAAAATGCTGGAGGCAGGTAGCCCTATCACATGTTTACGTGCAGCACGGCTGTAGGCATTTATTTGAAAGATACGGCTGAGTTACAATACTGTATAGATAATATTACCGTGCCACGGACCACCCTAAAGCCAGGTATATTTATGTAATATAGTAAGTATATAATGCATAATTAGACATGAAATGTTGTATTAGACGCGTCGGCTGAAACGCAAACGCTTACGGCGACATGTACATAATATTATAAATATTAATAGAAAGAAATTATCAAGAAATAGATGCACCAAGGCAATAATTTTGTGAATGTAACGATTGCGCTCCATTACGATACACGATGCAATCTATGTTTTTTTTTTTGTTGTTTCTGTCGCAGCCCAATTGTTCTTGCGAAGGAATCCGCAGTTACAATGCATACGAATCTGTTTTACTCAGAAACTAATCGTCCAGTAATTTAGTCAGACATCCTGTCCGTTCGTTCGTCTCGGATGACAATGAATGTGTCATGCATTATGCATCTCACTTGTAGGTTCGGGAGTATTGCTTTGCAATTATAGTTTCAAATTGTAAATATGCAGTGAGATCTGTTTTTGTATTTTGAATGTGATACATCTTTATTCCACGATCTGAGCCATTTGGCTATGAATTTAGAAGAAAATCACAAAATCTGCGCACGATATGTGAGACCGAGTTCCTTATAATTGTTATATATCTTACTATATATATAAATTTCGTGTCACGTTGTTTCTCCGCGATGGACTCCTAAACTACTTAACTGATTTTAATAAAATTTGCACACCGTGTGCAGTTTGGTCCAACTTGAGAGATAGGATAGTTTTTTGCCCATGAGTGACCCACAATTTTTTTTGCTAATTTAAGGATTTTAATTAGGACATGACAAAGGGTCATCGAAAAGGGTAGAACAACGTCTGCTTGGTAAGCTAGTTAACTATAAAAAGTCCATAGTGAATTCTACACTGTTGTTTCTATATTGTTATTTGAACAAGTGGTAAAATTAAAAATTTTGTGCAACCGGCTTAAATATAATTAAAATGGGAACAACATTCAATTAAATACGGGTTATTGAGAATAACTCAAAAACTACTAGTCAGATATTGATTAAATTTATATAGGATCACACTAAAAGTACCAGCTTGTAGTTAAAAAAAAGAATCATCAAAAATCGGTTCACCCAGAGAAAAGTTCCGAGGTAACACACATAAAAAACATATACGAGGGCGGCACTGAAAATTTCGGGAATCAAGGAAGTGACACAACATTACTATTTAAAAATGTATTTATTGCTTTTCGAAGTATTCTCCGCGAAATTTGACACATTTTTCCATACGATGGAACCAATCATTGAAGCAACCATTCCATTCGGAAGTTGGGGTCTCCAAAATGGCCGTTTTGTAGGCGTCCACAGCTTCTTCAGGTGATGAAAATCTCTGTCCACGCAATTTATTCTTTATTTTAGGGAAAGTATAGAAATCATTAGGGCTTAGGTCGGGGCTGTACGGCGGATGGTCTAATAATTCTATGTTTCCTTGCTCTAAAAACTCTTTTGTTCTGTGTGCGGTGGAGGTGAGAACTCGCATTGTCGTGATGGAGGATGATGTGGTGGTTGCAGTTCTCTTTACGGAGTTCAGAAACGACCTGTGGCAAACAAATGCTAGCATACCATTCTGCATTAACCGTTCTTTGTCCCTCAAGAGGAATAGTCGTAACATGGCCGGTTTTGGAGACAAACGTGGCCACTATTTTTTTTGCGACACTCGGTGAACGAACAATTTTTGTTGGCTTTAACTCATTTTCGAACAAAAAAGTTGCCTGAATTTTGCGGTATGTCACATGTCGATCTTTCTCAATCAGCTTACGCACAGCATCAACGTTTTCTTGGGTGACTGCAGTTTTTGAACGACCTTGACGGGGATCATCACTGAGCTTGACACGTCCACGTTGAAATTCAGCAAACCAGCGATAAATTGTGGTTTTGGATGGGGCTTCATCACCAAATGCAGAAATCATCCGGTCAACACACTGTTTTTGTGTTAAACCACTTCGAAAGTCATAACAAATCATCGCTCTTGAATTTTCTCGAGTCAATTCCATTTTCTCAACGACTAAACAAGTTTGACAAAACCTTGTGAAAAGACCAAGAATCTTTTTTTTAAATAAATAAATGGTATTCGATTTTTAAAACCAAGGAGTTTTCAATTAAAAAGATTTTAATATGACAGGATCAGTGGAAATATTCCATTCCCGATACTTTTAGTGCAGCCTAGGTAGTCGAATTGAATACTTCCTCCTTTTTAAACTCGGTAAAAAGGCAGAACAACGTCTATCGAGCTATCTAGTATTATATATTTACATATTACATTATGGTTAAAAAATATGGAGAGCCAATATAACTACGGGTTGTGTAGTATTCTAACTTAATCCTTAGGAGCGACATTACATCTTTGTTTGAATTTGATTGCAGGTGTCCGAGAGCTGTGTCAGCTACTTACCATCATGGCAGCTGATAACTATTTACTCACTTGCATATTATTAAATAAACTTGGCAAGTGTGATAAAGTATAAAAAACGCATTATATTAGACGCTACTCACCATGACCAGATTTTTTACTTTAACTTTGAATTCATTACCATATACCATATAGATGTCTGAAGATAAATGCCAATGAGATATTTTTTATGCTAACTCCGTAGTGTTCCGTACCACAAAGTTGAAAGTCGTGTATTCGAATCCACCTTTTTACCACTGTTGTACTGTGAACAAATACTAACATAAAGATATTTAACTTACTTAAAGTGTTTAACGGTAAAATTAGGTAATTTTAAAGTTTGATTTGTCCACTGAGTAATTTCGAGCAAACATGTCCTATGTTTATTACTCTTTGAACAATATTTAGAGTAAGTTACAGATCTCTGTTACGGGTGGGCCGATCTATTTCCGACAGTTCCCGAGAAGTGGCGAGCTCCCGAACTGTACAAGATTATCCGGCGCGATACATAAAATTAATGGCTCCTTGGCCCAATGTGCGTCTCCCATCGTATGGTTAATACGCGATTTATCTTATCTTCGAATTTAAAGAGTCAATCCGTCTGACTGTGATCGCGCCCCCACATAGAAGTAAATCGATCGACAAGGCGACGTCGCTGTCGGGGGGAAATACAGAAAGTAATTTTTACTCCAATCAATCACCCGAAAAAACGGGCCTTGTTCGTCGGATAATTCGCTAGAATTCCAACGGAGATTTAGTATCGGGTCGCGTGCTAAACCAGCGGCGATATAATGAGCGCCGGCCGGCTCATTGTCTGTGCGGAAAAAAGACGATACAAATAACCAAATGAGAATGGAAAAACGGCAAAAATGGCAAAATAAAGAAAGCTTCAATTGGACAAAGGCACCGAATGGGGATAATTCGTCGGGGATATGCACCAATTGTCACTGTTTTGCTCGTTTTTTGCTCGTCCCGACAGTCGCAACGACGCGACGCCGCACCAAGACGCTATAAAATTGTCAATCACCGCGCATGTGGCAACGTCTACCTATATACAATAATTAAGTGTTGTGACTGCAAAATAATGACATCAGATAATCAATTCTAATTATAAATATCCCATTGATTAACTTTTTACTTCTTTTTATTTCCTTTTTAGGTTGTCCGGTAGAAGTCGCCTTTTGTTTTTCTCCCTGTTTGTTTATTGTTGTGTTCTTTTCTTGTATTGTAGTGTACTATAAAGGATATTGTATTGTATCTTATATGATGTATTAACGTTATTAGTATTATATACAATTTTATATCAAAAGATAAGCTGATGTGTAGTAAAATATTTTTATAGAAAACGCTTGAGTTCGATCACCTCCGGCACTGACACATTTTAAATTATTTTTATCATGTTCGGCAGCAAAGGAAAACATCTTTAAGAAACCAGCTCGCCTTAAAAACTAAAATGTTCCTGGCTATAAGTAGATAGTACAGCCAAGCTGCAACTATATCATGGGTGCAGTCCTAATAGATCGGCTCGTTTGGAAGTATTACATATTTAAAAGAAAATCAACGTTTTCTTTCTCGCACAACTTCCTTCTTGAATCGACTACCACCAGTGATTTATCCTTTTTAAACCGGCAACGCGCCTAAAATTACACTGGAATTGCAGTTGTTTATGGTTTTAATCGAGCGGTAATCGATCCACATGTTCGTATGCCCTATATGTTATATAAAAAATAGCAGCGTAATGCTGCTGTGCTTCGTATTGTTAGTGTAGTGCAAACCTTTTAACTAAATATAAAATGATAATAAAATAAAGATCGATGTGAGTGTCTATTGATCACAGCATCCACTTACGATCAGGAGGAATGAATGCTCGTATATTACCTTTCCTATAGAAGAAACAGAATACACAAAATCACAATGAATAATTTCTACGAGGAAATCTTCGCAATCTATTTGTTTTTGTGCCACCCTATTGCTCGTGGTTGCGTCCCAAGTCGTTTGGACAAAGCCAGATATAGCCCGTGTCCAATCGTCGCTCATAGAAAACCGGGGCCAAATGCTTATTATTCGACACCAGTCCTCAATGCAATAAATGTCCAAATATTTGTCGCGGCAAATTCTAGCAAATTCAAATAAAACCGTAACTAAAGGCCCTAGCGAAATCCCCAGAGATTGGTCAAGCTTCTTATAGGTCATTTCGCAAAAATGCACTTTACTCCGTTGACGTAGAATTGATTCTCATATAGAACGGTACAACTGATATCCTTTATTTCATGACTTTTTATCGAATGTTCAAATAACATACTAAAATTCATAAGTAATAAGATATAATTTACCTTAGCGTATTTGGGTAAACATATCATTTTGGCACAGAAATAAAGACTTTATCACATCGTAATAGGGCACATTATGAGTTACTGTTCTGTAAATAGTGATAAAGTGGACATGTCCTTATTGTCAGAATTTACCATAGCTAATATTTCGCGGTGATATTGGTTAGCTGATGCCGGATAAGATTTATTTGACCATCGATCCCGTCACGGCGGTTTACGTATCAAAATTAAATATCTAGAGGAGGGGAAAGGAGATTTTACTAATACGTATTTGCTTTACAAAGTGTCAATGTTTGTCCATTTCTTTTAAATCAAAGTACAAACTCTGCAGTCTTAACTTAACAGTTTTAAGGCAAAGTATTTTTTTATAAAGTTAATTGACGTAAATGGATGGGGAAAGTAAAACCTAAGCATTATGGTAACAGGCTACTTGCATCCAACTTCTGGAATGTATGTAAATGGTCTTTTCTCGTTTCTGCGAATAATTATTAGCGATTGGCCCCGGCATTGCCTGGGCAGGATCTATTTAGATTTAAGATAATCGAAGATTATTAATTCTTCGTTTTTATTTTAATAATACATAGTCTTTTTTAAACAAAACTAGTTTTTACGGATTATATCGCCTATATTAACTAATTCTCGACGTTTCGAGCACTTTACAGCATTCGTGGTCACGGAGGGGACCATGCAGATGGTAGCACCCAGCCATCTTCTCTATTGTCTTCTCTTCTGCTTGGGATCCTATAATTAATAAAATTAAATCCCAACCCAAGCACACAACTGCAAGACTTCCAGATACTATAAGTTCATACTGCGTAGATCGGAACGAAAATTGAATTTTAATCTGGAGGTAGCCGTGGTTAACTATGACATTGGGACGTCGAACACCTCGGTCCCCCCAGTAAGCATGGGTGCTGTAAACTGCTCGAAACGTCGAGAATATAAAATAAGTTAATATACGCCATATAATCCGTAAAAACTAGTTTTGTTTAAATATGTAGTGTTCGCGTAAATATAAGAAATCACTAATAATAATCTTTAAGTTTTTCGGATATCCTAGATCCGTCAGGGCATTGCTCTCTATCCCTCTATTCGTAAATATTGTTTTTGTTTCATCACAATCGGATCGGTCGATTTGAAGATAAGCGCGGACAAACATACAGAGAAAGCATCCGTAGTCTTCATTGTTTTGTTGACTGCAGGTGTCAAGTTGACTGTAGATATCAATGGACTGCAGGAGCCACTTACCAGGTGAACGGTGATGGTGTAATTTCGTTGGTCACTTCATTTAAAAAAAACTAACTGGAGTATTTGTTCGTCAACAGTTAAAAATTCAAAAAATAGTTTTATAAAATTTTGCTCGCCACCTACAAAATAATAGGATACAACTAGGATAAATTAGCAGTAAAATACTGCTGTGTTTCGTATAGCGATGAGGACTGAAGACTCTTCTCATTGGTAAGGGAGCATTCAATCTCAGTGCGATGATAAAGACATAGATGCGACATACCTTTTTTCCTTCACCGCCGAGCACGTGGTAAATCAGCAGTTAAAATTGCAATTAAAAATTTTAATTGGTGCCGGCGGGGATCGAACCCGGGTTACTCGCATTCTGTTATATTTACAGCGAGCGTTAACCATCTGAGCTACCACGGTTCTGACGTATGAATCATATATAACATTAATATAACATTTCAATTGTTTAACTATTGTGTCTGATTCGCGGACAGGGAAACTATTGAAAAACCTGATGGCAAAAGAGTTAATTACAGGCTGTTGGGATGCTGTCGCAAACGGTGGGTAAATCAATAGATCAATGAGCCGCTGATGGGCCACAAGGCGCGGCACCGTCACGCCCGTCGCCGCGCTCCAATACAACTTGTTCACGCGTCACCGACGCTCCACCCTGGTGTGATCGAATTATACCAAGTCCTCAACGTAAACTCGAAAATAGCTAAACATAGAATACGCTTTGAAACTATGTCAGCAAATGTGGAAAAATGAATTTTTGAATGAAAGCTGATCGCCTTTTTATTTTATAACAGTAACAGTCATATATCGTATTATAAAAAACAAAAATATTTTTATAGAATAAGAATGAGCGCACAGAACAGCAATTTGATGCTGAGGCCCATAGACATCTACATTTATCACCTCTGAGCACTAAAATGGAACGCCTAGTTCCCAATAAAAAAGGTCCCCGATTCTCTACCCTCACCATACGAAACAGCAGCATTAATATGCTATTTTACGCTGGTATTCTGTAAGAGAGTAGGACCACGATCTAGGGTCCCGATTAAGCTGATTCATTGAAACAGAAACTTTTTTATTCAATGTAGATTATAACAATACTTATTGAAAGTCACTTTTTTCATTTACCACTGGTTCGCAAAAAAAAAACCTCTGTCCTGGGAAGAACCAGCAAGAAACCCAGCGGTACTATTTTTTTTCCAATAATAGCTTACAATTATGTTTACAATAAACAACACAAGACAAATTTTTTAATTTGGTAGCGATCACCCTTCCCAGGGGTTATTATCATCCATGAATTCCTTAATATTATAATAACCCTTTTTATACAAACTTAGTTTAATAACATTTTTGAACTTCGTGTATGACAAATTTTGTATATTTTCTGGGATTTTGTTGTAAAAGCGTATACATCGCCCCAAGAATGAATTACTGACTCGGTGGAGTCGAGTAACTGGTACCACTAGCTTGTGTCTTCTCCTAGTATTTACAGAATGAATATCACTTATTTTCGCAAAACTACTTTTATTTTTGTGTACGTACATCACATTTTCATAAATGTATTGAGAGGCCAGAGTTAATATATTAATTGCCTTAAATTTTTGTCTCAGTGACTCTTTTGGTTTTAAATTATATATTGTCTAATGGCTCTTCTGTAAAATAAATATCATTTCAGTGTCAGTCGCGTATCCCCATAGCAAAATACCATACGACATAATGAAAATAACTAAAGTAAGCTATTCTATCTGTTTCAACACTGATAAGAGTTATAATCTTTTTTTACAGCATATGCTGCAGAACTACGTCTGCTAGCTAGTTTTGATATATGGGGGAGCCATTGAAGCTTTGCATCCAATGTGATTCCAAGAAAAATGGTGGTATCAACAAGACTCGGTTCCCCCCCCCCCATTTAAAATTACATTAGTATTGACAAGTTTAACATTAGGAGTTACGAATTTCATACATTTAGTTTTAGTTCCATTCAATTGCAAATTATTAACATTAAACCAATTGACTAAATTAGCTATAGCAATATTTACTTCGTCGTAATTTGATAACTGTCGTTTTAATTTGAAAATTAATGAAGTATCATCAGCAAATAATACTATATCATGGTTATCCCCTACTATGTAAGGTAAGTCATTAATATGTACTAGAAATAGAAAAGGGCCGAGAATTGAGCCCTGAGGCACGCCCATTTGTACAATCGACCCGGAAGAACTCATACTACTTTTTGTGTTCTGTCACTTAAATACGAAATAATTAATTTAAGAGCATCGCTTCTTACACCGTAGTGTTGAAGTTTCCTGATTAATGTTTCTTTGCTTTGGATATATCACAGAATACACCCAAAGTATCCTGTGAATTCTCCCATGCATCAAATATATATTTAATCAGCTCAACACCAGCATCAGTTGTCGAGCGACCCCTTGTGAAACCAAATTGATTTTTATGAAGTAAATTATTTAAATTAAAACAATTTAACATTTGATCGAGAATATTTTTTTCAAAAATTTTACTAAGTGTTGGCAGTACAGAAATAGGTCTAAAACTACCAGATTTAAATAAAGGTTTTCGTGCTAGAAGCATAATACCTGAAGCTGTACCATGGCTTTACCAGCTTTGTGTAGCCATCATCATATCACTACTAAGAAATTCACTGTTGGAATGGACCGATTCCTTGAAATTTTGTCTTACTTTTTTTATAATAATGTTATCCAGACCGAATAACGGTCACGGAGCGCAACAGGATTATAATGCAAAAGTGTGCGCGCATAGGCAGGTGCAAGCTCTCTTTTTCTCGAACGTGCCGTCTGAGTGAGTTTCTTTTGCCTAGCAGGTATCGGGCCTCGAGGTGTCGCCCATTACCGTGGACCAGTGTTGGGAGTCGTTATCGGTATTGTAAGTTTTGTGGCATTTACCGCAGTTGGTTGTTAAAATAATTGGTTATCTAATTGGTCAATGTTGGTCTTTCAGTGACGTTGAAGATTATTACTCGACTCTCTAATCTATGCAGAGAGGAGTTTTTTGGTAGAGGTCCGCCGTCCGAGGGCCGGGCATATAAAGATGCCAGGTTGTTGAGATGGTGGTGCCTTTTTTCTCACTCTACAAGACTCCGATGGGACGCCAATCCAGCAAGACCGTACGAAGATCCGGCGCAGAAGCAACGGCTACGTGCTTTCCGAGGCACGTGGGAGAATACCGCCAACTTCCCTTACCCGTATGTCGAGGATCTCTAGCTCGTAGACGAGTTACATACCTGAAATTTAGATTTGTATTTAAGTAACTGTAATTAAAATAGATAAACAATTGAATTTAATTATTTTTAAAACATGTCAATTCAACGCATTAAAAAGAGTAGAAATATATCTTTTATTCTTTACTAGCGCCATTTACCGTGTCCCACTATGCCTTGTCCAACCACGCCTTGTCCAACTATGCTCTGTCCAACTACTTCGCGGAAGGGCAAGCAATAAATATTATGTTGACAAGGTTTTACCGCAATCTGATGACCGGTATGGCAGCGCATAAAATACGAACAAACAAATATAAATTTTTATATATAAGGTTATGTTTTTTTTTTAAATGTAGAAAAGGGGGCTATCGAAAATGACACTTTTAAATCATTTTTATCTAAAAAAATCCTAAGCACTGAAAGCTTTTAATTTACCAAAGTGCACTAGTTTCTCGTTAGCTCTCATCTTTAATTACTGAATTAAAGATGAGAGCTAAACTGTTTTACTGAAATGATTTAACTTTAAATAATTTCACTAAAAATTTGATGTGAATTTATAGTGAAATTCAATAAAATGATTCTCATTATGCTATATTTTCTTGTACACTATTTACAGACAAAATACTATATTTAATTTAAATTTAAAATGTTTTTTAGGGTCTGGTTTCAAACGTTAAATATGGACAATATTGATGAATTACATTTTAATGTTTCTATCGTTTTACGTAGTTTTTTTGGTTAAAGAGGGTTTTTATAGAATAAGGAAGTCAAACGAGCACACATTCCACCTGATGGTAAGTGGATGCTGTGGTACATAAACATCTACGTCTATCCTCGATTAAGAATCAAAATGTAGTTGTGATGTGTCACTCCTGAGTACTAAGATAGAAAGCCTTGTTTCCAGTAAGTAGGGTATCCGGTTCTCTATACTCTCTGTACGAAACACAGCAGCGTTAAGCTGCTATTTTTCGCTGGTATTCTGTGAGAGTGTGGTCCTTCCTCAGACGAACTGACGCATTCGTGTTACAACATAGCTGTAGCATGACTCTACTACGTAAATAAGGTTATGTTAAATATTCTATAATATAAGACTTATTAAATTCTCTTGTAATAGGGTATAATATAAATGACATCGACAGAGGGTTTGCGTCGGATGTTAAAATATATGTGCATTGGGCACAGGAAACGATTTCAAGTGATATTTATTTATTGGCGTTTGATTTATGCATCGACCATCAATAGGTCTAAGGGCGCGGTCATATGGCCGTGTCACGCTTCGCCGAATTCAACGGATAAAAAAAGCTGGATGTACTACTAAACAATAAATTTTAGGTTAGGTTATAGCATACTATACTATAATATGTCACACTGCTGGACGCAGGTTCCTATGTTTGTATAAGATATATTTGTTTAGTTTTATCTGTTAAATATATATATTAATTAATTAATTAGTTAATTATAAACATTGTTTCGTGTAATCAAATAACATTTTTGTAAAAAAAACTATACTGCCTACGTCATATTTTCATCACTTTATGGTTTGTTTCTTCTTTTCTAATAAGCAATGCAATGAAGAATAAATAAGTATTTTATATAATATCATTTGACATTTTATTCTTATATACTTTATTGTCTTTAGTCCTCGTGTTTAAAGATTTTTTTAGCAAAACGGGTCACAATGACGAAAGCTATGATGAATTGACAAATTCTGTCTTTGATCAATATTTATTAACTTAATTTTCTTAAGCTTATGCTTATTTTTAATAGGTAAAGCCACGCTGCAACTATATTATAGTTGTAGCACAAATGAGTCAGCTCGACCGGGGTGGACGCGCCGGGGAGAACCAAGCACTCACAGGATACCAGCGTCAAATAGCAGCTCAATACTGCTGTGTTTCGTAAGTTGACGTCTGGCACTAGCGCCAACTGTGTCGGGTAACAGAGCGAGGAGAGTTTTCCAGAAAATGACATCACTAATCTTTCAACCGACAGCGCCATCTTGTATCGAAATGAAGAACTAATCTTTCTAGAAGCCATACACTCGAACTTTCGGCGCTTGGTCGATTGGCGCGCGTATTTACTTGAATATTCTGGATGTTTCGGTGATAATGTCTATTTAAAGGCGCTGCAAGATGCGATCGAGGAAGTATTGAATTTGGCGAGACAAGCGAAGCTTCGGAGCGAAATAAAGTGAATCAGTGTGATTAATTATTAGTGTCTTTTAAGTTTTAATTAGTGTAAAGTGAATTAAAGTGTTAATTTTGGTAATTCAATCGGCAGTTTTTATTGTCACGAATCTCAAGCTGGTAACAATTGGTGTCAGAAGTGGGATTACTTACGTCGGTGCCAATATCTATCGAGTGGGACCCCCAGCAAGGATGCACAAACGAGAGTGACCACACTTTTGGAAGACTGTCGCAGCGTTCTCTCCCCGAACGAAATGGTCAAGTCGAAGAAGTTGTTACTCAAGTATGATGAATGATGTATTCTCGTCAAACGAAGCTGACATAGGAAAGACTGGCTTGGTTCAACACAAAGTAAACACAGGAGAAGAATTGCCTATCCGTCAGCGGCCAAGAAGATTGCCGGTAGCACGTGAAAAGGAAGTGGAAACCATGATTGAGGGAATGGTGAAGGATGGTGTTATTGAACCTTCATCTAGTCCATGGTGCTCACCCGTGGTGCTGGTGAAGAAGAAGGACGGCAGCATGCGGTTCTGTGTTGACTACCGCGGTCTGAAAGACGTTACAAAGAGGACAGCTATCCCTTGCCAAGAATTGATGACACGCTGGACATTCTTACAGGAGTAAAGTGGTTTAGCACGCTGGATCTAAAAAGTGGCTACTGGCAAGTTGAAATTGACCCTAAGGACAAGGAGAAAACTGCGTTCTCGACGGGAAAGGGTCTGTGGCAATTTAAAGTAATGCGTTTGGATTTTGGTGCAGTTTGAAAGGCTTATGGAGCTTGTACTTACCGGGATAATTGGCGATGCCTGTCTGGTCCACTTGGATGACATCATTATCGTGGGCCGTACGTTTGAGGAATACCTTGAAAACCTGGAACGCGTGCTCATGAAGATTCAGAGTGCCAATCTCAATTTGAGTCCGAAGAAATGTTCACTATTCAAACGGCAAGTCAACTTTTTGAAGTATGTAGTGTCGGAAGAAGGTATCCGCACGGATCCAGAGAAAATCGCCGCTGTCAAGGATTGGCCGGTTCCAAAAGGTAAAACGCAGGTTAGAGCATTTTTGGGTTTGTGCTCCTATTATCGGCGATTTGTGAAGAACTTTTCAGATATAGCAAAATCTCTGCACAAACTAACCGAGGAGAAGCGACATTTCTGCTGGGATGAAGGTTGCAATATCGCATTCCAGGAGCTCAAGGAACGTCTGTGCAAAACACCTATTTTGGGATACCGTGATGCAAGCAATGAATTTATAGTTGACACAGACGTAAGTGATATAGGACTTGGCGGTGTGTTGTCTCAACGGAATGGTGACCAAGAGGTCGTGATAACGTACTTCAGCAAGTCGTTGTCAAAACCGGAAAGGAACTATTGTGTCACAAGACGCGAATTGCTAGCTGTGGTAAAGTCGTTGCAGCATTTTAGCAAACATCTTCTGGTGGGACGAAAATTTCACTTACGAACTGACTATGCTGCACTAAAATGGCTGTAAAAATCCAGAAGGACAAGTTGCGAGGTGGATTGAACTACTGCACGAATACGACTTTGAGAAGGAATATCGCAGCGGGAAATCTCATGGCAACGCAGATGCATTGTCAAGAAGACCTTGTCCTGAAGATTGCAAACATTGTACTAGGCAAGAGAGTAAGGAAGTGGTATCCGTGAGAATGTTCAGGACAGACCACCTCAGCAACGAGTGGAAGGACAGCTTACAACATGCACAGCAGGAAGATCCGGACATCAAGCCGATTCTGCAATGGATGAAGGCCAGTGCTCCCAAGCCCAAGTGGAGCGACGTCTCAGCGACGACCAGCGGCGAGTTCGACCACTAAAGGCTATTGGGCCCAGTGGGACAGCTTGCTGCTTCAGGATAGAGTTCTGTGCCGTAAATGGGGAAATGTTCGGGGAGACAGCTGTCATTTGCAAATGTTTATCCCTAAAGCTAAAATACCGGATGTTCTACAGCTGTACCATAATGATTGTTCAGGAGTCCATCTAGGAGTTAAACGAACTCTACTGAAGATCCGAGAACGGTTTTACTGGGTCCAATGTCGAAACGACGTAGAGGACTGGTGTCGCAAATGTACAAGTTGTGCGGCTGTAAAGGGACCTCAGACTCGTAGTAGAGGTGCGTTGAAGATGTACAATGTTGGTGCACCATGGGAGAGAATAGCCATTGACGTGTCGGGGCCGTCCGAGAGTGAAAGCGGTAACAAGTATTTCATGGTTGTGATGGATTACTTCACTAAGTGGCCAGAAGTCTTCGCCATTCCAAATCAAGAAGCTTCAACAGTTGCAGATAAACTAGTTCATGAAGTCTTCTGTCGTTTTGGAGTACCTTTAGAGATTCACAGCGATCAAGAAAGGAATTTTGAGTCTCAAATATTCCAGGACACTTGTCGAGTTATGGGTACTAATAAAACAAGAACGACTTCTTATCACCCGCAATCTGATGGAATGGTAGAACGATTTAATCAGACATTGGAGAGGTACCTAGCAAAAGTTGTTGACAATCGGCAACGAGATTGGGACAAGCACATACAACCGTTTTTGTTGTCATATCGAAGCGCTGTTCACGCAAGTACAGCAGTGACACCAGCTTTCGCAAACTTTGGAAGAGAATTACGGCTGTCTGCAGGCCTGATCACCGGGATACCACCTGATGCCCCACGCAGTATAACCGATTATGCGAATGACTTGCGGAACAAAATGAATGACATTTATGAGCCCGTCAGACAATCGGGCCAGCAAATGTCTGAAAAGATGAAAACCCGGTATGACCGCAAAATAAACAACAAAGGGTTCGACGAAGGTTCATTTCTGTTGTGTTTGTTTTTTATGTTTCGGTGATAATGTCTATTTAAAGGTGCTGCAAGATGCGATCGAGGAAGTATTGAATTTGGCGAGACAAGCGAAGCTTCGGAGTGAAATAAAGTGAATCAGTGTGATTAATTATTAGTGTCTTTTAAGTTTTAATTAGTGTAAAGTGAATTAAGGTGTTAATTTTGGTAATTCAATCGGCAGTTTTTATTGTCACGAACGTCTAGCTCGTAACAGTATGATGAGTGTAGAGACCCTGAGACCCTCTTTACTGGAAACGAGGCATTCCATGTAAGTCCTCACGGGTGACAACGCCAGATGCGTTGTTGCTTTTTGATTCTTAATCGAGGATAAATGTAGATGTCTGAGCTGACTGACTGAGTGTTCATTGGTCTCCCTATTCCATAAAAATGAATCATGTTATGTTATATCAGCATTTAAAAATTTCAAATTTTTATTTTATAATTTCATTTAAGTTATTTCAGTGATATTCATAGAACTTCATTAAAGTGGTAATTACACAACAGAGGACAAACTTTTATAGTTTATTTAACTAAATTGACGGTTTTATAGTTTTAATATAAGTTTATTTTTAACAGTATTAGAGCGACGGCAAGTGTCTACTTCACCCCCCCGAACGGGTTCCCGCCTTGTCGTGGCGGGGGGGGGCTTAGTAGCTGTGGCTTGGTCTCCCACGGTGAACAAAGAGGAACCCACGTGGCTGGCCCGAGGTGAAGGGCCGGCCTGAGGTGGCCGCTCCGAGTGGGCTTGGGGAGCCCACTTCGGATGTGTGCTGGTGGACTGCAGCGAGTGGGGACTCGCGCACCCTCTACCGCTGCAGCCGAGGTGGAGTCGCGGAGGAAGAGGAGTGTTGGTATGACGATGCGCCACTCGCCCTATCCTTCGCGACTCAAACGGGGCCGCACCGTTGATGCGGTGGTGGTGGGGCTGCGGGGGGGAGAGGATTGTCGGTATTGCGAGGCGCCGCTCTCCCTACCCTCCGCAGCCGAATCTTGGTTGGCGGCGGAGCCATAGACCAGATCCGCCGCTGGGGTCGGGAAGGCTAGTACTTCTAAGTGCTCGTTTTTCCTGGCCCCATGGCCTTTGTGCATCGGACGCGGGGGGCGTCTTTTGCGCAGACGTAGTTGGAGGCCGTGGAGGAAGGCGCGCCATGTGTTCTGGTGCGCCTTACCTGGGAAGGAGAACGGGGAGGAATTTTCCTCTCCCGAGGAGGTGCTGCCATGGGGCGGCAGGCGCTAGTAGGGCCGCGGATGTGTGCGAAAGCGTTCCCGTAGCCCTGCCAATATGCGACAAAGGTGGAACACCATGGGGTTTTAGTCGGTGCGAGTCCGACATAACTCGTCCTTGCCCCCCGCGAGGCGGGTATGCGTAGGCATTTCCCCATGCAAAAAAAAAAAAAAAAGTGTCTACTGCAGGACTCGGGCATTTAACTTCAAACAAAGAAGGTTGCGTTATCACACTTGAGGTTAAAAATGAAATAACTTCCAAATAAATTCATTAAGCTGACATTATTAAAACAAAATCGGACCAATGTTTATTTTGAATTGGAGTCACTTCCATTAAGTGGTATCCTGAATATCCCACAGCGTCAGTTTTCACGCGCCGCTGCCGCTATTAATATTCAAATTGGTGCGATCTGTCGCCGCTCCACGGACCAGTGTGGACTTGCCACTATAATTTATTTGTGAACAAAGTAACAACGAAACGGAAGAACATGGATGTTTCGTAATTGTCGTGTAAGCGAACTGTCGTTGCGTAAATTACCTTTAAATGAAATATAAATTATATAATTAATTTAGAAAATCGTTAATTCAAAACTGCAGGCGCAACCTTATGTATTTTGATACGCTTTCACACTTTCATCCTGTCAAACCTATTATATATATATATATATATATATATATATATATATATATATATATATATATATATATATATATATATAATCGAAATAGGTACCACTGCCTGACCACCCTGAAACACCCGATTGACTTGAAATTTAGTATAGTTACTCATTTCGCGCAATGTAGACGCTCACTAAGAACAGATTTTACGATAGTACCATTAAAATGTTTTTTCTTGATATTTTATATCTACAGTACTTTATCATTGTGCGCCTAGCGAAGCGAGCGGATATCAGCTAGTACAGTATAAATTACACTGATTTAGATTTTATAATAATCGATAAAGAAATTATTTTTGGAATCGATTTTTGAAATTATTACATGGTAGAGCCATGCTGCAGCTATATTTTGGTTGTAGCACGATTGGGTCGGTTCGACCGGGGTAGGACCACGCTCTCACAGAATACCAGCGTAAAATTGCGACTTAATACTTACGCTATGTTTCGTACGGTGAGTGTAGAAAACTGGAGATCCTTTTTACTGGAAACGAGGCAGTCCATCACAGTCCTCAGGGGTGACAACGCATCTGCATTTTGAAGATAAATGTAGATGTCTATGGGCCACAGTATCCACTTACCATCAGGTAGACTGTGTGCTCGTTTGTCACCCATAAAAAAATGACAAAATCTATCAACAATACAAGGACGGCGCGTGCATTTTTATAGTAGGCAATCTCTACGTAGAATAACGTGACTAAATATCATCATAACATGAACCGCCTTATAAAGACCGTTGCTGAAAATATGATGAAATGACGATTTTTTTCATCACAACATAAGGTAGGTGAACAAAGAATCGTAACCTAGGACTCAAGAAAACCAACGTTAATTTAGAATTAATAATATAATAAAAAAATATAATATTTTGTCCGTTTTCCTTGTCAGATCGTGGTTGTCATGTAGAGGATTTTAAGCAGTTTTCAAATATTTTATAGCGCGGTTCCATTTAAAGTATTATCTCCATATATGTAATATAAATAACATGATATCAGCAATTTAATTATACGATAATATATTCAATATTGAGACCAAATACAGAGTGCAGAGAGAGCGCTTTGTGCCACGTTGGTTTTTGTCGATCCCCATTTTACGCTAACCGACAACGGAGAACGTTTTATAACCTCTAATTGTACTGTATTTATTACTGTTGCTACGGACATTGACTCCGTGGAGTCGCCTGTTGCAATACCTTGAGAAAATCTCAAAAAGAAAATATGTCATGAAAAGTCAAATTTCAACAAATTGAATTTTGATGGTTCAATAGCTGATTACCTAAGCATATAGCTACAACGCTGGAGGTCGTGAATTTGATTTTCAAGTAGAATAAACTTCCAGATCATCCAGTCACATGAACAAACTGACCCGGAACAATTATTTGAATGGCCCACAAACGTGCTGGATTCGAACTCAATTGCGTCTTCATAGACACGTAATTTGACTTTTATTTAGACGGTGCTGCATATTTTGGTCTGCGTCAATTTAAAAGGTTTTTAAGCCCATTTGTCGCACAATTGATAAAAACTTTAAAGGTGTTCATGAATCCCAAATCCGTGATATGCATGTACCAACTGATATATTATTTCTTATACACCAATGTGTATCGGCAGAGAACAAAAAACGTATTAATATTCTTAGTACGAATTCTACGATCCTGTACGAACTCCTATTACAAACATAATTTTTTCTTACAATAAAACACTTTCAATGCCACTCACATTACTAATATTCCCTGTAACCACCCCTGGTGAGCTTAAAATGCTTGTGTTACGAGTGGTTCACGACAGTGGTCGAATGGCGGATTTGAAACCGGGACTTTTCTGCTCTTAGGCCACTGTCGCTTATAAAATACTCATCATACCATAACACCTACGATTTCAGCACCGGTAGAGCAGGAGGAGAATGGAGCGTTCTGCAACATCACTACATGAGATACTCGCTGCTCGAAAAATAGCAATCGAATCTTTTAAAGCGCCACCATACGGAATTGCTTAAGAACCTTAAAATGGTAAAAATTCAATTTATTTTAACAAATTTAATAGTTCAGCCAATTCAACAGCTCACAATCAGACCTTATTTAGCTAATTACCTTTACGGTCCAAAGCTACAGCTTTAATGATGTACAATGATCCGCTCCAACGATTCCTTGTGCTAATGGACGCTTCCACACTGATAGTATAAAAACATTCATACATTTATGTGTGAGAAGCAGTCAGGAACTTCACGCTATTAAAAAAATACCCAATATGGCATTATTCCGGAGGTTTTCTTTAATTTACCTAATTATCTGAATCTAATGCCCATCCGTTGCACCATTTTAATTAGAGCATTCGAGAATTGCGTGAATATCTACCTTTTTTAATTTGCAAGTAGGTGTGGAATGATCACCTTGTTAGTCTTTCTGTGCTGTTACCGTGTTTTTGATAGCGCGCACGTGTGTCGCAAAAGAATTTCTTTAACTCTAAATGACGTAAAATACGGCTGCCTTGGAGAATTTATCAACCTACTTACTGGACTGAAACATCACTTACCTTCACTTTATCGACGATATAGTTGTTATGTCAGAATTGCCGGAAGATCTTAGCATTATGCTACTGTGCTTGTCTTCCCAAGGTCTTAATAAATAGTCTTAGAATGAATTAAGAAAAATAATGTCAATAATGTTTACGAGTTTGTTTACCTAGAACAAATTGTCTGACTAGGTAAATTCAACCTCGACTCAGAGCTAAATTGACTGGGCAGCGTTCGAGAGATTACCAACATATCTTCACGTTATTTTTGCCAGCGTCAACATATGAATCTGAAACACAGTTACTTTACTCAGCAAGTTATGGAGATGGCTATTTTTAATGAAGATATTCGCAGTGGAGGGTGACTAGGGTAACCGAAATAAGCTGAAATACCAATAGACAGGCCATATTTATTACTTAAATATTAATAATTTATTAACATCTAAGTTTTTGTCTAAACCCACATTGAGTTCAGGCATCAAACGCAAATTTACAACGTTACTGCAACGGAATTATAGTCTTAGGTATACCTGACATTTCTCACTCTAGATTAGCATAATCACAGTAAAAAGTATGTAGACTAGGTCAACAAATTCATGTGAAAAAGATCAAAGCATCGATTGTACGGCAATTTGCCGCGTTAGTCCCGAGCAACAATTGTATTTACAAGGAAATTGCGCTTAACACGTCATTCCAGGGAAAAACGTGTCTAAGTGAAGCCCTCTCTTTGTTAATTACTAATTAATTGGTGTTATTGGAATTACAAATGATGTGAAGCCTCGGAGAACTTAGGTCACGTTAATTCAGATAAAACTAACGTGTCAACAAGTATTTACGTTAAGTGCAATAATGCTACAATTTAAAGGATATGTTTTGTAGTTTGCTGTAACCTCATGTAACTAGATTCAATTAAAAAAGGAACATATTATTTTTGTAATAACTAAAATAATAAATGTATAAATGAATAAATAATGACCTCCCGATCGAATTTAGGTTACGAGGCATTACCATCTTAGTCCTCACGGCTGACAAGGCATCTACATTTTAATTCGTAATCGAGGATATATGTAGATATCTATGGGCCACAGCAACCACTTACCATGAGGTGGACTGTGTGCTCGTTTGTCACCCTATCCTATAAAAAAGAGAGTAAGAGATCTCTTAGAACTGACCTTGAATGAGGGATCACCTGATATTCATTCGTGTAGAACGCATATTAGATGTTACTTTACTGCTACTCAATGTCAAGTGTATGACATTGAGTAGCAGGGCCAGCACGGCTACATTTTGGCTACAGGTTGTAAACATCTACGTCTATCCTTGATGATAACCAAAATGCTGTTGCGTAGAATTCCCCCTGAGGACTAAAGTCGAATGCTTGTGTTACTTTTTCAGGTAGTATTTTGTTCCTTTTGCTGTCAGAATATTGCGCAGAGTGGCTATACCAAAATATACTGGACGACCTTTTTTACCGTCTGGAAAAAATAGGGTGTAACGTGTGAACGAAATAGAAGCCTGATATTTTACAATAAATAAAAACAAAACTTTGAAATGAAAGTTTGATTTTTTTTTTGAACAATTACTTTGCCCTTTGCCTTTGAGCCTGTGACCCTGTGAAGTGACAAGGTCAAAGATACCTACAAAATTTTTTGTTCGTAAAGTGGGGTGGATATGATTTGAATTTCATTAATTAATTTATTCAATTTAAAACAAAAATTCATACGAAGAGGTCTGCAAATACCTTGTGACCTCTACGGACCAAGATGGAACGCCACTCAACCTGTAATTAATTACTGGCTTTCTATTAGGTTTGAACTTTTCACACAGTCAGGCCAATGACCCCCGCCAAACTACTTCCGTCGATAAACGGCTGAATGAAATAATTGTAAAATCACACACCCCCCACGCGGAGGTAACCGCCGTGACGTTCGCGCTTATTACGTTCTAACATTAATGATTTAAATTAGGGTATACGGTGGAACGAGGTGCAATTTTATTTTTTAATTTTATTTCTTTTTTCTTTAGCTGGGTACAATTTTATTGTTGCAAGAGTATTTTATGAATGCGATTTTTTCAATGATTTGTAAAGGAAACAAAAGTGATTGTTTCTTTTTAATACTAGTAATGCTATTAACATGACTAATATTCCCTTTAACCACTACTGGTAAGTATAAAATGCTTCCGCTAGGAGTGGTTCATAAGAGTGGTCGAATGCTGGATCGAGCCCAGGAGCTTTGGAGTTCGCGGTGCGGACCGCGATTTCCTGCTCCCTGCCATTACGCTACCGTCGCCTTTTATTTACATTTACGTCTTTAATAGACACGACGTCGGTTTTCAAGGTAGGCGTTTTACAGAAATAATTATGACAAACGACCACACAGCCAGCCTGACGGTAAGTGGTTACTATTACCTTAAGATACTCTCTTCTGATTTTGATTTGTGAGGAGTCTGCAGAGTGACGATGAAGTTGCTCGTGGTACATGAATTCAGATATACTGTTTGTTTCGTTAAGACATTCTATGCACTTGTGTCGCTTTGAAGTGTTAATAGCGATCCCCACTGATCAGGTAAAGGCGACTTGCAATCCATTGGTTCTGCTATATAGTCCTCGAGGTCAATTATGCCATGTAGAATGATATTTTGAACTAATATATATTCATATTTTACGAAGAAAGGACAGAAATAGCATTTGAACATTGATTTTTTTTATAGAAGAGGGGGCAAACGAGCATGCGGCTCACCTGATGTTAAGTGACTACCGCCACCCATGATCAACCGCAACACCAGGGGAATTGCAGGTGCGTTGCCGACCCTTTAGAAAGGAGTACGCTCTTTTCTTGAAGGTCCCCAGGTCGTATCGGTCCGGAAAAATCGCTGGTGGTAAACTATTCCACAGAGAGGTTGTACGCGGAAGAAAACTCCTCTTGAAACGTACAGTGGTGTACCGCCAAGCATCCAGATGATGTGGATGGTATCGCGACGTTTGCCGCATAGTGCGTTCACGAAATTTGGCGGCTGGGATTAATCCGAACAATTCCTCAGAGCACTCTCCATGGTATATGCGAAAGAAAATGCAAAGAGATTGCGGCGAAGGTTGGTGTTGCTGCGTGTTTATGATTAACATGATCATGTCGTTAGTTTTATCGATTCTCGATCTATTCTTAGGACTAAAATACTAGAGAAATTTTTGTGCTAGCCATATGCTATTTAACGCTATTATTCTGTGCAAACTCGGTTCTTCTCCAGCCGAGCTGACCCCTTTTGGAGCCATAAAACACTCATCAAGCCAAGATGACACTACCACGTCGAAAACCTCCACATCCTTAGCTATTTCTTCCACTAATCTGCAATGCAACCACTGTTATGTGCCAATGTAAAGAGTATGAAAATCAGTATATTACAGGCCGTGACGTATTCCATTTTAGTCCTCTGACTAACAAGGACTTCGTATCGTTTTTTTAAGACCAGTACAGATAACTATAGAATTCAGTTATCACTGTTTGTTACTTCATATTGTATACCTACGTTAAGGACCACGTGATTAATATTGCATTATTAATAATGCCCGGACAAAATTAATAATGGTCAATACGCAATACGAGTAGTTACTACCTACTGTGATAAAAACTATTTATTGAAAAAACTAAATTGACCGGACTGTATGAATATAGTCTGTTATTTATCAGGCAGAGTAATAAAAAGAGTTGGCCTAATGGTCTAGATACCAGGCCATAAACTCCAAAAAAAAGTAATAAAAAGATAGGTTAGTTTAGATTATGTTTTTTAATGTCACATATTTAACACTTAGACAAAATAGCAATAAAGTTTTTCATCAAAGATATTTTTTCTCTGTAACGCAAAGGAAGAATTGCTGCTATTTGTTACTACAAAGTTGTTTTTTCACTTCTTTCCCATTTTTACACCTGTTAATTTTAGAATTTGTTACGAAATTAACTTATTATCTTAAAAGTGACTAACATGGTTGGTAAATTTAAATGGTAAGGTTATATCAAATTGCCCATCAATTTACGTGGTAGAGCCATGCTGCAGCTTTATTATTGGTATAGTTGTAGCACGAATGGGTTTACTCGACTGGGGAAGGACCACGCTCTCACAGAATACCAGCGTAAATTAGCAACTTAACGCTGCTGTGTTTCGTATGGTGAGTGTAGAGAACCGGAGATCGTTTTTGCTGGAAACGAGGCATTCCATCTTAGTCCTCACGGTTGACAACGCATCTGCCTTTTGATTCGTATTTGACGATAGATGTAGATGTCTATGGGCTACAGCATCCATTTACCATCAGATGTACTGTGTGTTCGTTTGTCTCTCTGTAAAAAAATTACATAGCAATATTCATAATGACCAGACAATGTGGTAAATAACAAAGTTTAAATCAGTATTGATTACATAGCCGATTTGAGTAGTCATTATTCATATTGCTCGGCAAAATAGTTCCCCGATTAATCACTTGGTCCATAACATATAAAACATGGTATAAGATGTCCATTATCGAGTCATAGCGATAAGTAAATTTATTCACTTTTCATTACAAAATAAATCCACTGCTGAACATAGGCCTCCTCCATAGGTTGGATTATAGAGGAGAGGTGCCACGTTTGGCAGGTAGGTCGGAAGACGTTGCTGCCTATCTCCTGCTTTATTTCCTTCTGGCGCCTCTGAGAATACTCAGGTGATTCTCTTATGTCGCCACTACTCTGCACACCGTGGTAAGTGATAATCTCCGTATTAGGGGCAGCAGACATCAATGCCCCTTAGACGTGATTTCTCTTGCAATGCGATCTCATCTGCTCTGATTGTAACCACCTAGAGGTTCCTATCCTAGCATCAGAGAATACCTTTAAGAATTTTCTGCAGTAGAATACGTCCCAGTAATTGCAATTTTAAGTACTAGCTAGTTACCACCTGCTCAATGGTGAATAAAAGACATCATTAAGGACGTCTGCGGAATAGTATGTTTCGAAAAGAATATACCAGTGTGCATTCTTTTTGCGTAGCAGTAACTACATAATATGAGTATTACTCTGCGGACAATGTGCTCCATAACTCCCACAAAAATTAGAAGACCCAGCCGTGGGACGTACATAGACTATGACTACTCTTACACGTCGCAGCCAACGACTACTTATATGTTATAATCATCATCATCATTATTACAGCCTTTCACAAGTCCACTGCTGAACATAGGCCTCCCCCAGGTAAGGCCACAAAGCACGGTCCTGAGCCACCTGTATCCATCGACTTCCTGCATGTCTTAGTGGGTAGTCGCCCTACACTACACCTACCGGTACGAGGCCGCCACTCGAGAACCTTTTTTCCCCACCAGTTATCGGTTCTTCGAGCTACATGGCCGGCCCAATGCCACTTATATTAATTAATAACACCATATTATAATCATCATGATAAAATGTGCCAAAATTAAAAGCTATCGCGTCATAGTAAATATTTATTGATGGCACCTCGGTCACACACGGCTGACAATGAACGTATCATTTTGTCTGACAACGGGTTGTTTCCCAGACATTTTTCATGCGTACTTGGCATAAACATCCCGTTTAAGACCTTATTATAATTGTACAATTAAAGGTAGTACAAAGCAGTTATTCAAATTATATAGACCTATATTTATTTTCTTAAGGTCAACCATGCTTGCAAACACGACGCTCCGTCTGATTTTTTACTGAGTGAGCTGCAAATTAAATGAATGAAATAGCATTAATATTATTTCTGCTACTATTGGTCACGTCAAATAAAAAAAATATGTAGGCGGTAAGTGATGCCATTAACTAAGAGTTTTTGGCATGTAATTTTTATGTAGGAAATTTCTCTATTGTTCTATTAATATGGTAGATATAATTAATACAATTATACAGCGGACTTCAATATATTAAAATGAGAACATCATCAATGTGTGAGCTTTGCTCAGTTTTTTTTTTTTGAAATTACATTTATATACAAATTACATACTGATGAAACATAAATAATATTTTCTGATCTTATTGACACAATAAGAAAAACTAAACTGGTTATTTGAGTAAAAAATCATGAGTGCAATTAGTTTAATTTAAATTTTCGTATTTTTAAAAATACTAAAAAAAAGAGCTCGAAATAATAGATTTTCTCACAAAAGAAGGGAACATGAAAAAAATGTAAAAAAGTCAGACCGAAGACACGACGCGAACCAGGGCACTACGATTTCACGACGGCCCGATATCCACTTGAGCTATTACGATCATTAGTAGAATGTCAAAATTTACCTTCGTATATTGTAGCAGTTTTTCATTGCCTGAAAACACGGACAAAACGACATTTTCTAAAAGAAATCCTAGCTAGATCGATTTATTACCCCCGAAAACTCTTGGACACAAAATTTTATGAAAATCGTTGGAGCCGTTTCCAAGATTCCGATTATATATATATATATATATATATATATATATATATATATATATATATATATATATATATACAATAATTGCACGTTTAAAGGTAATATTTGATTATTAAAGATAACTCAAAAACTCCTGGCAGATCTTGATTAAATTTATATGGGACCACATGAAAAGCAACAGCTTTCAGATGAAGATGAGAGATGAGAAAAGTTATTAAAATCGGTTCACACAGAGAAAAGTTATGAGATAACACACATATAGTCGATATTATAGTATATATGGTCAAATTGAATACTTCTTCCTTTTTGAAGTCGGTAAAAAAGTGGTAATAACGCTGAAGCTATAAAATAGCTGCAGCACGAAAAGGTCGTCTAGACCGAGAGAAGACCACGCTCTCACAGAATACCAACGAAAAACAGCGGAATAATGCTGCTGTGTTTTGTTTGTTGAGTGTAGAGAACCGGAGACCCTTATTACTGGTAAGCAGGCATTCCACACTAGTCCTCAGAGGTGACAACTCATCCGCATTTTGATTTTTAATCGAGTACAGATATAGATGTCTATGGTCCACAGCATCCACTTACCGTCAAGTGGACTGTGTAAATGTAAAGTGACAGCTTACTTACGTCCCATTGATGCGCACAGGCTTCCCATCACTTTGGAGAAAGCCTTGAAGCAAGTAGTCCTGCACTGCTCCAGCCTCCAGTGTCAACGGGCTACACCATGTCTTCGGAACATATTTATTTCTCAGACATACAAGTTTGCTCACAGCTTTTCCTTCATCAAAGAGTATGTTAAACAACTTTTTGGAGTCGCGTACATTGAAATTTACGGCAAGCATTTAGCCTGAATAAAAGGCTGAATATCTCAAGCTATATTTAACAATTTAGCCTGACAAAGAAAAAATGTGATAATATTTTAACACATTAAAACTTTCATTGTATAATTTGCCCATTTTGTCATAAATTCATTGGTCATTTTAACTTTTGTCTCGCGTCCCTTCTGTATCATGTTAACTGCAAATCGACTTTACAACTATAGAAATGCCATAACGGAAGCACAACAAAGCATTTGAAATAATGATAAGATCAAGTTAGAGTCGCGCAACCGCTGATCCCGAAATCAATATTGGGGATCAAACGTCTGGACCAGGACACAGCGTGCTACTTTCATAGAGATGATAAAATAAACAACTCTACGTGTTAAATGTATACCTTTTTAATCTGCAAATTATATTATTATTGTATAATATTTTTTTATTGTTAAGAGCGATGTGTTTTAAGCTTTTAATGAAAGATTAGCTGTAATAGCCGGTGATATCAGTTTTAAGTACATATTTGTAGCAAAAGCGTCTTTTACTGTTTTGATTTTTTTAATGAGTTGTTTATGTGTGATGAGTAAATCAATAATTCATAAACATTAACCATACACAAGTAGGTCCTTCACATGAGGTCCACGAAACTATTTTTATAATTGAAGAGGCTTATGTCGAGCATAAGCTTTTATGGTCTGAATAAAAATCGGTAAAAGAACCACGTGGATTATAAATATATCATATAAATAATATCAATAAGTAAAAAATTATAATTCTCATAGATCATAGAATACGTTTAGGAATATCGATTATTATTTTAAGAATCGGCAGCAGATATTGAAAATATAATTTATACTATAAAAAAGAAACATTCGTTTCATACACTATATGAGAACAAATTACTCACTCAGAGGTCATTTTAAAGAAATTATAATCCTAACTGCTGCATCACAATTCATTTTGGATGGTACTGTATATAAAAATCCCCCCTCCCCCCTCACCCTTGACGTAATGAGTCATATCCAATAGTTTAAACTTGCTGTACCAAATTGGAATCTTATTAAAACTGGAAGCTTAGTTTAGGTTCTTATGTACTATTTGTAATGAGACGCACAGTAAAATTACCGATTTGCCTTTGTATAAACTCAAGGCGCATGTTAAAGTCCAGAGGAGAATTTAAATATATTATTAAAAGAGATAAAGAATGATAACTAAGTTGAATGATTTATAAATTATGTATTAATTAGCATAATTTCCTACACTGTCACAACCTAAGGCTAAGCATATAATATTACTTTCTGGGCATTATGGGTGCGGGTTACACGTTAAGCACTTCTATTATAAATTAATTGTCTTGTATTACACTAATGTGTAACTGTGTTTTTGTCTCAATAAAATAAAATAAAAAAAATATTACTATTAAATGATTGTCATAAGACAGAGGACACAATGAGCTTCCTTAGACTTTTTAGTTGTGATGACTTATATACTTATTTAATATTTATGTTGAATTTTAACTGTTACGGGAAATAAAATGTAAGATGTGGATGTTTTGCCGCGTCTCACAAGGTCTTCCGCCGTAGGGACTTATTGAAGCGACAACTTCTTGACTTTCAAAAAGTGACGACTAATGCTAAGAAAACCTAGGCCATTGTCGTTGGTAGTTCTAGATTAATTAGAAAAAATAACAGTTCTTGCCTATTCTCCCTCTATGATACAAGATTGCACTCAAATCCTTCATAGCAATAACTCGACTCTTGTAAGTCTTGGACCTCACAGGTTAATAGGGTTAGAATATTTGCTGCTTGCGTATGTTACGTAATTTTTTCCCACAGTAAATAAAATTATGACTGCTCAACCTACTTCTGCCCATCCTTAACTACGCTGTTATTTGTTATCTTGGCATTACCGAGGAGCAGCTTAATAAGCTTGAGTGCATTCAAAATTTATATATTAAATTTATATTTCGGCTCCGCAAATATGACCACATCTCTAAATTTCGCCTTCGCAGGAATACTCACATTCGTTTCGCTTTGTATGAGGTGCTGTTTAATCCTTCCACTTGTCATTTTTTTAAATACCGTTTCTATTATCTTTCCCTTACATATAAACGGTTCCTTCGATCCTCTGTCAATCTTTATCTCTCTACTCCTTTGCACTCTTTCTCCCTTGTTAAGAAATTATTTACTGCCAATGCGCACAGCATTGTTTTTTTTTTTGTTTAACAGTCTGTGGAACTATTAACCTCTCCACATTCATTGTGCTAAATCGCTACATTCTTTCAAAAGTCTGGTTAAATCAAATTACTGGTACGCTATTCCGTAAATTACTTTACCTTTTTCGTACTCTTTTATAACTAATAAAACTACTCCTAATTTGGCCCATTTTAAATATATCGCCAATTTAGTCGATAAACTTTCGGCTAGGACGTCCCTTTCCGACTCTTCCATTCACTTCTGCAACATAAATTTGCTTTGTCACTCTTTCGTCATTTATTCTTTATTTATAAGATTTTTATAAGAGTTAAATTGCTTCTTCAAGTAAGGCATATAACTTTAGATATAAGCAATATTTTCTACACTCTAAGAAAATAATTTATTCAAATAAATTTTCACAACTCATACAAGATCCGAACTATCTAAAGCCCCTATAAGAAAAGTGTCCGTCTCAGGAGATAAATATGTAATCTTGATATAATTGAGAGCGGGCAAACGGATCTCGACAAACAGCCCCCGTTCATTCCCAACCCCTATTGACTCTTGCGCTCGGCTGCCTCGGACACTGGTACGGACACGGGCTGAAACGAATGGTTCGGGGTCTGTGATGGAATGTCTCGCGCGTGGAACCGACGGCGCGGAGCACCGACTTTGTAATTGGCGTGGCCATGTCACCAAGCTTTGTTTTCCCAAATTTTATTCGTTTTGTATCTATTTTTAGGTTTTTGTATTTGTTATTTTGCAAAGACGATCCGTAAAGTTTTTTTTTTTATATAGGAAAAGAATGACAAACGAGCACACAGCCCACCTGATGGTAAGTGGTTGCTGTGGCCCATAGACATCTACATCTATCCTCATTTGCGAATTAAAATGCAGTTGCGTTGTCAGCCTTGAGGACTAAGATGGAATGCCTCGTTTCCAGTTAAAAAAGGGTCTCCGGTTCTCTACACTCACCATACGAAACACAGCAAAATTAAGCTGCTATTTGACGCTGTTATTCTGTGAGAGCGTGGTCCTTCCCCGGTCGAGCCGACCCATTCGTGCTACAACTATACAATTAATATAGCTGCAGCATGGCTCTACCACAAAGTATTTTAATTATAAAATAAGGGTGACAAACGAGCACACAGTACATCTGATAGTAAGTGGATGCCAGTCCATAGACATCACCTATCATCGAATAAGCATCAAAGTGCGGATGCGTTGTCACCCCTGAGGACTACGATGGAATGCTCAGTTAACATTTAAAAAATTTGTCTGAAGCATAGATACTCAACCTAGTTCAGGCAGGTAGCTAATATTATAAACTTGACTATTCAATTTTTCTTTTGTAGATTCTACATTATTAAGCTTCACACAGTTTTAATTTTGTTATAGCTTGTTACTTTGTTAGACTTATTGTTATTTTATTTTATTGTAATCATATTTGTTAGTGTATGTAAACATGTATAATTGAAAATGAAATAGAAAAATATTTATTTTATTTATTCATTAAAAAGGTATCCGGTTCACTACGCTCATCACTCACCATACGAAACGGAAATATTGTCCTGCTGCCTCACGCTGGTATTCTGTAAGAGCGTAGTTCTATCCCAGTCTAGCCAACTATACAGCTGCAGAGTGGCTTTACGACGTAAATATAGATTAAGGGTCAAGTAAATATTTACTCTGAAATTTGTTTAAATTAAGTACACTTTTACTTTAATATTATAATACCATTTTAATTTGAACAGATTAAGAACAGTACCCGGTTGACCGAGCTTTGCTCGGTATTTTTCGCTCGGTTTTTTTTTTAATTCGTGTGTTTTGGAAATTATATTTAGATACAAATTACATACTGATGAAATACGAATAATATTTTTTGATCTTAGCGACATAATAGAAAAAACTGAACTGGTTATTTGAATAAAAAATCAGGAGTGCAATTAGTTTAATTAAAAAGGGCTCGAAAAAATAGATTTTCTCAAAAAAGAAAGGAACTTGAAAAAAAAATTAAAAAAGTCGGTCGGTCTGGTCTCGAACCATGGTATCACGATTTTGTGACCGCCCAATATACCAATTAAGCTATTTGTAATCACTAAGTTGACAAAATTTACCTTCTTATTCTAACGATATTGTAGCAGTTTTTCATTGCCTAAAAACACGGACAAAAAGACATTTTCTAAAAATAAATCCTAGCTAGATCGATTTATTGCCCCCGAAACTCCCTGCACACAAAATTTTATGAAAATCGTTGGAGCCGTTTCCGAGATTCCGATTATATATATATATATACAAGAATTGCTCGTTTAAAGGTATAGGATTATTGACTACTGTTTCGTTTGACAATTAAGAAACAAGATGTACTATTGTTTTTTTTTTAATTTTTTTTCCTGGTAGTATTCCTAGTGAAATTTCACGAGTACTGTTTTGTGCAGGATGCGGCTTAGATCGTAGTACAATTAGCCACCGTGAAATTGTTAAGTACACCTAAATATCTGTGCGATTACTCAGATTATACGTGATAGAGCCAGGCTGCAGCTAAATTATGATTGTGGCACGAGTGGGTTGGCTCAACCGGAGAAGGACCACGCTCTCACAGAATACCAGCGTAAAATAGCAGCTTAATGCTACTCTGTTTCGTATGGTGACTGTAGAGATCCGGAGAACCTTTTTTACTGAAAACGAGGCATTACATCTTAGTCCTCAGGGGTGCCAACGCATGGCGGCGGCGACCTCTCGCGTCCGGCCCTGGTCGAAGCCATGGTCCGGAGCGAGACGGAATGGGATGCCGTCACCACCTTCTGCGAAGCAGTGATGCTGGCGAAGGAGGTGGCGGAGCGGGAGAAGGAGAGAGCAGCAGCTTTCCTCCCCGGCCGCCGCGGGAGACGCCCCGGGCGTCGGGGGCTACGTCGTGGCCCCCGGCCACCGTAGGCGCGGGCCTGTGGACGGCGAGCAATGGGTAGCTCGTCGTCCGTCCGTCTAATG
This sequence comes from Parnassius apollo, assembly GCA_907164705.1. Lineage (NCBI taxonomy): Eukaryota > Metazoa > Arthropoda > Insecta > Lepidoptera > Papilionidae > Parnassius > Parnassius apollo. Next base: position 14,947,785 of record CAJQZP010001449.1, on the reverse strand, counting down.
ACGACAGGCCGTGTCGACGGCGCGTTTTGTTCCACGCGCGCCTCAAAGAGCTGTCAGCAGCGTGAAGGGGCCCGCAAGGGCCGACGCCTGCCGGGGCTGCGGGCTGTTCGAAAGAGATACCGCGGCTCCGGAACGTAAGGGCACTGAAGGAACACGGATGGTTTTTAGTCAGTAAAAGTCTGACACTCCCTTACGCTCCACCCAGAGCGAAAGGGGTCATTAGATGATTTTCCATCCGCAAAAAAAAAAAAAAAAGGGGTGCCAACGCATCTGCCTTTTGATCGTTTATCGAGGACAAATGTAGACGTCTACGGGCTACAGCATTTAGCATAAAAACAGCGATCTTCTTTATTATATTTTTATAGAACACGATGTAAAGATAATAAATAATCACGCTAGAGGAATTACAGGTGCGTTGACAATTGTTTTGTAATAGAATAGGTAAAATAAAAGAACTTTTCAAATTGAATTTATTTCGAGGTTTAGATCACGCCGACAGCAGAGAGTCCCAGGATCATGATTTCTGGCAATAGAGGAAGTCTATATTCATCAATGATCAAACTAGCGAACAAATTATGCGAACGACTCGATCAGGCCTCTCCAAAGCAGTAGTCACCTTTATCAGTCTACATTTAATTTCATTGCTACAACGGCCATCGCATTATTATCTGTAATTTGCCTCTTAAATGCTTATAAAATGGATATTAATATGCAATTACTATTTACCAATTTTAACAACATGATAATCTACAAGAAAGAAACGGTAAAAACCTCGCGAAATCACATTAATCTTGGCACGACAGAAATCGGCTCATAAAATATTTCGTTACCGAAAGTGCTTGAACTTTAACATTGTATGGAATTTCTCCTGTACGTTACTATGGAAGTGTAGGGTGAGGGGGAGAGCTGTGTCAAGTTATGTTGGTCGCGCAAGTGGCAGACGGTCAATGTTCAATTGATATTAATGTCATTACGACACCTGGTCACTGTTGCGAGTGTTATATTCGTTAGGATTACATGGTCACGAAAAAAATCAGTCGCATCAAAATCGCAAAAATCATCGCGTTGCTTAGGTAGAACCACATTACGCTAATTCATAAAGATATATACTTACACTAACACAGAAGTTTTTATGTGAAACAACCAAAAATTAATGCTATCACAATTACAATGAGAATATGTTTGATTTTATCATAGCATGCATGATTATCGAATAAATCATTAAAGCCGTGAATACTTAAAAAAAACCCACCATTGTTCAGTGCGGCAAATACTTTATTTTACATTATACACATTAATTTAAAAATCTTTAAAATTACGTACCTAGATATAAACGCAGTAATTATGTTTTTAGAAAAAAAAACATGATCATAAAACAGCTTCAAATGAGAAAATCAGTTTTACAAAAGTTCTTTGGCCAAGATAGCCTCCAAGATAAATTTCCTTAAATTGTTATTACTATAAGTTAAACTAAAAGGTTATACTTGTTATTTGTACAACCCTAATATTTAAGTAATAGTTATTTTAACACATTTACTAAAATATGCTGACAAGTACTATAAAACAAACATTTCAACAATTGTATTATAGTACTGATATAATATATTTAGATTTTGGTAAATAAAGTTAAATATTATTCGTCATATAAAAACAAACTTACTCATTATAATACTCACTATATTTTTTCTTTAGTTGTTAGTATAATTTCCAAGTTAAATACAACATTATGACTAGTCTATATTGCCTGCTTCGTTTTGCCTAAAATAAAATTGACTAATAGTAAAAACTATCTTTTATTTATATTTTGAGTCCTCCCAAGCATAAAAGAAAGACAAATCTTTAAACAAACATATTTTCACAACCCATCAAATTTTATACTGGTAAGAAAGCATCATGATAATTTTTAATTTTCTTAATTCCAACAATTAACCGTTACAACTGAATATTTTACTTTCATATAAAACGTTAAAAAGCAACATATAAGCCAACCCTATGAATGATTACAGTAAAACTTGCAATAACGGCGTGTTAACATCTCCATCGGCAGCTGATGCTCTCGACACGGCACCGAGTGGCCATGGCGACATTTATAAACGTGTATGTCTCGCCTCCATTCAGTTTTTACAATCCTAACATTCCATTTCTTACGCTACTGTTTCACATTGTACAGAAACACGCTTAAATTTGCAACGTTCGGAGAGATCAACAATGACCGTATATTGGCGAGACAATAATATCCATTAACCCATATCGTCCCGGTGATATCGTGAATGAGGTTGCCAACCTTCCTGCTAATCGTGGCAACTATGGCAAATTTCCTGTTTTAAGAGACTTGATAAGCTGTAACGGTAACAGTAATTAGAAAAGAACCTAAACAATCTACCTGGTTACACATTTACACACATTTCTCCTTAGGTATGATTTATGACTCAAATACGAGTATAATATGAACGCAAATGTATATGTACCTGGTAGAGCCATACTGCAGTTATATTAGTAGTATAGTTGTAGCACGAATGGGTCGGCTCAACTGGGGAAGGACCACGCTCTCACAGAATACCAGTGTAAAATAGTAGCTTAATGCTGCTGTGTTTTATATGATGAGTGTAGAGAACCGGCGACCATTTTTACTGGAAACGAGGCATTCCACCTAAGTCCTCACGGATGACAACGGATCTGCATTTTGATTTGTAATCGAGGATAGATGTAGATGTCTATAGGGCGCAGCAACCACTTACCATCAGGTGGTATATATATATATATATATATATATATATATATATATATATATATATATATATAAATTAATATAATACTAATTGTTCATTGAAAATCAGCCCCAAATAAAATATGTAAACATGGAATTTCAGGATTAGTGATAATCGCCAAGCTTGTTACGCTTAGCGATCGCTATGCCACACCCCATTCATCCAAGATACCAATATTTTAAAATATGTGCCGAAGAGGACTAACTTAATTTTACAAAGTATAAATGAAATGGATAATTTTGTCTTAGACACATTGCTATATTTTTTTTTTTATTTAATAAGGATGACAAACTAGCTCACGGCCTACCTAATGGTAAGTAGATGCTGTGTTTTTGTGAGAGCATGGTCCTTCCTCGGTCGAGCCGGCTCATTTCTGCTACGACTATAATATAACTGCAGCACGGCTCTACCGCGTACAAAAATAGTGTATTCTTAATATTTAAACAAAACACACCCGTTGCGGACACTAAGCGTTAACCTTCCGTGACTGTTCCCTATAAAACCGGGGTGATCCAGAGCCGTCACTGTAATGGCTTTCCGATTGCGACCCGACACTATTGTCGTGGGCATTTATGCCGGACAACAGGGGGGTTAAAATATTGAGAACACTCCTCGGGACATTGAAGTAATGGTTCAGAGCTGAGTGCTTCACTACTAACATAATATAACTACAGACACGTGGCAATAGAAACATTAAGAGCTAAATCCTGAATAGTTTTAATTTGCTTAACGTATAACGTAAAGTTGTTAAAATTTACGTTACATGTTAAGCAAAGTAATAAGTTCAGAATGTAATTATAGTCCGTACTGATTAACAATGGGATTATAAATGGCGACTCATCGAACCCGTACCATCAACATGCTCAGTACAAATAGCGAAAAACAGCTAATAATGTTATATCGTTTTAACGCTATATTATTCGGTTTATTGGAAATTTTCTATTAATGGGAAAATATTAAAAAATAATTATGTACTCAAGTAGGAACATTATTTTTTAAATAACATTTTAACTAGCAACCCGCTCTGGCTTCTCCTGGGTGGGATCCATTAATGTGGCGTCGTTTAAACTTAATACCATTTATTTTATCCTATAAGTATTTGTATTTTAATTAAATCACTAAATTTTTCTGATTAAGTTTAGTTCAAATCGCTTCCGGTATCACTCTCCATTTGTTCCTGAAGTTTTATTACAATCGGTTCAGCCATTCCGTAGATTAGCACAGACAGACAGACATACAAACATTTAAAAAACGTTTACTCATATCTTAATAGCATGTAAACACTTTATACAAAAATATTAACAAACAAAATAAACAATAATTATGAAGAAAACTCTATTAAAAAAAAACCCGACTAATGTTTTTATAGTTAATGGGAATTTGTTATCATTGATTTAAATGACGAATTGGACTGAAGTTATAGAATGTACCAAATAACGCATATCGCATCGTATTTTTTTTTTTTGCAATCTTTACCGACGTGTGTGAGTATAGATAGCGACAGTGTGCTAGCGAGAGGTGAATGGAGGCCATTTTCAATCCCATTCTTTAACCGCACGGTTAGAATGTGAATTTCACAATTTAATATCTGCAATCGATGTACTCACGTGTCAGTCATCAACTTTACGAAACGGAACCTTACATAAATTCGTATTTGGGATGTGTTAAACTTTTTACGAGATTATATTATTACTTTTACGATAAGGTTATCATATCACAATAGAGATTACTTCGGATTGATCGCATCTCAAATCCGCCTCTCGAAAACGCCCGAGGCGATTCACAGACGAAGCGAAGCCGTAGTTAAGACTTGCAAAGAGGGAGCTTAGAGCTAAATTCCAGCCGCAAAATTCTACCAATTTGTATCGCGACAAAATAAGCGATACAATCCAATCGATCTGGATGCTTGGTGTTTTCACCACAGTGTGGTTTACCAGATATTTACTTCTTCAGAAGACTTAAAGAAGTCTTCTGAAGGTAGTAGGTAGTAGGTAGTCTTCCGCAGGTAAAGCATTTGATCTAGGTTGGCGGTAGTCACATATCTTAAGGTGAGCTGAAAGCTCCTTTGCCTCCTCTTCTATTAAAAAACGTGTGCTGTAGTATCGAAAAAGATTGACTATATCTTATTAATGCTATTTGGCAAATATTTTATAGACTAATTTACAACTCTCTTTGTAGTAGAGTGATAAAAGCTAAATGACCTCCCGGTAAGAGTCCCCCAATTTAAAAGGTCAAAATGTATATTCTATTAGAATCAAATCCAATAATCGAAGCTATGCCAAACACATATCCATTATATTCGTGTTGGACGTATCCAATCTATTGTTCGTTGATGATGACATTAATAGTGTATTCAGGTATTGGAATGGTCATAATAATAAAGGAAATGTATTCGGGCAAGCTTTAAGTTGTCGAGTTAAGATATATAAATATTTAAAGGTATTGGAGGAATTCATCCGGTTAAAATATCTAGTAGCATCTCTGATGCAAGTCGTTTAACTGTGCGATATGTAATCCACCTGCACCTGTCGAGTGTGGTGGATACGGTAAATCCTTCATGAATGGTTCACAAGATCATAACGATAAATTATATAATTTTATGATAAAAATGATGGAATTCCAAATTTTAACCCATAAAGTCAGTTTTGTTAATATCAAATATGTTTAATGACGCAAACCGTCCACTTTATGCAGGGCTCTCGGTGGAGAGTAATTGTTCTGTGATGCAGGGCAACATATTATGTAGGTAATTACTCTAACGTTACGACAATATATTAACTTCTTCAAAATCTCAATCTCACCCATTGCGCAGTACAAGTTTCTAATTTTAAGTCCTAACGAACAATAAATGGCGTTTTAGAAAATACCGATACTTAATCTCTTCTAACGCTTCCACTCGCCTGTTTATCGTTCTTTTTATATCATTGGGTGACACGAGCACACAGTCCACCTGATGGTAAGTGGATGCTGTTCCCCTAGACATTCACATTTAGATAGAATGCCTGGATTCCATTAAAATGGATCTTCGGTTCTCTACACTCACCATACCAAACACAACAGCATTACGCTGCTATTTTACGTTGGTATTCTGTTAAAACGTGGTCCTGCTCCAGTTGAGACGACCCATTCATGTTAAAACTACAATATAACTGCAGCGTGACTCTAGTCAATGGCTAGAGTACGTTTTTTCGAGTATATTCAAGTATGTATGTTATTACATTATTTTTATAAAACCGATATGACTAAAGAACTTATAGTCAAGTAAAAGTTTTAATTTGAATTAAAACCAACTTAAAGTCAAATGCCAAACTTAAAAAAATAAAGCTACAGACAGATGCGTCGTCAACTCTGAGGACTAAGATGGAATATCTCACAGGCTGTAATTATATGAGTATTACTATAACTTGCACATGTCGCGTGGCCACACCGGAATAACTAGTCGATAGCAAATTATGTTTTTTATTATTTAAACGTTATTGTTAACACCGTAATAAGGTAACAAAGGACGTATTTATTGCTTGCTGGCATTCTCTGCCATTCAACTCGTGGAGTGATGAAATGTAAAACTATCACTAGTTCCAATTACAAAGACAGAAACGGAACCTATACATATAGAATAGAATAGAATAGAATAATTTTTTATTCAATATAGATTACAAGTAATTCTTATTGAAAGTCAATATTTTACGTTACCACTGGTTCGAAAAAAACCTCTGTCCTGGGAAGAACCAGCAAGAAACCCAGCGGGATTTTTTTAAATATATTTTACAATGTCAAGGGTCATAAAATATTTACAAAATTTATTTTAGAAACAGCTTGGAAGCGACCACCTCATACCCAGGCGTTATTATCAACCATGTATTCCTTTATAGCATAATAACCCTTGTTATAAAGTTTTTATATAATTAAATATTTAAACTTGGTAATAGAGAGACTTTGTATATTTTTTTGGGATTTTGTTGTAATAGCGTATACATTGCCTCAAGAACAAATTACTGACTCTGTGGAGTCGAAAAACTGGTAGCACCAGCTTGTGTTTGTTAAAATATACAAAATCTATACATATAGTGTATAGATTTTGTATATTATATGTATATATACGTAACGGAACCTACTACGAAAGTAATCCCTAAAATAAATTACATTAAGATCACGTAAACGATTGACTAGGCCCTGAGGACCGTTAAATGGTGGTATCGAAAATGCCGTTCTTAAATCTCTTAAACTGAGTGATGATAAGTAGCTTAACGAGTGCGAAGTTATAGGTTATTGTTGGAATCATCAAACCGCCTTTACATTGTGGTGAGAAGGGCCAAACCTTTCAATACACGTGTCCTTGGATTAGCGTGGTAGTGGTAGAGCCACACTTAAGCTTAAGCCATATTGTTTATGCAGCACGAATCGATCGGCTCGGCCGAGGAAGATATCTCACAGAATACCATCGTGAAATAGCAGCTTTATGCTGTCGTGTATTCTGCCGGATACCCTCCTTACTGGAAACGAGGTAATCCGTCCTAGTCGTGTGACAAACCTTTGTACTCAGGGGTGTCAGTCAAGGCATCAAAATTTTAATACTCAGTCATATCAAATCAAATATCTGTGTGTGAAAAATCCAACAGTGGATTCAAAATCCTTATATTGTATTTTTAGAATGGCTTTAGTACAATCACATTAACTCCAGTATGACGGCGCTGACATCTCTCCCCAATAGCGTAAGGGGCTCGAAAACAGCCGTATCCTAAATCACGCTATTGAAGTTTTCGGATAACTATATATGTATAACAAGCTCTCTGTACTACTATATTGAGCGTTGATCGCTTCCCGTGTTGAACACCTTACCTGGTTAGAAATCTCCCTTTTTCAATCCATGGTCAAACCATAATTTTACCAAAACTAATAAACTAAAATGATAAATATAATTTATAAAAACTAATAAACCAAAACTAATAAATTAAACTATAATGAGACATTAAGTAAACCAAAATCCTATTATTTAATTTTTGTTTTAACATTGATTGTAGCAGAACGAAATCGAAAAACTTTTCTAATAAATGATCAACAAAACACGTAAGCTTTTAAAATAAAAATGCCGACATAAAAATTTGTCAAAAAATACAGAGCGGGTTGCGTGCGCTAACACGCTTAGAATAATGAGCTTGTGATTGTCTACGGCTTTTTCCACCGGGGGCAAACTCATTTGAGATTTATTTCCAGGAAAAAAATGACAGCGATCATTCAAGGGAAAAGTTGAAAGTTGGTGAAAAATGGCTCGGTTGAAACCTTCATGTCAGAGACAGAAGCTAACGAGGCGTGTCTTTCGTGTCACCGGCTTGTTTTAAATGAGGCGAAAACGAATTGGCCATTGCGGCTAATGTCTACAGAAAATCGACATCCAAGTAATAGGATGGTTATCTTTATGCTTAATAAATAAACATAAGATTTTTCTTTATAGAATAAGGGTGACAAACGAGCACACAGTCCACCTGATGGTAAGTGGATGCTGCGGCCCATAGACATCTACAACGATTTAGAATGAAAATACAGATGCGTTGTCATGTCTGAGGACTAAGGTGGAATACCTCGTTTCCAGTAAAAAAGGATCTCCGGATCACTACACTCACCACACAAAACACAGCAGTAATAAGCTGCTATTTTGCACTGGTATTCTGTGAGAACATGTTTCTTCCCCGGTCGAACCGACCCATTCGTGCTACAACCATAATATAGCTGCAGCGTGACTCTACCACGTATTATAAAATAGAAGAATTACTCTAACCATATTACGTTCTCAATTCTGAAAGTTCAGCAGTTTTTCGTTCACGTCGATAAAAATCAAAATCCTGTCGAAGGAAGACGTACTACATAATATACAATATATTTCTGTTTTATTAAGCTATTGCATAGCTTCTATCGCGGGCCTTGAGCGCGGGGACCGAATCCAGAAATTCCGTAACGAAAAAACCTCACGCTCCCCACTCCGACGGGCACGGAGGTGTGGCTTGAAGGCCGTGCAATGTCTAAGTTTTCTTTTCGGCAGTCTTCGACACGGTGTTTGTGTGCGTGCAACTAGACGTATTGTACGACTCTACGAAGCTCGCATGAATCGAGACGAGCTGCTCCGAAATCGGACGAATACATAAGCAGCTGTTTATGAGAAAGTATATAGGTGTATAGGTATTTATGTACAACAGTGAATAGCTGTACTTGTAAAATTTGTGTATAAAGTGTTTTGAATGTGAATGAACAAAGTGCATTCATTATTTATTTATTTAATAAAAGAAAAAAATTTGTTTTCTTATCGGTCACCACGCTCAAAAAATGTAACTTGAATTAACATCAAAGAAAAAGAAATACTGCATAAATAAAATAAATAAATAATTATAATTGCATAAGTTGATACAAAATGCTATGCAATAGCTTTACCGCGGCAGTCCCCGAGTGCCACACGTATTTTTTTTAATTAAAATTATAACAATGTGCAAAAGGAAGGGAGAAAGAGGATTGGATGCAAAGTTGTAGTCTGGTATTATAGAACTTTGTATAATATAATACCAGACTACAAAACCAATATTTTTATAGGGAAAGGGTGACAAATGACCTCACAGTCCACCTGATGGTGAGTGGTTACTGCGGCATCTACATCTATCCTCAATCATTAATTAAAATACAGATGCATTTTAAGTGAGCACTAAGATGGAAATAAAAACGGTCTTCGATTCTCTACACTCACAATACGATACACAGCAGCGTTGAGCTGCTAATATAACCTGGTAATCTACTCTGTGAGAGCGTGGTTCTTCCCCAGTTGAGCCGAACCATTCGTGCTACAACTATAATACAGCTGCAGCATGGCAATATCACGTAACAATATGTGTTATGAGCACTAATTTTTCCTTTGGATGACATTTCAAGTTACGTCGGTTAGGTTTCAAGGTATGCAGTTAGGTTTTTTGTCTATCCTAGACCTATAAGCACTGAAAATTTCATAACTATGAGTTTTTGTCGTAAATCTTTTTGAATTAATCGTTATAACGTATCGACGTCCATATTCCATATTTTTTATACATATTACTTCAAGTGGTAAAATTAAAAAAATTGTACAACCGTCTTCAATATAAACAAAATGAGAACATCATCAATGTATTCGAAGTTAATTAAATACGCGTTATTAAAGTAAAGTTACAGCCTATATATGTCCCACTGCTGGGTACAGGCCTCCCCTCATTTCTGAGAAAGTTTTTTAGGGCAAGGAAGTGTCCGCCGCGCTGCCCCAGTGCGTGTCGGCGAACTATTATTATTAAGGATATTATTATTTGTTATTATTAAATACTAATGTTCAGATCTTGATTAAATTTATATGAGAACACGCGAGAAGCACCAGCTTTCAAATAAAATCATCAAAGTCGGTTCACCTAGAAAATAGTTCTGAGGTAACACACATAAAAAAACATACAGTCGTCGTCAACAGAAGTCGGTAGAAAAATATACTTAAAGTTCTTTCAGAAGTACCAAACTTTTTAATTCGCTTGATAAAGTTACTAAGGTGTTTGAGCTAGTTATATCTACGATGAAGTTGTCACAGATTTCTTTGTTATATCTCAGTCTCCGTGTTCTTTGCAAGCTGCCTTAATAAGTATACAGGTAAAAGGTCTCATAATAAATATAAATAATGACATAGACACATCAAAAAAGTTTGTGATCACTAACAAAAGCTGATATATTTTTAAAATTTAACTGCTCACGAAAAAGTTTACGTTACATCTTTTTTAAAATATAAATACAGTGTTTGAAATTAAACAATTAAACTTTTTTATTTTTAATAACAAAAATTGGGTAGTTTAATTGTAATGTAATTGTTACAGAAATTTGATGGAAAGACAAAGATTGTTTAACTAAACTTATTCAACAATTTATTTAATACAGTATAACACCTCCCCTGGCTCGAACGCATGAGGAGATCCTCCTGGGCATGCTGAGGATAAAGTTATCCGGTAGCTGGCGGTTCCAAGCAGCTCGCTTATGATCATCCCACGTGTGCTTTGTTGGGTTTAAGTTGTGATGATGATAAGGAAATGTTTTCCTGTTCATCTTCATTTTGCCGGTGTCTATCCCACTGCGATCTCCCTCGCTGACGCCATAAATTCAGAGGTCAAGCTAAGGCCAAGACTTCCGTGCTCGTCGTTCGGCTTGGCGTAAGTAATTCTGAATGGTCTGAGTGCTAACTTCAAGGCGGCCCGCACTTCAGCTTTTATTGTATTGGCGTTGATTGTAGTAGTATTATTATTTATTTTGTGATTGTAGGATCAAGGGCTGCCAACAAAGTGACGTAGTCCTTCTGAGCAGCCGTCAGAACAGTTGAGCGATCACTGCAGGGTCGATTAGCTAATTTATTCATGCCGTGGTACCCACAGAATATTATAATACACAATAGAATGGCTGTCAACCTTATTATGTACGAGGATCGGCGTCGCCGGGAGCACACATACAAGAAATTACGTCGTATTATCAGTTATCACTTATCACTACTACTATAAACACATTTTAGACTTTTGATTAATGTTTTGAGACATCAATATTTCTTTATTTTTGTATCTAGTATTTACAAAATATAAATAGTTTCGACTTACTGGTTGTAGGATGTGTCTTCTTTATTTAAATTCCATTTCCCGCTGTTTTTTTCGACACGTAATTATTGCACAATTTGCCATTTTTTAAATAATTTGCGTGCAGCGACGCTTGACACGAAAATTGGAAACGATTGATTGTGTTGACATTTATATGTGTGAAAATATATAGGTGTGAATTGACATATTAGTGGCTACACGGGCTCCGCCCACTCCCCCGTTCTATTATGTATGTATTATACTATTCTATGGTGGTACCTCTGCAACGTGGCCAAAACGGCACACAGTGATACAGCAACTACGCGAGATATTTGTTTCGTGGAATATCCTGCTTGCCTCAAAGCTACGATTCTTGCTCTTAAAACTTCTAATAATCCTCTTGGCATTTTTTCAATCACAAATTTCCTCGAAAAAATATTTTAAATCCGTTAAAACTTCGTAAGTCAGATTTTCGAATGAGCAGCTTGGATTGAATTTTTTTCATATAGAAAAACAATTGAATTTGTTTTATATTCTAATTCTACGTTTTTAAGTACAAAATCTAAAAAGAAGAGGAAATTATAATTTAGTCTACTGTAATGTCTCTATTAGGACGATGGTGGTGTTTAACCCTATTGCGCGAAAAACGGGATAAGCCTGTGACTGATCTCGCTCCAGTTATGTTGGATTGCCGTCCCTTTGAACTATGAAAACGAAGGAATGCCTCAGGAATGCATCTGTGCACCTGGTCTTATGCACACAATCGTGCGCTATATATTTTATATGTACGATATTATGGTTGTAGCACGAAAGGGTCGGTTTGAACGGGGAAGGACCATGCTCTCACAGAATACCAGCGTAAAATAGCAGCTTAATACTGCTGTGTTTCTTATGGTGAGTGTAGAGATCCAGAGACCCTTTTTACTGGAAACAAGGCGTTCCATCTTAGTCCTCGGGGTTGACAACTCATCTGCGTTTTGATTTTTAATCGAGGATGAAAGTAGGGTAGACCGGGTACGGTTGAAACGGGGGACGATTGAAACAAAGCGTATATCTCGACACCGTGCGTGATGAGGTTCAGGGGTATAAGGAAAGAAAGGAGACCCGCCAAGTCGAAATACGAATTTAAGTGTTGCGGCGCTCTTCGCGCGCTGTGTTTATGTATAGAAGGCCTCATTTTGTTTTTTGACTTAAAAGTAAGTTTTTTTTGTTCGTAAATTTTTGCAAATATCATGGTTTTATTAAAGTTAGAATATTGAATGTTTTGTATTGTTTAAATTGAAGTTAGTAGAATATGGCTGTATGATTAGTTTTTATTAAAATTTGTTGTTATTCTTACTATGAACCGTTTTCTACCAAGAATGGGGTTGGGGACAGTTGAAACGTTTTTTGTGGGTACAGTTGAAACAGTTTATTTATTTAATTTTCTTGTTTCTTAGATGCGAAGGGTATGCCAACGGAACTACGAAAGGTCAGGTCGACTTATCAAAGTATAAACAAGCCTATGAAGATGTAAAAGCCGAATCTTCGTTAAGTAAAGCGGCAGAAAAGAATGGACTGAACAACTGTTCCCTGTGTAAACGAGATGCGACTGGTGACGATGAAAATCAAGAAATGGATTTTAAGGCTCACAATCGAATGCTTAAGCAGGAACAAGAGCGTGAGCTATCTAAATATTTAATTAGATATGCAGACATACATTTTGATCTAACTAAAAATGGTGTTATGAAATAAGCATACGAACTAACCATCAAGTACGACTTATCACGACCTGGTTTCGAATGTTTATGAGAAGAAATCCCGGCTGTCAGGGCGTGCAGCACATACTACATGTCTTTCTAGGACGACTAGCTTAAAAAAATAACGTAGATGCTTTCTGTGACAATTTGGCTACTATCATGGACCGTTATAAATTTGAATCCCAAAATATATATAATGCTTGACTTGAATATTAATAAAAAATATTTGTGATGTTCAACTGTGCCATTACGAGTCGTAAAATTTTATAAGACGATTAATAAAACATGTTCATTTATTATATTTCGTATTATTTGCATGTTTGGATTGACCCCAGGCACTACTTCAACCGACCCTGGCATGGGGACGGTTGAAACAAATTACACTTTTTTTAAATGTGATTTTACATATAAAATATAATACAGTGATCTCAAATAACATTGCCTAGTGGTAAGCAGATATATGGTCTTTTATTTAATATATTTCGTTCATCGCTCGCTTAACTAATCCCGATGCAATTGACGATAAACGCTAAAATGTTGATGTACGGTAACCGTACCCAGTCTACCCTAGATGTCTATGGGATACAGCATCCACTTACTACTAGGTGCACTGTGTGCTCGTTTGTCACCCTTATACCATTAAAAAATATGGTCCTGTCCTACGCAGATAAGTAGAATTTTGTTCCGGAGAACATCATTATAAGATTTAGACATTTATCTATTTATGACGCCAAAAAGAAGTGAATCCAATGTTTGTTTTTTTGTTTTAATGATTCCCAGAGGTGACAACGAATCTGTAGTATACTAGTGTACTTTCTCGGAATAATTCATACATATATATATGTATGTGATTACTCGAAGTATTCTTTCTTTCAAATTGTCAGTTCGATCTCTTATACCAACTAAGAATTAGTTCTATCTAGACAAAACATAGCGTACATTTTAATTGACGCGGACACTAAGCCGAAACAATGCCAAACGCATTGTAACAACACGCACTCACGCACACATTTGCATCAAAAATTATTTGCAACCAACAACATACATACTTTTATCTCCGTTAGCATACCCAAGCCCAGCAGTGCACTATTACGTGCTGTTAAAGAAAGGAAGAAGATGTGTGCGTAAATAAGTATGCCATCAAAAACATAACTTGTAAAAAAACCAAGTCTCGCAACTCAGTTCTTCTACCGTAAAAAGTTGTAAGATCCATGTAATACCAAGTCCGTTAATTTATTCATACACTTAAGATTCCTTCTGTTTTAAGTTATTACGTAATTAGCTAACCTAACAAAATCTTATAGTGACGACATATGAATATTAAAAATCTTTTATGTTTTAAATAAATAGATTGGCTTTGGCCATTGCATGAAAACATAATGTATCTCACAAGTAATACATATTATATCAAAATTAGATTGTTTAGTGCGATTGCCAAGTCAATCTATTTATTTAAATCATAAAAGATTCTTCTGAGGATTCGTTCAGATTCCAGCCGCCAAATTTCACCAACGCACATCGCCACAAAACACACTTTACCATCCACATCATTTGGTTGCTTGGCGGCCAACTATTGTGCGATTTACTAGAAGTTTTCTTCCTCGCACGACCTCATTGTGAAATTATTTACCACCGATTTTTCCGCGCCGATAAAACTTAGGGACCTTCAAGAAACGAGCTTACTTCTTTTTAAAAGGCCGGTAACGCACCTGCAATTCCCCCGGTATTTCAGTAGTCATGGTTGGCAGTCGACACTTACCATCACCTGAGCCACATGTTCATTTGCTCTCTTCTATAAAAAAATTGAAAAAAAATTCCACTCCTGTGATCGAAAATTAGTGAATAAAGTTTTAAATGCGTGCGTGCTTTAAATGCGTAAGGCGACATTGAGATTGTGGGAATTCTTTGTCTACTCAAAAGGGTAAGAAATTAGCTTTTAATAAATATAAAAAGCCTGCTTTAAAGTAAAAAAGTATTTTTTATAGAATAAGGATGACAAACGAGCACACAGTCCGGCTGATGGTAAGTGGTTGCCGCGGCCTATAGACATCTACATCTATACTCGATTACAAATCAAAATGCAGATGCGTTGTCACCCGTGAGAACTAAGATGGAATGCCTCGTTTCCAGTAAAAAGGGTCTCCGGTTCTCTACACTCACCATATGAAACACAGCAGTATTGAGCTACTATTTTACGCTGGTATTCTGTGAGAGCGTGGTCCTTCCCCGTTCGAACCGACCCATTCGTGCTACTACTATAGATACTAACTACTATTATAACTGCAGCATGGCTCATCACGTAAGTATATATAAGTATAATAATGTAAACATAATTTTACCCCCTTTTTATCATATTCTTGCATGGTCATCCAAATTTGAGTTTTTCTTTCATAATATAAAGTTTCCAGATAATCGGGAAGTTAGTTTAAAATCATTCGGAATGAAAGACCAAACAAGAAAGTGACTTAATAAAAACGCGGTAAAAATAAATACGGCTTCCGAATTTGAAATTATTTATTTCTCTTTAACTCTTTGGAGTCGAATTTTACTTGATAATAAAACTTCAACTTTTAAATGATCAGAAAAAGTTATAGAAAAAATACAACATACAAGTTACAAACATAAATACAACATATTAACAAAAGCTACAAATTATTAAATTGTAATGTTTTATTATCTGTTATTATCAACTTCTATTAGTGTACTATGTTTTTAGGAGTATGGGCAGGCGGGCAGTTTGTGAGGGTAATATAGTCATGCGGTTAATATGGTCACTTTCTTACAACTCAAAAACTACAGCCCTGTTTGCATAGATCACTTTGTGTTACGATAGCTCTTCATCGGTCAAGCAAATAATAAAGAATCATAAAGGCGCTGCTTTATCGACGCCATTTTTACAAGTGACGTTATAGTAAATATTTTAGTCGTTTTTAGTGTTGCGTAGCATAGTTAGTTTTTTAAGTTGATTTTTTGAAGTATTTATAGATATTGCCAAAGCTTGCTTGCTACTTGTTTTGTATACGACCTTATGTTTATGTCTCTGTCCCCCTCCTTAGTTTTGGTTGTTTAGGGCGGCAAAGCTGATGGTGACCATGTTACCCTTACGTACCTTAGAGTATATTTAAATATATCCACACAACGTTATAGTTCAAGATTCGATCCACATTTCGCCATCGAGTGACGAAGAACTGTAATTGTACATAGAAAATTTTTGTTTCTTTTTTAGGGTTCCGTAGTCAACTAGGAACCCTTATAGTTTCGCCATGTCTGTCTGTCCGTCTGTCCGTCCTCGCTTAATCTCTGTGACCGTTAGCACTAGAAAGCTGAAATTTGGTACCAATATGTGTATCAATCACGCCGACAAAGTGGTAATATAAAAATTGAAAAAAAAAATGTTTTATTAGGGTAGCCCCCCTATATGAAAAGTGGGAAGTGATTTTTTTTTTTAATTTCAACCCTAACTTGTGATATATTGTTGGAAAGGTATTTATAAATGAATAGGGGTTTACTGAAATCATTTTTTGATAATGTCAATAATTTCGGAAATAATCGCTCCAAAAGTAAAAAACAATGTGTCCCCCCTCTCTAACTTTTGAACCATAAGTTTAGAAAATATGAAAAAAATCTGAAAGTAGAACTTTATAAGGACTTTCTAGGAAAATCATTTTGAACTTAGATGGAAACAACAGTACCCACTACCGGGAGCGGTTGCAGGAGCGCGGAGCGCTGCTGGAGCGCGAACATAATGGATACCCACCTTTAAACTCATAAGTGGGAACACTTATTGTGACGGACGGGAAACTACGGAACCCTACACTGAGCGTGGCCCGACACGCTCTTGGCCGGTTTTTTTTAATGTTTCAAGATTTGTTAATTTAAACATGATGGGGTTTCAAATTTGAAACTAATACATTAATAATATATTAGAATTTTTATAAATATACAAAGTACTTAAATAACTACAATAAGACTTGAAATTCAATTTTATACTTACGACTAACCACGCCTTTCTCGTCACTCACCAGAAAGATCGTGGCCTTTTCCTGATGAACCCGACCCATTCGTGCTACTACTATAACATAGCTGCAGCAGGCTCCGCGGATGTTATAGATCGAGACTTAAACAATAATTAAGAATGAAGCCAAAATTTTGCAAAGATATGAATCCTGATGTTTCTAATTTAGGGAAACACTAACTGACCCGTTTCGTGAACTATTTACTGAACAGTGTCATGACAAAAATGACAAAATACGCTGAAACGTGACTAGAACTACTAGTGTTAGTAGAACACAGCAATAACACACAACTTGTAAAAAGAATAGAAGATAATGATATAATACTAGCTGTGAACGCGACGTCGTCGTTTCCGTCATTGGATCCGTTGTGGATACACTGAAATAAAACTTTGGTATTCTATTTCAACTATATGCCACTTGTGTAATAAGATATGTTATGATATGCGAAAGATAAAACAGTTATACAATAAAAAATGTTTAACCGCCAGATTACGCTTAAAGTTTACAAGTAAAATATTTCTGTATTTGACTCTAAATAATTAAGTAATAGCAATAAACAATAAATATCCGTATGCACGAATCGACCGTGCTAGCGACATTTGTCACAAGCAGCCACCCTAATCAATAGGGGAACTAATTCATTTCATTGAGCTGGAAAAATGATATAGGCCTAATTGTAGTTCTAAATTACAATTTTTTCATATAATATTGATCTAAAAAAATGTATGTACGCGCTAAATTTGCCTTCTGTAATATATTCGTAATTTCCTTTATCGATCTCTTGAGAGATGTTTCAGTGAATTATGGAGTAAAAAGAACCTTTGTACGAACTCACTATAAATAAAACCGAAATAAAACTAAAATATAAATAATGATTTCTAAAATATACGCGAACTCTACACATTAGATAACACTATTTATACGGATTTAATCGCGTTTAATTAACTTATTTTTAATTCCCGACGTTTTTTACCACCCGTCAAGTGCTATTCCTCTAATATGCCTCTACAAGATGCAGGAATGTACAAGCTAGATTGTGAATGTGGTCTCTCTTACTTCGAGAATTAAAAATAAGTTAATTAAACGCGATAAAATCCGTATAAATGGATTTATTCAATAAAATATACATTTTTCGAATTATAATGCATTTTAATTATAAAATTAGTTATAATGTGATAAAGTGAAAATTGTAATAATTATTATGTTGTAATTTTTCAAAATTTACAAATATTCGTTGATCTGAGATATTCATAAAATTGTAATTGGAAATAAAAATATTTCTATGTACATCTTACGCATAGATTAAAAATATTACGGGGTGATATAAATAAAAATATGTACCACAATTTTGACAACAATGTATGGACTTCCAATCGCCGTTACCTCATACATCACTTTTGGATAATTTTTAAACCCTTGTTGACTTGTTAAATGATAACAATTAAATTACATTTAGCCCTAGAGGAAAATTTATCGGTCAAATTGGCGATGTATTGAAGATGGGCCAGATTAAGAGTATCGCGAAAGAGGTGTGTCATCGTACCAAATGGAAGTCCGTAGTCTCTTCGTACTCCTCTTCATCACAGGCCTGAGTGTTTATGTATGTATGAACAATATTACATATTATTGCGTGTACAATATCTTTTACGCAATTATAAGTGGAGGATTTACTGCGAACATTATTGTATCATTAGAATGGCACACATTTTATACAAATATAACTATAGCAAAATTTTTATAGTAACCGAATTACGACCAAAGAATACTCGTCGAGCCAGTCGAGAAATAGACTATCATGCAAAAAACATTCCTGGCTTCGGATAGAGTGTGATTTCACCACCTAGTGTAAGCCAAATCAAAAATCAAGCCAAGACAAGCGTGTGGGAGTAACATCAAATTCTCTTCCTACAGGCCTACTGCCAATCAATATGGCAAAGCTTTCCAACAATATGGGAGACCTGGGCATAGGACTGTTACAGGTTGATTATGAAGAAGAATTATCAATGAATAGATAGAAATATAACACCTGAATTCCCTAGTCTTAATGGGGAGCTGAATTACAAATGTGGATTATGGGTATATAGGCTCTACTCACAAAATTACCTAACTATTGTACACAAGTATCATAAAGACCTTTTTAAGAAATCTATCACAACAAGTGCTTTATTTAAAAAGTTTAAAATTTAAACATTCCGGTTTTTTTTTCGAACTCAGCTACAGGAAAGAAATCTCTGACAAATTTAACCAACTCTAAGTCATCAGAAAGGTTTAGCTTAAAGCAAATCAGTGTTATTTCCATCATCCCACGTTCCGTAAGTGATATAAGAGTCGACTATAAAATTACTCAAAAATATTATGGCTCCGACAGACGAAGGCATTTCTTTTTTTCGTTTTTTTATATTTAAACTTATTAATTTTATAATATTTTATTATTATTTATTTTTTATATTGCAATTCTGCTATGTCTCGTTTACTCCGAACGTAAAATAGCCAGTCTAGTGACGGGCATTAATATTAAGTGTCACTATAGAGATATAATAAGCTTGATAATTAAGCCAGATTCTCGCTGCAACAAGACAGCTTCATGTCTATCTGATTTTAACGAGCTGATGATAAAGCATAAGACGAAGAAAGAAATGTAAAATATGAGCCAATGTTTTTCAGTTAGTAACTATTCAAGATTATATTTTTGATTTTTCTTCATCAGTTAATAATGAATAAAGTTCTATTTTAAAGACACCATTATCAGTTTGCTGAAAAATTTGATTTACTTGTGCCATATTGTAGAATTAGGAAATAAAATAAAAAGATTAGATCACACCAGCGGATCGTACAGAGGGGAAAAGAATACGTGTTGTATGGTCGGATGGGCAAACTGAATTGCCTGATTACAAGCCGAGACTGCAGTGGTCATGTGCACAGTCCCACGCGTTAACGCAACGGAGTGTTGGAGAATGTTATAAAACTTGTATACAATTAGGAATTTAGGCTTTAGTCTATCAAAAGCGGCCTCAAAAATATAGATTTACTTAATAATAAAAAATATAATAGTTAAAAGTTTTGGTTAGCGATAAATTTATTTTATTTTATCCTATACCTTTAAACGAGCAATTCTTGTATATATATATATCGAGATCTCGGAAACGGCACCAACGATTTTCATAAAATTTTGTGTGCAGGGAGTTTCGGGGGCAATAAATCGATCTAGCTAGGATTTATTTTTAGAAAATATCTTTTTGTCCGTGTTTTTAGGCAACGAAAAACTGCTACAATATCGTTAAAATAAGAAGGTAAATTTTGACAGTTTATTTATGATTACAAATAGCTTAATTGGTATATTGGGCGGTCACAAAATCGTAATACCGCGGTTCGAGCCCAGGCCGTCCGACCGACTTTTTTTAATTTTTTTTCAAGTTCCTTTCTTTTTTTGAGAAAATCTATTTTTTCGAGCCCTTTTTTTTAGTATTTTTTAAAAACACGAAAATTGAAATTAAACTAATTGCACTCATGATTTCTTATTCAAATAACCAGTTCAGCTTTTTCTATTATGTCGCTAAGATCAAAAAATATTATTCGTATTTCATCAGTATGTAATTTGTATCTGAATATAATTTCCAAAACACACGAATTAAAAAAAAACCAAGCGAAAAATAATGAGCAAAGCTCGGTCAACCGGGTACTTATATTTAATTAAGCAGCAAAAATATATGAACTTGAAAAATTGTAATAAAAATAACTTATTTTATAACGAAATAAGCAAACAAACTTTATTCTAGTTATAGGTAATCATGGCTAGCTAAAATAACAAGAAATATAACTAAAACACAAAAAAGGATGACAAAAAAAGAAGTGAATATAGTGCGTGACTCAGAAACACAGATTTACTTTAAAAAATATTAACTAAGTTTTACTTAATAATAATAAAAAATATAACAGTTAAAAGTTTTGGTTAGCTATAAATTTATTTAATTTTATTATGTTTAATTAAGCAGCAACAAGATAAGAACTTGAAAAATTGTAATAAAAAAACCTTATTTTATAATGAAATATGCAAACAAATTTTATCCTAGTTATAGGTAACCATGGCTATGTAAAAATAACAAGAAATAGATAACTAAAACACAAAAAAGGTTAACGAAAAACAGGAGTGAATATATAAATGAATAATAAATGAATTAAATTTATATGAATCCAACGGGTATGCCAAAAGAAGAAAAAAATGCAATTCACTTATTTGTTTGACAATGGTGGCTCACACATCACCATGAAAGTAAAAACGTTACTGCTTGCTGATGAATATGAAAATGGCACACGTTTTAATCATAAATAACACGTGTTTCACCTTTTATTATTAGCTTATCGTGTGTGTTTTTTATAGGAAAAGGGTGACAAGCGAGCACACAGTCCACCTGATGGTAAGTGGTTGCTGTGGCCCATAGACATCTACATCCATCCTCGTGTGTGAATAAAAATGAAGTTACGTTGTCAGCCTTGAGGACTAAGATGGAATGCCTCTTTTCCAGTAAAAAGGGTCTCCGGTTTTCTACACTCACCATACGGAACACAGCAGCATTAAGCTGCTATTTGACGCTGTTATTCTGTGAGAGCGTGGTCCTTCCCCGGTCGAGCCGACCCATTCGTGCTACGACTATACAATTAGTATAGCTGCGGCATGGCTCTACCACGTGTTTTGCCTCTACAAGAGACATCCTCAGGTAATGTAAACTCAAAGCCGTGGCTTAAAAAAAACAGTGGCTACCCACTAGCGATTAGATACACGTGTCGTATTATCGTCATTGGTGTGTCTTTCCTAGAATAGTGGTGTTGGGAGTAGTGGTGCTGGGGTGATGACGGGATTAGTGCATGCAATTGAAAACCACCCCGGGGGTTTTCTTGATCTTTTATATATTTGGGAGGGCGGGAGTTGTTCTTCAGTCTTGGTAAGACACATCATTTTATTTTTAATTGAGTGGAAGTGTGCGAGGTAATTCTTACCAACTTTAAAATAACCTGCTCCTGCTAGGATCGTCACAGCATAATGCATGTTTAAGTTTTTTAACGATATTATTATTATTCTTAATTTCAGAAGTCATCTGAGGCGTCGTAGGTCAGATGGTTAGCGCTGGCTGTAAATTTCACAGTACGCGAGCAACCCAATTTTAGGTGCTGATTTACCACATGTTCGGTGGTGGAGGAAAATATGGTGAGGAGACCCGCATGTCTGAGAAATAAGAAAAAAAATTTTATTTCAAAGACATGTAAAGTTCGCCAACACGTATTGGGGCAGCGTGCCAGACACTTCCTTGCCGTAAAAACCCTGTCAGAAATGAGTGGATGCCTGTGTCCAGCAGTGGGAAGTATATAGGCTGTAACCTAAAATTTATCTTTTAATTCCAGAAGCCATGGTTAACTATAAAAATTTTCAACCATGACCCCGTTATCATGAACGATGCAATACTCTCGAAATGACGGAAATATACAAAAATAAGTAAATTAAAGGCTATTAATTCCCTAAAAATTTGTTTTATCTCAGGCTTCACCTTTGCACTTTGTGATTCGGTTTTTAAAGCAAAGAAAATATCCTGGCTGCTTAAAACTTTTAAATTTCTATCTTATCTAAAGGAAAGTGGTCAAAGGTATTTCCCGAGTGGCTTAGACGTATAGAAAAGTGTTACCCTAGCAGTATTAGCGACAACATTTTGAAAACTCGATACTAGTAATCATCATGATCATCATCAGCCTGCGGCAGTCCACTGCCGGACAAAGGCCTCCCCCAAGGCGCGCCTTTTAGCCCGATCTTCGGCTACACGCATCCAGTTTCTACCAGCCACCTTGCGCAGATCGTCGCTCCATCTGGTCAGGGGGCGTCCCACACTACGTTTGCCTAGACGCGGTCTCCACTCCATAATACGTCTACTCCACCGGTTGTCACCTCTGCGACAGACATGACCAGCCCATTGCCACTTCAGCTTACAAACACGGAAAGCTATGTCAGTAACCTTGGTTCTCCGGCGGATTTATTCGTTTCGAATTTTGTCTACCAGAGAAACTCCGAGCACAGCTCTTTCCACTGCTCGCTGAGCGACTTTAAGCTTTTGGAGCAGACGTATCATGTTATCATAGACGTGTCCACGTTTCGGCACCATAAGTGAGTACAGGCAGAACGCACTGGTTGAAGACTTTTGTCTTCAGACTTTGCGGTATGGGCGACTTGAACTTTCTAAATGCTGCCCACCCCACTGAATCTTCCGATCGGCTTCCTTTTCGAAGTTACTCTTACCTAATTGCAATATCTGCCCGAGGTAGGTATATTCCTGGACAACTTCGAAAATTTCACCATCAACAGTAATTGGAACTGGCATGACGTAATCGTTCAACATAACTTTTGTCTTGTTTAGATTCATGCACAGGCACGTTGGGAGGATTCATTTAGTCTGCTCAGCATATCCTGAAGTTCCTGCAGCGATTCTGCCATGACGACGATATCATCAGCAAAGCGTAAGTGTGAGATGTACTCACCGTTTACGTTAATACCGCGTCCTTTCCAGTCTAACGTCTTAAAAACATCTTCCAGTGCAATTGTAAACAGTTTAGGGGATATAACATTCCCCTGTCTTACTCCGCGATGCAGCTGGATTGGTTTTGTTTGACTGTCCTGTACTTGGACGGACATCGCACTGGTGTTGTAAAGGCATCTCAGCACTTCGATGTACCGCCAGTCAATTTGGCACCGCTGCAAAGAATCTAGAACAGCCCAGGTTTCAATGGAGTCGAAGGCTTTCTCATAATCCACAAATGCAAGACACAGGGGCTGATTATACTCTATTGTCTTCTGTATTATTTGCCGCACTGTGTGAATGTGGTCTATAGTGCCAAATCCTCCTCGAAACCCAGCCTGTTCCGCAGGCTGATACTAGTAATAAAGAATAAATATTAGTATAATTTTAGAGTACACTACTTATCTAATTTCTTTTGGCAAGATACTCGTACCCGCCCGTAGCAGTACGAGTATTATGCTATGATTATCAGTCAGGCAGGTGACGGATATTTTCTACCGATCGTAAGAAAAAACTCAAAGTCGTAGTAGGCTACGGGTGTACTACTATGGGAGACCATAAATTTCTCTGTCTGTGTGATGGAATTTGTGATATATTTGTGTAATACCTAAAGCCGAATGTCCGTTAAGCTGAAGTTAAAGTTGTCACTAGCATTATAATTTTATTATAGTAATTCACATTAGGTTATATTTATAAAGAAGTTTCCGATCCTTTCAAAACCCTCAACAATGCAATTTGATCCATTTTTAATTGTTCCGCTATCATGTTTCATTGTATTTTATTGACAATTTCTTATTAGATTAACGGCCAAGTTAACAGATCATCGAGTGTCCACCACAATAAAAGTTGTTTGGAACGAGAAAAACACATTTTGCTTCTTGAGATATCAATCTTAGCAACTCATTGACCGTCCGGATTCCGCGCGAACCCCTACTGATAATGTCTAGTATAAATGAGTTCGATACGAAAAGTTTTGCCATCAAATTAAGTAGAAACGCAACTACTGGCTATCAAAATATAAAAATACATTTGTTTACATGCTTAAATCGTAAGCAATAAGGTCCAATTTCCTAATTAATACAGAAAAAAAAACTAGTGTTATTGTATCAGAGGAAGCGACATACGTTGATAAAAGCGCGCCTCCGATAGAGGGAATGTAATAAAACATGTCAATAATTGGTGGGGCTGGGGCCGCGCCACGGTTTTAGTGCGAACGTTAGGATTAGGTGAAGTTCATTTTGAATACTTAAAAAAGATTATGTGGTTAAATTCCATAACCATAGACACCTGAAACATTTAACTAACATAAACGATATGCCTAACTACTATTTAAACAAGGTTAAAATATTTTTGTTAGAATTTTCTATAGTAGTGGACATTTATCATTTTTTTATATAGAAGAGGGGGAAAACGAGCATGCGGCCCACCTGATGGTAAATGACTACCACTGCACATGAACAACTGCAACATAAGGGAATTGCAGATGCGTTGCCTGTCTTTTAGAAAGGAGTAAGCTCTGTTCTTGAAGGTCCTCGAGTGGTATCGGTCCGGAAATATCGCCGGTGGTAAACCATTCCATAGAGAAGTTGTACGGGGAAGAAACCTCCTAGTAAAACGCACTATGGTGGACCGCCAAGCATTCAGATGGTGAGGATGGTATCGTGAATTTTGACGCGATGTACGTTCGTGAGATTTGGCGGCTGGAATTAATCTGAAGAATTCCTCAGAGCACTCTCCGTGGTACATGCGATAGAAAATGCATAGGGAAGCACCAGTGAATCAAGCCGATCAGAAAGAACTCGATCGTCAACGATTCGAACCGCTCTATGTTGGATGCGGTCAAGTGTAAGGAGCTGACACTGGGGTGGCCCGGCCCAGAAATGAAAACAGTATTCTATGTAAGGCCGAACTTGCACTTTGTAAAGTTGCAAGCGATGTGCCGGCATGAAATACTGTCTCGCTCTGCTGAGCACGCTAAGTTTTTCAGAGGCCAATTTGGAAGGGAATTCCAAGTGACCACGAAAATGCACACTATTCGATATGTCGACGCCGAGGATACCGATGCTAGCTGAAGCAGCAAGGGGAGTGCCTTGAAACTGAGGAGATACGACAAGGGGGTTCTTTTTAGCGGTAAACGCGCAAACTTGTATCTTCTGGGGATTGAACTGGACTAGATTTAGTCGCCCCCAATCCGAGACTTTTTTGTTCAGCAATCTATCGACTTCAGACACAATGTATTTTTTCATCCATCCTCCTAAGTCTATCTATCACTTAAAAAAATATTTTCAACAAGTTTTTTGGAAGATTAATAGGGAAAGATATATAGTATAGTATTTGTTCTTTTTTTTTTTTAATTATAATCGTAAGCATAAGCATTTTACAGCATTTAATTTATTATGTCCTAATATGAACGCATTTACAACGTAAAAGGGGACAACAAGAGCTGCGTCTTCACTCTGTAATTTATGATGTATACCAATTTGTTGGCATCGTATTAAAAGGCGGACGTAAGCTGTTGAATGGCCCGAAAACAGGGGTGACATCCTTGAATAAAGATGCGTATTTTGTTTATCAAATGTTGGATCGAATTCGGTTAATTCGAAAATATTACATCATTTTATTATTACTTTACTTTGAATCTTATAACTGTAACTTTGTGTTAGATAACATTCATGACGCAGTCCTAGTTGGCTTCAACAACTGATGAAACTGATTTTACGCGGTCACTGAAGTAATATTATATACGTAAGTACATTATCCTTCAATGATTACGGATTGTATCCCTATTGATTTTAACTTATTTCTAATGCCCAACGCTTCGAGTGCTTTCCTTATACGAGTATCATTATCATAGTTATCTTTATGTTTCTATATGTAGTATTCGATAAGATCGATGAGGTCCTGGGTTCGAATCCCGGGTCGGGCCAAAAAAAATCAATTATTGAGTTTTTCTGTCAAGAAATTCTCAGTAGCTGCCCGGAGTCAGGAAGTTGGCGGTGTCTCACCACCGTGCCTCGGAAAGCACGTAAAGCCGTTGGTCCTGCGCCTGATCTCTCTCCGGTCGTATTGGTTTACCGTCCCATCGGATTATGAGAGTGAGGGAATAGAGAGTGCACCTGTGCTTGCGCATACACTTGGGCACTATAATCCTGTCCTGCGCCGATGGCTAGCCTCCGTTGAGGCTGGCCGCCGTGACCGAAATTCGGTCTGGAGGACATTATTATTATTATTCGATAAGAAATCGTCATAGCGACGTTTTCCAATTATTGTTAGAGGTTTTCCTATGGCAAAAGCAGTTTATGTGCTTAATAATTTAATTATGGATACAAATAAACTCAAACGCTTAACCGCAACGCAACAGACTAATTTTTACTCATCATATTAGTATTATTGATACCCGTAAATAATATTAAATTCCATTTTGTAGATATATTATTGCATTGCACTTAATTCATTGTGTCTTTTATAACTGTTTAAATCAGAGACCAAAAACTTTATTTTTGTTTTTTATTTTCGAAGATCTTAAATGCGGAATACTAAAACTTGATAGATACAACTTGTTACGAATTGTTGCCTTCGTCACTATTTTTACAACTGATATAAAGTTAAATAATGTCACCTAAAGAAAGCTTATATTAGATTATACTAGATTATCTATTTAGAGAGTTCTTAAATTTCGTAAAGGTATTAGACGACTATACATTAATGATATCAACCGTAATAGGTCAAGCCGTTTAAGCGCTTGATTGAATTTCGGTTGACAAAATTGTTTTGGAAAAATTGGAGACGAAATATGATATTTAAAGATTTGTAAGCGACAACGACTTTGACTTTTTTTACTTCTTACAAAAGAAATAAGTATTTATTAATAAAAGCGCTGAATGCGCGTCACAAACAAATACTAACTATTAATTAGTGTGCACCAATTTATAAAGAGTAATAAAATATGTCAATGTATGTATGTTGTGTTAATTTCGTTTATAGTAAAGGATAAAAATAAATAAAGTGGACGTATTATATCTCACGATCTAAAGTAATTTAAAGACCCTTGTTTTGTAAGTTATAAACTTATAAAGCTTCCTCTATTGTTGCTAGGATAAATAAAAGATTTCAAGACCTAAAATAATTAATTGCTTAAATAAAATATTTATTTTTTAAAACGCAGGTAATATAATATATCTTTGATCACCCTATACGTAATAAAAATAATTAAGCAAGTATATTATATTATTTTTATTTCTTTAATAAACACAGACATTTGATGTTGACAAACTTTTATTTTCAATACTGCTTACCACTCGCTCTAACTGCGTTGACTAAACAGCGTGGTGCAGTGTCAAGTTATACTCGTAAACCAAATTATAACGCACCATAACTTTTGCTGACAATTCGCTCGTGTAATGGCGCCGCATTTTGGCGGGAATCAACGGCGACGAAGCGTTAATGGTGGGTGAAAAATAAAACGCATTTAATCATTACGTTTATGTAATTACGCACTCATACTCACAGACTAACTTCTTCTCAATATCAGAAGAAAATATTAAAATTATATTATTACATAACTTACTATCTTCTACATAACGCTGTTCACAAAAGTTAAAAACACGAAGTATGTACATTTTGAAAAGTTGTGCTGCATCATCTTTTGCACTTTTCGTAATGATGAACAGAATAAAATGTCTGAGCTCCGCGGAACCTAAGGGTTCCGTTGATAAGTCACCAGGGTTCCACAAAATTATTTATTTTTGCTTGTTAAATAATTTCACACTTGCGAGTAGGTACAAATATTATTTTGAAATGCGCAAAATATGTTCTGTAACATTGTGACTGTGAGGGTATTGCGAGAGTGGAGAAGATCAGGTACTTGGGTGTAATTGTTGACCACAATCTTTCCTTCAAACAGCATTATCTCATTCCTCTTAAATCGAGTCAAGAAGGTTATTTACATAATGAAGTTGCTCAGAACTGTGCTGATAAAAGAACACTTCGTATGGTTTATTTTGCCCTCTGCCAATCCATAATACAATATTGTATATCAGCTTGGGGTGGTGCCTCCAAAACCATGATGTTTCAATTGGAGAGGGCACAGACAGCAGTTCTCAAGGTCATGTTTAAAAAGCCCTACCGGTACCCTACGGCCGATCTTTATCGGAATAGCGAAGTTTTGAGTGTACGCAAGTTGTATATTCTATCCGCAGTATTAAAAACCCATGGGCAAGTAATTCAGTCACCTATTTACGACCACCTAATTACTAAACGCATATTTAAAATCCCAATTCCAGCTACCAGGTCTGTTTTCGCGCAACGCCTTCCGCAGTTCTCACATCCTCATATTTATAACAAAATACTTAAAGTCTGTGACATCAAAAATTGCACCACATTGAAAGCTAAACAAATAGTAAAAAGATATCCCACCACACTAAATTAAAATGACACCGAAAACTTAATATTAAAACAAAAATAATACCAGATATATCTACGTTCCACACTAAAAATATTGTATTCATATCCTCCTAAATAAATAATAATGTAAGCGACAAATAGTTAAAAACTATGTTACTAAACTAAGAAATAATTTTTTGTTTTTTATAATTTGGGTACTTTTATCTACGTAAGTAAAACTGATAACCGTACTCCTGGTCCCCAAGTTACAGGGTATGCCTAGTTTGGGGCCCGCCAGTAACTTTTTTTATATCTAATAAGAATTTATATGTAATAAGTATTTAATTTAATATAATATAAGTTAAAATTAATTTAATATAACTTACTATTTTTTTCCAATGTTCAGGTCTGTAGCTCTATTTCTAGGATTAAATGATTTTTTTTATTTTTATTTATGTGATGAGAAGAACCCATTACTGTTATATAGGTACGTAGGTAGTTAACGAGAATAATATTATATAATTTCAGTTGCACTGTCTATGATATGTAATCATTTGATGTGGGGTTCCATAAAATAAAAGGGATTTGGTAAGTGTTCCACTACCTTAAAAGTTTAGGAACCCCTGCTGTAGAGCACTAAAGAGTTATAATCACTACGTTTTATAGAGCGCTTTCATAACTGGCTGTAATTTGAATTAAACTAACTGGCACATTTCTGAATCGTGTGACTGTTAACAAAGTCAAATATATTTGACTTTTGTTGACAATAATGCTTTGATGTTTTTTCAAAATTTTACCCGGGTGGAATAATAACGGACATAAACTATAATAGTAATTAAATCCAAAAAAATGTGTTGGTTAGGATGGGCAATTGTATTATCTATGGTGTCGTATATGATCTCAAATCCATCCCAATAACACATATATTTAAAATGTTTCGTAGAAGTTTGACAAAAGGTCAAGTTCCAGTAAGTACTTTTATACCTACTATCTATTGTAAGACACCTTAAACTAGTTACAATGGGGGGACTAAAATACTAAGGCATTCTCTACCAGTCTACACCGTTTAGTTTCCATACTTTAAAATATAAAACAGATGAAGTTCCTAAAATAACTGTATCCACGACTGGTCGTCGCTGCTGGTGATAAGAGGGCTAGTTCTTTCCTCGCTCAGAGGCTAAGTATAGTTATTCAGCGAGGAAACACAGTCAGCGTTCTTGGCACGATACAATGGGGACCACGACTTTTTGACTATTAAAATTTTTAGTTTTAGTTTTCCTATATTATAGTTTTATTTTTAAATTGTAGGTAATGAATATTGATTGTGAATATTTTAGAAACAGATGCTAAATTGATGTGTATCTCTTTACCTCTTTCAGGTTAAAATTGATGTACCACCGACAATGAAATAATATTTAATACATTAAAATCATCCTCATTTATTTTTATGTTTTTGTTAAACATTTTTAATTTTAATATACGTGAGTTATGTCAGTAGTAGTATTTTATTTGGTTTAGAGCCCATAATATCGAGGAATCGCTTTAAAGTATAAGAAGCACCAAAGGAAGGTTAGACCTTATTACACTCACTACATTACTTTTTTTTTAAAGTGTATTAACTGCTAAAAAAATTACAAACATTCCCCTTAACCACTCGTGGTAAGCTTAAATTGTTTGTGTTACGAGTTGTTCACGCCAATAGTCGAATGGCGGATTCGAACCCACAAGTTTGAGTTCTTTGAGTTCGTAACATTGTGCTGCATACAGCGTATTTAAAACTTATTTAAAATGATCAAAAAGACTTTACACCTCTAGTTTTATATTAGTAATAAAGCAAACAAACTTTTTTACCTGCTTAAAGTGCTTACAATCCGTACGAGCTTTCTCGTCAGGGTGATTGTTTGAATTTAAACTGATTTTTTTTTTTGAACTCGTCAGTTACTTTCTCGGCTGTTACCTTTATGGTTGACCTAAAGTTACCTCCAATGGCTTCCATTTAAAGTCACCTGTGACGGTAATTTTATCAGAATGGAGTTGAGTACCTACGTATAAGGGCGCGCTGTGCGCTCTTTTCTTCCTACCTCTATTTTATAGGAATAAGGATGACAAATGAGTATATAGTCCACCTAGTAGTAAGTAGATGCTGCAGTCAATAGACACTTATCATCGCATAAGATTTATAACGCAAATGCGTATCCGTCACTAATTCAGATGGAAAGGCTCGTTACAAGTAAAAAGGGTCTACGGTAATATATACTCAGCATAAAAAACACAGCAGCATTATGTTGTTATTTTACGCTGATATTCTGGGTTATGTGAGAGAGTAGTCGATCCAAGCCCATGGCTCTACCATAAAAACTAAAACCTACACTTTCAACGTACAGCACAGGGTGCACCTATTCATTATTTGAAAAGGTTTGTAAGAACCGTTTTTTCAAATAATGAATAGGTGCACCCCCAATTTAATATGTAACTATGGCTTGATCTGTACCGAGCGTCTCTTACTCTTAGACATCATAGAAGGAGAAAGAGCTCTATAAATTTCACAACGCTCTAAGCTTTGCTGACCTGGGCTTTTGTAGACCTCTTCTTCCGATTTGTTTCGTTGAACTCTGGAAGGATTCGGAAGATTTATCTAATGATCGATTTCTCGAATGATGAGGATCAGATTATAACAACCCATTAATAAATGAGGAAATTCTCGGATATATTCCGCTCTGAGGTCAAGAGAAAAGATATGTTGACATCCGGCTAAAACCTACTACAGGTATAAGGTGCTATAACAAGGTAACCTAAGGAAGTACATCCTAAGTGATGACACCATAGACTAATAACAAAATTTTGGTAAATCCAAATGTGCACGCCTTAAGCGCTCATGTTATACGTCAATTTTTTTTAAGTATTTATTTAAATTTTACACACAATTTTTTATATACAAAGTTTTCACAAATAACCTTATTACTACATTTCTAATTTTCCGATAATTTTATGTCAAACGTCAATAAAAAGAGTTTTGAAAATCCTAAAATACAAACTGTATCTACGAGATCGCAATATAAAGACTTATTGTACACAGGAAGATTTCAAACAGCTTTATCAAAAAAAGTATTATGGACATGGCACCGGTTATTTATAACAAAATCCCAAATTAAGTAAAAAATCAACCCATACGAATATTTAAAAAGTCTTACTTCTTTGCTATTGGAGAGGTGCTATTATTCAATATCGGACTTTTTAAATTATACTCATACTTACACACATACACATAAACACTCACGCCTGTCACTCAGAGGGGTAGGCAGAGACTACAGACTTCCATTTGGCACGATCCTGACACACCTCTCTCGCCTCCTTCACATCCATACACCTACGCAAACATGCTCGTCGGTTGAGGGTACTCCTAATTTGGCCCGTTTTCAATAAATCGCCAATTTGGTCGATACATTTTCGCCTAGGACGTCCCTTTCCGACTCTGCCATTCACTTCTGCAACATAAATTTTCTTTGTCACTCTTTCCTCATTCATTCTTTCCACATGACCAAACCACTGAAGCATTCCTTTCTTAATCCTGGTCACAACATCATCTTGCAAACCACACTCTTCTCTTATTACACAATTTCTTACCCTGTCGTTCAGATTCAGCCCTAACATACTCCTTAACGACCGCATTTCTACTGCGTTAATTCTACTCTCGTGCTTCTTCCGCCACACCCAACTTTCACTACCATACTTTAAAGTAGGGACCAACACAGCATTGTGAATTGCCATGCGTGCCTTTTTTTGACTCTTCACAATAGAGTGCAGGGGCCCATTTATTCTATTTCCCGCATTCACTCGTCGTTCTATATCCTTATCATATCTCCCATCCCTGCTAAATACGCAGCCCAAATATACAAACTCATCTACTTGCTCGATCAACTCCCCTTCTATTCTTATTTGACAAATCGTTTTACTTTCTTCTCTTTCAAAAACTGTAACCTTCATCTTACTTGCGTTCACTTTCACACCCCTTTCTTTTAATGATCTGTTCATTAATGTAACCATCATTTGCAACTCGGCAGCCGACGACGCAAGGATAACTTGATCATCGGCGTACAAAAGGCATTTGACGGTTAACTCACCCATACTTAATCCGCATTCTTCAACTTTCAAATTTTGCAAACAACTGTCCATAAATGGGTTGAACAGCCACGGGGAAGCCACACAGCCCTGTCTGACACCTTTATGGATGTCAAACCATTCCGAGTAGACCCCGTTGATCCTAACACAAGCACTAGAGTCCCTATAAGGAGACTCCAATGCCTGTATCAAGCCAGCGCTCAACCCAAATGAGTTCAGTGTTTGCCATAGCACATCCCTATCCACTCTGTCATAGGCCTTTTCCAAGTCCATGAACGCACAAAAAACCTTTTGGTTTTTGGCCAAAAACTTCTCCGCGATCATGCGCATGGAAAAGACTTGATCTGTACATTCCATTCCCTTTCTAAATCCCGCTTGCACATCCCAAATTTTTCCATCAGTTTCTTTCAAGACCCTTTCAATCAGTACCTTAGCATACAGTTTTCCCACAATGCTAAGAAGGCTGATGCCACGGTAGTTTTTACAGTCCTGCTGCGACCCTTTTCCTTTATATACTGGGACTATCACGGCTTTGCACCAGTCTACCGGTACCCGCTTCAGTTCCCAGCATAAATTAAACAAGGTGTGCAGCGGGCCTGCCACGACTTCCTATCCAGCCGTTAGCATTTCGAGTGAAACTCTATCATTTTTTTTATAGAATAGGGTGACAAACGAGCACGCAGCCCACCTGATGGTAAGTGGTTTGCTGCGGCCCAGAGACATCTACATTACATCTATCCTCCATTAAAAATCAAAATGCAGATGCGTTGTCACCCGTGAGGACTGAGATGGAATGCCTCGTTTCCAGTAAAAAGGGTCTCCGGTTCTCTACACTCACCATACGAAATACAGCAGCATTAAGCTACTATTTCACGCTGGTATTCTGTGAGAGCGTGGTCCCTCCCCGGTCGAGCCGACCCATACGTGCTACAACTATACTACTAATATAACTGCAGCATGGCTCTACCACGAAAATATCATATCCGGCAGCCTTACCTGCTTTCATGCTTTTCATTGCTTTCATTATTTCATATATACTTATCTCGCTACCTCTGTCCTCTTCTTTCGGAGTTTCTACTTCACTTAGTACACACGTTGTCTCCTCACTCATAAACACGCTTTCAAAATATTCCTTTCATCTCTTTAAACTCAAAACTTCATCATTCAGAATATACCCATTCTCGTCTCTTATAACATTCATCATAGGCTGTTTTGAATGTCCCCTGGCAGTTCTTACAAGTTTCCAGAACATTTTAATATTTGCCTGGAAGTTATCCGACGTTCTTCTATCATTCTTATCCGTTCTTTCTTGCTTTTTTCTTTCAACTACTTCTTTTACTCTCTTATTAAGATGTCTAAAGACTGCCTTTTTTTTCAATATCATCATTCGTACCGCTAGAATTACCAGCCTTTGTTGCTAGTAAATCTAGCCATGCTCTCTTCTTTGCTTCAAGTTTCATACGTGTCTCATCATCCCACCATAACGTATTATTTTTCGTTTCATTCTTTCTCTTACTAACACCATATACTTCGGTAGCTGCATCCACTAAACCTTTCTTTACATTTTGCCATACATTCTCCAAGTCTAACTCCTTCATACATAATTCATCCAAACCACTTATATTTCTTTCAGTCTACATTTGAACTTGTTTTTCTCACCTTCATCTTGTAACCTTTCTGTTCTAATACGCTGTAACGCAGTGGTAGACACAGATGATCGATGGCGCCAACGCCTGAATAGACCATTAATTCGGCGTAAAACAAAATAATGATCCGTTCCTACGTTAGAGCCCCGGTAAACCCTTGTATCCACCACTGCGCCCCTCAATCTTTCATCCACAATTATGAAATCTATCATGCTTCTATCGTCACCTCTTTCCCAAGTATACATGTGAATCCTCTTGTGGCGAAAGCAAGTGTTCGTCACAAAAAGATTCTTTTCCATACATACGGTGAGGATACTTTCACCATTCTCGTTTATACTTTCATCACCAAACGTTCCCAATATCCTTTCATAACCAATCCCTTCCATTAAAATCTCCTAGCATAATAATATTTTCATTTCCCTTACACTTCATTAACACCATCCTTACCATACCCATACTTAATAAATTAATTGTTAAATTTGTTAATTGTTTGTATTATGGTTTTTGTAATAATAATTTATAATGTGTTATACTATCTGTAGTAATAACTCTATAATCTAAATTTATGTAATAACAATAATAATACAATACTTTTAATTATGATAATGTAATAACTATTCATATTCATAATTGTCATATTAAATCTATTTATTACTAATTACTAGTATTAAGAAATAAATTTTAATTTAATATTTGCATGTCGAAATGGTAGTATGTACGGATCTTTTATGTACTCTGTCAACCTCTTATTGTGAATACCTACATTCAAGGCAAATAAATAAATATTATTATTATTATTGTAAAGGTAAGTTTTTAACCTCGGTTTATTACCGGAACAAAGATGCTCATGGGCCTAAGCCAAGTTGACATCTGTTAGTCTATATATACATATTTACTATTATATCATTTGTTTACACTGCAAAAACTTTCAATTCGGCATGAAATAAAAATATTAATTATTTCGCAACCTTCCGCTAACTAAATAGGTACAATGATGTGTCTTACCTGGATTGAATAATTACCTGGATTCAATCCAGGTAAGACACATCATTGTATTTAGTTGACGGAGGGTTGCGGAATAATTAATATTTTTATTATAATGGATTTCCGCAAAGTAACGCCTGATTATATCAATTCGGCATGTGTTTAGGATTACAGCCTTCTGTAAACTAACAAAAATTTGTTCTGGTAGATCGAGTGATTTGATTGACTAGTGTAGGGATAGAGGTATTACCCCTGTGGTGGACAGAACTATGGGTACTATACTTACAGTTTGGAGATTCCACATATGTACGTTTTATTTGATTTTTGAGGTCTATATACTTACTTTGTAAGTTTTCTGATATTGTTGACTGCAGGTTCAGGATATTAGGTACAGCTATATCTATTAAAGTTGCTGTTTTTTTTGTTTTGTTTCTATAGTTATATCCGGTCTGTTAAACTGGACTGTCTTGTCTGTCAGTATGGCTCTATCGAAATAAAACTTAAATGTTTAGTTTTCTAAGACAGTCTCAGGAATATATTTATAGTAAGGTATGCGTGAGGTTTATATGAGCTTGTATTTTTGTGCTAATTCTTGATGTATATAATATTAACAACCTTGTCATGTCTATATTTTTATAGTCTGTTTGGACAATTGCTTTACATGATCCGGTAATGTGTTGTATGTTTTTAGAGGGCTATTACATTTACGACAATCATCTGTTGTATTTGGGATTTTCATTTTATGTTTTTTGTAATTCCGAGTTTCTATAACTTGGTCCTGAAAAGCGATGATAAACCCTTCTGTCTCGGGAAACAGTACTCCGCGCTTCAGCCACTCATTTGACGCTGACCTGTCAACGTGTGGTAGGTTTAGATCTTAATAGTGCCTTCCCTGTAAAGACTTCAGGGCACATTCATTCATTTTGATTTGGTTACTTACCTGTTTCTCGTTGTTTTGTCTATTCCTGTCTTTCAAATCAAGCGATGTAAGCTTGTGATCATTTTGTGCTGTCGCAATGTATAAAGTGGAGTTTTTATTATAAAGTATGCTCGAATATTATTATATTTAATATATTTTGCGTCAAGTAGAGTCTTTAAAATCGAGTTTAGTGTGTTTTAATTGTTGTTTCAACGTTAGCTTAACTTCGATTGTTGGTAGATATGATTTATACGTCTCCTTTTCATGAAGTGAGCTTATTATTTGCCCAGTTTGAGTTTGGTAGTCATGAGTCATGACTATACATCTGACCTAATTAATTTTGCATTTTTCAATCTCAAGCTCCATACCCACCATGCCAAGTGAGACGCTTTCAGTTATGTTTGCAAGTTGGTTTAAATCTTTCTAGTTCTGGGCATATAATTTTAGATCGTCCATATACAACAATTGGTTTATGTGATATACGTGTGCGTGTGATGGTAATTCCGTATATTGGATTCATTTAATTGATTAGATAGTGGGTTTAATGCCAAGCAAAACCAAAATGGGCTTAAAGAATGACCTTAAAATATGCCACGTCTAATTTTTATAATATCTATGTTTATAGTTTGTATGGGAGGCGCTGTCATATTGCCATCGCTCGCACGATGATGCGATGCGTTTTGATGCATGATCGCACGACGTTCAATAGGACATTCCTCAGATATGAGTATGTTTAAACGCACGGTCGCACGATCGTTTTCGTTGGACGCAACGCATGATCGCCCGAGCGATGGCAATAGGACGGCGCCTGAGTGTTGATGCGTACCTAATCGCGTAGTCCAATTTTATTATTGGTTCAGATTTAAATCCCTACATATAATCGTATGCTGGCAAGGGTTTTCACTTTGTTAGTGTTATCAAGAAAACTACCTAGAAGTTTCTGCGTTATTGGTGGAGTAGATATACTGCACAACAGTCTTAACTTCTTAGTGCATTTTTTGTATGAAGAAATATTGATCGTTATGCAAATATCTTCGCAGTCACTTTCATGATGATCGTGAAAAAATGTAAAAAAATTCTCAATCGACAATAGAAAATATTTTATTTTTATTTTACTATGTTATTATTATTGAGATTCCAAATTTTTTCCATTAATGGTATTAATTGAAAAACTTTTAACAGAATTATCTTAAAACGATCAGAAATCAACTATTTTAAAGTATCAACTATCAAGTATTAGTACTCAAGCATTATCGCAAAACTATTCTTTTTTACCTTACTCGATAATATTTTTTTTCATCGACTTTGTTTTCAAAAAGTTTTTTATCTAGGCATAATCAGTATTTTAATTTAACTTTAGGTCACTCTATAAAAGTCCAAGACGTATAAGTATATTTATATATAAATCCTACGTAGTTTAAGCGAAACAATAATAAATTGTAATGAAAATCTGTGCTTATAAAATAATAATAACATCTTACCTTGGTCAAGTATGTATCAAATTTAGTTTTTGGAATATTTTTATTATTAGATATATATTTGTACACCGAACGATATTTATCATCACAAGCCGCTGTAAACAAACGATACAGTAATCCACTCACGACGGCGGCTGAGCCCGCAGCAGTGAGTCAAAGTGTATCTGTAATTGGTAAAATATATTCTTACAAGGCTGCGCCAACACAAAAAAATTCGGATTTTCTCAGCCGAAAAAAATGTAAATGCATTTTTCCTGTAGTAATAAAAATGATCTTGTTCAATAAATGTTGTGTTATTAGTATGCACATAATTTTAATAAATGATAATGAGTATTATACCCAAAAATATTTTTTCCCAATTTCACTACAACCCCTAGCATGGCAACACGCCACCCTGGTAAATACATACGCGGTCGGTAGAATCACCTAACATCAAAGGCGTTTCACAACTGTTAGAATGGCTTTAATATGTTATGTTAATATTATAATACGAAGTATATTTAGTAACAATGATAATACAAAATTTGTTTCCGGAAGGGGAGTACGGTAACATTTCACAGATATAGGGAATTTACGGTTTACATTAAAGATGAAACGGATATCCGGTATTCGGTCTATCCGGCCTAAAATTACTATCCGGCCGGATACCGGATAACAAACAGCTATCCGGCCGGATACAAGATTTAAAAATACTACAAAATATCAAATTTTGTTAAGTACTTCATTTATGTCACTTAACAAATTAAAATAGAATCAGTAATAACAAAATTTTCATTTTAAAACTTACAAAATTAGTACTCTTACAGTGCTAAGACATAGAATATTATATAATAGTACTACGTAGCTAAGGGCTAATTATGGGGAATAAATATTAATTTCTCTCCATTGAAAGGTAGCAAGCGGTTTCGCCTGTCTTCATAAACAAGGCCAGCTTCAGAAAAAGATCTTCCGCTGTATACACTGCTGCAGGGTGCAAAAAGATAGATTTTGCCAAACTTTGATCAAATGGGGTATTGTATAGCATACCTGCCTACCAAAAATATATGAGTCGCGATCGCGAACAGTTTGCACAGACTTTTATTTTCACTTCTTGCGTTGCACCAAACGGCAATGTTCGGCAGAATATCCGGCGGCCGGATATCTGGCTATAAGACTGACCGAATATCCGGTATCCGGCCAAACAGCTATCCGTGCCGTCTCTGTTTTATATTATAATTAATTCTATTTGATAATATAAGCTCTTAAAATCCGTATCTTATTAAATGTAATTACTAACATGTTTGGCTTTAAATTATCTATTTTTGATAAACAATAAAATTAGAACTCCTTTTCTACTTGGGAGTCTATATGGGTGTTTACCACCCTCTTACCTAATTTTGCCGCTAAATTCCGCACTTTAGAACTATTAATCTTGTCCTGCGCAGATGACTAGTCTGCGTTGAGACCGGCCGTCGTGACCGAAATATTATTATGAAGTGCCAGTATAATTAAAGTTTTTGAAGCATTCTATATTAGTCCTCGGAGGTAGCCTTCCACAGAATAGTATAATACATACATAATAGAATGGGGGAGTGGGCGGAGCCCGTGTAGCCACTAACATGTCAATTCACACCTATAAATGTCAACACAATCAATCGTTTCCAATTTTCGTGTCAAGCGTCGCTGCATGCAAATTATTTAAAAAATGGCAAACAGCGGGAAATGGAATTTAAATAAAGAAGACATATCCTACAACCAGTAAGTCGAAACTATTTATATTTTGTAAATATTAGAAACAAAAATAAAGAAATATTTATGTGTCAAAAACATTAAACAAAAGTCTAAAATGTGTTTGTGTGCGTGAGTGATAAGTGATAACTGATAATACGGCGTAATTTCTTGTATGTGTGCTCCCGGCGACGCCGATCCTCGTATAAAATAAGGTTCACAGCCATTCTATTGTGTATTATAATATTCTATGTAGCCTTCCTCGTTTGAAGTTGACTGTTGGTGTCAATGGACTTCACTAGCCACGAACCATCAGTATGACTGTACGTTGCTTTGTCACTTCAGTTTAAAAAATGAATGACAAGACATTCGTATTTCCGGTTCCGGAATATCATGTGAGTCATCTTTTAAGGTATAAATATAAAATACTAAAATTAATACTTAGGTACTTTAAATTCTCGCCTGTCTCTGACAATGTTTTTAATTCGTTTCTGAACGTACTCAAATGACATTGACATTTGAAATGTCAATAATAATGTCAAAACAAAGCTCGGAAACGGTTATCAGCCAAGTTTTCTCTTCTCACCGAATTTTATATTGTGTTTTGTTACATTATGATATGATTTAATTTATACAAAAATTACTAGATTTGCGAAATTCAATAAAGAACTACTGAAAAGAATAGTTTTTATCAGTTTAGTGAAGAACATGTGTATATATTATAGGAAACGAAATAACACTTGAACTTAAATTTTAACGCAATTTTAGAAAATAATTTAAAATGTCATATGCAGAAATATCAGAGGACGAAGACAGTTTTGTCTTAAGCAACAGCGAAATGAATAAAAGTTCTGAACAACATATTATTATAAGCAGTGATGAAGAGTCACAAGGACCTGCTGTTGTATACGAACTTACTTCTGATGAAGATGAATGCAGCTGTGAAATAAGAAATAAAAAACAAACATTAATAAAGAACCTATTTCCCACTACCAAATCAAGTAACAAGAACAACACCAAATTATTAAAACCACCAAAAGGAAAGGGATTTGAAAAAATGATAGGTGGAATAAAAGTTCATATACCCCTTGAGCCATATGGTAGTCAAACAGCTTTGATGTTTAAGGTAAGTAACTGTTTTATGAAAGTATAACAGAGAATAATAGGTGAAGTTTACAAAGCTTAATGTATATATACAGGTTAATATTAGAAATAATAATTTCATAATTGAATCTTAATGATGTTCTGTATGTACAAGAACAATGCATCTATAGCCTGTTCCAACTAAAAGGTAGCTATAAATATATAGCTATAAAGTATATCATCATCATCATTATAGCTTATAAACTACTGCTAAATTTAGGTAGTCGATCCCACAACAAAGTTGAGCAAGGAAGAAAATTTCTTGTAAATCGCACATCCGTGGATGCCAGTCATCCAGATTGCATGGATGGTATCACGAGTTTTGTCTCTATGTGCAATGGTGAAATTGTGTGGTTGGAATTAGTCCGTACAATTCCTTAGAGCACTCCCCATAGTTAATGCGACAAAATGTGACTCACTGGCATTGCAAAGAGATGCAACATCTCTTTACAATGCCAGTGAGTTTTTAATCTTAAAATGGAAGTAATAAGTTATCCAGATGGACATCATTGTGGTGTCTATAAGAAATGCCAGAAATGTCTTACAGCTACTGATAGATAGTGTAATACCATTCAAAAAAATGAAAGCAGTGGTAGCTCAGATGATTAGCGCTCACTCTAAATTTTACAGTATATACAGCAAAGCAGGTTCGGTCACCATGGGACCAACAAAATTGTTAATTGTTGATTTACCATGTGCTCGGTGGTAAAGGAAAACATCCTGAGGAAACCTGCTTGTCTGAGAAATAAGAAAAAAATATTTAGAATACATGTGAAGTATAGTTTGAATACAAGTTAAGTTCGCCAACACGCATTAGGGCAGCCCTGTGGTCACTTCCTTGCCCTAAAACCCTCTCAAAAATGAGGGGAAGCTTGTGTTTAGCAGTGGCACAATTAGACTGTAACTTTAACTTTTTAGATGTAAAATACCCAAACAAGCTATACGCAGCCACATCAAAAGAGTGCGACATCTGGATGCTGCAGTTATCAATCTGCCTACCAAGCTTAATGATTAAGAAAAATCCTGCAACAGGAAGGGCCCCAAGAATAAGAAATAATTACTTAAATATTGAGTGCTTTTTAGGTTATAACAGCTATCAACAAATCCCAAAACTGCTTGCTGGAAAGTCCAACGGGTTCTGGTAAAACCTTGGCGCTACTTTGTGGTGCATTGGGATGGCTACGTCATGAAAGAAGTAAGTGCCTACATTACTTTTTGTCGTTTTTCTAGAATTTTTATTGAGTTGACTTTAAGATTTTTAATTGTTTGATTTTTAAAATTTTTAATTTAAATGCAAATTACTCATTACACTATTTGTGAGGGTATTATAGAAAGTTTGAACTTGGCCTCTCCCTATGTTTGGCTTGCAGGGACTGCCCTCCATTAATTGCCTCATATAGAGAGTATATGTGTATATGAGTATATGTGCCATAACAGCTACTTTTGGCCGGCGGGTTGGCAACTGCAAATTCTTTTTGTTGTTATTAAGAATATGCTGCAACCCATCTCCCCTGTTTTCTTCTGTTCCCTCTCACGACATCCATGGATTGATACGGGGTAGTGGATATTCTTACATGATTAATCAAATGGTTATATTAAGCTATAATAGATGGAAGTATATATAGCTAGTAAAATCAAGGCCAATAATTGTAGTATCGTTCGTCATTTTTATCTTGTTTTAAATATTCCTTTTATACCTGTTTAAGATAAGTTTTATTTTATTTTTAGTTATCTATATCTAATCTCTATGATCAGAGCCATTTTATTTGGTGCAATCTCATATATTTTAAAATAATGTATTCAGAGATAAGGTAAGAAATAATAGTGCATGACAAAATTAAGCTATTTAGTAGAAAGTTCAAAAGTTTTATTTTTAATATAGGAAAGGATACTAAAATAAAAACAGTTTTTATTGATTTTGACTTATGTATGTGGCATTTATAAATAGTGGTTTATTGTAGTGAGTCATGCGTTTGAGACGTGGGCCTAATGTATATTTGGCCACATTTTTGACATATTTTTATAATAAGGCAACGCACCTGCAATTCCCCCGGTGTTGCGGTTGATCATGGGTGGCGGTAGTCACTTAACATCAGGTGAGCCGCATGCTCGATTGCCCCTCTTCTTTAAAATAAAAAAAATATATATTTCAAAAACACGATAGAGAAACTTATGACAATAATGAAGCGTCACATCGCCCGCTACAGTAAGAAGCGACAATTGTTCATAAGTGTTCGCGTGACCAGCACAAGTCGCAGGCCAACAAGCCAACAAGCAACTAATAAGTCATACATAAACAGTCGCACGACAATCGGCCACAGCCTAACACGAAAATTGCGCTTCACCGATACTGAATGCATTTTCCGCATGCAATGTCGTTTGCATCGGATAAGGACGTAGCTGATATTTCCGTGTTTTTTTATTTTTATACGATTTTGGTTCCTCGTTGCCGATGTATATTAAATTGATCCCTATTTTTATGATAATTGCCTAATTCGAATTTCGCATTGGCCGTTCCTTGTATTCATAAATCGTTCAAAAAATTTCCTTGCATGGAGAGAGCTACCATAGTTTTAACAAAGCTCGATATAGTTTTTGCATTTTTACTTTAAAAAAGTCCGTTTTAAAATCATCGACTATATATACACGGATAAAGCCATGCTGCAAAGATATTATAGTTGTAGCACGACTGGATCGTCTAGACCGGGGAAGGACCACACTCTCTCAGAATACCTGCGTAAAATCAAATTTACGCAGGTATTCTGAGAGAAAAAAAGCAAGTTAATGCTGCTGTTTCGTATGATGAGTATACATAAACTGAGACCCTTTTTACTGGAAACGAGGCATTCTATCTTAGTCCTCAGGGGTGACAATGCGTCTGCATTTTGATTCTTAATCGAGATATAGATGTGCCACAGCATCCACTTACCATCAGATGGACTGTGTGCTCGTTTGTTATTCTTATGCTATAAAAAAAAACATATTTTTGTCAGGCAATGTTTTAACGCACTCATAATAAATGGCCCGATTACGTCGACCCGGTAAAGAAGAACATAA
The DNA here is from genome assembly GCA_907164705.1 of Parnassius apollo. Taxonomy (NCBI): domain Eukaryota; kingdom Metazoa; phylum Arthropoda; class Insecta; order Lepidoptera; family Papilionidae; genus Parnassius; species Parnassius apollo. Next base: position 14,903,667 of record CAJQZP010001449.1, on the reverse strand, counting down.
GACAATCTAACATTCCTTCTCGTTCTGGACGTATCGACTATGGGAAATGTGTAGGTCGCGTGGCGCCACTCATGTCAAAGTACCGTCAAATTCCTTGTATCATATATTAGATATTTAAACGTCCAGAGCAGTTAAAGAAAGTAGCGCCAAAGGATCACTTGGAGTAATTTTCGAAAATATGAAAATATTTTTCGATACGAGAAAAGTCCATCTCCCGCAGTGGAATGCCATACGTAAGTTTATCTATCTGAAAATGATACGGAGTTGTTGGTATTATGAACTGTAATTTTTATATTTTTTAACTATAGAGTTGTAACTGATATTGTATTTAGGATTGCAACTTCAAAGAAGTACGCTTCGCCCGTAGACGTCTTGTTAGTAAGCAGGTACTCTGATTAATGACACTATAAAGACCTGAGAGGCACCCAACTTCCGTCACGTGTTATTATAATTTATATTAAGTTGGTATAATTGCATTCATGACACTGTTGACACTTACCTCTACAATCAGTAATAAATTCACCATATTATGCAATATACGTTAGCTTGGAACCCACTTTCTGATACCTCCCTACTCGTTGCGGAGATTTTGACCACCAACCACAATACAATGACAGTTTCTTATTGCTGATTGCAACATAAAGAAAAAATACATTCTTCGACCTGAACCGAAATAAATAAAACTCCACTGAATGTCTAAAAGCTAAAAACCTTTTAGAAACATTTTATTATTTTGTGCTTATCAGCTATTGTTAAGAGCACACATGCGTTTTTCACAATTTTATGAATGCCTATATGGCCTATTGAAGGAAATAGAGGTAGTCAAAGTGTGCACTTTATTGAAATATATATATATATATATATATATATATATATATATATATATATATATATATATATATATTTATTAAGAACGCTGATATAAGGGGAAGATTTTTTCAAACTAAAACACAAAACTAATTGCATGCAATTGCAAATGCAACAACAACATGATTAGCTAAAAATAAATAGATAAACTATTTACACTACTTCTAAACATAGTGTTTCTATTTACTGACTGGTCACGTAATTAAGAACGCCAAATAATTTATAAACCTTAATTCAAATTTAAATAGAGAACATTCAGTTGATATGTTACTGTTTGTATAATTTTGGCGCCATTTAGTGCTGTAAAAGATTGAAAGTGATTGCTTCTTAGGAAAAAACAATGGGAAATAATAAAAAGTTGTGATAAATCTACAAGGGAAGTTATAATAAAACTTCACCGGAAGAATTGGTATTATAAAAAGATAGCCGACCACCGGCAATGTTCAAAAACGATGGTTTTCCACTCTGTAAAGCATTTTGCTACGTATCAAACTACTTCGAATGTTCCACGTGTACCTAAACAGAGAAAAACAACTCCTCGAGATGACCAAAACATCGTTCGTATGGCAAAACAAAATACTTTTAAGGGGTCCAATGAGCTGAGAAAAGAATATTTTGGTGAAAACAACCCTTCAGCAATCTCAGCACGCACTATTCGAAGACGTTTGGTAGAAGAAAAATTGCACGGTAGGATAGCAAGAAAGGTACCCATGTTGATACTTTGCCACAGGCAAGCCCGGCTTGCATTTGCGCAAACTGGACTGTGCTACAGTGGAAAAATGTACTTTTTTCTGAAGAGACAAAGATAAACAGATTATGTTTTGATGGAAAACGATATGTACGACGTCCCCCGAATACAGCATTCAACCCTAAGTACACGACAGTTACATTAAAGCACGGTGGTGGAAATGTGAAAATCTGGGGGTGCTTTTCTGGACATGGTGTTGGACCTGTAAAGTTGATAGAAGGTAACATGGATCAGTTCCAATACAAAAATATACTGGAAGAAAAAATGTTACCTTATGCTAAAGACGTTCTACCGGTTATTTGTACGTTTCAGCATGACAATGATCCAAAGCACACTGCACGCACCGTAAAGGAGTTTCTTACAGCGCAATCAGTTTCTGTCTTAGACTGGCCAGCTAACAGCCCAGATCTAAGCCCAATAGAGAATCTGTGGTTCGAAGTAAAGAAAAAGGTTTCAAATACACAATGTGGGAATTCAAGACAGCTGTGCGACGTTTTTTTAGAAGAATGGAACGCTATTTCTCTTGCGAAATGTTAAAAATTTATAGAGTCAATGCCTCGCCGGTGTAAAGCTGTAATTAAAAGCCGTGGATATGCTATTGACTATTAATTTTAGTTAAAAATGTATTAAATTGCTTTTTAAATTTTCCGCGCTACATATTATTGTAATTTTTTAAATGTAAGTGTCATACAAAACAATTTCCGAGCAGTTTTCGTTCTTAATTATTTGTCCAGTTTCAGTATTATTTGAATGAGTTACTTTGGTAAAATAAATAAAACGTGAAAAAAGTTAGCGATTTTATTCTTTATTCCTAAGCCATGTTGCTCTATTAATGTGGCTATTTTATAACATAACTAGTTGTTTCTCAGAAGGTGCACATCTCTGTGTACAACATGATTTAAATAAAAAAACTTGTAGAATTTCAAATCGTTTTTATTTAGGTGCTTTTTAGGTGGTTAAAACTTTGAAGGCGTTTTAGAGAATGAAAGGCGTAAAATATTTTCCTGCTTACATCCGTAATATGTGCGCCCCAAGTCAAATTGCAGTCGGAAATAACACCTAGGTATTGCTCTCTATCTGTTTGTAAAGTTTCAAAGATTTGCCCGAACAGACGGATAAACACACAAAAATTAAAAAAAAAAGTTATTTATGTCTTAACAGCACGCAAACATTCCCCGGAGCTTAATAAAAGCCAGATATTCCGATATTACAGATAGACGACACATTTATAGGTATATAGATAATGAGTGACCGTGGGAAAGCCAGAAAAATATCGTGGCTTCCTATTAGATCTGGTCTCTGATACTGTATGGTACAACTCGAGAGGCCCATATCCAGTATTATACTCTTACGGTCTGAAGAAAAGGAAAATACATTATGATTTCTTATATTTACGCGAACACTATACATTTAAATAATACTGGTTTTTACGGATTTTATCGCGTATATTTAACTTTTTAAACACCCGACGTTTCGAGCGCTTTACTGCACCCATGGTCACGGGGGACTGAGATGTTCAACGTCCAGATGTCATAGTTAACCGCGGTTACCATAGATTAAAATTTAACTTTTGTTCCGATCTACACAGTATGAACTTATGGTATCTTGAAGTCTTGCAGTTGTATGCTTGGGTTGGGATTTAATTTTATTTATTATAGGATCCCAAGCAGATGGTAGCACCCAGCCATCTTCTCTATTGAAATTAGGATGTTTTTTGATTTCAATAGCCTCGCGAATCATCCTTGGAAGGAATCGGTATTCTTTAGCGAGGATTTGTGAATATTTTATAGGTGTTTGAATCAGAAACAGCTATATTTAAGGGGATAGAGTAAGTCAGCTCAAATTCTAATTTCGTCCCCACTTGCCCGCGCGTCGTATGCTATGTACCGACATGTTTGTAATCACTAATACTGTAAGTAGAAAGGTCGTTAGACACTTATTAATGAAATAAGTGTCTAACGACGAGTGTTTCTTAACGCCAAGCCAGTCGCTTCTTATTTTTATTACGGTTATTTCCCATTTTAATTTTACGTCGTCCTGTTGCGTAATGTATATTCTGATCGTAAGCGACACAACTTCCCCGTTCAAAGGCCGAAGCGAAGTGACCGTGCGGCAGGAATCACGCTTCAAGAGGCCGATAGTTTAGGTAATTTCTTTTTACAGTGAAAATAATGGTATTTTAAAAAAAGTAAATAACATAAGCACTGCTTTATAGTTAGTTCAGTTAGTATGCAAAGTTTCATGATCTTATTTAAAGTATTTTATGAATAACAGCGGTTTATTGTTTATTTTGGAGGTAACTTTGGATTTTTTTACTATCGAGAAAATTTTACGAAATCGTGTTTTCATCTAACATAATCCTTAACATTAATCCTCAACTTTACCATATATTTATTTCAAAATTAATGCTGCAATATTTTCGGAATAACGAAGGATCTTGCTAAGCCATTTGAGATTATATTTCCCCTTAATTATGTATGTACTATATATATGGCATATATACACAGGCAGAATTAAGCATATATATGTATATGTTTATATATCTTGTATGTATATCTATATAATAATATATATGTATATTTATGTTTGTAACATGTAATGACATATGTAATGGGTATGACTAGGTACTTATAGATATTTTAACTCAGTTGCACTTTGCACCCACTATATCTTCTCTGCTTAGCCTGGAGGTAGACTGGCAGAGAATGCCTTGTTGCATTAAGTCCGCCTTTTTGTACTTGGTGTGCAAATAAAGCATAAATAAATAAATAAATTTGTGATCTATCAATTCTGATGTAGTGACGGGAGCGATGTGGCTGTGAGCGATCAGGTCACGTGTCCTGACGCGAGTTTAACATTTTCTGCCCATTACAAAAAAAGTGTACAACACCGCTAAAGAAGTTTTCACTTCAAAAAAAAACAAATATTAATAAAAATCCTAGTAACACTCGGTAAGTTTTTAAAAAGTCACCCGACTTATTAAAAAGTTTTGACGTATAGTGAGAACGGACGACCGTGATACATTTGGCTTTGACGTGTGGCACTGGCAACCTTGTCTGGAATATATTTCTTAGAAATTTCGCGCCAATTTTCATTTATGTCTACAATGACAACTCAATCGCGACAAAGAAATTTAGCTTAAATAAAAATAAAAAGTAATTACGTTCTGCACGAAACGTGAAGATTTACACGACATCTTTTTTAAACAAATTAAAGAAGCATGATTTTTTGTTTTTGGGGAAAAAAGAGCAGAAAAATTTATAAAGCCAAATAATTATAGACTTCCTTCATAAATTAAAATATTATTTTATTACCTTTTTGACATAATAATAATTTTCTATTAGACATGTGTCATTCATTAATTTCTAGCGACGTTATCATTCAAGTATTGATTCGTCTTACGAACTGGGTCATTCGGGTCGTTCATTCAAATGAATCATTTCGAATTTCAGTTTCACCCTGTGATCTGTGAGACCCGCTCGATAATAACGGTCGGCGGACATTACTATGCTCTTTGGTCGTAGGTCCTGTCAATCTTTTGATCCGGGACGTTCAAAAATGTAATTGCAATCATCAATACTTTGATGCGACCCGGATTAAATAAAACAAATCATTCACAATTGGCACGTGACTATTTCTATTATCTGTTAGCCGCGTAGTGGCGGTATAAGATAATCCATCACCCATTTCATCCTGTGTGGTTTATAAGAGGCGATTATGGGAAACCTCAGGAAGACATGGCCAAGCATCTAGTGGAGCAGCATCAAAGGTACGAGAAGTCGGGAACTGAGATGATCAGTCCATCTGCTAAGTGTGGAGAATAAGGCAAGGAGGCTCACATCCAACAGTGAACTTTTACCTGCTGGTGATGAAGAAGGTGTAGACTATTATCAGTGGGAAACAAAATGCACGTTACATACGTGGTAGAGCTATACTGCAGCTATATTATGGTTGTAGCACGAATGGGTCGGCTCGACCGGGGAAGGACCACGCTATCATAGAATACCAGCGTAAAATAGCACAAGCTTATGGTATTGCTATGTTTCGTATGGTACGTGTACAGAACTGGATACGAGGCATTCTATCTTAGTCCTCAGGGTTAAATATGCATCTGTATTTTGATTTTAATTGAGGATAAATGTATGTGTCTATGGGCCACAGCATCCACTGACCATCATATTGACTGTGAGCTCGTTTGTCACCCTTACACATTGAAGTAATATGTACTTACGTACTAGAACAGCTATCTCAAACAAAAAATGTGCGCTACTCTGTGTTCACGAGGTTGGTTTTTTTATCATAGAATAAATATAGGTAGACTGATCCGTAGATAATAGTAGATTGTATTGTTAAATAAGTAAATTATATCGAGAAGAATATTTAAATTTTGTCATTTATATTGTATATTATATTTACTTATTTAATATAATATTATATAACAATTACATTTTAATGATATTTTTATCTCAATATTTTAAAAGGTATCTATCTCAAATATAAAAAACATACTAAATGTATGTTTAACAAAACTTGTTAATATAACATTTAAATTACAAATATATATTTATTTAAATTATAATAAGAGCCGTTCATAAATACTGGGCACGCGAGAGTTAAAAATTGACGAATTTATTCCACTTTGATGTGGAAACCTAAAAATAAAATATAAGAATAATTAGCAGATTTAAATATAAAAAATTTGGCCTAATTATGATAACTCATATATGTTTCTACAAAAAAAATGTGTATAATAATATATCCGTCCAATATTTAAGTACCCACAGATATGTCGCATCTGAACAAATTAATTTCATAATCTATATTACGTGACACAAGATGGCGTCTTAGGAATAATTTGTTTTATTACTAATTTATAATAGGTACTTTTTTATTGATTAAGTATCTTATTAACCAATGAAAAGTAATTCCTTGGTTTTACTGACATTTCTTGAATTATTTGTGCAATATCTAAGTATGCACGACGGCATATTTTTATCACGAGATTTTTTTTAAATCAACACAACATGTGCCAACTCTACAAGCGCCTAGCGAGTGTCTGATTAAAGTGCGGTGTATGCACCGCAGTTGAGTGGAACAGAGTAGCTGAATGCAGTGTTGCCTCTAGTACGTAGTACATATTAGCTCAATGCCCTTACACTATAAAAAATTGTGGTAGTGTGCGTTGGCTACAATGAACGAGGCTACAATAAAGCGCTACAGACTGAAAAAAAAAAGTAGAAAAAGAAGTTAAAAAAGAGACGTTTATTGACAAGTTAGCGAAAGTTGCTGCTTTACTTTAGTTTAATGAATGAATTTTGATAATATTGGGTGCGTTTGTCAGAAAAAAAGCGCTAGCAAGCGCTTACAAGCGCTAAAATAGTTTTCGGCCAGGACACGATTGCTACTTCAGTAGCGCTGACACAATCCGCCATTTAGCTTATTTAATTTGTTTTGAAGTAGAGTTTATAAGTTCTTTTCTGCAATATTAGTTTTAAGTAATATAATGACATGAATAAACATATACATGTTATTAAGAATTCATGATTGATAAGTTTTTAATATGAATACTTGACAAACATATATTTAAATTAGGTTAGGTTCCCCGGTTAAAACTAACATCGTGTCCTAGAGGAAAATAGCTACTTACGATTTGACAGCGCTTACCGCTTACGATCGCCATTTTGCTTACAAGCGCTTGCTAGCGCTTTTTTCTGCCAAACGCACCCATTTAATTTGTTCTCTTTAGCAATCATCTTTTACATTTTTATTTGGTTAAATTTTTTATTCAATCTACGCAAAAAGAACTCAAGATGATTCGATGTGTTGCAGTGTGTTATTCTTAGCTCTGGATTATAATAATAACTTTGAAATTTATTTTATAAGCAAAGCGGAGTGATAGCTTAGGGGCTAAGTGCTCGCTGTAAATTTTCACAGTACACGAGTGACCCGGGTTCGATCCCCGTCGGCACCAATAATATTGTTAATTGCAATTTTAAGTGCTGTGGTATACCACGTGCTCGGCGATGAAGGAGCACATCGTGTGAAAAAAAAGAGAAAAAAAATATGTTGATGACGTCAAGTTCGCGAACATGCATTGGGGTATCGCGGCGGACATTTCCTTCTTTCCTTGCCCTAAAACCGTCTCTGAAATGAGGAGGCCTGTGCCCAGCCGTGGGACGTATATCGGCTGTAACTTTAACCTATAACTTTATAAGCAATTAATAATAAAAGCTGAAGGTATCCTCAATTAATTAAGGCGTTTAACACGTTAGCTCTTCCATTATTTTTGGCGCCATTTTTGGACTTGAGTTTTTTCTAGTTCTTTGCAAACTTTGGGAATTTAAAGAAAGCTCAAAATTAATACGTAAAAAAATGTAAGTATTAGTCTATGCCCATTGCTGAGCCTAGGTCTCCCCTGATTTCTGAGAGTCTTGAAGCAGGAAAGAATAGGTATACCGCGGTGTCCTAATGCGTGTCGGCATTTCACAAGTCCTCGAAATGTTTTAATCTTCTAAAACATTATAAACAAGATTGCTGCCCGATGTTTTCTATCGCCTGCGATTGTTTTATTGTTGTAGAACTTACATTCCACCAGGTGATGAGTGGCTACTGAGGTAAAGGACACCAGCAAGGAACTTGTGCAACGCTACGGATAGGATACATATACAACACGTAACATAATTAACGCACTTTGAGAAAGTAGTTTGTTCAGAATCGTTTACTCAATCGATTCCTATCATTTTTAATATAGGTAATTTTTTATCCCAAAAATAGTTAAAACTACGTAAATTACGATCACACTAAATCTCTACAGTCAAACAAACTGAAATGTACCGTAACTTAAGACAATAAGACTTTTAAGAGTGTAGTTTTATTTGTATTATTACTAATTCTGCCATTCAATAAAAATGAAGAAAAATTAACTTTATTTCAATTACGTTAAAGTCTTTGCGTTCGTAGATTTGTACGGTGACCACAACATTCTGCCGGAATTAGTATAACTAATTTGATAATCAGTGCATAAAAATGTTTAACTAAAGACTCAGTGTATGTATTATGATTATAACATAATATACTAATTGGGGTGTCTGAGGGTGTGCATTAATTACGTTACATATTGTATATGGAAGGACTAAGGTGGAATGTCTCACAGTCCGTGTTATACTGGCTCTATACCCTCCACAGCAGTACACATACTGCTGTTTGACAACAGAATTAGGTTAGGTCTTACCTATCCACGCCTTAGTATACGAGGTTAAACAGCATTCAAATTGCGGTAAGCGATTTTATCAATGCTAGCGAGGATCTATCTCGATTTCCTTGCCTAACTAGCTCTTTTCTATTCACGTGGTTCTAGGTATACTATTCACGTGGTAGAGCTAAGCTGCAGCTATATTAGTCGTACCATGAATGGGTCGGCTCGACCGGAGCAGGACCACGCTCTCACAGAATACCAGCGTAAAATAGCAGCGTAATGCTGGTGTGTTTCGTATGGTGAGTGTAGAGAACCGGAGACCCATTTTACTAGAATCGAGGTATTCCATCTTAGTCCTCAGGGGTGACAACTGACAACACATTTGCATTTTGATTCTTAATTGAGGATAAATGTGGATGTCTATGGGCTACGACATCCACTTCCAGTGGCGAAGTGGCGCTCGAGCCGTTCGTACGTGTATCGTTGTGCGCACGGTTATTAACGGCTTAGGAATTTGTTACCTGCTGTTACGGCTTGGCCAAGCGGGGCCGGCCGTTTAGTTGAACAATAATGGAGGCTGATCTTCTTTCTACTGAGTCAGCGGGGGAAGAACCAATACTAGAGGAAATGTCTGATCTTTTGGAACAACATATAAACTACGAATCTAGCCAAATATTGGGCAAAAGAGGTATTAATTACCTAAACGAACATTACCCGAATGATCTGAGGATATTTACAGATGGTTCGAAAGATAATTTCGGAAACGGGGCTTCATTTTACGACATATTAAATGATATGGCAATAAAGTTAAAAATTAATACCAATATTTCTATTATGGAAGTTGAACTTGTTGCAATCTATGAAGCTTTATCCAATATACAATCATGTAACTATAACAATGTGGTTATTTTAACAGATTCAAGGAGTGCGCTTCAACTTCTTGCTCGGTGTACTTCGGTTTTTCGAGGCTTACCAGTAGCATATGCGATTTTGAAGCTTCTAGTTAAGTTGCAGGCTAACTCCATAATAGTACATTTACAATGGATACCTTCGCACATTGGCATAGATGGTAATGAAAAAGCTGATATTTTGGCCAAACAAGCTATTTCGGACTCACTCATATTAATATTACCCCTTCATTTCAAAATTATCTTGTTAATATATGTTTATCACATATTGATAGAATGTGTCCAGAACTCTGGAGAAAGAAAAAATTGTAATATACATTTATCATTGATTGTCATTATTAATATTATTTTATCAGACCCGTTATCAGAAGATGCCAAAAAGCTTTATGTGTTAGTAAATAAAAGATTAAGTAATTAATAAGTTTATATAGTTGTTAGTATTTATCCTATTTAATAATTTTCTTGTACCAGGGCGTCATAACCGCTTCAGCGACAAAGCCCTTTTCTCTAAGAATAAAAAAAAAACATCCACTTACCATCAGGTGGAATGTGTGCTCGTTTGTCACCCAATGCTATTAAATGATGTTTAAGGCAAAATTGGATTTATTATAAGGGACTTAATTTAGTTTTATAAATAGTTTATCTGTGTCGAACACGGGCTTACGTGTATGATAAATATTAGTTACACTATATCACCGCACAAATAAGTGACATTCGACAAATCCACTGAATATTGATCACAACAAAAAAACTCATTCCCTTCGACATCTAAAAAGCTGTTGTAACCCTGAACGCATCAATTACCCCCGCGCACCTAAACCGCACGCGACCTGACACATCGCCGCCCCCAGACATGTCTTTGAATTCCCTTTCACCCTCTCCTCCCTTAACTTTCACTCGGATTTTTTTTCATTCCGCGTAGCTGGCAACCCTTTGGCTAAATTGAATTAGAATTCGAAATCTGGATTCGCGACGGTGCTGACGGCTTGACGTCTCATCGAAGTCTTCGTAATGAATTTCAGTGGGAACATTAAAATGGGTTAAACGTATTAAGCATATAATGACATCAGTCTTCTTGTCTCTTTTTTATTTTTTAACGTAATGTAGATAGGGTTTTTTACATACAAAAATGGCACACTAAAAGACATCCAGACCTACAAGTAAAACAATGCTGTGCGGGATTCAATTCCGCGGCTTCTCAGCGACGCGACTTAACGCTGCTACTAAGCCATTAAGTATTGTCGATGCTATTATTTTAAAAATCTGTATTTAATCTTTTTATAGTTTGCTTAGTTTTTAGTCTTTGTAATCTGCTAAGTCGCAACAGTTGCTACCAAAACCTTGGTAACTTAAATATTTAAAGTTACAAAAGTTTAAAGTTTTACTTTATACTTATTACTTAAGTATGTATTAACTTGGAAATTGTGTAATGAACTGATTTACTTGGCAATGAAAAAAATTGATATCGTAACAGTCGGTCAAATTGTGACTAAAATAGTGATAAGGGAAGTACTATAATTATTATACTATGAAATTATAGCCGTAGTAGCTCAGAATCTTAGCGCTCGTTGTAGCGCGAGCAACCTGGGTACGCCCGCCGGCAAATACGAATTTTTCAATTGCTGAGTGCTCGGTTTTGAAGGAAAATATCGTGAGGAAACCTGCATGTCTTAGAAATTTGAAAAAAAAATGATTCGAACATGTTAAATCCGCCGACTTATTAGACAATTTTTCAACACTTATTCGCAAAAGAACTGCGTCACTGATGCACAGGGTTCGTGGGAGCGCCAATAGCATTCTTAACGTAATTAGTGAGAAACCCGAGTGTGCTTTTTTGAGGCACTGGGTTCATGTCCATGTACCCATTACCTCGGACATGCACCTCAGGTATATGAACTAATTTATTACCTAATTTTACTTACATATATTTAAGACTTTTTCTTTCTATTTAAAAAAATAATATTGTATTATATCATTATGGTAAGTTTTGTTGGTGGTTTTGTTAATATATAATTAAATCGGATACGATGTATGTGTAACGGTGAAATAGATTTATGTTATTTTATTATTATTAAATTATTATTTTATTTTCGATATTATTATAAATACTTACGCATTTGATATAATTAATATTAGTAATGATTTGTAATTTTAGTATTAGAATAAATGTTAATGTATGTTATTTTACCCTATGATCCTTGTTGATTGAAATAAATTAATATATAAATAAAATAAATAAAAATAAATTATGCCAGCATGAAGTGCTTAGGAGTGGGACTTAGGTATAGGCTCTAACTTTAATTTATTTTACTAATTATATAAATTATAATAATTAATATTCGAAATAGTGGAATGATTTGCCATCGTCTATCTTTCTGTCCGATTACAATTTTTATAGTAAGAGTGTTTATATGCTATTTGTTATGCTAAGACATTGCTATACCATCACCAGGTGCGTTAGTAGTCTAGAGCTGACATAAAATATTACATGCATGCGTATAAAACTCTCGCGCCTGTCACCCCACTGGGTAGATAACTCGGAAGATACATAAATATTTTTAGTAATTTGGAAGACGCTGCTTCCCACCTCCTGGTTAGTTTCCCTCTTTCGCCGTTTACAACACTTACGGGACTATATGGGGTAGGGGATATTCTTAAACTGCCACTATATGGTCAACCGTCGCTTATAATAAGTAAAAAAATACTTTTTTTATTCAAATGTTAACCTCACCTGCAAACCAAGCCCCGCCCCGCACTAGATGCACACCGATAATTATTGACGTACAAGCAGCGTTGCACGGGATAATTATTAAAATAATTGATAACAACGTTTATTCCTGCGTGTGATATTGTGCGTAAAGTCTATACAGTGTATAATAATAATGTTGATTTATTTAAATTTTGTTATTATTGATTGTATCAAACAAAGGGCATTATTTTGATTTGATATAAAATAATTATAACTATTAATATATTTTGATTACACACTATAATCTGGATAATAACCGGATGATTATCAGATTATTATAGGATAATTATCAATGTACATTATTATCTTGCTATAGATAATCCATCTTAGTCCACCTAAGGTCAGTATACAGAAACGGTGACAACGATTCTGCAATTAGATTATTAACCAAGGATAGAAGTAAGTGTTAAAAAAAAACTCTTGAGGCGGTGGTAACATGCCACGTAGATACATTAAATATTATCACCGTATTTAATGATATAGTTGCAGGTGAGTCAAAAATCTGTCACCATTTTGGTAATTAAGAAAAATTGCAATAATAATAATGTCCTCCAGACCGAATTTCAGTCACGGCGGCCAGCCTTGACGGATATAGTAGCCATCTGCGCAGGACAGAATTATAGTGCCCAAGTGTATGCGCAAGCACAGGTGCACTCTTTATTCCTACTCTCATAGTCCGATGGAGAGATCAGGCGCAGAACCAACGGCTTTACGTGCTTTCCGAAGCACGGGGGTAAAACCACCGCCGACTTCCTGACCCCGGACTGTTACTGATAATTTCTTGACAGAAAAATGCAATAACTGATTTTTGGCCCAACCCGGGATCTCATGATCAGCAATCGCCTTACGACCACTAAACCAACGGAGCAGTCCAGAAAAAATAGTAAATAGTACATGAAAGACACGAGTAGTGGCGGTGTACAAATATCCATTGACCCAAGTCGCGTGAGTGTTTGCTAGAGACGACAGAGGGGAACTTACCAGAAGATGGGCATTAGCGTCTTCTAAAACCTTATGAACACAGCCGTACAATGCAATTTTATACTAGTATTCTGTCCGTGGTAGTATTCTTCCCCGGTCGTACCGACCTATTCGTGCTGAAGCCAAGACACTGTTTTTGCGTTCTTATAACTTCTTTCAGTCAACCGTTTTTAAAAATAATAAAATTGGAATTCGTAGAGTAATCATATAGGCATACATATCTTGATAATACATATTTTAAAATGGTTGAATATCATTTGAATGCCATTTGAAAACTGAAGAGAAAACTAGAAAATCCACAAAGTTATAATTAATGTATTTCTAGTAAGACATTGACTATATGGTTCCCTTCATAGAATACTATTATTCACGATAGAATGGCTGTCAAATTTATTTTGTACAAGGATAGGCGTCGCCGGGAGCACACATACAAGCAATTACGTAGTATTATCACTACTACCAACCCGATTCGATGTGTTGACAGATAGATTTTAATACGTCTTTATTAGCAAATAGCATGCAATTTGGCATTTTCTAAATAATTTGCATGCAAAATTTGGAAACGATTGTAACGTCAAAACACATCTCGTGTTGACATTTATACGTGTGAATTAACGTGGTAGTGACATTGTAGTGGCTAAACGGGCTCCGCCCACTGCCCCGTTATATTATGTATGATGTAATTATAGTATTCTATGGTTCTCTTTCATGACTAAGATACCTTTTTATGTTTCGTTAGTTGTCGCTGGTGCTTAGTGATTTGCAAATTACAACGAAAAACCTTTACGAATGCCATTTAATTTGTCCGTAAAACTCATAAAATTTCTAATTCACCCCACACTAACTCCTAAGTACGCATCGATAGCGACACCCGAACCTCCCCAGCCGTCGGGGCACGCGGAAGCGAGCGAAGGGTATGATCATCGTCGCTACCGCCACCTATAAATTTCTATGCAAATGAGGCGGCGAAGAGCGAAGTCGCGGCAATAATCGGGCGGTTGGGTCGTAAATTACGTTTACGACGCGACGACATCGGCAACCCTTCCCGGCCGGCTCGCGACGCGGGAGGTACCGATGTCCGTGATAATACTACAGGTACCCGGCTCGAACCGCCGCTCCTAGATGCAAATTTATTATCTCCCCAAGATGTAAATAGAGGGCGTATCGAGACAAGACGGTAACGACGCTACGATATCTTTTCATTATTGGTTGCAATCAAACTGGAATTTCTAGTCGTTCAACACTACAAAATAAGATCTCGCTGTGTTATTTTATGTGGTTTTGTCACTTTACCTATACTTACCGTTACACCGTTACAGGTTACAGCATAATAAAGTCCACTGCTGAACATAGATATCCCTTATAGATTGCCTCATGCGGGGAATATTTGCCATAGTTGCCACTCTTGGCAAGCGAGTTGGCAACCGCAGTTTTTTTTATCTTTAGTCGTTATTAGGAAGACGCTGCCCATCTCCTGATTTGTTTCCCTCTGTCGCATCTTATGACACCCACGGGATGATATGGGATAGTGGATATTCTTACACCACCACTACATGGTAACCAGCGATTCAGTAACTCAAAAAAGTATTAACTTGCCTGGGTTAAACATAAGTGTAAATATGAGTGATGATAACTATGACTTCAGATAGTTAATTTAAAATGAAACCTTCACTTTTAACCGGGCTACGACGGCATTCTATAAGCTAAGAAAGTCAAACCTTAGTTTCCTCTATAATCATGAACATCTGGAAACCACTCGAATCGATATTTAGGATTCTATAGCCAAAGTAAAAGTAAAGTAGGCCCTCTAGCTCGTAGATTTATTCTTGATTAATGTATTTTGTAAACTCTGATCGAAACAAACGAATTTTCGGGTTGTTTTTCATGGTTTGACCTAGCTCGGAAACAATATAATTAATTGACCATAATTCATAACATACCTTAATAGAGCGAGGTTCAACTCGCACTTCGCCGGTACTTTATCTAAACATAATATACATATTGAAAGAAAGAAAGAAAGAAATAAAGAGATATTTATTTGGCCATTTCTTAAAAAATTAGCAATAAATACTCAAAACATACATTATGTTTAGGTATTCTTATAAGTAGACTTAATTATACACTTACACGAACTTAAAAAAAGTGAACAGCTAACTTAAAAAAAACTTTTTTTTAAAATGGGAAATGGTCCAAATAGGACTGCCACTCAGGAAACTCTAAGATGTGTCATCCTAGCCCTGATTTTCAGTGGCTACCTTAAGTACATTATATAGATACACACACATATAATATATATACATATACATATACATAGATATATACACATACATACATAAATATATACATACGGATAACACACATACACATACACACACGGGCACATATAATATATACTTATTTGGATTAATAATACAAGTATATACACGATTGGTAGGTTTTTAATATTCTTTTTATATTTACTTTTGGGCCACAACTGCCTTATCTTTGTAGTGTTATACCGGATGTTTTTGAATCTTAATTTCATTGCATAACTGGAACCGAGGATATAAAAATAATTTAAATTTCATATAAAAACACTTATACCCAATAGCAACCCGAGAGATATGTTCAACATAACATGCTACTGCATCCATTTAGCATGTTTTATCACAGAACCTGCGCTAACACTACGCGCGCAATGGAAAGAAAATAGTGTAATTAGATTGTACACCCGTGACGTATGAAGGAAAAAATATGACAATTATATGTACTGGAACATACATTGATATACACGCTAAAGCATAAAAACATTAAATTTTAAATTGATAATCTACAATCGTAGCTGTTGTTTAATAGTATGGTTTGTGTACAAAAACTATACACTGATCTGTGGGTTTCGAAGAGGCGGTGGAAGGTTATTCCGGCACTTAGTTGCGGCATATCTGAAGCTCCCTCGGAATGCGGCAAAATGATGTATGGGTATGAGCAACTTGTACGTCGAAGCTCTTGTCGAAATTGTAGCATTGTCTCGTGCCCATTGTAACTTATTATAAAGATAGGAGGGAGTTCTCGTTTTGATAGTGCCAAACAATAAAGTGGCGAAATGTAGTTGCCAACGGTAATCCACAACAAGCGGACACAGGCATTTTGAACACGCTGGATAAGTTTCCTTGAACGCGCGAGAAGTCTAGGCCCTAATACCGCGTCAGCGTAGTTAAATTTAGATAGTACTAACGATTCGCATAATTTCTTACGCACCTCAGTGCATAAAACATTTCTGATTTGGTACAGAATTTCGTTGTTTCTTTTTCGCTGCTCATCCATTACTATTCCTAAGTTTCTCGCCTCGTTAACACGCTCATTTACATTTTTTATTTTTACCATTGGGTGGGCAGCTAACACTTTACTGATTTGTGCTTTAGTATCGAGTAGCATGTATTTTGAATTATTAGGATTTAAAACTAAGGTATTTGCTTCAGACCAATCTGCTATGCGATTTAGATCATCATTCAACTTTTGTATTGCATCAGTACTTTCACTGGGGTGGAAGGAAATATATAGCTGCACATCGTCAGCATATATGTGGTACTTGCAGTTTGTTATGCTTTTTGTAATATCTGCACTATACAAGGCAAAAATCAAAGGACCCAGTATTGAGCCTTGCGGCACCCCTCTCGCAACAGTAGAGCATTCGGAAACTGTTCTAGAGCCGTCACTATCCGTTACTTCGACAATCTGCCATTATTCCGATATTGGATGTCGCTTCCATTCCCATCCTATGTCATTTACCCTGATGTAAAATAAAATACACCGGTAACGCGTCGGACGGAGCGTCAAAGTTGTTTAACGTCTGTTACAGCGTTCACGAACTCACTTGCCAAGCGGAGAGCTATCTCCACAACCGGGGAATCCCACGACAGTTTTATATAGAAGCAGAAAAGATACAATTTTTTTTAAATAAAATATAGTTTACTAACGAACACACAGCCCTGATGATAAGTGAATGTGATCATCAACTAAGAATCAGAATGCAGATGCGTTGTCACTTCTGAGAACTACGATCTCTGTACTCACCGCACGAAACGCAGCATTAATCTGCTATTTCACGCTGGTGTACTGTGAAAGCGTGGTCATTTCCCAGTCGAGCCCACTTGTCTGCCGATTCAGTTTATGATCCCTTTAAAAGCCTTTTTACCGCTATATTTTTGCTATATGAATTTGAGTGAGTTTGTATTGTAGTACTTTAACTAAAAATATTATTTTAGTTCGTGCAATTCGTATTTATTTTCAAGATAACTTTTATGCGTGTAGTTCTCATTGTAAAATCGCCCTTATGTTTGCAATATCAAACTAGTTTTCTCTGTTCATACCGCTGTACTATGTAAAGTGCTCGCGAAGGAGGGCTTGGCAAACATCCCATTTACGGTGTCGGACCACATGCTAATGGCGATACTTTCCGGTCGTGTATTGATTTTTTTCTGTACAATTATTTGCATTTTTGTGCGATGTTGCATCTCGTATCGAGCATTCGTAAATATCTAATCGAAATACGGTATAGTTCATTTCTAATATATTATAGGTGAAGCTACTCCTACCTTTCGGAATCAGACATCTTAATTGTGAAAGAGTTTTAAATCAAGGTTGAACTTTTTTTAATGTGGTATGTGAGTGACGAACGAGCACACAGTCCACCTGGTGGTAGATGGTAGCTGCGGCCTATAGGCATTTATCCTTGATTAAAAATCAAAATGCAGATGCGTTGTTACTACTGTGGCCTAAGATGGAATGCCTCGTTTCCAGTAAAAAGGGTCTCCTGTTCTCTAGACTCGCCATACGAAACACAGCGGCACTAAGCCCGGTCCGATCCGTTCATGTCACAATATCGTGGCTTTACCATGTATATAGAGTCCGTCTCGCTGCTCCAATTGTTGGCTAAATTTGTCTTTGAAATATTTGATTTCCCAGACAAGCAGGTTTCCTTACGATTTTTCCCACATAGTCAAACACGTTTCAAATCAGATTAATAATTCCAGTAGTGCTGGCGGTTACTGAATTTGGGTTACTCACGTATTATGACATCTAAAAAGACAGACCAGCCTCCTATCTACACTGACTCCGACTAATATTAGTAGTATATCTTGGCTTTAATCGGCTATACAACAGTTTTTTTTTTTAAATAGAATAAAGGTGACAAATGAGCACACAGTCCATTAGATGGCAAGCGGATGCTGTGTCCCATATACACCTGCACACGGTGTAGATTATAAATCAAAATCACCCCCAAAATACTAAGATGCAATGCTTCGTTGCCAGTAAAAAGGCCTCCGATTATCTACACTAACCAGACTAAGAAACACAGCCGCATTAGGCTGCTATTTAACACTGGTATTCTGTGAGAGTGTAGTTATTCCCCGGTCGAGCCGACCTATTCGCGCTATATTCATTATATGGCTGCACCGTGATTGTACTATGTATAATTTTTAATTTTTATCAATTGTCACAAAAATAAACTACATAAAAACCATTATCAATGATCATTGTATAGATTATAGAATAAACCTTAACAGTATTCCTTCAAACCGTTGTCACGATATGATACCGTTAAAGTTTATTATAAAAGGGTATCAAAATTTTGAATATTTTATCGGCCATTAGGCCCGTCAGCGATATAATAAAAACGAAGATTACTCGATTTTAACCGCTGTCAATATAATCTGCGCCTTCCAGTATACATTTTGTATTATACACAGCGTGATACAGTAGTTGAATTATTGTCAAATGCGTAGGTTTTTTAAAAGGAACTTTTTCAAATAGACAAAACACCAAGCTCACCTGCTGATTGACAGATGATGGTTTCCCGCTATCCCGACTGATGGGGGGAGCATTATAATTTTTTCTTCTTCAGACAGTAAAAGTGATAGCATCCTTCAAGCTGGAATCCTCTCCAACTATATCGTAAATTTTACCATATCATGATTTAGTGAGGAATTGATGACAGTTAATGACTTGTCTTTAAGTGATTTTCATATTGCAACAGGATTTTCTTCTGTGTTTTTTTTTATTTATAGGATAGGGTGACAAACGAGCACACAGTGCACCTGATGGTAAGTGGTTGCTGTGGCCCATAGACATCTACAACTATCCTCGATTACGAATCAAAATGCAGATGCGTTGTCACCCGTGAGGACTAAGATGGAATGCCTCGTTTCCAGTAAAAAGGGTCTCCGGTTCTCTACACTTACCATACGAAATACAGCAGCATTAAGCTACTATTTCACGCTGGTATTCTGTGAGAGCGTGGTCCTTCCCCGGTCGAGCCGACCCATTCGTGCTACAACTATACTACTAATATAACTGCAGCATGGCTCTACCACGTATAAACTCTGTGTCTTTGAAGTGTTTTCATAAATAAATTGAACAAGCGTCTATACCGGAACAAATGCCGCAGCCGAACGCTTAACGTTGTCATACAGTACTGGCAAGTTCGAGAAGAGCGTGCTAGCGTGGGGTCAGCCTACAATACTCCCAAGACAGTCCAACTATTTATTTTTCTTTCTTTAATCTAGGAATAATTAGATTTAGGATATCGTAGGGAAGGATTCTGACATGATACACAAAGTATTGATGCTCCTGGTCCTGCCCTCTAAGGCGAGCTCACTACGCCTGCCTATTGTGGTGAATCTGAACAATGCCCAGTGGTTTTTTTGTAAAGTCTGTAGTTAATCATCATCAATGGTGACTATGCACATGACAAGCGTATTATAGAGCAGCTCGAATAGCTTGGCTCGACTGGGGAAGGACCACCTTCGCACGTAATACCAAGGCATAGTAGTACAGTTTTGGTTCGTTTTGTTTTCTGACGAGTACCGGAGACCCTTTAATACTGGTAAAGAGGCATATAATCTTAGTCCGCCAGGGTAACAACGTATTTTTGATTCATAACCGAGGATGTAGGATGCACAACATCCACTTACCATCAGGTGGATTGTGTGCTCGTTACTCGTACTTTATAAAAAATATTCGTGTTATATTAAAATGCTAAGCTACCATTACTCTAAATTTAAAAGTCCACAATTTACAAGCAACTTTAAATTTTCGTTTATCGCCGCCGTTATAAAGTTTAATATCAAATAAATTCAAAGTGACACAATCTGACAACATGGCGGTCGCGTGCTACGGTTACCTGTAAAATAGATCCAAATGCTGATTCGATAAAGTGAAACTGAGCAGTTAGATTTGTTTTAACTGTTACGTTTTGGCAGTCGTAAATAAACGCAGGCGATGTGTCGCGTGCACGGATCTACCCAAACATATCATCAACCAAAGAATTAGAGCTCCAAATTTTTTGATTTATTTTCTTAAGGTTTGTATGCAATTCGATGTCTGATCAGTTTATTTTTTATTGAAACAAAAAAAAATAGCTAATATTTCAATATTGCAACATAGACAGCTGCACCAACCTTAGACTTACGAGAAGAGAGACGCATCACAGGCTCCGTGGTGGCGCAGTGGCTTAGCAATAATTTGCAGCGCCGGGCGCCGTGGGTTCGAATCCCGCACGGAACAAGGATTTTTATGGCCTACAAATAATCGTTCCGGTTCTGGATGTTTGTCCTTGTGCAATTTATGTTGTACAGGAGAAAATCCTAGTGGGGGGGAGGGTAACGTTTAAAAAATAATTATACTCTTTCTCTCAACCCCTCAAACTGGAACAAGGTCATAAGTTTGATTCTGTTCAGCGGCAGAAGGATGATGATAGTAACCGAGACAGACTCCTGGGCAGAAAAACAGCCCTACCTCTTCTTTTTAATCGACTTAGAAGAGGGGGAGGTACGTGTTTCATGTGTGATGATCCTTTTTCTATTTGAAAGCTGGTGCTTCTCGTGTGGGTCCATATACATATAATCAAGATCTGAACAGTAGTTTTTGAGTTATCCTTAATAATGCGCATTTTATTAACTTCAACTAGATTGATGATGTTCTCATTTTATTTATATTGAAGTCGATTTTACAAAATTTTTAATTTCACAAGCGGTAAAATTAAAAATTTTGTAAAATCGTGTTGTTCAATAAGCATAATATGTAATGCAAATATAGAAAGCAACAAATAGTATAGAATGTAACTTCAATGGGATGTCCTTTACAATTAAATAAATAAATAAAAGGCCGGCAATGCACCTGTAATTCCCCCGTTGATGCAGTTGTTCATGGGCTGCGGTAGTCACCATTAGATAAGCCGCGTTCTCGTTTGCTCCAACTTATACAAAAAAAATGTTGCGACTACGATGACTTCCCATATGTCTTACCAGTTCTACACTCTATTTGGCAGATTATTTACAAAATTCAAATTACAAACGAATTCTCGACTGTAATATCAAATTAACCAAATGCAAATGCATATTTCGTTTCATTTCATTTCTTTTCATTTCATCCGCCTGCTGATATGTGACTATTGCAGTTCATGTACACTCGCAAACAACGTCAAACAATGAAGGCTACAGATGCTTTCTCACTGCCAAGAACGAAGATAGAACACCACACAACCTGTAAAGTTTTTCAATAAAATTGGGTCACAAACAAGCACACAGTTCACTTGATTGTAAGTGGGTGCTGTGGCCCATAGACATCTACATGTATTCTCAATTTAGAATCAAAATGCAGATACCTTGTCAACACTAAGGACTATAGAATGCCTTATTTCCAGTTAAAAGGGTCTCCGGTTCTCTATACTCACCATATGAAACACAGCAGCATTAAGCTGCTATTATATGCTGGTATTTTGCAAGAGTGTGCAAGAACGTCCTTCCGCGGTCGAGCTTACCCATTCGTGTTACAACATAGCTGCAGCGTGTCTCTACCCACGTCAAAAGTTAGTTATTATTCTCCTTTCTTCCTCCTTGGTACAAATCCTCCTGCTATTATAAATAGTCTTCGTATTACAGAGTGACGTCCGCCCTGAGCCTCCATAAGTATTCGACTTATACGAGAAGTAGAAGGTATTTCACTTACAATGGTGTTATTTGTATTAATATGCGTAAGTAAACTATCACAGACATCTGATTATGTTCTGAAAGTAATATCTTAAGCATATTTACTTAAAGTGAGCTTGATTATAAACTTGTTATACTGTAATGTAACGTTTAAAGATGCAATTGCAAATCTATACATATAAATAAAATTGAAGTATAAGTCGCGGCACGTAACTCTATCGCTGAACGAAACGTGGAGCGGGATACCTACGAATGTCGTATCAGTACTAGGGACGGAATGCGAATGGAAAGCCAACCAGCGCGTGCGAATAATACGCACAGCCAATCATACGCAATAATGCGCAATACGGCCAATTATGCGCAATAACGGTCATCACTAGACTTTCGTGCCGCGAGTTATACCTGTCTGTAATATCAAAATAGCTGCCTTTTAGCATTTTTTGACATTAATAATTGTAAATTAATAATTTGGCTGAACCGATTGTGATAAACCTCGACAGATATGGAGCTATGCCAGGCATCTAGGCTATATGTTATGTAAATTCTATAAAACTTAGAGTATTTTATGAAGTCGAAAAATTGATAAAATAACTGGTCATTGATGATTATTTAAAAAAAATTAAATGACCCAGGCGAAGCCAGATCGTATCGCTAGTTATTAAATAAAAAATAATATCAAAAGAAGTTTGACCGGTTGTATTAGTTCAAAATTTACGATCATAGCAATATAGTGATCATGGTCTTGCGCTTAAACACCCATAAGTTGCTCAATCTTGTAACATACCAAGTTTCTTAATAACTCGACGATTTCCTTCTCTAATTGTTCACGTAGTTATGACCTTACTGAGCGAGAACGATTTGAAATGATCGCCGTTTGGTTCGCTTTAATGGCACTAGTGATGTTATAGATGAATAAAAATGCTGGTCTCGATCTTGCAAACGCTGTAGGATGACTATAATCAGGTTTTATTATTTACTCAAACTTCATTTTTTCACCTTGTAAGTAAGGTAGCAAAGAACGGACTTAATACCTAACGGCGTTCTTTTTTTTATAGGATAAGATGACAAACGAGCACACAGTCCACCTGATGGTAAGTGGTTGCTGTGGCCCATAGACATCTACATCTATCCTCGATTACGAATCAAAATGCAGATGCGTTGTCATCCGTGAGGACTTAGGTGGAATGCCTCGTTTCCAGTAAAAATGGTCGCCGGTTCCCTACACTCACCACACGAAACACAGCAGCATTAAGCCATTATTTTGACGCTGGTATTCTGTGAGAGCGTGGTCCTTCCCCGGTCGAGCCGACCCATTCGTGCTATAACTATACTACTAATATAACTGCAGCATGGCTCTACCACGTAAAAACCTTCTGCACCATTCAACCCGTGGTGAATATAAAATACTGTCGCTTTAAGGTAGGAACTTAAAGCGACAGTAGTCTGTCTAATGGTAGGGTGCGGACTGTAAGCTCAGATAGTGTTGGGTTGGAATCCACCATTGGACTACTGTGGTAAACCACTTTAAGCACTGCATTACTAGTATTATATTTAAAAAAGAATGCTTCTTATTTCTGAAGTAAATCGACATGGGCCGGCCATAAAGCTTGAAGAACCGACAGCCGATGGGGAAGAAAGGTTCTCGAGAAGCAGCCTAGTACAGATAGACGAAGTATGGAGCCTAGGCTGATTAAAAAAACAATATTGCAGTAAGGCACTTTTCGATTTTTCGTAAGTATTACATAGGAAAAATGTTTTTGTTTCTTTTGATTTTTGTAACTCACCAACCAAAAACTTGAAAGGTAATGCGTTTAGTCATTTTGTAGAAAATTAAACGATTTGCGAATGAATTGAGCAATTTGATGAATGATCGATCTGATAATAGTCACTTTTATTAAAAATTCCTTACAGTTAAAATTATTCATTTTATTTTATCAGTATAGTAATGACCATGAATATTATTTTAATTTATGACTATTTGTTATTTTTAGATGTTACAGTCTCGAGATGAAAGCAAATAATATTTGGTCGAGTGAGTAGATGAGATTGTATTTTTGGGATGTGTATTCAGCAGGGATGGGAGATATGATAAGGGGTTTTTTTTGTACAGAATGACGAGTGAACGCAAGAAATGAAGTAAATGGGGCTCTACACTATTGTGTAGTGTGACAGGGTGAGAAATTGTGTGATAAGAGAAGAGTGTAGTTTGCAAGATGATGTTGTGACTAGGATTAAGAAAGGAATGCTTCGGTGGTTTGGTCATGTAGAAAAAATGAATGAGAAAAGAGTGACAGCAAATTTATGTTGCAGAAGTGAACGGAGGAGTCGAAAAGGGACGTCTTAGGTGAAATTTTATCAACCCAATTGGCGATATGTTTAAAATTGGCCAAATCAAGAGCACCCTTAATCGACGAGCATGTATGCCTCTGCCTGACCTTGTGGGTGACAGACGTAGGTGTTTATGTTGATGTTTAATTTTTCTTGCAAGTTATTCAACGGATTAATTTTCTGTTAAACGTCGTGGAGCCATGCATCATTCTCGATGAATGTCTAAAGTTATCTATAGCTTAAAAATATTTCTATTTCAAAATCAACTTCATCTTACTGCTCGCTAAAAAAAGATTTACGTCAAGTTTGTATAAAAGCGTAGTATACTTTAACGTCTGCTATTCTGGCACCAAATAATGATCTGGAATTTGTAAAGAAATTGATTTTATATAAAAATGATCATCCAGCAGTAAAAAGGCAAGCTTTTTAAAACATGACTGCCCATTTATGGTATTTAAATGAAAAATTAGTTATACTACTATACTATATTATTTGACGACAATGTTAGTGATAATATTAAAAAAAATTGTTAATGCTCTTCAAAACCGGGTGGGACTCGCAATTATGGGTCAACGGTACCAAATTGATGAAAAATATTTGGAATCGTTATATTAAGAAAAGATCCAAGCGACTTTGTCTCGAAAAATTCTTTAGAATTGCTTAAAAAAATTGATTTACAATAAAATTACAATAAATGTTTGACATATTCCAAATTATTACAAGTATCCAACGACGTCGCAGAACAAGGAATCACATTAATTGAAAAATATAACAATTGCCTCACAGATGATGAAGTTCAGTTGCAGTACCGACTACAAGTTGTACAAAAGCATCGATAAAGTGATCCAAATTGAAATCAAATAAAGTCTCCAACGAAAAGCAAAGTAAATTCGTAGAAAGAATAATTTTATAAGTTATAAATATGAACAAAAAAATATTATGTAAATTGAAAAACTTGCTGGTTTGAAATTTTCAAAAGTGCTTACAAGAAATTTAGAAATATTTTTCGTCTTAAATTAATTTAAAAAATCTACCCTAACAGCTCAATCTAATTACAATTTTCAATGAAATGTTCTGTTTATATTGGTTAACAATTCTATGAGAATTATATTCATGTTTCGTATTAAATTTCGGGCAATTTTTTTTTTGATTAAATTGAGCAGTTCCGTTGCAACATTCAAAAAATTTCAAAATTGATAGTGAGTTGAATTTTGATCTTCAATAACTTTTAAACCGATTAGTTAATCGGAAAATCGTAAGATACCTTTTTGTAGAGCATTCAGTTTTCTACAAAATAACTCTGAGGCATTATCTTTAAACTTTTGGTTGGTGAGTTACAAAAATCAAAAGAAGCAAGAAATTTTTTCCTATATTATTCGTATGGAAAATCGAAAAGTGCAATGCGGAGCATTCTAATATTAAAATTAAGAGCTCGTAATGTCATAAGATATATCTAAGCAAAACTTTTAAGCCTGTTACTGAGCAAAAAAATTATAGTTTTTTTTTAAGTAGGGTCACTAGATGAAGTGACGACCTGGTAAGACATGCAGGAAGGCGAAGAATTCAGGTGGCTTAGGACCGTGCTTTGTGTATTTTCTGCAGTGGACCTGTGAAGGCTGTAATGATGATGATGGTAATTAAATAGACGTAACATGTCTATTTTGGAAGAATTTGCTTTTTATATATAGGCGCACGATAATATTTTATTGCGGGACGTAGTAACAAATATATATATATATATATATATATATATATATATATATATATATATTATTATTATTATTATTTTGTATCCATATATACATACACTGAATTTTTAGTTAAACATTTTTATGCACTGATTATTTATCAAATTAGTTATACTAATTCCGGAAGACTGTTGTGGTCACGGTACAAATCCACGAACGCAAAGACTTTAATGTGCTTGAAATAAAGTTCATTTTTCTTTATTTTTATTGAATTACAGAATTAGTAATAATATAAATAAAACTGCACTATTAAAAGTCTTAATGCCTTAAGTTACGATACATTTCAGTTTGTTTTGACTGTACAGATTTAGTATTACTGTAATTTACGTAGTTTTAATTATTTTTGGGATAAAAAATTACCTATATTAAAAATGTTAGAAATCGATTCAGTAAACGATTCTGAACAAAATACTTTCTCGAAGTGCGTTAATTATGTTACATGTTGTATATATATATATATATATATATATATATATATATATATATATATATATATATATATATATATATAAAAAATATGTAGAAGATATGCTAGGCAAATCCTCCCTAAAACGGGAGAGGTCCATGGCAAACAGTGTACTTTTAGAAGTTGCGTGCGTGTTATAAGCAACTGCAAATAAAATAACGATTTCCTCTTTTCGGATCTTTCTCAAGAGCGAGAAAACAGAGCATAGGGCTGCTTTGTTGCAAGTAATGCAAAGTGCAATTGTAAGTGGTTGGTATAAGTGACGAATAATTGACGGTTCCGTGGCGTAGTGGCTTAGCAATGAGTTACAGCGCTGAGGGCCGCGGGTTCGAATCCCGCACGGAACAAGTATTTGTTTGGCCTACAATTGATTGTTCCAGGTCTGGATGTTTGTCCTTGTACAATTTATGTTTGTAAATTGCCTCCACGATACAGGAGAAAATCCTTGTATTTGTAAAGTTTAAAAAAAAGAATAGCACTGAAGCCTGACAACGCAGCTGCATTTTTAATCTTAATCGAGATGCAGGTGTCTGTGGTCCATAACATCTACTTACATTTTGGTGGGCTCTGCGCTCGCTCGTTTCCTTTTATAAAACAATTAATGAACTAAATTATAAAGTAAACTTTAAATTATAATTTTATTAACGTCCTAGTAAGAAGTTATAAAAAATGGATCCGGTTTTCCATGACAAAATTTTTACATATCTCCACGTCTCTCACGAGACAGAAGTCTCTTAGAGACAGTAGCTATATTTTTTGGAAGATGTCTGCAATTGTATGTATAGTGGAAAATTTTTTGGCCCGATATTGGACAATATTGACCATCTCATATATTCACAATATACATGATGAGCCGTGGTAGCTCAGATAGTTAGCGCTCGCTGTAAATTTCACTGTACGCGAGCAAACCGGGTTCGATCCCCGCCGGCGCCAATGAAATTGTTAATTGCAATTTTAGGTGCTGATTTACCACGTGCTCAGCGGTGAAGGAAAACATCGTGAGGAAACCTGCATGTCTGAGAAATAACATGTGAAGTTCGCCATCACGCATTGGGGCAGCGCGGCGGGCACTTTCTTGCCCTGATACCCTCTCAGAAATGAGAGGAGGCCTGTGCCTAGCAGTGGGACGTATATAGGCTGTAAATTTAACCTTTAATTTCTTTACTTTACGTGATGAAAGCCACGCTGCAACTATATTATAGTTGTAGCACGAATCAGTCGGCTCTACCGTGGTAGGACCACGCTCTCACAGAATACCAGTGTGAAATAGCAGCTTGTGTTTCATATGGTGGGTGTAGAGAATCGAGACCCTTTTAACTGGAAACGAGACATTTGGGTGACAACGCGTCTGCATTTTGATTCTTAATCGAGAAAAAATGTAGATGTCTATGGGCTTACAAAGCATCCACTTACTATCAGGTGAGATGTGTGCTAGTTTGTCACCCATATCCTATAAAAAAATATGTAATGAGAATTCACTTAGATCACTGACGTTGAAACTCCGAAACTAAACAGAGGTGCTACTACTATCATTATATATGTTCAATTATTCCATTTCGTAGTATCAGTAGACTATGTACAAATTGAACCGCGTGATATAAATACCATTGCTGTAGTTAAAAGACACAGAATTCTAAATATTTAGATTTAAGGAGAAACTGAAAAATGAAAAGTAAGCAATTTTGATATCAAAAATTAAGACTAACTATTAAAACTTAATAGATAAAATTTTTTAATGATTTTTTATATTTTTATATATTTACAATGATACCTCTTTTACAAATAAAGGTACATTAATATTGAATGTAAATACTACTTCAGGTAGCCAGGACTATCTAAATTACCTAGAGTAAAATTACTGAAAAACAAATTGGTAAAAGCACCAGAGTTAAGATATTAAAATACATAATATAAGAATGAAAATCTAAAAATGAAATAACTGGGAAATATTATATGACAGGGTAAAAAATGACAATAACTTTAAATTCAACCCTTCTTGACTCTGCGATACAGTCAAGTAATAGCATTAATAAAATAGTCCAGTAAAGGTTGCATGTGTCCCGAAATACAATATTGACATCTGCAAGTTTGTTGCTTTAAGCTTTTATGCGAGCTTCTTATAGTAATATTTTAATTTTTGCAGCTAAACTTATGATAATTAGATTAAACGTCAGAAATCGTTACTTATTGTATTTGTAGTGTATTTTTTTCATCTGATCTCATCACATTTAAGGAACACCATATGTGTAATTTTTTTATAGAATAAAGTTTTTTATAGAATAAGGACAAATGAGCACACAGTCCACCTGATGGTAAGTAGATGCTATAGCCCATAGACATCTACATAAATCCTCGATTAAGAATCAAGATGCAGACGCGTTGCCACCCCTGAGGACTAAGGTGGAATGCCTCGTTTCTATTAAAAAGTGTTGGTTCTCTACGTTCACCATATGATACACAGCAGCATTGAGCTGCTATTTAACGCTGGTATTCGGTGAGAGCGTGGTCCTGCCCCGCTCGAGCCAACCCATTATATTCAACCATAATATAGCTACAGCAAGGCCCTACTACGTATATAAACTCATGTAACTGTTCAGCTTAGGCTGTTACTCATTGTTTTTTTTTCCACAATAGTCTCGTAGTCGTTTACAACTCATTAAAATTATGTTCATGCACGGTTCGTGCGCGCCAACGCTTGCCCCTAATCGTCCGTTGCAACGAACTCATTTCTCTTCTTTTTACCCCGAAGCCCTTTTTTCTGTATTCGTATTCGGAATGGTAATTTTACAGTTTTGAGCACGTCAATCTATTAATGTGATGGGCGTTCGGCATTACCAGTTTCGTGACTCGATACAGAAGCTTTTGTTTACGAATTAGTTAGTATCTTGGTATTTTTCCGCTCTTTTATTTTTTCGTAAATCGCTTGTATAGGGTCGTTAATGTAAATACGGCGTGTAGTACATTGATTGACGATTTATGTTTGCCGATTATGTGGAGGTCTATTGGGGTTTAGAAATTTTCTCTCACGCTATACGCAAGAATCCAGTCGGAATCAAGGGATTGTGAAATGATTTGTAATTTATGGTTCATTCAAAGCAACTGATATACTTATGTAAAAAATCAATACGTTTCATTTATATAACTTTCTATAATTATTTTATCTTGCTATGTGTATTTTGTAATTTTGTTGTTTTATCCGCAAAACACATCAACAAATCCAAAAATAGTAAAATATCCACTATCGGGTACCTACATGTCATAGGCGATCTACCAACCAGTCTACAAGTCCTAGGTACTTTTTTGCGCATTCATGTTAATTGTAAACAGCAAAAATTCTTTTCTTAATAACAAATGTTAAAATTCCAACAAATATTAATAAAAATAATAATATTGTAGATTTTTTGACATATTATTTTATATGGTAGCGCCATCTGTAGACCAATGGCAAAACAAATTATTTTTGTGAGCATGCTTTTACAAAAATTTTATCTTACAATTTTTAGAAAGTTTTTGTGATCATTTATATTTTACCTGCCTTGTTATGTTATATATGTAAAGTTAATTATGTTACTACCTACCTTGAATATGGGAAATTTTATAATATTTTTAGGATCTACTCTGTTATTTTATGAATATAGTCGAAGTAGATAGTGTATTTTATTACAAAGAAATTTAAATAATCTTGGGTTTCATTAAGATCTAATTGTTTTATATGTTGCCATATAAAAAACAACCCAATTATACTTTGTTGTTATCTCTTATTATTTTTACGCCATCTGTGATTCATTGAAAGAACTTATACGTAGGTTACGTCTTATGCTACTGACAATTTAGTCAATACGCCATCTAGTGAAAATAATGGAACTATTGCTTCTTTTGTATTTTCTGGGTGAATTCTACAAGAAATACATATTATGAGGTAGTTGTTTAACTCTTGAAATAAACAGCAACATTAATATTATTTTTATTACTTGGTATTAAATGCATTCAACGCCAGTATGTGGTGTCTAATGAATATTATGCTGAAACAGAATCTGAGAAAATCATTAACAATCACAAAGAGATTTTTAAGGAACTATGAGCTCTACTGATTTGAAAATAAATTACAGTATTGGAAATGGTTAAAACTTACCCTATACGTTATCACTATAGGTATGCAATGTTTCCCTATAATTTAAGTAATTTTTGATACTAACAAAATCAGTATATGTATGTTAGTCAGTGAACGGAGTAAAATAAAGAACCTGGTTATACATCAAATAAATGTTCGCAGCGTTTTTTTAAATATTCTTAAACGTTGATATGTAAATCCGGCTTCGTTTATGGAGTCCGCCGCAATTAAGGCATTAACTTATTCTTATTATTATTTCTCTATTGTAGAGTGTTGCGTAGGACGGCTACGATTTTGGTGTGATTATCTTTTAATTTATTTTGAACAACATGCCGTGGAATGCTATACAGACGCTCGGCTTCTCTAGAGGATATACGTTTTTATCTAACATTTTTCTACCGCATGCTCCAGCATCTTATACTTGCAATTTTTCTATATCGGACGTCGTCGGTTCCTTTTTCATCCCTTAACCTTTACTATCCTGCGGCAAAGAGACGCTTACATCTTGAGAGTCCATAGTTTATTTTTTTTATAGGATAGGGTGACAAACGAGCACACAGTCCACCTGTTGGTAAGTGGTTGCTGTGGCCCATAGACATCTACATCTATCCTCGATTACGAATCAAAATGCAGATGCGTTGTCACCCGTGAGGACTAAGATGGAATGCCTCGTTTCCAGTAAAAAGGGTCTCCGGTTCTCTACACTTACCATATGAAATACAGCAGCATTAAGCTACTATTTCACGCTGGTATTCTGTGTTATTTATTAAAATATATAAAAATCCAAATCTATACAACTCTATTTTATACATTTCTAGAACCAGAGCAATACACAACCGACTTAAAAAAAGGCAGAGGTTATTCAAACACTGAATAACCTCTGTCTCTTTTAAGTCGGTTATTGAGTGAAGTCTGCTCTATAAGCCCTATCCTTTATGTTCACACAAGTTTTTGAAATATTACTCACTGTATTATTTTGAAAATTAACTTACGTGGAGAGCTAAAATCATAAAGTAATTCCGTTTTTCTAGACTTCTCAAAATATTACATAAAATAACTTACCATCACAACGTTTACACTGCGGACACGGAAAAAAAATGATTTTAGCGCCTAACTTTGCAAGCGAATTGTTGACAATTTTTACTCATATTATGTCAGTAGTAAGTGTTGTTTGATACTCGTATATATGGACAATTGCGAACTCCGAAACAAATTTTTGTTGACATTTTTTTCTTGCGTCTACAAATGAAAAACATGTAAAAATATAGAGTTTGAATTCTGAACAATTTTTTCTTCAGTCATGCTACTACGGGAAGTCAAGAATAAAAGACAGTTTGAACAAAATTCACATCATACTAGGCTGTATGGTATAAAAACTTTGCCTGCCTTAATTGACAAATATTACAACAACAACGACATAATTTTAAATTATGCTTATATAAAGTAATTACTAGCATAGACGGAATCTTAAAATAACGCATTAGTATAGTGAGAAGAGTTTTGTGAATAAAATACACATACGATTAGACTGATTGTCATAGGGTAAGTCCGGGGGAGATGGCGTTAAGGGAGAAATGGCCACTTAAAATAAATCATAGATGCACTTCCTAAAGTGCACTACTTTCTCGTTAGTACAATTCGTGCAGCGAGTGTGAACGACATTTCGCTAGAGCTTTAGCGAAAAAAAAAAACAAAAAGTAAGTAAAATGTACTTATATCAATTTGTATGGAGCTTAAAGTTTTCAAAGGGTTTGCGTTACACAGTTTTGGTAATAAGGAATCATACAAAATAAGTATTTTTTTTAAGTTATACAGTTTATGAACCAATCTTTAATATAACCGGCAAATATCCATCATCCCGGATGATTAGGAGAGATGACCATGCAAGGTCGGATGGAAATACATAGGTAAGTAATGTGTAATAATATTAAAAGTTGTATTGTAATACTTTGCAATATTTTCTTTATTCATAGTTATTTGTGCTAATTATGTTTTAGTAATAAATTATAGTCTTTTATTTTTAAATTTCAAATGAAAACTAAAGAAAAGCAGTGAGATTACGAAGAAACTGGATTGAAAAATCATGTAAGGCAACTATGGATGATATTTGAAAATAAAATGACTATCTAAATAGCTTCTTTATGGAGTATAGAAAGACGATACTAGTAAAATAACAACAAAACTCAAGATCATCTCTATTCAGCGAAGAAAATGAGAAGAAACTCGCTCCTCGCAAATCACATTAAACTGTTTAACAAAATAATTAAGTTATCTGAAAGCAGTGTTGAGGGGCAAGAACCAATATTATGTGACTTATCTCATGAAGAAGGTGGAAACAGAGAAATTGACAACTGTGCACGCAGTCGAGAATATTATTATGAAACGCATCTTATCAAAGACTGGCTTTAATGCTTTTTATGCCAATTGTGGCTCCATAAAAACTGAAGTTTGATAATAAGCGTTCATTATGTGGACAGAAAGGAAGAATAAGCTAAGATTCAAAAACCTATAAGAAAAGAGTGGATGAAATTTTAGAATATCACACAAAATTATTGGACTTCAACATAATCAGCCTCATGATTTACTTTTTTTTCCAAATTACGATTGAATATTAAAAGTTTATTCCACCCCTTCGATTGGTTTAAAGAATGTCATCAGTTCAAGGTAACAAGCAGAATGTCTAAATAGTTAAAGTCATTAGGTACTTCATTACTACATTACATATTGTTTCGGAAAATAAAATCTCCAATATGTAGAGGGCACCACTCTTGAAGTATACACTTATAATAAAATAAAAAAATCGCTTCAGTCCTTTCCGATAAATGTGTGAACATACTTAACAAAACCATTCATTCAATCCTTCCATTACAGCCTATAAAAGTCCACTGCTTTATATAGGCCTCTTCCATAGATTGCCTTATTATTATTATTTTTGTGTGTTGTGAGTTGTTACCAGGAAGATGGTGTTGCCTATCTTCTGTCTTATTTCCATCTGTAGCGGATATGTAGCGGATGTAGCAGATATTATTACACCGCCACTACGTACATTATATAAAAAACCAAACTCTTCGAAACCTTCTCCTTTTAGAACTTCCTTAAAAATATCTTTCCTCTGAGACGTTTTCTTCTTCCATTTTTCTGCTACGTATAAAACAGAAAGATAAAACTGGGTCGTATCGAAATGCGAACCTTCATTTGAAACTCCCTGAAAAATTACTTAGACAGTTTATTAAGAATGTTTACCAAAAAAATATAAATTATTTCTTAAGTTTTTTTTTCTCACTTTCTTAGACAAACTTGTGTACTCGTTAGCGGTGAGTAACTAACTAAAATAATCTGTAAAGTTAAACAAGAAAACAAAAAAAACCGCTTCTAAGTATTTTCTTTTCTGTGATCATTCATGTAAATAATTTAAATTAGGCCACTTAAAACTTTATAAATTTAAGCCAAAGCATGTGCTTAATAAATTTAAGAATATTGGAATAAAGGTAAACAACAATATATTTATGTTATTATAGATGCATAACACAAAAGAGAATTTAGCTACGGCAAACCTTGGAAAAATAGCCTGGCTATTGTTTTTTTCATGGATTATAAACTAGAAGGCCGCATTGCCTAGTGGGGGCCAGAGTACCTGGCTACTTCGACACTGGTGCTGGCAGACGCTGATCTAGAGTTAAAGCTTAGAGGTAGTCAGAAACTGAAATGTCACTCACGCGTTATTATTTTGTCCCAATGTATGATTTGAGTAAAGAGCAAAATTTTACCTTTGAAATTTATATTTAGTTGTGTAACCCATAACCCTACCCCAGGTGCGCTTGAATGCTGGCTTCGAATCCAATCCAATTCCAACGTTTTTTTTTAAAACATGAGCAGTTGATTTTCGTTAGCAGTCGTGTTATGAATATCTTTGATATTACACCCTGGCTTATCTTCAATCTTATATCTCAGGAGCGGGTACATTATTCTGAATTGATCACCGTAGAAAATCGTTGGTAATTGTCGGACAGACCTTTCTTTACCAATACTTGCTGTGTTTATTTAAAGATGTAAGTGTTCTTTTCTAAATCCTTTTACTTTTTTTTAAATGGCTAAGGTGACAATGATATTTTCCTGGAGGAATACGACTACGGTGATAATTTCCAGTAGAGGATTTTTTTATCAAATGGCTACTGCGACTGAAATAGTTGGAAGCTGTGGGACGTATGGAGGCTGAAATTTTTGTTATGTTATTTGTGTTAGTTTTGGTACTATATAGTTTACTAATACGCTCTATTCTTGCTGTATTTTCATGAGACACAAAAGATCTGAGCTTTTTAATGATACTATTTCTAAAGAGAGAAAGCTCTGCCGTCCGATCAAAACTTAACTTTTACTTTGCACTTAAGTAGATTTTATACATCATGTTCATAATTTTTACTCTTTTCAGGGTTCTGTAGTTACACAACAAAGAATCCTTCTAGTTTCGCCATGTCCGTCCGCAGTTTCACTCAGTGTGTGTTCAGGTGTTACAAAGCTGTAATTTGGCATAGCTAATAGATATTAATCACGCCTACAAAGTTGTTAAATAAAATCTTGAAAAACATTTATTTTGGGTACGAGGGCGGCACTGAAAATTTCGGGAATCAAGGAAGTGACACAACATTACTATTTAAAAATGTATTTATTGCTTTTCAAAGTATTCTCCGCGAAATTTGACACATTTTTCCATACGATGAAACCAGTCATTGAAGCAACCATTCCATTCGGAAGTTGGGGTCTCCAAAATGGCCGTTTTGTAGGCGCCCACAGCTTCTTCAGGTGATGAAAATCTCTGTCCACGCAATTTATTCTTTATTTTAGGGAAAGTATAGAAATCATTAGGGCTTAGGTCGTGGCTGTACGGCGTATGGTCTAATAATTCTATGTTTTCTTGCTCAAAAAACTCTTTTGTTCTGTGTTTGCGGTGTGAGAACTCGCATTGTCGTGATGGAGGATGATGCGGCGGTTGCAGTTCTCTTTACGGAGTTCGGAAACGACCTGTGGCAAACAAATGCTAGCATACCATGCTGCATTAACCGTTCTTTGTCCCTCAAGAGGAATAGCCGTAACATGGCCGGTTTTAGAGACAAACGTGGCCACCATTTTTTTTTGCAACATTCCGTGAACGAACAATTTTTGTTGGCTTTAACTCATTTTCGAATACCCAAACTCGTGACTGATTTTTTGTTTCGGGTTCGTACGCGTATATCCAGGATTCGTCACCTGATACGATATTGTATACAGCATTTGAGAATCCTGCGTGGAATCTTTCGAGAGTTCTGACGCACCAAGTAACGCGAGGCACAGAGCGAATGCGGTATCCATCGGGAAAACAACTTTTTTTACACCTAATTGTTAATGCAAGATTATTTCTATTTGACTCATGCCAATGTCTAAAGTTGCCTGAATTTCGCGGTATGTCACATGTCGATCTTCCTCAATCAGCTTACGCACAGCATCAACGTTTTCTTGGGTGACTGCAGTTTTTGGACGACCTTAACGGGGATCATCACTGAGCTTGACACGTCCGCGTTGAAATTCAGCAAACCAGCGATAAATTGTAGTTTTGGATGGGGCTTCATCACCAAATGCAGAAATCATCCGGTCAACACACTGTTTTTGTGTTAAACCACTTCGAAAGTCATAATAAATCATCGCTCTTGAATTTTCTCGAGTCAATTCCAGTTTCTCAACGACTAAACAAGTTTGACAAAACCTTGTGACAAAACCGAGAATCTTATTTAAAATAAATAAATAGTATTCAATTTTTAAAACCAAGGAGTTTTCAATTAAAAAGATTTTAACGACAGGAACAGTGGAAATATTCCATTCCCGATATTTTTAGTGCAGCCTAGGTACCTACCAAACAGGTTAAGTGTATATATATATATATATATATATATATATATATATATATATATATATATATATATATATATATATATTGATGAGAAAAGCACTACTCCATAGATCGCCAAGAAACCGATCCTGACATACCACTTTCGCTTATTTTTATTTAATAGTTATTGTAGGCCTACAGTTTCAATCGTGGTACTCTTGGTTTACGCGGGCGACCCTCATGATAGTTTAGGCCAGTTGTGGTTTACGGGAAGGTTCGTTACGGTCATGTTTATCTTAGGGTTGCACTGCCCGGGAGTTAATAGATGGATAGGGAGGGAATTATGACCATTTATTTATTTTTATAGAATAAGGGTGACAAACGAGCACACAGTCCACCTGATGGTAAGTGAATGCTGTGGCCCATAGACATCTACATTTATCATCAAATAAGTCTCCGGTTCTCTACACTAACCACATGAAACACAGCTGCTATTTTACGCTGGTATTCTGTAAGAATGTGGCCATACCCCGTTCGAGCCGACCCATTCATGCTACAACCATAATATAACAGCAGCGTGGCTCTACCACGTATGTTATCCAAAACAAGTTATTATTATGGAAAAGATATATATATAAAAAATTTATTTGCATTTAATGAATACCGCGGTACCCTAAATACGAAATCTTTGTTTCGCAGCCGGCAATTTGGCATATCAATGACGCTATCCCGTGTATTAATTACAAAGTACGCCGACAGCCCTACGTATAATGCTGCTTTTAACTACGCACACCCCTAATAAATAAACAGGTTTGGAACTGAAACATCAATCTTATGTGATATTCGAAAGTTCCAAATTCAAATGGCAGGGTTTACTGAATTAGCATTTGAAAGAAGCATCACTGGGTGCCAATTCCAACTTTAATACATACAGCGATGACCTATTATGCGATGCTTTGTTAACATCGCTAAGGGGTGTGAATTAAGATATAACAAAAGTAATACAAGAGGGGAATGTGACACGAGCACCGCTTAGTGTCAACCTCATATGCCTTTGACTTTGAAGTCGTATGTAAAATGTTTAGAGTGGGCATGTTATTTATTTAGAGACGAGATGAGTGCTTTTTATTATTAATTCAATGTTGAGGGCATGTTGTGGCGTGTCAAGCTCACGGTGACATGGAGTGAACTGCATAAATAGGTCCTTTGTGTTTAATAAGGGTGTTTGAACGATATATACTACGCCTCTAGGCTATGGCTTTATATAAGCGAACAACGTATGGTAACTGACATCCGACGAAATAATTTGATTTTACGACTACACTGTGGTAAAATCCCTTATTTAATGATTTCTTATATTTACGCGAACACTATACATTGATTAAAACTACTTTTATGGATTTTATCGCGTTTTATTTTTAATACCCGACGTTTCGGGTGCTTTCCAGCACCCATGGTCACCTCAATCCCCCGTGACCATAGGTGCTGGAAAGCACCCGAAACGTCGGGTATTAAAAATAAATAAAACGCGATAAAATCCGTAAAAGTAGTTTTAATCAAGATCCCTTATTTTTATAAAATTTAAATGACAAACGAGCAACAATCTAGCTGATGGTAACCTATACATCTACATTTATCCTCAATCAAGAATCAAAATGCAGATGCGTTGTCACTACTGAGGTCCAAGATGGAATAGAATACCTTGCTTTTAGTAAAATTAGTTTCCGATTCTCTACGCTCACCGTACCATACGAAAAACGCTCACCATACGAGCTGCCATTTTACACTGGGTATTCTGTCACATTAAGCTGCCATTTTACACTGGGTATTCTGTCACATTAAGCTGCCATTTTACACTGGGTATTCTGTCACATTAAGCTGCTATTTTACACTGGGTATTCTGTCACATTAAGCTGCCATTTTACACTGGGTATTCTGTCACCATACGAGCTGCCATTTTACACTGGGTATTCTGTCACATTAAGCTGCCATTTTACACTGGGTATTCTGTGAGAGCGTGGTCCTTCCTCGTCGATCTAACCCATTCGTGCTACGACCACGATATAACTGCAGTATGTCTCTACACTCGTCTAGCTGTGAACTGCGGGCGGCGGGGTGTTCCTTTGTGTTTTCTTTGGTGTTGTTTGTCAGGGTTTTCGGCGGGGCGCGGGCGGGTAAAGATGTAAATTATGAGAAAATCACCCAGTAAAAAACTTTTACTATAAAATATATTTATTAAGTCACCATTTTTATAGCTTATCAAAACTTTACTGCTAAACAAAGGCCCCCCCTATAGATTGCCTCAGCTAATTTCATCATTATTACAACCCTTCACCAGTCCACTGCTGAACCATGCCTCATCCAAAGAGTGCCACAAAACAAGCTACCTGCATCTATCGATTTCCTGCATGTCTTACCAGGTCGTCACTCCATCTAGTCTAGATCACTCTACACTTCGCCTAACGGTACGGGGCTGCCACTCGAACACCTTTCTTCACCATTCGTTGTCGGTTCTTCGAGCTATATGGCCGACTCTTTGCCACTGCAACTTGCTAATCGGTTGGGCTGTGTCGGTAACTCTGGTTCTACTGCGGCTATTCTCATTTCTACGTTTATCACGCAGAAGAACCCCAAGCATAACCCTGTGCATAGCTTGCTGACCGACCATGAGCGTCCTCATACGGCCAGCAGTGAAGGAACACGTCTCAGATCCATAAGTCATCACATGCAACACGCACGGGTTGTACAATCTCGTTTTCAGGTTTTGAGGTATACCTGACGAGAAAATGTGTCGTTATTTCCAGAACACTGCACAGCTGAGTTGAATCCGTCGATTGACCTCTCGGTCGAAGTTGGATACTATTTGCCCCAGGTTAACATACTCGTCAACAACTTCGAGCTTAGTGCTCCCAACAACCACCGGCATAGGTGTGGCATGGTCGTTACACATAATCTTTGTTTTGTCCATGTTCATCTTAAGACCTATCCGTTGAGTGACGCTCTTGAGGTCATTGAGCATAGTGCTTAGGTCTTAGCGATTCTGCAGTCAGTAAGGACTATATCGTCGACAAATTGAAGTTGAGTGATGTGCTCGCCATTGATGTTAATACCGTATCCTTTCCAGTCCAGTGGTTTGAAAACGTCTTCCAACGCAGCGGTGAAGAGTTTCGAGGATATAACGTCACCCCGTCTTACACCTCTCTGTAGTAGGATAGGTTTCGCTCTTTGGTTCTGTATTCGGATAGCCATCATAGTCCTGCTGTACAAACACATCAGCACTTCGATATACCGGCAGTCAACTTAGCACTGCTGAAGAGATTCATTGGCTTTCTGCCGCAAGGCAAACAGAAACAGAAACTTTTTTTATTCAATGTAGATCATAACAAATACTTATTGAAAGTCACTTTTTTTCATTTACCACTGGTTCGCAAAAAAAAAACCTCTGTCCTGGGAAGAACCAGCAAGAAACCCAGCGGGACTATTTTTTTTTCCAATAATAGCTTACAATCATGTTTACAATTAGCAACACAAGACAAATTAGAAATAGCTTGGCAGCGATCACCCTTCCCAGGGGTTATTATCATCCATAAATTCCTTAATATTATAATAACTCTTTTTATACAAACTTAGTTTAATAACATTTTTGAACTTTGTGTATGACAAATTTTGTATATTTTCTGGGATTTTGTTGTAAAAGCGTATACATCGCCCCAAGAATGAATTACTGACTCGGTGGAGTCGAGTAACTGGTACCACCAGCTTGTGTCTGTTCCTAGTATTTACAGAATGAATATCACTTATTTTCGCAAAACTACTTTTATTTTTGTGTACGTACATTACATTTTCATAAATGTATTGAGAGGCCAGAGTTAAAATAATTTCCTTAAATTTTTGTCTCAGTGACTCTTTTGGCCCTCTTGTGGCAGATTGTACTCTTCGGTCTTCTTTACAATTAGCTGAAGGATATGTATGCGGTCTATGGTACTAAAGCCATTTCGCAAACCGGCTTGGTCGGGCCTCATAGCGAGGATATATAACTGTTAATGATCTTGGCTTAATTATAGACATCACCCTCAGTTGGCGACCGCACATCACTAACATACTGCGTTATCTGTATCGTTTCAAGAATATTTTACCGATACGGACTAAGGCGATGCTAATATAGAATCAAGTGTTGCCTATTTTAGATTGTTCAGATGATTGTGATGATGATGATTTGCTATGATGATGTCTCGCAAGAACTTCTGAACAAACTGAATCGACTACTTA
The DNA here is from genome assembly GCA_907164705.1 of Parnassius apollo. Taxonomy (NCBI): domain Eukaryota; kingdom Metazoa; phylum Arthropoda; class Insecta; order Lepidoptera; family Papilionidae; genus Parnassius; species Parnassius apollo. The sequence goes on along the minus strand of CAJQZP010001449.1, from coordinate 14,862,468 downwards.
ATAATTGTATGCGCTTCATATTCGGATTACGTAAATACGACCACATTTCCTCTTATCGTTCTCCGCTTAAATCGCTACATCTCCGCTATCGCAGATATTTCAGAATAACGTGCACATGCTCTGAAATCATTTTCTGGTGTTGCAGGAGTAGTTTGTGGATTTCCATTTTTTATATCCTTAATAATAATACAAAATATTCCCTTTTCCAGTTTTTTTTTCACATATTTTATAGTTGTTTGAATAAGAAACAGCTAATATATATATATATATATATATATATATATATATATATATATATATTTTTTTTTTTTTTATTCTATGTATATATGATTTATATGTGTAATTATGTTTATAACATGTATCGTAGTATGTAATAGAAGTAACATTAAAATATTTTGGTACTAATGGGTCGGCTCGACCGGGTAAGGACCACGCTCTCACAGAACACCAACGTAAAATAACAGCTAATGCTGCTGTGTTTCGTATGGTAAGTGTAGAGAACCGGATACTCTTTTTTACTGGAAACGAGGCATGTATGTATATGTATTTAGATGTCTACACACATCATCCACTTACCATCAGCCATCAGGTGGACTCTGTGCTCGTTTATCACCTTTATTCTATAAAAAATACCTTAGTTATAAAACATATTAAACGTACAAAAAAGGTACATACGATTCAGGTATAGTAAGGCAAACTTGTAAAAATTTTAGATTACAACAAATTTATGAGGTAGAGCTACATTTTATGTACTATAGACATGCTGCAGCTATATAATGGCTGCAGCATGAATAGGTCAGTTTGACTGGGGTAGAACTACGCTTTCACAGAATACCAGGTGAAACAGCACATTATTGTCGTGTTTTATATATGGTGAGTGTAGAGAACGAGGGTCTATTTTTATTGGTAACGAGGCATTCCATATTAGTCCTCAGAGTGACAACGCATCTGCGTTTTGATTCTTAATCTAGGATAGATCTAAGAGCTATGCTGCAGCTTTTTTATGGGTGTAGCACGAATGGGTTGGCTTGACCGGGGAAGACCCACAGAATTCTCACAGAATACCAGCGTAAAATAGCAGCTTAAACGTCGCTACACACGGTCAGTTCAACTGATCATTCCAACTGATCAGTTCAGACTAAAACTGTTGATATTCTTTAAAATATAGGATTTTCAATATATCGATAAATAAACTTATATATAAAACTCCGATAGTCATATATTTATAATAATCTATATATCGAAAATTCAATATTTTAAGAAATATCAACAATTTTACTTTGAACTGATCATAATACTGCTGTGTTTCGTATGGTGAGTTTAGAGAATCGGAGACCTTTTTTACTGGAAACGAGGCATTCCATCGTAGTTCTCAGGCTTGACAACGCATTTGCATTTTGATTTTAACCCGAGGCTAAATGTAGATGTCTATGAGCCACATTATCCACTTACTATGAGGTGGTCTGTGTGCTCGTTTGTCACCCTTTTTTCTATATAAAAAAGAACACAATTACACACCCTAAATACAGCAGCATCAAGCTGCTATTTCATGCTATGTGTATTATCGATATTAGCTACTTACTTTCAAACGGACTGTTAGCCCATTATTTTATATCTAATATTATCTTTATATGTACATACACGTAAATAAGATTGAAATGTCTATCTTTAATATCGAAATAACTGCTTTATATCGATCTAAGGCAGTTATTTGAATCATGAATAACAATTTTTAAAATTTTTGTTTGTCTGTCTGTTAGTCCGACCGAATAGTCGGAACGGCTGAACTGATTGTAATGGATCTTTACGAGGATATAGAGTACAATGTCATGAGTTATCTATATATTATTGAAATACCTAATTTTTGGGGTCTTGATTGACCATCTTAAATCTAAATACTATCTATTTTCGGGATGTTTATGCGACTCTTACAGCTTCATCTGACTCAGGGCTCGCGGCCTGCAAAGCTAAGAAACATTCTTACTTACTTACTTAGTTATCTTCACGCACAATCCCTAACGGGGTAGCCAGAGAGAACAGATCGCCAAGTGTCACGATCCTTACATACCTCTTTCGCTTCTTTCAGGTTCATTATCTTCTTCATACATGCACGTCTAGGTATCCGAATACTCTTGACCTTCCCCTCTTCGAGTAATTTGCTCACATGGTCTTCGAAAGTTAGTCTCGGTCTACCTCGACACCTTTTAATATTTACTTTCGCGCTATATATTTTCTCGGTCATTCGGTTCATTCGGTCTTCACTCATTCGCTCAACGTGCCCAAACCATCGGAGTACGCCCCTATCAATTTTTGTGATAAGGTCATCTTTCAATCCTGCCATATTGCGAATCTCTTTGTTTCGCTTTCGGTCGGCTATGGTAACGCCGCATATTTTACGAAGAGATCGCATCTCCACTGCATTCAACTTGCTTTTATGCTTCTTCTGGCATACCCAGGTTTCGCTGCCATATAACAAAGTCGGCACCAACACTGTGTTATGTACTGCAAGGCGTTCACTCTTCACTACGCCTTGCCTTTTGACTAACGTATTCAGGGCACCATTGACTTTGTTCCCAGCATCGACATGCCTGTCCACATCTAAATCACATCTTCCATCCCGGCTGAAAACACTCCCCAAGTATACAATTTCATTTACCCGTTCTAGACATTCCTGATTTACCCATATTTCACATTTCGTTCTCTCTTCGTCCTTTTCAAATACCAGAACCTTAGTTTTATTAGCATTCAAACGGAGACCTTTAATTTCACATTCCTCTTTCATACATGTGACTAATGCCTGCAGTTCTGCTTCTGATGGTGCAATAAGCACTGCATCATCAGCATACAGCAGACAATTTACTTTAATGTCACCCAATTTCGCACCCAAATAGCTATTTTTCAGCTTCTGTAAACAGCTGTCGAGATACAATATGAACAGCCAGGAAGACGTGACACAACCCTGTTTTACGCCCGTTTGGACGCTAAACATGGGTGACAGGTCATCCCGTATCCGCACACAGGCTTTACAGTCATAGTAAAGTGACTGCACAGCCCTTAACAATCGACCATCCACACCATATCCCGGCAACAGTTCCCACATTTCCTTCCTTATAACCTTATCAAATGCTTTCTCCAGATCCACAAAAGCACAGAAAATCCTCTGGTTAACAGCCAGAAGTTTTTCCGTGGTCATGCGGAGAGAAAACATTTGATCCGTTCATCCTCTTCCAGGTCTAAATCCGCATTGTGCCTCCCATAATATAATCTTTCCGATTTCTCTTGCATCCTATATGTCAAAACCTTCGAGTAAACTACTTGCTAAACTGGTCAAGCTGATCGCCCGATAGCACCCGCAGTCAAAATGTGAACCTTTACCTTTATATAAAGGCACAATGACCGCGGATCGCCAGTTATCCGGGACACCTCCCGTCCGCCAGCACAAATTGCACAGTAGATGAAAGCTGTCCCAGACGCGAGGCCCACCGTACTTGACCATTTTATCAGTAACTCTGTCTAGTCCCGCAGCCTTACCACATTTCAAATTTCGAATCGCACGTTCAATCTCTTTCATGCTGATGATCTCAGTGTCATCGAGGTCCGTGTCTGGCGTGCCAGTCACGGCGTCACCCCCGGATCCTTCACTAAGATCATGACACGCATACATTTCTCTATAAAATTCGCTCCATCGCTGCATGACGTCCGATTTTTCTGAGAGGACGTCATTGGTTTTCGAAAGCACTTTGTTCGTTCTTAAGGCTGTCACATCACTCCGGGACCTTCCAACCTCTTTCCAGAAGAGTTTGGAGTTTTCCTTAAAGTTGTGTGACAACCTTTCGTCCGCTTCTATTCTACACCTTTCACGTATTTCCTCAATCAATGTTTTCGCATGAAGTTTCTGCTGCTTATATCTTTCTTTCATCTTCTCTCTCATATACTTATCGTTACTAGAGGCCAAGTAGTCTAACCATGCTTTTTTCTTCTTCTTTACAATTACTCTCACTTCATCATTCCACCATGCGTCTCTTCTTTTACTACTACCTCTTTTTGTCGTTCCACATACTTCTTCCGCTGCACTTACCATTCCATCCCTAAGGTTCTGCCATGTTCTTTCCACACATTCTTTTCTACCATCGATGGTGTCAAGCTTTTTGGCTACGCTCGTGTGATATTTGCCCTTAGTATCGGCTTCCTGAAGCTTCCAGCTTCGGATGCGACAGACCGACTGTGGTTCTGTTACTGCCGTTCGGTAGCGCCAACCCGCGATCAAACCCCTAAATCTAGTAATTACTAGATAGTGATCCATTCCCAGGTCAGCACCCCTGAACACTCGTGTATCCATCACCTGTTTTCGCAGTCGGTCATCCACCAAGGAACAAATCAATCATACTTCTCTCATTCTTTCTTTCTCTAGTGTGCATATGGATTTTCCTGTGATTAAACATAGTGTTTGTTACAAGAAGACCCTTTTCCTTGCATACAGCCAGTATAAGCTTGCCAGCATCATTAACCCTTTTATCGCCAAACTTTCCAAACACCGACTCGTACCCTGGTCGAGCGATACCTACCCATCCATTCAAATCACCACATACAACAGTTTTTTCGTTTCCCTTAACCAGATCTAGAACTTCTCTTACATTCTCCCAAAACTCTTCCAGCTCAGCCCTGGACGACGAAGCTACCGGCGCATAAAAAGCCAAAAGGAATAACTTCGTCAGTCCCAGTTTAAAGCGAACCCAGAGAAGTCTTTAGTTCACAACCTTATATTCAGTCATAAGATCGACCAACCGGGACGACAACAGCATCCCCACTCCCTCGCAGGCGTTCTCGCTTTCCGGGACTCCGGACCATATAATAACTAACGTCCCGCCAGGGAGCTCTTCAGTACCACTGCCTTTCCGTTTGGTCTCCGACATACACACGACATCTAATATATAAGAAACATTCTATTCTATATATACTGCTTTACTTCGGAACTTTGATAGCGCGATTTAGGCTTCGATGTGTTTCGCATTTGGCGCGACGACAGCGCCGCCACACATTAATAGGTGAGCCAAATTGTGTGTAATTGTGCTATGTACACACGTACGAAGTAAAACTTTTTTACGACATATCATTCCTCTTTATTTTATATTTTATAATCAAGTTTAATATTAGTATACGTACTCATGCAGCCCCGGCGTTGAAACCTTACAAGAAAACGTGACTTTTTTTTAATAAGCCTACCAAATTTTTCCACTACGTCGATAAAGAAGTTTAATTTCAAAACCTGAAGTTTATTGTGGTGTGCTCGTAACAAATCTAGTTTTTTCGGCATGAAATGGTATTATAACAAATCTTCAAAGATTATATATTACTTACGAACCATATTATGTACCTTTCAAGATAATACCGCGAGAGCGATAGATATGGGCATTACTTTGTTGACAAGACCATGAACATAATTAAGAACAATAACTCTATTGGTCCTTATCCCTTATTACGGCTGAAGTGATCTGTCCTCTCATTGCAAATGACGTGCTTCGGGGAGGGCTGAAAGATCGATTTCCTGTCATCATTGCCAAGAGCCTCTTGAATTGCTTTTGTATAAATATATAGAGTTTATATAGTTTTGGATAAACGATTTTATGTTAGCTGTATTAATTGCAATAGAAATCCTAATACAGGTCGTCTTTACCTACATTTTAACTTTTAACATTATTGTAACGTTTATGTTTTAACATATAGCAGGAGACATTTTGTATTTTTTACAGTGTAAGAGTGACAATCAACACAAAGTCCAACTGATAGTCACAGAACGTATACACTTAGATCTATCCTAGATTAAGAATCAAAACGCAGATGCGTTGTCACTCTGAGGACTAATATGGAATGCCTCGTTACCAATAAAAAGAGACCCTCGTTCTCTACACTCACCATATATAAAACACGACAATAATGTGCTATTTCACATGGTATTCTGTGAAAGCGTATGTTCTACCCCAGTCGAACTGACTTATTCATGCTGCAGCCATTATATAGGCATGTCTTCCTCTACCTCATAAATTTGTTGTAATCTAAAATTTTTACAAGTTTGCCTTACTATACCTGAACCGTATGTACCTTTTTTGTACGTTTAATATGTTTTATAACTAAGGTATTTTTTATAGAATAAAGGTGATAAACGAGCACAGAGTCCACCTGATGGCTGATGGTAAGTGGATGATGTGTGTAGACATCTAAATACATATACATACATGCCTCGTTTCCAGTAAAAAGAGTATCCGGTTCTCTACACTTACCATACGAAACACAGCAGCATTAAGCTGTTATTTTACGCTGGTGTTCTGTGAGAGCGTAGTCCTTACCCGGTCGAGCCGACCCATCAGTACTAAAATTGTAATATACCTGCAGTGTGGCTCTACCACATATAAAACTATAAACTTATTTTTATTATTATTAAAACATAGGTATGTTTACTTCGTGGATAGTTACAATATCATTTAGATATTAGAGGCACGTTTAATTTTGAATAATACTTTATTATAAAATTAAAGATATTTAACATGATATATACCTTGATGGGTAACGGCCTCTTTTGATTTTTTTAAGATTTTCTCTTTAAAAAATCAAAAGAGGCCGTTACTCATAACGAAAAGATATCAGTTCACGTAAGCGGAATTTACTTGCTTTCTTTGAATCGCTTAATATAAATGTTCCACTATGCGGATTGGGTGTTGACATAGAATCGATTTTAGATAATTTTTTGTCCTTCATCAATCCATAAAATTTCACTGCTGAGTATTGGCTTCCGTTGGAGGGGAATGGAGAGATCGCCTTAATCGTTACAGTTGGTAAGCGATTGAAGACCACAGACCTGGGATCTTGCATTTTTGACACTTGGACAAGACAGGACGAGAAGTATACTGTTATACTCGTATATCAATAGATTTTTCCATATGGCCATAACCAAGCTTGCATTATACTGTTGCTGTAGAAAATCGGAGACCCTTTTTACTGGTTTTATTCTTAGTTCTTAATACCATCTTAGTCCTCAGTGGTGACAAAACACACTTTGATTATAAATCTGCGATATATGTCTATAGGTTACAGCATCAGGTGTACTGTCTGCATGTTTGTTACCTTAAAACTATTTTCAAGTCACAACAGATTTTATAAACTAAGCAAAAAAAAACTTCATATTTGCTTGATAAATGCTTGAAAAAGTTGACAAAGGGTTTAGTATACTCCTTTAAACGAAACTCGATTACTTGTAGTTTTTTCGATGTCACCAAAACTAATCCGAAAATCCCCTAAAGCAATTGATCGCTACCAGTCCACTATACACGGGTAAATACCGTATCTTTTCTGACATAACGTCTTCTGAGTCAGAGTAGCTTTAGTCAAAATTATTTTTAACACTATAAATTGTTAAATACCCCAAAAAATTATTACCTATCTCTCTATATAAAAATTAATTGGTGTCCGTTGGTCTCGCTAAAACTCGAAAATCGTTCGAACTATTTAGATGATTTTTTTGTGTGCGTTTGAGTAGGTCTCTGGGTGGTTTAGATTGACAACTAGATTGGATAGGTGGCGCTGTTCTCGAAATCACCCCTGCGATTCACCCGGCCGTGACGGCTCGCTAATTAAAAATAAAAATAACAAAAAGTCCCGAATGCAGTGATCTAATTATAAATGTGTATATTAATTAATCTTTTTTTATTAACTGACTTTACGGCTCTGGGTTCTAGCCCTTCTGAGCCTGTTAATTAATCATCATTCCCTCTCCCATAGATTGTCACGCTGGTTGGCAACCACAGTTTTTTTATATTCCTGTTTCAAATTTATTTGGTTGCCTCTTCACCCTGAGGATGATATGGGATTGCGGATTTTCTTATGCTAACAATACGCGGTGCAAGATGTATACGTAAGCAACAGTAGCCTAATGGCAGGGCGCGGACCGCGAACTCAAAAAAGTCGTGGGTTCGAATCCGCCATTCGACTACTGGCGTGAACCACTCGTAACACAAGTAATTTAAGCTTACCACGAGTGGTTAAGGGGAATATTAGTAATTTTTATAGCATTGTTAATATTCTTAAAATAAAAAAACATATGTTGAAATTAATATAATAATATGTATTTATTGAAATTTATTACATTATAATACCTTACATATTGCTCACACTTTGTGATGTACGCGTGAATTTGCTTATAATTGTTATTCTAAGCCACAAGTGTTGACAAGTAATGCCCATTTTTATGTTATCCTAATTTTATCACACTTACGCACAATCGAATGTGTTATTTTGACGACTATAGGCCGAATAAGTTTTATTTAAAATTGGAAGAAACACAAAATATTCTTGTCTTCCTATTTTCATTATAAGAATACAAACGTCACGAGTACCATTCAGTGGTCCGATTGTTCGCGGACAAGTACACGATACAACTCGATTTGCGATGAAAAAATTGTAAATAATATCTGTACAAGTTCTAGTGTTACCCTGGATAAGTCCCATTGTGTCATTGATAGTTTACTTTTTGTCACAACCACATGTCTTTGTCACTGACATCTTTAATCGCTTCGACATAGAGTCTAGTGTTGCTCAATTTTAAGGCTGAGTAGTTAGTTTAACAGTTTAGATCGTCATCACAGATTGCATTTTGACATTTTCATCCCATTTTGCTGAATCGGCCCCGGGCTAATCGTTCGGAACGCGACCATTCATCGCTATCGCTCCGGTTGTCGCTTTATTGTGTGTGAGTGGGCGAATGCCACAAATTGCGACTGCAATTGATTTTATCTTTTGATGCCTTGTTATATGTCAACGGGTATTCTATTCTCGGATACTGATTGTGAATTTAGCACATCAACTTGCCAGTATAAATTTTGAGACTATTTTCATTTTAAGCTCTTAACTTCTTATCTTATCACTCAAGTATCAATGGAAAAAGTTGCAATATTAAATTTATATGTTATATTTATATTAATTTCAAAATCATTACATTTCTTTAACCAACTAAATGCTATAACCTAAATATATGAAAACTATTAACTTAATGATTTCTTATATTTACGCGAACACTACACATTGATTAAAACTACTTTTACGGATTTTATCACGTTTAATTATAAATATTTTTTAATTTCCGACGTTTCGGGTGCTTGGCAGCACCCATGGTCAAGGGGGACTGAGGTGACTGATGTCTTGATGTCAATGTTAATCCGGAGTACCTTCAGCTTCACCTTTAGTTACCGTTTATGGTCCGATATACGCAGAATGAACTTACTCGGTCTTGAAGTCTTGCAGTGTTATGCTTGGGTTTAGTTTTAATTTTGTTAATTACAGGGTCCCAAGCAGGTGGTAGTACCCAGCCTCCTTCTCTATTGAAATCAGGGTGTTTTTTTTTTAATTTCAATAGCCTCACGTATCATCCTTGGTAGGAATCGATGTTCTTTCGCGAGGATTTGTGGTCTATCAAATCTTATGTAATGGTTGGGGCTGCCTAGGATATGCTCACAAAATGCAGACTTTCCGGAACGTTGCTGGAAAGCACCCGAAACGTCGGGAATTAAAAAAAACATTTAAAATTAAACGCGATAAAATTCGTAAAAGTAGTTTTAATCAACTATTAACTATTAAATAATCATTTTGTAATTATTAACATGAATATAAAATAAAATACTAATAAAGAAATTACAATTTTCACCACAACCACGCTCTCGCGGAATACCAGCGTAAAATAGCAGCTTAACACTGCTGTATTTCGTATGGTGAGTGTGGAGATTCGGAGACCCTTTTTTACTGGAAACGAGGTATTCCATCTTAGCCCTCACGGGTGACAACGCATCTGCGTTTTGATTCTCAATCGATGATAAATGTTTATGGCCCCAGTATCCACTTACCATCAGGTGGACTGTGTGCTCGTTTGTCACCTTTGTTCTATAAAAAAATTGTATGCCGCAATTATTAATTTCGACTGACTGCATGTAAATATGTCAATATCTTATGAGATGACTCATAGCACGTGACGATGGTGCATTCTGAGGAAAGTTCGTTCTAGCAACGGGCACGAGGAGCAATGGGGACGACGACCAGAACACACGTAATTATTAGGCGCCCGCAGCTTATGGTCGGTACACACAACAACGATTTATCGTTGCAAACTGACTGCGCAGACTATTTGTGCAGTTTTATCGAACGTGTGTACAAAAATCGGCGCAGATTTTTTGGTCGGTGCAAGTTTCGATCAACAATACCAACTAGATAACGGGTCACGTACAAAATCATAGTTAAATACTGTCCGCGTGAATATAAACTATGAAAAGACATAAATTAAATAACATTTAGTGTGAAGTCAACCTTAAATCATAACAAATGAAGTTCTTTTTCCCGTTATTGCCTTGCGAGATACACTCTCACTTGCAAGAGTTTACGTCTCATGTGCGCTCTTATTTACTGAGATGGATTTCTTGCGCCGACCCGACATGTAGTTGGTATTGTTGATCGAAGTGTCAAGCCATCGGAGCAAGGTTTAAAATCTATTCGATAAATCGTTGTCGATCGCGTTTGCACAGTTTTATCGTAGTGTGTGTACGGAAGTCGGACCAATCATTCAGTTCGATCGCAAGTTCGTTCGTTTCAGGAATGATTTGACTGAGAGCCTATTTTGATATCAACGTAGATAACTTTATACATTCGTACGAGCGACCTGTAGCTAAAAACCTCAGAGTTGCAGGTAATCTTCATAAGAACTTATTGCTTCTCTCATCACGGCATCGCTTTTTTGAATTATCGGTGTAACGAAAACAAGAGGTGTAAGTAAGTCTCTTCATTCATCGTCAAATTATTGTGCCAGTCTTTTGGGGAAAATTTCAACTCTATTAATAAATTTATGTGAGAGTATGACTTTCTTTTAAGAAGCCAATACCTACACCACACACTACGTAATTTTCTTTTCTTTTTGCACAAAACAAGCCAGGCTAGCGCAAGCGCTTCATCGTCTTTCATCACGAATGACGTGTTTTTCTTCTGAGTTTCTGCCGAGAACTGACGATCGACCCAGATATAGTAGATGTGTGGACGCACTACCGACATTCGATAAACTGCGCAATTGAACTGTGCAGTTCGTTTGCGCAGTTTTATACTCGCCGTGTATACCGGGCTTTAAACGCAGTAAGTACATCTGTGTGATATATCCATCCACATAATACTTTCCACACATATTTAATAAGCGCGATGTCTCTCCTCACACTCAGGTATGCCTCAGCTGTAACCAACCATACCCAGTACAAATAGACTCGGATACATCAGTGCTAAACAAGGATAGATTCCCTACTCTTTGAAATATAAAAATCATGTAATTTTGTTTTGAATTAATATGTAATTCCATTAATATATGGCGTAAGAGAAGCCCATAACCCCATTACATCCCAAGGGTTTCGGTAAGAGGCCTCAATGGAAAATACAAGAGGAATTTTATAGCTTCCGATATATAGCAATATAACCATCCCATTCACACCAGATATAAAACACTCAGATTGGCGACGGGCAGCAGTGTCGAAGGTGCGATACGCTTCGATGATCTTTAATCCGTCTGCAAAACGTGACAATTTAGACCAATCCATCCGACAAGTTGAAGACTTAGTGGATTTTTACGGTCTGATACGAGTATAGAAGCAGATATAGATGACAGACATCTTGTCAGGCATACCTACCTCAAAACTAGATTGTACAACCAGTACGTGTTGTTAGTGATGACCCTTCACTGGTGGCTGTATGGGGAAGCTTAAAGTCACTCAGCGAGCTATGGAGAGAGCTATGCTAGGGGTTTTCTGCATGATAGACTTAAAAACGAAGATATCGGCAGTAGAATCAGAGTCAGTTACTCTACTCATAGCTCGAAGAACCGACAACCGATGGGGAAGAAAGGTTCTCGAGTAGCAGCCTCGTACCGGCTGACGAAGTGTGGGGCGTTCCCACGCTAGATGGACTGATGACTTGGACAAACATGCAGGAAGTCAATGGATTCAGAGGGCTTAGAACATTTTTATTAAGCAGAAAATTAAATCCGATTAACTTTAACGTTAACTTCAGTCTTTATAATTAATTTGTTTATTTCTTTTAATCACACACACATTCACTTTTAAGCAGTTAAATCTAAAAGTTATAAAATGAACTTAGTTAAAAATCATACTAATTCTTAATAACTTTACTTTTATCTAGTAATTCTACTATCTAATCATTGGTCATAATCACAACATTGTTATTTCTCATAATCACAGATTTGTTTCATAATTAAATAATCTAAATATAAATAATAAACCACACTTATAAATCAGTATTTTAAATAATCAACCAACACATTAATTAGACTTCTTTGCTGATTTAATAAAATAATATTTAAAAAAAAATCAGAACGGCAATAGTTTTGTCCGACAATCTGTTTCAGATTTTTGTAATAATGTCACTGGACAAGGAGGATACCCTCTCGTTTTCAACAGATGTCGGTTTAATTATGTTTAAGACTTTATACAGTATATGGTTCCAAATTTTCGGTACGTTTTCTGTTGTTTTAAACAACTGAAACTTTTTTTTTAATATTGCTGATTTTTTTTCCAAAATTTCGTGTATATTTTCTTGGATATTTTTTATTGCTTGTTCCATTTGATTTACAAAATTTATGTTTTACAAAGAAGATTGTCTTCATTCCAATTGTCTTACATGTTTAAATCAATAAACGCTTTTTTCGCAATTTTTCAGATTCAAAACCATCATAATGATTCACCTTGTTTTAAATTCCAGTAGTAAACTGAGTTCAAAAGAAGCACCACACCACACTCACTTCATAAATGAAATTGACAACTAACTGACTCAACTGACACAGACACGATCATAATCCAAACGTCACAGAACAACTAATAGGGCAGCATGATGGCAGCGCGGCAAATGCATGCATTGTGTTGTGTGCTCAGTAGTTATGTAGTAGACCGTAATTAATTCATTAAACTAACAGATGGCTCTAGCTCCTTCAATTATTGAGAATTTTATAGCATTTTCGACAATCTTGTCTCGTCTCGAGTCTCGACCCGAAAGTCCCGGGACTCGAGATAACTAAAATTACAAAAAGTCCCGGGACTTCGAGACACGAGACGTCCCGGGACCCAAACCCTATGTAGTAGTAATGTAAGAATATCCACTACTCCATTATGTTGTCCCGTGGGTTTCGTAAGAGGCGACGGAGGGAAATTGAAACAGCTGATGAGCAGCAGATCTTCCGGATAGCTAGTCAAAATAATAAAAAACTGCGGTTGACCGGCTCTCCAAGCATGACAACTATGGCTAAATCCCCTCCCCCCTTTGAGATCGGGGAGGCCTATGTTCAGCAGTGGACTGTTATGGGCTGTAATACGAGTAGATAATGGAACAAACGTGCACACGGCTCAGCTATGAATGGTTTTGGATATTAGTAAGACACAGTGTCCCGTAATCTCATTAGCAATCAAAATGTACATACGTTTTCAGTCTTCAGGTAGGAGTACCTTACTACTTGATGTCCTGGGTGGAATGCCTCATTATTATTGAAATTATCACCGTATGGTATAACTAATCATTAGAAATACACCAGCATTGTCGCTATTTTACGCTAGTATTCTGAGAGCTTGGCCCTTTCCCAGTCTAGTTGACAATTTTTACATCGTCGTCGTCGTTTGTTGAATATAACTTAAATATCGGTAACCAATATAAGTTACTGATTTGTCTTCAGATAAGAAAAGTTATACAGGAAATAAATTATAACCAGCATAAATATAAAAAGAAACAATTTAATTATTTTGTTCGTCTCTAGTATAATTAAATTAACGTAACTCTAATTTTTGTTGAATTTTTCCTAAGAATAACTTTTATCCAATGATATATGTTATATAAATATATATATATATATATATATATATATATATATATATATATATATATATATATATATATATATATATATAATCGGAATCTCGGAAACGGCTCCAACGATTTTCATAAAATTTCGTGTGCAGGGAGTTTCGGGGGCAATAAATCGATCTAGCTAGGATTTATTTTTAAAAAATTTCTTTTTGTCCGTGTTTTTAGGCAATGAAAAACTGCTACAATATCGTTAGAATAAGAAGGTAAATTTTGACACTTTATTAATGATTGCAAATAGCTTAATTGGTATGTAGGGCAGTACAATATCGTAATACCATGGTTCGAGCCCAGACCGACCGACCGACTTTTTTTAGTTTTTTTTTTTCGAAGTTCCTTTCTTTTTTGAGAAAATCTATTTTTTCGAGCCCTTTATTTTTAGTATTTTTTAAAAAACACGAAAATTTAAATTAAACTAATTTGCACTCATGATTTTTTATTCAAATAACCAGTTCAGTTTTTTCTATTATGTCGCTAATATCAAAAAATATTATTAGTATTTCATCGGTATGTAATTTGTATCTAAATATAATTTCCAAAACACACGAATTAAAAAAAACCGTGCGAAAAATACCGAGCAAAGCTCGGTCAACCGGGTACTGTCATTACATTAAGCAAACTACTTTTGAATGTAGTAAGTACCATGCGTTAGCGGTGTTAGAATATCCACTACCTCATATCGTCCCCTGAGAGTCATAAGAGAGACAGAGGGAAACCGAAACAGGAGATAGCCAGCTGCATCTTCCTGATGACAATATAAAGTAATAAACTCAAAATAATAAACACTGCGATCGCCAACCTGCCGTCCCACCGTGGCAACTATGGCAAAAACAGTCCTGTGAAGCAATCTATGGTGGAGGTCTATGTTCAGCAGTACACGTTTATGGGCTATAACGGATAGATGGACGGATTGGACAATGCTATGACTTTGACCAATTCACGTCCACATTTCTCATTACGTGGTAGAGCCATGGTTGAGTCAACTCCACCGGGGTGGGCCCACGCTTTCACAGAATACCAGCTTAATGCTAATGTGTTTCGTATGGTGAGTGTAGAGAACCGGAGACCCTTTTTAATAGAAACGATGCATTCCATCTTAATCCTTAGTTCCTTAGGGGTGATAAGGCATCTGCATTTTGATTCTTAATCGAAGATAAATGTGAATGTCTATAGACCATAGCATCCACTTAGTATCATGTGGAATGTGGGCTCGTTTGTCAACCTTATTCTATATAAAAATATACCATTACGTTTAAATATTAAAATTTTTGGCTCTAGAAAATCGAAAAATCATCCGATTTCGATTTTTTTTAAATCTTCGTTCGTTTTCATGGCGGATTTATGAAAAAATATGGAAAATAACTCACCTGAAGATTTCATTATAGTTTTATGACTTTAAATGTGATCATAAACGCACTTCTTCGAATATAATCGTTCATAACTTTTTTGCAAAGCATTAAACGAAGTTTATAGATTTTTTTATTAATCTACACAAAAAAACTAACATTTAAAAAAACATTGAAAAATGTTTGTTTATTATTTTTTATCTCACTTAAAGCTTTTATAAGGTTTTCTGACTTTAAATGTTATCATAAATACTCTAGAAAATCGAAATAATTATAAAAGTTAATATTTTTGCTAACGCAATAAAACACCAAAATAAAAAATTAATAAACAAACATTTTTCAATGTTTCTTTTTCTGTTATTTGTAATTATGAAAAACAATATAATAACTTCATTCGATTATTTGTAAAAAAGTTATCAATAATAATACGTGAAAGAATGCATTTTAATGAACACTTAAAGCCTTGAAACCGATATAATGTTTTTTATTCCTGTATTTTTTTCGTAAATCCGCCGTAAAAACAAAGATTTATTAAAAAATCATCGAAATCGTATCATTTTTCGATTTTCTAGAGTCCAAAAAGAGGGGACCGCGATGGTATAAAACTACCTTAAAATGAAACTAATGATTTTCTTCTATGGAAAGTAGGTAGGTACATTCGCTTCAATAATTAATTCATTCATTTCAGCGTATCAAAGTCCACTGGCCATTGCTGAATATAGGCCCATAGGTTGTCTCATAATGGAGATATTTGTTTGATGGGCAGATTGGCAGTCGCAGCTTTAGTTTTTAAATTTCGAGCTGTCGTCAGAAAGATGCTGCAGCCTATTTCCTTTTAGTTTCCCTCTACCGCCTTTTACAACACCCGACGGATGATACTTATGGGGTATGGGTTATACTAACTTTATAGAATTTTGTTACCTGTTTGTTATACATAATATTATACTTTCGAGTACTGCCTTACTCAATCGCATGTGTCACGATAACGGTATTTGTTTAATAAAAGGTTTGACAGTCGCCTTCTTCGGATCATCGTCGCCATAGATGGACCAATAGGTTGCCATCTATAGACTTAGAACAATTTGTACTAGTAGCGGTCCAATCGTAGACAAATGCGTATAAAATATTATACAAAAGTTTAATATATCAATAAAAGATAAAAGAATATTTTACAATAATAACAGGATATTATATATTATATATTATTAGCTTTTAAAATCACTAACAAGATAATTTTTAACAAAAATCTAAGAACATAGCCATAACTTTCACTTTTCATCAATTTGTTTGTCACTTAACATTGAATTGTTTACTTATATATTATGTAAATTTATCAGACCAGTGTTTCGCGTCCCTTAGTTAATGGAAAAATCAGTCAGTCAAAATAAAGTTTTGTAAAAGATGCCTTGATCAGACCGGTCCACGTGTTGACTGCAAATAAGGACCTCATCAATGAGATATAAATCTAAAATAAAAGAAGGCAATTAGCCTATAATTTACCACTATATGTAATCTCAAGTAATCTTCCAAATATTTTAGATAGATAGCGAATCCTATAAAATGAAAAAAAATTATTGCATTGTGAATTTGCCATTTTAAAAGTATCATTATACCCTACCGTTACGGGTGTACATGCGTTTGAATTAAAACTACTTAGCTAACAAAGGTAATTCAAATTAATTAATTATGCTAATTCTAAACATTCTTTTATACTGTAAAAGCAGTTCTTTAAAATTCGTTCTTTGGTTAGTTTTTATATATTTTCGACGGTACATTTTTGAAACTATCTGGTACATAGAATCTTATATCTTAGTTTCTACACGCTAATGCTATTACATAAAATTCAATGTGTTTTAAACTTTTGATGACATTTTAAGAAATAATTGAATTTTTTCTGTAACAAATATAGTTATTATTCTTGTGTGATATTTAAAACTTTAAATTTTATTGATAGTGGTGAGATCCGACTTGTAATTTTTATTGTAATTTTATAGTTATTGACATTTTATGTAATTTAATTGTATACTAATTATTGTAATTTTGTATAGTTGTAAATTTAGTTGTTTATATTTTCAATTGTAATTTTGCATGAATTATTCAACACAATTTGTATTATTCAGAATAAATAAATAAATAAATATACATCTATGCACATCATATATGAATTTCTAGACACTAACGATAGTTTCACTCGGGGTTTATACAATATTTATATAAATATTGTGTTCTTAAATTACATCATTTCTTTACTTAAAGAATTATATAAACGTACATACAAAAAGCCATACCCCATAATTATATAAACATGGAATACCTGTTCCACATATTTTTTTTTTGAAATAATATCCAGATCAAGATTAAATATTCCTTTAATGCATCGTTTATGAGCTAAAAAAGTATTTTGCATATCACAAGAATTTCTCCATACTGTATTGATGCCTGTATTGATATTACCTGACTAACTCTTCTCAAAGCATACACAACTTTGTTTACTCTTGTGCAAATAATTTTTCTTTCCATTTACAATGACTGTCTAGATGTGGGACTAAAAATTTTTCTTTACTAACTTCTTCTAAAACCGTATTGTTAGAGATATATTTAAAGTTTTGGGCTGGCTACGGTAAGTACATAATTCCATGTACTTGGTTTCCTCGTTTTCACAGGTAACAAGGTTACAGTTATTTTAATGTATTAAATAAACGTCGTGTCTTGTTACAAAAAATAATTAATAGCTCTCAGGCTTAAGCTAGAGCCAGTTTTATGAAGTCCCGTGCGAACTAAAATGTGAAGTATGGAATTTTAGAGAAAATGTCAAATTTCGCGAAGACAATGGCTAAATGAATTCTTTGTTAACTAAGTCTCCTCTTTAAACTGAAAACTATCAATATGCCACGTTTTGTAGTAACAACCACAACATCCTGGCTGGTCTCATCACTTCAGTTGCTACTTAAAAATTTTAAGATATTTTTATTAAAAGAAAATTATATTTTCGTGTTGTTTTCTGTTTCGTTGTTATCGTAGAACATCTAACGTTATAAAAAAGCAAAATAAGTTCATATACCTAGTCTTCTAAGTATTCATTTAACTTTCTCACCTTGTTTACTTTATAGGGCTCAAATAATGATGTGAATTTTATTATACGCCAAAAACTACTTTATAATTTGTAAAGAGGTTTTAAGGTTTTACAAGGAATAAGCGTCATAATATGAACCGGGAGCATCCCATTGAATAAGTACAACAACTCATACAATGCTTACAACAGAACCCAAATATCTTTATGCTCAAAATAAGATTTAATAACGTTTTGTTAGAACCGAATGCTCTTTTTAGAAACCTCTTTGTCGATCGCTTGTTAAACCACCACATTTTTACGAGCTACCCTGCAAAGATCAACTCGAACTAATAAAGATTCAAGGCACGGTACTGGCAGCTCAATTAAAAGTGGCGATAGTCTCGAGAGCTCCTTCCGCTTTATAAGTTGTGTTTTGTTATGAAAATCTTTGAGCAACGCAATTGTACTCGGAACGGGTGTTCGGTACCGTTGTGTGCATTCTTATGCAGCAAAAAACATGAAGTACAAGCGAAGGTTACGGCAGTATACATTCTGTTGTTAGTATTGAAATTCTTGCTTGACCTTGGCATCATCATCGAGATGTAAACAGTATACAACATTGATTAAAACTACTTTTACGGATTTTATCACGTTTTATTTATATTAATTTTAATACCCGACGTTTCGGGTGCTTTCCAGCATCCATGGTTACGGGGGACTGAGGTGACTGACGTCCCGATGTCAAAGTTTTTTTTTTCTTTGTTGATCATAGAACCCGGAGTACCTTCAGCTTTTTAATTATTGTCTTTGGTCCGATCTACGCAGAATGAACTAACTGTATTTTGAAGTCTTGCAGTGGTATGCTTGGGTTTAGTTTTAATTTTATTAATTATAGGATCCCAAGTAGGTGGTAGTACCCAGCCTCCTTCTCTATTGAAATTAGGATGTTTTTTTAATTTCAATAGCCTCACGTATCATCCTTGGTAGGAATCGATGTTCTTTCGCGAGGATTTGTGTTCTATCAAATCTTATGTAATGGTTGGGGCCATCTAGAATATGATCGCAAACTGCAGACTTCCCGGAACGTCGATGCTTCACGTCAGCTATGTGTTCTTTTACGCGGGTTCTAATTGATCTCTTTGTTTGAGTGTGTCAGTATACAACAATTAACTATACTTGTGCCAAACGCCCTTAAAGATTATTTTTAACGTGGCTCGGCTTGACCAGGCCAGGAACACGGAATACTAGCATTTAGCGGCTTTATGGTGCAGTGGTTTATAATGAGTTACAACGCTATGGGTCGCAGGTTCGAATCCCCCACGGAACAAGTATTTGTATGGCCTACAAATTTGTAGGCCATACAAACACTTGTTCCGGGAACAAACATCCAAGTACAAACATCCAGACTCCAGGTCTGGATGTTTGTACTTGTGCAAGTTATGTTTGTAAACTGCCTCCACGATACAGGAAAAGATCCTAGTGTGGATGTAACGTTTTTTTTAAATAAAAAAAAATAAAAAATAGCATTTTTGTAGAGCAGTTTTGTATAGTAAGTGTAGAGAACCGGAGACCTTTTTTACTGGTAACGACGCATTACAGTCCTCTGGAGGATAAATGTCGGTGTCTAACGTCTGTGGGTCTCTGCATCCCAGGTAATTAAAGGTCGTCCCTGATTTGTTTGTTATTAGGTTTAGGTTTAAGATATTATTTATTTCTCAAAAGATTACAAATCGCTTACGAGAAATAAAAAATTTACAAACAATAATAAAGGAATCCATTACAAGCATACAGAATATTAACTATAGATGTGGGTAAAACGTAAACAATTAAAAGAACAGTAAACATTTAGACGGAACAATTAATGCAACAGAAACTGAAATAAGGGTGCGTACAAACTAAGTTAGATTTAATTTTTAGCTTGTATTTTTTTTTTTGGTTAATTTTCCAAAATATGGCATTTCAATAAGTTTTTAAATAAAGATAACGTTTTTGATTCTTTTATATTTTTAGGTAAAGCGTTATACAGTTTCGCACCGTCAAACATTATATTTTTCTTACCATACTCTTCTAACTTTTTGTATGTATATATCATGAGCACGTCTAAGGTTACGATTGTATTAAGTACTAGCGAAACGCTTCGCATGGGTGATTTCTGGATCGCGACAACAGCGCCAATTGTGAATCGTGAATCCAAGGACCTACTAAAACACACCCAAAAAATTTCATAAAAATCCGTCGAGCCATCTTCGAGTTTTTGCGAGACTAACTGACGGCAATTGAAATTTATATATAGACATAAGTCGCACTGAGGTCCAATAACGGCTTCTGTAAATGATATGTGCTGTAAAAGTCAAACTATGAATTATTACCAGATTTTTCTCAAGCATTAGGCAATAGTTTAATAACCTAATATGGAATAATGACTGAAGTCATGTTATTTTTTTTTAAATTTATTTATCAAAATAAACAAAAATTACATTCCGATATAGGCTTAATTAACATCTAAAACCACAGAGGTTTACCTTGATGCTACATAATTAAATTTAAGTAAGCGAATTATGTACAAAACACAGTCTAATTCAATAGTTAGGTATATGAGTAGGTTGAAGGTATAACAAGAATATAAAGACTAAAAAGGTAAGTCAACAACTTAGTTAAAGTCAGAAGTAGCAAGGTAAAAGTAAAAGTAAGAGCTAGGCAGGTAGTACATTATTATTAAGTAGATATAGTATGTAATTATAATTTAGATAGGAAAAACTTTTGAGTTTAGTTTTATTGTTTTGTTGTGATACTTTTTCGCGTACATCGAAAGGTAAGTTATTTATTAAATGCGGTACCTGATAAGCGGCCGTCCGTTGCCCGTACACTGTATTATACTTTCTCCTCCTTATTCATGTTCTTGTGCTCTTAGCAGAACGTTGTAGGCGTGTGTAGAGTCCTCTTAGTTCAGCATTAAACGCATATGTGAAATGTATGTATATGCCTGAGGATACGCGTTAATGAACCACAGAAGTAGGTATGATTTTTTTATTTAAAAAAAATTCTTTATACGTCTCACACTTAACAGCTGAATGCTACTGTGTTTCGTATGTTGAGTGTAGAGATTCGGAGCCCTTTCTACTGGAAACGAGACATTCGTTATCGTTCATATTCGTTAGAAAATCAGCATTTACTTCAAATTACGTAAACGTTTTTCAATCTTTATCTATATATTATATATATGTAACAATCGATTCGTGGACATTTGTTCCTGATAGACCAGGGTTTCTATTGTAAAATGTACTTTTCAGATTAAATTATTTCTTACAGATAGGCAGACTTTTTACCGTTAGATTTATATGCAGCACCTTTATTTCCGAGCGACCGCTCATTTTGAGAAGAGAAGTTCTACGGACAGTCTTATATATCTTTGTTGGAGCTTCGACTTGCCTTCACGAGCCTTGACGATTTCCAGACAAAAAGCCGACCGAAAAGGTTGGACACCATAGTTATTATTTAACCTCCGCGGAATTACACAACATATAGAAGAGTAAATCTGTCACTTTGTCTTACTTATATTATTAGAAAGCCTTTGATTTCTGGATCTCGATAACAGCGCCACCTACCGGGTCCAATTATGAATTTAAATCATTTAGGGACCCATACAAACACACACAAAAAATTATCAAAATCGATCGAGATGTTTTCGAGTTTTAGCAAGACTAACGGATAACAATTTATTTTTATATATAGAGATAGATTGTTACATAATACTAATCGAAAGTATTTTTTTTAATTTTCCTCTAGTTAGGAAAGTACCTATGTTCAGGAAAGAACCAGCAAGAAACCCAGCTGAAATATTTTTAGATTCGGATAATTTTACAATAATTTTGTACAATTATTTAAATGAACTATAATAGCACCAGCATGGCAGCGATCACGTCATTCCCAGGGGTTATTTTCATTCATGTATTTCTTAATATAATAACCCTTTTTATACAATTTTTCTTTATAATTTTTAAAGACGTTTTTAAGCTACTAAATACAGACAGATCTGCGATGACAAACACATACGTAAAATATTGTAACTGCGTTATGATTTTCATTATAGACAGGTTTACGTGCAAAGAAAATTTTTGTTATATTTATTATTACGACTCAATATATTAAATGTTCTTTGCGGTTTACGCATTCCCGTGGCCGAAAATATCGAATTACTGTGTATCTAACATGGAGTATCTATAACTAGTATTGTTTAGGATCCCACCCACTAGGGGGTTGCGGAGTGGAGTGCCGGCCAAATCGCCCACAGCGCCAATATTGTCCCCGAAACGAAACTATTTTATCTGTTAAATCAAACTCTATATAAATAGACTTTAATACACAATATTCGGTAATATATAATTTATACACTATATTAGACTTATGTTTTAAATTTGTTTATAGTTTTTCGGTATATTCTGCAAAATTCTAGACAATGTTATAAATTAAATTAAATTAATTTAGTATCAATACTTCAAATTGATGTTTAAATTAATAATAAACGCAACGTTTCGATGTAGTTCTTTATAGCATTTAATTGTATTCATACATCTTAAAAACTAGCACTTTTAGAAATACGATTAATAATGAAATATCTGGACCTGGCTCACGAGGTGACCGACATGTGGGGTGGTCGCCCGACCGAAATTAATCCTGTAGTCGTCTCTGCGAATGGGCTAATTCCAGTCAGCCTCTCGGGTCATCTGAGGCGACTGGGACTCCGTCACGGACCGCTCCGGGCTCGAATGCAGAAGGCGGTGCTCCTCGATACCGCCCGCATCGTCCGCCGGTTTCTTTCCCTTTCCCCCTAACCCTCGGCCGTCTGGTCTCCCCTGCCGAGGGCCTCCATCTGGTTGGATCTTTATTTATTTGTGTATTTTTTGTATTTATTTTATTTTATTGATATTTATGTATATTTATCTTTTCTTTTTAAATTATAATTATATATTTATGGAAACCAACCAGATGAGAAAACTATACAGATACCCCTACAATGTAATATTATCGTATTGAATATACCTAGGTAGGCATACGTATTACAAATAGATTTCTATACGAATTAAGAGTTCAACACACAATCCACTTAAAAGTGGTAAGCTGATGATGTATCGCATAGAAAATACATATTGCATGCGCATTAAATTATTAATTGCCATAGGGCAATTAATAATTTAATGCGATGTGAGCTTTTTTTAAAGAACTGAAGTTACAAACGTACTTAGAGTCCAGGTGATGATAAGTGGCTTCTGTATTCCATAGACTTCTGCAACTCATAGACATCTGCAACTATCTTAAAACAAAGAAGGGAAACATATAGGCTATATATGTGTTGTCACCCCTGAGAGATGGCTTCGCTGATGGTAAGTGACTCGGGCCGCCCGCGGACAACTGCAACATCAGGGGAATTTCAAATGTATTGCCAGCCTTTAAAGTAGATTTCAGACTACGCTTTAATGTAATAGTATATAGTATATAGCTCATAGCACAACAATATCACGCACCATACATTGTTATGTACACGTTCACACTGTACTGTACTATATATTATTGACATTGTATGGTGCGCGATATTGTTGTGCCATGAGCTATATACTATATTATGCTTTGTATTAAAGCGTAGTCTGAAATCTAATTTGAAAGGAGTAAGCTCTTTTCTAGAAACTCCCTAAGTTGTATCGGTCCTGCTTACAATAATTAAAGTAAAATAAATAAAATAGAATAAAATAAATTTATCACCCTACTAACAACATATAAGTTCAAATTAGAAATTATTACATAAAAGGTAGAGCCAGTTATGGATAGACACGGCGAAAGAAAACCTTATTCTCAGTTCTCACAGAACACTAACGCACAATAGCAGCATAGTTCTGTTATATTTCTTGTGGTGAGTAATGAGCACCTCACAACGCATCCGTAGCTTTCTTTGCTTGAAGTTGCACTTGCACTTCAGTTGGTGATGACAATGAAAAAAATAAAGAGGGTGTACATACACACAATCTGTTCTAATTTCTATTCTAATGTGTCATGTCATAAAATAGATGTTATAACCACAAAAAATAGGACTGTATTTAAATAAATTTTGCATCGTATGGATCTACCACTTAAAATGTATGCTGCAGTTATATTATGATCATAGCACGAATGGGTCGGTCCGACCAGGAAAGGATCATTATCTCACAGAATAGCAGCGTAAAATAGCAGCTCTATGCTGCTGTTTTTCGTATGGTGAGTGTAGAGAACTGGAGATCCGTTTTAGTGGAATCGAGGCATACTATCTAAGTCCTCAGGGGTAACAACGCATCTGCATTTTGATTCTTAATCGTGGTTAAATATAGATGTCTATGGGCCACAACTTCCACTTACTATCAGGTGAACTGTGTGCTCGTTTGTCACCCTTACTGTAGAAAAAAAAACTTTATTATATTAAAAATAAACGCTTTTTATTTAAGAGAAAATACATTCATAATATATTAATGTAATTTTATATATTCGCCTATGTGTTAACGAGGGTTTCAATTTGTGTTTGAACTTTCCATTATATTCATAATGATATCATTAATTATATACCTAAATATTAGGTTTTTAATTAAGTTTTATGAGGATCTCTCTTAGAGTTGTGTTTTAATATCTTATAATATAAATAGGCCGTAATATTAAAGTAACTCAAATAATATAAACAACAAAACACGCTTAAAACCTGAAACAGAACGGAATAATAAACGTTGAATTTGCTAAAAAGCATCTTACTTAGTAAATTACTCCTCGTTGTTTCACGTGAAAATCTAGACATAATAAAGTACACAGAGTTTGTAGCAACCTCCAACGTCCAAATTAGGCGCGAAATCGCTCACGAAAGCCGCTTGCGAAACCTCGTTAGCCGACGCCATGTTTGTTCGACGACAGCAAGGGGCGCGCCCTCTATGTACACAATGACCGGCCGACACATGCACGCAAAAATCCACATTTTATATTCACGTATATCGTATCACAACGGAGTAAGATATGTTATCGTGAGACACGAAATTTTGTGAGCACATCATCATGTTAGACAAGAGTATGTAGCTGACATAGGGGTGTGGGTTACACCCTCCGGTGTCACGATTGTGCGACGCAATAGCTCGTACGTGAAATGGATCTGCAACGCGATACCTGGGAAAGTGATACGAGTGGGTGACTATAAAGCTGATGAAAGTTTTACCTACGTAATGTATTAAAACAGGCAAATATTATTCGTAAAATTAAATGAATAATTATCTTCAGGCGTTATTGTATAGTCAAGTCAAGGCTTTAGATAGTAAAAAAACTGTCAATTGCAGGACTGCACGTCAGAAGTGAAACTTCTTAGCTTCACAAACAAGGTTACTATATATTTATTTATCTATGTCACTAACTTTTGAACATTATTTTTGGGTAGTTAAGAAATATTTTTAGGAAGTAATTTTTATTAGAAATTATTTTTATCAACGTCATTATATACTTAGTATATAATAACATTTTCATTTGTTGCGCTGTTTTACATGAAAAAGAGTCATTATTGTCTATAATCTATATAAAATAAACAAATTCATAAAAACATTTCAATTATAAGTTTAATAAAATGTAATCAATTGGATGAATGATACATAAAGTAATGTTGAGAACATTGGGTAATTATTTCATTTGATGTAAATTGGGCAGATTGGGAAAAATAAAATACAAATGTATTTTTAACCGCAAAATGAGTTTAAATTGAAAGTTTCTAATGTGTGAATTATTAAAAAAATGAAGGCCCTCTCCTAGGGCCTCAATTAGTAGAGATATGGGCCCCTGAAGTTTTAGGAGTCACGGTGATGACATTATGTGGGTACGGTAGTGACGATTGTTCACGGTAACGACACTTCGTGCACACGGTAATGACGTTTGAAGACGGCAATAATAAATGATACTTCGTACTGTTCTTTTCCCCTTGAAACATATACTAAAAATTTAAAATAAAACAGATTGTTAAAGAAATAAATGTTTATTAAAAACTTCTTTGGTAAAGATATAACCTCACAAAATAACTTTCTCAGTTCTGTAATAATTATAACTTAAACTAGATACATTTATTACCTCTTATCACATACGTACAAAAATAGGGAAAATAAAACTTAAACTCCTATTCAACTTTTATATGTTTACTGAGATCAACTATTCTTTTAGTGTAATTGGTCCTTGACTAGGTGCAAATAAAAACAAATGATATATTAATAATTTTTCATAGGTTAGTTATTGAGATCAATTAACTTTTCAGAGAACAATAATATACTAA
This sequence comes from Parnassius apollo, assembly GCA_907164705.1. Lineage (NCBI taxonomy): Eukaryota > Metazoa > Arthropoda > Insecta > Lepidoptera > Papilionidae > Parnassius > Parnassius apollo. The sequence continues at coordinate 14,835,824 of CAJQZP010001449.1, read as the reverse complement.
ATTATAATTTATAATATAATAGCTTAATTAAAAATGACAACTAAAAATATATGTGAAATTATCAAAAACTAAGTAGACATTATTGTAACTATTTACTCGAAATGTAAAAAAATAATCAAAATTAGCAAACATTTAGGTTTTTTAATTTTTACTCAGGTAGTAAATTTTCGACATCATCAAATATATGCTGACCTCTGCGATTTATATTGGGTTCTTTTAATACTTTAACAATAACATTTTTAGTGACACAGTCTTCATCATCTTTGTTTGGCCAAGAAAAAAACATTTACGGAGTTTTTTATCCTTCTGAGAGATTTTACTGTAAAAGTGTTGTCATCATGATTAATATTTATCACTTGGCCAATAAAATACTTTATGGCAGTATTCTTCTTTAACTGACATTGGTACGATGTAACAACCCACGAGCCTATTTGTATATTCTCATATGGATCCTTTAGCTTTGCCTTTTCTAATCCTGTTATATTGGAAGATGCTTCGTCAAATTCACTACCTAATGGGTCAACGCTTGACACATTCGTTGAATTGAAGATAGCTTCATTATCTGCTGTAGAAGCACCCGGCAAAGCGATTAATGTTTCGGCATAAGTTGGAGCAGCCTCAAATGGGGTTGACGTCTCAAACATCACAATTTCGGATGGTTCTAGCGTAATATCTAAATCTGAATTAATATCATTACCTGCCGACGTTTCTATAATCACGCTAACATCTTGAGACAAACAGAACCGTTTCAATCGTTTTGTTCTTCAAATTTCGCAGTTTTGATGTCTTGTAACTCTCTTGGTAATCTCTAATGGCGTTCGTACGAGCTAAAATGCTTCCGATCTTTAAATTTTAGCAACTTCAAGTGACGAGCACAACGCCCGTTCTCCTTCATCTTCCTCATCGCTTTTTTGATTTTGAAGCAAATGCTCTTCAAACTGGTTTTGGAAATTATTGCAAGATCTTTCTTCACGACTTGGCACGAGTACAACATTGGAAACAATCACAAGTTCTTTAGAAGAGTTTGGCTGATTCGACTCTTCTGTGGGATCTTCAGAATCTGATTCAGGTGTGGTATCTTTTTCTTGTAACATTTTAAGTTCATTTTTCTTTCTTCTTAAATTCTGTTGGTTTATCTTCCATTTTTTTTATCTGTGTCTGTCCTCTCTGCCCTCTGTTCCCTTGGGTTTAATTCTTTAATTGGTACAATTTTTTTAGTATCCTTTCTTTTAATATAGCGAGCTTTTTCTTTTTCCAAGTATTCTTTGTATAGCTCAGGGTTAGACTTTATTTTGTTGCGCCTTTTTTGTTCCGCTAATCGTTTTTTTTCTTAACATTTCTTCTCTACTTACTGGCTTTTTACGTCGTGGCATGTCTATTTTTTTTGTCTAGAACAAGCAAAATTGGCGTATATAATGCACAATGCTTATTTACATACCAATTACAATCGGTACTAGTCTAAAATAAAAACTGTTAATATTTACTTATGTATTATATGTAAGTCATTATCATGTCATCGTCGTTATTACCGTGGCTTAAAACAACCACGGTAATACATGTTAATGACAAACACGGTAATGACAAAATCAAATATTATTCGCATAACATTGCAGGGTTAATGTTCCGGAATATGTTCTGTTGCTTATGTCATAACAAAATGGTTAAATAATTAGGGAAAATAAAACCTATTCTAATATTCTGTGTACTTACCGAGGAAGTAGACCCACAATAAAGACAATTTTTTCTGACAAAAACCACGGTAACACCCTTTTTCTTCACTTTTTTTTAAATCAGTCAGGATGAGCGACGTGCGTTTTCGTTGACGGCTGCGTGTTGGCTGGGAGGTGCGCGGGGCAGTTGCAGAAATTTTATACAGCTGTTGAGTGATGTACTACACGTCGTGACATGAACTGACACGGGAATGACTGTTTTCGCTTGGGACAATATTTACGATGTTTTTATTCTATCACTTTCAATTTGATTTCATTTGTTAAATCTAAGATATTAGTAATGATTATTAAGCTTTATATTAAATAGTGACTTTGGCTTATAAACATACGTTTAAGATGACATTTTTGCTGAAATAATGACGAAAATGTTATATAGGACACACATGGTAGTGACGTTTTGACTCTTTAATGATAAAAAAATACAAGATTAATTATAAAATACCCAAAATGTATGAGTACTCCTTGTACTGTACATTCAGTACTATGTATAATAGTATGGCACGGTATAAATCCAACTTAGTTTTAAGGGGGGAAATTCACCCGGACATCCGATTTACACCAAATGAAATAATTACCCCATTACTTTATGTATGATGGTCACGTGAGTTCAGTGCTTTTCCTCATCCCAAAAGTGCCCAATCCAACGTGCCGAAAGAAGTTTTTACTTAAAAAAACTTTCATCGCATCTTGCCTAATTGTAACTTCATACATAAGTAGTCGAAATCGAGAATTATTAGTGGTTGCAAAAATGGAATGATATTAAAAATTAATTCCTGTGAAGTTGCAAAGAATTAAATGCTACAATTAAGGACTAACATAACATAACATAAACACTCACGCCTGTAACCCAGAGGGGTAGGCAGAGACTACAGACTTCCATTTAGCACGATCCTGACATACCTCTCTCGCCTCTTCCACATCCATATACCTACGCATACATGCTCGTCGGTTAAGGGTACTCTTATTTTGGCCCATTTTTAGCGATATGCCAATTTGGTCGACAAACTTTCGCCTAGGACGTCCCTTTGCGACTCTGTCATTCACTTTTGCAACATAAATTTTCTTTGTCACTCTTTCCTCATTAATTCTTTCCACATGACCAAACCACCGAAGCATTTCTTTCTTAATCCTGGTCACCGCATCATCTTGCAAACCACACTCTTCTTTTATCACACAGTTCTCACCCTGTTACTCAGATTCTGCCCTAACATACTCCTTAGCGACCGCATTTCTACTGCATTTATTCTACTCTCGTGCTTCTTCTGCCACACCCAACTTTTACTACCATACGTTAAAGTAGGAACTAATACAGCATTGTGGATTGCCATACGTGCCTTTTTTGACACATTCAGACTTTTCACAATAGAGTGTAGAGCCCCATTTACTTTACTTTCTGCATTCACTCGTCGTTCAATATCCATTGCATAATGACAACATTATAAACTCTATGACAACGTTATACTTTTTGCATTAACAATTGTTTTTAATACCTGTTTGAATTTAAACTAAATGTTACACAATATTTGACGACTTAACAACGTTTATAATTATTTATATAAATCATAATTCAATGCTGTTCGTTTCTTTTTTTAATTATGTTCGTTATAGTCTAAATAAGGTTTTCAGGGAAAGAAAATTTTAAAAAGTTGTCGGGAAAATAGGTAAATTTTGGAAAAGCTGAATGTGTGAAAAACCAGATTTCACGATTCTAAAGAAAAGTCCCGGTAAAAGTTTTTAGGAAAATAATATCTGGAAGACCTGTAAAAACTCTTTCCAGTCTAATTTAAAATAAAATCACATACCTACGTTTGTTTTTACTTTTGTATTGTTTTGCGATCTGTCCAATGTAGAGATGTCCTAGATTTCTGTGACTGATACCTATAATTTATCTTATATGTAGTTACCCATTAGGTAATTTAGACATTTAGTTTTCGATATATAATAATTAATGTTTGTTGGTTCATATTTTATGCGCTTCCCTACTGTTCATCAGATTGCGTAAAACTTTGATAACTTATTGCTTGCCCTACGCAAAGGTTATAGGCATAGTAGGTATAATTAACTTATCGACACTATTGTACCGATCGAATTATGGTATCGACAAATTTATTTGAAGGTCATAAGTCATTCAATTTCAAAGAATGTATTACCCATTCCTAATAAAACAATATCACTCTTCCAAACTGAAAACGATTTTTCACAATTATTTCTTCTGCGGCAGCAACGTGTCGGTTACGATAACAGCTAGCTTACAGTAACGTATATTCATTACTTTGTCTTTCAGTTGTGTCAAGAACTAAGTCTGTACTGGAAATGAAAATTCATTTGTAGCCCACAATTTACAAAATTAATTTTTTTAATTAAACCTCCTATGGGTGACAATTAATCCTCATGGATGAAGTCGAAAAATTAAGCCTTCAAAAATTGTAGCAAGAGAGGAGCTTTGAATGAAGCTCACAAGGGAGATGGTATTGATTGCGATTAGTGTGCCCCTCAGATCATTAATGCAAGGGCAATGTTTGCAACGTAAGTTAGTCATGCTTGAGGGGATTTAAAACAAAAATATTTTCAGTTCTAACAATTGTAATAGTTTATAATAGACTATCTATAAAGAAAAATTAGTTATTTTACAATCTAATCTGAATCTAATTTAAAACACAAAAAGTGTTTCTACCTTTGTCCATTATAGACTTTGGAACCATCCAACCGATGTGCCCAAACCGGTTTCTGTAGAAAGGCAATAATGCGAAAATGGTTTTAGAACCACTAAAACAATGCATTGGACACTATATAAAAAAGTTAAAGTAAAAAGTTGTGGGAAAAATGTATGCTAAGGTGCTGATTGAAAGGGTCATGAAAGAAACTGATGAAAAAATTTGGGATGTGCAAGCGGGATTTAGAAAGGGAATGGGATGTACAGATCAAGTCTTTTCCATGCGCATGATCGCGGAAAAGTTTTTGGCCAAAAACCAAAAGGTTTTTTGTGCGTTCACGGACTTGGAAAACGCCTATGACAGAGTGGATAGGGATGTGCTATGGTAAACACTGAATTCATTTGGGTTGAACGCTGGCTTGATACAGGCATTGGAGTCCCTTTATAGGGACTCTAGTGCTTGTGTTAGGATCAACGGAGTCTACTCGGACTGGTTTGGCATCCATAAAGGTGTCAGACAGGGCTGTGTGGCTTCCCCGTGGCTGTTCAACCTATTTATGGACAGTTGTTTGCAAAATTTGAAAGTTGAAGAATGCGGTTTAAGAGTGGGTGAGTTAACCGTCAAATGCCTTTTGTACGCCGATGATCAAGTTATTCTTGCGTCGTCGGCGGCCGAGCTGCAAATGATGGTTACATTAATGAACAGATCATTAAAAGAAAAGGGGTATGAAAGTGAACGCAAGTAAGACGAAAGTTATGGTTTTTGAAAGAGAAGAAAGTAAGACGATATGTGAAATAAGAATAGAAGGGGAGTTAATCGAGCAAGTAGATGAGTTTGTATATTATATGGGTTGCGTATTTAGCAGGGAGATGTGATAAGGATATAGAACGACGAGTGAATGCAGGAAATAGAGTAAATGGGGCCCTACGCTCTATTGTGAAGAGTCAAAATGTGTCGAAAAAGGCACGTATGGCAATTCACAATGCTGTGTTGGTCCCTACTTTAACGTATGGTAGTGAAAGTTGTGTGTGGCAGAAGAAGCACGAGAGTAGAATGAACGCAGTAGAAATGCGGTCGTTAAGGAGTATGTTAGGGCTGAATCTGAATGACAGGGTAAGAAATTGTGTAATAAGAGAAGAGTGTGGTTTGCAAGATGATGTTGTGACCTGGGATTAAGAAAGGAATGCTTCGGTGGTTTGGTCATGTGGAAAGAATGAATGAGGAAAGAGTGACAAAGAAAATTTATGTTGCAGAAGTGAATGGCAGAGTCGGAAAGGGACGCCCTAGGCGAAAATTTATCGACCAAATTGGCGATTTATTGAAAACTGGCCAAATTAGGAGTACCCTTAACCGACGAGCATGTATGCGTAGGTATATGGATGTGAAGGAGGCGAGAGAGAGGTGTGTCAGGATCGTGCCAAATGGAAGTCTGTAGTCTCTGCCTACCCCTCTGGGTGACAGGCGTGAGTGTTTATGTTTTATGTATGTATAAAAAAGTTAATCAATGAACAAAATTTCCCCTTTTTTTACAACAAATAAACAAAATTTATTTCTTTTTTTAGCGTAGTAGCGCATGCTAGGTATCCGCTGGTCTTGAATAATGAAAGATTATTCTTTAATAGAATAATTTTCATTACGATTTTTTTAATTACATAATGATACCATAAATAATAACTAAAATACAAATATGTTAACGTATATTTTTCAACGACGGCTTCATGGATAAAATTATTAATTACAATTTGAACTCAATTTACAAAACTTTAATACCAAATCCATTTTGTGTTTATCACAGGGTTAAATAAAACAAGCTAGTATAATAATGCTTAACCATGTAGTGGCGGTGTAAGAATATCTACTACGCCATATCGTCCGTGACTGTTGTATCATGCTACAGAGGGAAATGAAAATAGATGAGCAACAGCATTTTTCTGATAACAACTCAAACAATATAAAACTGCGATTGCCAACAGGTTTGCCAAGCGAGGCAAATATGGCAGATATCCCTTTTGAGGCAATGTAAGGGAGTGGCATAGGTTCAGCTGCGAACTGTTGATAAGGTTTAATAGTTACTGTAATTATAATGGAAAATTATATTTAAGGAGTTATTATGTAATAATAGTTAACTAAAAGATTTTTTAAATATATATTTTTAATAGAATTCTCCGAATTTTTATTATCTTAAATTTTGAATAAAACTATTTATACGGAATTTTTTGCGTTTAATTAACTCATTTTTAATTCCCGACGTATCGGTGCTTTACAGCGCAAAAATAAGTTAATTAAACGCGATAAAATCCGTATAAGATATTTATTATTATTCGATGTGTAGTGTTCACGTAAATATAAGAAATCATTTTCTTAAATTTTATTTTGTATCATTTCTTGTATTTTGGCGAATACTACATATTGAGAAAAAAAATTAACTACATACTTAAAAGTACGGATTTTATCGCGCCTAACTTGTTTCTAACTCCCGACGGTTCGAGTGCTTTTCAGCACCCATTCTTTGATTATAGACATATAATCAAAGTACTCATTGCCACGTGGGTGACTAAAGGTAGTTTGACTTCCCGTTTTCATAGTTACCCCGGAGTATTTTCAGCTATTATATTAACACAGAATTAGTTTTTATATCTTGAAGTCTTGCAGTGGTGTGCTTGAGTTTGGATTTACATTTAATTAATTATAGGATCCCATAGATATTACCCAGCCGCCTTCTCTATTATTTCAGTACAATTCCCTCACAAATCATTCTTAGTAGGAATCGTATGTACTTCGCGAAGATTTTTGGTCCGGAGAGCCGGTATAATTACAGGTTTTGAGGCATTCCATCTTAATACTGCTAATAGGCAACAACCCACCTGTAGTCTTCAATGTTTGAAGTTGGCTGCAGACGTCCATGGGCAGTAGTAACTTACCATCAGGTGGACTGTAAGTTAGTTTTTCACTTTAGTTTTATAGAAAAAGGTACAAAAAATGATAAAATAGAATTGGATAGACAATAAATAACGTTCTAGTTTGTTGAAACAAAACAATGGAATCGCTTTGTTTGTCTTCTTCTGTCTAATTGGAGCGCGTATTGCACTGTCCCTCTTTGTCATTTCAACGTGTAATTACGAAGCCTTTGTTTCTTTAATCTTGTACTAGTTTTGAAGTGTTTGTGTAGGTTAACAGTGCCAGTACAATCTCGACCTATATGTGACGCGCGCCTTGTCTCTGGTACTTTACATCAAAAAAAATAAATTTTTTATATATATATATATATATATATATATATAAACCAATTGCTGTCCGTTAGTCTCGCTAAAACTTAAAAACATCTCGACCGTTTTTGATGAAATTTTTTGTGTGTGTTTGAATGGGTCCCTAGATGGATTAGATTCACATTTGGTCCCGGTAGGTGGCGTTATTGTCGAGATCCAGAAATCACCCGTGTGAAGCCGGGGCGCGTCGCTAGTAACAATATAAACTATACATGGAAAAATTTACAACACTGAATTAACGGGGTTTCTTGCTCTATTGTAAGAAGATGTTTAATTTTTTTTTGTTTCTCTATGTTTCAAACAAGTCACGTAGAGCAAATCACAGTGTTATGTTTGACTCTTAACAGAACCCAGTGTACCGTCCGGTCCATGCATAGACAAAGCGGTAGTTTGTGTCTGCTACGGCCATCAAAACTATTGAGGAGTATCCTTTGTAGTTGTAGTACATTGAGCCTAGTGGATTAATAATTCTAATATGTTTCCCATCCACTGCACTAATGCAATGTGGAAAATTGGCTCTTTTTTCGAACTCATCGGATATTTTTTCCCACATCTCTTACTAGGTGTAGGCATGCAGTCTGGTAGCATAACACGCCAAATGCTAAAACATACTTCATTTACTATCTTGCTTACTGTTGAAATGGCCAAGTCTGTAGTTAATATGTAGGTCTGTGAAAGTACACCCGCTAGCTAAGTACCTGAAACAAAAAATAAACAATAAATACTTACCATGGGATCAGAGCAGTGTTATAATGATGCTGTTTAGCATTTGTATTTTTTTAATATTGTTTCCATTCTTATCACAAATCATTAAAAAAAGGAAAGTCTGTAAAAAAAATCGTGAGCCGGTGCTACTACTATACGAAAATACGTTTATTTTGATCAATTACAGTTTTTAAACAAAATTTTTTGTGAACGTCCCACAGAGAGTAGCCTACCTACTGATCGGGTCGAAAAACTTTCAAGAGGAAATAATGTTGAAGACAGTACGGTAAGCAATTGTAACAGCCATTTTAAATCACCACCACCGCCTCAACAACAGCTCGGTTCACGTAAACGAAAGATAGATGAAATTTACAAAAAATTGTTACATATTTTAGACAAGCCGGAGGACCGGCATTTGTGTTTTTTTAAAGGAATAATACCTTCATTGTCATCATTCAATGAAGACGAAATAATTAAATTCCAAATGGGAATATTACAACTAGTAACGACCATTAAACAAAGTCGTCTTAAATGCACCGCAACTTCAATCTTTTATACTACCCAAGTATCCCGCCAGACACTATCTCAATCGCCGTTACCTGGTCCATCTAGAATTTACTATGAACCTCAAGGAATACAAAAACAAGCAGGAGGAAATATGATATCACCAAGTACACGTCGATATTATGAGCACTTCTATTCCGAAAATCCGTCTTCGAACGACTCTCAATCATCCTACGCAGGCTCCGACTTCTCTGAGATTGATTTTGCCAACTGATATATATATCAAATTGTCAATTAACATGTTTTCTAGTTTTTATTAAAATTAAAGGGTATTAATATTTTACTTAGTTTGTTTACTTACCTAATAGTAACTGCCAACATTTCAACAGGCTCGATGCAGTACCTTACGATGCTTTGATGCTGCAGAGCGTCTTTTAGACGTCCATGTAACTCATCAAATGAGCTCTTTGACATCCGAAAAAAGATGAAAAATTTATCCTCATGTTCTCGAAGATCTATAATCTTTGTGTAAAAATCTCCCTTTTCCTTTCTCAAAGTATTGTACGGATCTATCCAATATATTCTCTGACGTATGTAATGAAGTCGACGCTGATGACATCGATACAATAGGAGTAAGGCTATCTTTTTTTGTTCCATGATAAAAGACGTTGTCGTTCTCCAAAATTCTCGATAATACTGCGACTACGATAGCCGGCGACCGTGTGTAAACCGTATACATGAGAAAGAGCTAGCACGGTTGCACGGCACGGCGACCGCGCCGTGACCGGATACATGTGAAAGGGCCATAGGAATGCAGTCATTAAGAACTATGTAAGAGCTGATCCTGAATTATTGAGAAATTGTATGATAGGAGAAGTGTGGTTTGCAAAAAGATCTTGTAGCCGGAACTAAGAAAGAAATTCTTTGATAGTTTGAAAGAATGAATGCGAAAAGAGTGACGATGTGAAAGAGGTTACAGATATTTACTGCAGAAGTGAGTGACAGAGTCGGCAAAAGACGCTCCAGACGAAGTTTGTCTACCAAATTAGCAATACATTTAAGATAGGCCAAGTTATGAGTAGGTACTGTTAACCAACGAGCATGTATATGTCGATATATAGATGTGAAAGTAGAGAGAGGGGTGTCAATATCGTTCCAAATGTAAGTCAGTAGTCTTCTGTCTAAACTTCCGGATGGCAGGAGAGATTATGTTATAAAACCATTAAAAAAATGTTATTTTAAGTTCTAAATATTATTTTAAGTTGTATGTTGATTTTATAGATAACAGTGAAAACGTGGTAGAGTTACTCTCTCTCTCTCTCTCTCTCTCAATATCTGCTGTAGTTTGTATGGTGAGTGTAAAGAGCCAGAGTCTTTTACTGGAAATGAGGCATTCCATCTTGCTCTATCAGAGCTCAGTGGAAACAACGTATTTGCAATTTGATTCTTAATCGATGGTACAGAGTAGATATTTATGAGACACTGCATCCACTCACCATCATGTGAACTGTGTGCTGATTTATCACCCTTATTCTATAAAAAAAATACAGAGTAAATTGAATGATGATTGAAAATGTAAATGAGACATAAGAAAATGCAGCACTCAATTCGCTAATTGAATCTGAACTAAATTTGTCAGTGTTATAATAACCATATTTTTAAATAGGTTTTTTTTTTTTTTTTCTCATATTGTTATAAGTTTTTTTGTATTTAGATTCGAATTTTAAATACTTATTGTCTACCACAAATAAAAACGCTATAAAGAAACGAAATAAAGATATACTTAGTTTATCACATGTGCACTTCTTACTGTGTATTGCCGGCTTCAGGGAATTCACTACCCCATATCATCCCGTGAGTGTTGAAGAAGAGAACGATAGAAAAAGTTTGTTGCCAACTATGGCAAATATACTGGGGGTATATTAATCTATAAGGGAGACCTACTCATATGTTCAGCCGCGAACTTGTGCTTGGTGATGATGATGATGATGATGTGGTTTTGCACTTTGCACTGCTATAAATATAACTTTGAAACACGCAAATAAATAGCGTATTAATATCAGATAACAAATCACGTTAATATGTTCTTTTCTGGAAAATATGAAAACATTTCCGTAATAGTTCCATTGATAATGTAAGTACTACCTATCGGGTTTTAGGCGAACCGTCTGAAAACTAAATAAATTCAATAGTAGTACTATAGGAAGTAATTACGTGAAGGCAGTCTACTCATAAGTATCCATTTACAATTTAATTACGTTGAAGAAAATATTATCCATCAAAGCAATGACTTAACAAGCGAAACTTCTGTACACTCGGTAAACAAACGACTCAGAGTTTCGCAAAAGGTAGGCACAGCTTGAGTTAGCCTAGGCACTGAAAAATTCTCAGAGAGGTGTACACACGTGGGCTTCTTTTGTATGTACGTACACATCTTTTGTTGTTTGCGCTTGTGTGAGTGTAGCGGGCGGGCGGAACGATTCGTAATCCGCGCTCGGCTCAAGTGTTTCGAGTGTTTCACATACGCTCGCTCTACGTTCGTCGCCGGGGAACCCGCGTCACACTTCAAAGTAAGCTTTTGAGTTGTGTGATAGGCAAAAGCGATAGCGATTTCGTGACGTTAATATATACGTAGTTTCTAGTGATGTGTAAAAATGTTTTAGAAGACACATGACAAAAATGCTTAACTAACCTGGTTATAAATGCTTACAAATTGTGAGTCGTGTCCAAATATTCAAACGCTGCTCAATTATAAGATTTCGTTATGTCTCGTGGTGTCACAGTCACTTTGACTTAAAGTGATAGAGACATCATGATATTTGGGCATTAGTTATTTGAATAAATGATTTCTTCACATTTCCAAGTACTCAAACGCTGCTCAATTATAAGATTTCGTTATGTCTCGCGGTGTCACAGTCACTTTGACTTAAAGTGATTGAGACAGCATGATATTTGGGCATTAGTTATTTGAATAAATGATTTCTTCACATGTCCAAATACTCAAACGCTGCTCAATTATAAGATGCCGTTGAGTCTCGTGCTGTCTATGTCACTTTAAGTCAAAGTGACTGTGACACCACGAGACATAACGGCATGCTAAAATTAAGTAGCGCTTGACTTAGACTTAGAGTTAACCATTAAAAACTGAAAGGAAAAGCATTTTATATACGTTCATCTTTTTTAATTGTTTTCATTTATTATTCAATAAGTTTCGCCCACAAAAGATGTGCCTGAAAATTTTTAGCCAAATCTCTTATTAATTTTTTTGGAGTAATAGCCACCTGGTTAAACAACATTTTTACAGTTTGCGAGGATGATCATGGATTTGGTTGAAGTTTCAGTAAAACTGGAGATAGGTTTAAAATTTTATTCCATGGGTTTATTTGAAGGCCACACCATGCTGCTTTTGTAATACATATCAACATTTAACTTGAAAATAAAATAAAAGATTTTTATGAATTGTATCGCGTTTGATCAACTTATCGTATACTCCCGACGTTTTGAGTAATTTGCAGCACCTATAGTCACGACGAAAAATCGATGCTCCGGGAGGTCTGCAGCTAGTGAATACACACAGGATCGCCGAGCTATTACATAATATAACACAAAATACTTGCAAAAGTACACTAATTCTTACCAAGGATGATTCGTATTGAATTTATAAAAAACACACCAATTTTATGGAAAAAATGGCTGAGCCATCTGCTTGTGATCTAATCATTAAAAGTTAAAGTTCTGAGAGGGTTATAGGGCAAGGAATTGGCCACCGCGCTACCCAAATGCGTGTTGGCGAACTTCACAATTATTTTCTTTATTTTCAAACGTACCGGTTTCCTCACGACATTTTCCTCCACCGCCGAGCTCATGGTAAATCAGCACTAAAAATGCAATTAAAAATTTCCCGAACCCGGGTTGCTCACGTACTGTAAAATTCACAGCGTGCGCTTAGCTCCTGAGCTACCACGGCTTTATAATTAACAAAATTAAATTCCGACCCAATCATAATACTACCATACTTCAAGGCACTATAAGTTATTTCTGCATAGATCGGACCAAAATTGATATAATTTCAAAATGATGTTAACTGAGCTTAATTGTGCCATTAGGACGTCCGACACTTCCCCGTGACCCGATGGGAGCTTAAAATATTCGAAACTTCAAAGATATAAAGTAAAAAGATAGTTTTATTCAATGTTTGCGTAAATATAAGAAAATATGATTGGCCATAATTTGTCTATTATTATTAAAAATGTAACTTTTTACACTAATAAATAAAGGAGATAAACAATCACACAATTTTAAAATAACGCCAGTGCTTGACTTCTATTCCACCTGATGGTAAGTGGTAATGCAGCTAAAGGTGTAAAGTGGTGATGCTGCTATTGGTGGTTTTACGTGGTAGAGCTACACTGCAGCTATGTTAGTTGTAGTGCGAATGGGTCAGCTCAACCGGGGTAGGACCAAATGTATTTCAAAAACTATGTCTGTTCGACTGGAGAGTTATAAGGATGTAGTACAGTAACACCAGCATTAACAGTACTTAGTATAATGCTGCTGTGTATTACGTAAGGTGAGTGACGAAAATCTCAGACGAAAGTCATCAGGGGCGACATTTTGATTCTTAATCCCACACCGTCACATCGTCACATCATTCACTAGCCAAGCAAGCTAAGAGAGTGTGCTTTTTTTTATTGAATGGGGTGACAAACGAGTACACAGTCCACCTGGTGGTTAGTGGAAGCTCTGACCCACAGACGTCTACATTTATCCTCGATTAAGAATCAAAATGTGTCATCACCCGTGAGGACTAAGATGGAATGCCTCGTTTCCAGTAAAAAAACGTTCTCCGGATCTCCACACTCACCATACGAAACACACCAGTATTATATTCTTCTATTTTACGATGGTATTCTGTGAGAGCGAGGTCCTTCCCCGGTTGAGCCGACCCATTCGTGCTACTAAAATAATATAGCTGCAGGGTGGCTCTAGCACGTGTAAAGCTATATATAGGTCTGGACTAGAATGCCATTGTCCCTAGACGACCCTCTTTTCAAAATCGCTATTATTAGTAGTGATATGAAAAATCGCGATACACTACACTAAGGTAGAGCCCTCACCCCGCCTCGCACAACGAGACGTACCGTGGTAATTGGCGCTCGAGTGGCAATTAGCGACCACTTGCGTCTGTCACCGCTCGGGCCGCTTCTGTGCGCTACCTTAGCTCCCTTGTTATTTAGTCGACCTGGTACTAGACATACCGTTCAAGGATCACTCTTTACAATGCTAACAATAGTTAATCCAACATGAGTCGTTCGAATGGTTTTTCGGGTTCGAATATCTTGAAGCATATGACGCACGTATGAGGGCTATTCAATACAGAGAAATGTACATGTATAGCAAGTATACGTTTATTTTCAGTGTGTAGGTATTATCCATTTCATGAATGGTAATGATAATATTCATCGTCATTATATTTGAATACTTATCTTTAATTGAAATTCTTTTCAAGAAAAATATTGATGAACTGAAAGTACCACTTTTAATATTATGTTACCCTGGTGGCAAAAAAGTCGTGACCCCCATTGAGAGAAATTTTAAAAATTTTTAAGGGGAAATAGAAAAAATACTACCTCTAATGGCTTAGCAAGATCCTCCGTTATGCCGAAAATATTGCAGCATTAATTTTGAAGTAAATATATGGTAAAGTTGGGGACTAATTTTAAGTACTATGTTAGACGAAAACACGATTCCGTAAAAAAATTTCCATAGAAAAAAAATCCAAAGATACCTCCAAACTGAAAAATAAACCGCTGGATCATGAAACTTTGCACATCTATTAACTGAAGTTACTATAAAGCAGGGCTTATGTTTTTTTTTAATTACCATTATTTTCACTATAAAAAGAAATTACCTAAACTATCGGCGTCTTGAAGCTTGTTTCCTGCCGCCCGACCCGATCACCCGATCAGTCTAGCTTCGGCTTTTGAGTGGGAAAGTTGTGTCGCTTACAATCAGAATACACATTACGCAACAAGACGACGTAAAATTAAAATGGGAAATAACCGTAATAAAAATAAGAAGCGACTGGGTTGGCGTAAAGAAAAAGGCATAAATATGATGAACCTAATGAAATAAGTGTCTAACGACCTTTCTACTTACAGTATTAGTGATTACAAACATGTCGCATACACGCGCGGAGAAGTGGGGGCGAAATCAGAATTTGAGCTGATTTACTATAGCCCCTTGAGGGAAAATGAAACGTATCCTATTTATTTTATTTTATTTAGTCGTATAGTGGCGTACTAAAAGATACACGATACCAGATCCACCACTCCATATCACGATACAGAATATGGACAGAAGCATCTTCCTGATAACTACTCAAAATAAACTGCGATTGCATTAAGGAATTTTATGGTGGAGACCTATCTCCGGCAGTAAACTTTTAATAATTAAATAAATAAAAAATTTATGATTTTTTTTAAATTTGAGTTTATTGGTATCTTTATCTTCGGATCAAGAATCAAAATGCAGATGCGTTTTCCCTAATAGGCCTTCTACACGGTCGGGACCAACCACCAACCGTCGTGACCTTGGTCGAGTTGATGTAAAAATGGACAGTGTAGACATCGGTTGTCTGACCAATATTTTGGTTGAGTCCGACGGCCTTGGTCGCGAGCGCATCCCTCACGACACGTTGGGTCCGTGGTTGATGTGCGATCGTGTGGAACGCTGTCGGCCGACGAGAGCGCCAGTGTTGCCATATATACAGATTTCCCCCATATTTATATAGATTTTCGGTGTGTGATACAGATTAGCACTGGATACAGATTTTTATACAGAGTTTTCCAACTCTATTGATTGGCTTACCATAATATTCAACTTAAAACAGATCGAAGCAAAATAAGTGACTAGACACCGCGTTTCACGCATCATTGCATAATTCTATTCTTTATGGTTAATTTATTTTTTCACAACGTAATTAGTTAGTATGGCAGAATTACAAGTGTATTATAAAATATGTATGACTGAAAATAATAAAGTAATTATATGTTCGTTTGTTGCAAATGTTTGAGTTTCAATACGTTGTTTACATAAATTAATGTTTTTAATTATGTCATATAAACATTTTTGTGTATAGTGTATATTTTATACTTGGTAAAGCAGCGCTGCAGCTATATTATGGTTACAGCACGAATGAGTCAGCTCGATCGGGGAAGGACTACGCTCTCACAGAATACCAGCGTAAAATACCAGCTTAATACTGCTGTGCTTCGTATGGTGAGTGTAGAGATCCGGAGGCCCTTTTTTACTGGAAACGAGTATTCCATCTTAGTCCTCAGGTGTGACAACGCATCTGCGTTTTGATTCTTAAGCGAGGATAAATGTAGATGTCTATGGGCCACAGCATCCACTTACCATCGGTGTACTGTGTGCTCGTTTGTCACTCTTATTCTATAAAAAAATATTTTTATTTAATAACGATAAGTAATCAAACTTTATCAGCTTATCATGTTAGTAGTTATTCCTTCAAAAGAAGCAATGATGATGATGATCAATTATTCTATTTTGGTTTATTATATTATACACATTTTAAATTTAAATAGCATACATATTTAATAGATTTTAGCAGTTTCTAATACAGATAAAAGGTTCAAGGCATCTGGCAATAGAGCGCCTCAGTGCGCGCTTAGCAGTCGTCGCAGGCGGATGTTTAAAGGCACTATGGATACGAACGGAAGCAAAGAACGTGAGATCCTGACCGAATTCTTGTCACTGTACTGTGATTTACCATGTCTTAAAGTACCATGTCATGTTTGTTTAAAGTAATGCGCTCTTTCAGCCACAATTTTATCCATTTTTTTTTATTTTTTTTTCATCTTCATTCAAGCATAGAAACGTTAAAGCTAAACCGATTTTTTGTTGTATAGAAAAGCAAGGAGCTATTTTTAAAAGTTATACTACCTTACGTCTTCTCTTTAAATACCAGAGACAACTGACAAGTTGAGTCAACCACCCGACCGTGTAGAAGAATACAAAAATCGGTTGACCCGACCGTGTAGAAGCGCTTTAAAGACTAAGATGATGTTTCTAACAGCGGTTCCTGTCACCCGCTATTAGAAACACTTATTCTACCACTTATTTGCGATCAAATAAAAACCAACTTGCCTAGCTAACTGAACTAAAGATCGGTTTTCCCTAACGGTTTCGTTTTCATAATTAACAAAAGGGAACATTTATGGTATCAGGTCGGCATCCACTATCAAACCACATTTTTTACAAACATTGATGTAATAAATTGAAACTCGTATATCCCTATAGGTAGCCGTGGTAGCTCAGATGGTTAACGCTCGCTGTAAATATAACAGAACGCGATTAACCCGGGTTCGATCCCCGCCGGCACCAATGAAATTGTCAATTGCAATTTTAAGTGCTGATTTACAACATCGTTTAGGAAACCTGCATGTCTGAGGAATAAGAAAAAAAATATTTCGAAGACGTCAAGTTCGCCAACACGCATCGGGGCAGCGCGGCGGACACTTCCTTGCCCTGAAACCCTCTCAGAAATGAGGGGAGGCCTATGCGCAGCAGTGGGACGTATATAGGCTGTAACTTTACTTACTTTTTACTTTATACCCCTATAGAAGTTTCATCCTAGTCATCAGGAGTGACAACGCGTTCATTATTGTTCGATGTTAATTGCAGGTTTCGATGGTAAATACCATCACGGGACGGTACGGTGGCATAGCAGAGTTGTTGAAAAACTCTTCGTTTCAAGGCCACATATCTTATCGTAATAGAATTTTATAGAACACAATTATAATAAAATGAGTATGTAATATTTGTTTTTGTTTAATTTTGATACAATCGTATTGTTCTTGTACTAGTTATTAAAGTAAAGTAAAAAGTAAAGTTACAGCCTATATACGTCCCACTGCTGGGCACAGGCCTCTCCTCATTTCTGAGAGGGTTTTAGGGCAAAGAAGTGTCCACCGCGCTGCCCCAATGCGTATTGGCGAACTTCACATGTCTTCGAAATATTTTTTTTTCTTATTCCTCAGACATACAGGTTTCCTCACGATGTTTTCCTTCACCGCCGAGCACGTGGTAAATTAACACTTAAAATTGCAATTAACAATTTCATTGGTACCAGCGGGGTTCGAACCCGGGTTACTCGCGTTCTGTTGTATTTACAGCGAGCGTTAACCATCTGAGCTACCACGGCCAAGGCAAAATTAACCAAGGTAAAATTAAGTTTTGATTTATTTTAAAAGTAAAGTAACAGCCTATATGTATACTATTATTGAGGATGTTCATTTCTTAGTGGGTTATTGAAGGAGAACAGACCAACACACTGCCTCAAGGCGTATTGGCGAATTTGCCATGTCTTAGAAATAATTATAATTTCTCAGACAAGGCACGTTTTAATGGTTGTCGGTTAAGATCTAACTTGATTTATAACCTTGTCTAACGCAAAGATTTTATTTTATAAATAAATAGTACCCGGTTGACCGAGCTTTGCTCGGTATTTTTTTTAATTCGTGTGTTTTGGAAATTATATTTAGATACAAATTACATGATGACTGAACTGATGAAATACGAATAATATTTTTTGATCTTAGCGACATAATAGACTGACGACATAAAAACTGAACTGGTTATTCGAATAAAAAATCATGAGTGCAATTAGTTTAATTTAAATTTTCGTGTTTTTAAAAAATACTAAAAAAAGGCTCGCAAAAATACATTTTCTCAAAAAAGAAAGGAACTTGAAAAAAAATTAAAAAAGTCGGTGGGTCGGTCTGGGCTCGAACCATGGTATTAAGATTTCGTGACCGCCCAACATACCAATTAAGCTATTTGTAATCGCTACTATACTCTCAAATTTAACTTCTTATTCTAACAATATTGTAGCAGTTTTTCATTGCCTAAAAACACGGAGAATTTTCTAAAAATAAATCCTAGCTAGATCGATTTATTGCCCCCGAAACTCCCTGCACACAAAATTTTATGAAAATCGTTGGAGCCGTTTCCGAGATTCCGATTATATATATATATATACAAGAATTGCTCGTTTAAAGGTATAGGATATAAATAAATACACAAATTATATAAAAAAATATCGATATTTCTTTTTGTAATTATTTGAATGAATCTATATTTTACATATTTTATTGCACCCTTCTCAAAAAGAAATTTAACTTAACGACATATCATCAGCATCTCAACGCTAACGCTTCGTGTAAAGGTTACCTAGGGGACAACAAAGTCTTATTTCCTCTCAATTTCGTCACTGACAGACAGGTTGGTGAGTTAGCATCAGTGGGAGGTATCAATAATTGAATTCCTCGGGGGATCCCCCGTAACTCCGGCTCTAAGCCCTCCATTAATTGCAGAAATTAATTTATCCCCTCGACGCTTTACTTTAAGGCGATAACTCAAAGGGACGAGACCATGATGAGACTAAATGTCTACATAATAAAACTATATCTATTAATTATGCATATAGCATTTATGCATATATATTATGCGTGCGTGCGTGCGTGCGTGCGTATGTGTGTGTGCGTTCGTGCTTGCGTGTGTGTAAAATAGGTAATGTAGTACCCCCAGTAAAGTTTTTCCTTGAAATGTATATGGCATCATGTTTATCACCACCAAATTTTATTCGAATAATGAAAGAAAAAGTAATAAAATCAGTTTGACCAACCGTTGAACACGAAAAATATACGCGTCGAATACAGAATTCAAATATTTTTCGTTTTCTTTAAACTTTTTTTTACACCTAGTTCATTCTATCTCTTTGTCCTTTATCACAAGGTTAGTAAATTAGTTAGTAAATATATGTAAATTAATTTTAAATAAATGTAGGTATACTGAATGATATGTTGTTTATATATTGGATATGAATATAACTACCCTAAATATAAACTATACAAATAAATAAAATTGAAGTAGCTGTCTGTGTAGCATCGAAATAATTGCTTTATATTGAAATAAAATTTTTGTCTTTCTATCTGTCCGGACTAATCTTCGGAATGGCTTAACCAGGAGTGGTGCAGGCTAGATTTTATCTGGATAACAGAATATTATTTAAAAAAAAAGGTTTTTATTTTTCTTAAATCTAAATAACGCCACGTCAATAGATACTAAACAGGCGAAGCCAGGGTGGTTCGCTAGCTAATAATAAATACATAAACAGTGTTGATAGACTTATTTACTAATTTACATATTTTCGACTTATGAACAATGTTCAAGATCACCATTAGATTTTTTTAAATTTTAATACGAGTACATATTTATTTTTAAAGAGTGTGCAATTTGGCATTTTCTAAATAATTTGCATGCGAAATTCGAAAACGAATGTAACATCAAAACATACCTTGTGTTGACATTTATACGTATGAATTGACATTTTAGTGGCTACACGGGCTCACCACCACTCCACGCCCACTCCCCCGTTGTATTATGTATGTATTTTAGTATATTCTATGGTAGGTATACTCGCGACTGTAAGTGACAGGATCTCCAAACATGTCATTCTACTATTGTTATAGTAACCTGTTCATAGCACAAACATTTTCAGCCCAGTTGGAGGAGTCAATGTGAAAACTACGGATATTAATAGCGTTGCTAGTGTTCTTTCTTTAAGCACTAAATCATTTATTCTTTAGTTACAGCCCATTAAAAGTTCAATGCTGAGCATAAGCCACTGGCATAGAATGTCCCGTAGAGAGGTAATTTGCCACGCTTGGCAGTTTGGCAACCGCAGTTTTTTTTTGTTGATTTGTGTCAGAAATGCTGCCCATCTCCAGTGTCTATTTTCATCTGCCGTCTTTATGATACTCAGGGGATAATACAGACTACAGGTTTTTTTTTTATATAAGAGGGGGCAAACAAACAAAGCACGTGTCTCACCTGATGGTAAGTGATTACCGCCGCCCAAGAACAACTGCAACGCCACTGTATTTTCAAATGCGTTGCCGGACTTTCAAAAAAGAGCAGTCGTATCGGTCCGGAAAAATCGCTGATGGTAGTCTATTCTACAAGGAATTATTCAAGGGTATTCTTACGCCGCCACTACACGGCCATTTTAAGTTTTTAAATGCTTACTCATTACTCAGATGTTTGGATTAACTTTAAACAATGTTATAGTCCGTGCAGGTTTCATGTCAATAGTTGTATCTTCTAAAAGTTAGGTAGGTCTGTGCCCAGTCTTGGGTCGTTTATAAGCTCTTACTTTCACTTTAAAACGTAAATATATTTTTAATGAAATCTTTTTTTATTCACAAATTTCGTTTCTTTGATTATCCGCCACCGTCTATAGCGTCGTAAGCTGCTATTTTACACTAGTATTCTGTGAGGGCTTGGTCCTACCCCGGTTGAGCCGACCCATTCGTAAAAAAAAGTAAAGTAAAGTTACAGCCCATATACGTCTCACTGCTGGGCACAGGCTTCCCTTTATCTTTTAAATCTTTTAAATTTTTCATCTTAAAATTTTACACGTGGTAGAGCCACGCTGCAGTTATATTATGGTTGTAGCACGATTGGGTCTGCTCAACCGGGGAAGGACCACGCTCTCACAGAATACCAGCGTAAAATGGTAGTTTAATGCTGCTGTGTTTCGTATGGTGAGTGTAGAGAACCGGAGACCCTTTTTACTGGAAACGAGGCATTCCATCTTAGTCCTTTGACAACGCATCTGCATTTTGATTTGTAATCATGATAGATGTTTCTAGGTATGGGCCGAAGCAACCACTTACCATCAGGTGGACTGTGTGCTATTTTGTCACCCTATCCTATAAAAAAAATGGTGGAGCGCATATCGTACCGACAAATTTACTTAAAAGTTATATATCATTCAAGTTCAATGTATATAGTATGACTCCTTATTATACAATTTATCTCTTCTTAATTTAGAACGGTATTTCCACAAATTTTTCTTCTGCGGCTGCAACGCGCTGGGTACCAGCTAATAAAAAATGTAAAAATAAATATCAATCGTTATAGTCCTGAGCTTATAATATTCTGCAGCTTGATATATTTGCAAAGCTCCTTTACATGCTTTGTTACATGGCTTGATGATGTTTTGTCATAATTGCAACCCATGCTCTGGTCTTACAAATGTAGCAATTTTTAAATACTTTCCACCGTCTTCCCAAGATATATTAGATAGACGTACCTGCTCTGAAGAAGTTATTCTAGAAGTAATGACAGGCCTCTATCACTCTTGCTACCTGCGTGAAATAATTACCTAAAATCGCGACGAGCCCGGGCGAAATAACGCAGTCAGGGCTGGCGCGTTGGTGGCGATCGAATGTTAAAGTGTTTTGCCGCTGTTTACGTAAATAGTTTTATGTAAATAGTTGTTGAAATAGTTTTTGCTTAGTATTTAGTATATTTAATTGTAGGTAAAAGTAGTTGTAAAAGTTTTAATGTATTTTAAAAATTTTATATATATTATGTATATTACCTATTTGATAAATTATAATAGCAAAGCGTCGTTCCTACTATAACTGTTGCTTAGATGGATACTAAATGAAATGACCAACAAAAGGCTTCATATCATTCTTTAAGTTACCGAAGAATTTTAGAAGGAAGTTATGAAAGGTTAAAAAATTTATTAAATTTTTTTGTTAGATACGTACTCACAGCAAAAAAGAATTAAGTAATAATTTGGTCTACAGAAGAAATACCTAAGTACTTCATTACAACAATTAGTTAAAATTTACTTCACTATCCAAGTATTTACTTACATACCTATACTTGTCTTTTGTAATTAAAATATTTTGAATTACAATAACACAAAATACTGAAATTAAAACTTTGTATACTAACAAGATTTTTAACTCAATAGAATAGATCAAATTTCTGTTAGAAATCGTATTTCAGGTTTATTTGTTGTTTACACTATCTACCTATTTCTCCCAAGCGTTACGATTCCCGACGAACGACCTTGCAATTTGCTTGCGTTAGGCATCGCAGAACTCACATATGGGCGAAAGTATGGTTCAATCATAGTCAGAATATTAGTTAGTACTTCACCTAAGTAACATAATTAACATTTCGCAATGTATTTTTTTACTTTCTATTGACATCCCTTAATAACCACGGAGTCACTAGCGCGCAGCGATAAAATTTTATTTAGCTTGCGTGCGATTTATCTGATTAATAATAATAATGTAGGCTATTATACGTCGGTAAGCAGTCGACATCAAAGGAGTGCAACTTCTGTACGTAATACTATTATTTATTCTGTGGTAATGATCATAGCAAATTCAATTCAAAGCAAGAAGAAAAACCCCATGTGTTAAGAGTGAATTTTTAACGGTTCGTGAAATATATATACCGACTACAGCAGTTGCACAATTTTTGACTCAAATAAGTTGAAATATACTATGTCGTATATATACCGGATGTAAAACATCCAGACTGTCGACGGGGAGTCACCGCTGAGCAACGACAAAGGTGGAAGACCCGTCCGTTGCGGTCTCGAATCTGCCCGATTATGACAAATACTTCCTGCTATATGAAAAGCTCATATTACAGGGCTATTAAAGCAGAAAAAGTAGCCAATGAATTTTCAGTTTGATAATTCTCAAAGTAGGTACTAAATTCATTATGTGAAGCAGATGCTAAAGTATGTGCATAACTTTATAATCACTAGAATATAATATAGTGTAGTAAACATTTGGGTCGTTAAAATACCCTCCCCCATATCGGGGGAGGGGGGTGGAAATATAAATAAACTGATGCGATTATCTTCAACATGAGTGGGTGGTAATTACGTGAGAACGTCGCATCGATTAAGGTGTTCTCGTACTTGCAGCGCCCCTATCGTGCGTTTAACATGGAAGTACCTACACAATACACTTGCCAACATGTATATATGCCAATTTGCATGCTTAGATTTGAATGCGCGTAATGAGTACCATTCGATGTTGCGAACCTGTTCTTATTTTAAGATCTTCGCGAACACTCGCTCATAAGTAAGAATGTGTCTTTATTTTTGCTATACTTTGTGTGCATACAATGGTTAAAATTTAAAGGCTTGTGACAGATGCGATTTTTAGTTTTACAATTAACTATTTAAAGAAATTTTAACCATTTGCCTGCCCCGTACACTACATGTAGTACATGGAACAGGCAAATAGTAAAACTACATGTAGCTAATTGCTATTGACTTACTATTGGGTCTGCAAATTTGATAGTGAAAGTGTTAATATTATTATTATTGCTGTATTCTATGTGGGGTTAGAGAGAGAGAGAGAGAAATTCAGTATGATATGATTGGCTATGATTCCATCTTAGTCCCCAGACAAAGACTATATAACCACTTGACTGCGCATACAGTGCCCCGACGCTCGAAAACTATTAGTATTTTGTCGCCTATGCATCGGCTATGGTACTATTAACCAATTTAGTATTGTCCAAGTGTTAGACCTGTGTGCACGCTAAATTAATGCAAATTTTTATAACTTTTATGCAATTATAATGCATCAAAATGCGCGGTGAAGTGGTGTGGGAAACATTCCAAGGACAGATGTCCAAAAAGAATGGAGTAACTTTTCATTGCTAAGTAAAAAATACGAAAATTATTGTTGATTAATTCAGATTATGAGCCACCGCAGGGGTCTACCTAAAACGGTGACCGGGTAAATAACGACATGGTTGAGTCGCACGTTGATGTCTTTTGGAAAAGTCTCGTTCTATTATTAGACAATTCTAATGCGTCTATCCCTTTCTTTCCCTTTGTATGTTTATCGTAAACATTAGTACCTACTTACTGTTATCTTTAATAGCTAAAAGTCGATATCGAAAATAATAAAATTTAAATTAATAAAAAGATTATTTAATTCACACATTGTGAAAAAATACTTATCTACTTTTAACCGTCTTCAGAAAAAAGAGGATGTTCTCAGTTTGTCGGTATTTTTTCTTAGTTAAAGTATATAGTTACCTAGTTAGATTAGTTAGATTGGTGTACCAAATCAGAACGGCTTACAATTTCAAAAGGAAACTAAAGACAAGTTATTGTACGGATCCACTACAGTAATAGATATTTGTCGTCGTTGTAACATTTTTAATAAGAGGGCGATCAATGAGAGTGGTTCAAAAGTGCTGCCTTCGAAATATAATACAAATTATTTTATGAGAACTGTTTAAAAATCTCTGATTAGGTATTATTGATTCCCGTATATTTATTTTCAACAATTTGAAATATAATCAACAAATCATTAAATTGAATTAGCAAGATGCATAATTTACAAATATGTAGACGCTTGTTTATATTTTTTACAAAGAACAATCAGGACCCTTAAACTTTAATTCGAAATAAATATAACAAATTAATTCATTTTAAAATCAATAATAATATAATATATAAATGTTTTTGTTGTAACTGATTGATTTTGATTAAATATTAATTCTATGATTTTAATTGAGCATTTTTCATAATGATAAAATCCATTTTATCGATAACGAATATTTTCATTTATTAAGAAGAGCAACCCTAAAGATAGCCATAACAACACAACTTGACCATTTGCAGCCGCGCGTTCTTCCTCACCCCCCGGCCCGCAGTAGTGAGTCGTGTGCTTAGAAGAAATCTGCCTATACGCTCTCTGTGGTTATATTCTCTATGTCCCCAGAGTTGACAAGGTCCGATCTTGATTCCATCTTTGTGGTGCAACTACCTGCCAGTGCCTCGTTTTCAGTAAAAAGGTCTCGGGTCAGTGTAGAGAACCACCACAGCAGCATTAAGCTACTATTTTATTTTCCAGTCGAGCCGAAGCATTTGTGCTACAAGCATATAATGGCTTCAACTTACTTAAACAGCTTACTACATAGTACAGTAGGTAAGAACAATTTTAGCACTGATCTAACTAAGGCGACAAAATAAAACTAAATTTGACAACAATACCATCTGAGTTTATTTTTAGTTAATATAAAACATACTCGTATATTTGGGCTTCGGAAATACGACCATGCGCTAACACACCGCACTAAACACAAGTGGCTTACCAATCGGTCTTCGTCAGAATACTCTTACTCTTATTCTTTCTGCCCTCTTGAGTGTCTTATTTAATATATCAAGTCATCCCTATCTTAAAGAACGTTATAAGTTGCTCAGCTCCTGTCAAAATTTTTTCTAGCGCTCTACGGAAAATCTTTCCCTTCAATGTCTTGTGCATTCCTTTACATGATAAAAATCATTCTCTGTTCTTGAAGAAAGACTTTGAATCTCTTTATCCCAGTCGGTTAAAAGTGCTCATTTCTTACATGTGATCAAGAAACAAATTAAGGAATACTTTATGTCTCTCTGGCTCTTCTCTCTTCCTTTTTTATTTATGGTTATTGATCTACCTAAAGTCACCATACGTGTTAATCTTTCTCCTATTTTTACTTAATTAGTTTTATGGATTTTCTAGAAGAGATTGCTATGTGTGCAATAAGACCACCCTTTGTTCGTACTCAATATTTATTTATTTTTGTTAAGTAGGTATAATTATTATATAGATTTATGTTAAGTATATCTTTTTCATTAGTGTACAATAAAGAGTTAAAAGTTAAAGTTACAGCCTATATACGTCCCCCTGCTGGGCACAGGCCTCCTCTCATTTCTGTAAGGGTTTTAAGGCAAGAAAATGCTTGCCACGCTGCCCCAATGCGTGTTAGCGAACTTCACATATCATCGAAATATATTTTATTTTTTAATTCTCAGACATGCAGGTTTCCTCACGATGTTTTCCTTCATCGCCGAGCACGAGGTAAATCAGCACATAAAATTGCAATTAACAATTTCATTGGTGCCGGCGGAGATCGAACTCGGGTTGCTCGCACACTGTGAAATTTAAGCGAGCGCTAACCATCTCAGCCACCACGGCTCTTTCAATAAAGAGTATTATACGTTTACTACACCGAAAAATAACAACAACGCACCACTATGAGCTTGTCCACTTGTTAATACGTCTGCAAATTTTCAGATTATTTAAAAGACTCAAAGTGGTAGGCAACTGAATAATAAAATTCATTATATATAGAGGTCCATTCAAATCAATCTAATACCTATAAATAATGTAGCTAGCTCAGTAAGCTATATAATATATATAGCTTACTAAGCTTATATATATATATATATATATATATATATATATATATATATATATATATATATATATATATATATATATATATATAAACGTATAAAGTTAGTGAAAATCAACCATAAGTCTAGTATATTATACCAAAAAGCTTGTATAAAGTAATTAAATTTAGCAGAACAGATTCGCTTATGAATTATAGATGACGCACAAACTATGCCCTCCCGCACATTATTTACGCAGGAGTTTGTAGGTATCATCACTAGCCTCTTGTGCGTAATTAATCGCGAGGGCTGTCCATATTCCCGACGAGCCCCGGCTTTATTAAATTTTAGCGCTTTCCAACCCGACTTCCACCCCACTTCAAACCCCACACCCCCTTGAAATGAATAGAGCCATCACTTTTACTATTCACGGCGCACCGGTGGATTAGCGAGATGAATTTCCTGATCCTCCGGGGGTTCAAATTGTGCGTGGGGGCTCTATTGGTGCGGATTTGCTGCGATTGTGCGGCGTTTATGAAACTGTATTGTCAGTGACAAATAGATCGACGCTCTCTTTCTTACACATTCGGATTTGATTGAAATAACCTCCTTACTTATCTTGTATTTCAAATTACGCTGCATCATATAATTAGTGCGTGAATTTACTTTAAACAGAATTATTATTTTTTTTAGAAAGAAAATAGCAACGCTATTAAACTTAGCTATTATTTCCGTTAACCACTCAAGATTAGCTTAAAATGCTTGTGTTAGGAATGGTTTACTACAGTAGTCGTATAGCAGATTCGAACCCATCACCTTAGAATTCATTAACTGCATCCTAACCATTGGGCTACTGCTGCAAAAATTTTTTTCGTTAAATAACTTCACATTTTGATAATACTTCGGGTATTGGGTTGTTAAATAATATCCTGGCAGTCCTTTTTTCCTTATCTTACAAAAATATTTTTGAATTTACTCTTGTTTTGTAGTTTTCACTGCATCTGCTACTACACACGGGAAAGGCCTAATGATAGTTTAGACTTTGTAAAAAAATCTTGATACACTAAATGTATTGATTGCTATTTGATTTATGGGCATTTTCCAATTGTGCTTTTAATTTCCTACAATACAAAATACGGATGCAAATCTCATGCAAAAGCGAATATGCAATTCAAATTTCAATCGGTCCATACAAATCGTCCAACGAAACATGCGAATTAGGCGGTCGGCTCTCACGTACACGCCCGGGGGTGTAATATTTTTCGCCCCAGCGAAAACACCGAGCGGAGCGTTCGGAGCTCCCTTTTGTCCGAGCACAATGTACGTTCGTTATATTTTTTTTTTAATAAACCGGGCCTCCTAAAGCGTGGAATCGATGGCCGCCGGCGACTTGCTCCCGAATCACACGGTTAATTATTGACACATCCGTTTTTTATCCGGACCCTCGATTTCAAAGCGCCATTGTGGCTGCCTAATATTATTTCTTTTGTGTGCTTAGCACTGAAATGGCGATTTCCTTACCTTTGTGCCCGCCTCGCTGTTGTTATGTTATATTCAACCACGTAAGTCGTGATCGTTTAAAATTATGGGTTATCAGTTTTCATAGAGTGCTGTAGAAACAAAACGTTTCGTAAAACTGAATTTAACAATTTATTACTTAAAGTATTTTTAATTTCCTTCTAAGATAGACGCAAAACTTTTTTTTTATAGGACAGAGTGACAACCGAGCGTATAGTTCACCTGATACTAAGTGGTTGCCGCGGCCCATAGACATCTACATCTATCCTTGATTACAGATCAAAATGCAGAATCGTTGTCACTCGTGAGGACTAAGATGGAATGCCTCGTTTCCAGTAAAATGGGTCTCCGGTTCTCTACACTCACCATACGAAACACAGCAGCATTAAGCTACTATTTTACGCTGGTATTCTGTGAGAGCGTGGTCCTTCCCCGGTCGAGCCGACCCATTCGTACTACAACTATACTTCTAATATAACTGCAGCATGGCTCTACCAACTAATTTGATTTTGACTTTATAGTAGTCAAAAACATGTAACTGAAGTACATGTTAAAGAACCCTTTAGAAAAGTGGTTGACATGGAAAAATAAAATTGAAAGCCTATCAGCAATCTAGATAGATATTCACTCCTACATAAAACAGGATTTATTAAGTATGGCTAACGAGCACACAGTTCACCTGATGGTAAGCGGATGCTATGGACCGTAGACACCTACATTTACCTTAGGTAAAACACGCATTATCATTTTGATTCTTAATCAAAATGCTAATGCGTTTTTTCCTAAAAACTATGTTGAATGCCTCGCCTCGTTATCAGTAAAAAACAGTTCTCTGTATCTCGTCCCTTGTCATAGAGAAAGTAGCCTTATGCTGTTGATGCCTTTATGACGCTTCATGCCGATATTCAGTGAAAGCACAGTTCTTCCGTTGGATCTGATCCATTCTTTCTGCAGCCATAATACGCTGAAGCGTGGCCACTACGTTATTACAACAATAGTACAAGAAAGCTGTAGTAGCTCTAATGGTTAGCGCTCGCTGTAAATTTCAAAGTACGCGAGCAAACCAGGTTTGAACCCCGTCGTTACCAATAATATTGTTAATTGCAATTTTAAATGCTGATTTATCACGTGCTTGGCGGTGGGGGAAAAGCATCGCGAGGAAACCTGCATGTCTGAGAAATAAGAAAAAATATATTTCGAAGACATATGTAGTTTGCTAACACGCATTGGATTAGCGCGGCGGACACTTACGTGCCCTAAAAGGCTCTCACAAAGGAGGAGGCCTGTGCCCAGCTGTGGGACATATATAGGCTGTTACTTTACAAGAAATTGAGATACATGATCTGAATTTCTTTCTGAAAGAAATGTGTTATTTTTCTTGCCATCTAATTTATCTAATTCGGATCTTACTGAACATCAGTTCTGTGATTGATCTAAACGTGCTGTACCAAAGTACATTTTTGTGTAGATAATATTTACTAGCTGGTAGGAATTCTTTTCTTCCTATGAGTGCTTCTGAGTAGTTACAACCCTCGCACCTATTCTTGGCTCCAAGCAGCAGTACCTAAGTAGTAATAATAATAATAATTTACTTCACCAGAAGCTTTTTTTGTCGAAATATCGCGCACGGCTCTACTCGGACCAGGCCATCATCACAGAGAAGACTATTCTTGCGAATAAGCCTGATATTGTGCTGATGGACCGGGCACAGTCAAAGATATTTTTGGTCGACATTACCATTCGGTGTAATGAGAACCCCGTAAAAACCGAAACAGATAAGCAAACAAAATATCTGGATCTCGCTTACGAGGTGACCGACATGTGGGATGGTCTGCCGATCGAAATTATTCCTGTAGTCGTCTGCAAACGGGCTAATCCCAGTCAGCCTCTCGGGTCATTTGAGACGGCTGGGACTCCGTGACGGACCGCTCCAGGCTCAAATGCAGAAGGCGGTGCTCCTCGATACCGCCCGATCGTCCGCCGGTTTCTTTTTCTTTCCCCCTAACCCTCGGTCGTTTGGTCTTCCCTGCCGAGGGCTTCCATCCAGAAAGTGCAACTCGGTGCACTGCTATGTTTCAGATCGAAAGTTATGGAGAGCCAGTGTAATTACAGGCTGTGAGGCCTCCCATCTTCGTCCTCAGAAGTGACACCTCATCTGTAGCATTCTTTATTGTTTCAAGTTCCGTAGAATACGGTAGCCACTTACCATCGTGTTTTTTATATAGAATAAAGGTGAAAAACGAGTGAACACTGCATCTGATGGTAAGTGTGGATGCTGTGGCCTATAGACATCTACGATTAAGATCAAAATGCAGATACGTTGTCACTCCTGAGAACTAAGATATAATGTAGCATTAAGCTGTTATTTTACGCTGGTATTCTGTGAGAGCCTGGTCCTACCCCGGTTGAGCTGACCCATTCGTGCTACAACCATAATATAGCTGCAGCGTGGCTCTACCACCTGGGCCGTAAGCTCGTTTGTCACCACATATTTATAAAGGAAATACCTATAACTACTTATAACAAGATTCTCCCTTATATTACCGATTTGCCTTTGCATAAATTCAAGGCGCATGAAAACATCGTTCTTATAACAAAAAGGATATTATTATAAATTGGATGCTAACTTAAAAGATTACAATCCATACATACGATTGGATATACGATATTCGTAATATGATTCTTTGACTTTTTGAATTGTATTTTATAATGTTAAAAAAAATCTACTTTTTTTTTGCCGTAAAAACTTCTTGAATGATGACGTATCATTGTTAGCTTTCTAAAAAGTATTTTTGATTAAAAAATATTTTTATTTTGACTTTGATTGCGCTGAGCTTTCCCTTTCGGATACTAACTTGCACTCGATGAACTCTAAACACTAAGTTTGCTGTTTGCGCCACTACTACGTGCTGATCTTGGCTACTTAGTTCTGTATATCTGTCAGTATTGAAGTCACTTTAAATACATAATTTAAATTTCATTTTCAAAATTTTACTGATACTATTTCAAAAAAATTTTTTGGTGATTCTGAGGACACGCGTTTCTTTTTAAAGAACTATTGGTAATAACAGTGTAATTGAATAATTTTCGGCATTAACGAGATGCAGTAACCTGCGAGGGCACCGCGACGGCACAAAGTATCGCGATCTTGATAAAGGATTGTTCGGTATCGCGCTCGACACGAAAGCTAACCGATCGCTTTCCGATAACGTTTATCGAACACGGAAAGACTCACGGACTCTTTTAAAAATATAGCGTTAGTGTCATGCGATGCCGTCAGCAAGAAGGGTTGGGGTTGGCGATTTTCGTCTTTGTACGATATTATGCTAATGACTGCTAATAAAATAGATTTTTACAATTTATCGTCTGATTAAAATTTATGGATTGAATAACGAGGCCTTTGGAAGTGATACGGAAGTTATAAATTTCCTTATTTGAAGGCAGTAAATTAGAAAGTTATTTATATTAAATTTACTTTCTTTAAATTGCTGTGGCTGGTTTATATTTCACTAGCCGACCCGCGCGTCTCTACTCGTGTGATATTCCGGTAATAACAAAGTTATTTCACGTGGATATCGTAAGAGGCGAATTATGGAGATTCCAAAAGCTTATGGCTCCCGATAGTTGACCGAAAAACCAGCTTATTTATGATGGGGCATTTTATGGTTGCAGCACGTATGGGTCGGCTCGACTGGGGTATGAACACGCTCGCACAGAATACCAGCGAAAAATAGGAGCAATATTATAATATTGCTCCTATACAGTACTTACAATGCTGTGTTTTGTATAAGAAGTTTTGTATTTGCTACCCAAATACAACAACTTCTTTTTTAGCAATTTGAAGTCGGTTTTTAACTTTTTACTTTTTGTTAAAAGTTATAATTAATAATTATAACGAACGAAACGAGTTAATATAATTATTAATTATATTAACTCGCTTTCGTGTATGTGTGTTCGGATGGAATGTAGTCATTAACTTTAAACTAAGTTCCCGATGAACAAGACACTTAAAATTTTCAACATAGCTCAGTATCTAATGACAATTTAAGAATATGAAATGACAATGTAAAAAACGTGGCAGGTAGGTATATTAAGAAAACTATTTTTTTTTAATTTTACTTGTCTGTGGTAATAAATTACTCGCTTGTCCCTTCCTAAATCTGGTTTTTATGTACAATATTAATTAGAAGTATTGATTACGTTACTGATTATTCTATTAGCTTCGATGCATTTAGCATGACATGTATTTATCAAACAGAACAATCACCACTTATTCCATAAAATTCCTCTTTGAAACTCATGTTAAATATCTTATTAATTGTATGTGTTATAAAAATACATCCTTCTTATATTGACATACTGACAATTTTAAATGGAAGGCTATGTATCTTAACTACTAAAAATTACCGTCTACTATTGACGTATAAGGGCAAATCCCTAAAAATAATTGCTTCCATTTACAAACAGTTATTTGTATTCATCGTCATCATTATTACAGCCCATTTATAAAGAACGGTAAAGAATGCCACTAAGTGCGGTCCTGGGTCATCTGCATCCATCGACTTCCTTCGTCTCTCATCAGGTCGTCACTCCATCTAGTGGCTGGTCTCCCTCCTCATCGCTTACCGTCACAAGGCTGCCACTTGAAAATTTTTCTTTTCCATCGGTTGCCTAACTATATTCGAGTTATATAGCTGGTCAATTGCTACTTCAGCTTACGGATCCGTTGGTCAGTCGGTTACTCTGGTTCTACTGTAGATATCCTTTTAATATATTTATACGTGGTAGAGCCATGCTGATGCTGCAGTTATATTAGAAGTATAATTGTAGCACGAATGGGTCGGCTCGACCGGGGAAGGACCACGCTCTCACAGAATACCAGCGTGAAATAGTAGCTTAATGCTGCTGTGTTTCGTATGATGAGTTTAGAGAACCGGATACCCTTTTTATTAGAAACGAGGCGTTCCATCTTAGTCCTCACTGGTGACAACGCATCTGCATTTTGACTCGTAATCGAGGATAGATGTAGATGTCTATGGGTCACAGCAACCACTTACCATCAGGTGGACTGTGTGCTCGTTTGTCACCCCATCCTATAAAAAAGCTACGTTAGTGGATTTTGTTTATATATATTTATTGCAAGAACACCAAACAAAATTCGTGGTAACTAAAAACATTCATCATATTTTTAAATTTATCGGGGAGCTATTTTAGTGATAAACTCGATCTCTAACAAAACTTAAGACTCGTATTCTTTGTACTAAATTACCCATTCGAATGTCCGAAGCGATCATTCAGGAGTTTTTTTTAACAACCCTTGATTGCTCGTGATGCGCGGCCAAAGACAAAGCTTTATGGTTTGTGCCGAATTCTATGAGTATCACATTACAACAGTGCTTTGATTCGCACGCCCTTTCATACCTGTCAGTACCGCCGGGCTTTGATACACCGCAGCCAGTCGAATGGAATATTATAGACAGTCATTGCAGACACTTGTGGTTAAATTTATAAACCTGAGGTCAAGCATAAAGTTGCGATGCTACGAGCCACAGGTTCGAACGAAACCACTTATTTCTTGCAGAAAATGTATATATGTATAAATATTAGAACTACATTACTACATACCATTGCTCCGGGTTGGGATGTTTGTACTGGTGCAATTATATATGTAAATGACTCCACGATAAGAGAGAACTTCCTAGATGCCTTAAATATTTTTAATGTAACATTTGGTGTAAGCGCTTGCACAATAAGTCGATGATGTGGCCCATAGAAATCTTCATCTATTAAGAAAGTATTATCATCATCATCATTAAAGCCCATCATAAGTCCACTGCTGAAAAGCTTAAGGATTGCCACAAAGCCCGGTCTTGAGCCAACTTGCATTCATCGACTTCCTGCATCTCTTACCAGGTATTCACATCATCTCCTTTCCATCGGTTGTCGTTTCTTCGAGCAATATATAAAGCATGAAAGAACTCTTCTCGTTGTACTTGCTTCTTTAACTTGCGTATTTTCTTATCCTTTCGAATTTCGATTTTTATATTTTCACCTATAAAATATTATACGGGTAGTTTTCATAACTAACGTTAAAAATGGAGCTTTCAAAAATAAGCTTTTAATAAATAATATGACAATGCTTTAACTGTAGCATTGCTTACAAAATATTTTTACTTGCATATCTCTATTTGTTTTTTTTTTTTGAATTAAAAAATATATATTTCCAAAAATGCAGCAGATTATCAAAGCTTTTAGTTTGTATTCAGAATTTAAACTGATTATAAAATTAAACCTAAAACTTCTCAATATTTGATTTTAATTCGTTCGTTTCAATTTTACACAAATGAAGTGTGTTATAAAAGTAAACTTGTTTAACGTATTTTCCGTGCTTTCGTGGTTTAATTTCATATGAATATGCTTTGAACGAATTAACCACAATTCGTTCAAGGAATATGCTTACGTGAAATACTTACTATGTATAAGAAAAGTGATTATATTTATTAAAAAAATAACCAAACAGTCATTACACATTAGCAGCACTTTTCCAAATTGGAAATGTAAAAACTAAGAGTGGGCATTCGACAATTTTTCATAATCAGCCGAGCCCTCGTCTAATGAAAATGACAAGACTAATGTAACAACTGAAAACATTCCGCCGGACGGATCTAACAAAGCATTCATTTTCTGATGGCGGTAATCTCGCCGAAGGGCGGCATTGTTCGTGATTTTCTCTACGCTTTTTTTCCACATTTTCTTGTCGAGAAGAATAAAAATACTGAACAGTATTGTCGACGCCGACGCTCGCGCCGTGATCGCGCAAAAAGGAGCCCCTGGATGACAACGAAATGACGAGAGCTGCCGCGGGGGGGGGGGGGGCTCCCTCTCGCCCACTTGTAAAAATGTCGCCTGGAAAGGGGCGGCGTGCCTACGACAAGACGGCATTTTTACACACCACCGCCGAACCGAAAAATCCTATACACCAATCCGATACCAACACGATTTGCACTTTGATACCGTCGGATTAGTATCGACAATCGAACGCCGCTCGGTGGCTTGACTTTTTAAAAGCGGCTTGTGTTTGTGATAAATCGATAAGTATATATGTAGCAGCCGAGGGTACAAATTGCACGGATTTGTACAGTTCTTTGTGTTAACAAGGCTAGGGGAGGGGCGCTTAGCGATTTCCGTCGGCTGTATTGGAAAATATAAAATTTTGGTTTCCATTCAAAGCCCGATGTTTCAGCTCGAAGCAATTAAAGGACAAGTTTCTGAGAATGCACTTTAAGGGAGCTCACTTGATTTTTTTTTTGTTAAACAACTTTCAATGGACCATAGCTACTAGTTTTTTTGCGATGACACTTCACCGTTTACATTGTTTTTTTTTTACATTTAAAAAATAAAGTACAGTGCAGACTAAATTTTTAATTGGTATTTATTGACAAACGATAGTAAGGAAATAAACCTAAACAATTCTGTTTCACTATCACCATAACAACAGCCATGGCCAAGTCTACTGCTGATCTCTTTGATCCATATTGACTCGTTTATATCTCTAGATATTTGCCAAAGTTGCTACGCTTGGCAAGTGGGTTGGCTAGCGCAGTTTTTTTATGGTTCTGTTCTGTTATCAGTAAGATGTTACTGCCTATCTCCTGGATCAGTTCCTCTCTTGCCTCTTACAACACCCTCGGGATGGTGTGTAGTAGTTGATATTATCTTTTATTAGTTAATGTATAGAATGTTACCAGAAATATACTAACGTTCTACTCGCACCATTCTCTTCAACCAAAACGCGCTGACTGCGATATTCCATCGAGAAAATATTAAAGCTTCAATTTCACGGACTAGTGAAAAATCTTTCAAAAAATGCGTCATGTTGAACATTAAGAGGCTATCCTATGCACAGAAATTAATTCAAAATTTGTTTTTTGAATTGTTTGTTGAATTTAAAACCATAAGCACCTGTGGTCCGCGAGTAAATGCATTTGATTATTATAATAATCGTGATCAACATGATTGCAATAAGCCTTCCGCAATTGCTACTACAAAACACGATCTTGACCTACCTGCACTCACCCGCTTCCCGCATGCCTTACCTGGTCACCACCCCGTCTAATGGGGACCACTCTACAATTCGCTTACTGGTATGAATTTACTAGTCAAGGACCATTAATCTT
Source organism: Parnassius apollo (assembly GCA_907164705.1). Taxonomy (NCBI): domain Eukaryota; kingdom Metazoa; phylum Arthropoda; class Insecta; order Lepidoptera; family Papilionidae; genus Parnassius; species Parnassius apollo. The sequence goes on along the minus strand of CAJQZP010001449.1, from coordinate 14,799,185 downwards.
ACTCTTTATAGGTTTTCAGTTCTTTGAGCTACATGGTCAGGCGACGAGACCGTTGGGCGGTCTTAGAAAAACGGAAAGGATATCAATCATTCTTAAAAAACCACACTGAAGTCTTACAATGCATTTTAGCTTAGTAGCACATTTACCCAATTTATGGTATTTGTCAAGAAAACAAACAGAATTATCCCGTATTCCTCTTTATAAGCATTATTATGACCTCCAGTTAGAGGAGGAAAACCAAAATACAATCAAACCCGGTACCGATAGTTTGTGTTTTTCAACAATTATTTTTGTCTACAGCGGCTTCAGGGCATATATTCAGTTATAGACATTAATAGGCTGGTATGAATTGTTAAACCCATATCTACTTCTGCTTACAGTATAATGTATTAACGATGTTACATTTGCTTCAGACCGCATCTGTGAAATGCAAGCTCAGTGTTTCGTTGACAAACATCCTGAGTTGAACGAAGTGAAGGGAGCTGCCGAGTACGTTTCCACGCCAGTAAGCGACAAATCTGTAACTCCAGAGAAATTCTTCAACAAGCCAGTTTTCGGTAAGTATATGTTTTAAATTTTCTGCATCAATCTTACGTTTTATTATAACAATAAAAATAAAAAGGTCATAGGGGACGCAGATAATTTATTTTTTCACAAATTATTTATAGCCGTTTACATAAAATCCTATAGGAAACATTTTAAACAAGTTCTTTTTTTTTAAATATTAAGCTAAAAAGCAACAGTAATTAATACTGAACATGACTCTCTCCTATTTTTATTTTCAAGATATTTAATTTTCTAAAAATTAATTTGACTAATATATACACACAGTCCACCTGATAGTAAGTGGATGCCGTGGCCCATGGTCGTTAACCGTCAACCTATCATAAGTCCGCTGCTGAACTTCCTCACTGAATCCTTCTCCATAGATTTCCTCATTGAACAGATATCTGCTATAGTTGCCACGCTTCGCAGGTGAGTTGTCAACCGGAGTTTTTATTAACACTGCTGCCCATCTTTTTGTTTCCCTCTGTCGCCTCTTACGATCCCCACGGTACGATAGGGGGGGGGGGGTTAGTAGATATTCTTACACTGACGCTACACGATAGTCATCTACATCTCTTGTTGATTAAGATTCTAAATGCTGAATGCGTTGTCACCACTGAGGGCTAATGGTCGCCACACACGGACTGTTCAACTGATCATTCCAACTGATCAGTTCAAACTAAAACTGTTGATATTTTTTAAAATATTGAATTTTCGATATATCGAAACTTCTAATAATAATAATAATATAGAATTTTCGATATATCGAAAATTCAATATTTTCAAAAATATCAACAGTTTTAGTTTGAACTGATCAGTTGGAATGATCAGTTGAACTGACCGTGTGTGGCGACCATATGGAATGACCATGATGGAATGCCCCGTTGAAAATTTGTGTAGTAGGTATTTATCGATTGAAAACTTAAGTAAAACAAGTAATTCCGTTTTACGTTTTAAATTAAACTATATTTTAATATGAATGTGTAATTTATATAAACAAGATATTAGTTTATATTCCACCTTGTTGTAAATAGTTAACGTTAAGTTCATGGACATTTGTAACCAACCTCATACACTGCCGTAAACTAATATAACCATATTGACTAAAACTACTTTTACGGATTTTATCGCGTTTAATTTTAATTATTTTTATTTTTAATTCCCGACGTTTCGGGTGCTTTCCAGCACCCATGGTCACGGGGGACTGAGGTGACTGACGTCCCGATATCATTGTTAAACCCGGAGTACCTTCAGCTATTTAAATTATACCACAAAGAATAATTAAAATAGCTGAAGGTTCTCCGGGTTTAACAATGCCAACAGGACGTCAGTCACCTCAGTTCGTAAAAGTAGTTTTAATCAATGTGTAGTGTTCGTGTAGTATAGTAATATAAGAAATCATAATATAACCATAGTTATACGTCATAGAGCCATACTACAATAGCTATAGTTGTAGTACGTATGGGTCTGCTCGATCGGGGAAGGACCACGCTCTCACAGAACACCAGCGTAAAATAGTAGGTAGCTTAATGCTGCTGTGTTTCGTATGGTGAGTGTAGAGCACTAGAGACCCTTTTTACTGGAAACGAAGCATTCCATCTTAGTCCTCACGGGTGACAACGCATCTGCATTTTGATTCGTAATCGAGGATAGATGTAGATGTCTATGGGCCACAACAACCACTTACCATCAGGTGGACTGTGTGCTCGTTTGTCACCCTATCCTATTAAAAAACAGTCTGTAATTATACTAGTTCTCTATACACTTGAGAGTGGAACAGAACGGTGCAAGCACTGCTATTTAGTGGCAGAAGAGGGGGGAGGGGCACCTACCGAGATTGACTCCTTTTAGAACAGGAGTTGTACCATCTTGTGAACTTGATTGACTACAAGAAACTGGAATGTTTATATTATATGTAATAGTATGCCCATAGACTGCCTCGTTGGTCTACTGGTTGTAGTAGTATGACTGCTGATCATGAGGTCCTGGGTTCGAATCCCGGGTCGGGCCAAGAAAAATCAATTATTGAGTCAAGAAATTCTCAGTAGCTGCCCGAAATCAGGAAGTTGGCGGTGTCTCACCCCCGTGCCTCGGGAAGCACGTAAAGCCGTTGGTCCTGCACCTGATCTCTCTCCGGTCGTGTCGGTTTACCGTCCCATCGGATTATGAGAGTGAGGGAATAAAGAGTGCACCTGTGCTTGCGCATACACTTGGGCACTATAATCCCGTCCTGCGCCGATGGCTAGCCTCCGTTGAGGCAGGCCGCCATGACCGAAATTCGGTCTGGAGGACATTATTATTATTATTAGTATACCCATATTATTCCATTTGAAAAACCTTAATTTAGTTTCTAAAGTCAAGTAAAAAAATATTGGGATACTTTTGGACTATTTTTTTTTTAACTAAAATTACCTTTATCCGGTCACGCCGCTTACGAACGGTTAACGATCGCAAACTGTAAAACGCATTCATCTAAAATATCAATAGGCATCATAACATGCGAGTACGCATCTTCGTACTCCGCTCGAATGCCTTTCCACATTCAAATTATCTGATACGTCTATCATGGCGCCAACAAAACGCGCCTCTCTTGTTAAATTACATGTATTTAACAACAAGAACACAAACGTTCGCCATTGTTCGTCGCGCTCGCGCATCTGCTGACTTGATTGTATGGAATCGGAATTAGATTTCAAATATAGATGCGTGTGTTTGTTTTTTTTTTTCTTTTCGAGCATCAGGCATTCTAACGGTGCCGCCTTTTTGTTAAATATTTGATTGTTAGATTATAATCCGATTTATTACAATTGCGTGCTGTTAGACTAGTTTCTGTTTTACTAACAGGCTATGGCTATCTGTACCAACTCACATATCACATTGTCATCTTTTTTTTTTTTATAGAAGAGGGGGCAAACGAGCATGTGGCTCACCTGATGTTAAGTGACTACCGCTGCCCAAATATAATCATATACAGCAGGAAAAGAGTTGCGGAGCGAACGAACATCTGAGGAGCTAAAACCGGCATTAAACGTCATAGGTTCAGAAGAACAGTCTTTGACATCGGCTTGGAGTGCCCGTTAATTAAAAAAAATCCTTCCTGTAGCCAATAATCTGCGTATTTATTGATACCTGGCATAAGTAGGTTATTGATATACAGCAGGAAAAGAGTTGCGGAGCGAACGAACATCTGAGGAGCTAAAACCGGCATTAAACGTCATAGGCTGTGAAGAACATTCTTTGACAACGACTTGGAGTGCCTGTTAATTAAAAAAGTCCTTCACGTAGCCCATAAGGTCAAGGAATAAGCCGAATATTAAAGGCCTTTGAGACATCGAGGTAAATAGCAATTGCTTTAGTAGTTTTATTTGAAGGTTCGCTCCATTTGTGTGTGGCATATACTAGAAGTCGAACAATTGTGACAGAACTAACATTGCCAATTTGGGAGCTCATTCTGTACTATGTATGCCATACGGAGGGTGCTAAATATACGCTTCATAATCTTGCGAGCGTATCTTTTCGATGTGTTATTCGGCGGCGGCGGCGATAAAAATCTGCATGGCTCAGAAATTCATTTCAATGTAATAAGGTCTTGTTTTCCGAGTCTGAAATTTACAATCTTGACGTTTATATCAATTTTACACCCGTATTAACAAACATTACTATATGGTCTCACAGTGCGCTCCATCGCAAAGGTAACAGAAAACGTATCTTACGGAACTTTACGGACAAACACTATGCGTTCATTTCAATGAAAACACAGCTGTGCTTTGTTTTTTAAGATTAATTTCAAATTTATATTTATTTTATAAGATGCTAATTTCTCTCACAAATTAGCATGGCTACTCTCACCATACGAAACAAAGCAGCGTTAAGCTGCTATTTTACCCTTGTGTTCTGTGAGTGTATTATGAACTAATGCAATGAAACCTTGTCTCAAGTTTGAATAAACGTTCTATAACCGTTTTAATAAAGTCTAGAGGCGATTAAAAATATAAAACATAAGACAATCATTTAAAATATTATACAATAGGAACTTTCGATTATAATTCAATCGAAAAGTAGCGCCAAAGTATACAATCTCTGGTCATACTATTGCTAAATTTCCTGTAAGTGACCATTAGGGTAACTCCAATGATATTAGGTAGACGACATTATATAAAAGCTAGTTAACTTCATTGCGATAGGTCTTTGTCCTAATGTGGACTGTTAATGCGTTGATTATAATGCTTACACCATATAAAGTGCAGGCCTGTAGTGCTAGGACTATTGCTGCTGTAATATATGGGTTGGTGCTGCAAAATGCTATCTTTTCGAGCTTTGGGCTCAATGGAAATGCACACTAAGAGGAGTATTGATGACTGAATTTGGTTAAAACCGATCTTAGAATAATAATACCAGTAACGAAAAATAGCCAGCCTTTCAGTTTTCTATGGGACACATTTCACAGGGTGTCCGCGGGAAGTGCATAACTTAATTGCTCCTTCTACTTTCCACTATCGGACAACCAGACACTCGGCTAGTTTCGACCCCTATATTGTTGACATACCACGCATTCGAATCAAATTATTTGCTTCGAATAACGAACTACGTTATTCGTACAACAAAGGAGTGGTAATAATTCCTTCCTTCTTTCTTTTCATCCGATTACTATATGGGTGTCTTTAAGGCAAGAGTGAATTGGCATTTTTAGACAGTGTGTTTTAACATCTCCGGTGGTAAAACTGATAGTCTAGTCAAGTATTCTTTACTTGCATTGTTAGGTGTAAATGGTAAATTCACAGAAAATTATTCTCAAAAAGTTTATTTTTTTTTATAAAACTTAATGACAAACTTACAGTCCACCTGGTAGTAAGTGCTTACTGCAGTAATGGACGCCTGTATTCAACTCCAATAGAAGGCTACATATACATATATGCGTTATCACCTCTAAGTACTAAAATTAAGTGCCTAACTAGCTGTAATTATACCGGCTTTTTATACCTTTCAGTTCGGAATACAGCAGTGCAACTGTGCGGTTTACTAGGAATTTTATTCCTCGTACAACTTTTCTGGGGAATTGTTTACCACCGGCGATTTTTGCGGACCGAGACGACTTTAGAGACCTTCAAGAAAAGAGCTCACTCCTTTCTAAAAGGCCGGCAACGCACCTGCAATTCCTCTGGTGTTGCGGTTGTTCATGGGCGACGGTAGTCACTTACCATCAGGTGAACCGCATGCTCTTTTGTCCTCTCTTCTATAAAAAAAACCACTTTTAATCCTACTAATGGTACCTACGTTGACGTGTACGGTGTAACTAGACAGAAAATTAGTCCTAATAGCTAGTAAAGCTAATCGTCGTCGAAATCATCGTCATCGAAGTCGATGAAATAAAAGTTGATCGATTTCCGTTAACAACTCGTAAACGATAAAGATTCCGTTATTAAATTACAATAGAATTCATCTAAAGGTGGGTGAAATCTTTTGCTAAGATAGCTTATTTTGATAATTTTTTCAGTTATTTGTTATAATGTTAATATATTGGATGACCTTTTTTACGTGAACGGTGTAGAAGCCTATGGACCTGATATTTTACAAAAAATAAAAACAAAAATGTTGAAAAGTTTGAAGAAATTTTTTTTGAAAAATTTCTTTGCCCTTGAGCATGTGACCCTGCGAAGTAACAAGATCAAAGATACCTACTAATTTGTTTGTTTTATTGCCGTTCGCAAAGTAGGGTGGATATGATTGAAATTTCGATAGATTTTAATTTATTCATTTATTTAATTTAAAGTTTTTGTTTTTATTTTTTGTAAAATATCAGTGCCTTAGACTTCTACTCCGTTCACATGTTACACCATATTTTTTCCAGACCGTAAAAAAGGTCATCCAGTATATTCCCACATACCGAATCGCTCAATATAAGAAGAAATATAGAATTACAGAAGAAAAATAATTATAAAGTGAAAAGTTGCCTTTGGTCCTCGAATTAACACTAATTAGCTGACTGCCGGTCTTAGCAGTAATTATTTTATTAAAATACATAAACGAGGAGTACAACAGTGGTTTTCGAAACTAACTTTACATGAATCTGAAGATAGTCCAAAAAAAGTAGTTAAAATACGTTGGACTTATGTAGTCATTGTTTACAACTCACGACAATTTAATTACCGGGTACCGTTTCCCGGCGCTTTTTGTAATAAAATCAAATTAACCAAATCAAAAGCCAAGTTAGGTTAACTACGTTCGCTGTTTCATAATGAAGCCAAAGTAAGTCTTATGAATTTAAAAAAAAATTTTCATTTAGCAATTTTTTGCTGTTAATGCGCAGAAAAATTATTAAATTGTTAGATTTCATGCTCACGTTTTATTTGCGCTTCAGTTAACAACGAACTCGCGGTTGTTCTTTAAATTTGCGAACAATTTTTTTGCAAGTTAATACGTAACAAATAAATACTAAAAAAAGTAAATACGAAATACGCCACCTATTAAACCGTAGAGTGAGCAAGATAAACATAAATATTAGGAGTATATTATATTCTTATACCTGGATGTAATGGGCAGGAAATAGGACACATTTTACGTGGTAGAGTCACGCTGTAGCTATATTATGGCTGCTGCTCGAATGTCTCGGCTCAATTGGAACAGTATCACGTTCTCAAAGTATACCAGCGCTAAACAGAAGAAGAATGCTGTGTTTCGTATGGTGAGAGTTTATAACCATTTATAAACTCTCACCATACGAAACACAGCATATATATATATTATTCCTTTAGTCCTTAGCGGTGACAACAGATTGCATTTATTTATCATTAAGCTTGGCGTGCTCAGCAGAGCGGGACAGTATTTCATGCCGGCATACCGCCTGCGACTTTACAAGGCGCAGGTTCGGCCGCACATGGAATACTGTTCCCATCTATGGACTGGGGCTCCCCAGTACCAGCTCCTTCCACTTGACCGCATACAGCGCAGAGCGGCTCGAATCGTGGACGACCGAGTGCTTTCTGATCGGCTCGATTCACTGGCACTGCGAAGAGATGTTGCATCTCTTTGCATTTTATTTTGCATATACCATAGAGAGTGCTCTGAGGAATTGTTCGTAATAATCCCAGCCGCCAAATTTCGTGAACGCACTACGCGGCAAACGTCCCGATACCATCCACACCATCTGGATGCTTGGCGGTCCACCACTGTACGTTTCAAAAGGAGTTTTCTTCCGCGTACAACCTCTCTGTGGAATAGTTTACCACCGGCGATTTTTCCGGACCGATACGACCTGGGAACCTTCAAGAAAAGAGCTTACTCTTTTCTAAAGGGCCGGCAACGCACCTGCAATTCCCTTGGTGTTGCGGTTGATCATGGGCGGCGGTAGTCACTTAACATCAGGTGAGCCGCATGCTCGTTTGCCCCCTCTTCTATAAAAAAAAATCAATCGATTAAAAATCAAAATGAGTATGATCCGCAACATCCCCTTACCATCAGGTGGATCATGTGTTCGCTTGTTACCTTTTTACTGGAAACGAGGCATTCCATCTTAGTCCTCACGGGTAACAGCGTATCTGCATTTTGAATCGCATACGAGGATAGATAATATAAATGTCTATGGGCCACAGCAACCACTTACCATCAGGTGGACTGTGTGCTCGTTTGTCACCCTATCCTATAAAAAAGGTGATGTGATAAGTGGAGGCTGTAGCTGCACGATACTGGAGGATAGATGAAGGTGTAGATAGGTTACAGCATTCACTTCCCATTAGGTGAATCATCTCTTTATTTCTATAATCAATTTTTTTTTGAAATTTGTTGTTAATTTTTTTTAAGAACAACATGTCTTGTATTGTTCGCTATTTTTTTTTCTTAAAGCTCTTAATTCGCGTGTTGTGAATTTAATTACATAGTTCAAGTCATACTGTCATTAATTATAATTAGGCATCGTCTTTAGACGCCTAGCAGCTCGCAGTAGAACGTAGCCGAGCCCCGGCCAATCATCACCTCTTGTGTGAAATGCGGGCGTGGCCTCACACCGCCGCGCGTCAACTGCGCGATCGATTCACACCACGCTGTCGGACATGTTTTTTTTTTCATTCTATTTTTCACAACATAGAGTAATTTAATTTTCTAACTGTATATGCTGCACCGTGAGTTCACTTTCATATTGCATAGATGTTGAAATTGTTGTTTACTTATCACAAGATACATATTACTACAACTACTACTAGTATCTACTATTAAACGAGCCTACGTTTTCTGGTCTCTTTTACAATTTACCCAAATGGGTCCACATTTGATCATTTTGTTGTTAAAAAAGGTCATGTCTGCGTTTTCATGTCAAAAAAAGAATACCTCTGAAGTTCTTGCCATTTCTTCTGCGACGGGAGCCTCATCAGACGTTTAATAAACGTAATTTATTTCACCGAAAAATAAAGAGTTTTTATTTAATGAAACAATAGGTAGTACAAGACATTTACTATTGAAATTAATACTAAAAGAAAAAAAATTATTGTTTAACATTATCAATTATTTTTCTCTAGGTGTTAGGTTACCATACAATGAGAGTAAAAATACGAATTTCTGAGATAGAAGCCCGTTAGAACGTGAATCTTACTTATATGCAGTAGATTCTAACTTCTAACTAAGACTAAGTAAGGTTGAGAACCGAGCATATAGAATACATGATGGTAAGTAGATTCTGACCCATAGACGCCTACATCTGTCCTCTATTAAGAATAAAACTGTATATGTATTGTCATCTCTGAGGACTAAAATGGATAGAAGGGTCTATGTTCTTTTTTATTGTAAAAAAAATCTTTTTTTTTCTTAAAAACACCGTTACCTCCACACTAGGATTTTCTCCTGTAACGTGGGGGCAGTTATAAACATAAATTGCGCAAGGACAAACATCCAGGCGCGGAACAATTATTTGTAGGCCATACAAATACTTGTTCATTGTACATGTCATGTACATTAATATGTCGGTTGTATAACAATAATTGCATTCAATGGAGTGTATGAGAGCCGTGGTATCTCAGGGGCTTAGCGCTCGCTGTAAATTTCACGCGAGCAACCCGGGTTCGATCCCCGCAGGCACCAATGAAATTGTTAATTGCAATTTTAACGGTAAATCTGTACCACGTGATCAGCGTTGAAGGAAAACATCGTGAGGAAACCTGTATGTCTGAGAAAAAATAATATTTCCAAGACATGTAAAGTCCGCCAACATTAGTGTTGCCCAAATGCAAGAACAAGACAAGACTTAGCCAGTTTTGGTCTTGGTCTTGCGCTAATACACAACACAAATACTGCAAGGCCAAGACTGATTTTGGGCAACACTAACCAACATGCATTGGCGCAGCGCAGTGGACACTTGCCCTAAAACCCTCCCAGATTTGAGAGGAGGCCTGTGCCCAGCAAGGGGACGTTTAAAGGCTGTAAATTTACTTTACTCTAAAGGAATGTGGTTATTACATTAGTATAAACTACTTATTAATAGCACTATTAAAACACCTTAATATAGGTACATCATTTAGTAAACAAACTTCAAAAGCTTTGTATAGCTACGTATATGGAGGCTTTTAAACGTACAATACGTAGGAACCTATAAAAGTGAAATCGTGACATTTCCCTCTACATTTAGGCACCTAAACCGTTTGCAAACAACATTGAGAGCGGTACGCGAGTAAATGAACGGGGGGAAGGAGGGATCCTAAACAAAAGGTGCGAGCCCTCCCTCCACCCCATTGCCACATCGACCCGGCCTAGTGGGTGAGGTGTGAGGTGGCCACTGTGACATTCTTCAGGCAGATATTCCCAGAAACAATTTTCTATAACTAAAACATGTTTTTTGGTGTTTTTAAGGCTTATGATTATATTTCTCTAACAGAATAGTAAGTTTAATGTTTCATCATTTATTTATGTAACTTATGAACATAATCATCACGAGATAAATTTTTGCTTTTAATTTAAAACTTTTACTTGCATTTTAATTTGAAACATACAAATTAATATGAACACATACACATTACGATTATTTTCTTAGCTTTTTTTTTTCAAAATTATATATTGCAATGTATATTCTTTAGTTCTTTTATCTTATATTAAGAAAAGTTTTTGAATATAACGTACCTGAAAACAATTTGAAAAAGCTTGCTGAGAAAACCACGTGCACATTTAATAGAGTTTTGGACTTCGAAACGATTCGAGTCAGACAATAATTTAAATTTATAATCTATGGCTATACATGAAAAAAAGCTAACTCCGTTCATGACGATGAATAGAGGGACGGATCTAGGTATTTATAGACTTTTTGGGTTGGCAGACAAAGATGTAGTAAAGGGCCCCCAGCCATTGAAGACAAAGGCTATCAAAGCTTTAAAAATAATTATGATGTATGAATATTTCATGAGTTTAATGAAATAAAAGAAAAAAGAACTTAACAAAATTAATTTTCGAAATGAGATACATCAGTTTATATATCAACAAAGAAATAAGATTGATTAGATAAGCCACCAAGTAGTATTTGTGAAATAAACTAATCTGTCTCGACACTAGTGAGATCTCTAATATGTTTACATCATAAGCTGTAGATGTAGAGCTTAGACTGCTTGCTAGTTTCCATGTAATATGTGGTTCAAACTAAAGCTTTGCGTCGAGGTGATGCCAAGAAAAACAGAGGATTCAACAGGGTTCAGTTCTCATTGGCATTCAGATTTTAACATTCGTTGTAAATTGAATACATATGAAAATACAATACAGTACATTACATTACAATACATTTGATAAATCTTAATAGTTTTATAAAAATCCCGACTTAAATAAAATTTTGTAAATGTGCTTATTCCAACTTGAGAGATTCTATAATTTTCATCTCGATTAATTAGATAGGTAGGTACCCTCAATAGTTTAAAAGTTCGTCGGAAAGGACAGAAAAACGTGTGCCCGGCCTAGTATTTTATAAAATTAGCGAATATCGGTCATCCACGATATACTCACAAACAAGTGGTAAAATTAAAAATTTTGTACATCCGACTACAATATAAATAAAATGAGAACATCATCAATGTAGTCGAAGTTAATTAAATATGCATTATTAAGGACAACTTAAAAACTACTTGTCAGATCTTGATCAAACTTATATGGAACCACATGAGAAGCACCAGCTTTCAAATCATCAAAATCGGTTCACCTAGAAAAAGTTCTGAGGTAACACACAAATATACAGTCTAATTCCTAACCTCTTCCATTTTTTGAAGTCGGTTGATAAGACCTCTGGACAGACAGACAAACTGATAGACATAGAGGCAATAAAAAAATTTACTTTTTACTAAATTTAGTACGATGCACAATTAAATTAAATAAAGTTCTTATGTTTATATTTTATGTGTCACGTTGAATTAAACTAGTTTTTACGTACTTTATCGCGTTTTATTAACTTATTTTATATCCCCGACGTTTCGAGTACATCATAGCATCCGTAGTCACGGGAGGACAGAGGTGTTGGACGTCCCAATGTCATATTTTACTACGGTTACCTTCAGTTTAATTTAAATTTATAAAATTATTAATTTTGGTCCGATCTACGCAGAAAGAACTTACAGTAGGTATCTTGAAGTCTTGCAGTGATATTATAGCCATAAAATTATGTCCCAAATAGGATCCCCAGCTAATGGCAGCACCTAGCAACTCTTTTCTAATGTTGTTTTTAATGATGTGTTTTTTATTTTCATAGCCTCGCGAATCATTCTTGGTGGGTGTTCTGAATTTGTCCTCCGATAACTTTAGTTTTGACTGTAATCCATATAGCCTAGTATAGATAAATAGAATCTACACCGTTGCTAATAATGTACACACATAAGTACTCAATACCCAATCCATGTTTTTTGGTGAGTATTTGTGTTGTGTCAAATCTGATGTGATGGCGGGGGCGATCTTGTACGTTCATACGCGATAAAATACGTCAAAACTAGCATCGATCTCGTGAGTACTGTGCGAATGAATGAAAAAATTTATAAAAGAATATTTAAAAAAAATATCCGGCGAACGGCTCACGCGTGTCCATCGTACACTCGGGGTGGTTGTGCTTTTTCGCAGCGCGTGTCACTTGCGCGGCGGGGCGCGGGCGCGGGCGCGGCGGCCGACACTGCGGGCGTCGGGATCCGGCGTCCGGGCGCCGGGTTGCCATGGCGACGACACCGCGACACCACCCCACCCACCCCCGATCCCCACGACACTCAACCCAAAACCACCCTTATAAACAACTACACACAGCCCACGATTGCTCACTTATATACCCGTCCAACACATAAGGGACCCCTGTCTACATAAGACGGTACGGTCAGGCGATGTAAATAACGCGAGATAACTTCGAGAGGGTCTAATGGAATAGGGAATCGTGTTTTGGAAAGTGCCCCGGAGAGAATGTTCTGGGTTGTTAGCTCACGATAAGGGACCCCTGCCATGTTAAGTGAAAGTCGATATAGGGATTAGGTTTGCGAAATTCGATTATTCGAACGTTCGTAGTACATCGTAATAGTGTAAGGCGACCGCATTCGCAACCCTCTGAAACGATACCGTCGTCGTCTAACTTCTACTTGTTAACCGGTTACCGATTCTCAGTTATGAATTTAATAAATTGTTTAAGCTTTAATTATTTATCATTCATGGAAGGTAACCTTATTCAATTTCGTTTAGTTTATATTCAGATTGTTATTAATATGAGTATCTTATTTTGAAGTTTTACATACATTACGTATAGACAATATATAAATTACGTGTCACGTTGTTTGTCCGCGATGCACCCCTAAACTACTTAACCGATTTTAATCAAATTTGCACTCTTGAGACTTGAGACTTGCAAACTTGAGAGATAGGATAGTTTTTTTTGTGACCCACAATTTCCTTTTTACGAATTTAAGAATTTTTAATAGGACATGACAAAGGGTCGTCGAAAAGGGTGGAACAATATACATATATATATACACATTTTACATATATTTTTTTTTTTATATATATATATATATATCTTATATAGTCAAGATTCAAATTTGCTTTTATCTACGACTTATCAAAACAATACTAAATTACTATGCAGTGGCGTTATAAGAGTACCCACTACCCCATATCGTCCCCGGGGAGGTCGTAAGAAGTGACAGAGGGAAACTGAAACAGGAGATGGGCGGCAGCATCTCCTACCGTCTACCAAGCGTGGCAACTATGGCAATTATCCTGCCCATGGGCAGCTTATTATCATCAATGTACTTTTGATAGGCTGTAATGAATTAAAATTATGGAATAATACTGTTTACCACAAGGAAATAAAAGTCTTCTCGGGAAAATGAGAAAAGCCGATCTCGATCACAATTCCACGTGGCAGAGCCGCGTGCTAAAGCTAGTTTTGTTAGTGCAAAAAAAAAGTAACGAATGACGTATAAATAATAATTATATTTGCAGATATCTGTACAAAACGTATTGAGTATCTTGTAATAACTACATGCATTGTGTACTTGCATAAATGTGGGATTCGTATCAAAACTACCCGCGTCATAGTATCATGGTGCTTCGACTACTTAGCGATGAGGCGACTGTGCCATTACAATTGTTTTATCTACATTATTACGAATATCAACAATATTACTGTTGTATACATACGGGATTTGGGTACAAAAATAGAAACCAACGGGTCGGCCAAACACATACGGAATCCCGTTTTGCCCGCAAAATTTCGAATGGACTACCGTGGGTGTGTGACGGGTCATGGAAATTATATAAACTTACTTCGTTCGGAATCCCGAATCGGTATACCGAAACGGAATCTCGAAACAGAATCCCGTATGTAAGTGGCGAGCCTAAGTCAAAATGACAGTGGCACCAGGAGACTTAACAAATTCTTAAAATTAGCCTTTAAGTATTCTACCAGTAATCTCTCGTTTTAAACAAAACCAAGAAAACAATAGGATATAATTACTGTGCTGGCAAATTTTTGAAATTGACATCGAAACATTTAAGTCATTTTTATCTTTTATATTAAAATTTTTATATAGAAAAATTTAAGTTAAAAATTAGTTTCATTCTTGAACATCACCGAACTGCGACGAAGTATCTTTTCACTACTTTATCGAGCCCTTCAGCGGTTGTTGTCTGTAAAGAAAGTTCAACATTACAAGTTAAATTCTTGTTATTAGTCAATTAAACTATTTTAAACAACATATTTTATTATTATACATATTATATATATATATATATATATATATATATATATATATATATATATATATATGTGTATATATTATATAAAAACGTAATATTATAAGTGTGTATTGTCCATATATGGCTACACGGGCTCCGCCCACTCCCCCGTTCTATTATGACTATTTTAGTACTCTATGATATAACTAACAAAATCGTATTGTTAAATAACCAATCTATTGGCTGCGTTTCCTATTAGGCGCTTTTCTATTACTTTAGGCAACGAGTTGTTTATGAGATTTTTACCCTATTTTTGAGGTAAGAACGAAGAGTCTTGTCATATAGTCATATGTAAGCTTGCAGACTTTTTTTAAAATGATATTGCAAATAATAAAGCCACGGTGCTGCTATATCATACTAGTTGTAGCACGAATGGGTAGCTCGACCGGGGAAGTACCAAGCTTTAACAGAGTACTAGCGTAAAATATCAGCTTTATACTGACTTGACAACGTGTTACGTAAAACAAGACATATCTTAGGCGTCAGAGACAACCTACCTGGATTTTGATTCTAATAATCGAGGATAGTCACAGCATCCAATTACCATCTTGTGACTGTGTACTTGCTTGTCACGCTTATTGGATAAGAAAAATATTGGAAGCTATTGATTTGTCCTTTTCCGGTGACTACGAAGTTCAACTCATGTACTTTTAACATTATGATTTAAAGCTTAAGTCTATTACTTTTTAAACTTTGGAATTGATGGCAGGCGTAAAGCTTTTTAAAATAGAAGTAGGTACTACAAGTGCAAGCTCATTGCACGTTGTTATTTTTACCAAGATAAAATACTGTATTAGTCAAACAGCTTGAATTATCTGTTTTCATATTTACTGCCATTTATAATTCGTAAAACGCATTTTATTTAAAATATATGGCGATTCAACAAATTTTGTTTAAAATTTTAAAATGGGATGACTATGGTTTATATTATGCATTATTTGTTTTTATTATTTATTTCATTTCCTATCGCACCAAACTGTCGTGCATGCTTATATTAAGTTATATATAAAAGTTAGTATATAAAAGTTACCGTCTATCAGGATGTACTGGGCTTCTTATGTCATACATACATACATAAACACTCACGCCTGTCACCCAGAGGGGTAGGCAGAGACTACAAACCTCCATTTGGCACGATCCTGACACACCTCTCTCGCCTCCTTCACATCCATACACCTACGCATATATGCTCGTCGTTTAAGGGTACTCCTAATTTGGTCCGTTTTCAATTAATCGCCAATTTGGTCGATAAATTTTCGCCTAGGACGTCCCTTTCCGACTCTGCCATTCACTTCTGCAACATGAATTTTCTTTGTCACTCTTTCCTCATTCATTCTTTCCACATGACCAAACCACCAAAGCATTCCTTTCTTAATCCCAGGTCACAACATCATCTTGCAAATCACACTCTTCTCTTATTACACAATTTCTTACCCTGTCATTCAGATTCAGCCCTAACATACTCCTTAACGACCGTATTTCTACTATCTTCGCTTCGCTTCTGATGTCCTCGAATTATTACTATTTTTACGTGGTAGAGCCACGCTGCAGCTATATTATTGTTGTAGCACGAATGGGTCGGCTCGACCGGGGAAGGACCAAGCTCTCACAGACTACCAGCGTAAAATAGCAGCTTTTGTTTTGTGTGGTGAGTGTGGAGAACCGGAAACCCTTTTTACTGGAAACGTGACATTCCTTCGTAGTCCTCAGGGGGACGCAACGCATCTGCATTTTGATTATGAATCGAATATAAACGTGGATATCTATGGGCCTCCTGTTAGTTGCTGTTTTACGTTTGGTGTTTCATAACAAGTCCACTGCTGAACATAAGCCTCCCCCAAGTAATGCCACAAAGCACGGTCCTGAGCCACCTGCATCCATCGACTTCCTACATCTCTTACAAGGTAATCACCCCGTCTAGCTGTTTAAATTAATGCAAGTTATTAACTTGAATTGCCGTGTATGAGCCGTGGTAGCTCAGATGGTTAGCGCTCGCTGTAGTACGCTATAGTACGCGAGTAACGAATTCGATCCCCGCCGGCACCAATGAAATTGTTAATTGCAATTTTATGTGCTGATTTACCACGTGCTCGGCGGTGAAGGAAAACATCGTGAGGAAACCTGCATGTCTGAGAAATAAGGAAAAAAAATATTTCGAAGACATGTGAAGTTCGCCAACACCTCAGATCATAGAAACAACAGTTATATGATCTGAGGCCAACACGCACTGGGGCAGCGCGGCGGACAATTCCTTGCCCTACCCTCTCAGAAATGAGCGGAGGCCTGTGCCCAGCAGTGGGACGTATATAGGCTGTAACTTTACTTTACTTTACTTACTTTACTCCTGAATTCATCATATCAAAATTGGTTGTAACTACAAAAAATTTCCTACTTTTTTATTAAGTAGTTGTTATTAATCCCCGACCAAAAAGACAGGTGTTATAAGTTTGACCGCATGTTTCTGTCTATTTGTCTGTCTGTGGCACCGTAGCTCTTAAACGGGTGAACCGATTTGGGTGCGGTTTTTTTATTTAAAAGTTGGTTTTCTAGCGATGGTTCTTAGACATGTTTTTACAAAATCGGTTCAGCCGCTTGAAGATCTTCAGCTTTTTTTTTTCGGAGATTTTAAAATTTTAAATTTAAGTTATTCATTTTGTTAACAAGAGAGAGTATTAAAATGCAAATATTTATTACAAAATATAGTTTTTGTAACATGTTTCGGGTGCCAGTGATGGCCAGTAACTTTAAAGTGCCAAATTATGTGTAATAATTTTCAATCATATTTCTCTAAAATATATTTTACAAATTATCCAGATTTTCAGGCATTTGTTAGCGGTAGGTATTATCATTGTTAGAAATACGAATTTAATAAATAAAAGTAAATAACTTTCAAACATTCTTTCGCAAGTGTTGCAAAAAAGAAATTAAAAATTAATTTACTCACTGATATCATTTTGTCAGGAAAGAATTCACGGACGTGCCTCGAGGTTCTCCCGTTCTCTTCTTTCTGTATGTGTATCATTTTGTTGTCTTCTATAGTTATTACGCTTTTCACCTGTAATTATTCAAATTTATTTATATTTTAAGATCATAAAATGTTATTAAAGTCCCAAATTACACTTATACTTGTGACTTATGACTTATACTTGTGAAGTGAAATAGTCTGATAAAATAGTTCACATTTACGATATAACTTGTTTTAATTTCTCCTTACTAAATGACTACTGCTAAAAGTGGTAGAGCGTTAGTGCAACTATATTATGATTGTAGCACGAATGGGTCGGCTCAACCGGGGAAGTACCGCGCTCTCACAGAATACCAGCGTAAAATATCAGCTTAATGCTGCTGTAAACGTGGCATTAATCTTAGTTCTCAGAGATGACAACGCATCTGGATTCTTAATCGAGTATAGATGTAGATGTATATGGGCTACAGCACCTACTTACCATTAGATGAACAATGTGCTCTTTAGTAGGCAAATTGCTATAATGTATACACGTATGTTCCTTTGTAAACAATTGATACCAATCTAAAGAAGGTGTTTAACTGTGGAGTGGCGGTGTATGAATATCCCATATATTACCCCATATCGTCCCGTGGGTGTCCTAAAAGGCAACAGTGGGAAACAAACTGGGAGGTAGGCAGCAACGTCTTCTTAATAACGACCAAAAAATTAAAAACATTGCGATTGCCAACCCACTGACCAAGAATGGCAACAATGACAAATAGTGCCTCCATGATGCAAGCTATATGGGAGGCCCATAACCAGCCTTGTAAGATTTAACGGCACCAGTAAAGATGAATGGAATTTTAATTTTTTACATGGTAGAGCCTCACTGCAAATATTTTTATGGTTGCAGTAAAAAGAACTCGACCGGAGTTGGCCACGTTCTCAAGAATACCAGTGTGAAATAGCGGCATAATGTTGCTGTGATTCGTATGGTGAGCGTAGAGAATCGGTGATCCATTTTATTGGTAACGAGACATTCCATTTCATTCTTCAGACACGATGACGCATCTGCGTTTTGATTGATTGCATTTTGATGACTCACAAATTTCTCAAAAACTGAAATGTAAAACCTACTATATTTACTGATAGTTGAGAGTAGCCGTTAAGACGACTTTTTTATAGGATATGGTGACAAACGAGCACACAGTCCACCTGATGGTAAGTGGATGCTGTGGCCTATATCGTCATCCGTAAAGACTAAGGTGGAATGTGTCATTTCAGTTGAGTAAAAGTTCTCTACACTCACCATACGAAACACAGCAGCATTAAGCTACTATTTTACGCAGGTATTCTGTGAGAGCGTTATCCTTCCCTAGTCGAACCGACCCATTCGTGCTACAACTATACTACTAATATAGCATCAGCACGGCTCTACCACGTTTAAGAATGACACGTTGGTCTAGTTGTCGTAAATGCGACTTCTGAGTATGATCGGGTACGAATCCCAGGTGGGGCCAAAATCAGTTATTGAGGTTTTCTGGGTAAAAAATTCTCAGTATCAGAATTGGTGCGCATATTCTTGGAGTACAATTCTGTCCTGAGCAGATGTTTTCGCCGTTGAGACTAGCCCCCGAACCGAAATTCAATCTGTAAGACATTCTTATTATTTATATTCTTAACGGCCTCGTTTATTGCTGATAAATTTTACCTCACTGTTTGCAAAGTATTAAATAGGAATTGACGTGACATGTCATAGGTCGATACCTTAACTCCGTCAGGTTTCACTTCATCGAACTCGACGCCCGGACGGAATGTGACAGAGGAGTTGACCAGCCTTGAATTTAAGCTAAATGTGTAGGTGCCGTTTTCGTTGAGTGTCAGACAGTGGGTGGGATGAAGTGTTAGTGCGGCTTTCCTCGCTATGTATCCCACTCCTGGAATTGTAGAATAGGTTTTATTGCTGTTTTATTGCTAGACATCCTAGCAAGGGTGTGCCTAACGCGGGGCGTGTCTATACAAGATTAATATTGATATAGAGCTAAATTTATTAACAGTTTTAAGTTTAATGTACGTAAAATCATCATTTTTATTGATTTCGAAATTATCGAAATAATAGACCTATATATTGCCATACGCAAAATACCCAGATCAATGACAAGGTGCAACGGTACAAGTGCTCAAGTAAGTGATATTAGCCACATGACTTTACAGGTTCTGGCAGCAGCAGATCTGGTACTGCAACTTACAATTACTTTAGTAACTTTTTACTTTTCTTTTTTATCTAAAAACAATTGATTTTATAATTATAATAATAATAATAGTTTATTTACCGATTTTAAAATATCTTTTAAAGTTACTTAAATTGTAAATGCGTTCGTGTAATACAAGTATGTGGGATATCACTAGACATAAGCACTGCATATGTAATATACGTCACTATATATTTATAAAATTGTCGTGTTCATTTTTAAATACAAGTAATTGTTTATTTATTAAACCAAGTGATATATGTGTCGCATCAAAATCTGTATCTTTTTTTTGTCAAAAGTCTTGAACTTTTGATCAAGAACCGGAAGAAGACCAAATTACAACTTGACATTAACCTGAAAAATCCTTCAATGTTTTCAAATTAAAAACCTGAACTTGTTTATGATAAGATTAAAGCTGAGGCTGATATAGGTTAGGTTAACTAATTGATTTATTTAAAACAAAAAGCAACCGACATTGATTTTATCATAAAACTAAATCAATCTGGGTTTTTTATCAAAACCTAACCTTAATTTTTTTCATAAACCTAAACAAATTCAGGTTTTTTATCAAAAAACAGGATTCTTTCGGGTTAATAATTAGATTAAGTAATGACTTTGTCGTCTACCAGTTCTTGATCATAAGCCCAGGTTTTTTTAAATCAAAAACCTGATTTTACCTGTGACATATAGGTATACCCGAGAGCTATGTCTATGTCCTAGATATTATTCCTAGACTCATTAAATTTGACTAGATTTTGTTTTTTAAAAATATGGTAACAAACTTGACTTAACCTTCGCATGAAAATACATAACAATACACCTAAAGAATTTTAATTATTAAGCGCAAGATATAATCTCAAGAAATATTTGTATGATTGGTTAAAGACAAAAAGGTTCTTTGATTTACTACATTTTTATAGTTATTAATTCTAACTAGCACATGAACGGTTTAAAATTATAATTTGCATGCTAAGTACTTTTGTTAGCGAAACACGAAGTGAAGGACTAGATAAAATGTAATACAACTTCTCATATCGTGATCCTTGCAGGTAAAAACTTATGATCGAAGAAAATAAAATAAAAAACTTACCAATAAATATTAAATATTCTTCAAAGTTCTCTGAATCTACAAACTCATATTTAATTCCTAGAAACTCTTCCATAATCACGACAACGTCGTTTAAATGTTTTCACGTGAATCCGCTACAGAGCGAAACACTACACTATCATGAAATTATTTTGGTTTTTATCAGTACGATGATAAAATAAAAGAGATAATGTACCACCGTCAGATAAGGAAAGGAAACGGTACATTAATTTCCTCGGTTATGTTTACCAGCTGTTCTAATTACTGCTATAGTATCTTTGTGGCCTCTAGAAGGCACTAAGATGTTAGTTAAATTAGGTCCATTAAAGGTTACAGATATATTTTTAGATACTGCATTTTATCAATGGCAAATTTTTAATCAACGTAAGCGGTTTAAATACATAAATTGCACTGGGATTTCATTCAGACCCGAAACAATTATTTGGTAGAAACGGAAACAGAACTTTTTTTTAATTTAACATAGATTATAACAATACTTATTGAAAGTCACTCCTTTGTATAATTTACCACTGTTTCTGAAAAACCCAGCGTGATTTATTTAAAAAAAAAACAGTAAAAACAATTTAAAAGATTTTTTTACGTGAGGGAAATTTCTAAGGATAGCTACCAGCCGCAAGGGGGACAAGGGAGAAATTGTATCGGCCAAAACCTTACCAGGTCTATTTACGGCAGCAAACAGCTGCGTTGAAGTGCTTCTTTTGGATAGAACCTTGGTTGTGTCTGGAAAGGTACCAACCTACTTTTCCTCCAACTTACCTTTCCTGGCATCAACTAATAGTATCATACACAGTTGTGTTGTTGAATTTCAAGGGTTTGACAGCAAGTATAATAAATATAATAAAATAGTGGAACTACATTGTACCTACGATTGAAAATCGGAAATCCTGCGCTAGTACCTTGACATCCATATTAGTCCTCAAAGGGTGACATAACATGCATCTGCAATTTATTTTAAATTGTACGTTACAACACCCACTCACCATTAGCAGACTGTTAGTTTGCTACTTACATATAATAAAAAGTGGTCATTCTTCTTCTTCATCAGCCCGGAAAAGTCACTGTTGGACCTAAGTGATATCGAATGTGAACAATAAGGCAAATCCTTAGCACTGCATCGACTATCCATCTGTCATGAGTTCACGCTTCGTACTTCGTACGCACGTTCACTACTAGGCGTATCGCACCTTTGACGCTGCACGTTGCTTCTCATCACCAGTCTGGGTATTTTACATCTGGCATTGATGAGATGGTTATATTGTCACCTATCATATTCCATATCAATTAAAACAATTGTAAAAACTTTTGTTTCTTGTTTATTGTGTAGGTATAGCGCCAGCTATGATCACTATTCATCGTCATTATCATTACTTCACTTCACAAGTCCACTGCTGAACATAGGCCTCCCCCAAGGAATGCCACAAAGCACGGTCCTGAGCCAACTGCATTCATTGACTTCTTGCATATCTTACCAAGTCGTCACTCCACCTAGTTGAAGGCCACCCTACACTTCGCCTACAGGTACGAGGCTGCCACTCAAAAACTTTACTTCCCCATCGGTTCTTCGTGTTATATGGCCGACCCATTGCTACTTCAACTTACTAATCCGTTCGTCTATGTCGGTTACTCTGGTTCTATTGCGGCTATCCTCATTTCTAAGTTTATCAGAGAAACCCCGAGCGAAACCCTCTCCATAACTCGCTGAGCGACCTTGAGATTGTTCATACCGTCAGTGGGATCATGTCTCTGATCCGTAAGTATCACTGACAATACGCACTGGTAGTACAATCTTGTTTTCAAGTTACGAGGTATACCTGACGAGACGATGTGTTGTAATCTCTCAAACGCTACCCAGCCAAGTTGAACCTGTCGAAGGTGGGCTTACTTAGTCGGACTATTTGTCCCACGTAAACATACTCGTCAACAACTTCGAGCTGAGTGCTCCTAACAACTACCGGCATAGGTAACATGCACGTTATACACGATCTTTGTTTTATCCATGTTCATTTTAAGGCCTATCCGTTGGGGGGGGGGGGCCCTATTGAGGCCATTGAGCTTAGTGCTTAGGTCTTCCAGCGATTTTGCCATAAGAACTATATCGTAGGCAAATCGAAGGTGAGTCATGTACTCGCCATTGATATTTCTATAGTGTCATTTCCAGTACAGTAGTTTAAAAACATCTTCCAATGCAGCGGTGAAGAGTTTCAGGGATATAACGTCAGTCTGTCTCATACTACTCTACAGTTAAGTTAAGTCGACTTGGGTCGGCTCGACCGGGGAAGCACCACGCTCTCACAGAATACCAGCGTAAATTAGTAGCTTAATGCTGCTGTGTTTCGTATTGTGAACTTGCAGAAACGGAGACACTTTGTACTGGAAACGAGGCATTCCATCTTAGCTCTCAAAGGTGACAACGCATCTTGATTCTTAATCCAGGTTAAATGTAGATGTCTATGGGCCACAGCATCCACTTACGACCAGGTGGACTGTGTGCTCGTTTGTTACCATTATCCTATAAAAATATAGGAGACTGTAATGAATGAATTAATATTTCAGATAAAAGCATTTATTTGTTTTAACAGGTATTTACAGCAGGTTTAAAAAATCTGTGCTAGGTACACAAATGTATGTGGAAGTGGGCGCTATAATATTTTAAATTATTTGCAATCGATAACTTAAAATATTATCTCTAATATATTCTCAGGTCAGAAGAGCATTTACGACGAACCGGCGCTGAACACTGCTGATCCGAGTAGTAGCATTAAGCGTCAAGAACCTTTGGATAATAGTTTAGAAGGTGAGATAAAGCATCATCGTCATCATCATTATAGCCCTTCACAGGTCCACTGCTGATCAAAGGCATCCCCCAAGGAATGCCACTAAGTACGGTCCTGAGTCACCTGCATCCATAGACTTCTTGCATGTCTTACCAGGTCGTCACTCCATCTAGTGGGGGGACGTCCTACACTTCGCCTGCGGATTCGAGGCTGCCACTTGAGGACCGTTTTTCCCCATCGTTTGTCGGCTCTTCGAGCTATGTGGTCGGCCCATTGCCACTTCAGTTTACTAATCCGTTGAGCTATGTCGGTCACTCTGTTTCTACTGCGGATATCCTCATTTCTAAGTTTATCACGCAGAGAAACCCCGAGCATAGTCTTCTCCATAGCTTTTTTTTTTTTTATAGAAGAGGGGGCAAACGAGCATGTGGCTCACCTGATGTTAAGTGACTACCGCCGCCCATGATCAACCGCAACACCAGGGGAATTGCAGGTGCGTTGCCGGCCCTTTAGAAAGGAGTAAGCTCTTTTCTTGAAGGTCCCCAGGTCGTATCGGTCCGGAAAAATCACCGGTGGTAAATTATTCCACAGAGAGGTTGTACGCGGAAGAAAACTCCTTTTGAAACGTACAGTGGTGGACCGCCAAGCATCCAGATGGTGTGGATGGTATCGGGACGTTTGCCGTGTAGTGCGTTCACGAAATTTGGCGGCTGGGATTAATCCGAACAATTCCTCAGAGCACTCCCCGTGATAGATGCGATAAAATACGCAAAGAGACGCAACATCTCTTCGCAGCGCCAGTGAATCGAGCCGATCGGAAAGCACTCGGTCGTCGACGATTCGAGCCGCTCTGCGCTGGATGCGGTCAAGTGGAAGGAGCTGGTACTGGGGAGCCCCAGCCCAGAGATGGGAACAGTATTCCATGAGCGGCCGAACCTGCGCCTTGTAAAGTTGCAGGCGGTGTGCCGGCATGAAATACTGTCCCGCTCTGCTGAGCACGCCAAGCTTTTTAGAGGCCAATTTGGCCTTCCCTTCCAAGTGACCACGAAACTGCACGTCACTCGATATGTCGACGCCGAGGATTCCGATACTGGCTGAGGCAACAAGGGGAGTGCCTTGAAACTGAGGGGATACGACAAAGGGGTTCTTTTTAGCGGTTAACGCGCAAACTTGTGTCTTCTGGGGGTTAAACTGGACTAGATTTAGTCGCCCCCAATCCGAGACTCTGTCCAGCAGAGACTCGACTTCAGACACAAGTTTGTCCCGGCACTCAGAGACGTTTTCCCGAGAAATATTTGCTCGGCCGGTGTAAAGAGCATCACCAGTGCTGTCATCTGCATAGCAATGAATGCTACGGGTTTGCAACATATCATTGATATGCAGAAGAAACAGCGTTGGCGATAGCACGCAGCCCTGTGGAACACCAGCATTAATAAGCTTGCAATCGGAGCTTGCACCGTCTACAACGACCTTGATGCTCCGATCTGCAAGAAAACTGGTGATCCAATCGCACAATTTCTCGGGAAGCCCATAGGAAGGGAGCTTCGAAAGAAGCGCTTTGTGCCAAACCCGATCGAAGGCCTTCGCAATGTCCAAACTAACGGCCAATGCCTCCCCCTTGGACTCTACTGCCTCCGCCGAGCTGGCAGTTTACAATGGACTCCATTGTTTTGGAGAACAAGGAGGTGATGGCGATAGGCCGGTAGTTGGACGGGTCTGAGCGGTCGCCTTTTTTAGGGATCGGGTGGACGAAAGCCGTCTTCCATGATTTTGGGACTACGCCTAGGGAGTAGGAGTACCGGAAAAGACGCGTTAAAACCGGTGCCAACTCTGGAGCACACGTCCTCAGCACAATTGGGGGGATTCCATCAGGCCCACTCGACTTATGGATGTCCAGGGAGAGGAGTGCTTTGCGAACCGAGCGCTGAGTGAAGTGCACTTCCGGCATGGAGCACTCACACCGCGGGATGGTCGGCGGCGTACTCCCCCCGTCATCGAGAGTCGAGTTAGACGCAAAGAAAGAGCCTAGAAGATCGGCTTTCTCCTTTGCGGTGTGGGCCAGTGAGTCGTCCTCCCTGTGCAGAGATGGAAGAGATGGCTGACAGAAATTCCCCTGGACAGCCTTGGCGAGAGACCAGAATGCACGGGTTCCAGAAGGAAGACGAACTAGTCTCTCGCCAATTCTGCCTATGTGCTCTGACTTTGCCTTGGCAATGACTCTTTTGAAGGACCTAGAGGCGGAATTATACTTCTTTTTTAGAGCGCTGGTGTTTACATCCCTGGACGCTGATGCGTCAGCCCAGGCTTGGTAGCACTCCTGCTTATAGCATGATGCTATTTTACAGGAGCGACGAAACCATGGCTGAGATTTGCCTCCAATGGGCACCACAGAGGAAGGAATAAAAAGTTCCATACCCTGAAGTACCACATCAGCGACAGAATCCGCAACAACGTTGGGATCATCCGGCGAGAAGCAAACCCGCCCCCAAGGGTAGGATGCAAAGAAAGACCGCATCCCATCCCAATCGGCTGACCTATAGTGCCAAACACGGCGGCAGCCTGCAGAATGCAACCGCGATTTCAGCGTGAGTGGCACCACACTCCGGACAAGACAATGGTCCGAGGAGCCTAAAGAGGCGTCGACGGAAATCTGATATCCATCCGGGTGAGAGGTCAGCAGAAGGTCCAACAGGGAAGGTGCATGATCCTCCACATCTGGAATCCGCGTAGGCGAAGTAACCAGTTGTGTCAGACCATATGCCAAGGCAAAATCATGAACAGATCTCCCCGCATGATCGGTTAAACGTGAACCGAGCCATTCGGCGTGATGGGCGTTGAAGTCGCCGAGGATCACGATCTCTGCGGAGGGGATCTGCTGTAGCAACGAATCTGCAGCCATTTGGACGTGGTCGAAGAGTCGGTCTGTTTCGGCATTACCGCTATGGGACCTATAGAGGCACCCGTAGACGCGCGGATGGTCGTCGCTATCTACGCGTAGCCAAAGGATGGACAGGTCCGAACCTTCAAGTCTGCCGAGGCGTCGAGAACAGATGTCCTCTCTGACGTAAACGCAAACTCCAGCCCGAGGCACAAAGGAGTGTTCCAGTTTGTACCCCGGGCAGGAGAGATACGAGACATCAGCCGGAGAGGACACCTGCGTCTCGGTCAGAAAGAGCAGAGCCGGCCTCGCCGTCTCGAGATGGTAGTGGACGGCGTTTAGGTTAGAGTGAAGTCCCCTGATATTGCAGAAATTCACGGACAGCGTGGCAGGGGTCGCCTTGGTCTTGTTGCTCCGTTTGCCCCGAGCAGTTTTAGTCTTGAGCGGAATATTGCCCCCCCCAGAATACGCGGGGCAGCCTGAGCACCCACGCTCAGAAGTGGAGAAACATGGTCGTGGATGCTCAGCGAGGGATTCTCCAGGGGTGCTGGTACCCTCCTGGGGTAGTCTATCATTTAATTCCGCTACCATGTTGATGGGGGGGGGGGGGCTTTGGGCCTCCGGCCACCTGCACTCACCAGACGAAACGCGGAAGCAGAGCTTCCACTTCACGCCGATATTCTGTGAGGTCGTGGCACCACCCCGGTTTGAGCCGGCCCATACGTGCGACAGCAAAGCTGCCGCGTGGCTCTACCACTGTTATGTGCTCGCTGAGCGACTTTAAGATAAAGCAAGTTTGTTATTTATTTTATCAATACTCTTAACACTTGAGCAATGACAATGAAATTTAAAGTTAAAAATCTCTATTTGTTTTTTGGAAATTAGCAAGTGCCAGAACAGTTAGTTACTTATAACTTTGCCGGGTAGAGGCAGCGTAAAAAGTCTACTATCCTCATCATCCCATGGGTGTCGTGTCGTAATAGATTACGGAGAAAAATAAAACAGAAGGCATCTTGAATAAAACTATTATTTACGGATTTTATCGCGTTTAATTACTTTAATTTATTTTTATTATTATCCCGACGTTTCGGGTGCTTTACAGCACCCATGGTCACGGGGAGGACTGAGATGTTTGACGTCCCAATGTCATTGTTAGCCCGGCTACCTTCAGTTTTTGAATATTAATTTTTGGTCCGATTTACGCAAAACGAACTTACAGTATCATGAAGTCTTGCAGTGGTATGCTTGAGTTTGGGTTTAATTTTGTTAATTATAGGATTCTCTATTGAAATTAGGATGTTTTTTTAATTTCAATAGCCTCACGTATCATCCTTGGTAGGAATCGGTGTTCTTTTGCGAGGACTTGTGGTTTATCAAATCTGATGTAATGGTGGGGACGATCCTGAACATGTTCACAGACTGCAGACTTCCCGGAGCGTCGGTGCTTCACGTCAGCTATATGTTCTTTCACGCGGGTTTTTATGGATCTTTTTGTTTGACCTATGTAAAAGAGACCACATTCACAATCTAACTTGTACACTCCTGCATCTTGTAGAGGGATATTACACTTGACGGATGGTAAAAATTGACTAATCTTCTTCGGCGGCTTGTAGTATGTTTTAATGGAAGCTCGCTTCAAGATGTAGCCAACCTTGTCTGTGACTCCTCTGACATATGGTAGTACAGCATGCACACGCTCGACTGTGGCCGGCTTCACTCGGTCACTGTGACGTAGGCGCGGTATCTGAAGCTTGTTGTCTTGCAACACCTGCTTGACATGCTGAAGTTCGGCGGCCAGATGTTTTCTGTCACAGATCCCTCGTGCTCTCTGAAACAAAGATTACCCACGGTAGCTAACTGTGAAGGATGATGGTGAGATTCACCATTTAAATATCGGTTGGTATGGGTCTTTTTTCTATACACAGTGTGACCAATAGTGTTATCAGGATTTCGAATGACTAAAACATCTAGGAAAGCTAAAGAATTATTTGCCTCTAACTCCATTGTGAATTGTATTTTAGAGTTTATAGAGTTAAGGTGGTCTAAGGTGGTCTCAGAAGGCATCTGCTGTCGGCTCTACGAGCTATACGGCTTGCTATAGCTATATTGCTATTTTAGCTTACTGATGCTTTAAGCTATACCGATTACTCTGGTTCTACTGTGGGTATCATTTTTACGGACTCTATAACGTAGGGAAACACCGACATGAAACGAATTCGTTATAAAAACCATATACCAAGTAACTCTAAACGAAGTAAACTATAGATATGTTGGCGCCTCTGAGGACTAAGAAGGAATGCATTACAACCTAAAATATACTGGTTCACATTACTTTCAAACGAAGACACCAAGATGGACCTAATGTTGCTTAACAGCGGTGGTAATAAAGAAGCAATGATTCCAATCCAGACGGACCCCTAGACAGAAAAAAAAAGCTAGAATATCGTATTGAAGCTCCGTACAATTTTAGATACAACAAAGTATGCCTCGTTTGACCTGAATTTAGAGGACTCTCATTATAAAAATGTAAAGGAATATACAAGAGTTGAAATTGCGAGCTTCCCCGCGTTCGTTCCCAGGTGCTGCTGTAAGGGAGACGCTCTCAATACTTTCATTAGGGTGAGCGATGGGACGGGACGTCAACGTAATCTCGGTAATGGCGTCATTGTTGTATCACCGCCGCCATTTTGAATCAGCGCTTAAGGCTTATGAGCTGCGTAACTTGTATTGAAAATAATTTTGTCGTTTTTGTAATTGCCTTTTTGTCAAGCTACTGGCTGGAGAAGCAGTAGTTCATTATGTGCTTCGCATGCGGGCGTTTTTTTTTTCTTCATAATACATAAAATAGCATTCCTAAAATAAGTTTTTAATAAGAAATCTAACATGCAGGATCACAAATATTCTGTATACATACTACATACAGTATTCTTTGATTTTAATAAGTTAAATTGGAGATAAAACGGGTAGTGGTTTTGGCGGATACTGAATACCGAATATCCGACTAAGCTCTAGGCCGGAGCACCGAATATTCGGCCAGAATCATATCAGATTGTGGCCAGTAATAACAACTTTTTCATTGACCATGTGATTACGCTAAATTTAAAGAAATTTTCACTTAAAGCTAAGTTATAAATATTTGCCCATCCTCACATCACGCTGAGCAAAAATGAGCCATTTTGTCAAATAGGTAAGCAGTTACGCAAAATTCCATGTCCGAATGGAATTTTTAGGGACTGCTTTTCAAAGCATAATTATGCATGTGGAATGTCTCTGAGACAGACAAAAAATACTGTAGTAGGAATAAGTTTTTTAGGAACAAAGTAGTAAGACTATAGCCATATAATAATAACAAACGACTGAATTATTAACATGTGATGCCTATTGTTATTAGCAACGACGTTAATATTGAGTGATATGGCAGATCTTACCAAGTTATTCATAAAACACAATTTCAACATCAGCTAGGACTATATTATTTACATAAAAACAAAGTTTCAAATAATATACATTTAAAATTAAAATTGTATACGATCATTATTTACTGTTATTTATTTTTTTATCTCACAGAAGGCATTTAGAACCTTCTTCACCTATGTTGATAAGTCCGCCTTCAGTAATAATGTTTACTGTAGTCGGGCTATAGCGCCAAACTCAAAATCCTTTCGAAGGTTAAAGGGAACTTTAGATGATGGTCATTAACAAGAGTGCTTTGCAAGAACCGAACTGTTGGAAAAGTAAAAAAGTGTTCGAAGTGTACTAAGCTGTAGACTCCCAGTCCCAAATAACTCTGAGCTTTTTACAGCCGGCAATAAAAGCCTTGAGCAATGAGTATTTATACAGGATTATTTTACAATAACCGGCCTAATTTACAGAGAAGGTTGAGAATAAGTAACATAGGCAAATGGTGAAGAGAAATTAATAAAAATCTCAAACATTCTGTACTTTTGTACTTATGTATTATTTTAACTGATTTTACTGCGCACGCACACATTCGTAAGTCGATCGGTAGGAAAAAACGTTGTTGCCCAAAAATCACATTCAATTTAGGATAATTTCAAAATAAAATAGAATTAAATGAAGTAATTTCAAATAAGAGCCTTATTTACTTGTATTTTGTAATACTGCAATAACTGTATGTCATTATTTATATACTTGAATTTAATTTTTTTTTAAATAACCCTGTATAAATAATTTGTTAATGCTATTATGTGTTGGAGAAACTGAAACATGAAGTTACCGTTTGTGATGACATGTAGAATTAAAGGTATTAAGGTCCTAGCAAGAAAACAAATGCTCCAGAATACGCGAAAATAATAAGCTTGTAGTAAGCTCTTTCACTATCAAATATTAAAATAGCAGAGATGACTTACCACTTAGTGCACAACCGTAATTCGTAACCAGGGATTCAAAACACATAACCTAGGATTTGATGTATATCTATAAAGATGAGTGGTCCCGTCAACAAATAATAGAACAAAGAGGAGTTGGGTTTAATTTATTTTATAGTTTCTAGTAACAGTTTTTTTTTGTAGATAATTTTGTTTGCATTTTGTATCTATGTTTTTTATTTTTTTTTTAAGTAATCAACCAGATACCGATCAGTAAAAAAATTACCAAAGAGGCCGGATACTGAAATTAACCGGATATCGGTTGCATCTCTAATCATCTTTGATTAATAATTGAACTTCATAGTATTATCTCTACATTTCCCAATAAGCTCTCGTGCACCTTGCACGTGCTATGTTGCTCTATTCTGACTTGTTCGGTAGAATCTGACTTTCAATTTTTCAAGATAGATTAGTAAAAATATTTGGTACAAAACCATCATAAATAATTACGAAAAATATAAATTAAAAAAAAACGGGGCAATTTCGATACAAGTGACGTGAAAGGGTATTAGGTACACTCACTTTCTAATAGTGTTGTAAATGAATCCTGCGGCTGCAGTCTCGTCGCATAGATAGCGACTCCATCGCAAACTACCGATCGCTAAATAATAACAACAAAAATTGCTTGCCGTAACGATGCTTACGATAAATGCAAGTCTCTACAGCCGAAATTCCGTACAAGATCGTTAATTATCTTTACTTTACGTTGTTGTTACGCTAACGAAAAACGTATTCATAGTGCGGGTTTTCTTAAAAAAATGTTGGCTGTTAAAAAATAATAGGAAAAATTTGCAGACATAATTTTATAAAAATAATAGCTTTTCTTTGAAAATTGTACAGAAATAGAAGAAACCTTTTCTTATAAAAATATTTTGTATGTAACTTACAAGTAGCTTTTACCGTTTCTAAGAATTGAACTAACTTGTTAAATATCAAAGGACATAAAAGTTTGCCTCCTTGCAACACTATTACATGTCTGTCTCGATTTGACAACGTTGACATTACCTACATATCATCTAGTTAGTTTATGTTACACATTTTATGAAAAATATCATATATTTTATTAAAAATATAGTTTATATAATATTTTCAATGGTGGGGGACAGTGACGCAGGCGCAGGCCCGGTTTCGAGCTGCGTTAAGTAAGTACAACCCGAAAAGTATTACTGGTACAACCTGTCCAAATAATTCTATGTGTACACCTATTTCGAATCTATCGTTGTTTATTGAATGGTTTGTTTAGAGACTGTAATTTTTACAATTTGAATATTTACTTCTATGTACGTTTCAGACGTAAGCGTACATCTCGAGTTACGAGAGGGCAGCTTGAGGTACTATTTTCCAAGCTGGAAGCTAGTCCACATTTGTACACTAGAAAATTTTGTGGCCTGCAGGGCAAGGAAATTTTTGAAAAGGGCTGGAGGGAAGTTGCCAACGAGCTCAACCAGCTTCCCAACGGATCCGTCAAGACGCCTAAGCAGTGGATAACAGTTAAGTTTCTACTAAAGAATTTTTCTGATTTACTACTATACATAAATCGGCCAGCACATTATGCAGCGCCAGTGTACCTAATATTTACTTAAAATGCATAATTATTTATTTTGTAGGTATGGAGAGACTTCAAAAGCCGGGCCTGCACTAAAGCGGCTTCAATTGCAAGTAGCCATAATTTTACAATAACATGTTGACCATGAATTGTGAATTTTGATATTGGATTACTGAAAATATGTTACAGAAGACGCTGACTCCGCTGTATAATTGTTATTGCTGGTCAAACCAAAGTGTCATCCTTGTACTTTCACTTAACAGACTTATTTTGGCCATCTTATAAAAGCCCTTGCTTTTAGTACAAGTATTGATAAATAATTTATTATAATTCTCATCATAGTTTTGTAATCACTTAGTTAAGGATGTCAGTATTGCACTGAAATAGTTTTAATACATTATTGTAATGTAATAATGTAATAGTAATAAATGTCATCGAGCCATATTTAGTTATTTTAAAAAGCTTCAGCACCGCTCCCAAAACTTAATTAGCAAGTAAATAGGTAAACAATAATTACTGAAGATAAACTTACAACTTGTACATTTAATGAATTTAACAAAGATGTTTTATAGGTACAGATACCGTGTACGCGCGCCTAAAATGCTTCCATTTAAAAGGCGCCAATATTGGCGTATTCGTTCGATCGTTCCGCCATTATGCCAGCGACGTTTACTGCGAACATACATCACGCACCAGTGTTTTTAATTTCGGAAAATGACTGTTTGTGCTGTGAAATCATGTAAAAATTACTCTTGGAAAAAAGAAAAAGATAAGAACATCACTTTTCATAAGTAAATATACAATTTTCTGGTGTATTTCTTGATAAAATAATACGAAAGCTGAATGTCAATACAAGTAATAATACTGCGCAATAATATTCGAGTGTTGCCTACCGTATGAAATGTTTTTCCCTATTTTAATGTCATTAATAGATGTAAAGCAACTGTTGACAACGGTTATTTATCCAAAGCAGCCGATACGCAACCGTTGTGAACCGGTTGTTTATCCGACTATAAACGAAAAAGGATGGTTATGATTTTACTGTGTGTGCGGTTGGCTAAGCTGAATCGCTTTTTGGAATGGTGCTCAAAAACTACTTGACCTATTTAAGAAATTCTTTCACCATTAGAATGCTATTATGACTGTGAAATGTAGGATGTATTTTGATATAGAGGGCACTACCATCAACGTATATGTTTTTTTAGCTAAACTCGTACAGTTCTTGACCGATTTTGAAAATTCTTTTACCACTAGAATGTTATGTATAATTAAAGATGTCTAATGTAGGATGTATTTTATTATAGATGGCACTACTTTCTATGAATATGTTTTATTTGGCTTATCTCAAAAATTACTTGACTGATTTTGAAAATTCTTTTACCGTTACATTACTAATGAGGGCTTTAGTTGTGTGATTAAATTATATTATTATAATAATTATGTTATATTATTATTTGTTATATAATTATGTTATATTATTGTTTATTATATAATTATAATATAATGTTCAATTCACTTTCATGTCAAGGGCACTTATACACAATCAACATTGATTTTATATATTTTTTATTTATTTACAGGTTTTACAGTACAAAATGTAAACACACAATCTTTTATTGTCTTCCAGTGGCAGGATTTAATTGATTTTACGCAATGATTTGATGTAGTCATGAAACTGTATCGATATATAAAATTTAAAAAAAATAAACATTTGCTATCACTTAGCCAAAGTTTACACTTAACCAAACTTACTTTTGTACGTCATTTTACTTAAGATTAAAAATAATTAATGTCTTCGCGTCAATATTTTGGGTTTTAAGGTACGAAAGTGTAGTACTCTATATATATATTCAATAATAATAGATTAGTTCAATATATGTTAGATACATAAATATCTAATGTGATTTTTGATTTATTTTTAACTGTTACATTAATTATATCTATTTTTTATTACTTATCTTCACTATTTTAGTGCGATTTTCGTACAGACCTACATAAAACACACATAACCACCCATATCCCTTGTGTGTGTATATCTCCATTCACATACGTACAAAAATACATACGCCTCGCACACATATTTTACACTCAGTTATGTCAATATGAATGAAATATAAAATCTCCCAAATTTTTGGGCAATCGATTCGCGCTATTATTACCGAAGTCACGCACACTAATGCAGGCATGGTACGTAAGATATGGGCGTCACGTGGTACTCACGCACACGTGAATTAAAAACTGGCGTCACTGTAAACGGTGCGATGTGTTAGCAACACGGTATCTGTACCTATAAAACATCTTTGGAATTTAATAAATTAATACATTATTGTAATGTAATAATGTAATAGTAATAAATGTCATCGAGCCATATTTAGTTATTTTAAAAAGCTTCAGCACCGCTCCCAAAACTTAATTAGCAAGTAAATAGGTAAACAATAATTACTGAAGATAAACTTACAACTTGTACATTTAATGAATGGCCCTCATGGTGACCTCTCACATATTCCTCTTCATGAATTTTTGGAGCTAGAATTTTTATGTGTGTACAGTCTATAGCTCCTATCGCATCAGGAAGTGGTTGTGGGGCATTCCTAAATTTTTCTTTAGCTGCTCGCCGCTCATCATGGGTCATAGGGAATTTTATATATCTTCTCAATAATTTTTCATCAATAGCCTCGGTTACAGCATGTATAACTCGGCTAACCGATTTTTGGCTCATGCTGCAACCCCACTGCAGGCCAACAGGTAGCTGATAGCACCCACTTGCATAAAATCGAAGTGCCGTCAGTATCTATTTAGAAGAAAATGAAACTAAGAGTTAATACAAACGAAAAAGAGTAAGTTTTAGGGGTATATAGGCAATTACATGATGACACTCACTTGGGACTCCACAGAAAGTCCGTAAGGCCGTTGTTTTTGAAGAGATGACCGAAGTACACCTACAAGCTCGCTAAACATATTTTTGTAATTCTGTAAAGGTACAGGAATTCACTATCGTTCGTGCGATTTGCCGCGGCATAACCATAACACGCCTGTGTTCTAGTTCTGACAAATCCCATGCTAATTACGATTCCGCCATAATTACTTAATATTTTTATTATAACTTTATATTATAGTAGATAAAGATTATTTATAAAACTGTGAAACAACTTATTATCGTAGCGAACACTTAGCGGGGTGTCAAAAATGGTAGCTAAAATAATAGTAAACATAACAAATAATTGTAAAGTTTACGATCGGTACCGATAGCTTTGACAGTACAGACTACCAAAAATCGTCATATTCGGATTGTTATGACTTAACAACCGATATTGGTTGTAAAGTGATCGTTACTGCAGCCACTGGTGTGGTAATGAACCACTATAATTTTATATATTTTTTTAAAACCAAATAGTGCTATAAAAATTCCATTTAATTTATAGTTTTAAACTTTCGCGCGTAATCGCCAGCCGCCATGCTATTAAACTCGTGACGTCACTGTTCTGGGATTGTGCTGATTTTGCAACGGAATAAGTTATTTTTGGGTGTTTAATAATGAGTTTATCATCTTTATCACTGGTGTGGTCTACCTGAATACAAAAATACAAGCATAAGAACGCCAGGGAAGTTATGGATTCAAGTGCCAACTGATTTAAATATGAGAAATACTTGGTTCATACTGGCAAAAAGATACCCGAATACACTATCTGCAAAAAACTAGACTATACTTCTGTAAAGATCGTTTTGATGTAAATATGACTTACATACAAACAAAACATCATGAGTTGATAGGTATTGCCATTGAACTAGCACATAGTATCTCGATGGGTAATTGCAAATCAAATTTTGTAATAGATTACGTTATCTTAGATATGATAACTAATGATCGCTCATGATTGTAATCATTGATAAACGTGTATTATCTAAATACACTCTGACCTGGTATTGTGTTATTATTATAAACAAAATTTGGTAATAGGTACCTACTTCCATTAATGTTTCAACATTCCTTAAATAGGCAGAACAAAAATCGTGATTGCATGCAAAAAATTTTACCGCCATCAATGTATTTATCCTTGGTACATTAGTACTTTCTGATTTTACGAATCTGTCGTCCATGATGCCTTTTCAATAAAATTCGGTATAAAACTCAACAATCGTAGCTAATGATAACTGGAAAATAATCTAAAATGGCGGATAGGGTTTTGGAGATTTGAGGTACAGATAAAATACATATATATATATATAAGTCAACAATAGAGTATTTTACACCATGTTAAACAATTAATATATACACACACACACACACATATATATATATATATATGTGTGTGTGTGTGTGTGTATATATTAATTGTTTAACATGGTGTAAAATACTCTATTGTTGACTTTCGCAGATAAAAGGGTTAAGATTTGAACGGGCGCCTCCATAGCAAATGTTTATATCATAGAATCTTTAGGAATATACAACGTTCTTGTAATCTATATATCTCTAATAGTAATCTTGTATCTAATAGTTTTTGACTTAAGAGATATTCGAAAGGACTCGGCTAACACCGCCTGTGATACAAAGTTGCCGATATAAACTACGAAATAATAGAATTATTGCATACAAAGTTTTATGCCAGAAGTATAATACGTCGAGAGACCGGCAATGAGGAGCAGCATCAAGGTGCGATAAATATAGTACTTACTCCTATTACCATAAGTGAGGCTAATGTCTAGGGAACTCTTAGATACGACGTTATATAGAAGATGCATGGAAACACTCCAAATGGCATAGGAAAGAATCAGCAACGCAAACGCTTATCTTTACATAATATTTTATTATTACCAATAAAGCGCATATCGTTGCATTGCTCAGGACAGGGTTATAGCGACGAAATGTATTCAGCAAGCACAGGTGCAGTCTCCATAGTCCAATGGGACGGCAAACCGACACGACCGAAGAGAGCTGCAGGACCAACGGCTTGACATGGAAACACCGACAATTTTCTGACTCCGATCTGCTACAGAGATTTTCTTGACAAAAAAACTCAATAACTGTATTGGCATTATCTGGCATTTGATACACCTCATTCACCACCTCATATTTGAGACACCTCATACTTCAGCGTTTACGGCTACCAGACCATCATGGCAGAAGATAACAATAACTGATAGGATGACGATATGCGCTTTATTGGTAATAATCAGGCGGTGTTAGCCGAGTCCTTTCGAATCTCTCTTAAGTCAAAACTATTGGACCTACACAATTGTAATTTTGCACACCATAACTCGTTATATAAGAACCCCTTGAACCTCCTAGAATCCCAAGAACGTTGCATATTCCTAAAGATTCTATGATATAAACATTTGCTATGGAGGCGCCCGTTCAAATCTTAACCCTTTTATCTGCGAAAGTCAACAATAGAATATTTTACACCATGTTAAACAATTATTATATACATAAACACACACACACACACACGCGCACACACACACACACACACACACACACACACACACACACACACACACACACACACACACACACACACACACACACACACACACACACACACACACACACACACACACACACACACACACACACACACACACACACACACACACACACACACACACACACACACACACACACACACACACACACACACACACACACACACACACACACACACACACACACACACACACACACACACACACACACACACACACACACACACACACACACACACACACACACACACACACACACACACACACACACACACACACACACACACACACACACACACACACACACACACACACACACACACACACACACACACACACACACACACACACACACACACACACACACACACACACACACACACACACACACACACACACACACACACACACACACACACACACACACACACACACACACACACACACACACACACACACACACACACACACACACACACACACACACACACACACACACACACACACACACACACACACACACACACACACACACACACACACACACACACACACACACACACACACACACACACACACACACACACACACACACACACACACACACACACACACACACACACACACACACACACACACACACACACACACACACACACACACACACACACACACACACACACACACACACACACACACACACACACACACACACACACACACACACACACACACACACACACACACACACACACACACACACACACACACACACACACACACACACACACACACACACACACACACACACACACACACACACACACACACACACACATATATATATATATATATATATATATGTATTTTATCTGTACCTCAAATCTCCAAAACCCTATCCGCCATATTAGATTATTTTCCAGTTATCATTAGCTACGATTGTTGAGTTTTATTCCGAATTTTATTGAAAAGGCATCATGGACGACAGATTCGTAAAATCAGAAAGTACTAATGTACCAAGGATAAATAAATTGATGGCGGTAAAAATTTTTGCATGCAATCACGATTTTTGTTCTGCCTATTTAAGGAATGTTGAAACATTAATGGAAGTAGGTACCTATTACCAAATTTTGTTTATAATAATAACACAATACCAGGTCAGAGTGTATTTAGATAATACACGTTTATCAATGATTACAATCATGAGCGATCATTAGTTATCATATCTAAGATAACGTAATCTATTACAAAATTTGATTTGTAATTACCCATCGAGATACTATGTGCTAGTTCAATGGCAATACCTATCAACTCATGATGTTTTGTTTGTATGTAAGTCATATTTACATCAAAACGATCTTTACAGAAGTATAGTCTAGTTTTTGCAGATAGTGTATTCCGGTATCTTTTTGCCAGTATGAACCAAGTATTTCTCATATTTAAATCAGTTGGCACTTGAATCCATAACTTCCCTGGCGTACTTATGCTTGTATTTTTGTATTCAGGTAGACCACACCAGTGATAAAGATGATAAACTCATTATTAAACACCCAAAAATAACTTATTCCGTTGCAAAATCAGCACAATCCCAGAACAGTGACGTCACGAGTTTAATAGCATGGCGGCTGGCGATTACGCGCGAAAGTTTAAAACCATAAATTAAATGGAATTTTTATAGCACTATTTGGTTTTAAAAAAATATATAAAAATTATAGTGGTTCATTACCACACCAGCGGCTGCAGTAACGATCACTTTACAACCAATATCGGTTGTTAAGTCATAACAATCCGAATATGACGATTTTTGGTAGTCTGTACTGTCAAAGCTATCGGTACCGATCGTAAACTTTACAATTATTTGTTATGTTTACTATTATTTTAGCTACCATTTTTGACACCCCGCTAAGTGTTCGCTACGATAATAAGTTGTTTCACAGTTTTATAAATAATCTTTATCTACTATAATATAAAGTTATAATAAAAATATTAAGTAATTATGGCGGAATCGTAATTAGCATGGGATTTGTCAGAACTAGAACACAGGCGTGTTATGGTTATGCCGCGGCAAATCGCACGAACGATAGTGAATTCCTGTACCTTTACAGAATTACAAAAATATGTTTAGCGAGCTTGTAGGTGTACTTCGGTCATCTCTTCAAAAACAACGGCCTTACGGACTTTCTGTGGAGTCCCAAGTGAGTGTCATCATGTAATTGCCTATATACCCCTAAAACTTACTCTTTTTCGTTTGTATTAACTCTTAGTTTCATTTTCTTCTAAATAGATACTGACGGCACTTCGATTTTATGCAAGTGGGTGCTATCAGCTACCTGTTGGCCTGCAGTGGGGTTGCAGCATGAGCCAAAAATCGGTTAGCCGAGTTATACATGCTGTAACCGAGGCTATTGATGAAAAATTATTGAGAAGATATATAAAATTCCCTATGACCCATGATGAGCGGCGAGCAGCTAAAGAAAAATTTAGGAATGCCCCACAACCATTTCCTGATGCGATAGGAGCTATAGACTGTACACACATAAAAATTCTAGCTCCAAAAATTCATGAAGAGGAATATGTGAGAGGTCACCATGAGGGCCATTCATTAAATGTACAAGTTGTAAGTTTATCTTCAGTAATTATTGTTTACCTATTTACTTGCTAATTAAGTTTTGGGAGCGGTGCTGAAGCTTTTTAAAATAACTAAAAATGGCTCGATGACATTTATTACTATTACATTATTACATTACAATAATGTATTAATTTATTAAATTCCAAAGATGTTTTATAGGTACAGATACCGTGTTGCTAACACATCGCACCGTTTACAGTGACGCCAGTTTTTAATTCACGTGTGCGTGAGTACCACGTGACGCCCATATCTTACGTACCATGCCTGCATTAGTGTGCGTGACTTCGGTAATAATAGCGCGAATCGATTGCCCAAAAATTTGGGAGATTTTATATTTCATTCATATTGACATAACTGAGTGTAAAATATGTGTGCGAGGCGTATGTATTTTTGTACGTATGTGAATGGAGATATACACACACAAGGGATATGGGTGGTTATGTGTGTTTTATGTAGGTCTGTACGAAAATCGCACTAAAATAGTGAAGATAAGTAATAAAAAATAGATATAATTAATGTAACAGTTAAAAATAAATCAAAAATCACATTAGATATTTATGTATCTAACATATATTGAACTAATCTATTATTATTGAATATATATATAGAGTACTACACTTTCGTACCTTAAAACCCAAAATATTGACGCGAAGACATTAATTATTTTTAATCTTAAGTAAAATGACGTACAAAAGTAAGTTTGGTTAAGTGTAAACTTTGGCTAAGTGATAGCAAATGTTTATTTTTTTTAAATTTTATATATCGATACAGTTTCATGACTACATCAAATCATTGCGTAAAATCAATTAAATCCTGCCACTGGAAGACAATAAAAGATTGTGTGTTTACATTTTGTACTGTAAAACCTGTAAATAAATAAAAAATATATAAAATCAATGTTGATTGTGTATAAGTGCCCTTGACATGAAAGTGAATTGAACATTATATTATAATTATATAATAAACAATAATATAACATAATTATATAACAAATAATAATATAACATAATTATTATAATAATATAATTTAATCACACAACTAAAGCCCTCATTAGTAATGTAACGGTAAAAGAATTTTCAAAATCAGTCAAGTAATTTTTGAGATAAGCCAAATAAAACATATTCATAGAAAGTAGTGCCATCTATAATAAAATACATCCTACATTAGACATCTTTAATTATACATAACATTCTAGTGGTAAAAGAATTTTCAAAATCGGTCAAGAACTGTACGAGTTTAGCTAAAAAACATATACGTTGATGGTAGTGCCCTCTATATCAAAATACATCCTACATTTCACAGTCATAATAGCATTCTAATGGTGAAAGAATTTCTTAAATAGGTCAAGTAGTTTTTGAGCACCATTCCAAAAAGCGATTCAGCTTAGCCAACCGCACACACAGTAAAATCATAACCATCCTTTTTCGTTTATAGTCGGATAAACAACCGGTTCACAACGGTTGCGTATCGGCTGCTTTGGATAAATAACCGTTGTCAACAGTTGCTTTACATCTATTAATGACATTAAAATAGGGAAAAACATTTCATACGGTAGGCAACACTCGAATATTATTGCGCAGTATTATTACTTGTATTGACATTCAGCTTTCGTATTATTTTATCAAGAAATACACCAGAAAATTGTATATTTACTTATGAAAAGTGATGTTCTTATCTTTTTTCTTTTTTCCAAGAGTAATTTTTACATGATTTCACAGCACAAACAGTCATTTTCCGAAATTAAAAACACTGGTGCGTGATGTATGTTCGCAGTAAACGTCGCTGGCATAATGGCGGAACGATCGAACGAATACGCCAATATTGGCGCCTTTTAAATGGAAGCATTTTAGGCGCGCGTACACGGTATCTGTACCTATAAAACATCTTTGTTAAATTCATTAAATGTACAAGTTATAAGTTTATCTTCAGTAATTATTGTTTACCTATTTACTTGCTAATTAAGTTTTGGGAGCGGTGCTGAAGCTTTTTAAAATAACTAAATATGGCTCGATGACATTTATTACTATTACATTATTACATTACAATAATGTATTAAAACTATTTCAGTGCAATACTGACATCTTTAACTAAGTGATTACAAAACTATGATGAGAATTATAATAAATTATTTATCAATACTTGTACTAAAAGCAAGGGCTTTTATAAGATGGCCAAAATAAGTCTGTTGACTGAAAGTACGAGGATGACACTTTGGTTTAACCAGCAATAACAATTATACAGCGGAGTCAGCGTCTTCTGTAACATATTTTCAGTAATCCAATATCAAAATTCACAATTCATGGTCAACATGTTATTGTAAAATTATGGCTACTTGCAATTGAAGCCGCTTTAGTGCAGGCCCGGCTTTTGAAGTCTCTCCATACCTACAAAATAAATAATTATGCATTTTAAGTAAATATTAGGTACACTGGCGCTGCATAATGTGCTGGCCGATTTATGTATAGTAGTAAATCAGAAAAATTCTCTTAACTGTTATCCACTGCTTAGGCGTCTTGACGGATCCGTTGGGAAGCTGGTTGAGCTCGTCGGCAACTTCCCTCCAGCCGTTTTAAAAAATTATACTTTTCGGGTTGTACTTACTTAACGCAGCTCGAAACCGGGCCTGCGCCTGCGTCACTGTCCCCCACCATTGAAAATATTATATAAACTATATTTTTAATAAAATATATGATATTTTTCATAAAATGTGTAACATAAACTAACTAGATGATATGTAGGTAATGTCAACGTTGT
The DNA here is from genome assembly GCA_907164705.1 of Parnassius apollo. Lineage (NCBI taxonomy): Eukaryota > Metazoa > Arthropoda > Insecta > Lepidoptera > Papilionidae > Parnassius > Parnassius apollo. Next base: position 14,755,661 of record CAJQZP010001449.1, on the reverse strand, counting down.
CAAATCGAAACAGACATGTAATAGTCTTACAAGGAAGCAAACTTTTATGTCCTTTGATATTTAACAAGTTAGTTCAATTCTTAGAAACGGTAAAAGCTACTTGTAAGTTACATACAAAATATTTTTATAAGAAAAGGTTTCTTCTATTTCTATACAATTTTCAAAGAAAAGCTATTATTTTTATAAAATTATGTCTGCAAATTTTCCCTATTATTTTTTAACAGCCAACATTTTTTTAAGAAAACCCGCACTATGAATACGTTTTTCGTTAGCGTAACAACAACGTAAAGTAAAGATAATTAACGATCTTGTACGGAATTTCGGCTGTAGAGACTTGCATTAATCGTAAGCATCGTTACAGCAAGCAATTTTTGTTGTTATTATTTTTTAACGATCGGTAGTTTGCGATGGAGTCGCTATCTATGCGACGAGACTGCAGCCGCAGGATTCATTTACAACACTATTAGAAAGTGAGTGTACCTAATACCCTTTTACGTCACTTGTATCGAAATTGCCCCGTTTTTTTTTAATTTATATTTTTCGTAATCATTTATGATGGTTTTGTACCAAATATTTTTACTAATCTATCTTGAAAAATTGAAAGTCAGATTCTACCGAACAAGTCAGAATAGAGCAACATAGCACGTGCAAGGTGCACGAGAGCTTATTGGGAAATGTAGAGATAATACTATGAAGTTCAATTATTAATCAAAGATGATTAGAGATGCAACCGATATCCGGTTAATTTCAGTATCCGGCCTCTTTGGTAATTTTTTTACTGATCGGTATCTGGTTGATTACTTAATAAAAAAAATAAAAAACATAGATACAAAATGCAGTTATTATCTACAAAAAAAAACTGTTACTAGAAACTATAAAATAAATTAAACCCAACTCTTCTTTGTTCTATTATTTGTTGACGGGACCACTCATCTTTATAGATATACATCAAATCCTAGGTTATGTGTTTTGAATCCCTGGTTACGGATTACGGTTGTGCACTAAGTGGTAAGTCATCTCTGCTATTTTAATATTTGTATTATATTAATATAGTTTTCTCGGCTGGTCCATTATAAAATGTCGTTAAATATCGTGGTGTCACAGTCACTTTGAATTAAAATGATAGAGACACATTCACATATCCAAATACTTAAACGCTGCTCAATTATAAGATTTTGTTATGTCTCGTGGTGTCACTGTCACTTTGACTTAAAGTGATAGAGACAGCACGAGATTTAACGCATCTTAAAATTGAGTAGTGTTTGAGTATTTGAGCCCACGACTACACAGTTCGGGCTGTGTAGTCGTTGATTTGAGCATATATATAGTAAAATAAATAAATAGATACTACAACTGACTTCAATATAAATAAAATGCGAACATCACAAATCTAGCCAAAGTAAATTAAATACATTGTTAACGATAACTCAAAAACTACTCATACTACATATACTACATGGGAAGCATCATTCAGATAAAATAATAACTATCAAAATCGGTTGACCTAGAAAAAATAGCGTCATAGTGCCAATGTGCATCGTATTGTTATTGACGAAAACCGGAAACTCTTTTCGAATACATATATATATATAATACGCAATTATTTTAGAATTGTGTACTAGTTTTTAACACATACTTGTATAAAAACGGAATGTGTACGAGTATGTACTGTGCATGCACCCGCTGGGCTCGAGCTACTGCTATGCAATGGGATCCGAGGCAGCGCTTAAGTTATTCGAAATATGTACTTAGACAATTAATTATTTACTCCGCAGGAAAGACTTAACAAGAGTACTTGATCGACTTTATACGAGGTGACGTTTTTATATTTAAAACAATCCTTAATATTCTATACATTTTTTTATTTATAGATTAAGGGTAACAAACGAGCACACAGTCCACCTGATGGTAAATGGATGCTGTGGCTCATAGATATCTATATTTATCCTCAATTAAGAGTTTAAACGCAGATGCGTTATCACCACTGAGGACTAAGATGGAATGCCTCGTTTCCAGTAAAAAAGAGACTCCGGATCTCTACACTCACCATACGAAACACAGCAGTATTAAGCTGCTATTTAACGCTGGTATTCTGTGAAAGCGTGGTCCTTCCTCGGTCGAACCGACCCATTCGTGCTACAACCATAATATAGCTGCATCGTGGCTTACTACGTATAATATTTGTTATATATTGCCTACTTTTTTAAATATATAAAGATATTTATTTTTAAACGGTTCTTATTTTCTAATGTAAGATATGCATGCATGAGGCGATATGGTACGGAATTAGTCACGTTACTTATATTATGCGAGGCGCTGAAACAATTTGGTCGGGATGTGCCAAGCATGTATTTACTCATGGACATGTCAATACCACAGCTATGAAATGCTACGCGTTAATCGACCACGTAGCACTATAATTATTGTTATAATTCAAGTATTTACTAATATATTATATTAAAGGACTGACTGCCCCGTTAGTCTAGTAGTTTTAAACGCGACTGCAACTGAGGTCACAGGTTCGAACGGGAACGGGAATGAGAACACGGGCTCGGGCCAAAAAAACAGTTATTGAGTTTTGTGATCGAGAAATTCGCAGTAGCTGCCCTCAGTCAAGAAATTGGCGGTGTCTCACCCCCGTACCTTTGAAAGCACTTGATCTCTCTCCGGTCGTGTCGGTTTACCATCACATTGGACTATGAGAGTGAGGGTATAGAGATTGCAACTGTGCTTGCGCATACGCTTGGGCACTATATTCTTGTCCAGCGCCGATGACTGGTCGCCGTTGAGGCAGGCCGCCGTTACCGACCGACTTCCCGTAAAGTAAAGTAAAGTTACAGCCTATATACGTCCCACTGCTGGGCACAGGCCTTCCTCTCATTTCTGAGAGGGTTTTAGGGCAAGGAAGGGTCCGCCGCGCTGCCACAATGCGTAAATGCGTGTTGGCGAACTTCATATGTCTTCGAAATATTTTTCCTTATTCCTCAGACATGCAGGTTTCCTCACGATGTTTTCCTTCACCGCCGAGCACGTAATAAATCAGCACTTAAAATTGCAATTAACAATTTCATTGGTGCCGGCGGGGATCGAACCCGGGTTACTCGCGTTCTGTTATATTTACAGCGAGCGTTAACCATCTGAGCTGCCACGGCTCTCCGTACCGACCTTCTTCGCTGTACCGACTTCCGGTGTGAAGGACATTATATTAAAGGAACAATGAAATTGAATTTGAAATTGAAGTGTTTTTCAATATTGAAATACAGTCATCTACTATTTCTCTTTCTTTATCAGCTCAGTATAGTTCACAGCTGGACATGTGGCTCCGCTCACTCCTGGCAGGCGGATTGACAAACGCAGCACCAGACGCCTTGCACCATTCACTCTTATGCCTGGCCTACAGAGATGATTATACCACCATCGATTGGAAGCACTAATTTATTTCACGTTTCGCTTGGTTTTCTTTCGAATAAAATTTCTTTTTAATAGCGCCATCTATTTCATTCTATAGGTAAAGTCATTTTATCGAACAAAAATTGATTGACTCTCAAGCTGGTACGTAAAATAGACGCTAGATGGCCGGGTACCTCTGTCACCACCCACGAAATGAGCTGATGCATTCTCATAAATTGCCCTCAGTGGTGCACTACTGCTGCTACTGGGTTTTGACGGTTCATCACGTCACTAAAGTAGTTGATGAATGCTGCCGGCTCAGCGACCTTGTATAGTGACAGTCTTTAGGGAAGGTCTGTGTTCAGCAGTGGACTTACTAATGTGCTGTTTTGATGATAATGATGATGTGGTTCTAGAACATTGAGATTCTCAAATATAGCTAACATTGGAGAGCCTAGCTATGTAGACGACACATGTGTTAATTAAATTATCATGAAAAAATATTTCATTCCAGATATCCCCAACGAAGGTCTTGTAAATATCCATAAGAAACGTCGCCTTAACGAAAACAAATTTGGTGAAAGCTCGGAGACCGCTCAAACTCATACGCTATCCTCTACGCCAGAGAAGAAGTATGAAACGCCGCAGCCTGAGACTCCACAAAGTGTTCGGTTCGTGGCAATAACTCTTTAATTTCTATGCTTCTAATTGTTATTGTTTCGTTAACATGTGTTTTTTAAATGTTTGCATTTTAAAACATTTATTAACGCCGTAAAATTAACATCACCTGTAAAAAACTACTGGGGACTTTGAGAGTAAAAAATATGATATTACAAAAACTCAAAATTTCAAATTCAAATTATATATTTGTTTACTTCGAACCTCAGACCTGCAACGGTCAGGTCTGAGCGCTGCGTACATTTTAAGTGTTGCCCGAAACCAAGCTAAAGCCTTGCTCAGCTAATTGTTAGAACTTAGAATGCACTTACGCAAACATACATCTAAAATATTTAGCAACCAACAAGGTTTTAGATTCATATTTATATGTGCGTCCAGTATTGTACTTTCGCGGGCTGTTAAAGAATGAAGAAAGAACTTGTAATTGAAGCAGTGCTCCGTCTATCTTTATTTGTTGGTCTGAACCTCAAAGATAGAGGTTAATTTTATGTTCGAGGCTCCTAAGACCACATAGTAAAGATAATATTTAATTTTTAATATTTTTGATATATCCATCAATCAACAGTCAATCAAACTTTATGTTTTAACATGTAGTAAAATCTAACCATAATCTACTTACTTCTTACTGCGAGGTTATGTCCCTTTATAAACTTGTACGAAATATTAAATGTTATTATATTATTTAAATATCATTCGTTTCTAGGTTTAAACAGATGACCTTTTCTGGAAGTAATTGTAAACGTTATTTAGGCCGCGTTCCGATATACACTGCGAGCACGGCTCAGTGCTCTCACTGTTGAAAAATTCGTTCCTTTATGGACTGCAAATATACTGCCGCAGTAGCCTACGGAAATATATGACATCATAAATCGCCTCCATTTTCGTACTGTGAGCACTGGCGCTTTCGAGGTAAGATTCTCTCAGTACTTTGATCTCGTGATCATAAAACGTAACAGCGCCTATAGATGTTAACAGCTTCCACGAATGATTGTTATTATTATTAATTAATACAAATAAACTCGAATTTTAAGTATTAAAAGCAACAACATTCAAATAATAATTTTTTTTGTTGAACAAAAAACTTGTACATGATAAATATTTTCATTTGAAAATTCAGTGTCGAAAAATGGGGATGACAGTTTACTGGACTTAAAAATGTTAATTGCAGATGTGCATTTTATATTTTTGTAAAAAAATTGATTGAGAGGGACTAAAAATAAGTAATGGCAAACTAAAAAGAAACGGCTTCACAGTATACTGAATTGTCGTCACACCTTACAGTGCTCACAGTGTATATCGGAACACACCCTAATGTTATTCTAAATTTAAAATTGCAGTTATTAAATTATGTGTTCCTACAGCAAAGCAGCACTCATAGTGAGTTAACATTTTTTTTTATTTAAAGGCAAGTTTATGTGCATGTTTCTTTTTACAAAACAAAGTTGCTTTAATTAATTATATCCTAGGTTTTTTGGCGGGAACTTGATCGGTGGCGGATTGCTGCTACTCTATTATTGTATATATAAGAAATGGTTTGAAATGCAATTTAATACGTAAAAGTAGTGTGATTTTGTGTATTAAGTATCTACGCATGTGTTATGTTATGTATGTTATGTAACTATTAATGAAAATGATGAAACAATTGCTCTGATGTTGATACGAATTTCAATAAAATATGTCTGCTTAGGCGCCTTGAGATAGATAGGTACTATGACCATTAAGTCCAAACTTGACTGGAAGCACTATTATTTATTCTGTGCTGGGAGCATTGAGCTATTATGTACTACGTACTAGAGACGACACTGCATTCAGCTACTCTGTTCCACTCAACTGCGGTGCATACACCGCACTTTAATCAGTCACTAGTTAGGCGCTTGTAGAGTTTTTTTTTTTAAATCAACACAACACGTGTGTTAATTAAAAAAAAATCTCTTGATAAAAATTGCCGTCGTGTGTACTTAGATATAGCACAAATAATTCAAGAAATGTCAGTAAAAACCAAGAAATTACTTTTCATCGGTTAATAAGATACTTAATCAATAAATAAGTATTATAGAACAATAATAAAACAAATTATTCCTAAGACGCCATCTTGTGTCATGGAATATAGATTATGAAATTAATATGTTCAGATGGGACATTTCTGTGGGTAATTTCTGTAAGGATAGAACGAATGTATTATTATACACATTTTTTGTAGAAACTTATATAAGTTATTATAATTAGGCAGAATATTTCAGTTTTCAATCTGCTTATTATTCTTTCATTTTATTTTTAGGTTTCCACATCAAAGTCAAAGTGGTATAAATTCGTCAATTTTTAACTCTCGCGTGCCCAGCATTTATGAACGACTCTTATTCTAATTTAAATAAACATATTTGTAATTTAAATGTTACATTAATAAGTTTTCTTAAACATACATTTAGTATGTTTTTTTTTATATTTGACATAGATAACTTTTAAAATATTCAGATAAAAATATCATTAAAATGTAATTGTGATATAATATTATGTAATAGTATATTAAATAAGCAAATATAATATACAAAATAAATGACAAAATTTAAATATTGTTCTCGATATAATTTACAATACAATCTACTATTACCTACGGATCATTCTACGGATCATGCTATGTTTAGTCTATGTTAAAAAAAACAACCGCGCGAACACAGAGTAGCGCACATTTTTGTTTGAGATAGCTGTTCTAGTACGTAAGTACATATTACTTCAATGGCTGGGAGACATAAATTTGAGATATAACTTTGTTTGAATCATCTTAAAACTCTAGAAGTAAATTTGTTTTTAAATCCTGAGCAGCATTAGGAAAAACCAAATATTTTTTAATAAATAAATATGGATAATTAATTTCCAATATATCTGACCTTAAATAGAAATATAAATTAATTAAATAACAAATTAATTATGCTTCCAATATATTTCATTTAAAAAAGGGCCGGTTTATTTTTAAAGCTCATTTAATTGGGTTTTCTTTATCAAAAAAGAAAACTGACATGTCAGCGTTCTTTATGCCGCGACAAGTACGTATATTCAGTTTAGGTATGCATATTTGTCAACACTATTTAAAATTATGTAGGTAGATAGGTAGCGCTGTCGACTAAAATAGGTTTATTGTTTTTTTTTCATTTAAAGGCAAAAGAATACATGCATAAACAGCCTAGTTACAAAATTCTTCTCATTATGTTGGTGCGTTACATTACGAGGTTTTGGGATATTTTAACGATAGCTTAACCAGGTATAATAATGTGATGTCTCAAGGCACCTAAGCGCATAAAACTACAGATCTAGGTCTCTAGGTATCAACGAAGCTTGTTACATCTTTTCAACTAATAGTGGTATGTATCAAAACTGTCGATAGTTAAGTTTCTGTAGTAACTATTTCCAGTATAAACAGCTTAACGTAATATTGATAACATGTCCTTTGTTTGTATATATATTTCCTATACAGCTGTAGTTACTAGTATGTGATTAATTTAGACGATTTTATTACCTGGGCATGAAGGTATATGGACTTCATTCTTACAACTTCTTTATATAGGATTGGAAATATAGTTTATGGAAGTACGCGACAAATTAACTTGGCAATCGGAGGAATTAGGAAGTAATACATATGTACTATGTACGTAGTACTTATACTTTAATGATCCGATAGACAACACCTGCGCTTCCGCATTATGCTTCATGTTGATTAACTTGTTCATGTGTGGCACTGATAATACAAATAAAGTGTTGTGCACGTGTACACGTCGCATTTATCGATATTAGTTATGATATTTTGTCACGTGAAAAATTAACTATTCATGGAAAAACATAACTAGAATTTAGAAAAGAGTAATTTAAAATTTACAAGAACTCAGAACCTCAGTTTCTTTTTGGCTTTAATAAGACATTGCCAAGTACATCTGTCGCAAACAAAATAATAATATTTTATTGTATAGTATAGTAGTATATTAGTAGCTAGCATGCATGTTTAGTCTGACGAATTCGAGATTATTATTTACCAACCCAACAAAATAGTTAATTACCACTTTGACATTTTCTAGGTAAGTAACTTTATTAATAATAATTATGTCATTCTTTTAAATATCTATTAAAGTCATAAAACAAATTATTAAATTAAATTCAAAACGTTTTATAAGTACATTGTTTTTATTCGTACTTACGTTAAAGTCACTGGAATGTAAGATTGCAGCCATTTAATTTTTGTTTATTTTAATTTTTTGTCTATTTTCATTTTTCTTAATAATATTACTTAATCACTTTTGGTTCATTGAATTATAAATTGATACATTGATAGCAGCCCTTCTTTGTCATCATGTCTTGATTTAAAAATCCTACTATAGGTAAATATATTTTGTAGTACTTATTTACACAAACAAAGAAAGAAAATCCCGTTCTAAATATCACAAAAAAAAAATTAAAATCTCGTAAAGAAACTACAAAACGCGGTCTCGGTTTTCTGCAATTTATAATTTATTACATCTTCAGTGTGACCATTTGTGGCAGATTATAATTGTTTTGGTAATCATTTAAACCAACAACTCCTGTCCTAAGTCAATCTCTAGTCTCTACAGGGATTTCCCATTTTAAGTGATCTGTTAGGACTTCATGCATGTAGCACAAGAATAATTTTAAGTATCTATAGATGACTGAAAAATATTTATAGTTAGCAATTTTTTGTTAAAGCATACTTATTTTTGCGGATTTCAAACGTCTCGTGTGAGAGTGAGAGGATTTTCTCACAAGTAAACCTTATTAAAACTACATATTCTTGGATAGAGTTGATAGATATTGGCAGATTTACATTTTCGCGATGGTTACACTGAAAATGTTGCTTCTTATTTTTTCTTAGTTTCACTGACAACAAATTTAATATCCAAGTAAGCCTCAGTATATGGGAAACGTCAATCCTCTTGTTCTTATTAGTTCATGGTATAGTTTTTACGCATGAAGCTTATACGAAAGTAAATATTTTTAAATATAGTTTCACAGCATGTACGTAGATTTAGCTTATACTATTGTCTTAAGGTACCGCTGGTGACGGATAACATTGTCAATTCCAGAAACCTGTACCACCTCGTGGACAACCTCCGTCTCAAGACTTCGATGCTTGTTGATTCCAGTGTCCCCACCATCTACTACGGCGCTAGGACACACAAGCAGTTGCAGCAAGTCGTGAAGGAGTTTGCGAGGACGGATTATTGCGGCGAGATGCTTATGACGATCCTGTCTAGTAGAGACTATAGCTGTATACGAGAGTTCGATCGCCAGACTTGGAGCAGTAAGAACGATATGTGTAGGGCTTGTATTAAGGTAATTGTTTGCCGCTTGGCTTTGAAATATCAGCACTCTATCTTGGAACAAGTTTGGAATTCTTCTTATCGGGGTGTTGATGGCATGACTTAATTTAACTGATCGCTATCTTGGTGATCAGTTAAATTAAGTCACCCAGTGTTAAATATGCTACTCTAAAAACTTCGCCCTATAGAATACCAAACTGTAGGGCTCTTTTTCTGAATTGTCTGGATTGGTACAACTCTGCAGTGCAACCACTACTGTGTTATCATTAGAAGAGTACGAGTTACAGGAATAAATAGGGATTTTATTAGCCTCGTGGACTCTCGTAACGGACTCTCCCGTTACGCAGCTGTTGATGAAAGCCGTGTAAGATAAGAAGGCGCGCCTTGTATTTCGGCGCTTCTTTACTGAAAAGATGCAGAATAGGAGGTATGAACCTCTCCCGAGGAGGATCGCCTTGTCACACAGCGTCACATAGATGCTTTATATATAAAAGAGGGGTGGCTAGAGCTGTTGGGGCCGAGGATGTATGTGAAAGTGATTCCGTAGCCCCGTCAAAATGTGTTAAAAGTGGAGGGGGCTTACATTTATGTATTACTCGCAGGAGCACCGGAGTACCTAATATAACCCTATCTCTCAGCTCGTAAAACTGACAACCGATGGTAAAGCTTTCTGGGGGAATAATGATAATGTGTTTATATATATGATATGTATATGATACAGTATTGGTGTATATTTTTACATTATAGAGCCAAGGTGCAGCTCAAACGTATTGCCTCGATCGAGGAAAGACCACGCTCTTATAGAACACCTGCGTGAAATAGGAGCATAATGATGCTATGTTTTGTATTTTGGTCCAACGCAGGTGCAAATGCCAAAATAAGTTATTGGGTTTTTCTGTCAAACAATTCTCAGTAGTAGCTTGGCCCTGCGCCTGATCTATCTTTGGTCCTGTCAGATTGTACTATTAGGGTGTCCCATCGTACTATTAGGGTGAGAGATAACACAATGCACCTGTGTTTGCGCACACTCTCGTGCACTATTATACTGTTCTGCGCAGATAGCCACTCTCCATTGTGACTGGCTACCGTGACCCAAACGCGGCCTGCAGGATATTATTATATTAATGTATCTACAGCATGGCTATACCACGTATAAACGAATACGAAGAAGAGTACCGGAGACACGTCACTTGTAATGATGCAATCCATATTCGTTCCAGGAATGCAACGCGATCTATCTATCTGCATTTTGATTCTTGAACGAGGATAAATGTGTCTATTGTCCAACAGCATTCACTTGTTATCATGTGGACTGTGTGCTCGTTAGTCTCCTTTATTTCTGTAAAATAATATATGGATAACTTGACTACCTACATCCATATAAGTTACAAGTATACCTACTTACACTGGTGGTTCGGGTTTGAAGGGAGTCAATATAATTAAAAGCTGTGAGACATTTCATCATAGTTCCCAGCGTAGGAAATGCGCCGGTGGCCAAATTTTGTGCGCGTTGGACACCTCCAATTAGGGTTGCCACCCGTACTATAATATATAGTATCGTACTATATTTCAGTCACTTGTACTATATATAATAGAGAAATAATATAGTACGAAAATTACTATATTTTTATCCTTTATTCAACTGTCGCACTTTTTTATATTAACTGTGATTATAAGTCTGAAACAAGTAAGTTTTATGAAAATAATTTTTTTCAACATGAGTGTAAAATGGAAAGATGAAAGAAATAGAGCATGTATTAATCTAATTAAAAATGAACGGATAATTTTATTTTAATGTACACCTAAATTGCTCAGATTCCTATAATTATTTTAAAGGTAATAAATCATTGATAGCGACAGCGAAGACCAGTAACAAATAAATATGGAAAATACATAAAGATTAAAATAAATGTTTACATTTTTTCCTGAATTTCTCAAAAGTACTATATTTTTGCAGCTGTTTTGGGAAAAATACTATATTCGTTCAAAAAAGGCGACAGTAGCCTAATGGCAGAGCTCAGACCGCGAACTCAAAAGGTCGTGGGTTCGAATCCGCCATTCGAATACTGTCGTGAACTACTCCTAACACAAGCGTTTTAAGCTTATCAGGAGTGGTTAAAGGAATATTAGTAATGTTAATTAATAGGATTACTAATATTTAAAAAAAAAACGGTGGCAACCCCACCTCCAATTATTAACCCCTAACCATCCGATAAACTGTTGTTTCGTTCTACCCTGATATAAAACAAAAATTACGGTCAACTATTTACATATTTTTTCTTTCATTACACCATACCAAAGTCTCACTGTCGCCTCTTACGACACTTACGAGATGATTCCGAGTATGTGTGGATTACCTTATGCAGCCACTACACACCGATATTTACATACTTAATTTTATTCTTAATTTTATTATATTTCCTCTAGCCATCCGATTCGACAAGAGAACGCCAAAGTGACACGAATTGCAAGTTCTACGACAATAGGATGGCACTCAACCACAAGAGTCTGCCCCCGGCCTTCGACCTGGATGAGTTGGTTGCAGCGGGAGAGGAGATGGGAGCATGTCCCTACTTCGCCGCAAGGTCGATGGCCTCCAGCGCCCATATTGTCTTCTGCCCCTACAACTACCTTATAGAGCCTTCAATTAGAAATAGTGTAGGTGTCTAAAGTTATGTAATATATAATTATACATCTCATTGCTATGTAGAGGCATCCTCGCAGGCACTTGTAATGGAGCCTTCAATAGAGTTATGCATCAATCAGATCGCCGCACTGCTCCAGTGCGTGATGGCGGACTTACATATCCTCGAAATATATGATTTTTCAAACATGCAGGGTTCGTTACGTTGTTTACTGTCACCGTCGAGCACGGGGTAAATCGGCACTCAGCATTGGTATCAGTATTAAGGAGTGCCAGTACGTGCCAATGCGGCGCCTAGACCCATCATGAGTTTGATATAGCAACCTGGGTCAGAGTCTAGAGCGACATCACTTCTTATAAAACCATTTGGTGGAATTATATCTCCAGCACTGGCTCATTCAACAATTTAAATGTACAGATTGGTATATGCAGATGTATGAATGAATTTACCAATCAACAGTCCACTGCTAAACAGAGAGCCTCGTGGCATGCTGTTTGCCAAACGCAGTTTTTTATTTGTTATTAGTAAGAATTTGTTACCCTATGTCGCCTCTTACCGTACCTACGGGACTATATGGGGTAACGTATATTCTTACACCGCACGTCTAGAATGAATTTAATTGAAAATTAATATAATTAACTCTTTGCCAAAAAGTTAGATTATGTCATAGGATAGGATATGAGTTACCATTTTTTCAGTTATCAGCAAAGTGACCCAGTAATAAAATATAAATAAAAAACCTGCATTTTATATACTACTGCTTTAGATGCAAATCGATTTGCAAGGCAACATCGTGATCATCGACGAGGCGCACAACATAGAGGATATCTGTCGCGACGCCGCCACATTTACCTTCACCAGGGACAACATACAAGCCGCTATCAAGGTATACCCTCGCAATTTGTTCAATATCACAAATAATGTACATTATTTACTGTAAAAAAATAATTGTATTGACCCTTTGCATTGATAAGGAAGTAAGAATTCCATCTCAGTGCTCAGTGAAGACTAGTCATTAGCAATTTGATTCTTAATCAAGGACTTTTTATAGAAGAGGGGGCAAACGAGCATGCGGCTCACCTGATGATAAGTGTCAACCGCCGCCGATAAACATCAACAACACCAGAGTAATGGCAGGTACATTACCGGCCTTTTATAAAGGAGTAAGCTCGAGTCATTAAACAAAAAAAATTATGTATGCGCAATATTTGCTGATATGTCAAGGGCTTTTGACTGTGTTAATCATAAAATACTATTAGATAAGATGGAGATGTGTGGAATTTGAGGAGTGGTTCTTCATTAGATTAAGTTATACATTTAGTATAGGAAACAAGTTACAGGACTAAATGGCTTTTTACCATAATACAAAAATAGTGACAGGTTATAGATGGAAATTTAGAGAAATATACTACGGTATTCTACAGGGCACTGTATTAGGCCCCGTTCTTTTCTTGTTATGTACAAACGTCCTTCCAAAACATAAATCGAAATCCAATGATTTTATTCGCAGATAGATACAGTCACCACACTCGTGAAGTGTGCTTCCAGGGAATTATTTCAAGTAGTTCAAGTAGATGTTAGCATTACACTCAGGAATATTGTGGAATAGTTAAACCGTAATAAATTAAGTATTAATTTGTCCAAAACTCATGACATATAGTTTTATTCCAAATTTCAAAAACCGTTACCATTAAATATAGAATATAAGTCAGAAATAATATTCAACAAAATTCTGCGCGTCGTATGTATGTCATGGAGAACTTTAAACCGATTCTTTAGGTAAGAACTAGGAAGAATTAAAAAGAACATTATAAAGACGCGAGAGAATATGAGCACTCCAACGAAGGCAAATTGCCAGCCACTTGAACCTGTTTAGGCAGCAAGAGGCCTATTAATGTTGTTAGGTATTCTATTACTGGAATAAAAGGCCTGATGTTAAGGTTGTTAGGTATTCTATTACTGGAATAACAGGCCTGATGTTAAGGTTGATAGGTAATCTATGCGTTGTTGGTATTTTGGAATAACAGGCCTGATGTTAAGGTTGTTAAATATTCTATTACTGGAATAACAGGCCTGATGTTAATGTTGTTAGGTATTCTATTAATGGAATAAAAGGCCTGATGTTAAGGTTGTTAGGTATTCTATTACTGGAATGACGGGCCTGATGTTAAGGTTGTTAGGTATTCTATTACTGGAATAACAGGCTTGATGTTAAGGTTGTTAGGTATTCTATTACTGAAATAACAGGCCTGATGTTAAGGTTGTTCGGTATTCTATAACTGGAATAACAGACTTGGTGTTAAGGTTGTTAGGTATTCTTTAACTGGAATAACAGACTTGATGTTAAGGTTGGTAGGTATTCTATTACTGGAATAACAGACTTGATGTTAAGGTTGTTAGGTATTCTATTACTGGAATAACAGACTTGATGTTAAGGTTGTTACGTATTCTATTACTAGAATAGCAGACTTGATGTTAAGGTTGTTATGTATTCTATAACTGGAATAAGAGACTTGATGTTAAGGTTGTTAGGTATTCTATTACTGGAATAACAGACTTGATGTTAAGGTTGTTATGTATTCTATAACTGGAATAACAGACTTGATGTTAAGGTTGTTAGGTATTCTATTACTGGAATAACAGACTTGATGTTAAGGTTGTTAGGTATTCTATTACTGGAATAACAGACTTGATGTTAAGGTTGTTCGGTATTCTATAACTGGAATAACAGACTTGATGTTAAGGTTGTTAGGTATTCTATTACTGAAATAACAGACTTGATGTTAAGGTTGTTATGTATTCTATACCTGGAATAACAGACTTGATGTTAAGGTTGTTAGGTATTCTATTACTGTAATAAAAGGCCTGATCGTAAGGTTGTTAGGTGTTCTACTACTGGAATAACGGGCCTGATGTTAAGGTTGTTAGGTATTCTATTACTGGAATAACAGACTTGATGTTAAGGTTGTTAGGTATTCTATAACTGGAATAACAGACTTGATGTTAAGGTTGTTACGTATTCTATTACTGGAATAACAAGGCCTGATCGTAAGGTTGTTATGTATTCTATTACTGGAATAACAGTCCTGATGTTAAGGTTGTTAGGTATTCTATTACTGGAATAACAGGTCTGATGTTAATGTTGTTAGGTATTCTATTACTGGAATAACAGACTTGATGTTAAGGTTGTTAGGTATTCTATAACTGGAATAACAGACTTGATGTTAAGGTTGTTAGGTATTCTATAACTGGAATAACAGACTTGATGTTAAGGTTGTTAGGTATTCTATAACTGGAATAACAGACTTGATGTTAAGGTTGTTAGGTATTCTATTACTGGAACAACAGGCCTGATGTTAAGGTTGTTAGGTATTTTATTACTGGAATAACAGGTCTGATGTTAATGTTGTTAGGTATTCTATAACTGGAATAACAGACGTGATGTTAATGTTGTTAGGTATTCTATTACTGGAATAACAGACTTGATGTTAAGGTTGTTAGGTATTCTATAACTGGAATAACAGACTTGATGTTAAGGTTGTTAGGTATTCTATAACTGGAATAACAGACTTGATGTTAAGGTTGTTAGGTATTCTATTACTGGAATAACAGGCCTGATGTTAAGGTTGTTATGTATTCTATTACTGGAATAACAGGCCTGATGTTAATGTTGTTACGTATTCTATTACTGGAATAACGGGCCTGATGTTAAGGTTGTTAGGTATTCTATTACTGGAATAACAGGCTTGATGTTAAGGTTGTTAGGTATTCTATTACTGGAATAACAGACTTGATGTTAATGTTGTTAGGTATTCTATTACTGGAATAAAAGGCCTGATGTTAATGTTGTTAGGTATTCTATTACTGGAATAACAGACTTGGTGTTAAGGTTGTTAGGTATTCTATTACTGGAATAGAAGACTTGATGTTAAGGTTGTTAGGTATTCTATTACTGGAATAACAGACTTGATGTTAAGGTTGTTATGTATTCTATTACTGGAATAGCAGACTTGATGTTAAGGTTGTTAGGTATTCTATAACTGGAATAACAGACTTGATGTTAAGGTTGTTTGGTATTCTATTACTGGAATAACAGACTTGGTGTTAAGGTTGTTAGGTATTCTATTACTGGAATAACAGGCGTGATGTTAAGGTTGTTATGTATTCTATTACTGGAACTAACAGGCCTGATGTTAATGTTGTTAGGTATTCTATTACTGGAATAACATACTTGATGTTAAGGTTGTTAGGTATTCTATAACTGGAATAACAGACTTGATGTTAAGGTTGTTAGATATTCAATTACTGAAATTTTTTTACCTTTGGGAGCCGACATAGTTTTTTATTGCAACAAATTGTTTTTTCCAGGAGCTGGAAGTGGTCGCTGGTTACAGATACAAGAACCAGGACGTGATGAGCTACGTTGAATACTTACTACAGACTCTCAAACGCTGGGACGAATGGTACTGTATCATAATCAAAATGAATGACAGCCCATAACTGTCTCACAGTTGGGTATAATCTTTGTTTGTTTGTTTGTTTAAAAGTATTCAACATGTCTTCGAATTCTTAACACGATTTAAATTATTATTTAATAAAAAAACGATTTATCTCACTGCGTAAGAATTAATTGTCGACAAAATACGCATTCGAACCAAACGGTTTGCTTCCTCGTACATTAGGTGTACGTAAAGGAGTTAAATAATATGGGAAACATCTGTCTTTCTATCCTACTACAATAACATTGGTGTCTTCAAGGCAGGAGTAAATAAGCTTCTTAAGCTGAGTAACACTTTACTATCTTTGCAATCAAAATCCTGCAAATGCACTGAGCATTACCATCGAGGGACCGGACAGCTTCTAACCTTCTAACTTATTGTACCATTTTATACTACTATGGTATTTCTCTTAGTACTCAACAATTTTATTAGAGATATACTGTCACGGCAAGAGAATGCAACTACAAGGAAAGCAAATGTATGCTGCAGAAGTGAGTGTTGGAGTCGGTATGCCCTTTGTCAAGGAATCCCAAAGTGGTTGATATCGACCCCAAGGGAAATCAATTTCCCAGGGGTCACCATAAACGTAAACAGATTTTGAGGGTCGACGAGGTCTAAAAATCAACCCCTATTAATTAACACACGTTCTTATTTTAAACTTTCAAGATACTGTATAAGTTGCGTTACGTATATGAACTTGTTATAAAAATGACTAATATTTTGGTAGGGAAGTATCATTGTTATACTTTTAAAAAACTCAATAAGTCGATAAACGTGCACAAGATCGTGCAAGATAATGAGTTCGAGCGTACTAGTTTTTCAGTACTCTCTTCTGTTTTCGACTTGCTCCGTATTTGACGCATATACGCGATGCATTTTTTAAAGTAATTTGGCTATGGGGTCAGGTGTCAGTTCATTTTGGAAAAGGGATCTCTTGTCCAAAAAAAAATTGGGAATCCCTGCCCTAGATAGAAGTTTATCGACTAAATTGAGTATATATTAAAGATGTGTCAAATTAAGAATATCCACAACCGACAAGCATGCATACATAGATATACGGATGTGAAAAAAGCGAGAGAGGTGTATCAGAATCGTACCAAATAAAATACTGTAGTCTATGCATTCTCCTCTCAGTGACGGGCATGAAAGTTTTTATTTGTGTTATGTATTAATTATACTTATTTAGTGTACGAAATCAATACTAAACTGCACACCTACTTTTGTGCCTTAGTCACCTTATTTTTTCGAGAGCCTGTGTAATAACAGATATAATAACACACTTGTAGCATTTTTTTACTCAAAGTTGTTTGATGATGTTGTAACAATCCCCCCCCCCCGGTTCTTCCTATATATATATATATATATATATATATATATATATATATATATATATATATATATATATATCATGTTTTGATCTTTCCAAATGATTTAAGGTTTAATAATAGGCCGTTTATAATATTTATAGCGTGATCTTCTTAGTTAGGACCCTTATTTACGTTGTGTTTGTTTCGTAACTTAGTTATTTTTGGTGCCTTTTGGAAGAGTGAACCCGTTCACGAAGACAGGGCTCGAGGTTAAGACTTAAGAACATTAAAACGTCCCTATTCCACTTGTATCAGGTTTACATTATTAATTTATTATTAATTATACCTTCCCTCCTGAGAAAGGCTCACAAATTCAGCCATAATGAATGTACGTCTCACGGTTTAGGCAAATAGGCACACTGGCCATAAAAAGCCCTCCGTGAGCGCCACCACCTGCCAGTCCGCCGTTCCTGCAGGCGTGATGTAAGTATATGGCATCATCACCGATTGCATGATCAGCACGGCTACTAGCCGCAGAGCGTGTCATGAGTCCACCGCTCACCTCAAGGGAATAGGTTTCCACGTTGTGCGGAGAGTCACAGATCCTTCAGCTACCACCCGCATGAGGTCGACACATATGCTCTACCGACTACTACTCTAACGGCAGATATAGCCAATAGGCAGATATAAGATAAAGTTATAATTTGTACATGCATTTTCGATCATGTTTGTCTCACCCACCAACTAGTTGCCTTCAACCATTCAAGGATGGGAAAGTTACAGAGAGATATTATTATGTTGTTATATAAAACATCATGGAGGTCAGACAGTCTACAGTGTCGTAACTAAGGGACCCGACTTGGGTAAAGCTGCTTAGGTGCGAGTCAAACCAAGACGCAGAGAGTGCCATTGAGAATAGCGACCCGCCAAACAACCATCGCAGAGACGCAATACTGCAGAACGCAACAAGAATTAATTCGACTATCGTCGTACTTACATCATCCCAAGGTCCTCATACAATCCCAGCAGATATTACCACCCGCATACCTCCATTGACCGGAACCAGGAGATGGAGAGACGGAGGCAGTAAGCATCAAAGCAACTATTATACGGATGGCGCACTCTCACAACACACCCACATGAGCCCTATCGACTATGGTAACAAAATTTTTATTGTTGTTAACTAAAAATAACACCAACGTATCATAGTAGCAAGTCACTAAGAAGCCAGTGGACAAATCTCCACGTATCATAGCGCTAATGCACTAAGACATGAAGTTGAGTATGCTTGTTATACTTAAAAGTGCTACCAAACACACTCGTCCGAATCCGAAAGATAGCTGACGTATCATAACGCTATTCCTTAAGACGCCGCCCACAAACGGTATGGGTGTGCGATGTCCACGGGCTAGCCGTATTGCTACAACAAACTAACCGATGTGTCCCTCGGGGACACATCGGTTAGCGAGCCCAAGTTTACCTCGGTCTCGGAGGCTTGTGATCCAGTCTACACGCCATTATAATAAACCTTTTCAAGTCCCATTTCTATTAATATAATGCTCTTACATATTTGAGACCGTCCACATATTTGCTTTATTTTATAGACCTTAATTATATGTCTTTAATATATAGGACTTCAGTCCACAACTCTACTATCGTAATCTTACATCTTAGAAACCTTTTATAGCGTGGAATACCATAATACGCAATAGAATGGCTGTCAACCTTATTTTGTACGACGATAGGCGTCGCCGGGGGCACACCCACAAGTAATTACGTAGTATTGTCGCTACTACCAACCCGATTCGCTGTGTTGGCAGACAGATTTTAATACGTATTTATTTGTAAATAGCGTGCAATTTGGCATTTTCTAAATAATTTGCATGTGAAATTTGCAAACGATTGTAACATCAAAATACATCTGGTATTGACATTTATACGTGTGAATTGACGTGTTAGTGACATTTTAGTGGTTACACGGGCTCCGCCTACCGAAGTCTCCCGTTCTATTATGTATGTAATTATAATATTCTATGTTCTATAGTAATGCTTTAGTATCATAGATCTTACTTTCATATGTCTTTAATATATGGGACTTAAAGCCCCAACTCTACTATTGTAATTCTTATGCATCATAGAGACCTTCTATAATAATGTTTTTGTATCATAGACCTTACTATCATAAGTCCCTAATACGGGACTATACATAGTGCAACAGTACTATAAGTAGTCGGTCACCCGACCACCCCGTTATATATGTACACATATGGCAGCTCCCTTATATAAGTAAACTTTACAAGAACACCCTCCATGACTTAGGCAATTTTCTCTACACGAACACGCTCAATGACTTAGGCAATTTTCTCTACACGAACACGCTCAATGACTTCGGCAATTTTCTCTTCACGAACACGCTCAATCACTTAGCCAATTTTCTCTACACTAACACGCTCAATTACTTAGGCAATTTCTGATGAATTATTTTATTATTTTACTAAAGTGTACACATTAAACTAAAGTGTACAACCAGTGCGTGTTGCCAGTGCTGACTTACGGATCAGAGACGTGGTCCTTCACCGCTGGCCGTATGAGGACGCTCAAGGTCGCTCAGCGAGCTATGGAGAGGGCTATGCTCGGAGTTTCTCTGCGTGATAGACTCAGAAAAGAGGATATCCGCAGTAAAACCAGAGTGACTGACATAGCCCAACGGATTAGTAATCTGAAGTGGCAATGGGCCGGCCATATAGCTAGAAGAACCGATAACCAATGGGGAAGAAAGGTTCTCGAGTGGCAGCCTCGTACCGGTAGGCGTAGTGTAGGGCGACCCCCCACTAGATGGGGTGACGACCTGGTAAGACATGCAGGAAGTCGATGGATGCAGGTGGCTCAGGACCGTGCTTTATGGCATTACTTGGGGGAGGCCTATGTTCAGCAGTGGACTTGTGAAGGGCTGTAATGATGATGATGATGATGATGATATTTTATTATATTATAAATGTTATTTATGTTTATTATTATAATATTTTTGACTTGTATTTCTATTATTTAACACATTTCGAATAATTTAACAATGTTTTTTTAAATAAATTTATTGATTTGGAAAGGCAATATTAAGCCTTTAATTTACTATAGTACTTAATGTATGAAATGTAAGGCAACATTTGCGTTGTCACCGCTGCAGACTAAGATGGAATGCCTCACAGCCTGTTATTATACTGGCTCTCTGTACCATTCCGATCGAAACACAGCAGTACAGCTTGGCGGCAAAAATAAATAATAGGATGATACCTACCCAGAACTCCTAGACAGAAAAAGATTTATAAATTTTATGAAAGAAAATAGCGTTTTATTTTTAAATTCATTGAATTTACGTTCTATAAGTGAAACCAAACCACTGGTTTCAAGAATAACAGTGTTTACACTAACACTGTATATACAGCTTTATTAATCATTAAAACAACTTTTTACATGATCCTTTTAGCTAATTTGACCATTTTAATTCCAGGTTCGTAAACCAGATACCGCTAGTGAACAACCAGGCGGTAAGCGGCAACGAGGCGGTGTACACGTGGCAGGTGGAGTACTTCGTGCAAACGTTGAACAACCACAACATCGGACAGCAACAATACAATGGTCAGCTATTGAGATATAACTATCGATACGATATCATAAATTAAAATCGGATCGGTGCTTCCATTGTTTAAACTAAATTTTAACACAGTGCGTACATAAATATTCGCCTGTCACTCAGTGTTAGGCAGAGATTACAGACTTCAATTAGGTACGATCCTGACTTATCTCGCTTCTTTCATACATACATTGGTTAAGGGTACTATTAGTTTGGTCCATCTTCAACATATCACCAATTTGACTGATAAACTTTCTGCTAGGTCATCTCTTGCCGATTCTGCCAATCACTTGAAGTGTATTAATTTGCTTTGGCACTCTTCTCACCGCAATTGGACATCGAATAACTTTGATTTGAAACTAAAAGCTTGACAATCCTATAACACAGTGGCTGAAAATTTGGCTGCGGCGCTTCGGGCCGCGGGTTAAATCCCGCACAGTACAGGTGTTATACTTGGTAATAGAACTTCTTTTCTACCTAGGAGTTCATCTAGGTTGATACCACCCATAGTGCGTGCAGTGATGTATTCCGGTTTGATTGGTAGTGTTGTCGACGCTATCGTTGCTTCTCAAACATCTGAAACTTAAATAATATTAATTAATTAAACAACTCAAGGTCATTCAGCGACCCATGGAGAGGACTTTGTTTGGGGTTTCTCTGCAACATAAACTTACAAATGAGGATATCCGCAGTAGAACCAGAGTGCCGGTGAGCCGGCTATATAGCTTGAAGAACCGACAACCGATGGGGAAAAAGGTTTCTCGAATGGCAATCTCGTACCGGTAGGCGAAGTGTAGGGCGACCCCCTACTAGATGGAGTGACGACCTGACCAGGAAGTCGATGGATGCAGGTGGCTCAGGACCGTGCTTTGTGGCATTCCTTTGGGGAGGTCTATGTTCAGCAGTAGACTTGTGAAGGGCTGTAATGATGATGATGAATTATATATATAAATTAAACATAATATGTGTAACATATATACACATAATTGTTGCTTACTTTATGTACTACTTATTGTTTCTTCTATATTAAATAAGTACGTGTGCATACGGGGTAGGTGACACTTACCGTGCTTTCTATGGTAGGGTGAAGGCACATTGGCAACATCGGTGTTACACCACTGAGTATATGATCCGGCACGCGTCAGTTGCACTAGAACATCGTACGAGGTGACACTTACGTCTCACTCACCGCGGATGTACACGCACTCACAAAAATTTTGTAGTTTATTTTTCTCCCACACTACACCAGCGGCCTACTTCATAAACAGGTAAAGAGAGTCATTATATTAAGAGGCTGTGAGACATTCCGTCTTAATCCTAGAATGCCTCACAAGCGTGTCAACACAACTGTAGGCTTCTTTGTTTAAAGTTGGCTCCATCCTACATGGACTGTACCAGCCACTCACCACTAGGTGGACAAACCTACATACAGGTTTGTCAGTTCAATGTGATAAAAAATTTTTGTATGGTTTACACATTTCTAATTCTAAATGTTTGTCCATGTGTAATTAATGTTTTCATGATAAAAGAGAAAATCATGGAAAGTTAACTATATTAAACATAAAACTTACATAACTAAAACTAATTCTTAGTTTATTTTATTAGAAAGAGCCGTGGTAGCTCAGATGGTTAGCGCTCGCTGTAAATTTCACAGTAAGCGAGCAACCCGGGTTCGATCCCCGCCGGCACCAATGAAATTGTTAATTGCAATTTTAAGTGCTGATTTACCACGTGCTCGGCGGTGAAGGAAAACATCGTTAGGAAACCTGCATGTCTGAGAAATAAAAAAAATATTTCGAAGACATGTGAAGTTCGCTAACACGCATTTGGGCAGCGCAGCGGACACTTCCTTGCCCTAAAACCGTCTCAGAAATGAGAGGAGGCCTGTGCCCAGCAGTGGGACGAATATAGGCTGTAACTTTACTTTTTTTTACTTTTTATTAGAATTTCGTCAAAATGCGGAAATATTCTGCAAACGCCTGCGCGAAGACCCGCGTACTTTGTTCGGTATCACTCAGGCAACCGGCACTTTAATTGAATCCATCGATACAGTACTAGGTGAGTGATTTTGATTTTTTTTATTGATATTACTTTTTTAATTATTTCGAACTATACCATAATTTTACCTTCGTCAATCTATCTCTCTCTATCTTTCTCCTCCCCCCCTCCCTCCCACTCAATATCGCTCTCTTCACCTCTATCTCTCTTCCTCTCACTTACTTGCTCTCCTTATTTCTCTCGCTTTCTCTAACCTCTCAAGAGCGCCTATACCTAGCCTATATAGATTGCTACTTTTATTTCTTACTTGCGATACAATAAAAAAAAACTTGTATCTGCAGGTTACTTGTTTCGCTGCTCGGGAAAGTACATGGACGACTTCAAACCGGCTCTCATACGAAACGTAACCGGCACAGACGCGCTATCAGAAGCTGTGTCGTGGCGGACCTCACAGTTCAACAGGGTTTGTTTCATGTGTTATATACAGTTGTTAACCGTGTAGTGGTAAAAAAATTTACTACCCCATATCATCCCGTGATGTCTTAAGAGGTGACTGAATATGGCAATAGAGGGGAAAAGGAGATAGCAGGCTTCTTGATAACAGCTGAATAAAAATAAAAAACGGAGGTTACCTACCCGCTTGCCAAGCGTGGCAACCATGGCAAATATCCATGCATATTTATATTCAGCAAAGGGCTTTTTATATGCTAATGTTAATGATATAAACAGTCTTAACGTCAAAAACTCGTTGCATTCAAATAGTAGCTAAAAAGCCCGCTAGCTCAGAAAGAACAGCAAACAGGTTAACCTGTTTGCTCGCGACGCGAATGGCGGGAATTGCAAATTTTTTGCTAACTTGCAAATTTTGCTATATTTTCACTTTGAGACAATATTTATGGATAAAACTTACAGGAATTCTTGTTGAATGTACAAACTATCGAATAAAATTATTTTTGGTTGCTAGAAATTGTAATAAAATTCATAAATTACCCTTTATAGCATAGTAGTAGTATATACTTCACTTTTAGTGCCAAAATTACTACTAATTTGAATTCTACACTTTTGTTTTTGGAGAAATTTATATGAAAATGTTTGGAAATATGTATATTTTTATGTTTTATGTGTTTCTATTCGTTACTCATACCAAAATATTTAAAAAAAAATAATATTAATATTTATCTGTATGACATTTCGAACAATATTTCATATATATTTTTGTGTGAATTTGAAATAAATACAACGTCAAGTTATTTGAAATATGTTATAAAACTATTTTTTAAACAAAAAATAAATGAGAATTGGAAAATTAACACATTTTTAACCAACCGCCAAAATGGGCCTGCTCGATTTCGAAGTACTTTTGGGACTTACTTTTCACTTTTTATGCTACAAATTATATGTCTACGCGTTTACTATATTACAAGGAATACAAAAAAGTATAATACTTTCGTTTTTAGTCCAGACACAAATATAAAATTCTATAAATAAGACGGAGCACCTTCTGCAATGCGACACGTGGAACGCCGAAAGTTCAGAGTGATTTCTTTTTTTTTTTTCTAAGAAACATTGCCAGGTTATGGTTTAAAATAAAAGGGCATATCTTTGTCTTTTACTATATTATTCATTGCATATTGTCTTTGGTTTCGTTTAAAACAAAAAAGTATTTTTCATAGGGCAGTATTTGGTATCGAATTTGATACCGTCCTGAGCCAGCCGTAGGTAATTTTATAATATCGAATAAGAGTATGGCCATGAGCTAACGGGCACAATGTTAAGCTAATAACAAATAATAAAAAATTTTTAGGGTCGGAAGATAGATAGAATAGCCAGAAATAGATACAGCGACGGACTACGTAGAAGATGGAAGGACTCTTTTTTGGCCTGTGCCCAACAGTTACTGTTACAGTATATCAAAAGTCGACTACTGTACTGTTTCCAGCTATATTGCCTAGAGGCAAATCAAAAAATCTTTATTTCGCAACACAGTGGTTTGTAATTGTAAACAGAGATCAAAAAAACATCCTATTAAGTCATAATAATACTTGTGCCAGGTGGCTCCACTCTTCCTTACTTTACTAAATATCTTTAAATATGTTTGTGAAGACAATTTGGAAAAACTATAAAAATAGTAAATGTTAACTAGTTTAGAGTGATAAACAAGGCAAAACAACAATCAATTTTCAATTTACATATTACCTGAAATAGATTAATTCTGAATTTTAAAGAAAAGCATATGTGCAAATATATATGTGTATTGTGTGAATGCGTAAGTTCGTATATATTGTCACAGTTCTCGTTCACCAAAACCTATTTCAACATATCAACATAATAAATGTAAAATTAAATCAATTAGCATATTGCAATAGATTGCCTTATAGGAAGAATTGTACTCAGCAGTAGAATATAGTATTATGTAGTGTTGCATTTTTTTTAACTGTTGACATGTAGGATCTGTGCATGTGACGTAAATCGTATAATCTATTTTCAGTCAATAGACAAAGAGACTCTGTCACTGCGTCTGATGTGCATGAACCCGGCGGTGATTTTCGAGAGTTTGAAAAAGGCTCGCTGCATCATGTTGGCGTCGGGCACACTCACGCCACTCGTCAGCCTGCACTCCGAGCTCGCCACCGACTTCCCGCTGCAAGTCAGCCCCAATCACGTCATACCTAGCGACCGGGTAAGCTGAAATCAACCTTACTGCACAAGTCTTAACGTACAGTTTTCAACAATAATTTTCTTAGAAACAAAAACCCCCAAACTTCAACAATATAATAATTAATAATAATAATAATTTATTTTATTTTGATAAACTGTACAAATTATTCCAATAAGTCTTAACTTAAAAATAGTCTACAATGACAGGCACCTGAACTAGGATAAACATAAAAATACGTATAGTGACGGCGTAAGAAAATCCTCTACACCATACAATAAGATATGGGCACCAACGACTTCCTGATAACAACCCAAAATAGGTAATAACAGTCACCAACCCGCCTCCCAATAAAGTATTCTATGTTAATTTCAATAGTGTATAGTTTTTAATGAATGAAAACGATTTGACATTTATGCTTCTTACGTATTTTTACGTGTACAATTTTGCCACGCTCGTAAAGGAAATTAGAGTCGTGGAGCCACGCTGCAGTTATATTATGATTATAGCACGAAAGGGTCGGCTCGTACGGGGAGGGACCACACCCTCTGTGTGGTGATCGCTACCAAGCTATTTCTGATTCGTTTTGTGTTGATTAATTGTGTAACAAAAAGTCTTAAAAAAGTCCCGCAGGGTTTCTTACTAGTTCTTCCCAGGACATAGGATTTTTCCATACCAGTGGTAATTAAACAAAAGAGTGACTTTCAATAAGTATTATTTATAATCTATATTGAATAAAAAGTTTCTGTTTCTCATAGAACGTAAAATAGGAACTTAATGCTGCTGTAATGTTTCCTTATGGTGATTGTCGAGAACGAAACATTCCATCTTATTCCCCAGGGGGTGACAACGAATACTCGTATGCATTGGGATTCCTAATCAAGGATAGAAAAGGCACACAATGTCAAATTCCCAACAGGTGGACACTGTCCTCGTTTGTCACCCTTACTCTATAAAATATAAATCATCAATTTTTATGCATATAAACTAAATACTACTGACTGACTGACTCATCACGATATGTCTAAAACTATACACCCAATTGACGTGAAATTTAGTATAGTTACTCATTTCACAATGAAGACGCTCACAAAGAACGGACTTTACGATAGTCCTATATTAAAAAAAATTCTTGAAATTTTATATCTACCTTATTATCGTCTATAACCGTGCGCCCAGCGAAGCGAGCGGGTGTCAGCTAGTGTTATTATGTAAATAAAACTTATTGAAAGTCACTCTTTTGTCTAATATGTTTTGTTGGAGCCATTTATTAACTCTATCAAAACCTTGCTGAGCATATAAATAAACCTTGTCCACTGTATTTGCGGAAAAAAGTAGCACGGTATCATCTGCGTAAGATATTATTTTACCTGAGTTAAGTTCAAGATTGCAAAGGTCATTTATATAAATCAAAAATAGGGTTGGCCCTAATACACTTCCTTGAGGCACGCCAAAATGAGTATTTTTTTGTTCAGAGCTAACAACCTTATCGATTTTTATGTATTGATATCGATTTTCTAAATAATTCTCAAAAAGTTGAAGCTGCTTACCTCGAATACCTATGTTCTCTAACTTATTTAATAGGATAGGAATAGAAACCGTATCAAATGCTTTTGCAAGGTCAAGGAAAATGCCAATTGATTGGTTGCCTTTATCTAATTCTTGAGAGACGTAATCGGTCATTTCCTGCACAGCATCAGCAGTGGACAGTTTAGGCCTGAAACCATATTGCATATTCGATAATATGGATTTGCTTTGTAAATAATTCATTAATCTGTTGTTAATTAATTTTTCTAATATTTTAGACGTGGATGAGAGTATCGAGATAGGCCGATAATTGGAAACGTTTTTTTTGTTCCCCGATTTGAACTTTTTTTAAACAATCTGGGAAAATTCCTTCAGAGAGACAAATTCTGAAAATATGGGTTAATGGTGGTATTAGAATTTGTCTATATTTTTTTAATATACTAATGGGTATGCCATCCCATCCAACCGCGCTTGTTTCTTTCAGTCCCATTATAATCCTTTCCACCTCACTAGGGTCCGTATCTAATAATGTGAACGAGCTTAATTGGCAATTTTTTTGAGTTAAGAAGTGGCCCTGTATTCACGATTATTGTTAGAATTTTTTGTTATCTGCTCAGCCAGATTTTTACCAACATTCACAAAGTATTTATTTGCTGTATTTGCTGATATAAGCGGCGAGGCATTATTTTGTAATAATTCTGACGAAGATTCATGCTGTTTGGAAATAAATGCAATATCTTTTACATGCCGCCAAATCTTTTTATTATCTCTACCAGACTCTTCTAGTAAGTTTGTAAGATAATTATACTTCAACTTTTCTAATAAATTGTTACAAAAATTCCTATATCTTTTATATGAAATTTGTAAAACGGAATTATCTGAAGAGGACTTTGCCATCAGGTGTAGTTTGTCCCTGTGTTTCATGCACCTAATCAGGCCAGGTGTAATCCAAGGCTTTAAGTTATTATTTTTTTTAGCTACTGTTCTATACGAAGTATTGCTAGCAATGGCATTTCGTACGTTATTTATTAAGTAAGGCAAAGAAATGTTTACGTCATCGGTTTTATAAACTGGGCTAAAGTCAATGTTTTGAATTGCTTGTTCAAGGTGTTTCATATTAATTTTAGTAATAGAGTACTTACAATTAGGTTTCGATATTTTAAGGCTTAAGTTAAGAATGACGGCGCTATGATCGGTTACTATAGGACTGGTGACAAGGGTTATAGATGGTAACCTAGTTTTTAGAAAAGTGTGGTCTAAACAAGAACCACTTAGATGTGTAGGGAGCAAATGTGCTGGAAGCAGGCCCTGGCATGCACATATATTAAGGTAGTCTTTTGCTCCGCCTTCACTGCCTTCTGGGTTTATATCAATATTCATATCACCCGTTAACACTATATTTTTGAACGACGACCGTTTCCCAAGTGTAATGTCTAATGACGTGATAAAATTGTCTATTTGCTTAAAACCACAAGGTCTGTAAACAGCAAGGATAGCAGTTTCATGACCCCCTCTCACCAACAACCTGCTACAATCTAGCATATTAGGTTCCTCGACTGATATGTTCGTATTTTTTTTCGCAAAGACTACTACACCGTCATTTTGGTTATATACATTTTTACTACTAAAAGTATTGTAACCTGGCAGTAATGGGAGGTTGCTTTGGCTTTTAGATAGCCAACATTCTGTTAGTATGATGATGTCGCAGTCAGTGTCCAATCTTCGAAGGAGGATATGGAAATTATCCATGTTTTTATTTATACTACGAATGTTCTGTGTTAAAATAGTAAGAGAGTTCGCAGGTTTGAAGAGATATTCTTTACACATATCAATTTCACATGTTTTTGCCACTGATAAACTGACCGCATCGATTTCGTTACTTAACTTATCCATATTATTCAACAGAAAAAATAACACTAAAAAAAAGATATATATAAACTAAACTTAAACTTATTAGTAACTTATAAATTAGGGCAAAAAGAATTTAGGTAAAAGGGGGCGCTCTTAGGCGCCCTCTTTATAATCAATGGAATTAATATACCTATTTTCAGCCATCTTCCTAGCTGGGCATTCGGGGTCACCTGTTTTATGGTCGCTCGGTTTTTTAAAACGCAGTGTTGCACACTTTGCTGGATCAGTTTTCTTAATGGAAGCATTTGACTGATAACCTAATTCACCACAATGTCTACACGTGTCGATTGTTTCCCGGCAAGTTCTTGCAGCGTGTCCATACTGTTGGCATTTGAAGCACCTGGTCACAAGTGTGAAGTCTCGAACTGGGCACGATGTCCAATTTATGAAGACTCGCTCCTGGTTGATAAGTGCCTTTCTGATGCCAGCTGGCACTTCCAAAATAAAGTTGCATGAAAGTGTTTGTGTTTTACCCGATTTATGACTTAGTTTTATAGAGGACAAAAAAGATTCCCGCGTTAAGTTAGGGATCTTATCGGCTATATTTTGTTCAAAAATGCAGTCAAAGACTTCTCGTTCGCTAAGGGCGGTAGGTATTCCTAAGACTATAATCCTTGGTCTTCTTTTATGGGGCTCTTCCACCTTTATTCCGGAACTACTAAGCTGGGTAGATTTTTTTTAACTTCTCAATGTTCTCCTTTGAACCAGTGTTTATAATAACGCCTCCATTTTTAGTTTTTCGTAGTCCTCTTACGTGTAGTTTCAATTGTTCGGGGCATATATATAAATTTTCTGGACAAGAGATTTTGTGTCTTCACTTGTTTTTAATTTATTCTCAGTGTAAATTGCTATGGAACTGAATGTATTGGGGCGCAAGTAATTATTTTTGGTTGTTTTGACCATATCAGCAAAGGACATTTTTTTCTGTAGATGATTTGGCACAGTTTTCTTGAATCGTTTCCTTGAGTGATTTTCTAAAATCATTTAGGCATTCCATTAGGTCTTGTTTTTCTCTCAGTGCTTCAAGAGAGGTGTGCATTAGAATAGCCTTTTGCTTCAAAGATTGGTAGTAAACTGCCATCTGAGAGGCTGCATTACCGACCTTGCGCGATAGGGAATTGATTCTCAGTTTTTGTTCAGAGTTCAGTTTTCCTTCCTGAGCAATATGGCAAACTTCATTTAGACACTGCTCGATTGAGGTCATCCAATTTTTTATTTCACTGGTGGCTAAAAATTCGATGGGGTCTACAGCATCCTGGTGTGGTGGTTGAGCGGGCCGACTCCGAGATGTAATGGTGCTTCGATTGAAAGGACTATTTTCGGATGTATTAGACATGTTTTATATCAAATGTTTTTCATTATAATTTGTTATTCGTGAAATCACAACTCAACAGAAATTTTCCAATGGTTTATCTAGGTCACAGTTTTATTGAAAATATTTAAACACTTGTATTGCTGATAGGCACAACTGCTCGATTCGAGCTCCGTAAGCAATCTTTGATGAACAAAAACAAGTTTGAACTATTAGTAAGTTAATAAGTTGGTGCGATTTTCAACAATTACTACAAGGTTAACTATATACTTATTATATATTTACTCTTCGAACTCTGAAAGTGACTTACAATAGTAGTTATTTGAAAATACCACATACAAATACACAAATACGAATATAACTTAGGTATGATGCTCATGTCCATTTATTTTAGATTATTTAGCCTTACGCTACGCTAAAATTATTGAGATTTTTAATTTCAGGCAATCTATGAAAAATCTGCAAATATCAATTTTTTTCTATTAAAAGTATATATTTAGCAAAGTCGTACTTAAAACTACATAAAATAGAACTATTTTTAAGTAAATTAGAAATAAATAAAATTAGAAAAATATATATTTTGGTACTTTTTACCTATATACCATTTATAAACCAGAAACGCATGAAAATGCTCTCAGTTCCGCTGGGATTTCTCGGCGTTCAGACGTGTGCTGTGATGCTCGCTCGCACGATTGATCTCTTTCCCTCGCGCAGCTCTTATGGACTAAGTGGAGTATATCGTGAAAGTTGCTCTACTTAAATATATATTATTTTTATTTAATTGTCATATTAGTTCTAGTTTTTAGTGTGTTAATGTTTATATTAGTATTAGTGTATTAGACTAATTGACTTGGACTTTTATAATTGGTGAATTTCAATTTATTACTAAAAAAAAATAAACGAAAAAGATGGATAGAAAAAAGAAGAAATATCCTTGTGTCAGTAAAAAGAAATGTAACGCAAGAGTTGAAGTGACGAGTGAAGAGTTTTGGGAAACAACAACTGCCCCGTTTGACAAAGTTTTATCACAGTTGTGTGCTACCAGAATTAATTTATTCGCACCTTTAAAGTTCTATGCCGATAAAAGACCCACCGTATATAATAGAAGCAATAGAAAATAAAAAACATAAGAAATTGGAAAAAGTTAACCCCTACACAATATTACACCATTCGAAAAAATTCCCTTGCTTTTAATGATGTAACAAACTAAATAAATAAGTATATGTGTATTCAGTTTTTTTTGTTTGATTATTTTATCATCTGCCGCTAC
Organism: Parnassius apollo; assembly: GCA_907164705.1. Taxonomy (NCBI): domain Eukaryota; kingdom Metazoa; phylum Arthropoda; class Insecta; order Lepidoptera; family Papilionidae; genus Parnassius; species Parnassius apollo. The sequence continues at coordinate 14,723,519 of CAJQZP010001449.1, read as the reverse complement.
ACAGGCGTTATTTGTATGTACATATTGTTTAAAAAATCGAAAATAACGAAAATTTGACGGATTCTTCATACAAAATGGTACTGTATAATATTAATGGTAATGGTACAAAAGGTAGAGGCAAAATTTGTATGAAGATGTAGTTTTTATTTTCCTTCGGTTGTATATATACCCTTTTTAAACCTGCAACCCGTATAAACATTACTAAAAACCACATTTATGAAATATAAAAGGGTAAAAAATTATACTACCACGACAAAAGTAAAAGGATTATTTTTGGAAAAAAATTAATAAACTATATATTTAATGAACTAGAGCAACCTTCACCTGTGATCTCGAACGTATTTATGCACGGGGGAGAGCGCCCCCACTAATGGGCTGGGAAAGTAAAATAGCAAAGCTAGACGGAAACCCTAAGTCTAAATAATTAAACAATAATGCATCAGTCGTTTTGTATAAGTTCCTAGTATTAATATACTGAAATCAATATCTGCTCACTAAAGGGCTCTGTTAATTAGATTCATTATTTAAGCCGGTGCAAAAAGATTGAGACGTCTAATCCAATCAAAACACTAGACAAACTTTAATTAAGTTTTTAAATTAAACTTTTGACGCATCTAAAATATGACTACATACGATTTCCAGGTATGGATAGGTTCTCTAACAACATGCCCCAACGGCACCAAGTTGGAATGCAACAGTCGTGGAACCGACCAAATAGAGATACAAGATGCGTTGGGACAAGCTGTGTTATGGGTGAGCAAAGTGACGCCTAATGGCGTACTTTGCTTCCTTCCCTCCTACCAGCTCATGAATAAGTTAGTGAAACGGTACGTTGAATGAGTTCAAACAATTTTAAAGTGTTTTGTTGTATTTTCATTTTTTTTCTTTCTATAATTTTACCGTGTTTTTAATTCCATTGTTATTTTACTGTATTTGTAATTATTTTAGTAACTATATTTTATAATCAAACAAACGAACCTACCTACTTCAATCCTCCACTATAAAACAAAATTATTCTTTTTGGCTGAAAGCCTTGTAGCTCATGCCACAATGAAAGATAAAAAAGCAAAAAAAAAAACAGATTTGCTGAATATTCTGAGAAGCGTTGTCACTCCTGGGAACTTAAATGGAATAATTCAAAAAATCACGTCGATGCGACGTGAATTTTTGAATTAATGCAAGCATTTCGACTGCTTTATCATCATCATCATTAAAACCTGTTAAAATTCCACGGTTGAAAATAGATATCTCTAATAGAAAGGGTATACGATTTAGTTGCCAAGCTTGGCAGGCGAGTGGCAACTGCAATTTCTTAGTATTTTGAGTTAATATCAGAAAGATGATGCTGCCCATCTCCTGTTAATTTCTCTTCGTCACCACTACACAGCACGCTTTATGTACTGATTTAATTAAGAAATGAACATACGTTTTCAAGATGGCGGGAAACGAGCACTTGGCAACAGCTTAACGATCTGAAACACGTCTTCATGGAAAGCAGAAACGTTAGAGATCACAACGATATTATGGAAGTAAGTGATTGCATATATACGAGGGTAGGTCAAAAAGTTCGCGAAATGAAAGAAAGGAAAAGGGGTGAAATTAAACAAGAAATTATTTTTCCTTTTCGATTTATTCTCCATTTCACCCTAACACACTTCTCAGATCTTTTAAATAACTTATTTATACCTTTGAAAAAAAATATTTTGTCAAGACCCTCAAAATATTTTTTTTATTATTGTCCGTCATCTGACAATTTCTTTCCCCCAGCCTTTTTTTTCATATTTGGGAACAAATAATAATCCGAAGGGGCCACATCTGGACTATAGGGAGGGTGGCTTAAAGTTTCGAAGCCGCAGTTTGTGTAAGGAAGCCATTACAACATGACTCTTGTGAATGGGTGGGTGCGTTATCATGCAAAAGGAGCATATCTCGAGACTACTTCCCTTTTTTTTCTTTAATCGCATCTTTTGATTTTTCTAGTAGCATAGCATAATACATTCCCGTGATATTTACACCTTTATCTTTATGATCTATCAGTAAAATCTCCTCTTAATTCCAAAAAACTGAAGCCTCTAATCTTTCCAGCCGATTGTGACACTTTGAACTTCTTAGGCGTCCAAGGTATCACAATCCTTTTTTATGCAACTGCATGGACTACTGCTTTGACTCAGGTTCGTAGTGATGAACCTAAGTTTGATTCCCAGTCACAACTTGGTTCCTAATTTCGTCCCTATTCTCACTACACTGGTGCAAAAAGTTGCGCAAACATTCGACGCGCTGCTATTTCTGAAGTGGTGTGAGCATTCTTGGCACCGATTGCTTGCTAGACATGTTAAGTTGGTCATGGGAATGTTTAAAAAGTTCGTAGATGACCAGTCCAGTCATTTCTGTGTTCTGGTTTTTCATCAGACGAGCATCTTCACGAATAAGTTTTTCAACTTTTTCGACAGTGTCTGAGGAAGTTGCCTCAATCAGTCGGCCAGAGCTAGACTCTTGCCCTGGAATAACGATGATTTATATCTTTCCATAACGATATGTGGCATTTTTCCTTGCTTAGTGAGGAACCTAATCACGGCACGAAACTCAATTTCTCCATAGTTAGTATTGACTTTCCGATTGACTTTTTTTTATAGGATAGGATGACAAACGAGCACACAGTCCACCTGACGGTAAGTGGTTGCTGTGGCCCATAGACATCTACACATATCCTCGATTACGAATCAAAATGCAGATGCGTTGTCATCCGTGAGGACTTAGGTGGAATGCCTCGTTTCCAGTAAAAAGGGTCTACGGTTCTCTACACTCACCATACAAAACACAGCAGCATTAAGCTACTACTTGACGCTGGTATTCACTGGTACATAGTGACTTGTTTATCCTGTGATATCTCAAAGGTTAATGAACCGATCTGGCTGATGAAACTTGGTATTTATAGTTGTAGTGAGTCACCGAGTAGTAACGGTTAAAAAAATCCAACCTCTCTAACCCCTCTTCTTATGACCCGCCCTCGTTGCTAGTAGAACCTGAGAAACCTAATCTTATAATTATAGTCTGTTTATTTTAGGATGAGTTTAGTGTAACACTTGATGGGATATCGTTATAAGTGCAATTTTATTTGCTTAATTATTTATGTTTGATATTTTAACAATAAGTCGTTAAATGTATAATAATAGTTAACACGATAAAAGTAAAAAGTTATACTGTAATTCAAAAGTATAATTACAGGCTGTGAAACTTGCCACCTCAGTCCGAAAAGTTGCTTAGACATCTGCAGCCTTGTTTGATTAGATGGGTGCAGGTGTCCATGGACGGTAATAGACTCTTACTATTAGGTCTTCTGTTCTACATTAATAAAACGTTCACGTCCCCATTAAAAATTTTTCCTGTATTGCGGAGTTTCACATATATAATTAGAGAAACATCAGGACTCAGAACAATTATTTGTAGGCGTACAATCAAATATTCCATGCCAGATCAGAACCCATGCTTGGTAGCTCCCCGAACAATTTTGCCCTCCTTCGTCTTCACCACTGATTCGTCAATTGTTTGTTAATCGATTAATTGGTATTTTAGGACTATTACAAATATGTTGCGACGAGTAAAGGCGCACTTCTGTTTGCCGTGTACCGCGGTAAGGTGTCAGAAGGAATGGATTTCAAGGACCATCAAGCTAGAGCTGTGATAACTGTATGTATTTGTAACCTTTATAACGTTTGTAAACTGTGTTTATAACCAGGTGGTGGCAGCATTAGTAAATCCATCATTCTGTTTTGTTTCGTAAATGTCGTAATAGGCGACTAAGGATAAATAAACTTTTTATAAAAGGTAAAAGCCACTTCAACCACAGAGATCGTAATAATAAGACAATAGAAGTAGCATAGACACGTGACCTTGTCGCCGCTATTATGTGTTGACTAACATAATTCACCATTTTGTGATTTAGTTGCGCGGTGAATGTCGTGCGTGAATTTATGTTATTATAAATTTATAATGGTGAACTGCAGCATCAACTAATAAAGGAATAACATTTCATCGGTAAGTTGATTATTTACTAATTATCATTGTTTTAACTAACTTACATCTCAGATCAGATGAATACTTTACTATAATATTGACCTTTGTAAACTCTCATTTATTACTTTTCATATTGTTCAATTACCATTGCTGCTTTTGTTCTACGTTGACAAAATCGCTGACACGGGTGGTAATCTCTATACAAATATTCCTAGCCTTATGTCTATGGCCCTCAAAAATCGATGTTGACAGCTATTGGCTACAAATGTATAAATATGTAGCTACGGATTTAGATTGACGTTTGTTTTGACATTTCTGTCCACAGCCCACCACGTGACGCGGCATGCGCCGCGGCCATTACACGACGACAAAGTTAAATATGTAAAAAATTCAAAGGTTATGTACAAAAACTTATATAATAATAAGTTGCACGTGTGTTACTTTTTATTATATATGTGTTACGTACGTATTATTAGTATGTTATGTATATACGTGGTATTCACCAGGATCAAAGAATATATACACTACGCGAAAAGAAACGACACTTAAGCATGTGTACACGTAAAATCGCTTGCGGCTATGTGTGGGTGTCTGGATGTGTGCGGGGGCCTTGAGAGGCGCGCGGGGCGTGGAACAGGCAGTCGCCGACTGCCCTGGCCGAGGGCTAGTAGTAATACCGATTTTCAGTATTAGTTAATATGAATATATTCGTCAAGTGATATAATATTTCAATTAATATATGAATATTACTGATATCTTAATTAACATATTACTATTCCATATATATATACATGCTACGAATTTTTGCAATTGTTAGAAATACTTAATAATGAAAATTATAAAGTAATTGAAAAATTCAAAAATATATATAAGAAAATATTAATTTTTAAAGGATAATAGGTAATACTGATTATTGCGTACTGACATACTAAGTGTTGGTTAATTATTTAAAATTACCATTAACTGTCGTTCATATTTGGATTTGTCGGAAGTTTTAATATTCCTCCTCATTTATAAAGATATTTAATAAAAGTTGATTTAAATTTGAACGTATCTTTCACTACCCAAAAACATAAGTTTACATAGTATATGACATATACCTACTATGTATCTTCTTTGGTAAAAGTTTATAATATTCCATTTCGGTTCGATATCAACCCTAGCGTTACACGCTTCGACTCAGGGTCACCGGCGCTCAAGCTCTCACGTACAGAGAGTGTCACCTCTGTGCCAGGATCTAATATCAAAGTAACTGCCTTACCAGGTTGCATATCTCACGTTGTTTACGGAAGCTGATATCACGACCGGTCAGTAATTTTTCTAATTATTTTTTCTTAATTCATTATTCCTATTATACATCCTATGAAAGCCTGCTGCTGACTATAGGCACCCTCCATAGATTGCCACTTAGGGAAGATTTTGTCATAGTTGCCGCAAGATAGTGTATATGCCTTGGTTTTCAAACTTGGCAGGCGCGTTGATTATCATTTTCCATTAATTTTATTAATATGAACACCAGTAATGTCATATATACATATTGTACATACTGTAGTCTAAAAACTATTACAATGCAAAATATGAAAGTTATGGTGACAATATCAAAGTGTCACTACAAGTATAAACTATTATTTATATTTGTACCTAAATACTGTCCAAAAAAATATAACAAAACAAAAAAAAGGTTTTGTTTCCTTTTATTCTACTGTTAACAAAACTTCATCATCATCATTACAGCCCTTTATAAGTCCATAGCTGAACATTGGCCTCCCCCAAGGAATACCACAAAGCACAGTCCTAAGCCATCAGCATCTATCGACTTCCTGTATATCTTACCAGATTGTCCCTCCATCTAGTGGGGGGCTGCCCTACACTTTGGCTACCGGCACAAGGCTGCCACTTGAGAACCTTTCTTCTTCATTGGTTGTCGGTTCTTCGAGCTACATTGACAGTCCATTGTCACTTCAGATTATTAATCCGCTATGTCACTTACTCTGGTTCTACTGCAAATACCCTCAATTCTAAGTTTATCATGTGGTAAATCCCTGAGCACAGCTCAGTCCATAGCACTCTAAGCGATCTTGAGCTTCCTTATATGTCCAGCAGTAAACCACATCTCAGATCCATATGTCATCACTGTCATCACATACAAGTATAACTTTGTAGTTGCAATTAGTAAACAATGCAATACCTTACATAACCCACTGATTCTGATGCCCATGATGCCATCTAATTTATAAAATATTAAAATGATGGACGTTGACACCTCAAAAATTTTTGAGAGATGGTAAGTGATATTTTTGAGAGAAGGTATATTCAGATATATATTTATTTGACTGAATATTTTGTGTGTTACACTCGATGACTTTTATTAGATACAGATTTAGTTTTTTAAGTAAATGATACTTTATGATTCCTTATATTTACTCGAACACTACACATTGAATAAAACTACTTGTACAGATCTTATCGCGTTAATGTTGATTTTAATTCCAGACGTTTCAGATGCTTTCCAGCACTCATGATTATGGGGGACTGAAGTGATTGGCATCCCAATGTCGGTGTTACCCGGAGTATTTTCAGCTTTTAAAAGCTGGAAAGCACCCGAAATTAAATTGAATTAAATGAAACAGGATAAAAGTAGTTATATTAAATGATACATTTTTAACCTTACACTTACTTGCATAATAATTTTTAGAATGTCTAAAAACATAAGATGGCATTTTGATTTTTAATAAATTGTTTTATTGCACTTGACATAATTAGTAGCAGTGACACTAAATGGTGTGTGACCGACTTGACTAAACACCTGACAATTCTCTTTCAAATGCATGATCATTTAAGGCGCATATTATGAATCTACAAAGTGAGATTTTTTTAGTCAGAATAGAACATTTCCCCATATCTAATTCATGCAAATCTGATGGTTACTGAGGAAAGAGTGCTTATATTTAATCTATTTTCAGTATTACTGATAATAATATATATTTTGATACATGCAGAAATGCCCATGCCATCTACTTCTGGAATTGATGAAAATAAGGGGGATGGACACAATGGATATCAATATAGGGAAATATTCATTAATACTTTTCTCACATATTTTTCTTATATATATTATACAACAAGCAAGTTAAATTAGCCATTTAGATACACCTATCTATATTATCCTGTGTTTATTAATGGACATCTTATGGATTTTCGACAGATTGTAGAAAAATCTAAACTGGCGACCAAAAAAAAGTAGAATGTGAATGCTAGTAGAGTGTTTACAAGCTGATGTGAAGTCAAACAATTGAACTATTTTATTAATTCTATTGTAATTCTCATTGGTTTATGATGGATTTTATTTTATGAATAACTTATATGTGACCATTGAAAAATTAACCCTTAGGTCCTTTTTAGATACAATCACTCCTTTGAAATACTTGCACAATGTTAAACAAAATGCTACTATGTTTATCAATACATTATTACTTTTTTTTACAAATTTTATATTTGTTGCAGGGTAAAAACTGCCTAGGAGCACTCGGCTATTAAATAGCTTAAGCTTTGAATATTGCTGCATATTTGGTAAATGGGGGAGCAACAAGTATAAACCACATATAGATACTACAAGGAGAAAAATTTGAGAAAAATTGTTACATCAATTGAATTGAATATGTGACCTATGTGCAAAGAACCATCAGTTCCTTCGATAAAAAAATTTGATTGTAATTATAGAGGTTTCAATGGCTGTGGCAATATTTAAAAGAAATTGATGTTTTGCGCCTAGAAGGAAAGAATTTGCTTGCACTTGTAAATTTACACTGAAATGTAAAAATAAAAGACTTAATAATTATTTTTTTTTTATAGAATAGGCTAACAAACGAGCACACAGTCCACCTGATGGTAAGTGGTTGCTGCGGCCCATAGACATCTACATCTATCTTCCATTACAAATCAAAATGCAGATGCGTTGTCACCCGTGAGGACTGAGATGGAATGCCTCATTTTCAGTAAAAAGGGTCTCCGGTTCTCTACACTCACCATACGAAATACAGCAGCATTAAGCTACTATTTCACGCTGGTATTCTGTGAGAGCGTGGTCCTTCCCCGGTCGAGCCGACCCATTCGTGCTACAACTATACTACTAATATAACTGCAGCATGGCTCTACCACGTAGAAATTTCCGTATTTTATTTCTTTATATCTAAATAAACGTCAATAATGGTTTAAATTTATTTTTATATTTTATTATTTATGTACGTGTTCACAATGTGACCACGTACATAAATTTAAACCAATAAAGATAAATTTTCAAAGTTCTGGGAGGATTATTTATTTATAGCCACTAGCTACTAGAACAACTAAAAACAAAAGAGCTACTGAAGCAAATAAATTCCTTTGCCTTAGATAAATTTAAAAACCTAAATGTCACTTTCAATTTTTGAGGCTCGCTATAGAGGTATAGACCAATTTTTAACTATGGAAGATTGTCGTCTGTACATTAGTACTGGTAGTGGGAACTTATATCATAGTGCATTGTGCGTGTTTATAACACGGTAAGATGTGGCGACATCGGTTTTGGAAGTAATCGAGCGCTAATTCATTTCTATTGTCTTATTATTACTATTTCTGTGACTTTAACAGAAATAAAAGGAATAAAATAATTTCCCCCGTATCGGGAAGATGCTGGAATGTATTTTTTTTATGGAAAAGACGAAACGTAAAATGTGGGTGTCGTTGTTATCAACTTGTAGATCAACTTATCTTACCCGATACGGAACATTAATGTAAAATAATTAAACCGTTGGTCAACACATTTACTTTTATTTCTAATGAATAACTGTGATTAAAATATAAGCAGCAGGTAAGCGAAATTAATAACGGCCACCCACTACATGGAGTGTCGCCCTAATATGAGATACAGGAAGTCGATGTTCTATGACGCTGATTATCGCTTATTTAAAAGTTAGCAGTCGCTAACATGAATTATCTCCATACCTGTCTCTTTCTATTGTCATTTAATGAAAAGAGAGAGACACTTTAAGCATTTCTTAAATTGACGTCGATTTTTATCAGTAACAGCCTTAATTTCACATTAGGTAGGTGTTCCTTACCCGAACACCTTCGATATGGCTGTGAAAGAGAAGATGAAATACAACGACAAATACGCGGCGGAGAGGAAGTTACTGTCCAGTAGCGAGTGGCTTCTGGTGCAAGCTTACAGGTACCGTTAAAACGACACATTTTGTTTACTTGTTGGTCTAAAACTGCATGGAAAACGAAATTTGACGTATTTTCGAAAACGAATACAGGGTTATTTTGCAATATAAGCCCAAAGAATCATGTCCTGTCTTGACCTGAAAAATTTCTATCGCATCTGGTGATGTAAAATATGTTATAAAATTGCATTTTTTTTCTTTTCAATTTTTTTCAATTTTGGTAGCTTTTATCGCGGGCTTTGAGCGCGGCGACCGAAACAAGAAATTCCGTAACAAAAATAAACCTAAGACCCGAAAACATAACATCGTCTAACGTCGTTTAAGTTCGGCAGACTTCGGCACGGTGTTTGTGTGCGTGCCATTAGACGTGCTATAGACCAGTTGTATGTTTTTTAAGATAACAAAAATATTTTAAACAATAATAGAGTTTATTGCAAGAAGCATATTCTTTGGATTTATATGAGTCGTCGTCATGCTAGCAACTTTCGTTAATTTAGAGTATTTAATAAACACAGACTTTATACTTAAATATATTTTTTTAAATTTATATATTATTTTTGATGGCACGTTTGGCGTAGTGGCTGAACCACCCGAATGCAGGATCATGGGTCATGATGATGATGTAATGACCTGTTCTTTCGAAGAACGCGGGCACCATCTCTATTCCCACGCTTCGACCTCTCTTCACTTTAGTTGGCAACTCCTCGGAAAGAAACACTCAGACAGCAGACTGTCTCTTAGTTTCTTATTTTGTCACATTTGAGTCACCTCCGTTAAATCTTTGAAGCATTTCACGACACCAATCAACTAGACGGAGTTTTTGCGACTCTGTCAAATTATGAGGTATCCACCGGGCACAAAGCTTCCTGACCGCTAAATGTTCGTGGAGGATTTTGTGCACTTGACTCATACCGATGCCTAAGCTTGTCCAAATCTGCTGATAAGTCACTCTTTTGTCAGTCTCTATCATACGCCGCACAACTCTGATGTTATCTTCAATTGTCGCCGTAGAAGGCCGTCCCTCACGCAGATCGTCGGTGAGATTAGTGCGACCACGTTTAAACTCATTATACCAGTTGTAAACAGTGGCACGAAATGGGGCTTCATCGCGAAAGGCAGATCTAAATCTATCATAACTTTCTTGTTGACTTAAATAACATCTAAAGTCATAAAAAATCATTGTAAGAATTTTTTTTCGCGTTGAATTCATGCTGTCGTGACACAGACAATTTTCAATTTGCCGCCAAATCGTAAACAAATAACAAATTAATAAAATACATACACAATAATATTAGCAAAGAGTTCCATTTCAAAATTTGAACTTATTTTTTTATTATATCGTTTACAAGTGGCCAGTTCTAAAAACTTTCAGTGTCGCCTTCGTATCTACATAATCGACTACTTAAAGGTTCTACTGACCGCATGGTGGACCGCATTTTGAAATAATGATTAAATACTTAGTTTGTAGATAAAACACAGGCTAAAATGATTTGAGTGATAACTCTTTGTTTATGGTGCGTGAACATATGTTTTGATCAAATAATTTTTGCATTAAAAAATTATTGAGTAACCATCATACACAATACCTTATTAATTTATTATTATTTTAAAGATTTATTACCTATATATTTAGCAAATTTTTAATATTCATCATAAGAAATATAATATTTTATATTGATAGTGATAAAAAAGTTGATTGATAATGGGTGCCTATGACTGTACCGCTAGTACAAATTGTTTTTAGTCCATTTATGGCAACCTAGTGGACTAATCAAGGCAACAATGGTCTACAGAAGGCAGGTGCCAACAATTTTACAGGTTTTGTAATAAAAATTGTTATAATAACATGCTATTGAGTTAGTAGATGGTATCCCTTAGAGATTTACATCTTTTGGAATTTCTGAATAAATTAAATTACGAAGACACAGATAAGTTGTTGGAAATTCTAAAATAGTCTGTAATAATTGTAGTTAACAAATAATTGTCATTTAGTTGTTTAATATATAATATAATATAGTTTAATTATTAAAATTATCTAGTGTCCTACATCATTAGTTAGCAGCAGGTAGCTAATATTATAAACTTGCCTTTTCTTTTGTAGATTCTACATTATTAAGCTAAACATAGTATTAATTTTATTATAGCATTTTATTTTTATTAGACTTATAAGCTGTTATTTTACGTTGGTATTCTGTGAGATCGTGATCCTTCCCCGGTCGAGCCGACCCCTTCGTGCTATATATATATATATATATATATATATATATATATATATATATATATATATATATAATATAGCTTCTGTGGATCTACCACGTGGACTTATACGTGCAATGACAGTAACGTTTCGCTGCACTACAGGGCACTGAACCAAGCAGTGGGGCGGTGCGTGCGGCACCGCGGCGACTGGGGCGCCGTGCTGCTGGTGGACGCGCGCTTCGCCGCCGCGCACTACACGCAGCACCTCTCCAAGTGGGTGCGCAGCTTCGTAAGTACACCGCGCTTGTTGACGCACTACGCGCAGCACCTCTCCAAGTGGGTGCGCAGCTTCGTAAGTACACCGCGCTTGTTGACGCACTACACGCAGCACCTCTCTAAGTGGGTGCGCAGCTTCGTAAGTACACCGCGCTTGTTGACGCACTACACGCAGCACCTCTCCAAGTGGGTGCGCAGCTTCGTAAGTACACCGCGTTTGTTGACGCACTACGCACAGCACCTCTCCAAGAGGGTGCGCAGCTTCGCAAGTACACCGCGCTTGTTGACGCACTACACACAGCACCTCTCCAAGTGGGTGCGCAGCTTCGTAAGTGCACCGCGCTTGTTGACGCACTACACACAGCACCTCTCCAAGTGGGTGTGCAGCTTCGTAAGTACACCGCGCTTGTTAACGCACTACACACAGCTCCTCTCCATGTGGGTGCGCAGCTTCGTCAGTACACCGCGCTTGTTGACACACTACACACAGCACCTCCACGCGCTTGTTGACGCACTACACGCAGCACCTCTCCAAGTGGGTGCGCAGCTTCTTAAGTACACCGCGCTTGTTGACGCACTACATACAGCACCTCTCCAAGTGAGTGCGCAGCTTCGTAAGTATACCGCGCTTGTTGACGCACGACACACAGCACCTCTCCAAGTGGGTGCGCAGCTTCGTAAGTGTACCGCGCTTGTTTACGCACTACACACAGCACCTCTCCAAGTGGGTGCGCAGCTTCGTAATTACACCGCGCTTGTTGACGCACTACACACAGCACCTCCAAGTGGGTGCGCAGCTTCGTAAGTACAGCGCGCTTGTTGACGCACTACACACAGCACCTCTCCAAGAGGGTGCGCAGCTTCGTAAGTACACCGCGCTTGTTGACGCACTACACGCAGCACCTCTCCAAATGGGTGCGCAGCTTCGTAAGTACACCGCACTTGTTGACGCACTAGACACACAGCACCTTTCCAAGAGCGTGCGCAGCTTCGTAAGTACACCGCGCTTGTTGACGCACTACACGCAGCACCTCTCCAAGTGGGTGCGCAGCTGCGTAAGTACACCGCGCTTGTTGCCGCACTACACACAGCACCTCACCAAGTGGGTGCGCAGCTTCGTAAGTACACCGCGCTTGTTGACGCACTACACGCAGCACCTCTCCAAGTGGGTATGCAGCTTCGTAAGTACACCGCGCTTGTTGACGCACTACACGCAGCATCTCTCCAAGTGGGTGCGAAGCTTCGTAAGTACACCGCGCTTGTTGACGCACTACACACAACACCTCACCAAGTGGGTGCGCAGCTTCGTAAGTACACCGCGCTTGTTGACGCACTACGCACAGCTCCTCTCCAAGTGGTTGCGCAGCTTCGTAAGTACACCGCACTTTTTTTATAGGAGAGTGGGCAAACAAGCATACGGCTCAACTGGTGGTAAGTGATTACCGCCGCCCATGAACAGCTGCAACACCAGGGGGGATTGCAGATGCGTTGCTGGCCTTTTAAAAGGAATAGGCTCTTTTCTTGAAGATCCCTAAATCGTATCGGTCCGGAAAAACCTCCAAACCACCTCTGGTGGTAGTTAATTCCACAAGGAAGTTGGGCGAGGAAGAAAACTTCTTTTAAATCGCTTAGTTGTCCACAACTAAGCGATTTAAAAGAAGTAAACTTTTGAAACGTACAGAGGTGGACCGTCATCCAGATGGTATGGATGGTATCGCGAGTTTTGTCGCAATGTGTGATAGTTAAACTGTTTGGCTGGAATTAGTCCGAACAATTCCTCAGAACACGCCCCGTGGTAGATGCGATAAAATACACAAAGAGATGCAACATCTCTTCGAAGTGCCAGGGAGTCAAGCCGATCGGAAAGAGCTCGATCGCCGACGATTCCAACTGTTCTGCGCTGGATGCGATCAAATGGAAGGAGCTAGCACTGGAGAGCCCTGGCCCGGAGATGGGAACAGTATTCCATGTGCGACCGAACCTGCGCCTTGTAAAGTTGCAGGCGCTGAGCCAGCATGAAATACTGTCCCGCTCTGCTGAGCACGCAAAGCTTTTTTGAGGCCAATTTGGCCTTCTGTTACAAGTGACCACGAAACTGCACGTCAATCGATATGTCGACGCCAAGGATTCCGATACTGGCTGCGGCAACAAGGGGAGTGCCTTGAAACTGAGGAGATACGACGAAGGGGTTCTTTTGAGCGGTAAAAGCGCAAACTTGTGTCTTCTAGGGATTAAACTGGACTAGATTTAGTCGCCCCCCGTTCCGAGATTTTGTTCAACAAAGTCTCGACTTCAGACACAAGTTTGTCCCGCTACTCGGCGACTTTTTCCCGAGAAATATGGGCACGGCTGGTGTTTAAAGCATCACCAGTGCTGTCGTCTACATAGCAATGAATGCTACCGATTCGCAACATGTCATTGATATGCAGAAGAAACAGCGTTGGTGATAACATGCAGTCTTGTGGAACACCAGCGTTAATGGGCCTGTAATCGGAGCATGCAACGTCTACTACGACCTTGATTCTCCGATCAGCAAGTAAACTGATGATCCAATTGCACCATTTCTCGGGAAGCCCATAGGAAGGAAGCTTCGTAAGAAGTGCTCGCTGCCAAACCCGATCGAAGGCCTTCGCTATGTCCAAACTAACGGCCAACGCCTCCCTCTTGGACTCTTCTGCCTTCGCCCATTTATGAGTTAGGTAACCTAGAATATCACCAGCCGGGCGACTGCGACGGAAACCGTACTGGCGATCACTAATCAGCTGGTGATCCTCAAGGTATCGCGTGAGCTGGCTGTTGATTCCATTATTTTAGAGAACAAGGTGGTGATGGCGATAGGCCTATAGTTGGACGGGTCAGAACGGTTGGTTACCTTTTATAGGGAACGGGTGCACGAAGGCTGTCTTCCATGATTTCGGGACTACGCCTAGGGAGTAGGAGTACCGGAAAAGGCGCACAATAGGAGGGACGCCATCAGACCCACTCGACTTGTTGATGTCCAGGGAGAGGAGTGCTCTTCGCACCGAGCGTTGGGTAAACAGCACAACCTGTATGAAGCACTCGCACTGCGGGATGGTCGGCGGTGGATGGGCGGCCGTCATCAAAAGTCGATTTGGACGCAAATAGAGAGCCCAGTAGATCGGCTTTGTCTTTTGCGACATGGGCCAGTGAGTCATCCTCCCTGTGCAGAGATGGAAGAGATGGCTGGCAGAAGTTTCCTTGGACAGGATTGGCGAGAGACCAGAATTCACGTGTTCCCAAAGGAAGACGAACAAGTCTCTCACCAATTCTGCCGATGTACTCTGACTTTTTGACAATGACACTTTTGAAGGATCTGGAAGCAGAATTATACTTCTTTTTGAAAGAGCGCTGGTATTTACATCCCGAGTTGTCGATGCGCGAGCTCAGTCCTAGTAACACTCGTGCTTATGATGTAATGCAATTTTGCAGGAGCGACGAAACCAAGGCTATATTTTGCCTCCGATAGGTACCACAGATGATGGAATAAATAGTTAGGAAGGTACATGATCTTCCACATCTGGGATCCGCGTAGTTGTGTCAAACCAGGAGTACCAGACCATATGCCAAAACAAAGTCATAAACAGATCTACCCGCAACAAGAACCAAGTCATTCAGCATGGTGGGCGTTAAAATCGCCAAGTATCACGATCTCTGCGGATGGAACCTGTTGTAACACGGAGTCTGCAGTCATGGACGTGGGCGATCAGTCGGTCTGTGATCGGCATTACCGCTATGGGACCTACATAGGCACCCGTAGATGGTCGTCACTGTCTACGCGTAGGACGGATAGCGTGGCAGGGGGCACCTTTGACTTATTACTCGCTTTGCCCCGAGTAGGTTTAGTCTCGAGCGGAATTTCGCCCCCCCCCACCCTCTCCCTATCAGCGTGGATGCTCAGCGAGGGATCCTCCGTCACCTGGATGCTGGTACTCTCCTGGGGTAGTGTTATATTTAACTCCGCAACCATGTTAAGAGGGGGAAATTGGGCCTCCGGCCACCTGCACTCACCAGACGAAACGCGGAAGCAGAGCTTCCACTTCACGCCGGTATTCTGTGAGGTCATGGTACCACCCCGGTTTGAGCCGGCCCATACGTGCAACAGCAAAGGCTGCTGCGTAGCTCTACCACTGTTGACGCACTACACGCAGTACCTCTCCAAGTGGGTGCGCCGAGTACAGTACACCAGTGAATCATATGGGGATTTTTTCCATAGTTGTGACGCTTGGCAGGCAGGTTGGAAACCGCAATTTTCTATTTTGTACTTGTTATTAGGAATATGCTGCTGGTTCGCTTCCCTCCGTCGCCTCTTACGACACCCGCTGGACGATTTAGGACAGTGGATATTTTACACCACCTCTAGTACAGAATTGTTTTCAAATAAATATAAACTTACTTATTTTGTATTCACATGAGAAAATAATGAACAACTCGCAACGATTATAAGGTAAGGATTATACTGTCAGAATGTATGCGCAAACATCATCCGACGTGACCGAAGAGAGATCAGGCCCAGCAACATCTGCTTTACGTGCTGTTCTAGGTGTCACCAAACAAACACTGCTAACTTCCTGACTCCGGAGACTACAACCGAGAATTTCTGGACTGAAAATTCTTATAACTGATTTTGGCTCAACCCGTGATTTGATTTACTCTTATTCACGGTACGGGTTTTATTACTGCAATCTACTGCTACACGGTACGGGGTAAAGCGGGACGCCGACTGCAGTCCCGAAGCATTCGGGCCCCTGCTATTGGAATGAGATCGCTAAACTAAAGGGGTAAAGGGTAGGGGAGGGATTCGATTTGATTCAAGGACTCATCAGAAGGAGGTAAGAATATCATCTTGGGATCACATACGGTTGTGTCAAAATCCATCTCGTTGAAATCTCACGGAAATATAGAGTTCGCTTACGTAGGACATTTAAATCATTAATTCCTTTCCTGAATTATAATTACATTATTGTTAGGCAAATTAGTAAAATTGTGCATGGCCTATAAACGTCATTCTTTATATTTTCAGTTGGGAAATAATCATCATACGTTCGAGAGTCTAGTCAACAGTCCCAACAGTCTGGAGTCATTCATGCAGAACATGACCATCAGGGAGAACGAGGACGTGTAATGGAACTAAAGCTTCAATCAGTGCTTTGTGTGAACTGATATCTCAGCGGTTTTATATTTTTTATAATTTTACTATTAAGTGTGATAAAAATCCATATTTTAATGTAGGTTTTGTTAAATAAATATTTTTATACAAACGCATTTTTCTATTTCAAGGATTGAGTACAGAAGTTATAACGGTGTAAAAATCGAAAAAAGCTTTTACTCGTAATGCATCTATAACCTTTATTGATCCCAATGATATTACCGTTCATTCGATGATGTTAAAAGTTTAGAAAACCAATTGTAG
The DNA here is from genome assembly GCA_907164705.1 of Parnassius apollo. Taxonomy (NCBI): domain Eukaryota; kingdom Metazoa; phylum Arthropoda; class Insecta; order Lepidoptera; family Papilionidae; genus Parnassius; species Parnassius apollo. The sequence goes on along the minus strand of CAJQZP010001449.1, from coordinate 14,706,395 downwards.
TATTACGTACATGCTATATAATTTCATTACACTTTTTTTGTTTACATAGGTAACATTAAGAACATTATATTAATAAAAAAAACTTAAAATTAAAATTATCATTGAGTGTTATTTTATCGTTACCGTTACTTGGTAAACTATTTACTAATCTGTGCCGTTACAGACTATTAAAGTCCACTGCTGGCAGGCCTTCCTTTAGATTAACTCATATGGGGGGGGGGGGGGATATTGGCCATAGTTTAGGCTAAGATCTTTCCACTGGATTACACAACACGTTGTCGAAAGTATTAAATTTTGTCGCTATATGAAAGAAGACGCATAGCGAATCTATAGTTTCTAATTAATATAGTAAATAGCACGATCAACTGTCCTTAACTGTCAGCCCCGGATCTAGGGGGGGGCAAACCAGGGCAGTAGCCCCGGGCGGCGGTTCTAGGGGACGCCAAAATTATGATATAATTTGAATTAAAAAAAACTTGCTCTACAAAGCGTCTAGTATCCAACGCACTTTGTTTTATTAATTATTCACTTAATGTTAAAACGCCTCGTTAGTTTTTGAACACATCCTAAGGGTTCAATCCGAAAAGTGCTGCCAGCAGCTGCAGCGTAGTAGACTGTTAACAAAATCTAATGGCGGAAATTTTAATGTAAATGATTACAATCCTACTTTTAAAAATACCATCTTGACCACATAAAAAAGGACAAGTATCCTGATGTAGAAAACGATACAAAATGAAATTATCGCTATAATGCCAAACAAAGTTCGAAATACCATTACCAATGACATCAAGGAAGCAAACTATTTCATCATCATGTTTTAAGATGTATCTCACACGGAGCAAATGCGCCAGGTTGATTCAATTTATAAAAAATAACGGTATCAGGATGTGAAATAAATGAAAACTTTATTGATGTTATTGAAGTTGATAGAAATACTGGAGAATAAATTAAACAGCGAATTCTAGAGAAACTAGAAGCTAATGGTTTAGATGTGCAAAAATTTCGTAGACATCTTACGACAATGAATCTAATATGATAGGCATATATAGAGGAGTCCAATCTCGAGTATTAGATACAAATAAATGAGCTGACAAAGTTTGAACTATGTTTAGCACACTGTTTAAATATTGTGTGTGTGCATTCAGAGTCATCTTGTCCAAAAGCAGTTAGCCTATTGGGCTTGTACAAAAACTTTATTGTTTCTTTGTTGGATCCACCACATGGTGGAAAAAATGCAAAAGTGTACAAAAACATACTTAAAAGGAAGTTGTCAAACCTGATGGTCGGCTAAAACCGGGCTGTTACTGCTCTATTAATTTACCGCAAATTGTCAAAGCTTTAGTAGATATGGAAGATTCTTCTTTAGTCACAGAATCCAAGCAAGAAGCTGATTTTCACTACTTGCGGTGATGGATTTTAAATTTATCCTCAACTCAACAATTTGGGATAATATACTTAGAGAAATTATATAAGAGTGAACGTTGAAATACAAAAAAGAGGATATTATCATTTCGCATTCTGTGCCGATAATGCAAGTTCTTGTTAAGATCTTACAAGGAATGAGAGAAAAACTAATAGAACATTGGTTCAGAGAAGATGCACCTGAATTAGAAAAGTTAGAAATCAAGCCAGTCCTTAAAATTAAACAAATTTTCGAAAAGAAAAGGCCTCACGATGAAACCTGCGAGAACGCATCAAGAACGCTAGATCCAAATGGTTTATTTTCCAAAGATATTAAAGTAGTGTTTGACAAATAACTTAGTTTTTAACAGAAATTAAAACAAGGGTAGAAAACGCAAAGTCTACATGAAAATTTCGCCTTCCTTAGTGGCCACGCGTTTTAAAATAGATCGACTGAGAACCTACGAAAAAATGGAGCCAATCTAGCTGAAAGTATTCGAAAGACTTGAATCCAGTTGTTTTTATTCCTTTGCCTTGCCGTTTTTAAAGAGCTAGTAACCGAAATTTATAGAAAATCAAGTGCATTCGACCTGTTACAACATCTGTGTAAGCATCACTTTAAGAATATACTGCAAATTATCTACATCTGCAAGCTGTAAGCGAAGCTTCAGCAAACTACAAATTATTAAAATCTATCTGCATTCAACAACGAGTCAGGAACGTCTATCTGGCCTCGCAATCCTAGCCATTGAAAATGAAACTGACTGAGACAGACTTTGATGAGCAAATAGATTCATTCGCAGAAAAAAAGCACGTCGTTTGTAGCTGTTGCAAGATTAAAGAGAAAAAATACTGAGGCTTAAAGATCCTAAATGTTTTGATTATCTGTTTTATTTCCTGGTTATATGTTTTCTATATATAACTTTATGTTACAAATGAAAAAGTTATTAGCTAAAAAGTAATAGTGAGTGCAAATTTATTAAAGGTTTCTTACTGTTCCAATCACAAAAAATGTCGCCCATTATGTATTTATGAGTTTTTTTAACAAGCTATTTAAAACGCCGGAGAGAGGAAGCGCCACTATCAAGTTTCAAAAAAACCGTAGATCCGAGACTGCTAACTGTTGGAGCAAATACGTTTACAAGTTCCATACGCGTCTTCAAGCGAGTCGTGCAAACTATATGTGCTAGGAGTAAATGCAAACTACAGGCAAAATTCTTATTTAATAAGAGTGAGCAAGTGTTTCAATGACGTGGCGAAAACACACAATGTAGACTTACTTTACACCGCTACCTTAACTTAAGCGTCTACTGAGTAATAAGTTTTTCGTTTACTGATGTGTATTACTTATACCATGCATTGTTATTTCTTTCATTTTACTTCTGAAATCATCTGTTATTGTGTAATTGAGTCTACGTCTACGTTACTTGTGCAATTTTTCTCTGTACTTCATTTATAAGTGGGGACTTTTAATTGGTGTTATTTTTTATTATGCTTACATTTATAGCTAGCTGTAAGTTCTCCTAAAACCATAATAAATAGATAAATAGTTGACAAGCGGGTTGGCACTTGGCAGGCGCAGTTTTTTTTTGTTGTTATTAAGACGATGCGGCTACCAATCACTTGACTTGTTGCCTCTTGCTACACCCACGGGATGATATTATGAGGTAGTGTATATTCTTACATTGCCACTGCACAGCAAATATATCAAATTACGTCCACTCAAAAATAAAATTAGTGTTGGTAATTTCCTGTACATATTGCAAAATTTATAAATTACGTAATATTATTTAAAACGAGGAAGTTTAATTTGATATAAATGCAATACGTAATGCATGGACTTTGAATAGGCTGTAACGCGAACAGGAACGGTTTGTAGTTATTAAAAATTAATTCATAATTAAAGTGTATGACTTAAACTGTACTTGGGGTAAAAAGTCGGAAGAACAAATAAAAGTGAATTCCGATTATCCACTCCGTCTGCGATAGATAGGTGAACACATTGCGGACAAACGGAACAACCCACCCTAACAATTATTGTGTAACCCCTACTTTCTACGTGTAGGAAATAGGAATAACCGTAAATGACGTCATTGTTACTATGAGTTTGTTATTAAATTGTGCAGTTTTTAAATAGTAATTACCTGACCTCTAAAGCTGCGCTTGAGGAACACTATTACAAATAAAGTATACATCTAATTATCTGGCCTTGCATCGAGAGAAGGACGCTCTTATCTACATGGCTTAATATTCAGGCGTAAAGCTTTTCAGAAAATATAATTAGTGTAATAACAAATTAGACCAAAGTCACAGCCTATATAGATAGGTACGTTCGACTATTGCTGGAAACAGTCCTCTTCTCATATCGCAGAGAGCATTATAGAGCAACAATAGTCGGCCACTCTTCCTCTAGTGCGTATTCGGACTTCACGTCTTCGAAATATTTTTTATATTCAGACCTGTAGGTTTTCTCAAGATATTTCCACTCACCGCCGAGCACGTAAATCTGCACTTAAAATTGCAATTTACAATTTATTGGCGCCGGCAATGTTCGAACCTGAGACAGCACTAGTCTGAAATTTACGGCGGGCGCTTACATCTCCTTCAGCTACCACGGCTTCTTTTAAATGAGCTATATACATATTTGATTTGTAAGACGTTGGCAGTTTTAGCTTGCAAACGTGATCAAAAATGTAAAATCAGCAAAACGTTTTGACCGCTTCGTAGCGCAGTCGCTAAACCTTTGATGGCGACGCTACAAACCGCAAATTCGAGTTCCGGGCGTACCGAGCGGGTGGTTGGCGCACTTAACATTTCCGCGCACACCAGATCAGCCCGGTGTATCGTGTGATAGCAATACGTCGGTTCAAAACCTTAGAGTATTTATAAGCAAACTAGAAAGCGCGCGTTAGCGAGTCAGAACAGTAAGCACGGCTGTAAATAGTCTCGATGTGGCAATGTTATTAGCAGGGGGTTACAGTTCCATAGTAAGGAATGTATAGTACGGGTCATAATTTCCTCAGTTTATGTAATATTAGTTAGTTAAATACTCACTAGATGGCAGAATTTAAGAAATGAAGTAGTGATCCATGTTACGCTTTATATTTCAATTGCATTTTAAAACACGTAATATCTCTATCATTCCCCATAAAAAAATTTTAATCTTATAAATTTTGTAATATATAAGTGTAGTGTTTGCAATAATACACATTCGTTAGCGAGACAACAACTGGTTTATTCTTCTAATAACCACCTACGTATACAATAACACAAATACCCACAACATCTCCCTGCACTGTTTAAACGTTGAATAGAGTGACAGGGAGTGGGTGGCAGCAGTTACAATGAGAAAGTTATTGATGATGATTTGACCATTATTGATGCAAAGCCGGAAATTATTGCGCTTAGCAGAGACGACGAAGATGAGGTGAAAGAAGAAAAGAAATCACCAAACGATAAAAATTTTCGACCAAAACAAAGGATACGTCCGCATCAAAAACGCAGAGGATGGGCAGCGACATGAAGCAGTTCCTGCTACCACCCAGCTACTACAACCATGTTGTGTACGAGCAGAAACACGTGCGAGAAAACGCACTTGCCAAACTTAAAGGACTCCAGGAGGACTTGCAAAATATTCGGCATCTACTGTAGAACATGGATAGATAGATACCTTGGAGTAGATTCCTTGCTGGACGGAGGCGTGAAACTAATAGAAAGGCTGACAGTCCTCGAGTTGGAGGTGCGACGTCAAGGGACAAGGTCGCTAAAATGGTGGTTGAACCAGATAGTCCAACACTCGAAGAGGACGCTCACGATGGGTTTAAGGGAGAAGAAAGTAAAGGGTCTAGAATGTTTGGCAAACAAGCGATGCATATTGTGGGTATTATGTTATTGTATACGCAGGTAGTTAGGAGAAGAATAAACGAACGTGTATTATTGCAAACACAACATGGTGTCAGAAGTGGGATCATATGCATACTAAATGTTTAAAATCGGGGACGTTAATAGAATATTTGCAACATAATATATAGAATAATGTTTATGAAAAGTTGTGAACTGCGGAGTAATTCTATGCAGATAATTTTATAACAAATGCTTACAATTGACAATAGAGCACGCGCAACCACCTAACGAATTACAGTTAGAAGGTGGACACGTCAGCAGGGCTGATGCTTGGAAAAGCTTGGCGTGCTCAGCAGAGCGGGACAGTATTAGCAACTTTACAAGGCGCAGGTTCGACCGCAAATGGTCCCGCAACTGTTCCCATCTCGGGTCTGGGGCTCCCTAGTGCCAGCTCCTTCCACTTGACCGCATCCAGCGCAGAGCGGCTCGAATCGTCGACGACCGAGTGCTTTCCGTTCGGCTCGATTCACTGGCGCTGCGAAGAGATGTTACACCCCTTTGCATTTTCTTTCGCATCTACCACAGGAAGTGCTCTGAGAAATTGTCCGGATTAATCCCAGCCGCCAAATTTCATGAACGCACATCGCGGCAAAACTCCCGATGGTCCACACCATCTGAATGCTTGGCGGTCCACCACTGTACGTTTCACTAGGAGTTTTCTTCCGCGTACGACCTCTCTGTAGAATAGCTTACCAGCGGAGATTTTCCCGGACCGATACGACTTGGGGACCTTCAAGAAAAGAGCTTACTCCTTTCTAAAAGGCAAGAAACGCACCTGCAATGTCCCTGGTGCTGCAGTTGTTCATGGTTGGCTGTAGTAACTTAACATCAGGTGAGTCGTATGCTCGTCTGCCCCCTCTTCTATAAAAAAGTGGTAGAGACAAATATTCATGTTATTTATTAAATATTCGGGTGTGCACTCGGAGACATCGGCAGTACAATCAAGTTTACTTATCAATTTTATTGGTTCAGAAGGATTCGACATTTAACAAACTTTTACGTTCACTAAAGAAGAGGATCGCGATGACTTGCAAATAATTTTGAATAAATTTGATGAATATTTTGGAACTAAAATTAATATTGCATTGCTTAGACCTTAGATACAATTTTTTTACGCGGAATCAAGAGGAAGGTGAAAACATACATCAGCATGTTATGTCATTGCGGTTATTGAGTAAAAATTGTAAGTTTGCAACTTTAGAAGAATAGCTGATCAAGGATCGAATTATATGTGGTGTAAATAGCACAATAATCCGTGACCGTGTGCTCAGATGTGAGAATCTAGACCTGGACAAAGCTGTGAAGTTGTGCCAGGCTGAAGAGATTTCGCAAGAGAGTAGCCGTCAACTAAGTGCTTGTGAAGTGTGTGCTAGTGTAGTGCAGGTAGACAGTGTCAAACACAGGAGAGGACAACGCGACTCGCAGGCGCCGGCCGCGCCTCGCGGGGCCCCGCGCTGCTGAGCCCACGCTGGTAGACTCGAGCGCTGTGCAACGCCTCGATGTCCGGCCGTTTACGTCACTTGTCTCACTTGTGGCAAACAAGGTTTCTTCGTGCGGGTATGTAGGCAGAATTTAACTAATAATAAGGCCGGTATATGACATTGAGCAAAGTCATGATTATACGCTGTTCCATTGATTGTGAATCGTTTTACCACCATAAATGGTCAAGAGGGTTATTAAGATGGCTGGTTTGAAACATTAACTTTTGAGAAGGGTATCGAATCAAGTTTTGTGACCGCTGAGTACAGAGGACATGTATACATTCCGCATTACGTGCTGCTATTTTCGTCATTAATTGATATAAAAATACAGTATATTTTCGATTGAACACTATTTCATTCGATTCTGAACGAACTAAAGAATACTCTGAAGAATTATATTCATTCGGTTACATAGACTAAATCAAATATAACAGCCATTCGCTTTTGCGTGCCGGTGCGGTTAGTTGCGTAATCGTTGAAGTTTTGTGATTGTGATTTTAGTTGGATTTTCTTTCAAAAAAACTGTAAGTAATGTTATTTATCTTTACTACGTAATGTTTTTGAATGATTTAAGTTACAACAACAGTAACTTTTTATGTTTCAATTGATTAAAAAGTAGAAATAAAAAACCTCTACGCGAACAATTCATAACGGTCAAGATTTCTAATAAGATTCTAATAAAATAATAATAGTATATTTCTTATTGGAATACCATAGTAAATACTTTTACTAGGAATTGATAAATGTTATATTTATATAATTGTATAAGAAAAATAAAGGAAGACGATATAAAATATATACACAAAAAGTATTTGAAAACGAGTTTACAAAGCACGCGCAAACTGTCTATTGTCGAATTTTTAGCAAATGTTTGCAAGTGAAAAAGTAGAATTATTATAATTATTACATGCATAATTTCGGTTCACTTAGAAAGAGTATGTTGTATTGATTGTAAGGACATAAAAATAAAATAAAAACTTACGATATTTCATTCATAAAATAAAATTTATCGTCAGTAAGTACACTTTATCAAGATCGGTTAGAAACAAAGAGCTGTACAAAATAAAATAAACATTTAAATGTTATGGTTATTGTTTCTACTTATCAAAAATCTTATCGGCTTTAAATAACTGTAACTAAAACCTCTTTAAACATAAACGAAAGGTCGTGAGAAACATAAATGTTTATAACAAGTGCCGCCAGCTGAGGTGACGACGGAGGCCCCGGTACAAAGCTGTTTTTTGTTATGGCGTGCGCGGCAAGGGAAAGGTAAAATGAGGCAGCTTTTAGAAGATTTAGAGGGCACAGATAGTTTTACAGATGATATCATTTTCTGGGGACGGATATTTGATGTTAATGCTTAATTAACACGACAGATTCGAACTCGCGGCCCCCAGCGCAGCAACTCATCGCTAAGCCAATGCGCCACGGAGCTTGTTTATTTTATCATTTTTGTACAATCTTATGCTGGGGCCACACTAACGAGAAATGCCGTTAATTATCGCGTTGATGGAAGTTGAATATAGGTGTGGCCACGACTTAACGCGTTAATTTGACAATGATATTAACAATGCCGTTTGGCGATCGACTCGAGTAGCGGTACATCAAAGAGATTAACGCACGAAATAACGCAATGAAGCGGCCACACTAAGTTTGTCTCACTGTGCACGATGAGCGCAACAAGGTCACACGTATGGCTATGATGGAGCGGAATAATAAAGAAGTTATTACGTTTCTTGAGATTCTGCAAACAGAGTCATATTTGTGGGATCCAAAGAGATTTAAATATATACTATTGTAATAGTGGTGATATGAGGTCCACTATTAACGGACTCCGAGTGGTTTAGTGGCGGAGAAATGAAACTACTTTTTGATGTGCAGACGAATGGAGCATGGAGTATGGAATATATTTTTTAGTCAACCTTGCCTACATGTATATCTCCGGCTACGTCGTTAGTTTACCAATAGTAACAATTTTTATTTGCCTAGCCAATTACAATTCATACATTATAACCAATAAAGATTAATCAAAAATACAACTATTATGTACGCTCCATTTGCCGCCTTGAGACTCGTGTATAGCTTCTCGTAGCTGCGTTGCTGGACTGGGCTATAAAAGTTGTGCAGGCCGGCGCGCGCGCTGCGCTCTCCTTTCTGCCAAGGAGGGTCGCGTTCGTATACGGCTTAGAGATCTCTAGTTAGACCGTTAAGCCAGTCCCTAAAAGGCGGTGTTTAGTGGGTAAAAGTCTCCACATAACCACGCAGCCGGCTGCGTGGTATGCTATGAGCATTCACCACCTCCCTCCACCGCTTTCCGGAGGGTTGCCCATAATTGCTTCGGGCGCAAAAAAAAAAAGCGCGCGCGCGTAATCGGTGAGCGGCAGGCGGCGGCGTGGGACACAGCTCCGGAACAGTAAGAAGAAGCGAGCTACGGCGTTGAAGAAACGGCTCAAAAATGGTTGACGGATACATGACGATAGCGGCGTGTGAATGATATTTGCGGCTGTTTCTTGTTTCTTTATTATAACGTTAAATATATACGTCAAATTATCTCGCATCGATATGCAGCCCGCAGTATCTCAGTAGCCGGGGATAATTAGGAAATAAATGTTTTCTTCGCCTTCTGTGTTATGGTAGCGGCAGGGTATATATTATTTATTGCCGTTTAGGGTTGATTAGCCTGACTGCTACATCACTCTCCCCCTAGCGAAAGCGTACCGGAGGCTTGACGACTCGCCCGTGTCTCGTTATTTTTAAAATAGGTTTCCTCTGGGTTGATGTAGATGATGGATTTTCAAGCTTCCTCGCTGGTGGTTGTGATGATGATGATGAATCCTCTGAAGTATCCTCGTTAATAATATAGACAGGCTTTAGTCGGTCGATCGATATAATTGTAGATTTCCTTCCGGGTATTTGTAATTTAAAAGTCTTGCTATTTCGCTCTAATACTTTATACGGTCCATCGTAGGTAGGTTGAAATTGTTTCTTCACTGCGTCGTTTCTTACAAAAACTTGCTTGCATGTTTTCAAATCTTGATGAATGAATACTTATTTATTATTTCCGTGTGATGATGTGCATTTCGACGATAAGGCTTTGTTGATTGATTCTCGAAGTTGAGTTACAAAATCGTAATTCATTTCTTGATTGTTTGACGATGTTGAAGTGAAGAAGTCACACGGTAGTCTTATGCTGCAGCCGTAGGTTAGCTGAGCGGCGCTAAGACTAGTGTCTGTACGCGGTGTTGCTCGTAGTTCAAGTAGGACTGTAGGTAGCTCATCAATCCACTTTGTATGTTGAGATAAACGAGTTTTGAGTGCGGTCTTCAATGTACGATGCCATCGTTCGATTATTCCGTTTGATTGAGGATGGTATGCTGTTGTACGTGTCTTCTGTATTCCCATAGTTTGAAGAAGGAGGATAGGTTGCTTTCGAAGTTTCTTCCTTGATCCGTTGTGATGGTTTTAGGTGATCCAAAACGAGTAATCCAATTTTCATAAATTATCTTCGCGACGGATTCAGCTGAAGTATCAACGGTAGGTATTGCTTCTGGCCATCTTGTTGTTCTGTCGATCATTGTTACGAGGTAACTATGTCCTTGCGGTGAAGTAGGTAATGGTCCAACGATGTCAACTTGCAGGTGGTCGAATCTCTCCGTAGGTGGAAATGAAGCTAGGCTACTTGATGTATGCCTTTGTACTTTGCATTTTCGACATTGAATGCATTGCTTCACCCAATTGCCAACATCCACTTGCATTGAAGGCCAAAATAATTTTTTAGTGATGAGTTTTCTTGTTGTTCTAACACCTGGATGACTGATGTTGTGCAGTGTATTGAAGACTTCGCGGCGACATTCTTCTGGTAGCTATGGTCGCATGGTTGACGTTGAGGCTTCACAGTAGATAGGTAGATGCGTCATTGTCATTGTAACTTGCTTGATGGACAAGTTACTTTGCTTCGATAGATGTTTTATGTTGTCGCTATCTCCGTCTTGTGCTGCGGCGATGTAATTATAGTCGATTGATGTAGGGCACGTTACACTGTCGATTGGTATGCGACTGAGTGCGTCGGCGACTATGTTGTCATTCCCAATGATGTGACGTATGTCGGTCGTGAATTCACTTATGAAAATAAGTTGTCTTGCTCGTCGTGGTATTTCCGATAGTGATGGTTTCTTCGTAAGTGCATATGTTAATGGCTTGTGGTCGGTAAAAACGATCAGGTTTCGACCCTCGAACGTTTTTCTAAAGTGCTTGATGGCCATGTAAATAGCGAGTAGCTCTCGGTCGAATGTACTGTAGTTACGGTGAGTATCGGAGAACTTCTTCGAAAAATAGTCAAGTGGTTGCCATTTCCCATTGCTGTATTGTTGGAGTACGGCTTCTGCTGAGAGATCGGACGCGTCGCTCAAGATAGCAAGGGTTGCTTCGTGTAATGGGTGAGCGAGCAAAGCTCCATTTTGGATCGCAACTTTACAAGCTTCAAATCCCTTCGTGGCTTCATCGTTCCGTCCGATTGACGTTTTATATTTTTTCTTCGTGTTGTGAAGGTAGCCGTTAAGTGGTGCTTGGATTTCAGCGTCTTTAGGTATGTGTTCTCTTTAAAAATTTATCATCCCAAGAAAACGCCTTAGAACTTGGATAGTTTTAGGTTTCCATAATCGACGATTGCTCTGACTTTTTCAGCAGGCGGTTTGATTCCTTCCCTGCTGACGGTGAAACCAAGAAATTGAACTTGTTGTTGGCCAAATATGCATTTCGAAGGGTTGATTGTGATTCCGTTGTCTTCTAATCGCTGTAGCACGGGTTTCGTGCATTTCTTTATCAGGGCTTGCAACAAGGAGATCATCAATGAATGCGAAAACAAAATCCAGCATGGAGTACTTCAGATCATTCTTGGAACACTACACATTGAAATAATACTAGTTTTTACGGATTTTATCGCGTATATTTAACTATAAATACCCGACGTTTCGAGCGCTTTACAGCACCCATCAGCACCCATGGTCACGGGGAGGACTGAGATGTTCAACGTCCAAATGTCATAGTTAACAGCGGTTACCATAGATAACAAAAGTTAAATTTTTACCGTGGTAAGTTCATAAGTTTGCATGGAAGTTTCATATCTCAGTCTCTGACCGTGGGTGCTGTAAAGCGCGGTTTTATAGTTAAATATACGCGATAAAATCCGTAAAAACTAGTATTATTTCAATGTCATTCTTGGAAATTCGAATAATTCCATTGGGGTAACAATTGCTGTCTTCTCTATGTCTTCATCGCGTACTCTTATTTGTTGGTAAGCTTGGTTGAGATCGATAGTGGAGAATATAGTCTTGTCTGACAGTTGATGAATTAAATCCTTGACTCGCGGTATTGGGTAGCGGTCAGGAATGGTAATAGAATTCAGTCTTCTGTAATCTCCACAAACTCGTGATTCTCCATTCTTCTTCGGTACAATGTGAAGTGGTGATGACCAAGGGCTTTTGCTTGGACGGCATATTCCTTGCTCGATCATGTTTTTGAATTCTTTTCAAACTTGCTCGTATGGGTGTGGTGCGATTGGACGTGCACGGCAATGAAGTGGTTGTCCATAGGTTTCGATGAAATGCTCAATGTCATTCTTCGGTGTTAATTTCATTGAAGTTATCCTTGTGATTCCAGGGTATTCTTCGAGGATCTTGTGATACGATTGTTGAACATCTATGCTTCTTATTGTGGGCAGATTGGTTGCTTGGACGAAAGACTGAGATGCAAGATTGGTTTTCCCGTCGATGATTCTTCTATTTTTGATGTCGACGATCAACATGTGATGTTAAAGAAAATCAGCACCGATGATTGGTTTGCTGACTTTAGCGACGATAAATCTCCATTTGAATAGTCGGCGTAGGTTTAAATCCAGTTCCATTGATTTTTCTCCATATGTAGGAATCACCGTATTGTTTGCTGCGTAGAGTTGAAAATCCAGTGGCTTCAACTTCTGCTTTTGTTTCGGCAGTAACACTGAGATATTCGCTCCGGTGTCGATAAGGAAAGTAAGCTTGCTTTTTTATCGGTGGCGAAAAGACGGTAGGACTTAGTTAATAGTTAGTAGGCTATTACGCTGGATCCCGTCGCATCAAGCGTATTAGATAGTTTTCCGACTTCGTATTTTCATTTTTGAATGTACACGGTGTTGTGCGTTTTTTTCCTCGAACACGAAACGTCGATGATAGCAGCAGTAAGAGGACCTTGTTCTTGAGCTTGTTCGACTTCTACTTACAGTGCGGTTGCGACGAAAAGATGATCTTCGGTGTTGCTGATTGTGCTGGTTGTACTGTTGCTAGTAACAGGTGTGATGATGGGAAGCTTTGGGCGCGGCGACTTTGAATGATAGCTTCCGAATTTCTTCGAGAAGAAACTGGGTATCATTGGCCTTGGTTGAAGTGCCTTCGATCATCGATATTTGTGAGCTACTGCTGTCTTCGATCATCTTGTCCGCCAGGAGTTCGTCGAGCTTCGTCTGCGTGCTGAATGTTTCGCTGACTGCTTGTACCGATCGAACATGTGGTGGTAGGTGGTTTACCCACATTAGCCGTAGTGTTGAATCTGGGACTTTATCTCGCGCCAAAGTACGCATTTTGCGTGAGTTGTGTGGCTTCTGGTCTCCAAGTTCTATTTGATGAAGTTTCTGTAGCTGGCGACTGTCGGATTCTTCATATGCAGAGATCAAACGATCCTTCAGCGAATTATACTGGTCGATTGCCGGTGGGTTGTACAACAGGTCCGAAGTTTGTTCGATGTCTTGTCCAGGGCGTTCTGATGCGCTTGGCTTTTCTTTAAATTTGCGGCTTCAAAGCTGACGAACCAAAGTCGTGGTTTGTCTCTCCAAAACGGCGGTATTCTCAACGATAGAGATATACCGGCGATTTCTTGTTCCTTGACCGGGTTTGATGTATATGTGTCGGATTTCTTCGCTTCTCGCTCCATAATGACGGCTTGATTACACTGATTTTATATATACTGAAGTCTTCCTTGACATTTATTTGATATTTTTCCTACTATTCTTGCAGGGATCTTCCTTCACGGTGTTTGTAACGGGATCAGCACTGTAATAGTGGTAATATGAGGTTCACTATTAACAGACTCCGAGCGGTTTAGTGGCGGAGAAATGAAACTACTTTTTGGTGTGCAGACGAATGGAGCATCTGCCGGCGTGAGACTCGTGTATAGCTTCTCGTAGCTGCGTTGCTGGACTGGGCTATAAAAGTTGTGCAGGCCGGCGCGCGCGCGTCCCTCTTGCCGCACCGCTCCCAAGCGGACGTGTCAAGCAGTCAGCGCTCCCGTCCCTGTGCGGCAGCGCCTCTCTCGCTCGCGCGCCTCCGCTCTTCCGCTCACACCGGCTGCACTGTCGGCGTTAGTGAGTCACCTCTCTTAGCACTGTTCTTGCCCCCTCGCTCCGGCGGGGAGGTCTGAGCGATTGTCTTGCTTTATATTGTTATTTCTATTGTTCCTGTTATTTCTATTCTTTATTGTTCCTTGTTAATTCTAATGTTTATTGTTTCTTGTTACTATTTTGTTAAAATTGTGTTACTGTTTCTTGGAATAGGCGTCACTTGTTCTTTTGAGAGCGAGCCCTTTGTTCTTCTCAGAGCAAAGGGACCCCAGTTTCTTGGAATATAGCGTTAACCTCCCTGTCCGCCCAACATGTTCACCATGGAAGCTAGTCAACTTATGGCTCTTTTCCGCCAATTCCTAAAAACCCAAGGCGTAGACCTTGGCGGCTTTGCCTCTGAGCTTACCGCCGTGCCCCTCAGGCGTGTAACCCTCCGCCCGCCGTCGCGGCCTTTGTAGCGGCCCGTGACTCCGAATCCATGGAGCACTCGGACAATGTGTCTGAAACTTCGTCCACCCGTAAGAGTGGACGAAGTTTCAAACGTTTCAAGTCTCCTCATCCAGTAGCTGCTCCTCGGACTCAACAGATTCCGATCAATCAGTTATTGATACGACCCCCTTGACGGAAGTGAAATCTTCCTCTCGCACACCTCCCGTCCCGGCAGCCCCCCGACACTGCCGCCACCGCCCGCGCCCCCGCGGCCCATGTTGCCGCCCGCGTCTCCGTAGTCTCCAGCGCTCCACCGCAGCCCCCGCGCCTGCTCGCTCCACCGCAGCCCCCGTCGCTGCCACAAAGAAACAAGTCCCGCCCCCTGTCTTCCTCAGGGACAATTACTAGACTTTCTAAAGCCTGTTACGACGCAGGCTTTAAATATGACCAAACCACCAACCTTGGTGAGTCAATTAAAATCGTTGTGCAGTCTACGGAAGACTTTAGGAACATCACCAAAGTCTTTACATCCGAAGGTTTGCCCTATCACACCTACTCTCTCCCTGAAGAACGTAAAGTCAGGGCTGTCCTCCGCGGAGTTCCTTTTGAACTCGCCAACGAGGAAATCCTGCAGGATCTTAAGTCCCAGGGATTCCCAGTTGAGGCTGTGCTCAAGATGCACAGCAGTAGGGGCAAGAGGTACTCGTTTGCCCTCCTCATTTTGTCCAACGTGCCGGAGGCTAAAGACATATTCCGACAGGTACACACTGTATGCGGCCTGTCGAGAGTCAAAGTCGAAGCCCCCTATAGGCGCGGTTTTCCGGCGCAATGCCACCGCTGCCAACTTTTTTTTTAAAGAAGAGGGGGCAAATGAGCATGCGGCTCACCTGATGTTAAGTGACTACCGCCGCCCATGATCAACCGCAACACCAGGGGAATTGCAGGTGCGTTGCCGGCCCTTTAGAAAGGAGTAAGCTCTTTTCTTGAAGGTCCCCAGGTCGTATCGGTCCGGAAAAATCGCCGGTGGTAAACTACTCCACAGAGAGGTCGTACGCGGAAGAAAACTCCTTTCAAAACGTACAGTGGTGGACCGCCAAGCATCCAGATGGTGCGGATGGTATCGGGACGTTTGCCGCGTAGTGCGTTTATGAAATTTGGCAACTGGGATTAATCCGAACAATTCCTCAGAGCACTCTCCATGATATATGCGAAAGAAAAAGCAAAGAGATGCAACATCTCTTCGCAGTGCCAGTGAATCGAGCCGATCGGAAAGCACTCGGTCGTCGACGATTCGAGCCGCCGCTCTGCACTGGATGCGGTCAAGTGGAAGGAGCTGGTACTGGGGAGCCCCAGCCCAGAGATGGGAACAGTATTCCATCTGCGGCTGAACCTGCGCCTTGTAAAGTTGCAGGCGGTGTGCCGGCATGAAATACTGTCCCGCTCTGCTGAGCGCGCCAAGCTTTTTAGAGGCCAATTTGGCCTTCTCTTCCAAGCGACCACGAAACTACACTACCAAACTAAACGACGCCGAGGATTCCGACACTGGCTGATGCAACAATGGGAGTGCCTTAAAACTGAGGAGATACGACAAAGGTGTACTTTTTAGCGGTTATCGCGCAAACTTGTGTCGTCTGGTGTTTAAACTGGACTAAATTTAGTCGCCCCCAATCCGAGACTCTGTTCAGCAAAGACTCGACTTCTGACACAAGTTTGTCCCGGCACTCGCACTCGGAGACGTTTTCCCGAGAAATATTGGCTCGGCAGGTGTACAGAGCATCACCAGTGCTGTCATCTGCATAGCAATGAATGTTATGGGTTTGCAACATATCATTGATATGCAGAAGAAACAGCGTTGGCGATAGCACGCAGCCTTGTGGAACACCAGCATTAATAGGCTTGCAATCGGAGCTTGCACCGTCTACAACGACCTTGATGCTCCGATCTGCAAGAAAGCTGGTGATCCAATCGCACAATTTCTCGGGAAGCCCATAGGAAGAGAGCTTCGAAAGAAGCACTTTGTGCCAAACCCGATCGAAGGCCTTCGCAATGTCCAAACTAACGGCCAGGGGGAAGGGGGAGGCCCTTGGACTCTACTGCCTCCGCCCATCTGTGAGTTAGGCAGACTAGAAAATCACCCGCTGACCGACCACGGCAAAAACCGTATTGGCGGTCACTAATCAGCTGGTGATCCTCAAGGTACCTCATGAGCTGGCAGTTTACAATGGACTCCATTGTTTTGGAGAACAAGGAGGTGATGACGATAGGCCGGTAGTTGGACTGGTCTGAGCGGTCGCCTTTCTAAGGGATCGGGTGGACGAAAGCCGTCTTCCATGATTTTGGGACTACGCCTAGGGAGTAGGAGTACCGGAAAAGACGCGTTAAAACCGGTGCCAACTCTGGAGCACACGTCCTCAGCACAATTGGGGGGATTCCGTCAGGCCCACTGGACTTGTGGATGTCCAGGGAGAGGAGTGCTTTGTGAACCGAGCGCTGTGTGAACTGCACTTCCGGCATGGAGCACTCACACCGCGGGATGGTCGGCGGCGTACTCCCCCCGTCATCAAGAGTCAAGTTGGACGCAACGAAAGAGCCTAGAAGATCGGCTTTCTCCTTTGCGGTATGGGCCAGTGAGTCGTCCTCCCTGTGCAGATATGGAAGAGATGGCTAACAGAAATTCCCCTGGACAGCCTTGGTGAGAGACCAGAATGCACGGGTTCCAGAAGAGAGGCGAACTAGTTTCTCGCCAATTCTGCCTATGTGCTCTGACTTTGCCTTGGCAATGACTCTTTTGAAGGACTCTTTTGCACTCTACGGGCATGCGGCGGTCAACTGCTCAGCCCCTCCCAGGTGCGTTAAGTGCCTAGACCCGCACAGCTCGAAAGAGTGTCCTCGGCCCCGTGATACCGAGTACCCACCCGCATGCGTCTTTTGCGGACAGACTGGCCATACGGCCAACTTCAGAGGCTGCCCTCGCGCGCCTCGCCCCAATCTCGGCAACAGAGCTGCCAAAAAAGCTCCGCCACCGGTCAATGACCGTACATTCCCGGCTCTTCCATCCAAAATGCCCCTTCAGGGCAACTCTCAGTCACCTCAGGACCTATATCGGCCCCCTCAGGGACCCTACAGGCCTCCTCACCTTCGCCCATTAGGGCCCCGACATCAAGCGGAGCCTCTTACGCCGATAACGTAGATACAGTATACACTGCTATCCGCAATGTCGACGTAAGAGAGATCGCAATTTTAGCACGCAAACTGCGCGCTTCTCAGTCCCCTCAGGACCGTCTGCTCGCGCTTACCGAGCCCAACACCTTCTAAATTCAATATAATTAGTCATCCCATTCGTAAGCTGCCTTAATTAGGCAGCAATTCTTCCCAGCGGCTACTCGCCGCTAGCGCCCCCTATCACCGAAGGGGGGTCGCGTTCGATACGGCTTAAAGATCTCTAGCTAGATCGTTATTAGTGGGTAAAAGTCTCCACATAACCACGCAGCCGGCTGCGTGGTATGCTATGAGCATTCACCGCCTCCCACCTCCGCTTTCCGGAGGGTTGCCCTTATTGCTTTGGGCGCAAAAAAAAAGCGCGCGCGTAGTTGGTGAGCGGCGTCGGCGTGGGACACAGCTCCGGAACAGCAAGAAGAAGCGAGCTGCGGCGTTGAAGAAACGGTTCAAAAATGGTCGACGGATACATGACGATAGCAGCATGTGAAGTCGATGTGGAAACGTTATGTGAGAACGTTAAATATATATGTCAAATTATCTCGCATCGATATGCAGCCCGCAGTATCTCAGTAGCCGGCGATAATTAGGAAATCAATGTTTTCATCGCCTTCTGTGTTATGGTAGCGGCAGGGTATATATTATTTATTGCTGTTTAGGGTTGATTAGCCTGGCTGCTACACTATACAGCGCACATTGGAAACATTTGCATACAAAAATTGTGAGCACGCGCGTGTGTTAAACCCTCTGGAGAAAAATAGCAATACTACCAAATATTTAAATAGTTAGATGCGCCCTTACCATAGTATGACCAGTCCGAAATGTGTCCATTCTCAAATGAGTGAGCTCACTCATTCGCAATCAGTGCTCACTTGTGCGACAGAGAAAGTAGTATACACAATTTCTGTAAGATAATAAGAGATGATACTAATGCATTAGTGTGCGCGCGTCAGCGTCTTGCAAACGAACACATCCAAAAATAATGCCACAGTTTTCAAGGTGAAGGCGCATCTAACTATTTAAATCTCTGAATACTACGCGGAATATTTATTTGGAAAACATTTTAGCTATTTACCATTAGGTGACAGTTTTAGGGACGTCGTCAATTACTAACATATCAACTTCGCATAATAAATCTAATATCTCAACTCTGGCGCATCCTTAACGCGTCATCGATTATCAGTTCATTAGGCGCCGTGGTCAAGGATAGACGACACCCTGATGACGTCATAAACGAATAGCGGAAAAAGTAGTGCAGTGCAACATGAACGATTCCTCAGAACTCATTCGCATTTTGGAAATCGTCGATGATGATGATTTTTTTATTTTAATAATATAAAATTACAAATAATAAATGTTTATTTTTTTCTTAAGGTATGAAGAGCAATTTTACATTTTGTGTTGTGCGATTTTCTTTCTCAATCTAGGGTATTGACTGAAACCTCTATTATATTTGCTGATAACATTTCCATTCTTATTCCGCATACAAAAGACCAGAATTTAAATAATAAATTGAATCAAGTATTGAACCAGGGTTCTATGTTCTATGGGCAGCTGTACACATCGTCGTTGGAGCCACACGCAAGTGTGAGTAACGATCCAAGAGCAAGTCTTATCCGACACTATTCCGATGATATCCCGGACGTCAGTCTGAACGAGATTAGAATGGCTCTCCACCACCTTAAAAACGGCAAGGCCCCGGACGAGGATGGAATTATAGCGGAGCTTCTGAAAGCGGGTGGAACACCGGAACTTGAAGTCCTTCAGAAGCTCTTCAATTCCGTCCTCCATGGTGGCACTACTCCGGAGGCGTGGAGCAGAAGCGCTGTGGTCTTGTTCTTTAAGAAAGGCGACAACGCTCTCTTGAAGAACTACAGACCGATTTCCCTTCTGAGCCGCGTCTACATGCTATTTTTGAGAGTCATTTCGAATCGTCTCGCACGCAGAATCGACGACTTCCAGCCTCCCGAACAAGCCGGTTTCCGAAAAGGCTTCAGTACCATAGACCACATACATACCCTGCGGCAGATTGTACAGAAGACCGAAGAGGACAATCTGCCACTTTGCCTGGCATATGTGGACTATGAGAAAGCCTTTGATTCCGTCGAAATTTGGGCAGTGCTACAGTCCCTTCACCGGTGCCAAGTTGACTGTCGGTATATCGAAGTACTGAATTGTTTGAACAGTAGGGCTACGATGGCTATCCGAGTACAGAACCAGAGTTTGAAACCTATCCAACTGCAGAGAGGTGTAAGACAGGGTGATGTTATATCCCCGAAACTCTTCACCGCTGCATTGGAAGACGTTTTCAAGCTGCTGGACCGGAAAGAATACGGTATTAACATCAATGGCGAGTGCATCACTTACCTTCGACTTGCCGACGATATAGTCCTTATGGCAGAATCACTGGAGGACCTTAGCACTATGCTCAGTGACCTCAATGGTGTCTCCCAACGGATAGGTCTTAAGATGAACATGGACAAAACAAAGATCATGTTTAATGTCCATGTCACACCTATGCCGGTAGTTGTTGGGAGCACTATGCTCGAAGTTGTTGACGAGTACGTTTACTTGGGACAAATAGTCCGACTAGGTAAGTCCAACTTCGGCCGAGAGGTCAATCGACGGATTCAACTCGGCTGGGCAGCGTTCGGGAAATTACAACTCATCTTCTAGTCAGGTATACCTCAATCTCTGAAAACTAAAGTAAAGTTTTTTGTGTTTTGCCAGTGATGACTTACGGATCTGAGACGTGGTCCTTCACTGCTGGCCGTATGAGGACGCTCAAGGTCGCTCAGTGAGCTATGGAGAGGGCTATGCTCGGAGTTTCTCTGTGTGACTCAGAAATGAGGATATCCGCAGTAAAACCAGAGTGACCGACATAGCCCAACGGATTAGTAAACTGAAGTGGCAATGGGCCGGCCATATAGCTCGAAGAACCGATAACCGATGGGGAAGAAAGGTTCTCGAGTGGCAGCCTCGTATCGGTAGGCGTAGTGTAGGGCTACCCCCCACTAGATGGGGTGACGACCTGGTAAGACATGCAGGAAGTCGATGGATGCAGGTGGCTCAGGACCGTGCTTTGTGGCGTTACTTGGGGGAGGCCTATGTTCAGCAGTGGACTTGTAAAGGGCTGTAATGATGATGATGATGATTAAACCAGGTTACAAATTAGCTGACACATCACAACCTAGAGATTAATTTTAATAAAACCGAGTACTACATTATTTTGACCCAAATTAAAGTTATATTTAATCGAAAAATGTTTCCATAATTTAAATGAATATCGGTACAAATATTATTTAATTTGTGTGGACAACTTCGGCCTGTGCCTATATAATTTGATTTAATTTTTTTTGTTCCATTATTATTTTTTACTTAATTTTATTTTTATTTATAATAATTATTATTATTTTTTCTTGACATTGTGATTATTCATTTAATTTAATTTATAGAATTTTAAAATAATATAATCTAATAATGTAATTTATTAATTAAATCTAATATTGTAGTTTAAAAATAATATTTTTATTTTATTTTGCTACGCCCAAACTGGATTCAAATGAGGACATTTTTTTTTAAAACATCACATCTATTGTTACCATTTGATTGCAATAAAGATTATGATTATGATTATCTCAAAATCATCTGGTAGCATCAACATCATATCAAACCCCCATTGTCATAAGAACGTAAGACTTTTCTTCTGTGCTTTACTGGGCCTACGCCGCGACACAAAATATTTTGAGTCGATCTCTGTATATTTTGGTTAGATCGATTTCGAAATCGATACACAACGTGCGACACGGCTACATCTCTAAGAAAGTTTCGAAAAGCAAGGTCAGCTACGCCGTTGTACAGTCGTGACGTCATCAAGATGAAGAGAAGAAGATTATTGTTTGTTTTTATTTAGTAAGTTTTTTGTACAAAGTACATATATAATAAGAGTGGAAGACAGCACAGGATTAAATAAAACATACCAGATTATAAAGTCATTTATTGCGTAAAAAAAAACCAGCAAAATCAAGTTATTTTGTGTTATCGATATATCAACTCTTGGCAACACTAGTTTTTTGGTAGGTATTTTTGTTTAATTTTCGCTTTGGCACGGTAATAATATCTATACAGTATTGTAACTCGGCCGTATCTTTGAAATAAATGCCTACAGCCGCGCTGTACGCAAACATGCGATAGGGCTGCCTGCCTCCAGCATTACATTTGCCTACTTTGTGTTTCCATTTATTTTTGTGATTGTAAATATACTTTTTATATAAACAAATATAATAGGTATTTTGTGAATTGAATAGGAAGTGTTCAATAAAAATGCGTGTCATTTTTTGATTGGTAGATTTATTTGAAAAACCATGTTTATGTTTGAGTAACAAATCGGTCTTATAAATTTGCGACCGAAAAATATTTGCGCCTCGGCTGAGACGTACGAAATGCTTTATTATTAAAATTTTAAGTATAAAAATCCGCATTCTAATAATATAAAGCATATCTATATAATATAAAGCTTAATTAAAAATTGTTTTGGGAAACATGGACAAGATGGAGAAAAGGAATATCTTTTACTTGGTTACAGAAACCTTCAGTTACTTTACAATTTATATGTTTGGTTTTAAAATGAAGTTCGGATTTATTATTTATTTATTTCTATTCTATTATTTATTTCCTCCATTGTATATATATTCCACAAAATCATCACTGCGGTACAGTCACGACTGTCTGCATGCCGAGATCGAGGCGCGTAGGCATAGCTCTCGCTTCGTCCGTTTGTATGGAGTTGGAATACTGTATAGATACAATTACCGTGGCTTTGGCGTATAGGACACGGTAGTGCGTTTTTGGCGTTGCGCTCAAAAGGTTAACAGACCGTGTGTTGCTACCATAAGTCTATAATTGTGGATGGAAGTAAGGTGTACGGATTGCAGTACAGTTCAGTTAAACATAGCAAGTGTTCGGAACTCGAAATTTAGTACGTGGACATATATATATCGATGATTTTTACAAATATTTTCCTAGTATTATGTACTAAGTTTAAGCTTTTTCAAATTCGAAAATATTTTATTCCTTTTGAAATAAAAATTCGCGCAACGAAGGGTAATATATTATGCAAAGCGCCATTAGCCTTCATTTTTTTTAGATAAGTATATAATGAAAAAGTCTCAGGAGTCTAGATAATCGTTATCCGAATACGAAAAATAGCACATGTGAAATAAATATATTATTAGCATTAAAAGAATGTTTGCATGTATACGTATTATATGAGGAGCAATTCAACCTCGTCTTAGGGTATAAAAGATATTATAAATAAAAAACTACCTTTTTCATATAATATAATCTTATTATAATAAAATTCAGAGAAACAGTATCATACATGAATAAATACAATACTATAATGTAATCATTAAACAATTTTGACATATTTTTTTAATAATCTGTTTCTTACGACGCGAAATGCAACGCATATTACAACAATATTGCGTATTTAACATTAAATTGTTAATAGTGACAGGAATGATCGAATGATTATTTTAACATCAATGATTATATAATTCGAATTTTGACTCGCAAGATAATATTACACTTTTGTAACAATATATGGAGTCTTCCTCTATGCTATGAACATTCTGGGGAGCTTGGTGTGGAGTTTTAATCTTTATAAATATCGTTAGCTAACTATTAAAACAAGAGGCCCCAAAAGTCCACAGACACTATATTCATCTTAATATTATCTAATGAAGGCATACCAAGGTGTGTTATTCAAACTGAAGCAACACGCGTGACAAATACAACTCTCGTACACGTTCGCAAACAATTACTCAAAATATAACATACACTAATTTTGCCTAAACTAAACCTAGTCGTATCAATTAATGTTTTATATTTATAATAATATATTAAAGTAACTAAAAATCCTATGTGATTTTTCAATTGTTTACCTCCTTGACATTGTTTACGAAATTGAAAGCATTATATACATATAACATTATAGTCGACTCTCGAAGAAAAAAATGGCGGTTATTTCTTTTGTACATAACAGTTCAGAATAACTGTCCTAGTATGAACAATTAAAGGGAAATTTTGCATCATTTATTAAGAACGTTAAGTGAAATATTACAGGCCCACCACAAACATAAAACTATTACTAAAATTTTACAAAAAATTTCTATTTTAAACAATAATTTTCAATATATTTACTCAGTTACAATACGATTACCTATTTTAAAGTTCGGAACGGTAGTAATTTAATAACCACTATATACATAAATATGTAATTATTTATCTATGCACCTGGTGGTTGATCTAAGCTTTGACGGCAAATCTATAATTTGGTCATAGCTGCTCAAATATTAACATATTAAGTTTATAGAGAAACATGTAGTGTCGTGTGTGTTGACACTATACAATATGTACACTTGCACTACATTCAACAACATTATGTACGCCTTTATATTATAGTAATTGTTATTTAAATAGAACATTAACAGCACTAAAATTCGTCCTTATGCCGATGCCACTATTCAAGAACATTTAATTTTAATATCTGTTATAATGCTGATTTAAGTATATCTTAAAATTGTAAAGGTAAACAATTTTATTTGAAAATTGCTTAATAAATAATACCATTAACTTCAAACTACATTATGTTGCATTATGAAACAATTAATTTATTATATATTGTAACAAACAATTTAAATGTGTGATAGTAAGATCAATCTCTACATTATAACTAATAAAATAGCAGCGTTGAGAGCTATTTTGCAGTATATTTTATACTTATATATCTCTTTTAGCTGGTAATATAGTCGTAATGTCAACTCGGCACTTATTTTATCAGTGTATTTATTTCTATATGTAGGCACCTTCGTATAAATCAAAAATTTAGGCCTTGGTAATATGACATTTCACCGCGTGTAATGTTTAATGGATACACCAAATCGCACTTAAATCGATAGAAAGTGCCACTTCCTGGTGTGACGGGTGCAAAGCGGTCTTGTGGGGTAGAGGCTACAGTACGGATTATGAGCGCTGACCTTCGCTTGCGCAGTAACTTTTTTTTTTAAATCTATTTGAAGTGCAGAGGTGACATTATTCCTGTGACCATCGAGCGAATTCAATAAGCACAATAGTTTAATTGGTTACATAATATGAAGGTGCGTGAACAAGGCGCACTTAGAGTCCAGCGCTCAATAGTCGTACCGAGTGGTGTATGTACAGCTTAGGTGCACGGGCTACGTCACGTGCGCTCAGAAGCGCGGCAGGGTCCCCCAAGCGAGGGGGGCGGGCGCGCCCTACATGCCGTAGCCGTGGTAGGGCGCGGGCGACGGCGCCTGCGCCGCGTACGCGTACGGCGACGCCTGCGCTGCCACGCCCGGGTACGCCATCGACGGACCTGCCACATAACAATTATATTAGCTAATTCTCCGCAACTATTGGACACCACTGGTCAAGCGTAACCATTTCACACATCGTACAGCCTCGCTACAGCTATATTATAGTTGTAACACGAATAGGTCAGATCAACCGGAGTAAAACCACGCTCTTAAAAAATAAGCAAATTAAGAACAGATTAACACTTCTGTTTCGTATGATGTGATGTGGATCCAGAGACCCTTTTCACTAAAAACGAGGCATTCCATCTTAGTCCTTAGGAGTAACAAGGCATCTGCATTTTAATTCTTAATCGAGGATAGTTCTATAGACCACAGCATCCACTTCCCATGAGATGAACTGTGTGCGTGTTTGTCACACCTATTCAATAAAAAAAACAACCACCCTTGTTGAACCATACACAGAATAAAGAAAAAGGAAATAATTAACTTTTTCCAGAAACACTAAGATACATAAAAAGTAAACAAAAGTGAAACCGATTTCAAGCTCTTACACTGTTTATATTTCTATTACTATGTTTTTCTTTATGATTATATTTATGAATAAGAGTCCATTAAAAATCAATTTATTTTCTGCTTCTACATAAAATTCTTGAATTATTAATATTTATCTGAGTATTTATAGAAAACAGGAATTAAAAAGATTTTAAAAATACTGTCAATTAACCGGTAGTTAGCAGTTCTGACTACAAAATGAGAAACATTAGGCACATGTATATTACTCATATAGCATAAACATATTAGCAAAATAAGTTTTATCTCGATTGATTTTTTAGAGTAACAGTCACAAAATGTTATTTCGATATTCCTTTGATCGAAATAATAGTATAAGGATAAAACTACCAGACTTCATCCCCATTCAAATTGAAATCTGAAGTAGTTTTCGAAATGGTACATAGTTTAATTTAATACTTTATCCAGAACCATACCAAAAGGCTTTTATGAACTGAAATATATAATGCCTCATTGGTCTAGTGGTTGTGGTGGTGCGAATGCTGATCGTGAGGTCCCGGGTTGGGCCAAAAATATCAGTTATTGAGTTTTCCCACTAAGAAGTTCTTTTTTAGTTATTATAGGAGGTTTATTATATCAAGGAGGATCCACCATGATTGTGACCTCGAACTACTTTGAATTTCATATATTATTAATTTTAAAGCACCAGAGGCTTTTATGTACTAACTACAAATTCAACAAAGAACTCACCTAAATCTAATGTCTTCAACATCTGAATACTATTCAAGTTATCCTCCTATCCTCCCTCTCCTTATCTCCTCTTCCTCCTCATCCTATCCTACCTCTATCTCAGATTGGTGCAAAAGTAACAAAATGCTACTAAATCCTAAGAAGTGTCTGTTTATAAAAATTACCAGAAGGAGAAACACTATTCCCTCCAGTTATTTTGTAGACGGAGAAAAATTAACAGAATCCGAAGTAGTCCGTGACCTTGGCGTAATGATCGATAAAAAATTAAATTTCAACATCCATATTGATAATATTGCATCCAAAGCATGGAAGATGGCAGGATTCGTAAAGCGAATATGTAAGGATTTGCGGAACCCTACACCTATTCTCACTATATACAAAGCTCTTATTTGTAGCACACTAGAATATGCATCACCTGTTTGGAACCCATCATACCAAATTCACAGTGATCGAATAGAGCGTATCCAGCCAAGTTTTACCCGCTACTTAGCCTTTAAAGATCAAACTTGTCCTTACCGTGCTGACTATAATACTAGGCTATCCCACTTCAAATTACAGTCTCTCGGAAAAAGACGTCGACTTAGTGATCTTAAAACACTTCATAAGCTAATTCACGGCCTCCTACTATCACCGGCACTGTTAAATCAATTAAGTATCAGAGTTCCAAGATCTATTCCAAGACATCCGATTACCAAAATCTTCTGTTTACCCAACCAGAGAACGAATTTAGGTAAACGAGCCCCAATAAATAGGTTAATGCAAACGTATAACGACATAACCACCAACGGCGACGTCGATATTTTCCATACGGATAACGTATTAAAATTTGCTAGATTATGTAATAAGTACTTATAACTCTTTCTCTCTTTTTCAAGTTTAGCATTCGTTTCATTGTAATCAAATTACTTGTAAATTTATTGTATATTGTTCTAGTTAAGTAAGTTAACAACTTTCTTATATTAGCTGCACTATTTTTGTGAAGGTTGTATATACCTTTAAAGGCGAATCATTTTGAACAAAACCAATTGTGTTATATTTAACAATGTCTAGTGATAAGCCAATGGTGTATCTGTTAAATAAATAAATAAATAAATAAATAAATAAAATAAATAAATTATCAATAGTGCAGGACATACTATAATGCCAAAAGTATACACTCAAATAGTTGAAATACATACCGGCTGTTAACATAAGCTGAGGTTCCATCATCATAGCCGGTTTGGCTTCATGCTCAGCACTCTCAGTACTGCGCTTTGCATCTGCTTCCTCGAGCTTCTCCACTTTTGTGGTCAATTCTCTAACAGTCTGCAAAAGACGAGGAAGTTTTTTATAGTATACTATATAACTTATAAGCCAATATTCAATTATTTAATTTTATTCATCAAGAAAACTTACTTGGATGAGGAATGGCATAGCAAAGTCCATTATGTTATGCCTCCATGCCAGTTCAATAACAATATCAGGTTTCAATAAATCGTAACACTGTAAAATTAAAAATCCACAGTCAAATTAAAAAAGGTTACATAGAAAAAAGAAAAAAATAGAAGAAATTGTACAAATATCGTAATTTTAAATAGGTTTTTTTACTAATTTTATTGATACAGAATCTATATCAATAAAAAAAACTATTAATTAAAAGCCACTAAAGAAGTGATGAAATAATTTCACTGTACTCCTATGTTTAAAACCAAGTTTTATTAGGTGTAATATTTACTAGTATTATTTCAGATTTCTGGATGAGAAATAATAAGATTTGTGCTAAAAAAGTAGTTATTTTTGAGAATTCCGTTTTGTTTTTCAGATATAGTTTATTTTAACATAATTTTTGCAAATTAAAATGTTTCTAGGTTGAATGTTTTAACTAAAGTGAACTCCGAAACGGCAGAAATATTTATGCGTAAAACGAACTGATTAATTTTACTGTAAGTAACGACAATGTGTGTACCTGGTATAAACAGGCAGAGAAACATTCATAATTATCTCGTTCAAGGAACCAGTTAAGCAGTTCCTCCGCGACCTCGGGCTGCCGGGACTCGGCGGCGTATTCCATAGCATCGGCATACAAGGCGTCCTTCTTGCACAGTTCCACACTTTGCTTCCATCTGTTGTTGCCTGTTCAATAATTTTTTTTAAGTATATGTTAAGAGAATCAAAATAAATTGCTTAATATATAACGCGTCTCGGTAATAACGGTAGATAAATTTGTTTCAGGCTATATTTTCTCTGCTTTAATGGTCCCCCCCACATGGTCAGCTAAAATGATCAGTTGAACTGACGTACATTCAAAACCTGACCATGAGTGTGAAATCTTAAGTAAATTTTTTTAACTGACGACAACACACGAATTTTTTCGGGCGTACTATCAGTTGAACCTGCTCAGTCGAACCGACATACATTGAAAAATTGATCGTGAGTGTGAAATCGATGACATATTAATGGTTCAAAGATCATTTTTTGTAAGCGACAAGTTTAATATATAAAATATACTTAATCTTAATAAATGAAACCTATCACAATTGGGATATTATAAAAATCTATCTAAATTAACCAAAACCTTGAAAGTTGTGCAAATATACCAGTACTTTATAACACACATTTGAAAATAAACATAATAAGTAATACCTTTGTAAAGGTAAGCAGCAATCCTTCTGAACTCAGTAAGCTCGTGTTTTTCTAATTGTTGTGCCAAAGCGATCGTGTCGAAATTGTCGAATGCATCAATGGACGTTCTCAGACCCTGAAGATAATAAATATTTTGTTTTTGTACCATAAAGCTATAAATAAAATTAACTGCCAAGCATTAAATGCAGTACTTGAAATCAGTAAAAAGATGTAAGTTATATAACTGGTTAGCAGAAAAGAATACGTCACTTCATAATCAAGCCATAAATATTGCAAAGTAAATTCATGTAATATTAATCTGTCATGTGTTTGTTGCCAAAGAGCAGTACAAACTTTTATCCCTTAATTAAATAAAAATTTGGTTCTAGCATTGTTACTCCACCAAATCTAAGAAACAACTTTTGACAGCTGCCTCATTTATTGGAAAGCATTCCAACTGAAAAATTGGTACCTACAATATTCGAAACTTTATGATATCGATATTGGTTCTTTAGACTAGTTGGTAATCATATAATGTATGCAACTCTAAAAATAAAAATTTAAATAATCAAATAACAAATTAGCTTAGCATGAATTTGAATCATCCAAACATGG
Source organism: Parnassius apollo (assembly GCA_907164705.1). Taxonomy (NCBI): domain Eukaryota; kingdom Metazoa; phylum Arthropoda; class Insecta; order Lepidoptera; family Papilionidae; genus Parnassius; species Parnassius apollo. The sequence goes on along the minus strand of CAJQZP010001449.1, from coordinate 14,676,780 downwards.
TCGTTTTGCACGGGGTATGGTGCTTAAAGACTTATTGAAACAACATCAAGCATTAAAGTTGATTATAAAAAGATTCAAATTTAAATTTGTGATAAAGAACTATACACATTGTAATAAAATATACAGATAACTTCATAATTCTTTGGATTTACGTGAAAGGTTATTTTAAATTATGTGTAGTACGCTTGTACAAAGTTATTGTGGAATGATTAATGTAGAATGTCAAAGGGTATTTCATAGATTTGGTCGTGGATCCGCCTGACAACTATGATATCTTACAGTAAGGGCAGAGACTCTCAACTTATGAGTGCCCTTTGGGCAGTGATTTGTGTTACAATGTTACCACCAGCCTGATGGTAACATTATGAGCAGAACATTAATTCACAAACACATATTTAAATTAAATACATACCTGGTAATCTTCTTCATCAATAAGCAAAGAGTTAAGTGCTTCATTCACAGCCTTATTGTTTAAGCTCTGCACAGATCTCAGATAGGCCTTCACTAGCTGAAGATGACCAGCCTTGGTAAAGAAGTTAACTGCTCGGGTGTGGTCCATGCGTGGTGCCAATACCAACAGTAGGTCGTTAAGTAGCAGTGGTTTGTAGTCGAGGTAAAACTGGATGGCTTTGTAATACAGCTCCATGTTTGCAACCTGGGATAGCAAGTGTAAAGAAAAAGTTAAAGAACAAATTGTAATCAAATGTGATGCTTAAATAGAGGGATTAAAAATCAGTTTCAAATTTCAAGTAGTTATGTTTAGTCTAACAAACATAATTTTCAATAAAAATGTATTACTTAATGATTTGTGTACAGTTATATTTAAATGTAATAAATATATAATTAATAATTTCATAGTTATTAAGGGTTAAGACTCACCTTGGTAATAATATCCTTAAAGTGTCCTTCACGCCAGGCTTCGGTTGGATGTTGCATCATAGTAAGAGCCGCATTGTCGTACTCTTCGTACTTGTCATATAGGAACACTAGCTCTGACCACAAATGCGCATGTTCTGCTGCTCGTAAAACCTGTCATTAAACAACATGTTAATAAATATTGTTACAATACAAAAATATTCATCAGAAATCATTGATTTATAATTTAGTAATTTTTGGGTATGTTCTGAAACATTTCCAGTATACTGCCGAATAAAAAATAACGTCATCAATTGACACTGTAATATTGTACTGGCTGCCGCCGCCATATTGTGTCAGATTGTTGATGAAAAGGAAATCCAAAATAGTATAAAAAAATAAATACTAAATATAGCTGTGGTGAAGATGATATACCACCACCGGCACTTTTAAAACAATGCACTGAAGAATTTGTCTATCCCCTTACTCTTTTAGTAAACCAAAGTTTTCAACATTGCATATTTCCAGACCCTCTCAAAATAGCACTAATAAAGCCGTTGCAAAAAAAAAGAAGATAAAAAAAAACCTTAACAACTACAGACCAATAGCCCAATTGCCCACATTTTCAAAGATTTACGAAAAAGCAATGTGTAATAGACTCTACCCATTCCTTGAAACATATGAAATACTAGATGATAGCCAAAATGGATTCAGAAAATCAACATCAACCACCCTAGCTGTATAATAGTTAATTACTAAGCAGTAAATTACTAAGTATTAAATAAAATTTTATTTTCAAAATATCCAATTATAATATAATGATGTTACATAGTTATACGTCCATTTAATTATTTTATTGTATATTTCTAGTATATTGAAACGCCCGACAGGGTCTATAATAGTCACTGTAACTGCTAATGTACTGTACATTATAGAAGCAATAAACGATTTGAAATTTGAAATATCCGGCCATAATAAAACAATTTTTAATTGTGTGCGCTGAATGAAGCATCCCAGAATTTGTTTTTATTTATTCACATATAAAAAATTATAGAATAATTGCTGGTATCTGCATTAGGATATAATGATTTTTGGAGACAAAATGATAAAATAATCGCCAACACTTCAATATTGCACAAATGTTTGACGTCATATACTGTCCTATGTTTTGGAACGAATCACCAGTATAGCGTCGATTCATGACTTCAATTGCATTGGATAGTACACTGGGTTCTATTTTGGAACATACCCTTTGTTTTGACATATTTTATTTCTTTAATCTAAAGAATTTCTTACAAAGCTCAATTATATATAATAGTATTATAAATAACTAAATATTTACCTTTGGAATATTGACTCGCGACCAGAAGAGTTCCAAGTGCTCGCGCATTTTGGCTGGCTTGTACTTTGAGTAGAGGATGGCCAACTCGGTGAACATACCCATGTGGGCGCGTTCTAACCCTAGAGCTGCCTCCAACAAGCTGATGAGCTCATCAAAGTGCCCTCGGTCCTGGAAAAATGTTAACATCAAGTTTTAATTTCCGTAACAATCAAACAAATCGCAAATATGACGTAGTATGCAATTAACCACAGAAACGGATAAAACTTCCAGCTGCCGTCGACAATTTTTTTTAACAATGGCACAATCGGCCAACATTCGCCCGAACCTATGCGAACTCATTTCAACCAGAAACTAAACTTTCATATACAGGGTTATTTTGGAATAACCGGCAATATTTTAACTGATTTTTCTATTTCACGCACACATTCGTACGGGTCAAACGGTAGGCAAAAATGTTGTTGCCCATAAATCATATTCAATTTGAAAGAATTTCAAATAAAAGTAGAAGCCTAATTTACTTGATTTTCAAAAACTGCAATAATGGTAAGCATATCATTATTTATATATTTAAACTTAAATTTTAAATTTGGCTAGTCTTTTAAAAATAATCCTGTATGGGCAAAACAAAATGAATGAATTTTGGGAAAAACTAGAACAGCCTATACTAAAAATATATTGTAATGAGAATAATCTGATACTCAAAGCCAATAGAGTTGAAGGTGCACTGCTAGAGATCTGAAGAGGATGAAAAAGACCACAAGAGGTTCCTAAAATCAAGTCACAGATATTTTACGCAAAACGGCAACCAACATTGTTATATTTTTTTTTATCTTTTTAAAAATATTGCCTCAAAAGAAAGTGATGTTCAGCCAGTTGGGGAAGGTGAACAGGTTGTACAACAATAAATGAGGTGTCGATCAACCACATTGTTATCAGTTATATAGTAAGTGTGTGGGGGAAGCTGAGATTTAACCAGAACGTTGGTAAATATAGAAATGCTATATGACTGAAGAGGCAAATGATGTTTATATAAATGATAGATGAAAGAAGATAAATGATAAATATGTGGTTGTTAATAATGCATTCCAGTAATAAGGACTTTCGCCAACAGGTCAAGCTTTAAGATAAGGGTGACAAAGGAGCACACAGTCCATCTGAATTTCAGATGCATTGTCACCTACGAGGACTAAGATGGAATGTTTTGCTGCCAATGGGTCACCAGTTCTCTACACTCACGCGTCTAGATTGACGCCTAAGTGTATAGAACTGCATGTTATTATAGATATTGTGAGAGCATGGCCCTTCCCTGATTGAGCCGACCTATTCGTGCTACAACCATAACCGTGCCGCATGGCTCTACCACATACAAAAGCTAAAGATGGTCATGACTTTCTTCTTTCAGGAGGTATGTAGTTTAGACCTATTTGATTCTCGACAATACTTCTTCTCTGATCAAACTGATTGGAACCCCGGCCACAGCAACTGTGCCGTGTTTCCAACCCTAGTTTCAAATAGGCACACTTGCCTGATTCAATATGACTGCATGAATAGGAGGGGCACTACATTGTCAGAAATGAAACTCAAATTGATGTTGTCCACTTTCCATACTACAAAATAACTTTTTTCGTACTTTTTGTAAGCATACATGATTAGACAGTTTGTTTGTTTTCTTTTCTATTTTGTCTTAATTCTATTATATTCCCTGTTTATTTGCTATTACAATAAGCCTTTAGCAAAGACTGTACAACTTTCATATAAAACCCATTGGCATACTATGCCAGCGCCCCATTTGAGGTGCAGTCCTGAATTTCAGATAATCTATAATAAAAGAAAATCTATAATTTTTCCAAAATGTAATACTTTGGGAAAATATGAGTTAATTGCGGAGTTAAAAAAAAGATAGGTTTAGGTGTCCATGGCCCACAGCAACCACTTACTATCAGATAGACTGTATGTTTGTTTTTTGTCACTCTAATATAAAAAAAGCCTTTCTATTTGCAGTTTGTAGTTAACGACTGCTTTTCCAGTAGTCAAGCTCTAACATATATTAGAATCCTACCTGATAATAATTGATGAGATCCTCCAGTTCATCAGCATGCACAACAATGTGCAGACCGCACATCTGTGCCAGTCTAAACTCGCCTGCGTCCACACACGCAAAGCAAACTTCCTTCCACGTGCGAGTCGAGTTCGCTTTGCGCGCACTATCAACCGCACCTGTGGATTGGAAACACGTTTTTAATATAACCTTCGATGGGGTTACTCAGGACCATACTTTGTGGCTATCTATTGGGAAGACTTATTTTCAGTAGAGCATTTGTGATACGCTGTAGTAGTAGTAGTCTATAGTCTGGTTTAGATGATTGCATAGCCAAAAATTCAGAGTATAATGCGATTCAAATAAGAATACGAACATTAAATATAAATTAATTTAAAATATTGATACTAACTGATGGAATATACGCTGTAGTAGTAGTAGTCTATAGTCTGGTTTAGATGATTGCATAGCCAATAATTCAGAGTATAATGCGATTCAAATAAGAATACGAACATTAAATATAAATTAATTTAAAATATTGATACTACCTGATGGAATATATTAAATGACTACATAAATTCATGTTCTATTTTTATAAAAGTAGCTGTGATGGTAACACAACACAAATGCCAATGATGGCTACTCTCAGACTGTAATTCAGAGATGAGCGAAATTGAAACACTATATTCAGATTAATACAATTATGTTCATGGTTCTTTTGTAAATGAATACAATTTGAAAAATATCTCTTTTTGAAATAATATTTATTTACGAAAGATTGCTTACCCTACCTAAGTGGTTTGAATTGATAGCTATGTCTCAATATGGCGCCAGGTCAGTCCTATTCTTATTTGAATCAACATTTGTATTTGTTTTCATACTGATGTCATAGTAACCGAGCTTACCTCTTCTATCCATAAGAAATACATCTGTCATGAGTCGGTTAAGACAAGTTTGTTTTTAAAACAAGTAGTTTATTAAATTTATGCCATGATTGATCATCATCATCATCATAGCTCATTTCATCTTATCTATCAGCCCACAAACAATCCATATTCATTGTCCACAGCTGGATTTCTTCCATAAATGGGAGAATCAGCTGTAATGGCCATGTTTCTATCCATAGAATACTATAATACACAATAGAATGGCTGTCAACCTTATTTTGTACAGAGGTTCGGCGTCGCCACGAGCACACATATAAGCAATTACGTCGTATTATCAGTTAATCACTACTACAAACCCGACTCGCTGTGTTGACATACGGATTTTAATACATATTTATTTGTAAACAGCGTGCAATTTGGCATTTTCTAAATAATTTGCATGCGAAATTTGGAAACTATTGTAACGTCAAAACACATCTAGTGTTGACATTTAACCTATCACTCACTGCGCCCGCCATAACAAAAAACAGGTACCGAGGCGTCGTCGTCACCTCAGCTGGGGGCACTTGTTTTAAATATTTATGTTTCTCATGACCTTTCATTTATGTTTAAAGAGGTTTTAGTTACAGTTATTTAAAGCCGCTAAGATTTTCGATACGTAGAAACAATAACCATAACATATAAATGTTTATTTTATTTTGTACAGCTCTTTGTTTCTAACGGATCTTGATAAAGTGTACTTACTGACTATAAATTTTATTTTATGAATGAAATATCGTAAGTTTTTATTTTATTTTTATGTCTTTACAATCAATACAACTTATTCTTCCTAAATGAACCGAAATTATGCATGTAATAATTATAATAATTCTACTTTTTCACTTGCAAAGTCAATTCAAAAAGTGTCTTGTCAAGTCAAAAATCCTATCTGAATTATATCGAACTTAAACAATAATATTTGAGGAAGGAAACATACAATCGCTATATTTATGACTTTGAAATTGGGTCTGATGGGAATACAAATCCAAGTCACATGACTCAATAGGCAGTACTGCGTTTGACCTGTTACGAAATAGATACCGCGGCTCCGGAACGTAAGGGCACTGAAGGAACACGGATGGTTTTTAGTCAGTAAAGTTCTGACACTCCCTGCTACGCAAGCCTCCACCCAGAGCGACAGGGGTCATTAGATGATTTTCCGTCGCGCAAAAAAAAAAAATGACTCAATATGTGTGGCGAAGTTCAAAAGTCTTGAATTTTTTTCATTTGACAAGGCAGTTATCATAATATAATTACAGCCGAAACCAAAAGTAAAAAAAATAAAGTTACAGCCTATATACATCCCACTGCTAGGCGACAGGCCAATAAAGAAATAATTTTCTCTTACCTTGGAATTCCTTCAGATGCACCAGGGTAATAGCCAATCGGGCAAAGTTACTGACATTGTTGTAAAGCAGTTTTGCTGCATTGTACATTTTGTCTTCAAAACACCGGTCACCAATCTTTTGTATGTCAGCATGGTTAGGCCCAGAGATGAACTCTTCCAAGTCAGCCAAACGTCCAGTGCGTGCATACGCGTAAATAAGTTCCGATTCAATGTAGGATTCGCGTGCCTTCTTGCGTGCCATCTGTAATTATATTAAATAATCTTAGATATGTGTGCTAGAATAACATGATTATATTATAATAATATCACTGAAATCAAACCCTATTTTAAAAAGAAATAAAGTAGACACTTGCCTGCAAATACCTCACAAGGTCTTCCCAAGATTGCTGCTTAGTGGCAGTATCCACTACATCCATGTAAGCTGAAGGGTCGTCAGCTTTGATGTAAGAATCAATGGCCTCCTTCACTAGGCCTTGCTGCAGCTGTGCTTTGGCCAGTTGCGACCACACACCCGGCTCATTGCAGCGCTCGGCAAATTCGTATGCGCGTTTGAGGTCCTTCACTTGTTCTATCAACACCTGACAATATAATATAAGATAAATAACTGTCATAAATATATGTAAACACAGAAAATCTTCGATATTAAGCTTTCCAAAAGCGTAATATTTTGCCTTAAACTATTACAAGGCGACATGTGAAATTGATCTCGAGCAGAACAATTAATATATGACACTTGGTTCATATCTTACCTGTATAGCCGAAGTATTAACATCGAATTTTTTAAAGATAGCAAAGGCCTCCTCATACAGCTCATTGTTGATTGCGATGTTTGCAATATCAGGAGCATCGTAATTGTCTAAGCGGTTGATGTACTCCATTACGCGACTACGATCCGCCTTAATTGCTGTTGAATTAAAAATAATGATGTTAAATAAGCATAGTCTATAGTTAATAATTTAAAAAAAAAACTTTTAAAACATACAAAAACTACAATTTCATCAGCATTTTTTTCTTTCTGAAAATTACAGTAATATTGGCTTGTTTCATTGTAGGAAAGTTTTGCCTTGATAACGATACTTAGAAGGTAAATTGGTGATCACAGTATAAGATGTATTGCACCTACCTTTGACTCTTGTCAGTCTGGATATTTTACATTGAGTATAATATACAAGATGGTGCTAACACATCCTATAGGAGGCCATAAGGAGTTTCTGGTTATTCATATAAACAGATATCCGTGGGACTAGTGTTTCTACAACGCAGCTATCGCACAACTTTCATTGATATAATTTTTAATACATACCTGTAAGTATAAGCAAGTTTTGAAGGTTTCTGTGATCAGAGAATACAGAATTATCAAGTACAATCTTCTCAAGCAACTCAATCAGTTCATTCGGTAAGTCTGCTGTCATGAAAGCCTTCACTGTTACAGAGATATCTTCAGGGTCTTGAGTTTCAGATAGTGCTGTTTGTACAACCTAAACAATAAAATTTATTTAGGTAAATACAATTTCAGATTCTTGCATTATTTCAAAAAACTATAATTATACACAATAATTGGATTCAAAAGGGCTCAATGTTATTGTTACACAAGTATTGGCTTTATATCCTCGCCTAAACATTAAGACTTTAAAGCTTAGTGTTATTACTTTCTTATTTACATATTTTATCATTTGATTTACCAATTACTTATTGTGTTTATTACAGATTAAGAAAACTTTTCTGATTGCATTGCTCGACACAAACGGATGTTCTGAGTAATTTAAGAATCTTGCCTTTAAAAGAATCTATTGACATCTCGTTGACACGGTGTAACATCAACTGTTTTTTATAAAACATTCACATAATATGTAGGACAGCTATGCAAAATAGACCATATAATACTTTTTCCTAATAAATTTTAATAAAAAACAATAAAGCAATGAAAGTGAAGTGGAAGAAAGTAAGTTTATTTTTTTCATCGAATGTTTTTAATAGAAATTATAGTCTAAGACCCAGCTGCGAGATTACTGTGTACATGTAGTTTTTATTCAAAATTTAATTTTAAAATATAATAATAATTTTAATATTTTTACATGGTAGAGCCACGCTGCAGCTATATTATGGTTGTAGCACGAATAGGTCGGCTCGACCGGGAAGGACCACGCTCTCATAGAATACCGCCGTAAAATATCAGCGTAATACTGCTGTGTTTCGTATCGCGAGTGTTGAGATCCGGAGACCCTTTTTTACTGGAAGCAAGGCATTCCATCTTAGTCCTCAGGGGTGACAACCCACCTGCGTTTTTATCCTTAATTGAGGATAAATGTAGATGTCTATGGGCCACAGCATCCGCTTACCATTAGGTGGACTGTGTGCTCGTTTGTCACCCTTACTCTATACAAAAAAAAATACATTTTTGCTAGGGTGGTATCAAAATGTGGTCGCAAGTATTTTTAATCAAAAGTATATTATTTGTTGGTTTGGAAAAAATTCAATTCAATTGTTTTTTAAATAAATTATATACCACTTCACAGGAATATATGTAAAGAACTTGGAAAGGTTTGGTTGCAGTAGCGCGCTTTGGCGCAACCTCTCCGCAGCCAGGTGTAAACAGGTTACTTTGTTACAGTTATAACTTCATGACATATGTTCATTATTTATATGTAAAATTATTGCTACTTTTTCTCTAAGCATGATAGAATATGGTTGCCTATGTTAAAGTGGCCGCAAATAAGGGTAACTAGCTTTTAGACGAGGAATTGCCATCCTCGTTTAACAAATGATGAAGTGCACTACTTCTCTTTCACTTTAATCTATCTTTAACTGTTAGTTACACTTATTTATTATATACTTGTGGCCACATTTTGATAGACACCATATTAAAAATGTATTTCCCCACTTATAATTACATATTAAAATTAGATTTCGATAAAAAACTACATGAATATAAGTAATCTTGCAGCTGGATCCTATACTATTATATGAGAAAATTTGGATTTTTATATATATTAGGTAGGTATATTATATTTTTAATTTTGAAACATTATTAATATTTTTTTCATTAACTCATTACCAAATAAACACAATTGAACATAGACATTATATTGAATCATAGGAATATTTTGCAATAGTCGCCACACTTGGCATGCCAGTTGGCATGTGTATGACTTAGTTACTTTCAGTTGTTATCAGGAAGATGCAGCTGTTTCAGTTTCCCACCGTCGCTCCTTACGAGACCCCACAGCATAATGTGGGGTATTCAATTCTCATATGCTGCAACTTCACGGATCTGAAAATTCTATAAATTAGACGACTCCGTGGCGCAGTGGCTTAGCAATGAGTTGCAGCTTTGAGGGCTGCGGGTTCGGATACCGTACGGAACAAGTATTGTATGATTAACAAACAATTTTTCTTAGTCCGGATGTCTATGTTTCCTTGTAATTTATATTTGTAAACTGCCTCCATGTTACAGGAGACAGTCCTAGTATAAAAATCTCAGTAAGTTTTATTTTTTAAATAAAAATAAAATGATGGGGTCGATTAGAGAATTATAATGAGTAAGTTGGTGGAAGTGCAATAATGTATTGTAGCAGTACCTGGTCGATGAGTTGGCGCTTGTAGGGGTTGGACTCGGCGAGCACCTCAAGCCAGAGGTCCTGGTCGCGGCGGCGCACCAGGTAGCGCGCCTGCGTCTTGAACAGCGAGTTGTCGTTGCACACGGCGATCAGCTCGCGGTCGCACTGCCCGCGCTCGTACGCCACGCACGCCAGGTGCGGGTCGCGCTTCTCGCAGTAGCGCCCCACCACGCGCGAGTCGTACCTGCCGCACACCAGCAAGCACACTCACGACCTACGCACTCATCCAACACGTTTAAACGTGCGGTGCGGAACGAGACGCTGGCGAAGTGTTCCCGAACGATCGAACATCCACTTATTAGTCCTTCGAAAGGTGTCCGGCAGGGCTGTCCTTTTACATTGTATTCCAATTTGAAACATTAAAACTAACCGCTCGTATGTTACACACATGAAGCAACTGTCACATAACAGTTGACTTACAATAAATAAATTGTCTATTGATATTTCAGTACCAGAAATAGCATTTCTTTACAGCAATTGTCTGGTAATATTGTTACGAGCTTGAGGTTCGTGACAATAAAAATTGCCGATAAAATTACCTAAATTAACACTTTAATTTACTTTACACAAATTAAAGTTAAAAACACTAATAATTAAACACACTAATTCACTTTATTCCGCTCCGAAGCTTCGCTTTTCTCGCCAAATCAACACTGCCTCGATCGCATCTTGCAACGCCTATATATTTAAATTAGCAAAGAAATATCCAGAATGTCCAAGTAAACACGCGCAAGGTACCGAGCGTTCGAGTTTCGACTAGGCGCTGTCGGTTGAGTGATTTGTGATGTCATTTTCTCAATGCTCCCCTCGCTCTCGTTCCTGACACTAGATGGCGCTAGTGTATCGTCGACTTGAGCGCGTAACAATATCATTGAATTTATTTAAATATGGAATTAAAAAAATCATTTTACTATTTTTTGTATGTTCCAGTTGTGACAACCCCAATAATTTTATTCACCATGACCAAGTCTAGACGATGTAGGCTTTTCCGACAACATCAAACGCAAAGTCTGACTATATGTTTCTTAGACTGTTCCAACACTGGTAAAGTGCAAACTAAACCACTTGTCCACTGTGAACATAAAGCATATCAGAGGAGCCTCACCGCCCCTGCCTCAGGTCACATACACCTTTGTTTATAAAACCAGTATAAATATTGCCACAAAAATACATGCAAATATAGTGGGTATTTACTCATCCTAATGCGCCAATATCCTAAGGAATGATTATGTAATTTATAGTCAACCAAATCTAAGAAATACGTTTTGACATTTCACATTAATCAATAACTTTGCACAAGCGTACTCACATGTTTTAAAATAACCATTTACGTAAATCCGAAGTATTATAAAGCTATCTATATTTCATTACAACGTGTATAGTTTTTTAGAATAAAATTATTTTTAATTTAGTTATAATTTTAAATGTTTATAACAGTGCCTCTAGAAATAAGCAGTACCTAACAAATACGTAGAAACTGATAAATCTTATGTTTTAAATTATCCATTTTAAATTTATTCTGGTATTATTCAAACCAAACTGTAAATGATTACCAACTCTAAATAATCGATATCGATTTTTTTAAGAATCAAATATTGTACGTTCCCATATTTTGGTTGGCATGCCTGGTGCAATAAGTCTGACAGCTGTCAAAATGTATTTCTTAGATTTGGTTGACTATAAGCTTGTAGTGAGTGTTCTAACCAATAGGCCATATGGTAGTTTATAATAAAAAAACCACTTTATAGTAAGATATGCATATCTAAGATTATTTCACAATTTTGGTTTTACTTACCATTGGTTCTCTTTAAGGAATCTTTCCGGGTTGTTATTAGAATCAATATAGATCTTAGCCAGAGCATTGTGTGTTGCCGGCTCAGTGCAGCCTTCATGGACGCGAGTTTCCAACCATGGCAGAAGGAGTTTCAATCTAGAAAAGTATTTCATTACATTATTGTTCCTAAATTGAAGCCCACGCGATCGAAGCCGCGGGTAGAAAGCTAGTCATAAAAAATTATCCGTCAATATTAAGTTTTTTTGCAGTTTTAATGAAGAGTAAACTTTATCATTTGTTTTATGCAGAGATAAGTTATATTATCAAAATAATTTCATAATCACAGCTGGTCTATATTTAATATAACAAAATTTTATGAAAAAAATCAAAATAAATTATTAATAAAAAACAAATTTCACTAATTAGAACTTACCTGTTTCTCTTCTCCACTTCGGCTACCAGTTCATCAGTTGAGAATTGTCCTCGAACTACCAATATCAGATTCTTAATGATATCTTCGGCGCAATCTACATCGAGAAGGCCACCCACAACTACTGGCAACCTGGAGGGATTGACCTGAAATTTTTTAAAAATGTTTTATGAAATATTATATATTTCATTATTTACATCAAAAGTCAACTGCTAAACATTGACCTCGGCATTATATTGCTTCGTAGTAATGGTGGTTAATATAGCGCATAGCGCAATATTGTAAGCACCCGCAAGTGTAATAACTGTAATGTTGTTATATGTGAAGTATTAGCGTTTCTACAAAACGTATTGGATGTAATGGATGAAGAGAGTGTACTACAATTATATACAACCTCTTTTATCTCAGAAGATATAGGAAAAGCCAAAAAATTATTATGCGAGTCTTTATCAAGCGGGGGAAAAAGATGCCTGTTAGACAAAAGGACGGCAAGAAAAAAGTATACAGGGACTTGGAGGACATGATCAGCCTGCTCAAGAGAACAAATCCAGAACTTTATCCAGTTTTCGTGGCAAAGGATCTTCACAAAATCCCTCCCGTAACATTTGACCATGTAGATGTCACCCGTTTACCTAAGGATATATCTAAGCTTCAGTACAAGGTTAGTGAGTTAGAAAAAGCATCAGTCACTACTGAAAAATTTGAATTACTCAAACAGGAATGAAGCATGCATTGTTGATTGATAGTTTCCAGTTGAGAAATAAGGTAAACACAAGAAGAGGAGCGTGTTTACAAAACAGTCTTGAATATGATAGTGGGCCTATAGGCCTCATACAACAATCGCGAGGAACAGCTGATTCAAAGGGTAACGGTCGGAAAATGGAACTCTTATCAAAAACACTTGATCAGGAACGTGAGATAGATTGCTCTGGCAAGAAGAAACGAGACGACAATTCATCGGATATACTGTGTGTGAGCGAGAAAACTGAAAAGAAACTAGTTGAAGAACAAAGAAACTGGTGCGAATCTGTCGCAATCCCCTACCAACGGTCAGCGAGCGGTACCAGTATCGGCGGGATATATCGAGTTTGAGTGAGGCGTCTTGGGCCTCAAAGGCGGCGGTACAACGTGCGAGTTTGTGTGAAGTGAGAGTGAATAGTGAGCAAAGGGTAGGGGCTGTGAATAATACGAACACGGAATGGAAGTTAGTGCAAAACAAGGGTTCAAAACAAAATAGATTGGTTAGTCAAAAAGGCAGAGCTATAACTGATCCGGATGATAAATTTAAAGCTGCAGACATAAAAGCGCCTTTGTTGATATCGAATGTAAGTACGGAACCAAATGAAGATGACATTGTTCAGTACATAAAAGAAAAAACGAATGAAATTGTATCGTTAAAAAAGATAAATATTAAATCTATTAGAAAATACAATGCGTTTAAACTGTATGTGTCAAAGCATAAGATAGACATGTTTTTAAATGATGAGTTATGGCCAAACGGAATTGTTTTTAGGCATTTTATGCATTTTATGTACAGAACTAAAGATAGGCAACCTAATTCGAGTTAGTTAGTCACATACTTTTATTAATTAATGTGTAGTGAAACCATAAAAAAGTTTCTAACATTTACAAGTTTTAACTGTAAGTCAGCTAAGCGTTCTATAGATGATATTAGGGGCATATGTATGTGGTCTGATGTGGTATCTCTTCAGGAAACATGGCTACTCCCATATGATGTTCCTTTCCTAAGCTCGATTAGTCGTGAGTTTGAATATACGGGTAAGTCTGCAGTAGACACATCGGAGGGATTATTGAGAGGAAGACCTCATGGGGGGGTGGCCATTCTCTGGAGGAAGGGTATTTTTGAGTCAGTTTCTGTTGAAAACTGTAGTAGCTCTCGATTAGTGGCCATTACAGTCACGACTGGGGGTCGCAATATTATTGTCTTTTCTGTTTATATGCCTACGGACTGTCCGGACAATCTACCAATTTTTACAGATATATTGAGTGAGATCAATGCTATCATAGCGAGTAGGGATATAGAAAATGTTTTTATGATTGGGGATTTTAATACGCACTCTCATAAACTATTTTTTAATGAACTGAATAACTTTTGTTCTGATCAGTCGTGGGTTTGTGCGGATATAGCATTGGTTACCTTCATAAGTGACGCTCATGGAAGTAGGAGGTGGCTAGATCACTGTTTAGTATCCAAATCAGCCTGGAATGCAATTAAGAGTGTAGGTGTCTCCGAAGATGTTTACATTTCTGATCACTTACCAATATATTTAGAATGTAACTTAGAGGTGGTCAGGCCTAAACGGACAGTTAGAAGTCATGATAAAAACCTGGTCTTATGGGGTGAAAGAACAAATGTAGAAACGCAATGTTACCAAATTGTAATAGCAAATTGCGGGACATTGACTTTCCTCATGAGTTTACACAGTAGTAGTTCCCATTGTGAAGAACAAGACGGGAGACATCTCTGACAAGGGTAACTATCGTCCTATTTCCTTAGCGACTATCATAGCAAAGGTGTTGGACGGTGTGCTTGATACCATCTTAAGTGACCACATTCAACTGCATGACACACAGTTCGGGTTTAGACCAGGACTATCAACCGAAAGTGCTATCTTAAGTCTGAAGCACACCGTTCGATATTACGTAGATCGTGGTACCCCGGTATATGCCTGTTTCCTTGATGTTTTCAGGGCATTTGATCTCGTCTCATATGACGTGCTCTGGAGGAAGGTAGAGGACAGGGGTGTACCGTCAGAGATATGTGGTCTGCTCAAATATTGGTACAGTAAACAAATAAATAATGTGAAATGGGACGATACTCTTGGTGAACCATATAGGTTGGAATGCGGGGTAAGGCGGGGGGTCTAACGTCTCCCAGATTATTCCATTCCATATATCCAGAGTAGATATTGAGAGGGAACACAGGGCTCTAGCAGTCAGGAGTAACATGCTGGCCCGTAGATTTGCTCGATGTACGGACCTAGTTAAAATTACCCTATTTAAGGCATACTGCCAGAGTCTGTAATCTATGGATCAATTACACTAAAAGTAAAAGGTCGCTGGATGTCCTGCGTGTTCAATATAATAACGCTTTCAGAATGTTGTTGGGACTGCCTCGCTACTGTAGTGCGTCGGAGATGTTTGCGCAAGCTCGCACGGACGGCTTTCATGCGATAATACGTAAGAAAACAGCTTCGCTGCTAAGAAGGGTGAGAGATAGTCACAACAGCATTTTAAAGACAGTAGCGGAGAACTATAATTCTCCGATTTTGAAAAAGTTTGTCCACACTTTAATGTTTACTAACACTAGTTTATAAGTCAATTGTTACTAACACTACTATGGATTAATTTTGGTCCGAAATAAATATTATTATTATTATAGCGCACTATCTCTCCATAGCGCATAACGTGTGTTATGTAAGTAGGCTCTATGGCGCTTTGGCGCGATTAAGTATTAATATCTAGTAAAGTTGTTCGAAACGACTATAAATCAATAGCACGCTACAGACTATAAACTATAAATTTCTAGCGCGCTATTAAATACGCTATGTTATAGCGCACTATTTATAAGAAAGCGTGTAGGAGGCCGGCAAGCGCGTTAAGTTTTGCAGCACCCTATACCTCGTAGCACGTTACATTAGATGTCGTTCGTTGGATAGACCGCGTACTATATAGGAACATTATTTCGTAAGAAGTCGCATTTTAGACTAAAATAAAATAAAGCGGTAAAGAAAAACCAATGAACGCTTTTTCATACTTTTCAGACTTACGACTTTCTATAATCCGAAATAAAATGATTTATTTTCTAAATATTTAAACGTCATTTTAACCTTAATACAAATTATAAATCAAATGACTGTGTATTTAAAAGTTTATTGATTGTATTTATAAAAATCAACTATTTACATACACTTTTGTATCTATATTTTATTTACATTTAAAAACATTAGTTAGGTTTCTTTTATAGCAGACAACTTATAAATAGTGCGCTACAACATAGCGTATTTAATAGCGCGCTAGAAATTTATAGTCGACAGTCTATAGCGTGCATTTGATTTATAGTCGCTTTGAACAACTTTACTTCATAGGAGAGATTTTGCCATAGATGCCACTGCCATTTGGTTTGGCTACCACAATTCTTATCTTTCTTTGATCTCAGGAAGATGCTGCCGCCAATTTCCAGTTTCAGTCCCTCTGTAGCCTCTTATGACACCCCCGGGATTGATATGCGATGTGGGATTATCTTATCTTACATGGTATGGAACATTAATGAAAGTTAATTAAACCGTTGATATGAGCGTCAACACATTTGTATTTGAAATGAATAATAAAAACCATCATTAAAATATAAGCAGCCGGTAAGCGAAATTAAGGGCGGCCTTCCACTTGATGGAATGATGGCTTATGTCACTACAACATAAGCAATTAATTATTATAACTAATATTACATTTCCTGAATTACCTTCTGTACATAGATCTCGATGTACTTTTGCAGACTGTTCCTGTACAAGTAGAGCACTAGGTCGTGCACAAAATCGAAGCGATCACAAACTATGATGAGCGGCAATTGATCAGGCAGTTTAGCTTCTTTAAGGAAGTTTTTGACACGCTCCGCGTTGTAGCAGTTCGATTCGCGACAAATGCGTTCTACCTCCTTTATCTGTCCTGTCTTGCAGGCCGCCTAAAAACAAAAATAATTATGTTATATATACCACATTGCCAATTGGAATACAAAATTTATGGTCCTACCATGTAGAATTACCTCTTATATTTTCTAGTTTTGAAAAATTACAGTTGTAAGGGACTCTCGTACATTTCACACAAACATACAATCATACACTCACATACACCCTTCCTATCAGCTGGCTGACGTCTCGTCTCGCGCGGCGTCGTCGATAAAGACCAAATATGATAATATCGTCATGCAGTGGTTGCGGGTAGGCGGTATGAAAGCACCGCCCCCCTTGATCGGTCGGCCAGTCGCTTATGTGCTTCGACGCGGAGAGATTGTCGCATTGTCGCACACTCTAAAATTATTTACGTGTGCCGATCTTTGTTAATTTATTATCTTGTTTTTAGTTTCTCTCTATCGCTGTACTTCTTCCTTATTGTCAAAACTTACGTTGCATTCTCCTTCTGTCTACTTATTTCGGTGTGAATTTATATTTGTGTGTGAACATTAAGTCGCGAGTGTTTATAGGATTACCTTTTACTACTCTTTCCTTCTGTCTACACACATCTAGCAGTTACATCACTCCACTACATTGGTGACCCCGACGTGATTTGACCACGCATAGAAGGAACTGCCTCGTTGGTTTAGTGGTTGTATTAGTGCGACTGCTGATCATGAGGTCCTGGGTTCGAATCCCGGGTCGGGTCAAAAAGTTAATTATTAAGTATTTCCGTCAAGTAATTCTCAGTAGTTGCTCGGAGTCAGCAAGTTGGCGGTGTCTCACCACCGTGCCTCGGAAAGCAGGTAAGCCGTTGGTCCTGCGCCTAATCTCTCTCCGGTCGTGTCGGTTTACCGTCCCATCGGATTATGAGAGTGAGAGAATAGAGAGTGCACCTGTGCTTGCGCATACACTTGGGCACTATAATCCTGTCCTGCGTCGATGGCTAGCCTCCGTTGAGGCAGGCCGCCGTGGCCGGAATTCGGTCTGGAGCACATTAATTTATTTATTTATTATTAGAAGGAATCATATTTTGATGTTAATTAACTGTAAAACTTATTTTTTAGATTTTGAGTGGGTCATTCTCACCTGAATATACTTGAAGTGGACTTCTGGATCTTGACTGAAGTTGACTATTGAGCCCAGGAAATAGAACAAACCCTCATAAGTTTTGAAGCTTTCAAATAATTCAATAAGAGCTTTGGTTGTAAGTTGCTCATGGTATTTTGTCGCGATCTGAACGCAGATCTGAAGGTTCTGACGAATATTCGCCTGAAGCATTGCCTTGAGGCATTCAAGAGAGTCTTCTACAGAAAGTGTGCCAAAGTAAGTAACAAGCCAATCTGCTGACAGTAAATGGGTGTGGACCTGTAAATGGAAAATAAAATATAAGAGTTTAATTTGAATGTGAAATGTTAAAACTCTGTTACTTAATTCGTTTACATATATTAGCTTACATATTTTACAAATAATTATAACTACTTACAAAATGTATATGTCGCAGTTATATTGTCAATAGCTGCGACATATACATTTTGTAAGTAATATATTTTCACTAGTGATATTATAGATTATCAATCGACTTCATTTCTTACAATTTAACGGGCCCGGTCGACGGAGCCCTGCTTCGCGAAGCTCCTACTTCCGAGTGGTTTATAAAAAAATAACCACGAAGGAGATGGCGGGGTCTATTCGTTCGCTCACTTATCTCCTTATAACCTAACCAGTCAGAGTCGGGATGCCCTAAGAAATGAAGTTGATTGATAATCTACCGTTCAATTATAATATCACTAGTGAAGTTGTAATATCACGGCTTTCACAATATAGCTGCGATATATATAAGTATAAAATCTTAAATGATTGCAAATATTAAGAGAACATAAAATGTAACGACTACGAAAACATATTACGCCGTTTAATTTTTAAATCCAATGCGAGTCCAATTTCGTACGTTTTATATGGCACAGCCATGTTTGTACTGTACTATGGCCGCAGCACAAATGGAGTTGGAACACACTAACACATTAGCAGCCGAATGCTGCTGTCTTTTGTAAAATTTAGTGTAAAGGATTGAACTCTTTTTACTCAGTCCCTAGAGGTAGCAACACTTTAGATTTTTGATGTTGATGTCTATGGGCTCTCTACTTTCAGGCAGATGGAATGTGTGTTCCTCATTCAAAAACTTGTAACAAAGGAAAACCCGATGATTTTATTCAGTAAAGGTTA
The DNA here is from genome assembly GCA_907164705.1 of Parnassius apollo. Classification (NCBI taxonomy): domain Eukaryota; kingdom Metazoa; phylum Arthropoda; class Insecta; order Lepidoptera; family Papilionidae; genus Parnassius; species Parnassius apollo. The sequence continues at coordinate 14,657,533 of CAJQZP010001449.1, read as the reverse complement.
CACAAGCACTTTTGCAGCTCCTTTATGTTAGTTACCCTTTATCTATTTTTACCCTGGAGCTAGTTTTGACTAGTTATTAAGTCTGACGTTTTCATCACTCGACAAATGAAATAGCAATGCTATTCTGAGTTTGTGCATTTTAGTGCATGTGTACGTGTGTAAATGTATGTGTGTGTGTGTGTGTGTGTGTGTGTGTGTGTGTGTGTGTGTGTGTGTGTGTGTGTGTGTGTGCGCGCGCGTGTGTGTGTGTGCGTGCTAGTGCATAGCACAGTAGACTGACCACGGCGCGCTTGATGTCGTAGAGGTCGGTGTAGTGCTCGAGCGCGCGCTGCAGCAGGCCGGCTTTCTCGCACAGCTGCGCCACGTGCGCGCGGTCGTAGTGCGTGAACATGCCGTTGCCGAGGATCGCGTCCGCCACCTGCGGCGCTGACATCAGATTCATCTCCAGGAGCCTGCAATCGTAATTATAACATTAACTAAATATGTAAATAATATCTCTAAAATGCTCGCGCATGCTCGAGCAAAATTTTGACTACTCGATCATGCAGGCGGCATCTGCGCGCCTCCGTGAGCAAGATCGATTGAAACTGCTCTGGGTTGTTAGGGGGCATGACCAATTTGTTGTCAAAATCCGATGTTGATAGACGTGTTCAATATGATCAATTGAGACTTGGTGATTATCGCCCTTTTAGCAGAGGAAGAGGAAGATGAAGAACATATTAATGAAATCAGACTTCAGAAAATTAGAAGAACAGTATGGGTAGAAGAAACGTGGAGATTCTTTCCCAAGCATTGGCTTTTAACATACGATCGCTGTATGTTGCGACTTGATATATTGTACACACTCAAAACGTTGCACCAAACTTATCAACTTTTCTTCGTCCATGATTCCGACTTATGTGACGCGCTTATAGGTTATAAACTAAACACGTCCAAACAGTTTTTTCGCTGCGGCAATACTGAGCGCGGGTGGCAGCGGTGCGAGCGCGTTCGCTCATGCTCGAACATGCATCCTGCAAGGTCGAGCATCAAGTTTGGACGTGTATATAATTTTGCACTGTCTGTCAATAGTCATAAATTAATATTTTAGTTCTCGGAATATGCTCTGCTCTACTCTGCTCTTGGTGTGCGCTGACCGTAATAATGTCCCGACCCGGTCGCGACACGTGTAACATGAATCATCCTATAGCCTGCAAACTTTGAACAATGATTCACAGGTAATAATTTACTCACCTAGTAACATTCCTTTTCAACCCTAACAAAGACAAAAAATTGTAGCTGTTTGACATTACAGCAGCTTAGGAACAATTTTTCTATCATGTTCTGTGTAATGTACATAACCTACCGATAATTATAAATACCAATGTTATTGCCACAAACTATAGCCAATAGCACTCTGGAGATAGAAAACAAATCTAACACTACTTTACACATCAAAATTGACCATTTGGAATGCAGCAGGACAACATGCTCATACAACTTCTATAAAAAAGTTAAAAAAAAAACTGTTCAACGCTACTTTCTGCTAAAAGCACTGAATAAATACACTGACACTGTAATAAATAATAATGATTAAAAACTTATTTTCCAATTCAATTGGTCATACTATCTGTGCATTACACTATATATAGCCACTAGCTTCATAATAGATACACTGTCACATGTACTGACAACTATATATGACGGTATGCACAATACGGCCATCGCGGTAGCAGATTCAAAGCAATGACGACATGAAAATAACGACGAATCCACGAATTTCTCTGTCAAGAGGGTGGCGCCACTTAGCAATGAGGTGAAAGTTTGACAAATTTCATAGGAGGGTAAGTTAATTTGTTAGAAAATTGTAGAAACTAATGTTTCTTTCCAAAATATTAGTATTTTTTTATAGGATAGGGTGACAAACGAGCACACAATCCACCTGATGGTAATTGGTTGCTGTGGCCCATAGACATCTACATCTATCCTCGATTACGAATCAGAATGCCAATGCATTGTCACCCGTGGGGACTGAGATGGAATGCCTCGTTTTCAGTAAAAAGGGTCACCAGTTCTCTACTCACCATACACAGCAGCATTAAGCTACTATTTTACACTGGTATTCTGTGAGAGTGTGGTCCTTCCCTAATCGAGCCGACCCATTCATGCTACAATTATACTATTAATATAACTGCAGCATGGCTCTACCATGTAAAACATAGTTATATTTCATACTCATTAGATTAGACATGGATAAACCAAACGATGGATATTACTAAAATTTTGTTTATAATATACACACACACACACACTATAAACTGAAAAAAACTTTTTAATGATGATAACACTGTGAGCTGTTTAATAAATAAATTCAGCCTAGTTCCAACCAATGACATATGGTGAGAGTAAGGTTAACATGCAACATATTTTATACCTAGCATATACATGTATACCTTCAATTGTGGAAGGTTTTCCTTTCCCCATGGCCTTTCCCGTATCTCCTCTCACGGTATCCACGAAACGAGACAAGGTGATGGATACTTTTTTCCGCCACCGTACTTATGGCTAGAAAACATTAACATTCGCCCTTTTTTAAACGTTTTTACTCACCTCGTCTGCAAGGGTCCTTCTTCGGGGCGATTATTCTTAAGTGCGTCCAACAAGAACGCCGTACACTGCTGCACCATATTCTGTTCCATGAACACATCAACAATTTGGTTTATATCAGCAAGAGGGGGGTCTTCCGCAACAAGCATCCCAGCAAATCCAGCACCCTGTTCAGGGTTTGTTCTCATGACGGAACGGAGGAGGTATATGTAGTCTGGTGTATAGCCAACCTGCGTAGAAAACATTTCAATTGTAACATCATTGCCAAACCAAAAATATATATGTTGTTTCCTGTGGATGGTCCATTATTTTTTATACAATAATGAAATAATAATTTAGGTCAAAATAAAATTTTCTATAGAAGTAAGGAAGAAAAGGATGGTTCATTACCTTCTTGGCATAGAGCACAATTTTCTGGAACTGGCCAGTCTCAGCAAAGCACTGAATAACTTTACTAGCCACGTTGGCGCGAAGGTACACCGACAGAGCTAAAGTTGGGTCTACTTGTTTCACAAGATCTCCGAGCTCTTCCGAGCACTCTAGTTTCTCTTCTTTTAGCCATTTCTCAAGAAGTTGTTTACGACCTGTCATAAAAATATTTGGTTTTCAAGAAATATTAATCTGTGAAATATCGCAGACTCTCACAAGGAATTAGTCCGTAAAGCTGTATATAAATAAAAAGCTTTATTTATATACGGTTACAAAATAGTAAATAAAGAAAGAAAGAAAGAAAAATATTTATTTGGTACACAAACGTAAAAAACACATAAAAGACATAAACACAGTAATTTAGTTACAAAGAGAAAAAAAATATTTTATGCTATTAGTGCACCAAAAAGGTTTCCACTCAGCCTTAAATTCACGAAGTTTAACACTAAGAAACTTCATGAAATTGAGCCATATCTTAAAAATCAAGTAACAGATCTTAAAATATGAAATAATGATAGTAAAAAACAAAAAACAAAAACAACAAGGTTATAAAAATCGTAATAAAAACAAAAGGTGCGTGTGTGTGTGTGTGTGTGTGTGTGTGTGTGTGTGTGTGTGTGTGTGCGTGTGTGTGTGTGTGCGTGCGTGTGTGCGTGTGTGTGTGCGTGTGTGTGTGTGAAGGTGTGTGTGTGCGTGTGTGTGCGCGTTAAGAAGGTTCCCCAGTTTTAACCACTCCGAAGAGCAGGGATGCGAGGTGAAGCTTCCGTCTGGTGTCTGGTGGACATGTTCATCAAGTCGCGTCGGTTTGGGAATGGAGTGACATGAGATCGAGGTGGTATTGAAAAACAGAAACGTGCGCAAGCGTTTTGTATTCGTTGTAACAGTTTTTTAGTTCTTGCCATTAAGCATTCACCAAAAACTGCGTCACCATACGACAACTTTGACAAGATGAGAGTTTCACACAACTTAATGCGCATATCCACAGTCAAGTACTCGCGAATTTTGTATAAGACTTTAGGTCTATAGAAACAGTTCGCATTGTGTTGAAAATTTTTCGGTTGTTCTTAAGTAACACTTAAGAACAATCGAAAAAATTTCATTTTATGAAGTCACATTATCACCACAGCAATTAGTTGATAATTGGTAAAATTTTCTGCCAGTAAACAATTTATTATCAATTCTACGATAAACAGTAATTAATTAAAGTAATAAATATTGAAATAATTTGTGCCCTTACCCTGCAACAAAACAGGACGACAAAGTTCCAGTGACTCGAACTTATTCAATTGTGCCTGGTCCAGTAGAATACCAAAGTACTGCAGCAAGGGTGAAGTCTGACCGGGCTGGGTGGGTACTTGTTGGAAACGTTGAATTGTTTGTGGCGTGCGGAGTATGCCTCTTGGAGCCATGGCCGCTACCTAATAAAATTTAATTTTTAAAAGTTATTTTCAGTGATAATTGATTGCAATAAAGTCTAAGAGAAATGTCATACATATTAAAATATTCAAAGCAAATGCAATATCTCATTCTTTGGTACACCTATTTTTATGCAAAATTCTCGAAATCATTTTGACTCCATCTAGCTGTGATTAATCACATGCTGATGATATATATGTAAATAATGATTAAGCTTCCCTATTGTCAACTTTTTATTTTAGGCCTAAGGCTGGTATCATAAATTGGCTCCAACTGTTGGCGTAATGGCTTTAGGCCTGTGTGTGATTTATTGCGAAATTACTGTTCACCTGAACAATCAGGCTAAAATAAGCAGCTGCATTTTGTCATTTTTCTCAAGGAATTGTATGCTTATTTATTTTATTTTGGAAGCTTGTGTTGTAAGCATATAACGGCTACCCAATAAATACGGAACAATTATATTTTTTGTTTAGTTTCAGTGATTATAACAGGTAAAATTTATTTTATGAAATTAATAACGTTTATGTCACATTGACTAATTTCCAAAAAAAATGATGTGTAAATGTAAATAATATAAAAGAAAAATTTAAGAATATTAAATTGGATACTTCAGCTTTGGTTTGTTTTCAATATAATTCAGTTTTAATAAACACAGTTGCCTTGCACCTGTTATGTATAACTATTACATGAATTTCGTACAAACGCGCCGATAACGATAAGTCAGACGAATTAACATTGACTGTGTTTGGAACACAATGAATATGGATCCAATGTGTGGATGCGTCATAGGAATTTGAGATTATTATAGTCCAATGTTGGCTCGCTTTTTCAACTGACTTCAAAAGGAAGACGTTTTCAAATTGAGTGAACTTTTTTATGTGTTACCCAGAAAATTGTTCTAGGTAAAGAGATTTTGAAGATTTTTTATTTAAAAGCTATATAAATTTGATCAAGATCTGACCTGTAGTCTTTGAGTTAATAATGCGTGTTTAATTAATTTCCACGAGATTGATGACGTTCTTATTTTATTTGTATTAAAGTCGGTAGAGCCGTGGGAGGTAGCTGAAATGGTTAGCGCTAAAGTCACATTACGCGAGCAACCCGAGTTCGATTTCGCCGGCACCAATGAAATTGTTAATTGCAATTGTGTTGATTTACTATGTGCTCGGCGGTGAAGGAAATCATCGTGAAGAAACCTGCATGTCTGAGAAATAAAAAAAATATTTCGATAACATGTGAAGTTCGCCAACACGCGCTGGGGCAGCGCGGCGGACACTTCCTCGCCCTAAAACCCTCTCAGAAATGAGAGGAGGCCTATACAACAATTTTAATTTTACCACTTGTTTGGTGCTAATATAGGCGACCTTAGTCGTAAACATGTCGATGCGGTTATACTATCTTGATAAGAGTAACCAAAGCATCCGGGCTTGTAAACGTCAATCCGCCTTCCAATCGTGACAATTCAGGGAAATGCTACTACACAGAAGAAGACGAAGAAGAACACTACAATAGAAGAGCCCCATGTCCAACGTAAGACTTATACTAGCGCAAACCCTGACTGCGTAAAATTGACTGAATAGAGAAAAATATGTTGAATGATATGCAATAGAAAAAGACATACATACTTTGTCTTTTTTTGTCTTTTTGTTGAAACGTTACCTCCACACTAGGATTTTCTCCTGTAACGTGGAGGCAGTTTACAAACATAAATTGCACAAGGACAAACATCCAGACCAGGAACAATTACCTGTAGGCCATACAAATACTTGTTCCGTGCGGGATTCGAACCCGCGGCCCCCAGCGCAGCCACTCACTTGCTAAGCTACTTCCCCACGGAGCCGTCGAATATATACCCTCGAAAATCATTACACTTCTTCTGTGGCAGTTGTGTAAAAATGAAGAATCATAGCCATTTAGGGTTGTCAATCATATTATAGGGGTGACAATATTCAAACATGAAGCAGCGAGAGAAGTAATTTAACCTTAGCAGCCTCTCCATATTGTCCATTTGTAAACAGCATGTTAAACTTGCGCACAAACAGTTCCTCAGCGCCAGCGAGGTTGTTTCTCACGGCCAGTCTAAGTGCTAGTTCTGGGTTCTGAAGCACAGTGTTAATGTACGGCACAATAGAGTCCTCCTCTACTGTTACTGACAGCACTTGCCCCTTGCGATTAACACCTGCAGATATACATAAGTAAAAATTCAATACATAGCGAAAATCTACAATAATCAAGTAATCTTACTATAATTTAAATTGTCTAGAAAGACAGTAATAAAAATAAATATAACATATAGAAATTTCTGAAAGAAAACACTACACTCACCAATAATTCCACCAGTGGCTTCATGAGGCGCAGTAACAAATATCGTGTCTGAAGAAATCCGATTCATATAAATACAGGTTCCAGTCTCTATGTCATACATGTGGATGTAGCCATACTTGGTTATAAGGTAAATGACGTCATACTTCGGCGACACTTGCATGGCGACTGGGAAGTCGTTTTGCGCTTCGGGAGGAAAGAACACGTCGACGGCTTTCTTGGGGAACGGTTGGTTGCCGGCGGGTGTTTGACCAACCTCTGTTCAAATATAAGACACATTAAGTGATTGATTCTTTAAGATTAAGAACTCGGCTAGTAAGCTATTCATATTAGTGTCAATAATGTCAATGATGGAGTGTGTTTTAATACGGTAGTGCCATCTTGCAGCCGTAACACAGTTTAAAGAGCTAACATTTGGGAAACGTCTTTGATGTAAGGCGATGCCGCCGCCGTCACAAATATGCTAGATATTGTCACAAATAAAATAATTTTGGATATTACAATACTCATTATCATTTATTAAAATTATGTACATACTTTTAAGTTAAAAACATTTATGGAACAAGATCATTTTTTATTACTATAATAAAACAAGTGTTGCATGCCAAATATTTTAGTGACATTATCTATTTATAGATGTTTTCAGTTTTCGATTATTAAATTTATTTATGTAGTGTATTCGCATTCGGATAAAAAATTGTATTAAGAAAAAAATTAGGGAAACAAGCATGGCCGTCATTTGAATTGAACTTTATTTCACAACTCATATAACTATAACAGTAATTCACCATTATAGATATTATATTTTTAGAAAACGGCACTTATAATTAGTTAAATAAGTAATAAGTATACTTTAAAACACGCTCGTGTCAACCACATGTATTGTAGTTAGTTACAGCCTATATACGTCCCACTGCTGGGCACAGGCCTCCGCTCATTTTTGAGAGGGTTTTAGGGCAAGGAAGTGTCCGCCGCGCTGCCCCAATGCGTGTTGGCGAACTTCACATGTCTCCGAAATAATTTTTTTTCTTATTCCTCAGACATGCAGGTTTTTCCTAACGATGTTTTCCTTCATTCACGTGGCGTGCACGTGGGAAATCAGCACTTAAAATTGCAATTAACAATTTCATTGGTGCCTGCCTAGATCGAACCCGAGTTACTCGCGTTCTGTTATATTTACAGCGAGCGTTAACCATCAGAGCTACCACGGCTCTACTGTACATGTATTGTACAGCAGAATTATTTGAGTGCGCTGGCACAAGGTCCAACCACTACCCCGCAAGGCCCCTGCTGTTGCTCTGCACAAGTACATTAATTTCCCAACTATTAGACTCTCTTTAAACTGTGGCTGAATTATGGCTGCAGCACAATATAATACAACAAAAAGTTTAAAAAAAAACAAAGAACAAGTCTGCTTGACCAGGGAAGGTCCACAGGTTCAAAGAATACGCAGGCCCTTTTATTGTTAATGAGTGAAATATCACAGGCGTGAAAACGCATGTGCATTTTGATTCTTAGTTGAGGATTAATGTTTGTGTATATGAGCCATAACATTCACAAAAATCAGGTGCACTGTGAGCTCACTTGTCATCCTTACTTTTGTATTAAAAAGCAACAAACAACATACTAAACAAATCTCACAACCAATAAATGTGTGTGTGATATCAGAATGCTATGTTGTTATTATTTGAGAGTGTATCTATCAGGGTACTAGTAAAAACAATGCTCTCCTTGAACTATACACATAAGCAACAATAATAATTATAACTAAATATAAAACGATAAACTGTATATAACTATATCATGAAAACATATATATGTAATAAGAATATAATGGCATTCAATGATATATAACTATTGACCAAATACTATACACTAACTACTCAATTCTAAGATTGTTAAGTCTCGTTGTGAGACTTAATGGTATCTTAGAATTTAGCAACATTTGAGTATTTGGGCATATGTCTTTAAATATATCAATGCGTGCCATTGGAATATGCCTGAGTTATAATTTATTTAAATTTCTCTGTTGCTTTTGTACATTTATATTTTGTAAAAATTACTAAAAGATAATATCATTTAAAAAAAACTATTTGCAACAAACTCACTGCGTAAACACATTGCTATCAATTTGAAGACTCGCAAATGAGCTTGTTTGAAAATGTTAAATGTGCCAGAAAAATAATATTACCAGCTCGATTAAGAATTAATAAAACAGTAAAAGCAATTGCTGACACTTTTGTGTTTTATGCCAGTAATTCTATCTCGAAATCTGTAAAATTTCGATCTAGACAAAAATATAATCAAAGTGAGTTCTTTGTTAGATGGCCTATTTGATATTTATCTTCTTCTGCAACAGCCCCTGCATCAGAACTTACTGCAGAGAGGATTTGTAATAATGTGCATTCATCTGTAGGCGGCGCAGTATCAGACCCACGCATATATAACGCCAATCCCATCGCTGGTCTAAGTATTTTGTATCTGGTATAAATGTAATGGTTGTACTGCTCTCTATAGGAAGTCTAGCATTACTCATAGTCACCATTCTGCATGTCATACCCACGGGACGAAACAGAGTAATGGATCGAATTCTTCTTCTTCTTTTGAATCATGGCTTCTCTTGATAAAATTCTGGCAGTGTCAAGCATGAACAGACCATGACTTTTTTCTCAGTAAAAATGTGAATGCGGTGTAAGAATATCCAATACCTCATAGCACCCCGCAGGTGTCGTAAGAGGCGGCAGAAGCATAATTTTCCAAATAAAGACTAAAAATAAAAAACTGCATTTGCCAACTTGCTTGCCAAGCGAGGCAACTATGTCATATATCCGCCCTATGAGGAAATCTATAGCGGAGGCTAATGTTCATCAGTTGAGTTTAATAGGCTGTAACGGTACAGTAAAAATGTCAACATGAAAAGAAAACAATCAACATACCAATAATATGCAATTTGCCTCCTTGAGCGGTCCTTACTGCGAAACAGAAGAGGGTAGATGGCTCCGCGTTGCCCTCGGCTTTGAATGTGGCAAAGGATGCCGCGTGTCCCTCGATCGGCTGTGAGCACTTGCGCTCCACGGAATACAGCTGCATTGCACCAACCACACGGTTTTGTTGTGCAGAAATACCTGCGAAAGTAGGGCTAGTGTGAGTTCAAGTCACATACACTTAGTGCATGTTTAAGTTTGGCATCACCTCCAAACACCAAACAGCATATCAACAGAAAATCTGTGTTTTGGTTCGCAAGCCAATTTTAGCGCACAATTGAACTACAGCGAGGCGGCCGCGCGCGGCAGCCGATCCGCTAACGAATGTACATTTTGTGCGCGGCAACCATGGACGTTGTAAGTCGACGAAGTGCAACAGGCAAGCCCATTTCTGCACCGATTTCATTTCAAGCATCTTTTCTTCATGATTTCTTGTGATAACTATACTATAACTGTTGGCGACGCGCCTATAAAAATGTTTCAGTTTATTAAATCAACCGATGACGTTGCTATGAAAAAAGGGGCAGTCACGAGCAACGACGCTCTGATAAGAGAATGCTTAGTTAAATCTTTAAGAAATGTCGAATTAATGATATGAAGGTCTTGGGTTCGACTCCCAGGCCGGACTAGTTTGTTTGTTTTCCTAAGTAATATCGCTTAATAAATTCGTAAGGAATTTAAGATATAAATTATGTTACCGGATTTGTTCCCCGGTTGAAATCATCTTTCAAATGATGTAAATTCATAAGAATATTAAAGTGAAGTTAAAGATCGGATTTGTTCCCCGGTCGAGATAATCACTCTGTGCATAGGCAGAATTAATGGATATTAATTGCATAAATGTTGTTTTGTATAAGTTTGATACGTTTTGTACGAAAACAAATGCCTATTTGTTATGATTGATTAATGAGAACATTCATTTATATTGTTATCTGATTAAAGATAGTTTCATACAGTTCGAAAATTGTATAAAAGCATTTAATTTGCCTAATATGGTCAAAATTGGTGTATATCAGACTTTCATTTTTTCTGATAGCCGAGAGCCGTGCAAAAGTTAGTTGTTCAAATAGTGTGAGTTCATAGACGCACGCTAGGCCACGCCCTTAGGAGGCCGAATATGTAAAAATTTAAAATGTTTGTAATTCAGTGATTTATGTAAAAATTACTTGTAAAATATTTCAGGTTAATTGTACGTGCTAAAAAAGGTAAATTCTGTGTTATTTTCATGTGAAAATTCCTGTGTATAAGTGAAATAATGATAGTTTTGTATAAGAAATTTAAAAGTGTTTTAAATAGTGAAATAAATAGAAAAAATGTAAATTAAACTATTGTATTGGTTAGCTTATGTATAAATTCAAGTGAGAAACATTGTTTTAACTTTCTGTGTTAAATATTTAAGAAATTTCGATTTCGAACTTGTGAGTAAAATAGGCAGTTTTCGTTTAATAAATAAAAGGTTTTTTATGATATGAAGATATGATGTATATCATGGTGTAGATATTGTTTTGTACTACCTATATTGATAAATTGTATTTGTATATGATTTGAATAAATAAAGATATTGAGTGAAACGTGAGAGAGTAATAGTACAAATTCATGTAATTAAGTTGCGCAAGCGCGCAGATGGCGCGGCTCACTTTCGCGTATAGCTCTGGGGTAGCTTAGTGAACGGGTTTTATTGCAATTCGTTCGGGAAGTTCGGGGAAGTTCGGGAATCGTTCGGGAATCCTTCGGGAATAGTTCGGGGAAAAAGTTCGGGAAATATTCAAGGAAATAGTTCGGAAATAAATAAGAAAATCCGGGAAAAAGTTCAAGAAAAGTGAAAAACCAGCAGTATAGGGAAAAGTGATTACTCTCTCACGGAACGGTTTGAAGATAATTGCTGTTTCATTCCCAAGATCCTTTAAGTTATACAGTCCACATCGAAGAATTAAGGCGTCGGGACCGGGACGACTTCGGAAGACCCGTAATCCCCGTCTGAACCTACTTGCTGAAAAGGAAGAGGTTATCGCCCTAGTGTGTTACTCCGTTGCGGAGATCACATACGTTGTTCCCGAACCCAACGTAGGCGTGATAGGAGGCCGGATCGAGAGAAGCCTCGATTCCTGTTTCTTAGTACCCGATCCGCTAGGTCCTTTTCAATTGGTCCTTTTCAGGATCAAGAGGGACACCGACCTGGTCCTTTTCAATTGGTCCTTCGCGGCCGGATTGAGAGGACGTCCGACCTGAGTTCCTTTTCAATTGGTCCTTCGCGGCCGGATTGAGAGGACTCGCGAACCTGGTCCTTTTCAATTGGTCCTTCGGAGCCGGATTGAAGACCACCCGAACCCCGCCAGCTGGATCAAGGAACCAGCTGTGGACTGCTGGTTGTGGAAGAAGAAGACCTTCGGAAGCCGAGTGAAGATCAGCAACCGAAGGAAGCCAGAGGTTTGAGCTGAAGCAATAGGACCAAAGGCCTGAAGACCAGGACGGCAGCACTGAAGGGCTGGACCTGGAACTACCGGAAGAAAGAAAACCGGGATTGCAGCTTGGGGCGTGTGCTCGCATGGGGCACATATCGCAGCCGGGCGCAGGTGTCTTGTGAAGGCACTCATCGTGGCCAAGCAGGGCTTGGCATTTTTCCTGTCGGGCAAGCGTGCTCGGCATTTCTTGTCAGACGATCGTGTCTGGCATTTCCTGTCGGACGACCGTGTCCGGCATTTCCCGTCGGGTCATCAGGGTGCAAAAAGCATCCACCGCTGCTGCTGCCGGGCGAGGGTGCGCGTGGGCACCTGACTGCATCGCGGCCGGAGGAGGGCGCTTGGACGAGGCGTCACCGGCAACTGGGCGGCGAGCACAGCATACATCCCGACCACCTAACGGTGCCAAACGGTTGGGCTCTGGCATAACACCTTCGGGTGGAGCAGTTCTCTCGAGCGAGACTGCGCTTGCACTACCGCTCGACTGTTTCGTCATATTCCTTGGCGGGACAGTTCCTAAACCTTTCCTCCATTCCATTCCTGCACGACTCCATCCCTGGACGGCTCACCTCGGTAGGCCCCGTTCAGGATTGATAGGGCTGATAGGGCTGTTAGGGTGGTAGTAGGGTTGTAGGGTTGGGAGATAAAGGGGGGGAGGGGTAGTGGTGTTAGGTTGGGGTGTAGAAGGGTTGTAGGTAAGGGGTTGTAGGGACCGTAGGGACTGTAGGGACAGTTAGGGACCGTAGGCCAACAATCACCTTCCTGCAAGATGAAGAAGGCACAAGACCAGACAGGGAGAAGCGAAGGGAGCAGGACAAGGACAGGGCTCTCAAGAAAAGATAAAGAAGCGGAATCATCTGGAGCGACCACAGCTACTGCGTCAAATGGAGCAACTCCTTCAAGTGGAGCCACCACAGACACGTCCACATGCACGTGGGACTCAGGGACGTCCATGGCAACGACGAGCAACAGGACGGACACCAGTGGTACGCAGGCCAGCACCGCACAACAATCCGTTATATCCAGGAGTGAAACGGTGGTCGAAAAAGTAGGTCAAAGGACCGAAGAAGCGGCATCGTCAAGGACAGTAATCGGGCACACTAGTGATAAAGGGTCACAGAGAGGTAGTAGGTCATCGCGATCGGCGAGGCTGAAAGCCGAATTAGAGGCGCGGATTAAATTCGAACGCTCAGAGCTCGAACGAGCACAGGCAGCTGCTGCCTTAGCCAAGTCTCAATTGGAGTTGGCACGACTCAACCGAGATGAGGAAATCGACTCGAGTGAGGATGATGAAGAGCGGAATACTCAGGTGGAACCTTTCGTAAGGAGTTGGGTTCAGCAAACCATAATGAGCGCGCCGGTTAGTGTAGCACAACCCGATATTACTGATAAGGAAGCGTGTAAAGGATCACGCCGCAAAGGGGCGGAGGTCGAGCGCAACCTAGGAAATGCACAGAAAACACACGCGAGTGAGGTGTCAGAATTGACCGAAGCGATTGTGAGTGCAATAAAAATAGCTGGTAAAGATAAATCTTCCCAGCTTCATTTCCTCCAGGAATTACCGGTGTTCGATGGAGACCCGGGTGAATGGATAATTTTCAAAACGGTGTTTGAAGACACAAAAGGCCAATTTTCAGGGGTGCAAAATGTCGCACGCCTTAGGAGGGCATTAAAGGGCACCGCTAAAGAGGCGGTTAAGTCGCTGTTATTTACTTTATGTGAACCTGAAGAAATAATGAACGCTCTCGAAAGAAGATTCGGTAGGGTTGAGATGCTCATTCTAGCCGAAATCGAGAATGTAAAGCGTATGCCAAGATTGGCAGAAGATTGCCGAAATATAGGATCTTTTGCAAGTCGTATTACGAACGTGGTTGCCACAATACAAGCGTTGAATCAACCACAGTATTTATACTCACCGGAGTTAGTGAGCCGCATAGTGGAGAAACTTGGAACTATGATTAAATTTAAATGGTTTGAATATCGAGCTCAATATCCTTTGGAGCCAGAGTTACAGAAGATGGCCAAGTTTTTAAATTTATTGAGTGAACAATTTGGAACGTCCTTAAGCAATGAAAATGCGCCTGAAAAAAGGAAGCGTCCTGAATTCAGGAAGCAAACTGTACACACTGCAAAGGGAGGTGTACGCAGCTGTGCCGAGAGCGAGCGCTATATGCGCCGAAGTAATATGAGCGAGCGTTTAGAACGCCGAAATAATAAAAGGCACAACCGACAAGTGGTTATGATAACCCAGGACAAGCCTGTAAGTCGGGTAACACATAAGTGTGTTATATGCAACAAGGAGCACTCTATAGTGAGTTGTTACAAGTTTAAGGACATGAATATTCGCGAGAAATGGGAAGCCGTCAAAAAGGCCAAAGTATGTTTCCAATGTTTGTCACCTAACCATAGGAGGTTAGAGTGCAAAGCGAAAAAATGTGGTGTAGAAGGATGTAGAATGTCACATCATCGAATGCTACACCGATACCCCAATGAAAATACCTCGCCACAAGGGGACGAGGGGGGGTAAAGATGCTCAGATTACAACTGTTAGTACAGTAAATGCACTGGCATGTGCATATTTAAAGATCATACCGGTCGAGTTGCATGGGCCTAGAGGAAAGGTCAGGACAACAGCTCTTCTGGATGAGGGATCGACCATGACACTCATAGAGGAGTGGATGGCTCAGAAGTTAGCGCCTCGCGGACGTAAAGAGGGATTACGTATCGAAGCCGTGGGAGGTAAGCGAATTAACGACGATAGTTCGTATCGCTTAAACGTTAAAATAAAAGGCATTTATTCGAGCGACTTAGAAGAGATAAGTGTACAAACAATTAAGTCACTTAACCTCGCTCCTCAGTCGGTAAGCCGAGAATTATTGCAACGGTGTTCTCATTTGACACCGATCAAGGATGAGTTGATGTATGAGAGGTCCAAGCCTACCATATTGATTGGTCAGGACAATTGGCATCTCATAGTTACTCGTGAATTGGTTTCGGGAGGTAAGAACCTACCTGTAGCATCGCTCACCAAACTGGGGTGGGTTTTGCATGGTCACATATCGGGTGGCATTAAACCAATCAAGATTGTTAACCACATTTCCACCAAGAAGGAGGAAGATATGGATAAATTAATCAAGGATTATTTTAGTTTGGAATCTCTGGGAGTATCGGCTAGAAAGCCCGTGAACGACCCAGAAGAACGAGCTTTAAATATTTTGAACAAAACGGTACGTCGTATACCTAATAATAGGTACGAGACTGCTTTGTTATGGCGCACAGACAATGAGTGCTTGCCATCGAATAGGGCACAGGTTGAAAGTCGCCTGTTTAATATTGAGAAAAAGCTCGACAAAAATAGCGAGTTGAAAAAGGAATACGAGAAGCAAATTGAAAATCTCATCGTTAACGGTTACGCAGAGAAAGCGAACCATATTTCCATTTCCCCACGTACGTGGTACCTTCCCTCACTTCGCAGTGACTCACCCACAAAAGAAGAAAATAAGGATAGTTTTCGACGCCGCCGCAAGGACGGGCGGACGTTGTCTTAACGATGCGTTGTTGACCGGACCGGACTTATTGAAGTCGTTGTTCGGAGTTCTGCTACGATTCAGAGAAGGAAGCGTGGCAGTAATGGCAGACATTAAGGAAATGTTCCTGCAAGTGAAAATCCGGGAAGAAGACAGGGATAGCCTTCGATTCTTATGGCGGCACAATCGTGACGCGCCACCGGAAGAGTATAGAATGACGTCACTCATATTTGGAGCGGCATCATCACCATGCATCGCTATATATGTAAAGAATAGAAATGCGCAGGACAACGCACATATCTATCCAGAAGCAGCTTCCGCTACGGAAAGCAATTTTTATATGGATGATTACCTACAGGCATTTCCCGACGTGACGACGGCCGAAAGGATAGTAAACGATATGTATGAATTACATAAGCATGCTTCTTTCCAACTGAGGGGATGGGCTAGCAACCGACCCGAAGTTTTAAGTAATATGGAAAATAAATATAAGAGCGACAGTGCTTCGCTTGGAGATAAAGAGCACACAGAGCGCACGTTAGGTTTGATTTGGAATATCAAACGGGATATAATAAGTTTTTCCACAAGTCTTCGTAGCACACCGGAAGAGGTGATGGAGGGTTTACGACCGCCTACGAAGAGGGAGATAACTAGCGCTGTGATGTCAGTCTTCGATCCTTTGGGACTCGCATCACCCATAACGATTCAAGGGAAGTCGCTGATCCAGCAAGTATGGAGGACAGGCATCTCTTGGGATGAAGAAGTTTCACACGAGTTACACGTGTTATTTTGTAAATGGATATCGGAAGTGAAGAAATTAGGTCACTTAGAAGTACCTAGACCCGTTGCTGAAGGCATCGGCAAAGGAGAGTTACATACTTTCACGGATGCTAGTGAAAAAGCATACGCTGCCGCGGTGTATTACGTCACCACGGACGAGCAAGGAATAAGGCGGATTACGCTGATCGCCGCAAAGGCAAGAGTAGCGCCATTGAAACCAATTTCGATTCCAAGGCTTGAATTGCAAGCAGCTCTTATGGGCAGCAGACTGGCTGCTTCGGTTAGTGAAGAGAGCAAGTACGAGATGTCCGAGAGAGTGTTTTGGACAGACTCACGTACAGTGTTAGCGTGGATTAAGTCGGATCCTCGCGCTTTTAAACCATTCGTTGCTCATCGATTGGCTGAGATCGAAGATCACAGTAAGCCATGTGAATGGCGATGGGTTCCAACGTCACAAAACGTGGCAGACGACGCCACTAGAAATTTTCCTTCCACCTTCGATGTAAGTCATCGCTGGTTTCAAGGACCTGAATTCCTCAGGAAAAGTCCTGATTTATGGCCCAAACAAGTGGACACCATAAATAGCTTAGAAACAGGTGAAGAAAAATCGCCAAAGGGCGTAAATACGTTAAGAAAGCAAGAACCGTTAAGTCTACCCGACTACGGACGATTTAGCAGCTTTAAGAAATTCCTTGGAGCAACTACACGCACCTTACAAGCGGTAGAAAAATTCAAGAGTTTAAGAAAGTCGGTTAAAGGACCCGACGACGCAACCGAAAAGTCGGTTATGTGTTCCAACAAAGTTTTAGCAAAGTCGGTTAAAGGACCCGATAGCGCGTTGGACACAGCGCTCTTGAAAAAGGCGGAAATATTAATTTGGAAATTCATTCAAGACGAGTGTTTTCATTCGGAAATAAAATGTTTGAAAGCAGGCAAAAGCGTTGAAAGAAGTTCACGCTTAAGTAAATTATCTATGGAAATAGGAGAGGATAACTTACTCCGTTTAAATGGACGTTTACCTTTCAAGTCTAATTTGACCGAGGAAAGTAGAAAACCTGTCATATTAGACGGTAAACACGAAATCGTTAAAATGATGATTAGAGAAGTTCATCATCATTTTGGACACGCCAATCACCAGACGGTGATGAATGAGGTGAACCAGAAATTTTACGTCTTGAACTTGCGTAATGTAGTACGAAGTGTGTCACACCATTGTCAGTGGTGCAGGACATACAGGTCAAAGCCGCAAAACGTGCCACAAGGAAATATTCCTCTGGAAAGAATAGCTCATCATGAGCCACCTTTTACATGCTCAGCTGTAGATTATTTTGGTCCTATGAGTGTGACTATAGGAAGGCGACACGAAAAACGTTGGGGCGTTTTATTCACGTGTCTGACCACCAGAGCAGTACATCTGGAATTAGCAGCCTCATTGACACCAGCGTCAATGATAATGGCGTTAAGGCGATTTATCGCCAGAAGAGGAAAACCAGCCGTTATATACAGCGATAACGGGACAAATTTCAAAGCTGCAAATAAAGAATTATTGAAAGCATGCGAAGAATGCTATGAGGGCATGAAAAACGAGTCATTTAAGAAATATATTAAATGGAAATTTATACCTCCGGGAGCACCGCACATGGGTGGCGCCTGGGAGAGGTTAGTAAGATCGATTAAAATTGCGTTGACCGCTACGCTTAAGGAGAAGAGCCCACGAGAGGAGGTTCTACATACGTTACTTTTAGAAGCAGAGCATACGGTAAATTCCAGACCTCTGGTAACATTCAGTATGGATAGTCCTGAAGAGGGTTTGACACCCAATCATTTTCTTCTGGGACGCTCATGTGGTGATCGACCACCTGGATTATTTTTAGAGCGACATCTGACGGGTCAACTCAATTGGAAAGCTGCACAGAGGTTAGCCGACCATTTTTGGACAAGATGGCTGAAAGAATACATGCCTACGTTAATACCTCGAACAGCTGATAACGGCAAGTTCATGGAACCTAAAGAAGGCGATATTGTTTTGATAATAGATCATTCGTTGCCACGAAATACGTGGCCAAAAGGTAAAATTAGTAGAACGTTACCGGGACCAGACGGTCACACCAGAGTGGTTGACGTCATTACTAGCACAGGTATCTTGAGGAGACCTACATCCAGAATAATAGTCCTGGTACCCGCGACGCCTCCCAAATGATGGTGCTAACGCACGGGGGGGGAGATTGTTGGCGACGCGCCTATAAAAATGTTTCAGTTTATTAAATCAACCGATGACGTTGCTATGAAAAAAGGGGCAGTCACGAGCAACGACGCTCTGATAAGAGAATGCTTAGTTAAATCTTTAAGAAATGTCGAATTAATGATATGAAGGTCTTGGGTTCGACTCCCAGGCCGGACTAGTTTGTTTGTTTTCCTAAGTAATATCGCTTAATAAATTCGTAAGGAATTTAAGATATAAATTATGTTACCGGATTTGTTCCCCGGTTGAAATCATCTTTCAAATGATGTAAATTCATAAGAATATTAAAGTGAAGTTAAAGATCGGATTTGTTCCCCGGTCGAGATAATCACTCTGTGCATAGGCAGAATTAATGGATATTAATTGCATAAATGTTGTTTTGTATAAGTTTGATACGTTTTGTACGAAAACAAATGCCTATTTGTTATGATTGATTAATGAGAACATTCATTTATATTGTTATCTGATTAAAGATAGTTTCATACAGTTCGAAAATTGTATAAAAGCATTTAATTTGCCTAATATGGTCAAAATTGGTGTATATCAGACTTTCATTTTTTCTGATAGCCGAGAGCCGTGCAAAAGTTAGTTGTTCAAATAGTGTGAGTTCATAGACGCACGCTAGGCCACGCCCTTAGGAGGCCGAATATGTAAAAATTTAAAATGTTTGTAATTCAGTGATTTATGTAAAAATTACTTGTAAAATATTTCAGGTTAATTGTACGTGCTAAAAAAGGTAAATTCTGTGTTATTTTCATGTGAAAATTCCTGTGTATAAGTGAAATAATGATAGTTTTGTATAAGAAATTTAAAAGTGTTTTAAATAGTGAAATAAATAGAAAAAATGTAAATTAAACTATTGTATTGGTTAGCTTATGTATAAATTCAAGTGAGAAACATTGTTTTAACTTTCTGTGTTAAATATTTAAGAAATTTCGATTTCGAACTTGTGAGTAAAATAGGCAGTTTTCGTTTAATAAATAAAAGGTTTTTTATGATATGAAGATATGATGTATATCATGGTGTAGATATTGTTTTGTACTACCTATATTGATAAATTGTATTTGTATATGATTTGAATAAATAAAGATATTGAGTGAAACGTGAGAGAGTAATAGTACAAATTCATGTAATTAAGTTGCGCAAGCGCGCAGATGGCGCGGCTCACTTTCGCGTATAGCTCTGGGGTAGCTTAGTGAACGGGTTTTATTGCAATTCGTTCGGGAAGTTCGGGGAAGTTCGGGAATCCTTCGGGAATCCTTCGGGAATAGTTCGGGGAAAAAGTTCGGGAAATATTCAAGGAAATAGTTCGGAAATAAATAAGAAAATCCGGGAAAAAGTTCAAGAAAAGTGAAAAACCAGCAGTATAGGGAAAAGTGATTACTCTCTCACGGAACGGTTTGAAGATAATTGCTGTTTCATTCCCAAGATCCTTTAAGTTATACAGTCCACATCGAAGAATTAAGGCGTCGGGACCGGGACGACTTCGGAAGACCCGTAATCCCCGTCTGAACCTACTTGCTGAAAAGGAAGAGGTTATCGCCCTAGTGTGTTACTCCGTTGCGGAGATCACATACGTTGTTCCCGAACCCAACGTAGGCGTGATAGGAGGCCGGATCGAGAGAAGCCTCGATTCCTGTTTCTTAGTACCCGATCCGCTAGGTCCTTTTCAATTGGTCCTTTTCAGGATCAAGAGGGACACCGACCTGGTCCTTTTCAATTGGTCCTTCGCGGCCGGATTGAGAGGACGTCCGACCTGAGTTCCTTTTCAATTGGTCCTTCGCGGCCGGATTGAGAGGACTCGCGAACCTGGTCCTTTTCAATAACCAATGATGTATAAACTTATAGATACGTTGTCCGCACTCTAAAATGGCAACATGAAATGAAGCCAATTGGCCACATCGCGCTTAGTCACGCACCAACCTGTCGCGCGACGCTACATTTGTTTTTAATTTATTAAATCGTGATTCGTGTGTGTAAACCTGTGCAAAACATAAAGAAAACATGCCGTCGTGTGTTTTCAGACGATGTACAAATTATACCGCAAAAGTTAAAGACAAAAATGTGTCATTTCATGCGTAAGTTCACAAAACTACCTATTTTCATTTCATTTTATTCGACGACGCCGTCTAATGGCGGCCGGCGCATGCGCCGCTAGCTAGTAGTCACGTGCCGTTAGAGGAGGTTGGGATACTATTACACTAGTGTTTTTTTTGATAGAGTTTATAATATTGTTTGAATATAATATGTACTTGTTATGTCATGAATATTAATTATAGTTTTCCTTTTTATTTTATATTGCCTAGAGATGGGCAACTAAAAGAAAAGTGGCTTAACATAATAAGGGTCAAGTCAAAGACGTGAAAACGATTAGCTACCAACGCCCTATACTAAAGTTTGCTCAAAGCATTTCTCAGCTAGCGACATATATGTGACGAAGAAAAATTATCGAAGAATAAAAAAGACTGCAATTCCTATTATTATGGTAAAATTATACATCATTTTTAAACACATTATGTATTGGTTTTCATGAAATAACCGGATTTTTTATACTTTTTTTTTTTAGCAAGAAGAACAAAATATTATTTCATCACCAACAAGTTTGGAACATGTTCAAGTGTCAGAAGAAGGTTCAATTTTTGAAACGCCAAGGAAAGCTATTTTTAAGAAAAAGGTTAGTTTATAAACTCTAGAAAATCGAATGTCCTTTTTTCCCCATATGCCTCTGATAGCTACGTCACTCATGCGCTCGACCAATGAGCAACTGAAGATGTTATTTGTCTCCCTCTAGCAACAGGCATCCCGCCGTACGGTGTCATATTTTCTTTCTCTTTCTTCACGCGTATAAGTAGTTCTAGTATTTTCGCCGTTTTTAAGCGCCGCGATGTTCGTTCATGACGTGTCTATATATAATACGTCATTGACTATAACTACATTTACTGTTCCATAGAAGTTGCTTCATCATCATCATCATCATTACAGCCCTTCACAAGTCCACTACTGAACATAGGCCTCCCCCAAGCAACGCCACAAAGCACGGTCCTGAGCCACCTGCATCCATCGACTTCCTGCATGTCTTACCAGGTCGTCTCTCCATCTAGTGGGGGGTCGCCTTACACTACGCCTACCGGTACGAGGCTGCCACTCGAGAACCTTTCTTCCCCATCGGTTATCGGTTCTTCGAGCTATATGGCCGGCCCATTGCCACTTCAGCTTACTAATCCGTTGGGCTATGTCGGTCACTCTGGTTTTACTGCGGATATCCTCATTTCTGAGTCTATCACGCAGAGAAATTCCGAGCATAGCCCTCTCCATAGCTCGCTGAGCGACCTTGAGCGTCCTCATACGGCCAGCAGTGAAGGACCACGTCTCTGATCCGTAAGTCATCACCGGTAACACGCACAGGTTGTACACTTTTTTCAGAGATTGAGGTATACCTGACGAGAAGATATGTCGTAATTTCCCGAACGCTGTCCAGCCGAGTTGAATCCGTCGATTGACCTCTCGGTCGAAGTTGGACTTACCTAGTCGGACTATTTGTCCCAGGTAAACGTACTCGTCAACAACTTCGAGCATAGTGCTCCCAACAACTACCGGCATAGGTGTGACATGGACATTAAACATGATCTTTGTTTTGTCCATGTTCATCTTAAGACCTATCCGTTGGGAGACACCATTGAGGTCATTGAGCATAGTGCTAAGGTTCTCCAGCGATTCTGCCATTAGGACTATATCGTCGGCAAATCGAAGGTGAGTGATGTACTCGCCATTGATGTTAATACCGTATCCTTTCCAGTTCAGTAGCTTGAAAATGTCTTCCAACGCAGCGGTGAAGAGTTTCGGGGATATAACGTCACCCTGTCTTACACCTCTCTGCAGTTGGATAGGTTTCGAACTCTGGTTCTGTACTCGGATAACCATCGTAGCCCTACTGTACAAACACTTCAGCACTCGATATACCGACAGTCAACTTGACACCGCTGAAGGGACTGTAGCACCGCCCAAATTTCGACGGAATCAAAGGCTTTCTCATAGTCCACATACGCCAGGCAAAGTGGCAGATTGTACTCTTCGGTCTTCTGTACAATCTGCCGCAGGGTATGTATGTGGTCTATGGTACTAAAGCCTTTTCGGAAACCGGCTTGTTCGGGAGGCTGGAAGTCGTCGAGTCTGCGTGCGAGACGATTCGTAATGACTCTCGAAAACAGCACGTAGACGCGGCTCAGAAGGGAAATCGGTCTGCAGTTCTTCAAGAGAGCGTTGTCGCCTTTCTTAAAGAACAAGACCACCGCACTTCTGCTCCACGCCTCTGGAGTAGTGCCACCATGGAGGACGGAATTGAAGAGCTTCTGAAGGACTTCAAGTACCGGTGTTCCACCCGCTTTCAGAAGATCCGATGTAATTCCATCCTCTTTCGCGCCAACTAAAATATATAAACGACCGTCCCAACCGCGCGAGCAGAACGCGCTGAGATTCCTTTGCCACGCCGTCAAAAACCGACACGGATTGGTCAGTCGCGCGTCACTTTCGAGCGCGCCAATGTTCGAATTAAAATTGTTCAAAACAACTATAAATCAATAGCACGCTGTAGACTATAAACTATAAATTTCTAGCGCGCTATTAAATACGCTATGTTATAGCGCGATATTTATAAGAAATGTGGGAAGCCGGCAAGAGCGTTAAGCTTTGCAGCACGATAAGTTTCGTAACACGTTACATTACATGACGTTCATTAGATAGAACATTATTTCGTAATAAGTCGCATTTAAGACTAAAATAAAATCAACAGTAAAGAAAAACCAATTAACACTCAAACATACTTTTCAGGCTACCACTACCTATAATCGATGTAAACGTTATTTTAATTTAAATATAAAAAAATATTGGCTAAATATACAAAAACCAACTATTAACATACACTATTACTGTTGTATCTATGTTTTATATACATTTATAAACATTAGTTAGGCTACTTTTGCAGCAGAGAACTGTGTCCTTCGATCACTTATAAATATACAGTATACATTAACTAAATAACGTCTAAAACAACTAGGTCGCGCGCGATGAATAGTGTTTGCGTCACACGTTCACCCCCAATAGCGCTGCTGCTAGAGTTAATTGCCCCTAGATATTAACAGCGCTAAAGCGCCATAGCGTCAGAGGGACTTACATAGCACGCGCTCTGTGCTATGGAAAGATAGCGCGCTACAATATGGCGCTATATTAACCAACATTAGTTCGAATTGCCGCGCGCGGCAAGCGGCAACACAGTATCCACTGTACGCGGCTGCCGCGCGAGCCAATGTTCGATGGTTTGCCGCGCGAAGTCGATACGCAACATAATAAGTTCCTAGGGGACTTTAGCTACAGCGACAAAAATTTGAATATAAGCGGTAATTGTTAAGTACACATAACGCATCATAATAATAACTCACCAACAAGCAATAGCCACTGTTGCTTTGGGTCGGTTCTATAGTTGATAATCTGGCAGTCAACGAGTGACGCGTGCCTGTCGAACATCTTAACTGGCGTGGAATCGCCCTCCATCGACCAATGGTAAACGGATACCTTGGTCACCAAAGCCAGCGTATTAAGTGAAATCCACTTCCAAAACATGATGTCCTCGGTCATTGTGTGCGCCTTCATTTTCGATTTCATCTCAATGTTAAATATCTGGAGAGTCTTTTGAGCTGTAATAAAACAAAAAATACATTAGGTTTTCATTTTATTACCTAACTAGATCTAGCAGGAAGGATAGCCAAAATGGCTGGACGGATTTTTAAGTGCGAATAATCGACAATTACGTCTTCATATTCTGAGTGTTATAATTTTATGGCAATAGTACCATTACGACACGCTCGCAAAAAAAAGAGCGCTTAAGAGGATGCCTTGAAACTGAATCGAAGTTTTGGGGGTTTGGCTTATTCTTTTGTCGGTGAAACTAACGGACGACTGAGGGTGTGTCAAAACGAAAGTGATGCAATGACTTCATAGTACGCAAATTATGAGATAGCCATACCGAGCAAGCGCTCGGAAAAAAACTACCTAAGCGCCAAACAACATTTTTATTTATTTTAACAAAACTTCGTTATGGATTTTAAAAAACTGGTTTATGAAAACTTAGATATGATTATTTACTATGCCTTAAAAGTAATTCCATGAACTTATTCGTAAAAATATTGTGGTGTCATCGAGAAATGTAAATAATTAGAGCCTACTTTGCAATTTTTTTTCTATCGAGAAAATTACATGATATCGTGTTTTCCTTTTATGCAATCCAAGGTCATATAGTCAAAAATCATATACCAAAATTTTGGTTTGTAATCTATAAAACTTAAAAAAATATGTTAAATAGAAAAACCACAAAATTTTCGAGGTATCACCTGAAATTGAATTCTAACTAACTAACTACTATATCGCTGCTACAGTAGATTTTTTTTTAATATATTAATAATTTACTTATTTTTAAAGCTTATTTTTATACCGTTTATACAAACAAAAATAATGTCCTCCAGATCAAATTTCGGTCACGGCGGCCTTTCTCACATCTGAGTAGGTCAGAATTATAGTACCCAAAGTGTATACGGAAACACAGGTGCACTCTCTATTCCTTCACTCATGCCGGAGGGAGATCAGGATAAGGACAAAGGCTTTACGTGCTTTCCGAGGTAAGGGGTTGAAATACCGCAAACTTTGACTCCGAATTTCTTGACAGAAAAATCTCAACAACTGTTTTTTAACCCGACTCGGGATTACCCAAATATTCATGAACAGTAGTCGCGTTTATTAGACCAACAAAGCAGTCAAATAATTTTATTTGTCAATAAACAAAAATACCAAAAACATCACAAATATATTATAATTTTAGTACAAGTTACAATATTTTTCGTACTTACTTTTGTTACGCTCATTGTTACAAACTAAAGGTTGTCGTTTTTAATCGTAAACAGACTAGACAGACGTAAAATTTATCAAATACGTACATATATTAGCTACAAGTTATGTTTTACGGTAGGCTAGCAGTTCCACGCGATTTCGCCTGCGTGGAGATTATTACGATTGGATTAGGTACATGGAATTTTTTGCGCGGAATCCTTTTACTAAAATAAAAGTAGCATAAGTTACTTCTTATAACATTAGCTATCTGCTGGTGAAAGTTCTCTCAAAATCGGACCAGCAGAACAAACAGACAGACAGACACAAATTTTAAAGATTGCTTTTTTTTTGTTATAAGTACCGTATATAAGTTCATACGAATTTAGTAAAAAGTTGTTCTTTTGACATTACAAACACTAATTTTATTTATTTGTAGATTAACGAGATTTTAATAGATTAACGCTAACAATTAGGGAGCTCGACTAGAAAGAAGGGCGGGAAGAGGGTACTTTTGTGCAGATTACAAGCGACTAAGCTAAGTAGCGAAACTAACTAGCTATGTAAAGATAAAGCCCCGATAGGGAGAGCATTATACTTTCCATCGAAGCTTATATTTTCAAGTAGTCTTTCCTTCACAGTGCCAAGACGACGGCTTAACAAGCCACCTTAAAATTACAGATTATATAATGTGAACCAATTTAATCATTCGTCAAGTTACTGAAGGTATTGAAGTAAGAACTAATAAAAAAGTGCATCACGTTAACGGTTGCAATGCAAGTTTTGGCGATATACACGAAGGTTTTAATTTTTATCAGTATACTTACATACTGTACATATTGCTGTATTAACGTATTAGTTTGTAATTTTTGGATAATTTAGGAAAAAAAACAATAAAATGTTACTGTAAGAAAAATAATATTGTTCGTTATATGAAGCAAACTACCACACGCCCCCATAATTATCGTATGGATTATAAATACTGTCTCTGTGATATGTGATATACGACATTTCAGCTTAGTATAACATAATTTTATTGATACGCCCAAATAGATAGTTTTAGACCTGAACATGTGAGTTAGAGCACACTGATGTTGTCAACTCAATCTGGGAAGTGGCATGATTTCGCAGAATACCAGTGGAATGCACACCTGCATCTTAATTTTAAATCGATCGTTGTATGTTTCTACGGGATACAGCATTCACTTACTATCGGTGGATTGTGTGAACGTTTGTCACCCTTAACTTGTATAAAGAAAGTAAGGTGGGTGTACCATGGAAGGCCACTCTAACAAATAAACAGTTATTATTCGTTTATTTACTGGATAAATGAAACTAACAAATATTTAAGTAATACTTTGTTTTATTACGTAACATATAAACCACTTTTTTTAAATTGCAGATTTAATCAATATTGATTGAGCTTAAGTTTCATTGAACTCTTCCAAATGGCCTTGCTAGGAACAAGGCTCCTTAGAAGGCCATTATAATAAATCAGTCATTTAACACTAAAGTTTAATAAATAATGATTAAATCTACAATAAAAAGAATTGGTTTATATGTTACGTAATAAAACAAAGTATTATACTTAAATATTTGTTAGTTTCATTTATCAAGTAAATAAACGAAAAATAACTGTTTTGTTAGGAGTGGCCTTCCATGCTACACCCACTTTACTTTAAGGGGAAATATAACCTCAAATGGCTTAGCAAGATCTTCCGTTATGCCGAAAATAGTGCAGCATTAATTTCGAAATAAATATATGGTAAAGTTGAGGATTAATGCTAAGTACTAGCTCAGGGACCAGGGAATCAATGAACATATGTAAAAAAAGGTTGTAATTAATTAAATAAAATAAATAAAAATAAATAGACGAAAACATGATTCCGTAAAATTTTCTCGATAGAAAAAAAAATCCAAAATTACCTCCAAACTAAACAATAAACCGCTGTTATTCATAGAATACTTTAAATAAGATCATGAAACTTTGCATACTAACTGAACTAACTATAACGCAGGGCTTATGTTTTTTTTTTAATTACC
This sequence comes from Parnassius apollo, assembly GCA_907164705.1. NCBI lineage: Eukaryota > Metazoa > Arthropoda > Insecta > Lepidoptera > Papilionidae > Parnassius > Parnassius apollo. The sequence continues at coordinate 14,629,872 of CAJQZP010001449.1, read as the reverse complement.
ATTACTTTCACTGTAAAAAGAAATTACCCAAACTATCGGCGTCCTGAAGCTTGTTTCCTGCCGCCCGGTTCCAAGCTTCAGGACGCCGATATGAATAACATATGAATAACAGCGGTTTATTGTTCAATTTGGAGGTAACTTTGGATTTTTTTTTCTATCGAGAAAATTTTACGGAATCATGTTTTCGTCTAACATAGTACTTAGCATTAATCCTCAACATTACCATATATTTGTTTCAAAATTAATGCTGCAATATTTTCGGCATGACGGAGGATCTTGCTCAGCCATTTGAGGTTACGTCGTCGATTCCCGAAATCAATGTAGCGAGGGACCGTACTGCCAAAATAGTAGCGCGAGCGACTCGCCGCCGCGTCTGTGATTTTCAGTTTGATGGGTGTTTGTGTAAGTAGAAGGAATTTGTCATCACATGGAAATAACTACGACATTTTATTAATTGACCTTCGAAGGAGCATGGCCTTCCATGGTCCACCCACCTTATAATAATTATACCCATAAGTACTTCTTTTTATACTTCGAACTGTGATCACATTCCGAATGAGACCTACAATATATTATTCGTTAAACAATACAATATAAAATTAAATTCTACAATGAAATAATCATTTAAAAATAGTTAACAACCAAAAAAATCACTAGTTTCGAGAATTAGCAGCATTTGAGGCCTTTCGTAAAATTTTAATTTCATATGATTGAAAAATAAAATATTAAATGTAATTTATATAGGTACTTATATATACATTTTAGCAGAAGCTATATAAGAGATTGCAGAATGAATAAATTCTTTTATATCACAAAGTGAAAGTAATGTTGTGAGCAAAAATAGAACGTTGTTATTATAATAGAATGTAATTTAAAGATAAGGGAATTGCGAGTGTAAACATCTTTGGAATAGTATTGTCGGAGCAAATATAATATTATACTTCAACAATTTGTAGCTATGAACTGTAAAAATACTTGTTTTAAGATTTTGAGTCTTTATAGACGAAGCTAAGAAGAATGTGACATCGTCCTGATCAGTTCAATAACCCGGAGATATTCTGGTTGTACAGCCGCGGTTGTAACTGCGTGGTACGAGGGCTGCACTAAAAGTATCGGGAATGGAATATTTCCACTGTTCCTGTCATATTAAAATCTTTTTAATTGAAAACTCCTTGGTTTTAAAAATCGAATACCATTTATTTATTTAAAAAAAAATTCTCGATCTTGTCACAAGGTTTTGTCAAACTTGTTTAGTCGTTGAGAAAATGGAATTGACTCGAGAAAATTCAAGAGCGATGATTTATTATGACTTTTGAAGTGGTTTAACACAAAAACAGTGTGTTGACCGGATGATTTCTGCATTTGGTGATGAAGCCCCATCCAAAACCACAATTTATCGCTGGTTTGCTGAATTACAACGTGGACGTGTCAAGCTCAGTGATGATCCCCGTCAAGGTCGTCCAAAAACTGCAGTCACCCAAGAAAACGTTGTGCGTAAGCTGATTGAGGAATATCGACATGTGACATACCGCGAAATTCAGGCAACTTTAGACATTGGCATGAGTCAAATACAAATAATCTTGCATGAACAATTAGGTGTAAAAAAGTTGTTTTCCCGATGGATACCGCATTCGCTCTGTGAAGAGCAAAAAAGCGGCTCGCGTTACTTGGTGCGTCAGAACTCTCGAAAGATTCCACGCAGGATCCTCAAATGCTGTATACAACATCGTATCAGGTGACGAATCCTGGATATACGCAAACGAACCCGAAACAAAAAACCAGTCACGAGTTTGGGTGTTCGAAAATGAGTTAAAGCCAACAAAAACTGTTCGTTCACGGAGTGTTGGAAAAAAAATGGTGGCCACGTTTGTCTCTAAAACCGGCCATGTTACGACTATTCCTCTTGAGGGACAAAGAACGGATAATGCAGCATGGTATGCTAGCATTTGTTTGCCACAGGTCGTTTCTGAACTCCGTAAAGAGAACTGCAACCGCCGCATCATCCTCCATCACGACAATGCGAGTTCTCACACCGCACACAGAACAAAAGAGTTTTTAGAGCAAGAAAACATAGTATTATTAGACCATCCGCCGTACAGCCCCGACCTAAGCCCTAATGATTTCTATACTTTCCGTAAAATAAAGAATAAATTGCGTGGACAGAGATTTTCATCACCTGAAGAAGCTGTGGACGCCTACAAAACGGCCATTTTGGAGACCTCAACTTCCGAATGGAATGGTTGCTTCAATGATTGGTTCCATCGTATGGAAAAATGTGTCAAATTTCGCGGAGAATACTTCGAAAAGCAATAAATACATTTTTAAATAGTAATGTCGTGTCACTTCCTTGATTCCCGAAATTTTCAGTGCCGACCTCGTATGCACGGAATATAAAATTATATTCCGTGGTTCTAGTACTAGGTACATATTTTGCTACTTCCTTTTGTTTTTTATATTCCGTGGTGGTATACTTTATAATATACTTACATCATAATACTATACACTCTCGAGTAATGGAATCGGGACAATAACAAAGTTCTACTACAATTTGATGAAATAAGGTTTTGGTTTCTAATATCGTCAATTTCAAAGCGATTTTACCAAAAAACCTTTTTTTATTCATTATATATATATATATATATATATATATATATATATATATATATATATATATATATATATATTTAAATGTTTTAATTGACATTCCACGCGATGATCAATGAAACTTTCCATATTTTTTTAACCTGTGCGAAACAGTCGTAGATTAAAATAGTTAATTCGTTTTAAATGTTGTACAGAATCAACATTTAGTCTTAGTAATGCTATGTTAAGGAGCACATATCCAATATTACACAACTGCATAGTCATCTAAATAAATATGTACCATACACTGACAAATGTGCATTCTCTGTACGATAATACAACAATACTGATTCGAGAGAGACAATGTAAAATATATAACAGAACATTAAAAAATGTAAAACGCTAGCTTTTTTAAATTGTTGTGATTGTGAATATTAAATAAATATGAGATGTTTTATTGTATCTTAATTAACAGCTCACGGAGCTTACCTCAAAACGACATTTAGTTAGAGTTTTAAAGAAAAATTGATGACACCCTTGCAAATACGTTCGATACTCCGTTCCGTCACAAAGTTATTAGAAAAATTTTTTTTTGTCTTTTTTTACTGAAATGTTGAAATTCCATTTTGTATCGAAATGATATGATGGTGATAATTGCTACAGTCGATTTCAATTTTGATATCTTGCATTCGACTCGGAATTTCAAATTGCAATGAATGTCTGTCTTAACATGATTTCCGTCGTCTTTCATTTATATATTTTTCGCGTCAAGACTTTTATTCTATTTATTAATCTCAAGCCACGTCAAAGTTAGCATCTTCCTTAAACGCAAGCGAAAGACAATAATGCAAAGAAATGCGTCAAATCGAGAAAATATAGAAGCTCGGAAAATATGTATCGACTTTATAAACTTACTGAAGGGAAACAGCAAAATCATTATCATAAACATTAAACGTGGCGGTAGCGTTAGAAAATTCATGATCGTCCATAAAAATTACCCATCGTCTATCATACATAATACCGTCCTGTCCTGTCCTTGTGTCGAATTCAGACACAAGTTTGTTCCGATACTCGATAACGTGTTCCCGAGAAATATTAACACAGCCGATATAAAAAGAACCACCAGTGTTACAACCAGTAACAGCAACATATAATTGATATAGGTACAGAAGTAATAGCGCAGGTGATAGCAAGCAGCCTTGTGGAACACCAGCATTAATAGGCTGGTAATCGGAATATGCACCATCGACTACAACCTTGATGCTTGGATCTGCAAGAAAAATGATGATCAAATTGCACAATTTCTCGGGAATCCCATAAGAAGGAAGCTTCTAAAAAAGCGCTTTGTGCCAAATCTCATCGAAGGCCTTCGGTGTGTTTAAAGTAACGATCGAGGCCTCCTTCTTTTACGCTACTGATTCCGCTCATTTATGAGTCAGGTAAATTAGAAGATTAGAACTAGAACCAGCTGATAAGTGCGATGGGGTCAATACCAGCTAGTGGTTCTCCAGGTGCCTTGTGAGCTGGCATTTTATAATGGATTCCATTATTTTGGAGAACAAGAAGGCGATAGTGATAAGCCTGTAGTTGGACGGGTCTGAGCGGTCGCATTTTTAGGGATCGGATGCACTAGCTGTCTTCCATTAGTTCAGTATTATTACGCCCAAAAGAATAAAAGTAGGGATTACCGAAAAAGACACGTTAGAACTGGTGCTAGCTCCGGAGCTGGTCTTCAGCACAATAGGAGGGACTACATCTGGCCCACTCAGACTGCACTGGAGGAATGAATGCTTTACACAATGGGCCCTGTGTAAACCGCACATTCAGCAAGGAGCAATCACACCGCGGGATAGTCACGATGTTACCCCCCGCCATCGAAAGTCGAGTAAGATTCAAAAAGAGAACCTAAAAGATCGAATTTCTCCTTTGCGGCATGGATCAGTGAGCTGTTCCCCCTGTGCAGTGATGGATCAGATGGCTGTCAGAAGTTCCCTTGGACAGCTTTGGCAAAACACCTTAATAAATTAGACGAAGAGAAGAGATCTTGAGCATAAAGATTTCTTATATTTACGCGAACACTACACATTGATTAAAACTACTTTTACGAATTATATCGCGTTTTATTTATTTTATTTTTAATACCCGACGCTGGAAAGCACCTGAAACGTCGTGTATTAAAAATAAAATAAATAAAACTCGATAAAATCCGTAAAAGTAGTTTTAAAGAAATTGAGCAGTTTAAAACCTTTGAATCACGTCCAGTCAGTCAATAAAAGACGAAAGGTACCAAATGATTCTGTCTTAATTCTTACAATCTATGTAGGTATTTGTCTTGTACCAAAAAAGTAACAAGTAAGATACTTGCGGCACTTACTCTATTATTTATTAAGAATAATGTATTAAATTTTATTTTGCACATTAGTGGTGCAAGGCGAACTCAGCGCCCCCTCGAACCTTGCGGCCTAGAATCCAGCCTAGTTAGCCTGTGTGTAAATCATGAATTCTAGGAAATACCGGTAAGATCTGATGGCCTCTTTTAGATGGCAAGGTATTCGTCGAAAATTCCCTGACCGGTAACTGCTATAGTAATCCGCCTTCGAAGCGTGGCACTCATGGTAAATCCTCCATAATATAATAAAGGGGAGGCATATGTAAACCCTCATTGTAGACAAACGTGGTAGAGCCACGCTGCAGCTATATTATGGTTGCAGCACGAATGGGTCGGCTCTACTGGGGCAGGACCACGCTCTCACAGAATACCAGCGTAAAATAGCAGCCTAATACTGCTGTGTTTCGTATGGTGAGTGTAGAGATCCGGAGACCCTTTTTTACTGGAAACGAGGCATTACATCTTAGTCCTATCTTCTTAGTCTTCAGGAGTGACACCGTATCTGCTTTTTGATTCTTAATCGAGGATAAATGTAGATGTCTATGGGCCACAGCATCCACTTACCATCAGGTGGACTGTGTGCTCGTTTGTCACCCTTATTCTATAAAAAAAGACTTGCGACAAAACGTTAAAATTTAAATCTTGACTACTAACTTATCATTCGTTCTGTTCAAATTAAGCATAAACATAAACCCTTCGAACTAGGGCCAAATATTTAACGTTTTTGTTTTCTAAACAGCGTGCATAATATTGTATCTTACTGTCTAGATAGTGGGACAATGACATTATCAGTTATTCGACATTGAAAACAGTTGCCACAATCAGCAAAACGCGCTTTGTTACGTTTCTTGTGTCATATTGTATATTTATTTATTTATTATTGCAACCTTATTAAATTAAAGATTACCGTGGGCGGACTTAATGCTTATTGGCATTCTCTGCCAGTTAACCGTGGGTGTGGTCTTGCAAGAGTTAGGAGGCCGATGCAATTAATTATAATACCTAATACTTAATATATATAATACTATCGAACCGCACCGGCATCGCACGGGTAATTTCTGGATTTGATAACGCGATAACTGCGACACCTACCGGGTCCAATTGGGAATCTAAACTATCCAGGGATCCACACAGAAAATTTCATCAAAATTAGTCGAGCCATTTTCGTAGCGTGACTTCTTACAAGTATGTGGTGGATACTCGAAGTTAGTATTTCCTGCTATGTGTTGTAAAACTTTAAATTCAACCTTTGAACAGTTTAAAAAAATCCGCCAGGAGAATATTATGATTATCGTAGTAAAAAGTTAAAGGTATAAATGGAGAGGACGGAAACACCTGAGAAATGCTACTAAAGTGATTACCGATCAATTCAAATAATTACCAATTGTTAAGGCTATTTACGGACTACAAAGAAATAAAGATTTACAATAAAATAATCGTTATTCTTTATTCTTCTAGTTATAAAACATTAACCCTATTGTAGGAAAAGGTCACCGAGACTAATGTGACACCCCGACTGATATTGATTAACGTAAGTATCTCTCCCTGACGGGATGAACAAATTGGTTTCATTGCATTTTGAACATTATATTCAAAAAAAAAAATATAATTTTCTACATGGTAAAGTCTCATTTCAGCAACGTATGGTCAGCTCAAACGGAGGAGGACCATATTTGACCATACTCGAACAATTTTGTCCTTGTATTGGTATTTATATTGCTACAATGTTGCGAATGTTTCGTGAACTGGAAACTTTTTTTACTTGTAATACGGCATTCCATCTCAGTTCTCATGGGTAACGCATCAAGGATAGATACTCGTATAGTTTATTACAGGTCATAGAATCGGCTAAGCGGAGTTGGTGTACTATCAGGTGGTTTGGGTGCACCATAATTAAAATAGAAAAATATCATTATTATTAATAACTTATTTATTTGCTATTTATAACGCATTCTCTCGGTTCTGTTAGTCACTGCGGCTGAGATGGGCGGGCCATCTGGAACGAATGCCGGATTCTGGGGCCGTGAAAATCATGACCAAGTGGACTCCCCAGCAAAAGGAGACCAAAAAACTTTGGGTAGAAAATGTGGGAGATCTGAGAAGAATGGGTAAATACACCAACTGGCGCAGGAAGTCGAAGGATCGCGACATGTGGAGGAAGCCTGAGTCCACAAAGGGCTGTAGCGCCACGGGATAGGATAGATCTATAACGCATAGTTCTATTATTGAATTGAAATAAAAATGTTTTCTTTTTAGTTTTCAAAAGACGTAAAATTGTACCATCGATTTTCAAAATAAATAATATTTGAATCAATACAAATCGTGTCCGCATACAAAGAAAAAACGCTTATCTTATATTGTCATTTACGAGCAGACAAACGTAGCCAAAACAAAAGAGGAACATTTTTTTGCGTAACCGTAATCGGTAAATGTCGTTGTTTACCGATGTCAGCAAAATGCCAGCTCTTTTAGTGTAATGAAAATATATTTTGTAACAACATTAGTATAGCAAATGGTCATTTGCTTTTTAAATAGTATCACTTTTAACATTTATTGTGCTACGGTTTAGATATGGCAGAAGAATTTAAAAGGACTATAGGATATTCAATTTGACTTAGACGCTCAGATAAAAAAAACACGGATCGGAGGAGCAGCTAGACGCATTCGGATTAAACTTTCGTAACGTGTTTAACAAAGAAGTGGAGTAATTTATGGAGGATGTGGAATAATTTGCCTACATGTCTTCCCATCTTCAAGGTAAAAGTGAATAGGATTTTATTTTAGTGCGCTTCACCATCTTCGACAACATCAGCACAAACCATAAGGTGGGAAAAGCTATCTTCTAATCTATAAAGAAATAGAATATACAGTTATAAAACATCATTAAGCCCCCCTATGTTATAGTCGACCACATATCCTTGTGATTGGTGCTCGATAATGCAAGTTATCATTACTTGTTTAAATAATTAAAATAAAAACAAAAGTTTTTCATTGTCTTTTTTGTACCTTTGAGTTATTGTTTTACGTCGGTAAACTCCAGTATTTTTAAATGGCGACTTTTATGAAACGTGACTATCGTGTTATATCGTGATATACTACATACTCCAATTTTAAGCTTGGTTCAAATAAACAAAAATGCCTGGACGGGATGTTTTTTGAGTTTTGTCCAGAAGTAACGTCTTTGAGAACTATAAAACGCAAGTATTTGCTGATACTCGGCCGAATAAGCTCGTAGGAATGACTGTGCCTGAAAATTTAGCTAGTGTGGAATAAATCTGAGAAGGTAGCCGTAGTACCTTCCGGCAATTAGAGTAGCTTTTGCACATTTCTATACGTAAGTTGTACCAGATTATAACCGACCAAATGTAAGAAATTTGTACGTCGCGTTTAATTGTGCAAGGTTCGATTGTGAGTGCTGTCGAAACTTTGATATACTATTACGTCATATCAACTAAATAACAAAGCAAGATATCGGTTTTTGATGATGAAAAGCAAGCAACTCAACCTCAAAAATTGGAATCTGTTGGTACCCTATATATTCTTCTTTATTTACCCCTACGCTAAAACACGTATATTGTTCTGCGAGTTCTTGACACAGGTACAATTAAAAGGCACAATTGAGTTGATTCCTAATTTTAAAAAAAAAGAGTATGATGGAATGTCTAAATTAATCGTCAAAAATATTAGGGATGTGGAACACTTTTTCGATTCAAGGGTTCATTTGCAAAATATTTTACATTAAAGTGGTACTTTTATTAGTCAAGTGTCCTCCCATCCTCTCGACTAAACCGCTGTTTTTGGAAACGTGAAGTATACACGATATTAGTATATATATAATGACGTTAAAAGGAAAACTATCACAGCTAAGTAGGCTTAACAAGTTAATGAGTCGACGAACTAATTCCATAGAAAATTACCTTTAACTAGCTGCATTACTTTATAATGTTATTTAACTAATTAAATTTGTAAAAATAAATATTTTTTAAATAAAACGAATTATGCGCAGATAATTATGTGCAGATACAAGCTAGATACTAGATACAAGTCTTGCTAAACGGTTCGCTAAACATAGTTTTCCTTTGCGGGGAAGTCTGAAAGGATCGATCGCCGAAGAGGCCGATCCCGACATATTTATCTGTTCACGTATTGTAACGGGCAACTACAGAACCCTACAATGTGCGTGACCCGACACGCACTTTTTTTTTCACGCACGGCCGGATTTAATTTTTTTAATTTTCTAAAATATCCTTGTTTGAATAAAACTAATTTTGCGGATACTACTGCGTTTAGTTAAAAAAGTTGTGGTCCTTTTAATGCTAATGGTGAAAACCATTTTTGAATAATTCCCGAAAACTGTTTAAAAACGCATAAAAATTTTCACAATGCATGATCATTTAGCTTTCATCTATTCCATGACTAATAGACACAGTTATCCATTAAAACATTGAAAACTAACAAGATTTAATTTGGAATTCTAAAATAATAAAATATGGATTTTCTGCTAACAATAAATCAACAACAATTAGAAAGTGCGTATTCACTGACTGCCGTTTTCCATATCACAGCTTCCGCATTTGGCCTTTGTTTTAGGTCAAGAATAAAGATGTATACGGCGATGACTCACCGCCGCATCTTTATTCGGGTTTCCGAGACGGCTTTATGGGTCATATAATCAATAAACAAAAATTATGGCGCAGAATTTAAATAAGCATTATAATATAGGACAGTGACTTCTACATTTCATTTTCTTCTAAATTGTATTATTACAATTTTATAATGACATGACATTATTCTCAATAATAAAATATATGTTTGATCAGTAAATAAATGTATTTTAAATACAAATAATTGTGTTTTTCATTGTTATTTGAATATTTTTGGAGAAGTACAGCTTTTGTAAATGGTTTTAAGGATGTACACACTTGGCCACAGAATAAATATTGTACTAACATAACATGGATGCGGTATTGCACTACTTTGTGCATAGTTGTTGAAGTAGCTCTCACCATGTATCATTACCATTCCAGCCTATCAAAAGTCCACAACTAAACGTAGACCTACTAATGGGTGTCGACAATCTATCGGGGAAGTTCCGTTTGACTGACGCCAAAAATGCTATATTGTACCCCTAAAAATATTGTGTTAATTTTTATGCATGATAAAATCAGTAGCAATGAGCTGGAGTGAGATTATAGGTAGAGACTTAGTCCAATAGATCATCAATGTTTCGGCTATATTGATGTTTATAAAGACCACCTAATAGACACAGAACCACACAATAAGCCCTTGGTTTGAATTTCAGTCAGCTCCAATATTTGGGAACATTAACAAACTGTTGGTTATCGGATAGTGTGGGGTTATTATTAGCCAAGTATCTGAAATAGCCTTCAATCTAATGGCAAAAAGCATTTTTTGTAATTCGATTGGATTATTACCGATTATCTACTGTTAATAAAAGTATTCAATAATGTAATAGTATTTTAATGTTTAGTTAGAATAAGAAGAATTAAATAAAGTATATAATTAGTATAATAAATTATGGCTTCTAATGGATAGTGGTATAACCATCTAGTTTCCACATGAATTACCTGGACCAGCAGCACCGTCAAAGATGCGAGACCACAATCTAGCTCAAAAGATTTGACAAAAAAGACAAATCCCTCCCCAAAATGTTTGTGCAGCAGTGGACTTTTATGGGCTAATAATAAACAAGAAATTCCAGCAAAGGTATTATCCTAATCCTAAAACTAACCAGTATAGTACATAGACAGCTTATATTTAATCCATTATTTTTAGCCATCTTAAAAAACTAATTAAAATTACCGTGGTTAATCTAGGCAAGAACATCTACAAACAGAGCTTAGATTAAATAGTTTTTTAAGTTTTTAATAATGCTGTAATATAAAGGCCTATGTTCAGCAGTGGACTTGTGAAGGGCTGTAATGATGATGATGATGTAATATAAACTTTTTGACTGCCTCATAGGTCTAGTGGTTCTAAGGGTGACTTTGTTGAAAAGCCACCAAGATTGAGATGTGATCAGAAGAACACTATAATTATTTGGGCTTTGATTTAATAAAACTGAGTAATATTTCTAATATTATGTAACATTTATTTTAACTTAATTTTTACATGAGCTGACAGCACAAACTCATGAACTGACAACTACATATATATAATCAAGGACCATAGATAACAAAACATAAGAGAGTGCACTCTAGCATTATAAGAATGGAACCACAACTGAATAAACATGCAGTATACAAAGAGCACCTTTAAATTTATTATTATCTAACAATTATATCACATCTTGTAATAAAACATATTAAGATTTTAATTAAGTTGGCATAGAATGTTTAAAAAAGATTGTAAGAGAAATTAAACTTACTTTTTTTTAAATTTCAACCCTTCCTGCAAATGTTGCACCCTGCACAAACGGGGCTAAAAGCAACTGATGGAAAAAAATCATCCAAAAATGCCAAAAACAGCTCCGATAGCCAAGTGGTGGGAAGCAACATTCCCAATATGAATGTATCAGTTCTGACTTCAATAACCTGTTTGCCCATCATAGTAGGTATGGACAACTCTTTCAAGAAATACATGTCTAAGGATGCATTCTTGAAAATATCTATATCTGACAGTGGATTTTAAAGGCTGGTGATACGAAGCATATACCTGAGAATTAAATATTATATACACCTGATAGTTTCTTCATTGTAACATTTATAATCATGATTCATCATTTGTAATAATATATTTCATTTTTTATGATGATTTAATGGTCATCATATAATGTCAATTGCTCACATCAGGTTTATTACTCTCATTTCATATATTTTATATTGAATACATTCATTTTAAACAATTTGCAGATTGAGTTTTATTCTTTTAACTAATACAATCTGATTAATTAAATTTGCACTACTAACAAAATATAGACTGAAAATTAAACAACAAAACCCCCATGTCAATTCAAAAAAATACTTTCCTTACCTTTTAATGTACCATTATGCAATCATATAGAAAATTATATGATAAATTATTATTGTTAAGTAACACAAACTTTATTTCATGAAAGATAGTAATGTATTAACATTTTCCACTTTTTAAATTAATAGCTGATAAATCGGCAGCCTTAAGCCGATAACCCAACAGCTCCCTACTTGAAGGTTGACCCAATAAGACATTTACAAAGTTAATGGATATGCAGGTGGCTGGGTACCATGCTTAGTGGCATTCCTTGGGGACGGTCTATGTTCAGCAGTGTCATGAGCTGTGATTATGATATATATTGTTTGAGAATCGGAAGTAGATTATAAAAAGTACAAAATTTGAAAAGTAGAAAATGAAATTGATTTTCAATGTTATTTAAGTTAATACTCAATTGGTACACCTACACTTTTATTAGGTAACAGTCTTAATTAATTTAAAAAAAGATGCACTAAACACACCCACTTATAAAATTAAAACAGGGTATTGATCTAATTATGTAATATCAACAAAATTCACTGACCTTCAGCTCCAGCTTTGCCTTTCAGAGCTATAACTTTGCTTGCTGGATTCATAATGGCAGAATCTGCACTTATGGGTCTCCGAATTGGATTAGTAGGATCAGCCATATCAATGATGACAACTTCAGAAGTCTCCCCAACCTTCTCTCTAACGCAGATGAACTTGTCCGATTCCATAGTGAGCGTATTGAATGATATTGAAGCTGGATTGATTCCAACATTTGTGAGCTGCAAGAATAACAAAATTTTAATGCTTTTGATTACAAAATTAAATTATTTATGCATACACTTTACAGTGTGATTTTTTTCATGTAGCAGGGCATATAAATTAGTCCATAAGATATGTAATTATTATATTAATGTTATACTAAAATAGAAGATTGGCCCTTCCACTCTATTTTAAAAAAAATATGAATATTAGAATTTTTATCCATGATGTTATATAATCTTTATTTAGGAGAGGTGATTATGTGACTATGTTCATGATGATGTTTTACAATCATGGTGATGATATTAATGCCTTGGGGAGCAAAAAGAAGTTGTGATATAACTTCAGTTATTATGTTATCAGAGTATTACTTTCTAATCCTATAAGAGAGTATGAAACATTATGTATGCTTACACAAATATAATTGTCATATAAATCCTTTGTGAAGTGAGGGTTTACATCTATTAAAAATGAAACATTACTTTTTGAACAGCTTAGGTATTAAAATTTTATATATTGTAGGGTACTTTAAATAACCAATTTGTTAAAAAAGCATACAATTAGGAAAAAAGCAGTAAGCCTAAATTTACCAATAATTTATATAAAATAATGAAAATGTATTTTAAGTTCCCAACAGTAAGTAAATTGTTTCGCAAATAAAGAATGTCTACAATTCCTTGCTTAATTTTTATTTATTTACTAATTATTTCTATTTTTCATACATTGGAACAATTTTATAAAAGTATTTTTTTCCTAATAAAAAACCAAGTTTCCTCATTAGATTCTTACTAGCATAGAATATAAAAATGTTTATATAATATAGATATTAAAAATAAAAATTCATATAATACATAAACAATAAAGAATAATAAGAGAATGAAGAGTATCATAAATTAAATTAAATAAAATTTTTAGATTAAATGTAAAAAAATATTACATGAAATAATTTATGTGACCTAAATTTCCCTATTATTTGCCTAGTAGCCCGCAAATCATATGATTTAAGGGAAAACGTAAAGATCAATACTGGTGCTTCCGTGGGTAGAGTAGGGGGTGGAAACTGTCACTCCGATAATTGCGCAATGTCATTTATAGCATCACAATCTCATAATAAGATCATGTATTAAATAAAGCACTTTAGAAGTACGATAGATTACAGCTGATATCGTATTCATGATAATATTATAACTACTATCGACAAAACCAATAAAAGCCGATGGGCGTACTCACCTGTAAATGCTCTTGGAAACGTATAGGCAAAACCTGTGCCATGGCTGGGTATCGTTTTACTTTAGTGTAATCAAACCGGCTTTACAGCGATCTATGGATATCGCGGTGCCTGAAAAATTAACACAATTTCAATTCACTGATGTCTCATCCGTTCAGAAAACACCTTTGACAATCAACATGGCGTTCATTCATGTTTGAAAGATATTGACGATGACCGGAACTTGAAAAATATTTCCATTTGAAATACAAACTCTAAAAGCTAAAACGTACTCACTAAATAAATTTAACTCTACATGAAGACAAACTAAGTGGTTATTATTTTTTCTATTTGTTACAAGAAATGACGAATAATGCACCTCCGGCTGCCACATACACAAATGAATGAAACGAAAATGAACGAAACGAGAATGAAGAAGAATGAAATGAACAGAATAATCCAAAACAAAGACTACTAGAAAGAAAAGGATAGCTGATAGCAATAGTTGCCATATGCTATTAATAGAAGTGATTTTCGGATATTCGTATCGTACAAATATTATTTTTATATAATATTTTACATCGTCTATTCGAGATGACCGAAAAACACTTATTATTATACCTATTCTAAAGTCTGATAAAGACGCCTCTTCAGCATTAAGTTATTGCCTTATTGCTATTTCATCAACGCTGTCTAAAATCATGGAACATTTCGTAAAAAATCGCAATGAGTGGAGTCTTGAAAATAGAGCCATTATATCAAAGAACCAATTCGGTTTAAGAAAAGGTTTTATGCCCCTATTACACTACCCTGAATCAGGACCCTGAATGAAGGATGGGAGTGTCCCCTAATTAGGGACCTGAGTTATTAAACTACCCTGATTTTACGCCCTTTCTCGGTTATAGGAATGTGAAAAAAGTATGTATATTTATTGGATCGATGTTTTTAAACACTATAAATATTATTGCGTGATTAATATCGATATATCGTCATGTTTTGCATGATGTAGTGGGATAAGGGCCAAAATTTTATTACTGGACAATTTAAGACGAAAAAACATGACTATTAATAGTAAAGAACTCTTTTCTTTACTATTGTCGTGTTTAGAAAAAAGCTAAGGGTGAAGGACTATTTAAAACTTAGGTAAAATCACTCAAGTATGCGAATTATCGGAGTTCTGGAGCCCAATAAATTTCGAATACCTGAGAATAGGGGAAGAGGAGTTCGAGGAGCTATTAAGTTTAGCTCCATATATCGAAAAACAAAAAAACGGTTTAAAGAAAGAGTGTAAGTGTAGGCAAAGATTATTTGAGACTTTAAGAGTTCTAGTGATTTAAGTGCGTGTATTTGTTTGCGCGCTTTATGTTACAAAGAGAATTAACTACTACCATAGTAATTTGTTATTTAGAATTTTATGACAGCTAAGCTATTTAAGAATATTTGAACCATTAAATAGCTTATTTACCTACATCTAAAATCTAGACTGATGTTGTTTTGTGAAGACTGATATAAAGCTAATTTTGTTTTTAAACATAGGTACTTACTAATATTGATTAAAAACCAAAAATACACAAGTATATAATACATACTAAATATACCTTTTTACTACCTACTAAGTTTAGTAGTGATAGTTGACCCAACCAACCAAGAGTCAGATAGAAAAACAAATTTATAAAAGTAATTTGTAACAAATCATTTACTCTGTTTCGTCCTGCTAGCTCGAGTTTAGTTCGAGTTGCATCCTATAGATGTGCATACTCGAAAAAATTACGACTGGAGGTCACTTGAGTTGAAATTCATGCATCTCGAAGATTCATGTATTTTTTTTTTTTCATGCAAGGCGTGGTAGCTCAGTGGTTAACGCTCGCTGTAAATATAACAGAACGCGAGTAAGCTGGGTTCGATCCCCGCCGGCACAATGAAATTATTAATTGCAATTTTAAGTGCTGATTTACCACGTGATTGGCGGTGAACGAAAACATCGAGAGGAAACCTGCATGTCTGAGGAATAAGAAAAAAAAATATTTCGAAGACATGTGAAGTTCGTCAACACGCATTTGGGCAGCGCGGCGGACACTTCCTTGCCCTAAACCCTCTCAGAAATGAGGGGAGGCCTGAGCCCATCAGTGGGACGTATATATGTAACTTTATTTATATATATATAATTATTATACTTCTTTTTTCATTTCAATATATATCAATATACATTTCAAATATTATATTTATGTTATTTTAGGAAGTTTTACACTATTTATTTTTACACATTTATTTTTATCGAATTATTATCAGAAAACAAGAATTATTTTTATACTTCTATGTTTATTTCTTTCGAATTGAAATTTAAAATAACAATTTTAAGAATCTGGCGCCTAGTGAGCGGTTTCTCCTGGGTGATTGTAGATCCAGCCTCTGAAAATAACCGCTGACTGGATACCGAAGTTGCCACGATAGGCAAATAGATCTTAGCTAGGATATGAAGCCCGGGAAATAACCCTTTCGTGTAATTTATGAAACTCTTCTTCTGCTTTAGTTTTATTTCTTATGTTTTATTGCATTACTTCTTTATGGTAGTTCCATATATCACCTTCAGTATCATCGCATTTTCTGAATACATCAACTAAACTATACCGAAATACAAGCAGTTGAATAACCGTTCATCCATCAAAATCAATATTTCAGAAAAGTGATTGTAACGAAATACGAAGTACAGTAAGCCGATAAAATAATTTCCAATACAAAATAACTATTACTCTAAAAAACTACACTTAAGCTATTGATTAAGTTAAACCTCAAACAATATAATTAATAATAAAAAAATGAATAAAACCATTCCAATCCATTTTCAATTGTAAACTTATGTTAATTCATTACCACAATAAAAATTAACCACAATTTTACATCAAAAATAAAATAACCGATTGAAGATAATTGCACTTCTGAAGTTCAAGTATATTTGAGTCGAGAGTACAATTTATTTTCGACTGAAAGACCATTCGCCTGTTTGTTGATTCGTAATTAAAATTTTCGGGGTTTCGCTAAATAAACTTTCTAACTTTAAAAATTTAGACATTATCTAACTTTGAGATATATTTTTTTGGTATATTTATTTTTCGGCAATATAAGATTCGTGATAATCATCGTTTGCAACTTTTAACATACGAAATTTTATATCTTCAAATTGGTTATTTCGAAACCTTTGACGGCAAGCCAAAGTTCATAATCGTTCATAATAACCATATTTATGAACGACATATCGATATTTGAGAGAATTGATGTATCGTTTTCATGCCTAACTACCCTAAGTGTTATTACACTACACGGTGGCAAGGGTACTGCAGACAGGATGCACTTTGTCGCCCTAATTAGGGACCCTTACTCCCTTTCTCTTATTACACCACCCTGAATCAGGGCATAGGGAGCCTGATTCAGGTTAGTGTAATAGGGGTATTAGCACCCTGGATAGCTATATATATATATATATATATAGCGATTCATATACACATTCCTGAGAGAATAACGAATTTCCTATCAAATCTACTTTCACACAGACGCATATTAGTTCGCACTGAAGGAAGATTTCTACCAGCTAGATTTATCTGGAATACCGAATGAATCAGTCTTGAGCCCCTTGTTATACAGTATCTATAGTTCATAAAAGATAGCTTGATCTCTGCGACAGCTGTCAGTAAAAATCACGCCTATGAAGTCCTGAATTTCTTAGTAGTACAGTTTTTTTTTTTGCGCCCGAAGCAATTAAAGGGCTACCCTAATGCATTACGCATACCACGATAGCCGGTCTGTCGTGGTTATGAGGGGCTCCCTGTCCTACCGGGGACCCTAAGTGATACCCTCTAAAAACCGCCTTTGGGGACAGGCAGCCGGCTGATCAAGCTGTATTGTGCCTTATCATGAGCGACCCTCTTTTGGGAAAAGAGGGCGCAGGCAGCTAAGTGCCGCTGAGGGAGTGCCTACGAAGGCAAATTAATGTTAGTTATTACAATAATTTAATTTAATTAGAGTTGGCCTGAGCCGCCAGGAGACAGTTCAGGTCGTTTGACAGTTTATTAGGCGGGTCCGAGAGAGAGTTTCTCGGCCTGCGGACACGGTAGCGAGAGGGGGGGTGGGGCTGCATAAGAAGCTGCCTCACGAATTAAATGGTTTGGGTGCGACTCTGAGGCTTTGAAGAAGTTCTCAGAGAGTTTTTTTAAAAATTGTTGAATTGTTGGGAGCTCTAAGTCCCGATGAAGGTCGGCATTATGGACGTACCAAGGTGCGTTCGCAGCTCGACGACAGAAGAGGTTCTGAACTATTTGGAGTTCATTTAAAATATTAGCGTTTGCGTGGGCAAAGACGGGGCCCGCGTAGGAACTAGTACAGTTTTTTTTTTTTTGCGCCCGAAGCAATTAAAGGGCTACCCTATACGTAGGGAGGCGGAAAATGCATTACGCATACCACGATAGCCGGTCTATCGTGGTTATGAGGGGCTCACTGTCCTACCGGGGACCCTAAGTGATACCCTCTAAAAACCGCCTTTGGGGACAGGCAACCGGCTGATTAAGCTCTATTGTGCCTTATCATGAGCGACCCTCTTTTGGGAAAAGAGGGCGCAGGCGGCTAAGTGCCGCTGAGGGAGTGCCTACGAAGGCAATTTAATGTTAGATGTTACAATAATTTTATTTAATTAGAGTTGGCCTGAGCCGCCAGGAGACAGTTCAGGTCGTTTGAAAGTTTATTAGGCGGGTCCGAGAGAGAGTTTCTCGGCCTGCGGACACGATAGCGAGAGGGGGGTGGGGCTGCATAAGAAGCTGCCTCACGAATTAAATGGTTTGTGTGCGACTCTGAGGCTTTGAAGAAGTTCTCAGAGAGTTTTTTAAAAAATTGTTGAATTGTTGGGAGCTCTAAGTCCCGATGAAGGTCGGCATTACGGACGTACCACGGTGCGTTCGCAGCTCGACGACAGAAGAGGTTCTGAACTATTTGGAGTTCATTTAAAATGTTAGGGTTTGCGTGGGCAAAGACGGGGCCCGCGTAGGACATGACTGGTCGTATACATACCTTGTAGAGGGTACGCTTGTTTCGGAGGGACATTTTACTGTGTCGGCCCAACATACTGTTGAGCCTACTCAGATAAAACCGTGCGTGACGGGTTACTCTTTTGACGTGGGGCTTGAAAGTGAGCCCTGTGTCTAGAGTGACACCTAAATATTTGGCGGACGTATGCCAGGGGACAGGGGTCCCTAGCATACGTATTGGTGGAGTGTTTTTGAGACGGCGTCGTTTATAATCGAAGTGGACGGCGGAGCTCTTCTCCGGGTTCACATCAATGCGCCATTTTTTTGAACCAAGCTCCTAGGTCATCAACTGACTTTTGGATCTTGTTCCGTATAAGGGGTAGTGAGACACCTTTGCAGTAGATGGCAGTGTCATCTGCAAAGAGGGAGAGCTGAACACCTTTCGACGGGATGGGAATGTCGTTGGTGAACAGGATGTACAGCAAAGGAGCAAGTACTGAGCCCTGAGGGACACCAGCCTTGATAGTTCGCTGTGAAGAAAGCGTGCCTTCGTGTCTAAAACGAAAGGTACGATGTTTTAAATAGGAGGCCACGAGACGTACTAGACGATCGGGGAGACCTATTTTATAGAGCTTGTAGATGAGGCCTGTGTGCCAGACTCTATCGAAAGCTTTGGCTATATCGAAAAAGACCGCGATGGTCTTATGACGACGAGGATAGAAACCGCTGAGGATATATTCCACAATGCGGTGAACTTGTTGGGGACATGAGTGTTTGGCTCGGAAGCCGAATTGATGGGGAATGATAAGAGGGTCGCCGTCTGTGGGAAACGCGCCTCATGCGAATTTGGATGACTCTTTCGAAGAGCTTGCCCATTGCCTTGAGTAGGCTAATGGGGCGATGGCTGGAGGGGAGGTTGAGAGGCTTGCCTGGCTTGGGAATTCCAATCACAGTAGCCTCTTTCCACGTAGTGGGAAAATAACTAAGGTTGAAGCAGGCGTTGAAGATAATAGATAAAAAGGTTAACACCTGCTCGGGAAAGTGTTTTAGGGCTTGGTTGGAGATGCCATCCGCGCCCGGAGCCTTTTTAGGCTTAAGTCCTTTGATGAGGGATGAAATCTCATCATTGGACACAGAGATAGGTTCGGAGGCCGTGGGGGGTGAGTTCCGGCGGCGGACCTCATCCTCCACTGCCTGGACGTGTGAGGGGTCGACGGGTTGAGAACTGGGAGAGCATTGAGCGGCAATGCTATCTGCAAAGCACTCAGCCTTTTCCTCGTTCTCGAAGGCAACCGTGCCGTCGGGACGGGAGAGAGGGGGAGTGTGGGTGATAGCGTCTATGCGGAGGGCTCTAGCCATCTGATAGTACGCTGTGTGAGATGGAGAGATATTCTCCATGAGCTTACTCTTTTCGAAATCTTGGAATTCAGAGAGGCGGAAGCGGAGTTTTCGTTGAAGACGATTGGCCGCGCGCCTGTATTCGGGGGGTGGGATATTTTGCTGCTCTCCGGAAAGCAGCTTTTTTGGCTTTTAATAGGTTGCTAATGTGTAGGGGAAGCCCACTATTGTTAGCAACCGGGACGACCCTTTCGTTCTCCTTAAGGGAGGATTTAATAAGGGTGGAGAGTGAATCGACCGCGGTGTCGATTTTTTCGGGACTGTCTAAGTCCGACGGTATGGGGATGGTAGAATCCTGTGAGTCCAGAGCTTTAGCTAGGGACTCCTTGAATCCCTTCCAGTTAGTGAAGGTTTTCGTGTGTGTTGGGGGAGGTGGCTGATGGCCAAGAATGAGGGAGACCGGTCGGTGATCTGAACCCAGATAGTCTAGTGTCTCGATTGCTCTGAGGTTGAGAGGAACTCTTTGGAGTAACGCAAAATCTAAGACATCGGGTGCGTGATCGGTGTTATCGGGAAAGTGAGTAACACCGAGAGGACTGTGGACGGTAATATCAAGAGACTGCGTGATATCGAGCAGTATCTTGCCACTAGGGGACGTAGTGCGGCATGTCCATTCAGTATGCTTGGAGTTAAAATCTCCAAACATAATGACTGAATTGCCCAAGGATGAAATGGCCTCAAAATCTTTTTTGAGGGGATAGGTTCCTGAAGGGATGTAACAGGAGGCTATGAGGATGGACTGATGTCCAGCCATAGCTAACCTGCATACCGTGGCTTCCATGTTGGTAAGCTGCGGAGTAGAAATGGGCGAGCAATGAAGTGACTTCTTGTAATAAATGGCCGTTCCGCCGCCTCGGCGGTCGGGTCTGTCATTACGAAGAAGAGAGAAGTTTGGTATAGAATTTGGCCTTGTCTCTTAGGAAGACAGGTGGCGGGATTTGCTTCTTAGCAAGGACTGGAGCACATCGAGAGGAAGGTTTAGATGGAGTTGGGATGTCAAGGGACATGAGCGGGATGGCGGCAGCGGCGGGGGCTGCGGAAGTTGGAGGAGCGGCAGGGACCGCTGAGATAGGCGGGGTGCGTTTTATCGCGGCGCGCTTTCCGTTGCGCTTGGAGTTGACGGCAGTGAATGTGGACTCCCCGGTTCCGTCGGAGTCAGAGGACTCCGATGAACCGGAGCCTGTAGTAGTGGCGCGCCTCTTCCGGGAGGACGGCGCCGAGGACTCGGAGCATGCGTACTCCATTTCTAGGGGGGCAGATTCGAGCGGGGCAAAAGAGTTCCTCGTTTCGATTTAAGATGCGATTACCGGCGGCGGATGGTGTGCCTGAGGGGCAGGGAGGGAAGCCTGGGCGGCGATGGTGGCGATGGCGGCGAGGACCGTCTCATTGCCATTTAAACCGAATTGGTTAACGAGGGCGGCGAGGGACTCAGTGATGCTGGGTGTGGCCATTTTGGGTCAGTAAGCAAGCTGAGCTATGTAAAAATAAAGATGAGGACGGGTCCCTGTTCTCGGTAGAACAGGGACTAGATCGCGAGACGTACTACGACACACTATATACGTAATACAAGAATAACAAGAACACAAGAAAAAAAAGGAGACAGTACAAAAAAAATGATAATGAAAAATGAAAATGAAAATGAAAAATGAGAATGAAATGAAAAGTGAAAATGAAAATGAAAAGCGGAAGTCAGTCAGACCTCCCTGCCCGAAGACAGGGGGGCAAGAACTGTAGCGTAAAAGTGACTCACCGGCAGCCTCGACGCTGTTCCGCGTGAGCAGGACAGCGGAGGCGCGTGAGAGCGCGACAGCATTACCGTACTGTACGGGAGCGCGGACCACCTGGAGGCGACCGTCCGGGAACGATGCCGCCGGCGGACTGAGCACTGCGTCGGCGCTGTACAGCGCGAGCGGGACAGCGGGGGCGCGAGAGCGGGAGAGCACTACCGTACAGGAACGAAAGCGCGGACTACCTGGATGCGACCGCTCGGAAGCGATGCCACAGGCGGAATGTGTTTTTTTTTGTTTTTTTTTGAACTAGTACAGACACACTGACCTCTATATATACAAGTACGCTGGACTGGCTATACACCGTGACATGATGAAGTGATTTGATTTCCGCCATTTTGGCGCCGACAGCAGAAGTGCACGTTCACAGAACTAATAATAGGGATGAGACAGTGTAAATTCAAATTATATCGATAAAATTCTATACCCTACATATACCTAAATAGAATGGACTCTATGTATAGATGGACTCTATCCGTAACGTTCATTCTATTTATGTATCATATTAATGTAATGCCATTATCATTCATCATCATTAAAGCCCTTCACCAGTCCACTGCTGAACATAGGCCTCCCCCAAGAAATGCCACAAAGCACGGTCCTGAGCCACCTGAATCCATCATCTTCCTGTATGTCTTACCAGGTTTTGACTCCATCTAGTGGGGGAACGTCCTACACTTCACCTGCCGGTACATGGCTGCCACTCGAGAACCTTTTTTCCCCATCGGTATTCGGTTCTTCGAGCTATATGGCCGGTCAATTGCCAATTCAGCTTACTAATCCATTGTGTGATGTCGGTCACTCTGGTTCTGCTGCAGATATCCTCATTCCTAAGTTTGAACCCCTGAGCATAGCCCTTTTCATAGCTCGCTGAGTGATTTCGAGCCTCCTCATACGGCCAGCAGTGAAAGACCTCGTCTCAGATCCATAGGTCATCACTGACACTGACTGACGAGAAGATGTGTTGTAATCTCCCGAACGCTGCCCAGCCGAGTTGAATCCGTCGATTGACCTGTCGGTCGAAGTTGAACTTACCTAGTCGGACTATTGGTCCCAAGTAAAAATACTCGTCAACAACTTCAGCTAAGTGCTCCCAAAAACCACCGGCCTAGTGATGTGTGACATTGACATTACACATGACTTTTGTTTGGTCCATGTTCATCTTAAGATAGTGTCTCCCAACGGATAGGCCGTTGGGAGACACTATTGAAGTCATTGAATGTCGATTTGTAGTGTAGTTGAAAACGTGTTCCAACGCAGCGGTAAAGTATTTCGGGGATGTTACTTTACCCTGTCTTACACATCTCTACAGTTGGATTAGTTTTGTATTCTGGTTCTGTACTCGGATAGGTAGCTTAGACCAATCAACTAAAAAGATAACTACACAAAATAAAAATAAAAATATAATTTCTAAAATAATTTATTGTCAACCGTTCATTTAGTTCTAGTATTATAAAAAACAAATCAACTGCTATAATAACGCCTATTCTAATCAACTACAGGTCTGTCTATAGACAGTAAAATATTTTCTACTATATAAAATTTATGTTTGTTCGTACTTTCTACGATGCTATACCGTTCATCAGATTGCGGTAAAATTTAGTCAACTTTTTGGTTGCACTTGTGCGAAGGTTATACGCATGGTACAATTAACTGACAAGGTGGCGTGTGTATTATACTGACTATTTATTTGAAAGTTATATATCATTATATTTCAGTGATTGTATTATCATTCCTAATTATACAATATAACTCACATTTTAACGATATTTCCACAATTACTTCTTCTGCGGCAGCAATGCACCGCGTACGAGCTAGCAAAATAATATAAAAAATAAAAACTTTGAATTACATAGTTATCAATTATTTATATATTAAAAAAATAGCACAAATTATCATACAGTCCTACTTCCCGTGGTGTCGTCCCAAGAATGCTGGCTACGTGTCCTCTCTGAATGGCTATACTTAGCCTACAAGCGAGGAAACAACAAACTAAACAACTTCTGATTACCAGCAGCGAAGATCAGTCGCAGATATAGTTTTTTAGGAACTACATCGCACGTGCCTCCCTACGGACCAATAGTCTCTACAGCAAATTACACAATTATGTACTCATCTTCTAGATATTCTGGGCTATTTACTTAGTTCAGTTGCCTCTAATGCCACCTCTGCTTTAGCGAAGGTACCCCTGAGATGGGATGCTGTCAAAGTGTTCGCAAGTAGTATCCCACACTAAAGCTTTACCTCTCTCTCTCTCTCTCAAGCAACCAAACCCATACCGTCGGGTCTCCTGGTATCGTCTCTAAATATTCTAAAAAGATCTTAAACCGAGGAAACATTTATAGAGATACGAGCTCTTCGGATGTCATTGTCCAAGAACTATACGGTTATTTAACCGTGTATTAAGGATGGATTCGACCAAATACTATGTTAAACCAGAGTAACTAACCCTCGAATAATTTTACTCTTTGGTCTTGCACCAAGATAACTTCGTTTTGTAACACAAACGTAGAGAAGCCAATACTGACTATTGTTACTCCAGAGTTGGTAGTTGGTGGTAGAGTTTATTCATTCAAACAAGTAAACCAATTTAAACCAAAATACAACTGTTGTAAAGCGCAATCCAAGATTTGAGGTCCACATAATTTGCCGTAAGTGTAAATAATGCCGCCCAATGGCAGCCCCTCCTTAGTTGCTGACTTCTCCCCCCGTTTTCATTCACAGATAAGGCGCACCAGAAACAAGCCACACTGCCCTTCGCGTCCTCTAACTCCACCTGCACTATGGACTCCCCGAGCCTGATATGTGAATGGAGCCAGGGAAAACTATCACTTGGAAGCATCAAGTGGTGCAGTCTCACGAAAGTTGCGAAAGATAGTCGAGTGGCGCATTGCCAATCGCCATAACAACACTCCTCTTCCCTTACGACTCCACCTCGACTACAGCGGTACAGGGAGAGGAATCTCCTCTAGCCGCAGCCCACTAAAACACATACAACGTGGCTCGACATCATCAGGCGAGCTTTCGACACTTGGCTATGGCCCTTGAGTTTGGTGAAAAATGAGGAAAGAAGAAATAAAAAAATAAGCGAAATAATAATCTAATACTTTTATACTTACTGGTACTGGTACTACCAGAAAATACTGTCGGTATACTGCACTTTTTCAAAGTGGTGCAGTTCTCATGTCTAATAAAACAGTCGTCTGTGAAATGTTTGGAACAAATATGATCAATTTGTTTCGGACGCCAATTCACAATATTTATGCTTTTAAGCTATAATTTTAATCTAGGTTCACTTAGAAACCTGTTAATTAATAAAAAACATACTTTAAAATTGTAAACAAATTTTTGATTTGTAGTTAGGTAAATATTTACTTTGGTTGGAAGGGTGTTTTGTGACCGGGGAAAGACTCTCTCACGGAATACCGGCGTAAAATAGTAGCTTAATGCTGCTGTGTTTCGTATGGTGAGTGTAGAGAACCAGAGACCCTTTTTACTGGAAACGAGGTATTGCATCTTAATCCTCACGGGTGACAACGCATCTGCATTTTGATTCGTAATCGAGGATAGATGTAGATGTCTATGGGTCACAGCAACCACTTACAATCAGGTGGACTGTGTGCTCGTTTGTCACCCTATTCTCTAAAAAAATACACTGCAATCAGTATCGATAATTGAAGTTGAAGCAGGCAATTCATGGTGCAACACTATTTGTCACCTACATGTGCATCTTACACGCACACCAGTGTAATTTGATATTGTTCTCGCCCTAATGATTTTGATCGACAAACTATGCCCATATCCACCATACCATATATATTATGTTAGGACGATCACAAATAATCATCTTTTGTCAGTTAAGGAGTTCAGACTTCCGCCCATCATCTCCTAAGATATTCACCAGATTTTCGCAATTTTTGTATGGTAATACCGTAACACATTTATTTCATCAACAGTTTCATAAGTATTTATGTAAGTACTTCAAATATTGTGAAAGCACAGATCGTATACTAAATTGTTAATAATTTATGTAAAACACATACATATATACATATACACACACACACACACACATACACACACACACACACACAAGCGCGTGCGCACGCGCGCACCTACTGATACAATATCAAATTATTTTAAAATAAGAATAGCTTAGATAAATAGTACTAAAATGTAAATTGATAGAATGTTGTGATTACCTTTAAGTGATTGTACATTTAGAAATAGCACAACCGTAAATTTTAATTAAGGATATCATAATGTATCAATCGTTGGTAATCCTAATAAGGAGAAAACAAAAAAATACCAATAACAAGTTATGGATGGCTAACAAAGAAATATAATATATATGTAAGACATAGTACATACGAGACAAATAAATGTTTAAGAAGTTAAAAGTGTATTTCAAGTTACTATTATTAGCAACTATTAGTCAGAACTAGAGGTCGATACCTCACAATATTTTCTTAAAGACTAAATATTATTTACCTCTTCCTTAAGTGAAAGACCTCGCGTTCGTTTGTTTACTACTTTTCTATAGGCATTTTGAACGTATTTTTTTACACTCTGTGACTTTCATGAAATAATAGATCGGGAAAAAAGGTTTCGTATTTTGTTTGTATAAAATTGAAGAAAAATCTCTTTGGTTATACTGTGTGTATCTGGCTGTTTTAAATAGCAATACGTATAGGACCATAGAATACTATGATACATACATAAATAGGACATTAAGAAAAAGCAAAAAAAAACACTTTTCCGCCATTTTTCAATTGTTTTTCGGTCCGCCAAATTGAGTGAATCTAACGAAGAAATTTGTTACATTCTGATGGTTACTATAATAGATTAACATCAAGAGAGTATTCTTAAAACTACTTGTCGCATTTTTTTGATCAAAAGTCCCAAGATTTCTACAGCAACGGGATTATGTCACTACCTACAAGATGGCAACAAGTTATCGAACAAAATGGCACATATAATGAATGGCCTTTTTTCCGTCTGGAAAAAAATGGGGTGTAACATGTGAACGAAGTAGAAGCCTACTGCACTGATAGTTTACAAAAAATGAAAACAAAAATTTTGAATTAAACGTTTGAATTTTTTATTTAGCCCTTTATCAAGGGTAAAGGGCAAAGTAATTGATCATAAAAAAATCCTGTGTGTGCCTGTGACCCTGCGAAGTGACAAGATCAAAGATGTCTACTAAAACTGTTTTATTGCCGTTTGTAAAGTAGGGTGAATATGATTTGAATCTTGATAGATTTTAATTAATTAATTAATTTAATTCAAAATTTTTGTTTTTATTTTCTGTAAAATATCAGTGCCATAGGCGTCTACTCATTTCACATGTTGCACTCTATTTTTTTCCAGAGAGTAAAAAAGGTCGCCCAGTATATTAAAATTAAATGTAATTAAACTTTGAAAAAAGAATGTCTTGAATTTGTATATAAAATACGAAGAAACTTTTCCCCGACCTATTATTCTTACCGAATAATTACTTCACGCTGGCAAAATCAATTGATAGTCGCCAATGGTTGTCAAACTTTAAAAAAAACCTGTCTTGACCATAAATTCCATGTATTATTGAAAATATCTTTGATTCCTGAATCCTGACCGTAGACAGAGAATGCTAGGATTCTCTGTCTACGATCCTGACACTAGAGATGATCAATGTTTCAGAAACATCAGTGATGACATCGTTCTTGGTATCGATGGCTTAACATCGATATTCGATGAGTAGAATAAACATCGATATTCGATGTTTATCCTACTCAAAATCTTGATGCTGTGCGTTATCGATATTTTATGGTTTATTATTAATGAAATAAAAGAAATTAATAAAAATTTGTGTCAAGCAATAAATAAAAAAATGAGAAGAAATTAAAAAATACCTAGTTCATTTGATATATAGTCCAAAATTTTTGTCGATGATAAACTATGGGTGCGTTTGACAGAAAAAAAGCGCCAGCAAGCGCTTGTAATCAAAATGGCGATCGTAAGCGGTAAGCGCTGTCAAATCGTAAGTAGCTATTTTCCTCTAGGACACGAAGTTAGTTTTAACCGGGGAACCTAACCTAATTTAAATATATGTTTGTAAAGTATTCATATTAAAAACTTACCAATCATGAATTTTTAATAACATGTATATGTCTATTCATGTCATTATATTACTTAAAACTAATATTGCACAATACAACTTATAAACTCTACTTCAAAACAAACAAATTAATTAAGCAAAATGGCGTATTGTGTCAGCGCTACTAAAGTTAGCAAACGTGTCCTAAACGAAAACTGTTTAGTTTCGCCATTTTGCTTACAAGCGCTTGCTAGCGCTTTTTTCTGCCAAACGCATCGCCATTTTGCTTACAAGCGCTTGCTAGCGCTTTTTTCTGCCAAACGCATCCAATGTTATTATTTGATATTTAAATGTTCGTATACACTTTTTGAACAAATATAGTATTTTTCATAATTTCAAAAAAAAAGATGCAAAAAAATAGTACTTTCGAGAAATTCATGAGGAAAAAATACACATTTATTTTAAATCTTTACGTATTTTTCCATATATATTTGTTATTGCTCTTTGCTTTGGCCATCAATGATCTATAACCTTTAAAATAGTTTTAGGATTCCGAGCAATTTAGATTCATATTAAAATAAATTAATAATTAATTTTTAATAAAGCACGCTCTATTTCTTTCTTCTTTCAATTTTACATTCATGACGGGAAAAATCTTTCAGTAAAACTTACTTGTTCCTGAATTCCAATCAGTTAATATAAAAAAGCGGGATAATTTCTTTTTCTATAGGATAGGGTGACAAACGAGCACACATTCCACCTAATGGTAAGTGGTTGCTGTGACCCATAGACATCTACATCTATCCTCGATTACGAATATTTACAAAATGCCGATGCGTTGTAACCCGCGAGGACTAAGATGGAATGCTTCGTTGCCAGTAAAAAGCGTCTCCAGTTCTCAACACTCACTATACGAAACACAGCAGCATTAAGCTACTATTTTACGCTGGTATTCTGTGAGAGCGTGGTCCCCATTCGTGCTATAACTATACTTCTAAAATAACTGCAGCATGGCTCTACCACGTTAAACGTTGAATAAGGGATAAACATATAGTATTTTTCGTACTATATTATTTTTCTATAATATATAGTACAATTGACTGAAACGATACTATATATTATAGTAAGGGTAGCAACCCTAGTTTCAGCCAATAAAAAATGGCAAATGCTCTTATCTACATTATACATACATATATAACTACCTTTTATCAAGGTGAGGGAATCATTGCATTCCTTTATGACACGAGTAACCATTTAAATAAAATTAGTTGTTACAGAGTTTATCGCGTATATTAACATATTAAAACTCAACCCAAGCATACAACTGCAATTTAAAGATACTATAAATTCATACTGCATAGATGGGACCAAAATTAATAATTTTAACCTGGAGGCAGCGGTAAGTTAACTATGACATATGGACGTCGAACACTTAGTCCCAGTACCCCCCCCCCGTGACCTTGGGTGCTGTAACGTAGAACGTTGTAGATAATGCGCTTTTAATGTTTAAGGCAGACATAAAAACCGGGGACTATCACGATCAAATGAGCGCTGAGAATTTCACAATGTGGCTGACTGAAAAATTGATACCCAACATACCAAGCAATTCAATTATTGTAATGGATAACGCCCCTTATCATAGTAAGAAAGAAAATGAACCTCCCAACATGAATTCTAGAAAACAGGTGATGGTTGAGCTTGGAGTGACTCAACCTCGTCTTTCCAATAATTGCACTAAACCGGAGTAATACTTAATCAGGTCAAAGTTCTGCTAAAAACTTTTTATAAAATTAATGATACACTTTTTGATAATTATATAGAAATTACATACGAAATGAAAGGTAATTTAATTTAAAATACAATTTTATTTACATTATTTAAATGTCCTCCCCTATTTTTAATACATAAATTTAATCAACGCGGCCAATTATCAATCATAGCAACCAGCACCCACCACACTTATATCTATTTCTGCCGCTGCTTTAGCCAAAGATGCTCGGAGAGATTCAAAATTCTGATGAGGTTTAGCACAGACTTTCTTCTCCAAATGTTGCTATATTTATTTCCATTGGGCTTAAATCTGGATAAGAAGAGGGCCAGTCTTCATGTCTGATAAAGTCAATTCCATGGGCGGTCAACCAGTTTTGCGTGCTTCGTGTCCTATGAGCTGGTGCAGAGTCCTCTTGGAATATCCAATGTCTGTTTTTGACATTATTTAAGAAAGAAGTTCCACTATATTTGTTAGGACGGTATTTTGAAACATCTCGGCACTAGTTTTTACACCTTTTTCACAGTAAAACACCTCAGTTAAGCCTGAATATGAGAACTCCAAACCATGAGTGACGAAGGATAATGTGCTCGATGGACCCTCGGAATACGCGTGCTGGCTTCTTCACTGCTGTGGATATACACCTTATCATTTTGTTTATTACAGCTTTCTTCGATGTTAAAAAATTTTCATCCGAAAACAAAATTTTGCGGAATATTTTCCTGGATACCGTCGTAACAAAGCGCGGGATCTATCCAGCCTAATTTTTTCAAACGCTCGTTCATAAAATGTCCGGTCTTCTTACGATAAGCTCGTAGTCCTAGGTCTTCATTGATCACTCTTTTGACCGTGGTTCTGCTTAGGCCCAACTGAAGAGCTAAGATTTTTTGTTTACGAACAGGATTTCGCTGGATTCGCATGTTCACTGCTTTGATGATCACGAGTGTCTTAACTGTACGAGGTCGGTCGGTCCTCTTACGATCTTCGAAGCTTGAATTTTCAGTGAATTGTTTGATAGTGCGATAAACAAATCGTAGGGTTATTTTCAATTTTTGTAGAATATTGAAAATCTCTTTTGGCGGGTAACCACAGCGGTGCAATCTTTTGTCTTCGATCACTCCATATTTGAAAATGAATGAAAATTAATTTATTTTTTATTTTCGGCAAGCGCAGACGTTATATTTTTAAAATTGGTAAAGTTCATCTAACCAGTATTCAAATGTTTTAAATAATTATGTTCTGACAGAACTTGTGACCCAACTAAGTTAGTATTTATTAATAAAACAGCATAAACCACCGAAAAATTATAAAATCGACAAATTGTTAGCTGACAATAGTCATAAAGAAATAAGATTGCCACCAGATTGCCAGAGTTTCAGAAAAGAATGCAGAATAATTAGAAAGTAAATTTGAATCTTTGACCTTGGAGTCGTTGGCGTCCATAACTCCAGATATTTGGAAGAAAGAAGTTAATTACGTGAAGAGACTTGAAGAAGAATACTGGCGTAAAGACCGAATAACTGACGAATTATTTATCATCAATACGACAGACGACAGTGAATCTGATACAACGGACACTGAAACTAGTTCTTAATTAGATAATAATATGAGTGGAATTGAAGAATATATTCTAGAATTATTAAATTGTATTAATAAATATGAGTTTTTAATACTTAGTTTTATGTATTAGTTGTCCATTAAAATTGGTTAAGAGGTTTAATGAAAACTTATCAAACAAACAAGACTTCTTTGATGTTTATTATATTAGTAGGTAATTTAGTAGGAAATATTTATAATTAAATACCCATAAATATAATAATACCCATAAATATAATAATACCCATAAATATAAATATAATATATATAAATACCTATAACTCTAGGTTATTAACTTTTTCACCAGGGATGGTAACACCTCACATGAAAAGAAGATTAACTGTTTTATTGTCTGTACTTTTTTGCATTGGATGAAACGTAGACAGAGAAACCTATAGACAAATTGACGCCTTCTTTCGCATTCGCACACGAAACAGATACATTTATGTATACGTCTTGCATAGAAATGAGGCAGGTCGGTGTGATTGTTTGTCCCTTTCTCCGTGCCCGTTTTTTTGTTTAGCAAACTACACTTTGCTAAACAACTTTGACAGTTCGTAGCGGTCTAAGGAGTTTAAAAGTTGGTTTAAATGAGATAAAAGTATTTTGTGAGCTTAAAATTGGTTAATCTTGTTCAGTTCAGTTCTTAGAACAATTAAAATTTTTATCTTTATATGTTTAAAAGTCATAAAGATTATTGTATAACCTAAAACTACGTTATCGTCCTTTCTCACTCGAGGCCACGCTAATCATTAGTCTATAGGTTTCGCTGTCTACGGGATGAAGTCACACAGCTGTTATCGTGACAAGGTTCCATCGCAATATCAACGTGTGGGGCTTATAGTTTGCATATTAATCATTAATTTACGTAGAATAGTTATTACGAGTTATTAGGTGACAAGCGACAACGATCAACGACGCCAGAGAGTAACAAAACTAAAGCAGTGACAACTGTGACTTTAAGTTCACATTTTACAGTAATAACCATGGAGGTTAGAGAACAGCCCGTCCTTAAAATTTGTAGAATTTATAGCGGCTTTGCCGTCGGTGAGTTGTGGCTGCGAAGTTAGCTGTATATGAATACAAGTAGATGAAGTTAGTCGAGTAATGTACAAATTTTCTTCGCGGCATTAGTGAGTCAATTTTCATGCTCCGTAATTTTTTAATTTTTGACAAAAAGAAACATTAAAAAATGGTGAAATATTTTATTGTCCTTGGATGTGCATGTGATTTAGCATTTGATCGGAAAAATAGACTGAATATGACTTTTATTGAGCGAACTAAGGGATCGTAGCGCTACTCTTATGGTGTCCATATTTCTGGGGCACTATTTTCTACGGCGATCGTTCTCCTGTTCGCTTACCTCCATGGTAATAACTAATCGATGCGTTAAGGAATTCTGAATTATTCAAAATTTTAAACCTTTAATAAGAGATGCAAGATTTAGTTGATATTGATTTTGCGGCTTCGTATTGTTCACAAGTTCCTATTAATCGATTATGGGTTTATTGATATCGATGTATCAATGCTTAAAATGTTAAAACATCGATGTTTCAATTTTAAACATCGATGATATTCGACCATCCCTACCTGATAGCTTGACAGACTGGCACCAACTGACAGTGCTTCAGGCCCGTGACAGCTTAGTTCCATTCTACGCAACTTGGCGCCACCGTCGCAATTTGTTCTCTGTCTACGGACGCCATTTTGAGACGCCATATTCTGTTAATGTCAAATCATATTGTCAAAAATCAAAATTGATTGCCGCCATTAATTATCCAAATTTTCCTCAATTATTACAATATTCTGTTTTTGTGCTGCTCGTGTGAACATTGCAAATACCATCATAATGGTATACGAAAAGTGTTGTATTGGTGGTAGCAATACAACACGTGAAGCGCACCGGCTTTTCAGATTCCCTAGGAACGATAATTTAAGAAACTTGTGAATGTCTTTCATAGTGTCGACAAATCCCCAGCTCATTGTACTTTCCAAAGAACAGTTACTTAACAAACGTGTCTGTGAAGAACATTTTGATATACTTATTTCAGTTCGACAATGAAGGCAGAAGACTTCGTTACTCTTACCCGTCCTTGCTTACTGACAATGATGAATACTGAATAGATCATGGTGTGCCTCTGACTGAAACAGGTGAGTCATTTTATTACTTTCAACCCTGGTACTTAAAGGAGAAGGACACGTCTCTATACATTCTTGGGCCCAAGTATTAACAAGATAAAAGTACGACCATTTGTAAGCATATACTATATAGACAATTTATAGCTGAAAATCTCGAAGATTTGTCAATGTAGGAACTGAGTTATTGTAGAATAAGTAAAAGTGAGATTATCTATTGGCTGCACTGTAACAGGTGATTTTTCACCATTATTACACAGTTACAGGCTATTTTTCACTAAACTTAAATATATAAATGCAGGAGGAGTAAAAAATCACCAAAAAAGCTGTGGTTAATAATGAAACGATATGGTGAAACGATTAATGAAAGTTAAAACAACAACAACTAAGTGAAGTGAATAAGTATTAGGAATTCTGATCTTATAAATGTGCCAACTTGGAAAAATTATGAATTGATTTTGTGTGAATTTCAACTCGAGTTAGCAATACGAATCAGAGTAAATGATTCTATCTAGCTCTTCGGTGGGTTGAGATAATTATAATTACCTTTTTTATAACTATTAAAACTTATTATGTAGGATTGATATAAAAAGGTATATTTAGTATATTTTTGGTTTAATCTTAGTTATAGTAAGTACTTGTATTTAACAACAAAACT
The DNA here is from genome assembly GCA_907164705.1 of Parnassius apollo. Classification (NCBI taxonomy): domain Eukaryota; kingdom Metazoa; phylum Arthropoda; class Insecta; order Lepidoptera; family Papilionidae; genus Parnassius; species Parnassius apollo. Next base: position 14,595,543 of record CAJQZP010001449.1, on the reverse strand, counting down.
AGCTATATAGCAGTCTTCATGAAATAATATTAGTCTAGCTTTAAGATGTAGGTACATAAGCTATTAATAGTTTAATTACAAAAGTTTGAAGTCAAAATATTCTTAAATAAGTTCATTATATTTATTGTGAGTTAAGTGCTACATTTGGCATTAATTTAAAGTATGATTACGCTATATTGATCATAATTAAGCAAAATTATAAAGGGAATTAAATTACACAACTAGCTATAATAAAATTCTATATAACAAATTGTTTATACCAGTAATATACCTGCAGCATGGCTCTACCACATACAATTGCCATATAACTTAGTTATATGATAATATAGATCACTTTTAATTACGATTATACTAAACTGTTGTTAACAGTAGCCATACAGCATTAATACATACAATAAAGAAGTATAACATTATATATTTATTCTTTAATTTTGGATTTATGTATAAGAACATAAAATTCACAAATATTGTTTGTTTTCAGGAATAGAAATCTAATGCTGATGTGGTGAGACAAATGTTGCCAGAAGATAACAAAATGTACACATTGGCATAAAGGTATGATAAATTCAGTTTATTCTTAGGCATAATTAGGTAAGATAAGATAACATCCATTATATCTATATTCAACATATCTATCCTCAAATCACGATTAGAGTTCTTTGTTCTTCATCTAATCTAAAGATTACAGTTCCACTACACTTCAATGGTTTTATCAACAACTCCTTTAGTATTAAGGTTACACTTATTTGGAACTCCGTGCCTGAAGACATTGAGAAAGCTCCTGATAATAGATATATACCATGTTAATATTTATATGTTTTTTATTTCTTATTTACTGCATCTACCACTTTATTTTCAACACTCCATGGGTTGACTGATAAAAAATGCCAACTGCCATGAAGCCACCCTTTGTTACTTTAATGTTTACATTAAGTCATAAAATATGAATATTGGACTTTATTTTTATTTATTTCTTTTCAGGTTACGTGGTGTAGAAAATGAAATTAAAGAAGAGAAGATGTTTTTTTAATTTTTGTAAAAGAATGGCCAGGTGCACCCCAGATGAAAAATAAATAGCATTGCTTCTAATAAAAAATAACTTGAAAAGTAAAATATTAAGCACTTGAATGATTCCTGTGGTTTAATTTGCTTTATTTAATGAATTATAAATATTGCTCTGTTTCTCATCAAATTGTACTTATTTATGTAAAATGTTGTGCACAATTTTCTATTTTGGTTATATAACTTAATGTACTTTTAATTTAATCCTAAGATTACGTTTGTATGTATATGATGTTGGTGTGCTTCAATAAAAAATAAATTAGATGTATTATAATTGTTTCATTAAGTATTATTCCTGTATAATGCACTCATGTCGATATCGATAAAATAAAAACCACTAAATATCGATAATTTGAAGGATGTGTGCTTGCAATCCCTAAGCTATACTAAATTGTATAGTCATTACTCATCTGTCAAATTGGGCGACTGCAGCGCCAAAAGGCGTAGTTGGGAAACTTGACTAAAAGTCACTGTCGTATCTGTTGTTTTTTACTGAAGTCAAAATATCGAGATTGAAATTGAATGATTTGCAATTTATTTTTGTTTTAGAAACTTTTTCATCAATTTATTCAAAATGGTATACTTTTCAAATTCAAAAATAATTTTAAATTATGAATGTATTATGTTTCATTGTGCACTTAGTATACACGTTCTCAGTTTCAGTTCGGATTCAACATGTTTCATGAAATATCAAGACCTTTTAATATGACTTATCGGTGCTTTTCTGTGTCTATGTTACCAGGAAATGAAAGGCAGGATGTGGAAAGAGGAGGGAAAAGTAAGATTTATTATTCAAAAAAATATTTTCCTCAGAATAAATTTTTAAATATCACACAATTACCTTTTTAAACACTAAAATCCTTTCGTGACATTGAACGTTCATTTTCCATAAAAAAGACTGATTACTTAAATTTTTTTAAAATAAAACCTATCAAAAGTCCCAGGCTTAACATAGAACCCCCCTATAGGTTGCATAATATGTAGGATATTTGCCATAGGTGCCATGCTTGGAGGGCAGGTTGCTACAGTTTTTTATTATTTTGAGTTATTATTAGAAAGATGCTGCTGCCCATCCTCTACCTAATTTCCGTATGTCACATCTTACAATATCCATGGGATTACATGTAGTGGTGAATTCTCTTACAAATCTACTACAGACCAGTCAGTACCAATTAATAATTTCATCAAATATTTTTGCTAAATAAAAATTAATTACATATATAACTTTTGGAAAGCTGTATTCTATTGTAAAGCTTTATTCTATTCTATTATTATAATTATTATTATGTTGATATTACTTGTTCTTGATTTTAAACTGATATATTATCTGTTATAGTACTAATACAATATTGGGAAATGTGAAACTTTTAAGACACTACTATAAAGTTATTTGTAAATAAGAATAATCAGTGTAATTTATAAACTGTATTTAACACTTTAATGAAAATTATCATAAAACAGTTAACATTATCCATTATAGTCAATAAAAGTTAACTGCAGAATATTGCCTCATAGGGAGGACTTTGCTAAAGTTGCAATGCTTTGCAGTTGCCAACCTGTCTGCTCAAAATAATAAAAATGTGGTTGTCAACCCATCTCCTGCTTTTTATTATTTTGAGTTGTTACCAGAAAATGCTGCAGATCATCTTCTGTTTTAATTTCACTCTGTCACCTCTTAAGACACCCAGGGGATGATATGGGTTAGTAGATATTCATAAGCCACCACTACGTAGTCAAAAAAACAATTTATCTCCCATAAAACAGTAAGGCATTCTCACAATATTATTCAGCCGGTATATGGCCATTGAGCTGTGTTGGTTTGAACTTTTCTGAACTTAATATCAATCAATCTATCAATATTACAATAATTCAAATTGAAACTTTGAACTACAAAACTCATGACTGAATTTGTGTAGTGGAAAATACTAAAAAACAATAAATAGATGTTTTGAGATAGATGTTAACATTGATAATAATTTAATTGATTACAAACTTTCATTTTGTATTTATTTGATGTAAAAACTGATTTCTTTGGTAATAATTAATTAATTTAGTCACATCCGTAATGACTAAAGTCAAATTTGGCCTATAATTTTGCGACGTCTAGACTTAATTTAATCTAATTCTTAAATAAAATGGGTGTAGATGCAATTTGGTCTACCCACACTTTATCTATTGTATTATTATAACAAGACTATGTAGCAAATGATAATGCTTTGAAGTAGATATATATTTTTTTGTAAAGTGCAAGAGTTAAAACTAGCACACGTGCCTACACAGACATCCTTCTCTCACTATAATTGGACTCTCAGGGACCTAAAATTGCTATAAACATTTGTATTTGGAATTACACATATTAAGCCTATTGTAATAAGTTACAATTTGGATAGTTGAATACGAGAAAATAATCAATTTCCTTTTTTAGGGTTCCGTAGTCAACTAGGAACCCTTATAGCTTCGCCATGTCTGTCTGTCCGTCCTCGCTTAATCTCTGTGACCGTTAGCACTAGAAAGCTGAAATTTGGTACCAATATGTGTATCAATCATGCCGACAAAGTGGTAAAATAAAAATTGGAAAAAAATGTTTTATTAGGATAGCCCCCCTATATGTAAAGTGGGAAGTGATTTTTTTTTTTAAATTTCAACCCTAACGTGTGATATATTGTTGGAAAGGTATTTAAAAATGAATATGGGTTGATTAAAACTACTTTTACGGTTTTTATCGCCTTTTATTTATATTAATTTTATTACCCGACGGTTTCGGTGCTTTCCAGCACCCATGGTCACGGGGGACTGAGGTGACTGACGTCCCGATGTCAAAGTTAACCTGGAGTACCTTCAGCTTTTTAATTATTGTATTTGGTCCGATCTACGCAGAATGAACTAACTGTATTTTGAAGTCTTGCAGTGGTATGCTTGGGTTTAGTTTTAATTTTAGGATATAGTAATAATTATAGGATCCCAAGCAGGTGGTAGTAGCCAGCCTCCTTCTCTATTGAAATTAGGATGTTTTTTAATTTCAATAGCCTCACGTATCATCCTTGGTAGGAATCGATGTTCTTTCGCGAGGGTTTGTGGTCTATCAAATCTGATGTAATGATTGGGGCCATCTAGAATATGTACGCAAACTGCAGACTTCCCGGAACGTTGATGCTTCACGTCAGCTATGTGTTCTTTTACGCGGGTTCTAATTGATCTCTTTGTTTGACCTATATATGAGAGACCACAATCACAATCAAGCTTGTACACTCCTGCATCTTGTAGAGGAATATGACAATTGACGGATGGTAAGAACTGACTAATCTACTTCGGCGGCTTGTAGAATGTTCTAATAGAAGCTCGCTTCAAGATGTAGCCAATCTTGTCTGTGACACCTCTGACATATGGTAGTATAGCAGGCACACGCTCGACTGTGGCCGGCTTCACTCGGTCACTGTGACGGAGGCGCGGGACCCGAAGCTTGTTGTCGTGCAGAACCTGCTTGACGTGCTGAAGCTCGGCGGCCTGGTGTTTGCTGTCACAGATCCCTCGTGCTCTCTGAAACAAAGATTTGCCCACGGTAGCTAACTGTGAAGGATGATGGTGAGATTCACCATTTAAGTATCCGTTAGTATGGGTCTTTTTTCTATACACAGTATGACCTATGGTGTTGTTAGGATTTCGGATGACTAACACATCTAGGAAAGCTAAGGAATTATTTGCCTCTAACTCCATAGTAAATTGAATTTTAGGGTTTATGGAATTAAGATGTTCTAAAAATGCAGTTACTTTGTCTGATGGTAAAATTGTGAAAGTATCGTCTACGTACCGCTTGTAGAACCTTGGGGTAACAGGTGCACAGTAAGGAGGGCTTCCTCCTCAAAGTCTTCCATGAATATATCGGCGACAATGGGAGATACAGGTGAGCCCATCGCAACACCATCTACTTGCTTGTAAAACTCTTCCTTCCACAATAGATAGCCAGATGTAAGGCAATGTCTTAGTAGTACTGCATATTCTGGTGGCATGTTATTTTCATCTAGTTTCCTAGTTATAATTGAGATGCAGTCTTCAACAGGTAGGCATGTAAATAGAGACTGAACATCAAAACTGACCATGGTTTCATTTTCAGCAAGACGTAGGCCTTTTATCTCACTGACAAAATGGCATGAATCCTTAGTATGTGCTCTTGTGTGTCCTCTGAGTGGTGATAATATTTTGGCTAAGTGTTGAGCCAATCTGTACGTTGGCGAATCGATTTGACTCACTGTTGGACGTAATGGAGCGTTAGGTTTGTGTATTTTTGGTAACCCATACAACTTGGGAGGTTTTGTACACGAAGGTATCATCGAATTGACGTCTAGATTCAATTTCTCGAAGTATTTCTTAATTACATCGCTAGTTGTTTTAAGCTTATTAGTTGTAGGGTCTGTTTTAACCTTATGGTACGTACTTCCATCCGACAAAAGTTGTTGTATTTTAAAATTGTAATCCGACGTATCCATTACAACTGTAGCATTTCCTTTATCTGCGCGGAGAATCGTAAGGTCTGGTCTGTTGCGTAAGGTTTTTAACGCGTTAAATTCATTTTTGGGAAGATTTAATTTCGGCGCTGTACTTCGACGTAACATAGACGAAATGTCTTGGCGTATGGCCTCTAAATCTTCATTACCAATATTATTTTTATACAGACAATCCTCAACACTACAGATGTGTAGTATGAAGTATGAAGACATTATCTGTAGTGTTGAGGATTGTCTGTATAAAAATAATATTGGTAATGAAGATTTAGAAGCCATACGCCAAGACATTTCGTCTATGTTACGTCGAAGTACAGCGCCGAAATTAAATCTTCCCAAAAATGAATTTAACGCGTTAAAAACCTTACGCAACAGACCAGACCTTACAGATAAAGGAAATGCTACGGTTGTAATGGATACGTCGGATTACAATTTTAAAATACAACAACTTTTGTCGGATGAAAGTACGTACCGTAAGGTCAAAACAGACCCTACAACTAATACGCTTAAAACAACTGGCGATTTAATTAAGAAATACTCCGAGAAATTGAATCTAGACGTCAATTCGATGATACCTTCGTGTGCAAAACCTCCCAAGTTGTATGGGTTACCAAAAATACACAAACCTAACGCTCCATTACGTCCAATAGTGAGTCAAATCGATTCGCCAACGTACAGATTGGCTCAACACTTAGCCAAAATATTATCACCACTCAGAGGACACACAAGAGCACATACTAAGGATTCATACCATTTTGTCAGTGAGATAAAAGACCTACGTCTTGCTGAAAATGAAACCATGGTCAGTTTTGATGTTCAGTCTCTATTTACATGCCTACCTGTTGAAGACTGCATCTCAATTATAACAAGGAAACTAGATGAAAATAACATGCCACCAGAATATGCAGTACTACTAAGACATTGCCTTACATCTTGCTATCTATTGTGGAAGCAAGAGTTTTACAAGCAAGTAGATGGTGTTGCGATGGGCTCACCTGTATCTCCCATTGTCGCCGATATATTCATGGAAGACTTTGAGGAGAAAGCTCTCCTTACTGCACCTGTTACCCCAAGGTTCTACAAGCGGTACGTAGACGATACTTTCACAATTTTACCATCAGACAAAGTAACTGCATTTTTTAGAACATCTTAATTCCATAAACCCTAAAATTCAATTTACTATGGAGTTAGAGGCAAATAATTCCTTAGCTTTCCTAGATGTGTTAGTCATCCGAAATCCTAACAGCACCATAGGTCATGCTGTGTATAGAAAAAAGACCCATACAAACCGATAATTAAATGGTGAATCTCACCATCATCCTTCACAGTTAGCTACCGTGGGCAAATCTTTGTTTCAGAGAGCACGAGCCTCAATCACCTGGCCGCCGAGCTTCAGCACGTCAAGCAGGTTCTGCACGACAACAAGCTTCGGGTCCCGCGCCTCCGTCACAGTGACCGAGTGAAGCCGGCTACAGTCGGGCGTGTGCCTACTATACTACCATATGTCAGAGGTGTCACAGACAAGATTGGCTATATCCTGAAGCGAGCTTCTATTAGAACATTCTACAAGCCGCCGAAGAAGATTAGTCAGTTCTTACCATCCGTCAAGTGTCATATTCCTCTACAAGATGCAGGAGTGTACAAGCTTGATTGTGATTGTGGTCTCTCATATATAGGGCAAACAAAGAGATCAATTAGAACCCGCGTAAAAGAACACATAGCTGACGTGAAGCATCAACGTTCCGGGAAGTTTGCAGTTTGCGTACATATTCTAGATGGCCCCAATCATTACATCAGATTTGATAGACCACAAATCCTCGCGAAAGAACATCGATTCCTACCAAGGATGATACGTGAGGCTATTGAAATTAAAAAACATCCTAATTTCAATAGAGAAGGAGGCTGGCTACTACCACCTGCTTGGGATCCTATAATTAATAAAATTAAAACTAAACCCAAGCATACCACTTCAAGACTTCAAAATACAGTTAGTTCATTCTGCGTAGATCGGACCAAAGACAATAATTAAAAAGCTGAAGGTACTCCGGGTTAACTTTGACATCGGGACGTCAGTCACCTCAGTCCCCCGTGACCATGGGTGCTGGAAAGCACCCGACAACGTCGGGTATTAAAATTAATATAAATAAAACGTGATAAAATCCGTAAAAGTAGTTTTAATCAATTGTATAGTGTTCGCGTAAAGGTATTAAGAAATATTATGAATAGGGGTTTACTAAAATCATTTTTTGATAATGTAAATAATTTCGGAAATAATCGCTCCAAAAGTAAAAATCAATGTGTCCCCCCCCCTCTAACTATTGAACCATAAGCTTAGAAAATATGAAAAAAATCTGAAAAGTAGAACTTTATAAGGACTTTCTAGGAAAATTATTTTGAACTTGCGAGGAAACACGACAGTACCCACTACGGGGAGCAGTTGCAGGAGCGCGAAGCAGCTGCTGGAGCGCGGAAAATAATGAATACCCACCTTTAAACTCATAAGTGGGAACACTTACTTTGTGACGGACGGCTGTGAAACTGTATGGAACCCTACACTGAGCGTGGCCCGACACGCTCTTGGCCGGCAATTTGTTAGTTAATATAAGGCCAGCCAGGGATTCACTGGTTCAAACACGCACACGTAAACTCACGGTTTACTACACGGGTCCAAAGTTTCTCGCCCGCGGACACGTCGGGGGGGTGGGGTGATAACTGAGAGACCGGTGCGCTCGAAACAGTGGACATTTATACTTGTGTCTTAACAGGCAATATTTATGATACTACCTTCATTCAGATTTATGAACCTTATTTTATTACATACTTATTAGCATTTTATAATCACATACACTACATCTCTTTCTTGTTAGGATTTTTAAATTTATAAATTCTACCAATCACAAATCAAATTCCAATTAAAATTTAACTAATGACGTCTTGATCCATTCCGCTGCTGATTTTGGTTCTTGACTTTCTTCTTCATCTTTGTTGGAGATATTTCTCCATTCGCCTTCTACTTTTTTTAAATGTATATTCCTCCTGTATTTTTTACCAGTTTCATCGTTTGTTACCACTCGGTCACCATTTTATGAACTTTCTACGGTATGAGGAATGGGATTGAAATAACATCAATTTATTTGGACTTTCTATTGCTTTTACGTAAACTTTGTCACCTTCCACTATTTTTGAATTAGTAGCTCTTCGCTTCCCGTCAGCACACTCTTTTCCCTTTTGTTTTTGTTCTCCGTCTCTGTCTCTTATTTCCATGTCATCTGTTCTGTTGCAGCACCAGTCGAGTGAGGGGACTTTATCTCTATTCTGTCTTTTGAAGAAAAGTTCCAATGGTGTCCTTCCAGTCACCGTTTCCAGTCAGGCTTTCTTTCATAGTGACTTATTCGTAGCCGTTTTAATATATCTCGGTTTTCCCTTTCAACCTCTCCATTCATTTGTGGCCAGTATGGTATAGTGTTAAAAGGTTTAAAGCCGCACTCTTTACAAACGACTTAAACTCGTCGCTCACAAATTGCTTACCATTGTCAGATGTTAGTGAGACAGGATATCCTAGTCTGCTGAAGATTTCCTTTAAGATTTTATTATCTGTGAACTATAAATTGCCTTTGTTACCTTCATTTCTTTGTATTTACTATAATAATCAACAACAAATACTAGATAGTCATTGTTTGGAAGTGGTCCTAATAGATCTATTGCGACATCTACTAATGAAGACGCCACAGGTAATTCATGTCTTTTCAATGGATTAGAAGGATTTGGTAAGCTTACTGATAGTGCAAATTTTACATGCTTTTACTAAATTCACAACATCTTTGTCGATTCTTGGCCACCATACTTTTGTCCTTAAATGTCCCTTCATTGCAACTGTACTGGGCCGACCTTTGTGGGCAGCTTCTAATACTCTTTTACGGAGACTATGTGGTATGACTATTTTATTTCCCCGAAGTAATAATGCCTACATAAAAAGGTATCCCAGTTTCAAAGACGCGGTAATTTTTTACAGATTCATTCCAGTTGTTGTGATATATACCCTTTTTTATGTATGTTTAGAGCTTTAGAGTATCTTTATCAGTTTCAGATGCTTCTTAATTTCCCATAATGGTACAGCTATTGGTCTAGAACTTTCAACAATCTGTTGCACATGTTAATCGCTTCCAGAAAAGCGGGCTGTTTGGGCAGTAACATAACCTTGATGAAGGGTCTGCAATATTTGATTTACCAGGTTTATATATTACCTGGTAATCATATGATTTTAGTCTTAGTATCCATCGCTCTATTCGTGCACAAGGTTTTGATTTGGGTCCAAACGGAACTTCCTAAAGACCCATGGTCCGTAATTAAGTCGATTTTTTTTCCAAACAAAATCTCTACTTCTACTGCCCATACTAGTGCCAAAGCTTCTTTTTCGGTCTGGCTGTACTTTCGCTCACAGTTTGTCAACGTGCGATTTCCGTAAGCAAATATTCGAGGTTTTGTTTGATCACTCTCTATGAGCACAGCTCCAAGTTCGACTGGACTGGCGTCTGCTATCACGTGTGTTTTATCATGGACGTCGTAATACCCCAGGAATTGTATTTTCGTTAAAGCTTGCTTTGACTGTGTAAAAGCATTGTCCTGTTCCTTCTGATATCATATAAAAGTAGTATAATCTTTCTCGTTATTAGCTTCAATTGTTGTTTCAAATGAACCCTTGTATATTCAATAGGGCAATGCTACTTGCAAATAATCTTTCTTAGGTTTTTTAATTTGGTTATAAGTTCCATTTTTCCCATCTAACACTGATTGAAGGGTTATCGCCCTCCAAACTTAAAACATCCAATGCTGGTAACAAATGCGACTTAACGGTTAGTTTAGAGGGTTGCCTGAAAATAAATGTAAATAATCATGTAACCAATTAAATGGTTACTTTTTTCTGAGACCAATTTAATGGTGGCATATGATGCCCTGGGACCAATTTAATGATGGTATATTATACCCGGTGCTCAATTTAATGACGGTATATGATACCCGGTGCTCAATTTAATGATGGTATTTGATACCCGATGCTCAATTTAATGACTGTATATTATACCCGATGCTCAATTTAATGATGGTATATTATACCCGGTGCTCAATTTAATGTATGATACATACTCATATTACGGTATTTGATACCCGATGCTCAATTTAATGATGGTATATTATACCCGGTGCTCAATTTAATGAAGGTATTTGATACCCGATACTCAATTTAAAGACGGTATTTTATACCCGATGCTCAATTTAATGACGGTATATTATACCCGATGCTCAATTTAATGAAGGTATTTGATATCCAAACTTCAATTTAATGATAGAAATATGTTCCATAACTCTCGCCTTTCTATTTTGATTTATTTGTTATGCCGACTACTTCCATTGCTGCGCCATTTAGGCTTTGGGTAAATTTAATAGCTAAAATGCGCATTTACAGTATTACTAGTTGCCTACTATTCAATTTACAGAAGCTGTGAAGTGTCCACGATTTTCTTTCAGACTTATATACGGTATGAAAGCGGTAAATAATTATTTTGTTAAGGCGATAAAATGTAAAATGCCACTAAAATTTAGCTAACGACATTGTACTTTTGTTTGAATCGAGAGGAAAGATTAGTTAAGTCGACTATTTTTCCATCAAAATCTTTTTAAATAAAGGTTGTGTTAATATGTTCAAATAAATCATTATTTTATCATTGCTACATAAGGAAAATGAATTTTGCGCACCATATACGTGTTTACATTATCAGAAAAGGGTTTAAAACCATAAGTTAATATTCATAATCCACAGTTTTTTTTTCGCGGGTACTTTAGGGATTTAGTTTACATTTTGAAATTGCAATGCTAATAGCTGCACATTGCTAACCTAGTTTTGTTCATATTTTTATATTGAAAAGGTACTTATCTTTTTTCCTCGTCGCCACTTGTTGCACACAGCCAGGGATTCACTGGTTCACAAACGCGCATGTAAACTCACAGTTTACTACACGTCCACTCTCGCCCGCGGCTCTCGTGATACTGACCGGTGCGCTTTTTTTTTTGCGCCCGAAGCAAATATTGGCAACCCTCCGGAAAGCGGGGGAGGGAGGTAGGGAGGTTGGGAATGCTCATAGCATACCACGCAGCCGGCTGCGTGGTTATGGGGTGACTTTTACCCACTAAACCCAACCTTTTAGGAATTGGCTTAACGATCTGTCTAGAGATCTCTAAGCCGTATACGAACGCGACCCTCCTTGGCAGAAAGGAGGGCGCAGCCGGTGCGCTCGAAACAGTGGACATTTATACTTGTGTCTTAACAGGCAATATTTATGATACTACCTTCATTCAGATTTATGAACCTTATTTTATTACATACTTACTAGCATTTTATAATCACATACACTACAGTTAACAAAATAAATTAACTAAAAGAGGAAAAATTACAAGATAATAATTTTTAAGTTCATGTTATCAATTACTTTTCAGTTATAATGCCTCCATCAGCTCTGGAGCAACTCACCAGATTGAGCATTGAGTATCCCATGATCTTTAAATTGACAAACAAGAAGACTAAAAGGATTACACACTGTGGTGTGTTAGAATTTGTTGCAGATGAAGGAAAAGTATATTTACCACATTGGGTTAGTATGTTAAATTTGTTTTAAATTATACTGTATTAATTACTTGTATTATTTTGGGTAGTAGACTAGTTAAAGTTAAAGCTACAACCTATATACATCCCACTGCTGGGCACAGGCCTCCCCGCATTTCTGAGAGGGTTTTAGGGCAAAGAAAAGTCTACTGCACTACCCCGATGCATGTTGACGAATTTTACATGGCCTAGATTTTTTTTCTCATTTCTTAGACATGTAGTAGTTTCCTCACGATGGTTTCCTTCATCGCTAAGCAAATGGTAAATCAGCACTTAAAATTGCAATTTAAAGTAGTTAGTTTAATTAGTGAGTTTAGTTAGTAGAGTTTCACTACTCCGGCACTTCAATACATCAGTTCGTTCAGAAGTCTGGCACCCTACTACTATGCTACGGCCACGCCTCTTTCTACCGCCGCTATCTGATCAGTATGAGCGAAAGCTTGCGCAAATAAGATCGTATGCACATTCTCGCTGTGCGAGTAGTCATTTGTCATTAAAAATAAATAAAAAATAGTGTAAATCAAGATGTCGAGCAAATGAAAACAAAAGACTAGCATTGAAAGAGTAAATGGAGATTTAAAAAAGTTAAATAGTAGAGAAAACAAGTGCAAATTGGCGAAAGAGTTGGGCTGGGCGTGCTACTGTGCACAATCTTAAGAAAAACAGTCAGAAGATAGCGGAACGCATGAAGACGATAGAGTCTGAACAAAAGATAAGCAAAGCAAATTTCAATTCTGGGCTTGAAGGGAACACTTAAGAAACAGAGCAAATGATGACAGATGAAGAAATATGTGAAGAGGTGCAAGAAGAGGAAAGCCTTACAGAAATATTGGAGCCACCAACTACCACTAACACTGAGCTGCACTAACACTTCTTTCATTATCAGGTCGAAACCAGGTGCTTTATTATTTGGTAAGTTTTTGAAAGTGTTTATGACTTCATTCATTGTTACTGCCATTGGTGTGATATCCAGTTGTAGGATCTTGATTTAAAATTTCTTCAATTTCTTTTTCAGTTTTTGTTTTTTGCTTCACTCTGGAGGCTTAACTAGTTTTTACCCATTTCCACCAAAATTACGCATGCACAATCTTTGCTACTCCCTATCCTCGACTATGCTGACATTTGTTACCTTGATATCACTGAGGAGCAATTTAATAAACTTGAGCGACCCCAAAATCTCTGTATACGGTTCATATTTGGGCTTCGTAAATATGACCATGTCTCGGAATACCGCACTAAACTCAAGTGGCTCCCAATCCGTCTTCGTCTGAATACTCATATACATTCTGCGCTCTACTGCGTCTTATTTAATTTATCAAGTCCTCCCTATCTAAAAGAACGTTTTAAATTTCTTAGCTCTTGTCACGATTTTTCCTTGCGGTCCAAAGAAAATCTTTCGCTCCAATGTCCTGTACACTCCTCGACATTTTATGATAAATTTTTTGCTGTTCTTGGAGTTAGACTCTGGAACTCCTTACCCCAGTCCATTAAAAGTGCTCAATCATTAAATGTGTTCAAGAAACAAATTAAGGAATGCTATTTGTCTCTAACTCCTCTCTCTTCCTCCTCTTAGTTATGGTCACTAATATACCTTAAGTATGTTGTCATTTTATAGTATATAAGTTGTATTTTTTTCGTCTAATTTAGTGCACCCTACCCGTTAATCTTATTTTTATTTTTATTAATTTCCTCTTCTGGGTTGTCTGGAAGAGATTGCTATGTAGCATGACCGTCTTTTGTTTTTCCCTCATTGTTTGTTCATTATTTGTTATATTTATGTTTTTTTGGTGTGCAATAAAGAGTATTGTATTGTATTTAGGCTTGAATTTGGTTTGAACACCTCTTGGTGATCCAATTGTACAAATTCTCGGAAAGCCCATAGGAAGGGAGCTTCGAAGGGAGCGCTTTGTGCCAAACCCTTCGAAGGCCTTCGCAATGTCCAAACTAACGGCCTATGCTTCCTCCTTCCTTGGACTCTACTGTCTCCGCCCATCTATGAGTCAGGTAGACCAGAAGATCACCAGCTGATCGACCACGATGAAAACCGTATTGGCGATCACTAATCAGCTGGTGAGCTGGTTATCTTCAAGGTACCTCATGAGCTGGCAGTTTACAATGGATTCATTGTTTTAGAGAACAAGGAGGTGATGGCGATAGGCCTATAGTTCGACGGGTCTGAGCGGTCGCCTTTTTTAGGGATCGGGTGGACGAATGCCGTCTTTCATGATTTTGGGACTACGCCTAGGGAGTAGGACTACCGGAAAGACGCGTTAAGATCGGTGCCAACTCTGGAGCACACGTCCTTAGCACAATTGGGGGATTCCGTCAGGCCCACTCGACTTGTGGATGTCCAGGGAGAGGAGTGCTTTGCGAACCGAACGCTGTGTGAACCGCACCTTCGGCATGAAGCACTCACACCGCGGAATGGTCGGTGGCGTACTCCCCCCGTCATCGAGAGTCGAGTTGGACGCATCGAAAGAGCCTAGCAGATCGGCTTTCTCCTTTGCGACATGGGCCAGTGAGATGCCCTCCCTGTGCAGAAATAGAAGAGATGGCTGACAGAAATTTTCCTGGACAGCCTTAGTGAGAGACCAGAATGCACGGGTTCCAGAAGTAAGGCCAACTAGTTTCTCGCCAATTCTACCTATGTCCTCTGACTTTGCCTTAGCAATGATTCTTTTGAAGGACCTGGAGGCGGAATTATACTTCTATTTTAGAGCGCTGATGTTTACATCCCGGGACGTTGAATGCTGAAAAGATATTTAGATTATTAGTTGAACTAACACCTTACCTCGTTCGTTGGGTTTTTCCATTCCCCAGAGGGAATGATGCGTGTTAGAGTCCGTCCCGACCACAACCTCTAGTCCAGTCCACTCGCTGAAGTTATGGTATGGCTGAGTTAAATGTGCAGTGCAGTAAAGTAAATGTGGCATGGAATGCAAGTAAGAAAAAGTACTTGATTTAACAGGAGCCTGCATTTGGGTAGTTGAAGAAAAATGTAAATTGAGATATTATAGAAATGATTGCAGGGTCCACGTTACATGTGGGTGTACCGACCAAGATCGTCCGGAGAAATTTCCATGTATCAGCCATAGACGAGTTCATGGTATGGTAAATATAGTGGCGT
The DNA here is from genome assembly GCA_907164705.1 of Parnassius apollo. Classification (NCBI taxonomy): domain Eukaryota; kingdom Metazoa; phylum Arthropoda; class Insecta; order Lepidoptera; family Papilionidae; genus Parnassius; species Parnassius apollo. The sequence continues at coordinate 14,580,200 of CAJQZP010001449.1, read as the reverse complement.
TTAGCGGCTCGTACCATCTGATTACATCGATTTCTCGCAGCTTGGAATTTTGTCCAACTAAGTTCACAACTGTTCTGTATGAATTTCCTAAAACATCTGATCGTGCTTAGACATGGCCTATGCGGCATGGGCTAGTGAGTCGTCCTTCCTGTGCAGAGATGGCAGTGATGACTGACAGAAGTTCCATTGGACAGCCTTGGCGAGAGCCCAGAATGCACGTGTTCCCGAAGAAAGGCGATGGTGCGTGTTTGTCAAAAACCTTATGAATATTACAGTTAAATGTCTTAATCCTGTCATCAGTGCTCTCTGTATTAAGTTTATCGCTCCAATCTAAAAGCGAAACATCATGTTGGAGCGTAGAAGGGCTTCTACGCTTGGCCCAGCAAATAGTCTAGCAAATTTACGCAGACGCACTATTACAGGCTTTACTTTGGGAGGTTTAATTTTATAGGAAATGAACAGCAAATCATGTTTCGAGAAACCAGGAGCAAGGAATTGTCCATGGCAGGCAACACGTTCTTGTGAGGAGATTAATAATACCAATTCTAAGAATGTATAATCAGTAGTAAGATTGTAATGGGTGGTATCAAATTTTTCAATACTTCCAATTATTGAAAAATTTACCGACTCAATAATTGAACGTAGTCCACGCGATATAGAGTATCACTAAGGAGTTGATAATTAAACTGAAAGAAGTGCCACTTTAAATTTATATAAATAACTGGGATTCGGTGGACAATAAATTGCACCAAGCACAACTTTGATTTCACTTATAACTATGATGTATAAAAAATGTAATCAAGTGATCCAGTATATTCTGAAGGCTGATAAAATTTTGTAAGGATTACTACTTCTTAGGTATACTGCCACACCACCTCCTCTTTTATCAATGCCATCGTTATGAAGTAAAACAAAACCTGGTATTCCTTAACAAATAGAAGGCGAAATTGGGTTTAACCATGTTTGTGAGATAAGTACTGCGTAGATGCTTTGAATATTAAGTTTCTAAAAGGTCATTGTAATGCTGCGGAATACTCTGGGCGTAAATAATTTTCGAATTTTTGGATTAGAAGAGGACGAAGTGTAGTAGTTCTAAGTCAGTCAGAAAATCAAAAAAAAATAGTAAATGAATCGTTATCGGAAACTGCCATGGCGCTAAAAATCAGTAAAAAAACGTTAATTTAAAAATAATAAATGCTGTATTGTAATTTAGATATTAATTTAAATTACTGCCACCAAACCTGCTGGTAGACTGTTTACAAACCGAAATTAATAAAAAAAGAAATAAAAAATGAGATAGGTATTAAACCACTTTGGTCATAAAACTATCAGAAAACATCAAACATAATATGCATCAAGTTATTAAACTAAAATAAAAGATATTTAAACGCACTAATAAATATTTCATATCGTTAGTTCGTAACCTTAGATATACACACATGTGGTTCATAACTACTTAAACTAAAAGTTGTTTACCAACTCTGAGCGGCCAGCGAAAAAAAGGGACCTGTCATATTAAGTTGAACAATCATTAACCATACATGTATAATAATCAAATAAATTATCCTGACAAGTGCCTAATATTAGTACTTTTAACCGTACGCCTAGTTCGATGTATTTCGCTCGTGTATCTAGCGCGTGTTTCCAGGCTCCCTCTAAGCCCTGGTTTCTTCCATCACTGGTTGAGGTTCCTCATCACATCCTGCTTTGCTATGTTCATGTACCAGTCAGTTGAGCTCTTAATTGGATTGATTACTCTGGCGAGAACTATGGGGCAACCTGACGCTGATGAAGACATTTGAGACCAGACCTTTTTCATCCCAAATTATTTTCGAGCTTACGAGAATAAATTTTGTCTGTATTTTGTGAGAAACTCGGATAACGAAAACGGTGTTCCCTTCAACATAGCCTTCTTGTACCAGGCGGTAGAACGCATCGAGAAAACAGCAAAGCGGAAAAGTATCGGTAAAATTTAAACGACATTTCTCTCGTCTCGTTTCTGAAATGCTTATAACGACATTGGGCACATCTTCATCTGCTTTTTCTGGAACACCACTTACCAGAAAATATTTTCTGCGGTGCCTTGTGTCGATGCTGTCAACTGACCGACTAATCTCTGCTGTTTGTTGGCGAAGCAGGTCGAACATGTCTTGAACAAAGTCCCGAAACGACGTAAAATCCTGGCCAACCTTCTGAACAGCAATAGCTAGCAATAGCAAGCACTGGAAACAGCTTTGGAAAACAAATATTGTCTGCAAATCCCAAAATTTTAGAATTTTAGCTTTTTGGGTTTTATTTTTAGTTACATAGAATGTAAATTGCGTCATGAAAATGTATAAGTATTAAATCTACAATTTGTAGAATAACTGAGCTGGACCATTTAAAGTGCAGTATAGGCCATCTGACCGAGAGAAAGTCCACACTCACGATTCCAGTATAAATAGCAACATATTCCTACTATTTTCTCAAACCGTTAAAGAAAGATGCAAATGCGTGTGTAAATGAGTGTTCATACTTCTTACAATAAGTTAAATATGGTTATGACTTGGTTTTCGGCTTCACTATAAATGTGCACAGTACTAAGTCTATCTTTCTTTCTTACTTTGAGATTGTTTTGAATGGTTTTGATGAGAATTGTAAAAGTGGATAGGTTTAAATATAATAAAACTGACATTTTTTATATAGTAAAAACTTGCAATATGGATAATGATATTAAATATTGTATTTTTAGTTTAAAATTCAGAATAGCAGGAGTTAGAAGCATTTGCTATTTATATGACTAATATATCGTAATAAATTATACAACAGTTTCTTATTAAAAAGATATCATAATTTCGTTTAATTACTTTATTTATTAATTATTATTGTATTTGTCACTAGATGATGGCAAATTTAGTACTTGAAGAAGGTGCATTATTACAAATTGAAAGTGTCTCCCTGCCAGTAGCAACATTTTCAAAGTTCCAGCCACTCTCTGAAGATTTCTTAGATATCACTAACCCTAAAGCAGGTAAGCATTAAATTAAAAAGCAATTATCCCTTGACCTACATGAAATATCGTAGTAGTATTTAACATAACATAACTGTATATTGAAGACATATTTAAAGAGTATCCACTATTTCATATAATTCTGTAAGTGTAGGACACGATAGAGGGTAATTAAAGAAGTGATGAACATCGGCATCTTACTTATAACAACTTAAAATATATAATGAAGTTCGGTTGTCAACCAGCCTGTACAGCGTGGCAATTATGGCAAATACCCCATATGAGGCAATCCATGGCGGAGGCCTATGCTTGGCAATAGAATTTTGATAACTTGTTTTTATAGAAAAGGTGTGACAAGTGAGCATAAAGGTTAACCCCGAGGTAAAAGTAAAGTTACAGCCTATATACGTCCCACTGCTGGGCTCAGGCCGCCCCTCATTTCTGAGAGGGTTTAGGGCAAGGAAGTGTCCGCCGCGCTGCCCAAATGCGTGTTGACGAACTTCACATGTCTTCGAAATATTTTTTTTCTTATTCTTCAGACATGCAGGTTTCCTCACGATGTTTTCCTTCACCGCCGAGCACGTGGTAAATCAGCACTTAAAATTGCAATCAACAATTTCATTGGTGCCGGCGGGGATCGAACCCGGGTTACTCGCGTTCTGTTTTATTTACAGCGAGCGTTAACCACTGAGCTACCACGGCTCTAACCTCGGCTCGGCGACCCCGAGGACTAAGATGGAATGCCTCATTTCCAGTAAAAAGTGTCTCCAGTTCTCTTCACTCATTATACGACACACAGCAGCATTATTCTAATATTTCACGCTAGTATTCTATGAGAGCATGGTCTTACCGCAGTCGGCCAGACCTACTCGTCACCGTAACCATTACAGCTTGGCACTAAACCAAAATTTTTACAAACTTGTAACTGTACTGCCTTTCTACTGGACTACCTGGGTAGTGTAACCGTGTGGTGTGTATAGTTAAATATTCCAACAACCTAATGCATTTTTGGAATGATCAGCTGTAAACCTAGAATTTCGGCTTGCTTGAAGTCGGAATATAGCAGCATGCAAAGCAGAATATAACAGTGCACATACTTCCGGTCTGAAGGATGTAAAGAGCCAGTATAATTACAGGGAGGGAGGCATTGCATTTTAGTCCTCAGTGGTGAAAACGCTTTCGTGACCTTTGCTTAAAGTTGGTTGTAGATGTTCTTGGGCTGCAGTAGCTATTTTTAAAGGTTAAGAGCGCATATTCAAATATGTCCAAGTCGAAATCTACGCGATCGCTTTGGAACGGCGTAATATTGACGCACACTACAATGTTATCTCTGTGTGCGTGTCAGTGCGAGTTCGACGCTAGTTGCTTTTAAGCTGGCTTTCCACTATGGGATATAATACATATTATATCCCGAAATATAAATTATATCCCACGATTGCCCTTCACACTGTGAGATATATCTTTTAACCAGTGTGCGTTCGTCATTGGATGATCTGAGGACGTAGCGGAGGCGCGGAAGGGTGTGCGGAGTACAGGAGGTGAAATATAATATGAAAATATCGCTCGGTCGATCGAAAAAATATTTATAGTTTGGGATGTAATATATATTATATCTCAGTGGAAACGGTTCCATTTAAAAGTATGGTGAGCGATATTAATTTACATATCGAGATGTAATATAAATTATATTATATCCCATAGTGGAAAATCGGCTTTAGTTGCACGAATCATTTTTATATTATTAGAACTAAAAGAATAAAAAAATAATTTCCACATAATGGCTTAAATAGTATATAGAAATTAGAAATTGGAGGCTAATATGTTGAAATTGTTTTATTCTTTTAGTACATTGAAGTCGGCTTTACATTTTCACCCTATTGAGTATAATATAAAATATGTTCTAATTAAAAATATGTACTATATAAAATGTACATATATCATTTGATAAACTTTTATTCTGTTTCATAATGTAAACATAATTCATCAAACTAACAATTTCATTAGTGTCGGCGGGGATCGAACCCGGATTGCTCGCGTTTATGGCGAACACCGCCCTTGAGCTACTCAACTCAAGCACGGCTCATATCTATGTCTTTCTTTAATCATAACGTTATCTCCACACTAGGAATTTTTCCTAAGTACATCGTGGAGGCAGTTTAAATACATTAATTTCACAAGGACAAACATACAGACCCGGAACAATTATTTGTGGGTTACAGAAATTTTTGTTCCGTCTGGGATTCGAACCCGCGGCGCTCAGTGCTACAACTAATTACCAAGTCACTCCGCCACGGAGCCAAAGGTGAAAGCCAACGATTTTGTATTTTTACTAGAGCCGAATTGCTTATGTTTATTACCCATTTCTAAAAAAATATGTATGAAAGGTAAATTTGCTACCATTAAATCATTTATTATTTAAATATTACCATTATCATATTTCAAAATTACTTACTACCAAAAATATCGCTTAAAAAGTCTCAATCGTTTAAAATGCTTGATGGTGCTATAGGTAGCTAGTTATAGTATATCCCTATCGGTGTATTAACGCGATCGCGCGGTGTCGGTGAGAAAAAGTGATACGTCCTGTCGTTGGGATTACCCGGAGCGTACTGAATCGGACGGCGTCTGCGCGTGATGATTTATAGTATTTTTAAAATAATTATATAAAATAATTGACAAAATAAAACCAGCTAAAACTTTTTTTGGATGTTTAACATTACATGTGTTTTGATAAAATAATTAAAATAGATATGTTTATAACTAAATACACGGAAAAAAATTACATTGAAGTAGACAGTTTTGGTGATTTTATAATATTGTTTTATAATATTAAATCGAAATATATTCGTAATTTAGGTTTTGCTATACACTAAAAGACTATATATTCCATTATACTAACGCTTAAAATAAAGTATTTTAGCTTATAATAATGGTTGTATTCAACCTGAAAGATAACTCTGACGCATATTTTCGTAAAACGCTGTGAAGGGATTGTCTTCGCTCTAAAAAACCTTCATTAAAAACTATGATTTTGCATTTCTATGTATAGTAAAGCTATAATAAAGACTTCATCTTTCTAAAGAACTAATTTTCGGCAAATAATCTCCTCACATCGTTACGATATCGCCCTTGGAAAAACCCTAAAACATGTAATTTTCGATGCGAAACGCATATGCCCTCTTAAGGTTAAAAAATCTGAAAAAAAAACTCGCCTTGAAAAATCAAATATACTATATATATGATAGATAGTTCATAGAAGGTACAAAATAAGTAATATAGGCGAATGGTGAAGAAAAATTCGTTAATTTAAAAAAAAACTTAAACATTCGGTCCTTTTATCGTTTAAATTCAGAATGCATGGTAATGCATTATTTTAAGTTTTAACTGATTGTTATTCATAAATATCTAACGCATACTATTTTACTATGCACGCACACATTCGTAAGGGTCACTCGTTCGTCAAAAACTTTATAAATTGAATAGCACACAGAGGAGCACACGTACGCGTGTTGTGTGTAATGTAAATATAGTTACTCGTATTTTAAAAAACTGCAATAACGGTTTATCATTATTTATATATTGATTAAAACTACTTTTACGGATTTTATCGCGTTTATTTTACTTTTAATTACTTTTCTAATTCCCGACGTTTCGGGCGCTTTCCAGCACCCATGGTCACGGGGGACTGAGATGACTGACGTCCCGATGGCATTGTTAAACCCGGAGTACCTTCAGCTTTTTTAATTATTGTTTATGGTCCGATCTATGCAAAATGAACTGACTTTGTCCTGAGGTCTTGCTGTGGTATGCTTGGGTTTAGTTTTAATTTTATTGATTATAGGATCCCAAGCAGGTGGTAGTACCCAGCCTCCTTCTCTATTGAAATTAGGATGTTTTTTTAATTTCAATAGCCTCACGTATCATCCTTGGTAGGAATCGGTGTTCTTTCGCGAGGATTTGTGGTCTATCAAATCTGATGTAATGGTTGGGGCCGTCTAGGATATGATCGCAAACTGCGGACTTCCCGGAACGTTGATGCTTCAGCTATATGTTCTTTTTCGCTTTTATATATTTGAACTTAAATAGAAAATTTGGATACACTTTGAAAAATAACCCTGAATTTATATACTTAAGTTTTATGATGTAAATTGTTAAAAGAATTGCGCCTTTTATTTTCAGTACTTGAAAACTGCCTCAGAAATTTCTCTTGCTTGACAACAGGTGATGTGATCGCCATTAAATATAACTCAAAAGTCTATGAATTATGCGTTCTAGAAACCAAACCGGGAAATGCTGTGATCATTATTGAATGTGATATGAATGTAAGTATAATAAAGTCTTACGCCTAAATTAATTAGAAATAAACGTTATTTACTATTATTATTATGGGGTATTAGTAGTGTATTCTCATCTGGTTGGGCTGAATAAATATATAAAAGGAAATAATAAATATACATAAATATATACTTCATATACATGCATAAATAAATAAATAATACATAAATAATTAAACCCCAACCAGATGGAGGGCCTCGGCAGGGGAGACCAAACGGCCGAGGGTTAGGGGGAAAGGAAGAGAAACCGGCGGACGATGCGGGCGGTATCGAGGAGCAACGCCTTCTGCATTTGAGCCTGGAGCGGTCCGTCACGGAGTCCCAGCCGCCTCAGATGACCCGAGAGGCTGACTGGGATTAGCCCGTTTGCAGAAACGACTACAGGAATAATTTCAGTCGGCAGACCCCCCCAAATTTCGGTCACCTCGTGAGCCAGGTGCAGATATTTTGTTCGCTTATCTGTTTCGGCTTTCACGAGGCTCTCGTCATACGGAATGGTAATGTCGACCAAAAATATCCTTGACTGTGCTGTCCTGTCTGTGATGATGGCCCGGTCCCAGTAGAGCCTGGCGCGGTCATTTTCGAGCACGGCTACCGACAAGTACTTGTAATACGGCACTTTTCGGTCCACGAGACCGTATTTCAGAGCGAGCTCCTGGTGTAGAATTCTGGCTACTAGGTTGTGCCTGTGCAAGTACTCAGAGTTAGAAAGCGCCGAACAACCGGAGATGACATGCCTAAGTGACTCACCGGGATGGCGACAAGCTCGACAGACGTCGATGGTGCCATCCTTTAGGATGTATCTCCGATAGTTGTTTGTCTTAATAACCTAATCCGTTATTGACACAGACAAAACCCTCGGTTTCCCCGAAAAGGTCACCGAAACGTAGCCAGTTGAGGGAGGCGACTGTATCTACGAAGGGCTCATGTAGAGCCCTGTAGTACTTCCCGTGGAGCTCCTTCTCCTTCCATACGGTCTCCCGGTCGGAAATGCTTTGTACTGCCGGGTCCTGCCATTGCTCGTTGGCTAAGGATAGAGGGGTAAGCTCTTTATCACTAGAAATGACGTCATTATAGAATGGATCATCCGATCTCGCCAGGAAGTAATCACGGAGGCTGCACACTTCGCGATTATGCATGGTGAGCGCGCTCAGGAAGCCACGCCCACCATGTTTTCGCGGCAAGTACAGCCTCATTACCGATGATCTCGAATGATGCATCCTATGGGACGTCATGGTAGTGCGGACTTTTCTATCCAGGGCGTTAAGTTCAGTCTGAGTCCACCTGAGTATGCCAAAGGTATACATGAGGACAGGCATGACCCAGCCGTTATATGCGTGTGCCTTATTCACACCAGGCAAAAGGCTGTTAAGCACTTTGGTCAAGCGTGCATAAAGCATGTCGCAAACTGACTGTTTCATACCAGCCTCATCAATACCGATGTTCTGTGACACACCCAGGTATCGGTATGTTTCAGCCTCAGAAAGGGTCCTTAAACTGATGTGCATAGATAAGTCTATGCTCTCAGAGTTAGCAACCCTTCCCCTTTCAACATGGAGCACCGCACACTTATCCGTCCCCAACTCTATTCCAATAGAATTGCTAAATTCACAAGTGATGTTTAGCAATTCCACAACATGAGAGCGACTGGAGGCGAATAACTTGAGGTCATCCATATAAAAAAGGTGAGTCACTTTTGTACCTCCTTTCCGAAGCTGAAAACCCCTCCTGGAGCCCTCCAGTAAAGTACTGAGAGGGTTCAAAGAGAGGCAGAACCAGATTTGACTCAGGCAATCGCTCTGGAAGATACCCCTTCTTATCCTTATGTGGCTTTCCGCAGCCGTCATCCGCTCGCCCAGACGACAAAGGATCGTCTCTACTTCCCCATACACTGCCCGACGAAGTCTCTAACTGTGCAATCAGTCTTGTAAAGCTCGAGGACCCTTTTTAGCCATGTATGGGGCACCAAGTCGAATGCCTTTCTGTAGTCTATCCAGGCAGCGGAGAAGTTCCGACGGAATATTATTATTATTATTAGCGAGTCTACTAGAGATGCCAAGAGCCTTGCAACCAGTTTTGCAATTTTGACGGATCAATGGGCAGTTACAGCGCTAAGGGTCGCGGGTTTGTATCCCTCACGGAACAAGTAATGTATGGCCTACAAAAATTATTGTTTCTGGTTTGAATGTGTCCTTGTGCAATATATGTATGTAAACTGCCCTCACGATTCTTCTTCTTTAAGTGCCTCTCCATTACTGAAGGTCGGCAGTCATCCTTCTAAATTCTTTGTTCAGGGCTAGTCTGAACAGATCTTCAACTTTCTTTATCCCGGTCCATTTCCGGATGTTACATAGCCACGATATTTTCCTTCTACCAACACCTCTTACCCGCTACTTTGCCCATCATAATAGTCTGCAGCAGATGGTAACGTATGCCTTGGCACGTGTCCTAGGTACGCAACTTTTCTCTGTTTGATGGTTTTGACAAGTAGGGACATATTCCTTTTCATCTGCTTGAGAACCTCAATGTCAAACTTTGTCTTTCCAACTTATTCGGAGCATACGGCGATACATCCACATTTCAAATGCTCCTAGTTTCATACGGAGATCTTCTTTCATAGTCCAAGATTCGCATCCGTATAGTATGACAGACCAAATATAGCATTGCATGAGTCTTGTACGTAGTTCAATTGATAGTCTCCTTGTAGTAAGGACTTTGCTCATCCTCATGAAAGAGGCTCTTGCAGTTTCAATTCAAACAGAACAACATTCAGAATCTATGATCCGCGCGTTCAGTATGGGATGCAACCTTTTGGGTCTGACGTACGCACTGGCCACATCAGTAACACTTCAAACAACAGTTGTACAAATAAATAAATGTTAATAATTTCTAAATCTAATCGAATCGTATTTAATCTTCTGAAGAAATGTAAATATTTACAAATTCTTTGCAAGCCTTACTTCGCTCTAGAATTGTTATTTTCAATTAACTTCATAAAGATTTTATTTCAATAAAAATACGTGGATATAGTTGGATTAAAATACACGGATCCACTGTTGATTGACACCCTCTTTACAGTTACAAGATTGCATTGGATTTAAAAAAAATGAACCAATTTATTTTTGCAGGTTGAGTTTGCTCCTCCTGTTGGTTACAAAGAAGAAGAACACATTCCAAGAAGCGCCGATGGCAACTCTGGACAAAGCATGGACGAAGATCCAGCTGTCATGATGCCAGAGCCTAGTGGCTTCGTAGCTTTTAGCGGTGAAGGCAACCGGCTTGATGGCAAGAAAAAAAAACTCACCAGTGAAAGCGAGTCTGAATCACAGAACACTCAAGCCAGACAAGTAAATTTATAATTTTATAAACAAAATCATATTTGTATGATACTGTGACTCAACAATGTGATGTCTTTAAGTTAAGTTTTCTACTTCGTACAACTTCCTTGTAGAATCGACTACCACCAGTGATTTTTCCGGATCGATACGACTTAGGGATCTGCAAGAAAAGAACCTACTCTTTCTCAATATGCTAACCAGGTGCGTTACTTGCAATTCCCCTGGTGTCGCAGTTGTTTATCGAAAGCGGTAGTCATTTACTATTTGGTGAGCCGCATGCTCTTATATAAAAATAAGTCTGGGTAGGCAAAATTAGAAAATTCTGCTTCAAACTGCGTCTAGGTCCAGATAATTGATAAATTTTTATAAATTCCTATAATATAGGTATTAGCTAGGTACATACTATTACGCTTTATTCATTCAAATTAATACTATAACGGTCTCCATAATAATATGCATATATTTACAATAATGCTTTGGCCGCACCTGCGTGTATCGTCCCGAAGTAATGCGTGCAGAAGCTTCGTACGTTTTGACACTAAAAAGTTATCGTGATAAAAGCTGTGGTCATATTAGCGGCTTCGATATTTTGCATGAGCTATCGTGCAATAATCCAAGATGGCCGAAATCATTTTCAAAAGTTTAACTATGGACGACGAATTTCTTTACTTCTACATGTGTGCTTACAATTACATGATACATTTATTAAAATCTAAAAAAAAGAAACCTTAAATCTAAAAAAAGGAATTCCAGTACCATTTCATCACTCCACTCCATTTTTACACAGCCACCTGCATGCGTCTGAACTAATCAAAAACAACGGCCGAAATGAACAACGCTGGTCTGACCAGGCAGCGCGATATGTTGAAGCGCTAAAATCCTTTGATGTACCGCCACCCGCGCGATAACACCCGTACACGTGAGTGTACGTACGTGTACGCAACCCGAATGTTCGCGACGATAGCCGATAATAGCCGGTCACATCTGCGTGTATCGTGTCGCTTTTGTGGCGATACACGCAGATGTGGCCTTAGCATATGACTTATAACGTGAAAGAAAACTATAATAAACTTTATAGTCTAAGATCCGAACTAACATCGAACTTCACCTTTCCGTTTACTGCATGAAAATAATTTTTGTTAAATAATGTTTTACAAAAAAGTTAATGATTTAAAGAAAATGTATAATACTTATTGGACGCGCCAATAATGTGATTTTCTTCGATAAAGATTTAGTGGACTGTAATAGTACTTACAACAAACAATGCAATGAAATTAGACGAGAGAGGAATGCACGTACTCACCATTTGAGGGACTGCTTCGCCTTCCTTTAGGAGTATCATCAGCTAACAAAGCAGATTCACCACGTGGGTCGGCGCACGCACTCTTAAATCAGTTCCAGGATGCCCGCACCCCTTCTTAACTCTTGACTTGTTATCGCGGAAAGGCGCGTCACATTTACGAAATTACTAGGACTAAATGTCCGGTGATCAATAACATTAAAAAAGGAGATCAAAGGACGCAATGTCCTTTGTGCGGTTGCGGTTGCGGTTGCTATCCGATCATTACTAACTGCTGCCACGCGGTGTAAATAGGAAAGGAAAAGAGAGGTTAAAGATATGTAGCAAGTATTTTATTTTAGGTGTTACCACTTTTAATGAAGTTCACTTATAATGAAGTTTTTAATAACTTTGTACAATTCAGAATTAAATACGTTATATTTTTTTTTTAAATTATGATCATGTTTAAATTTTTGTTAGCTATGAATATCTTAATACAATAATGATTTCTTATATTTACGCGAACACTACACATTGAAATAATACTAGTTTTTACGGAATTTATCGCGTATATTTTAACTTTTTAATCACCCGACGTTTCGAACGCTTTACAGCACTCATGGTCACGGGCAGGACTGAGATGTTCAACGTCCATATGTCATAGTTAACCGCGGTTACCATAGATTAAAATTTTACTTTTGTTCCGATCTATGCAGTATGAACTTATGGTATCTTGAAGTCTTGCAGTTGTATGCTTGGGTTGGGATTTAATTTTATTTATTATAGGATCCCAAGCAGATGGTAGCACCCAGCCATCTTCTCTATTGAAATTAGGATGTTTTTTGATTTCAATAGCCTCGCGAATCATCCTTGGAAAGAATCGGTGTTCTTTAGCGAGGATCTGCGGTCTATCAAATCTGATGTAGTGACGGGGGCGATCCTGTACGTGTTCACAGACTGCAGACTTCCCGGAGCGTCGATTCTTCACATCAGCTATATGTTCTTTAACGCGGGTTTTTATTGATCTTTTAGTTTGTCCTATGTAGGAGAGACCACATTCACAATCAAGCTTGTACACTCCTGCATCTTGCAGAGGGACATTACACTTGACCGATGGTAAAAACTGACCAATCTTCTTCAGCGGCTTGAAGTATGTTTTGATGGAAGCGCGCTTCAAGATGTAGCCAATCTTGTCAGTGACTCCTCTAACATATGGCAGTACAGCAGGTACACGCTCGACTGTGGCCGGCTTCACTCGTTCTCTGTGACGTAGGCGCGGGACTCGAAGCTTGTTGTCATGCAAAACTTGCTTGACATGGTGGAGCTCTGCAGCCAGGTGTTTACTGTCACAGATCCCTCGTGCTCTCTGAAACAAAGATTTACCCACGGTAGCTAACTGTGAAGGATGGTGGTGAGAATCACCGTTTAAATATCTATCTGTATGGGTCTTTTTTCTATACACAGTATGGCTCAAGGTGTTATCAGGATTCCGAACTATGAGGCAAACAATTCCTTAGCTTTTCTAGATGCGTTAGTAGTTCGGAATCCTGATAACACCTTGAGCCATACTGTGTATAGAAAAAAGACCCATACAGATAGATATTTAAACGGTGATTCTCACCACCATCCTTCACAGTTAGCTACCGTGGGTAAATCTTTGTTTCAGAGAGCACGAGGGATCTGTGACAGTAAACACCTGGCTGCAGAGCTCCACCATGTCAAGCAAGTTTTGCATGACAACAAGCTTCGAGTCCCGCGCCTACGTCACAGAGAACGAGTGTAGCCGGCCACAGTCGAGCGTGTACCTGCTGTACTGCCATATGTTAGAGGAGTCACTGACAAGATTGGCTACATCTTGAAGCGCGCTTCCATCAAAACATACTTCAAGCCGCTGAAGAAGATTGGTCAGTTTTTACCATCGGTCAAGTGTAATGTCCCTCTGCAAGATGCAGGAGTGTACAAGCTTGATTGTGAATGTGGTCTCTCCTACATAGGACAAACTAAAAGATCAATAAAAACCCGCGTTAAAGAACATATAGCTGATGTGAAGAATCGACGCTCCGGGAAGTCTGCAGTCTGTGAACACGTACAGGATCGCCCCCGTCACTACATCAGATTTGATAGACCGCAGATCCTCGCTAAAGAACACCGATTCTTTCCAAGGATGATTCGCGAGGCTATTGAAATCAAAAAACATCCTAATTTCAATAGAGAAGATGGCTGGGTGCTACCATCTGCTTGGGATCCTATAATAAATAAAATTAAATCCCAACCCAAGCATACAACTGCAAGACTTCAAGATACCATAAGTTCATACTGCATAGATCGGAACAAAAGTTAAATTTTAATCTATGGTAACCGCGGTTAACTATGACATATGGACGTTGAACATCTCAGTCCTGCCCGTGACCATGAGTGCTGTAAAGCGTTCGAAACGTCGGGTGTTTAAAAAAGTTAAAATATACGCGATAAATTCCGTAAAAACTAGTATTATTTCAATTAATACAATAAATTACGTGTCACGTTGTTTGTCCGCAATAGACTCCGAAACTACTTAACCGATTTTAATCAAATTTGCACACCATGTGTAGTTGGGTCCAACTTGAGAGATAGGAATTTTTTTTTTGCCCATGAGTGACACACAATTTTTTTTTGTGGGTTTAAGGATTTTTAATAGGACATGACAAAGGTTCGTCAAAAAGGGCAGAACAACGTCTGCCTGGCAAGGTAATATATATTTCATCAGGCAATCCATCCGCGATATTTTCATTGTTTGATAAAATATAATAGGCGACGCACACCAGCTCGTCCCCGTTGGTGTGGAATGCAGCGCGCAAAGCGGCGATGGGGACCGCCACACGTCACGCACAGCCCGACACGGCGGAAGGTGGAGGACGGAGTGCAGAGATGCAAGGAAAGGGGTCTTCTTGTGACAAACACTATGTTTAATCACAGGAAAATCCATATGTACACTAGAGAAAGAAAGAATGTGAGAAGTATGATTGATTTGTTCCTGGTGGATGACCGACTGCGAAAACAGGTGATGGATACACGAGTGTTCAGGGGTGCTGACCTGGGAACGGATCATTATCTAGTAATTACTAGATTTAGGGGTTTGTTCGCGGGTTGGCGCTACCGGACGGCAGTAACAGAACCACAGTCGGTCTGTCGCATCCGAAGCTGGAAGCTTCAGGAAGCGGATACTAGGGACAAATATCACACGAGGGTAGCCGAAAAGCTTGACACCATCGATGGCAGGAAAGAATGTGTGGAGAGAACATGGCAGAACCTTAGGGATGGAATGGTAAGTGCAGCGGAAGAAGTATGTGGTACGACAAAAAGAGGTAGTAGTAAAAGAAGAGATGCATGGTGGAATGATGAAGTGAGAGAAGCTGTAAAAAAGAAGAAAAAAGCATGGTTAGACTACTTGGCCTCTAGTAACGATGAGCATATGAGAGAGAAGATGAAAGAAAGATATAAGCTGCAGAAAGTTCATGCGAAAACATTGATTGAGGAAGTACGTGAAAGGTGTAGAATAGAAGCGGACGAGAGGTTGTCGCACAACTTTAGGGAAAACTCCAAACTCTTCTGGAAAGAGGTTGGAAGGTTCCGGAGTGGTGCGACAGCCTTAAGAATGACCAAAGTGCTTTCGGGAACCAATGACGTCCTCTCAGAAAAATCGGACGTCATGCAGCGATGGAGTGAATTTTATAGAGAAATGTATGCGTGTCATGATCTTAGTGAAGGATCCGGGGGTGACGCCGTGACTGGCACGCCAGACACGGACCTCGATGACACTGAGGTCATCAGCATGAAAGAGATTGAACGTGCGATTCGAAGTTTGAAATGTGGTAAGGCTGCGGGACTAGACAGAGTTACTGCTGAAATGGTCAAGTACGGTGGGCCTCGCGTCTGGGACAGCTTCCATCTGCTGTGCAATTTGTGGTGGCGGACGGGAGATGTCCCGGATGATTGGCGATCCGCGGTCATTGTGCCTTTATATAAAGGTAAAGGTTCACATTTTGACTGCGGGTGCTATCGGGCGATCAGCTTGACCAGTTTAGCAAGTAAAGTTTACTCGAAGGTAGAGACACGTAGGATGCAAGAGAAACCGGAAAGATTCTTATGGGAGGCACAATGCGGATTTAGACCTAGAAGAGGATGCACGGATCAAATGTTTTCTCTCCGCATGATCACGGAGAAGCTTCTGAGTGTTAACCAGATGATTTTCTGTGCTTTTGTGGACTGGAGAAAGCATTTGATAAGGTTATAAGGAAGAAAATGTGGGAACTGTTGCCGGGATATGGTGTGGATGGTCGATTGTTAAGGGCTGTGCAGTCACTTTACTATGACTGTAAAGCCTGTGTGCGGGTAGGGCATGACCTGTCACCCATGTTTAGCGTCCAAGCGGGCGTATAACAGGGTTGTGTCATGTCTTCCTGGCTGTTCATACTGTATCTCGACAGCTGTTTACAGAAGCTGAAAAATAACTGTTTGGGTGTGAAATTGGGTGACATAAAAGTTAATTGTCGGCTGTATGCTGATGATGCAGTGCTTATTGCACCATCAGAAGCAGAACTGCAGGCATTAGTCACGTGTATGAAAGAGGAATGTGAAATTAAAGGTCTCCGTTTGAATGCTAATAAAACTAAGGTTCTGGTATTTGAAAAGGACGAAGAGAGAACGAAATGTGAAATATGGGTAAATCAGGAATGTCTAGAACAGGTAAAAGAAATTGTATACTTGGGGAGTGCTTTCAGCCGGGATGGAAGATGTGATTTAGATGTGGATAGGCGTGTCGCTGCCGGAAACAAAGTCAATGGTGCCCTGAATGCATTAGTAAAAAGGCAAGGCGTGGTGAAGAGTGCACGCCTTGCAATACATAACGCAGTGTTGGTACCGACTTTGTTATATGGCAGCGAAACTTGGGTATGCCAGAAGAAGCAAGTTGAATGCAGTGGAGATGCGATCTCTTCGTAAAATGTGTGGCGTTACCATAGCCGACCGAAAGCGAAACGAAGAGATTCGCAATATGGCAGGATTGAAAAATGACCTTATCACAAAAATTGATAGGGGCGTACTCCAATGGTTTGGGCACGTTGAACGAATGAGTGAAGACCGAATGGTGAAGAAAATATATAGAGCGAAAGTAAATATTAAAAGGTGTCGAGGTAGACCGAGACTAACTTTCGAAGACCATGTGAGCAAATTGCTCGAAGAGGGGAGGGTCAAGAGTACTCGGATACCTAGACGTGCATGTATGAAGAAGTTAATGAACCTGAAAGAAGCGAAAGAGGTATGTAAGGATCGTGACACTTGGCGATCTGTTCTCTCTGGCTACCCCGTTAGGGATTGTGCGTGAAGATAAGTAAGTAAGTAAGTATAAAATATAATTTGCATCCTTACTGAATTTTGGCGAAGAGTGAAGTTCGATGTTAATTCGAATCCAAGGAGCATAAATATAATCACTGTTATGGTCTTGTACGGCAAAAACGAACGACTAAATTGAAATAAATGTCCCAACACGCATGCGCGAAAGTGATGTACGTAGTTAGTTCATGACAATACAAATTTCAAAGCAGTAGTCACCAATAACAGTTGTTTGAATATAGTAACCAGCCAAAAGTGTGCGATCCGTATCCTTAACCTTTGGTTAACTGTCGCTTATCCATTCGAAAGTTAGGTCTATACGTAAAAAATATTGATAACCAACTTAGCACATTCACTCCAAAAACCTGATTTAATTAGTCCACCTCTATTAATTAATTAAAATCTAGTGCATTTTAACTATCCTATCAGGTTAAGTGCGTTTTAAAATTAAATAGGCTATTGATTACTTTTACTGAACACTTTTTTTTTAGATAATTTATAGAGACGAAGAATTTTAATATTATTATCTCGTTCACCGACTTAAAGCATATCAAAAAGCCCACCTACATACATACATACTGGTGGTAGGGAATGTTTTTATTAAGAAAGTAGTAACCAATCCAAGTGAGCTTTAAAATTAAAATGCTTATGTTGGTAATGGTTCACGACATTAGTCGAATGGCGAAATAGTACCCAGGACTTTTTAGTTTCGCACACCATATTCTCGACTATTAGGCTAATGTCGGCTAACTTGATGTGAATGTGTAGTGGATGAAGTAAATGGTTGATTTCACCAAGAAGGTATTTCTAAGTTATAACTTCGAAGTGTACTAAACTTATGATTTTCTTTCAGTCATACGTGCGTGGAATACCAGACTATGATTTTGTTATCGGAACATTAAGATTTATAAGAAACTCAAGGCCACCCAGCGCTAAAGAAGAAGCTCCTGCAGAACCATTTCAAGCATTTAAAGGAGAAGGGTTCACACTGCGTACTGCTAAGTCAAAGAACTAAATAAGATATAATATTTTTAAAATGTATATGATTTTTAAAGAAAAATTATATCCATACGCGCCTTTGTTAAAATTTTATAATCGTAGTTCTTTCTTAAATTGAACATATTGATATAATAATTGTATACTATGGTAGTGATCATTTAATTATCTTATTCTTATTGTTTCACAATCACAAACACAATCTTAAATAATTAAATGATTGATACATTGATGATTCTTTAATTCTTATAACCGATAAGCGTATGCCAAATTTACTAAGCAAATTATTATTTTTGACGAAAAAGTTCTGATACAATTTAAAATAAAAACTTGTAAATTAAATTAGAATTAGAGTTTGCCTCGCAGTGAAAGACTACACAAAATGCTATCGAAAGCTAAACCTAATCAGATCGGGATCTTAAAAAGTCGGATGGTAACTTCAATAATAGTGAAACAGAAACATTGGAGTTACTATAGTCCGTTCGCGTTAAGAAAATAGTGAGTCATCAGTGTAACTACAGGGTAAAGGTGTATTCACAGTGGAGTAAATATTCTTATTTTTTCAAACATTTAATTAAGTTTAATGGAAACAAATTTTCTTAAAATTACTTAAATCACTAATTAGTATCGCTAGATTCTCCAGTTACATTAATTATGAAAGAATTTTGTTCTGCAAGTTCCATGATGTCATCCAAATTCCGCAAGGTATTTTCTTCGCGTATCACGTGGTCGCAGCACTTCTTCCAACGATTAGCGTCTATTAATGCTATTGCCTTATCTAATAATTTTTTATGTCACTCATTTTGAACGTGGAGTTATTGGCACCAACATTTTTTTATTTAGCCCAAACCAATTCAATTGGATTAAGTTTGCAATGGTAAGGCGGTAGGCGAAGAATTGTAAAGCCATTACTTTTGGCAGTCTCATCTATTAAATATTTATTATATTGTGGGGCGATTTCGCCAACTTTCATTAATAATTCTTTTTTTAAATAAGTCATGTCCATGGATTTGCCTTTGCTTTGCAGCCAATCTATTATTTGCTGCTTGTTCCAGCTGGTTGTTGGTATTTTTTCGACTCTTACCGAATGATAGGGAGCGTTATCCATGACAACCACACTTCCTGGTTCTAGCTTAGGCATTATATTAATAAACCAATTAAGGAATCTTTCACCATCCATCTCTTCATGATAGTCTTTTGTAGATTTAGATTCAAATACTAGTAGACCATCTTCCACGAATCCTTTGTCGCTGCCAATGTGCAATACAATTAACCTTTTACCTTTTCCTGTCGGAGCTTTTGGACCGGCTGATAAGCCATCTAGAAAGGTTTGTCTTATTTTTTGGCGTTGTATCCAATCAAGCTTTTGTCTTTACGTGTCCGGCGTTTACCCAAGTTTCGTCAAGTTAGTAAATGGTTTTATTAGCGGCTCTGTATTCTTTTATTTGCCTCAGATATGCCTCCATAAAACAATATCTTCTCTTTCGACTAACAATGTTCTGCTATCCTGTTTATTGAAATCGAAACCAAGCTCGTGCATTATTTTATGAACTGTGGTATGTTTGAAAACAGGAATATCTTCGTCAGCTTCGCAAAGTGTCATAACTTTGTCCAAAGTCGGGTAGTCGTTTTTTTTAAATATATTGAGTGAACTTTTCTCCTTATTGCACATTTGTCTAGTACATCTAATTTATCGAACGTCGATAGTCGAGCTCTTTTTTTCACGAGTGATTTTAATGTGTTAGTATCCTTTTGTTCTTTAATAATTTTATAAACAGTATTTTCGGACACACCACATGCACTTGCTGTTTTTATTACTGTGCTCTCCACAGTCGCATTTAAATCACACAGTTGTACTTATAAACATTGTAAATTACGAGTCTCTCTTCGCTATGGATTATTGATCCACTTTTATTCTTTCGAATAGGTGAGGTATTCATTTTCAAAATTTAATGTTGAACGAGTAACACGCAAAATACACAACCGTTTTGTTCGAAGGCCTGACTTCAACTGGTCACTGTGAACTCGACTTTCTAATTTCTTGCATTTTAATTGGCTGGGGGGCGTGACCAGGCCAAACTTTTTTTACACGGACTATAGCGGGGTAGACAAGAATTCAGCCTTGAATTCTTTCAGAGCCTTACGAAGGCCTTGTAATGAGGACTAGTGTAGGGTTGCAAACCTGGTGCAGTGGGCTGTTGACTCCTTTAAACCATTTAAATCAAGCGGGGAGGATGGAATAATTCCCATCCAACTACAGAGGGGTATCGACATCCTTCTTCCTTATCTGGTGAAAATCTTCAGAGCAAGTTTTGCATGGGGATATATTTTCTAGGACGATGGACAGTTGTCAAGGTTCTATTTATACCTAAGGCTGGTAGAAAGGACTACGCTTTACCAAAGTCCTTTAGACCTATAAGCTTATCTTCCTTTCTTCTTTAGACATTGGAAAAGGTTATAGATAGATATATAAGGGATGTAGCTCTAGCTACGAGGCCTATACATTACAACCAGCATGCTTACCGCAGAGGCAAATCTACGGAAACGGCCCTGATCAGTGTCATTGACAGGGTCGAAAAAGCACTGGAGGATAAAGAAATAGCTCTTTGTGCCTTTCTAGATATTGAGGGCGCCTTCGACAGTAGCCCCACAACACTGCTGATTGGAGGCCTGACGTCTAAAAATGTTGATACCACAACCATCAGATGGGTGAAGTCGATGCTCTCAAACAGAAAGGCAAAAATAGCGCTGTTTCAAACTTCGATTGAGGTTGCAACTACAAGAGGCTGCCCACAAGGAAGGTGTTTTGTCACCCCTTGTTTGGACTCTTGCGGTTGACCAACTATTGTACAAAATGGCAGACCTACGCATTGACACACTGGGTTATGCTGATGACCTAGTGATCATTGCGAGGCCAAAGTACTTTATCGTCAATAATACAAAGAGCCCTAAACACCATAAATAACTGGTGCAGGGATAACAGCTTATCAGTTAATGCTGATAAAACTGTTATAATACCCTTTATCAAAAAGAGATAGTTGGACAAATTAGTCCAACCAAAACTTAATGGTCACGGAAGTTAAGTACTAGGGCGTAACAATAAACATCAAAAAACTAACGTGGAACTCTCACCTTAGCAACGTATGCCATAAGGCAAAAATTGCTTTAGGTACGTGCAATCGTTTGGTCGGGAACAACTGGTACTTGCGTCCCAGTATGGTCCTATGGCTGTACACCAGCATAGTGAGGCCGATTCTCACCTTCGCCTCTATTGTCTGGTGTAACAAGGCCAACCAAAAGACGACTGTGGACAGACTAAATAGTCTACACAGGACTGCCTGCTTAACGGCAACTGGAGCTATGCGATCATCGTGTGGAGCGGCTCTTAATGCACTTCTATGCCTAACACCTCTTGATCTTTATTTAGACAAGAAGGCGAGGGCTAGTTTGTATAGGATTAACGCCCAGGGCGGTCTGAGCTTGCTTTCCTATAGATTAAGATCCATGCTCGAATCAATTAAGGAATCACCGGTCTAATGCATGATCTGAGATATCATGCGTCCACTACACACTTTTGATAAAAAGTATATAGTGGAATTACCCTCCAGAGAAGACTGGCTGAAAGGCCAGGTTATCTGTGAGGCCGGCAGCCTCATATGGTATACCGATGGGTCTAAAATGGGCCTCGACGTAGGCTTTGGAATTTACGGGGAACGCCCCAAATTCAAACTTAGTATGAATTTAGGGAGATACACCTCTATCTTCCAGGCAGAAATTTTCGCCATACTTCGGTGTGCGGAAATCAATCTGCAAAAACACTTCGTCTACCATATAATTTACATAAACTCTGATAGTCAAGCAGCACCGCTAGCGCTGAGGTCGAACTTAGTGAACTCGAAGCTAGTTGGAGACTGCTAACGTAAACGGGATTGGGATGTAACAACAGGGTCGTTTTAAGATGGGTTCCGGGTCACGACGGTATTGTAGGCAACGAATTTGCCGACAAACTTGCATGGGAGGGCTTAAAGTGTGCACAATTTGAACCTGAGCCATTTTGTGGAATCTCAAAAAGCCTAGCCCGATTGACCCTTGAAACTCTTTACCGCAATAAATCACTTAAGATCTGGTCTGACACACCAGATTGAACATATTGATATAATAATTGTAGTACCCGGATGACCGAGCTTTATTCGTTTTTTTTTAATTACATACAAATACATGAATAATATTTTTTGATCTTATTGACATAATAGAAAAAAACTAAACTGGTTATTTGAATAAAAAAACACGAGTGCAATTAGTTAAATTAAAATTTTCGTATTTTTAAAAAAACTAAAAAAAGGGCTCGAAATAATAGATTTTCTCGCAAAAGAAGGAAACTTGAAAAAAAAAAGGAAAAAAGTCGGACCCCAGACGGGACGCGAACCAAGGCATTAAATGCTGGTGTCAATAAATCGATCTAGCTAGGATTTATTTTTAGAAAATGTCTTTTTGTCCGTGTTTTCAGGCAATGAAAAACTGCTACAATATAAGAAGGTAAATTTTGACACTTTGTTACTGATCGTAATAGCTTAAGTGGATATCGAGCGGTCGTGAAATCGTAATGCCTTGGTTCGCGTTCCCTCTGGGGTCCGACTTTTTTTTCTTTTTTTTTTTTCAAGTTCCCTTCTTTTGTGAGAAAATCTATTATTTCGAGCCCTTTTTTAGTTTTTTAAAAATACGAAAATTTTAATTAAACTAATTGTTGCCCGTTTAAAGGTATATTATATAATTGTATACTATGATAGTGATCATTTAATTATTTTATTCTTATTGTTTCACAATCACAAACACAATCTTAAATAATTAAATGATTGATACATTGATGATACTTTAATTCTTATAACCGATAAGCGTATGCCAAATTTACTAAGCAAATTATTATTTTTTGGCAATAAAGTTCTGATACAATTTAAAATAAAAACTTGTAAATTAAATTAGAATTCGTTGTGTTATCAAAATCGACAAAAAATATTGTAAGAATTTTGGCAAACCTAAAGATATTATACAGGTTGTTTTAAATTCAAAGAAAATACAAACTTGTTTTCGGATAGGTATCTTTTGTCATTAAAATTCTGTTTCCCGACATTGAATTAGGTACGTAAATATTATATTATTTGATGTTAGCCGTGTCACAGTATAATACTTATGGATAGTACGGAAAATACCTACAAACGCTCGCGAGACTCCTAAGCGAACGTCGCGGTGCTCTCAGAAGTGAGTGCGGGAGTTGTTCCGGGAGTTGGATCTTTCTCGGTGTTGGTTTATTCCATGGATTATGATAGTGAGGGATAGAGGTGCACCTTTGCTTGCGCATACACTTGGGCACTTTCCTGTCCTGCGCCGATGGCTAGTCTCCGTCGAGGCAGGCCGCCGTGGCCGAAATTCGGTCTGGAGGACATAATAAAAGTGAGTGTCGCGTCAAGACGATTAGTCACATTATCTCCACGATCTTTTGAAAAATGCCACGAACGTATTGCGTAGTATACGGCTGTTTGAACTCGGCTTTATCAAAACCGGAGCTATTATAAACTTCCTGCGGATTTTGAAAGGTAAGAATAATTTATTGTTGTTGCAATAATCGTTTTTTAGTACGTGTGATCGATCATAATGAATTCGTGAATATACGCAATAGTAGTAACAAAAAGTAAATCCAAGATGGCGGCTGCAATAGGTATCAATTTTTTCGTGTTGGATGTCATTTTAATGGTTTTTGAGGGCGTTGAAGTTGATAGTGCTATAAAAGTGTAAATAGGACAGTATTTTCTAAAAAGTGCTGTTTACCTTCCTCCTGAGTTGTAAAAGTGGCCACTAGCTAACTTTTGTGGAAAAAGAATCGCAGAAAACTTTCTTCAATGAAATAACTTTTTTACAACATTTGCAATTAATCAATCCGAAAAATAGAAAAAAAATTACTTATCTGTTAAGTTTATACACGGCTTTCAAATAACGATTACTTATTCAGACCAGCGCGTTGAGTCAACTGAATGATTAAACCTCACATAATGAGGAACAAGAAATTCCCGATATGAGCAATGTAGATCTAGACTACAATGTTCAAATTATAAATTCAGAATGTAATCAAATTGATATTACCGAAAAAACTCACTTTTTATGTATGTGGTGTTCTTCTGAAGTAAAGCGGCGAACGTCACAACAATTGTCAAATTCTGAAATCATACATCAAACCAAATCAAGCCGCCCATAACTTTAGTTCAGAAAGTCACTACTTAAGATAGAGAATATAGCAAAGATACTAACCGAAGCTTACTAGTTAGTTGTACCACCAGATGATTTTGCACAATATGTCAAGAAAATGGATGAAATTTTTCGTTGTTGCTTTAAAAAAGAACACAAAAACTGCAAAGTAGCTAAACTAATTTACAACGAAATAAGCAAAATCAGTATCATAATACTCTGTCCTTGTTTCCCAACATTTTATTTAAAAAAAACTGTTCATTAGATTGAGAATTTTTTACACTTCAACATAGATATAAAGAATTCCGAATGTGTCGTAAGTAGCAGACGAAATATTTTTCTGTAAATAATTTGTAATAATGAAGAATATAGGTATTTTTTACTTAATGGGTTTTTAATTACACGCATTTTCGGATTAAAACGCGGTGCGGGGTTGACAAACACAAAGTTCAAAAACTTTATTTAAGGGGATATAGTAAGTCAGCTCAAATTCTAATTTCGCCCCCACTTCCCCGCGCATCGTATGCTATGTACCGACATGTTTGTAATGACTAATACTGTAATTAGATATGTCGTTAGACACTTATTTCATTAGGTTTATCATATTTATGCCTGTTTCTTAATGCCAAATCAGTCGCTTCTTATTTTTATTACGGTTATTTCCCATTTTAATTTTACGTCATCCTGTTGCGTAATGTGTATTCTGATCGTAAGCGACACAACCTCCCCCTTCAAAGGCCGGAGCGAAACTGACCGGGCGGCAGGAAACACGCTTCAAGAGGCCGATAGTTTAGGTAATTTCTTTTTACAGTGAAAATAATGGTATTTTAAAAAAAAGTAAATAACATAAGCACTGCTTTATAGTTAGTTCAGTTAGTATGCAAAGTTTCATGATCTTATTTAAAGTATTTTATGAATAACAGCGGTTTATTGTTTATTTTGGAGGTAATTTTGGATTTTTTTTCTATCGAGAAAATTTTACGGAATCGTGTTTTCGTCTAACATAATCCTTAAAATTAATCCTCAACTTTACCATATATTTATTATATTTTATATATATTTATTTCAAAATGAATGCTGCAATATTTTCGACATAACGGAGGATCTTGCTAAGCCATTTGAGGTTATATTTCCCCTTAACTAAGTTTGTTTAAAAATGGTTATTATAATAATCAGGAATTTATGGATGATAATAACCCCTGGGAAGGGTGATCGCTACCAAGCTATGTATTTCAAATTTTTTTGTGTTGTTAATTGTAACATACATTATTGTAAGCTGTTATTTAAATAACAATAGTCTCGCTGGGTTTCTTGCTGGTTCTTCCCAGGACAGAGGTTTTTTTACGAACCAATTGTAAATGTCAGCCCTGCCCGTGCGCTACCTGCGCTGTTTCCGTCCAACCTCGGGTCGCGTACGGTCCCGCCAAAACTTGTAAAAGGTTACGCCGTAATGACAAAGTTAAGATCTATAGTTCTACAAGTTGTATGTTAATATTAAATTGTTTTCCGTGTTTAAACTATTGTCTTTTGCTGAGATTAACCGACGCTATGAGATTACCTATTTAAATTGTATTTGTAAGCTAGTTATTTAGATTCCATTGATTGATCACTATTCGCTACAGAATAAAAATGTAAAAAACATATCAAAAACATTAGAGTCAAACCCTATTGTTTTACTGGAGCGTAGGTAATTATGTCCTCGTCTAGGCATAGTTCCCGTACTGTACATATTTATATACTGTGGCCGTGTGGTGGCGACGTAAGAGAATCCATCAATCAATTTCATCCCGTGGCTATCGGAAGAAGTGACTATAGGAATAGCCAGAAAGGCTCTTAAGACTTCCGATATATTTCGATATAACAACACCTTTAGGTATTCCAGGCGTAAAATAACCGGCGACGGGAAGCAGCGTCAGATTAAAGATGCGAAACGTCTGATACTGCAATTTTTAATCCCTCTGCTAAATGTCACGATTAAAACAGATATTTCTAAAAAGTCCGCGAGGCTTTTATTTAGTGGTGGCCCTAATGGACGACACATACGGTCAGTTCAACTGATCATTCCAACTGATCGGTTCAAACTAGGACGGTTGATATTTTTTAAAATATCAGATTTTCGATGTATCGATAAATAAACTTATATATAAAACTCCGATATTGATATATTTATAATTATCGATATATCGAAAATCCGATATTTTAAAAAATATCAAGTCCTAGTTTGAACTGAATAGTTGAAATGTTCGGTTGAACTGACCGTGTGTGTCGTCCATAACAGTGGCATTTTACTGGCTGACATCTGAAAAAGATATATTTGATGTGCTAATACAAGTGGCGTAGCTACTTTGGGGCTATGCGGGGCAGTGCCCCTGGGCCCTCGATCTCAAGGGGCCCCTCAGCCTCCATGACGACGACGTTGGAAAAAATTACACATATATTATCCTAATTGAATAAAAAGAATTCGACTCTTAACTTTATGGCCCTTGACCAACAAACCTCGAAGGACTCGAACTGAAATCACGAGAATTTCAGCTTCTTTCAGCTTCCGCCCGCGATTTAATACGCCTGGTATAGACCAATATTGAAAACTATCCCACGGGATCATTTTATCGGAATGAAACGTAAGCACACAATTTATCCAAATATATACAGTAGCTTTTACGTGAAAGCGTAACAAACAAACTTTCACATTTATAATATTACTAGAAACCTGCCCTGGCTTCACACGCGTTTTAGTTGACATGACATGTGGTGTCATTTATGTTTAAAAAAATACTGTTCGATCAATTTAGTTTGTCGCTTGATTATTATTACGAAAATACGCTAAGTAATAAAATATCTTATCGTGTATTATGGTGAAACATAGATCCAAATTTGTCCACGGCCTACAGATTTAATAACTTTCGATAATTTAGCTGTTAATGTCAAAGATTTTTCGTTACTGCCAGTTATTACATTATGTCTACCTATATACAATGTTTACAGCTGACTTTTCATTACACAATACGAACAGATTTTATCTGAGAGTGACACCGGAAAGGGCTACACATAGCTGGTCATGAAATGTTTCATGTGCTGAAACGAAGGAGGCCGCGGCGGAGACGTGTCTGTCTTGATTTTTTTTTGGTTGTACGTATTTTGGAACTGGATATCTTTTAAAGGATTCATTTAAATAGTATAATTCAAGAGATAATTTTAATTACAATGAAATGCCCAAGTTAATCCATATTTATTAAGATGAATATTAATACTGAATTAAAGAAAACATCTTCGCAAATAAGCAAATATTTTTAATTAATATTTCAAAGATAAAAATGGTTACTGTGCGTGAAACTAACATATTATTCTATGTATTAGCGCGGACTTTTGGTATAGACGAACTACGATTCCTTAGAACATTATTGCGAGGTATCTCTTAAAATTAAGTAAGCGCCCTAATATCGATTTTTGACGACTTAATTACAAAATATTGAACTTTTTCTACTATTCAAACTTAATTTGAATGTATTGTACATACTTAATCTTCCATAAAACATCTCTAAATGACAGTGAAAAACGTATTAAAATCCGTTGTTGGTTGTGTAGTTTAAAAGAAGTAAGTAGGTAAAGCGTTATTTTGAAAAATGGAAACCTACGTATTAGTTTAATTTAATACTCTAAATCTAATAATAAAAGTAAAAGTATAATAATAAAAATAAAAGTAGTACTCAACAGTCAACCCATAAAGTGTCGAACAAACTTTAACACCTTATCTTATTTCACACTCAGAGGGTTTGAATTTTTCAAAATCTTATATTAGTTAATTACCTACGTAATAAAATTAAACTATATTGTAATATTTTCATGCTTCTACGATCTGCGGTTTGAGCTTTATGCTGGTATTATGTGAAAGCGTGGTCTAACTCCGTTCGAGCCGACCCATTCGTGCTACAACAATAATATAGCTTCAGCGTGGCTCTACCATAGTTAGTTAGTTTACGACGGGCTGTTTTCCGCAACTCCACGTCTAAGCGCGTATTTTGCGTGTGGGAAGGAATAATGTGGTCATTCGAGCCATGATATTTCCCCCGAAGAAGTTCAACAGTCCTTTGATGTTGCAAGCAACTTCGGGGAGCGATCCCGGGGTGTCGAGATGTTTAGCCCTGTATGAAGCGACTTCTGGACATGTCAGCAACACGTGAGCCGCCGTTTCTTCCTCTCCTATGCTTGCCCTGCACAGGGGGCTGTCAGTAACACCTATGGTGAACAAATGTTTGTTGAAAGAGCCATGTCCTGTGATAGCACTTGTTACTATCCTGATCTGTGGCTTGTTCAGTCTCATTAGAACCTTGGTTAGACGACTGTTTATTTCAGGCAGGACCTTCCTTGCTTGTCTACAGTCTACTAAATTTTTCCAAAGCTGAGCGTGTAAATTATTGAAGTATCTACGTACCAGTGAACGAACATAGCCAAAGGGGATTGGTATTATTGGTTCCGGCCCTATAGTTGCCAGAGCCGATCCCCTTCAGGCCAGTTCTTCTGCTGCATCGTTGCCTCTAGATCCACTGTGTTCCTTGATCCATTGCAGAGTCACATTGTTGTGCTTACATACCTCATTCAATCGTTGATGGCACTCGTATATCAGTCCCGAGTTCGTCACATTGCAACTCAGAGCTTGTAGTACCGCCATACTGTCGGTCAGTATTCTGATGGAGAAGTCTTTCACCTTCCTAGCATCTATTGCTATAGCCGCTTGGATGATACCCATGCATTCAGCCTAGAAGACTGTTTTGTGGGTACCCAGCGGTGTGCATATGTGGATATTAAGGTCTTCAGAGAAAGCCCCAGACCCCACACTTTCATTTGTCTTAGAACCATCCGTGAAAACTTTGAGCTCTCTTTGACCCAATCCTTCCAGATGGTCAGTTTCCTTCAATTGTATCCTGTACTTTTTATCGAATACAAATTGTTTTGGGATCCTATCATACTTGGCTTGTAAGATAGGAATTCTATCAATTATATCTGTACGGGGGACTCTACCCTTACTTAAAAGATTTAGGGTCTTGAATCTAATGGCAGCTAAAGTTGCCTCTTGTTGTATATGTAGATGAAGCGGTTTTAGCTCCAGCATAGCCTCTAAAGCTGCTGTTGGTGTAGTCCTTATGCAGCCCGTGGCAGCCATACAAGCCACTCTCTGGTAACGTTGAAGCTTTCGTATAGTGGTGGCTTCAGTTGTTTTGGTCCACCATACCAGAGAGCCATATGTGATCATGGGCCGAATTACAGTTTTGTACAACCACAGAACAATTTGTGCGTCAAACCCCATCGTTTGCCAATCATGTTTCTGCATTGCCAGAAAGTTAAACTAGCTTTGTTGATTTTGTTTTCCATGTGTTTATTCCAGTTAAGTCTACTGTCCAAGGTAAGACCTAGGTATTTTACCTCGGAGGAAAGCTGGAGTTTTGTGCTGAAAAGACTTGGAAGATGATAGTTATTCAGCATTCGTTTTTGTGTGAACATTACTATAACCGTTTTGTTTGGATTAACGGTTAGGTCATATTCCCTGCACCATCTCTCCACAATACGGAGAGCCGCTTGGGTCAGGTCGCACACAATGCTTGCTGTCTTTCCAGAGACCAGTATTGTCAGATCATCTGCATAACCGACTGTGTAGAAATGGTTAGCCTTTAATTTGCTGTGTTCATTAATGACCATATTCCACAGGAGAGGTGAAAGAGCCCCACCCTGCGGGCATCCTTTCATGATCTGAATTGTCTGAGATTCATCAGCAATCTTTATTGTTCGTGTACTGAGCATGTTTACTATCCAGTCAATCAGTGCCGGTTCAACATTATGTCTACTTAGAGCACCTTTTATGCTGGAGAAATTTGTTCTGTCAAAAGCACCTTCTATGTCTATGAAAGAGCCTAGACATATTACTTTGTTTTGGATGGCCTCTTCAATCTTTGTTATTACATGGTGAAGTGCCGATTCTATCGATTTACCTAAGCTATAGGCTTGCTGTTTTTCGTGCCCACTGCAGAAGTGCCGGGAATAAGCCGTCAGGTCCTGCTGCCTTATAGGGTTGGAAACTATGAATGGCCCAATGGATTTTGTCCATCGTCACCACTCTTTGTGCTAAGTCCCAGCCTTCTTTTGTTGGTGTCAGTGCATCTTCATGCCGGTTCACCCTTTGAACTACACAGCAACCTGGGAAGTATGTATCAATTAGGATGCGTTTCATCCGGCGAAATTGAGTAGCTTCCGTCGGGTTTCTTTAAAGAGATAGATCCCGGCGTGTTCTGTTTAGCTAGGATTTTTCTTATCCGATTTGCTTGTTCACAGGTTTCTACGCTACCACAGAATTTGCGCCACCCTGTTGAGTGTCGATAGCTGATACATTTTTTGTATTCAGACTTAGCTTTCTTATATAGTAGCCAGTCTTCATCCATTGAGGTATTCATTGCCCTATTTAGGGCTTTTCTTACCTTCTTACGTTTTCTGTCTAGTTCTATACCCCACCACAGTTGCTTTTGCTCAGCATGTTTTGGTGGAGTGATTACTGGACATGATTCATGGTAGCTATCGATCATGGCCTTAGTGACAGCTGCTACCTGTTCTTCTAGGAGCGATTGATCTGCTATGGTATTAGTTCCCCCAACACCCGCGAGCGAAGACGTCAGCCTATTGAGGTGTTTTGTTTTATCCGTCTTGCGGGGATTTCTCCATGGAAGTATAGCGGGGATATCGACCTGTAGTACACAGCAGATCCATCTGTGGTCTGAGCATGAGGCCTCTTTCGACACATGCCATCCCGTTATTAGTTTAGCTGCTCCTTCTGTTGCAAGTGTGAGGTCGACTATTGGCGTTTATTTATGAAGGTTGGTTCAGAACCAGTGTTTAAAATGGTTAGGTTGGTGCTAAATAAATAATTAACTAAAAACTTACCTCGTTCATTAGGTTTTTCCATTCCCCAAAGGGGATGATGCGCATTGGAGTCCGTCCCGATCACAACCTCTAGTCCGGCCCTCTCACAGAAATTCACCAGCCTGACGAGGTCGTGAGGGGGAGGGGTGTCTTTCTCAGGCATGTAGACCGAGGCGACGACTAACCTTCCTTCCTGTGTGTTTTGTAATGCTACGGCATACATGTCTCTGGAACAGAAATCTGTTAATAGTTTTGCACAGATATCTTTAGTAGTATAAGTACACGCTCCAGGCTTGTCGTGCTCAGAGTTGTAGAATAACTTACCTTTTAGGTTGTTTAGGCCTTTAATTTTACCGGCCCCAACCCATGGCTCTTGGATTAGGGCTATGGCCGTCCTTTGTGCCTCCAACGACTTGCGTAATTGAGCCGACGCTGTTTCACTGTGGTGGAGGTTGGCCTGCACTAGGCTAGTTTTGGACGAAGGGCACGCCATCATTGATCACGTCATCCCCGTCCTCGCCCAAAAATAAGCCTGCCAGCAGATCCCGGGTCTCATCGTCAGCCATCGAGTCGGAATCGGACGGCAAAATGCAGTCCTCTTTGTCACTCAGTGAGCTGCCGCTGAGCTCAGTTTCCACTGGGGGCTCCGGCTCGGTTGTGCAGGCCGTTTTTCACTGGACTTCGCATCCAGTGATTTCGATGTACCGGCAACCATGGCCACGGTATCCATGACTTCCGGGTTCTTTTCTACCTCGTTGCTAGGTGGAGAATCAACTAATTTTCTTCCGCGACCCTGGAATTTAACGTATACCGCCCCACATACACATGCGAGACGGCGCCCGGCTTTCATCATGGTCGGGATATGATCCTCCGGTACCGAAACAACGATGAACCACCCGTCCGTCTGTTTGTCCGCTTTGAGTAGCAGCCAATCCTTGATGTTTACCCAGCGGTTTTGGTACGCAGGCAAACGACCAATATCGCGTGAGTCCTTCCAGGCACCTTGGGCATCAGGGATAAGGATACCACATTTGATTCTTTGTGGTATCTCTGACCGTTTCTTAATAGTCAGCGAGGTGTTGGATTTATGGTCGACGGTATTAATATTCCCCTTCAACCAGTCCAGAGCCTTCTGGTCGTCGCACCACAGCTTTAGGACACCCTCCGTGTAAACGGGTTTGCCTCTAAAAACCGGGCCCGACGCATCAGGATCCTGGTTACTCCAGGCCTCGCTGATCATCTTCCTCTGTATAGCCACGAGGATCTCATCAGCTACCTCCTTTGTTATGTGACCTGAACGCGCACACGTTAAGGTCACACCCAAATCTGAAGGTCATCAAAGCGTAGCCAGTTTGCTGAAGCTTCGCTTACAGCTTGCAGATATCGTAGGTAATGTGCAGTATATTCTTAAAGCTATACTAACATCAGGAAACGTTCCTTGCAAGTCATGCTTGCCCAGTTGTTGTAATATGTCGAATGCACTTGAATTTTTACAAATTTCGGTTACAAGCTCTTTGTAAACGGCAAGCTCCTAGCAAAAATTAACTGGATTCAAGTCTTTTGCATATTTTTGAGCTAGATTGGCTCCATTTTTTCGCAGATCCTCAGTCGACATACTTAAAACGCGTGACCACTAAGGAAGGCAAAATTATAATGTAGACTCTTTGCGCTCTCAACCCTTGTTTTATTTTCGTTAAAATATTGTCAAACACTACTTTTATACCTTTGGAAAATAAACCAGTTGGATCTAGCGTTCTTGATACGTCCTCGCAGATTTCATCGTGTTTCCTTTTCTTTTTGGAATTTCGTTTGATCGTAAGGACTGGTTCAATTTCTAACTTTTCTGAAACAGGTGCAGTTTTTCTCTCATTCCTTGCAAGATCTTTTATTTTTGTGATAAAGGACTTACCCCTCTATCCTTAGCCAACGAGCAATGGCAAGACCCGGCAGTGCAGAGCATTTCCGACCGGGAGACCGTATGGAAGGAGAAGGAGCTCCACGGGAGGTTCTACAAGGCTCTACATGAGCCTTTCGTAGCACACACACAGTAGCCTCCCTCCACTGGCTACGCTTTGGTGACCTCTTCGGGGAAACTGAGGGTTTTGTCTGTGCAATACAGGATCAGGTTATTAAAACCAACAACTATCGGAGTTACATCCTAAAGGATGGCACCGTCGACATCTGTCGAGCTTGTCGCCATCCCGGTGAGTCACTTAGGCATGTCATTTCCGGTTGTTCGGCGCTTTCTAACTCTGAGTACTTGCACAGGCATAACATAGTAGCCAGAATTCTTCACCAGGAGCTCGCTCTGAAATACGGTCTCGTGGACCGGAAATTGCCGTATTACAAGTACTTGCCGGAAGCCGTGCTCGAAAATGATCGCGCCAGGCTCTAAATGGGACCGGGCCATCATCACAGATAGGACTGTTCTTACGAATAAGCCTGATATTGTGCTGATGGACCGGGCACAGTCAAGGATATTTTTGGTCGACATTACCATTCCGTATGACGAGAACCTCGTGAAAGCCGAAACAGATAAGCGAACAAAATATGGACTGGACCTGGCTCACTAGGTGACCGGCATGTGGGGTGGTCTGCCGACTGAAATTATTCCTGTAGTCGTTTTTGCGAACGGGGTTATCCCAGTCAGCCTCTCGGGTCATCTGAGGCGGCTGGGACTCCGTGACGGACCGCTCCAGGCTCAAATACAGAAGGCGGTGCTCCTCGATACCGCCCGCATCGTCCGCCGGTTTCTATCCCTTCCCCCTTTTTTACTTATTTATGTATTTATTTTATTTTATTAATATTTATGTATATTTATCATTCTCATTCACAATTATATATTTATGGAACCCAACCAGATGAGAAAACTATATATGTAGATATCCCAAAAAATAATAATAGTAAGTGTTACGGCCCTAAGTTACCCCGACAAGGCCGATTGAGCTAGGGCCCAATTTGACGGCTAACAGAGGGGAGGGTCCAAAGACCTATGGATAATTAAATTAGAACGGTTAGGTACGCAAACACAAAACTTACCGAATTCCAGAAGTGTGGGGTCTACCACAAGGTGGCGTCAGGGGCAAGTAAATGGTAGTTGGTGTGTAGTGTGGGAAAGTGTATAGTGTAACCTGACGTCACCAATACGATCAGATAG
Organism: Parnassius apollo; assembly: GCA_907164705.1. Taxonomy (NCBI): domain Eukaryota; kingdom Metazoa; phylum Arthropoda; class Insecta; order Lepidoptera; family Papilionidae; genus Parnassius; species Parnassius apollo. The sequence goes on along the minus strand of CAJQZP010001449.1, from coordinate 14,545,594 downwards.
CTGCACCACGTGCGCCGACCGCTCCACAAGACGCTCACCGCTATCGGAACCCAAGTCCAGCGTCACTTAGCACGAACTATAATCGCGCACGATCTAAACAGGGATCACAAAGTTCAGCGTTCTCAGCGACAAAGGAAAAGTCTTATCATGCTATCAAACGAAGCACTAATAACTCGTCGATGCAATTAACGGTATAAAAGTTCCTTTAATCACTCTAAACTCAAATTAGGCCTCTTGTCAAGTAACACGTTCAAAACCGACAACTAAATTCGAGGCGGTCTAGACTAGACCCAAATATTAAATAGTAAAGTCAAGATGGCGGGCAAAATTAACTCAGATTTTAGGCGCATTTCTTTATTATTGTCCATCAACCAAAACACCGGCCGCCCGCAACCGTATGCCAGTCACAAACAATACTTAAAACGGTCACAACAATAATTATATAATTCCGGCTTCGTTATCACGAAAACAAACAAATTAAGATAACACTGTAAGAGGCTCGCGAAGTATAATCGACCCGGGCTTCGACGCGGCAATTGTATCAAAAACAAACGCGACCTCTGAACTATACGGCTCGCTCACCAAGAAAGTCGAGACCCGTCGGCGCGGCAGTCCGCCGCACTGATCAGCCTCCCCCCGGCCCCGCCGTCAAACCGGTTTCCCGCTCGAAACGCGCGCCGTTGCAAGTTGCAAATTGATAAAATTATGCCTAAACAAACCCCCGTCCCGGACATAAGGACCTATGTCCGCGAATAAATTGGCAAACGGGATAGGGTCGCGACGGCACGTTGCAAAACCGAATCTCCAACCAAAACCTCGGCCACCCTAGGCACCCCATACGCTCCATACGATAACTTAACAATGCGCCCACGGCGCCAATACAAAGGCAAAGCGTTAGGTTCTTTAACTAACACGAGGTCTCCAACCCGAGGAGGATCGCGCTGCTGCAAAAGATGTAGGTACTCCAGAGACCATCGGTGCCAAAAACTCTGAGTCATTTGTTGCAGCAGGTCTAATCTGCTCAACCGCGAAGAGCTTATTTCCCTGAAGGGGTACTCGCGCAGGGCGTTAAGCGGCTGGCCAATCAGGAAGTGGCCCCGGGTTAGAACCTCCCAATCATTCAGATCGGACGAGAGGGGACAGAGGGGCCGAAAGTTGAGGACCGCCTCAATTTTACAGAATACAGTGGCAATCTCCTCAAAAGTCAAAATAGATAATAAAACGCGACGGAGATGCGTTTTTGCAACCTTAACCACCGCCTCAAAAATACCGCCCCAGTGTGGACAAGCTGGCGGGTCAAATTTCCATTGGATGCCCTTCTTGGACATCGCAGTAGCTAAATAAGTCCCGTTGCTGGACAGAAATTCGACGACCTCCTTCAAATATCTATCCGTGCCCTTATAATTTGTTCCGCAATCCGACCGGATCAGGTCCGGTAAACCGCGACGCGATACGAAGCGGCCCAGCGTGGCCACAAAGGCTTCAGTGCTGAGGGCACTTACAAGTTCTAACGGCCTTAGTGGAGAGGCACACGAAAACGCACAGATAGGCCTTATGTGAACGCGCATTACGAAGGTTGGTACTTAAAGATGACGCTCCGAATGGTGCGTCGACCAGCCAAAATCCAAAACTCCCGCTGGAAAATAGCCGAAAGAGCGTTACACCCAGCGTGGGCATTCTGAACATGGTAGTTACCAGCAACCGAACAAAGGCGCCGTCCTTGGGGAGGAGTAACGGGTGTCGGGCCCCGTACGACAGTTGAGAATTTTTCAAACGTCCGCCAACGCGCAGCATCCCCGCGTCGTCCAGGATGAGGTTCAGGCGGGCCAGAGCGCCCTTGACAACGGAGCCCCGCTTCAAGGTGTCAATCACGGGTTCAAAATGCTCCGCTTGGACTATACGGGTCCAATGTATCAAGGCTTCGCGCCGCTCGCTAGGGGACAAAACGGAATCAGAGATTCGGTTGGACGGGTCTCTCGAATTGCGAACAAATCGACGCAACCAAGCAGTCACTCCTAAGAGCTTATCGAGAGAGCTGTACCGTTCTAGCAGGGAGAAATCCCGAGTGGGCTTATCCTTGCCCACTCCTACTCGGGCTCGTAGGCCAGGCAATTCAATCGCTTCAGAGTATTTATTCTGGGGCCAGAACGACTGAGACTCAGTCAACCAACTGGGCCCCCACCACAGCGGGTGGTCAACCAAATAGGGGGCTTCACAGCCGCGATAAGCGCAGTCTACGGGATTCAACTCCCCTGGGAACATGTCTCCAGGTTAGAGGCGTGCCATAATTCTGGATTTGAGATACGCGGTTCGACACAAAGACCTCAAGATTGTGAGGTGCAGCTCGGAGCCAACAAAGTACTATCTCACTGTCCGAACAAGTTTAGACGTCCGTAATGTCGATTACAGACTTCAAAGAAGGGTGAACGTGGTTGAGGAGTCGCGTGAGAAGAGCGGCTCCGGACAGTTCAATTTAGGGATAGTTAAGCGGGACCTAAAACCTTACGGGAGCAACCTTGCTTTTAGCAAGTACGAGATGGACGGAAGTATGGTCAAAAGAGCTCACAGTACGCAAATATACGACAGCAGCATAGCCTTTCTCAGAGGCGTCGCAGAATCCATGCAGGGTAGCCCTGCATTTCCCGGGAGGGAGAAAGCACCTTGGCATGGAGACCCGGTTGATGACCGGAAGGGAGGACACAATGGAAAGCCACTCTCGCAAGAGAGCACCGCTTATAGGGTCGTCCCAACTCAACCCGGATATCCAGAGCTTTTGAAGAAAGCACTTAGCAAAAAAATGACTGGAGTTATCCATCCATTAGGATCGAAGGTGCGGGCTACAGTCGACAGCACAGAGCGCTTGGTCCATGATTTAGGAGGGGGATCGAGTTTAACTCGATACGTGAAGGTATTCTGAACAGGCTGATATTGAACGCCTAGCACAGTCAACAAATTAGGATTGTCGGGGTGCTCGAATAGATGAGGGTCTTGTTGATCCTCTCCTGGGAGGTCCTTCAAAATATGAGAGGAGTTCGACAACCATTTGCGCAACTCATAACCTCCTGACTTCAGGATGGCAATCAATTCGTCTCGCAATACAAGAGCCTCCTCGACGGTGGAGGCGCTCGTGAAAATATCGTCCATGTAGACCGAAGTCTCCAAAATAGAAGCCCCCCGAGCGTATCTTAGACGCTCTCTCTCAGCGAGTTCGAGGAGGGTTCGCATGGCGATATACGGGCTGGATCGGAATCTATAGGTGGTGGTGTTCAACTCAAACACCTCTATCGGATCGCTGGGCTTCTCGCGCCACAATATCAGCTGATATCGACGGTCACCACGATGGACCACTGATTGTCGAAACATCATCCGAATGTCGGCTACAAAAACCACTTGGTGCTGACGGAAGTGGGTCAAAATGTCGGATATGTCCTTGATCAATTTAGGACCAAAGTGGAGACACTGGTTCAGGGACACACCATTTGACGAGGGGGCGGAGCCTTTAAAAACAACCCGAATCTTACTCCCAGGGGTCCTCAAGACCACATGGTGGGGGAGGAAGTAGTACTCCTGTGACCGCCAGTCGAAGTGGGACGGTGACATGTGACCCAGCTCTTGATACTCGCGCATGAACTCGACATATTTATCGCGAAAGGCTGGGTCGCGCCGCATACGACGCTCCATGGAAAGCAACCTATTTTCGGCCAGAATACGAGTTTGGCCCAAAGGCGGCCGTGAGTCAAGAAAGGGTAAGCGAGTGACAAAACGACCGTCGAGACGGCGGCCGGTATTGTTCTGGTAGAACAACTTGCACTCACGGTCCAGAGGGTCGACTCGAGGCGCGTGTGGTGGCTCCTCAATTTCCCAGAACCACTGGACGACGTCCGAAAGGGACACGCCCACCACAGAGAGCGGGTCGGACGTCTGAGGAGGTGGAAACCACAGAATCGGTCCAAAGAAACTGTGCCCAAATACAGTGGACATGGCTGACAAGCCATCGGGCTGTAGGACTCATATCTCGCCTAACAGGATGAACCCCACCACGTCGGCCTCCAGCAACAAATCTATAGGCCCGGGTTGGGACCATTGAGGGTCTGCCGGTCTCAAACCCGACGAACAACGAACCGCGCTGTCATTTACACGGACGTTAGGGAGAAAACCTACAATGTCATCGAGGACATTTACTTTAACTAAAATATGAAGGTGTTCGCTGGCAGGGCCAAACACCAGCTTCGCTTTTCCCCTAGGATCAGGAGGCTCGGCACCTCCGATACCTACCATTGGACGTGATTCAGAGCTCCAGCCCTAGTCTTCCCACAAACCGAGTGGAGGCCACACAGCGTTGTGAACCCGAATCCAATAGAGCGCGAACGGTTAAACAGTAGCCACTCGGGTTGTACACCTTCAATAGAACAATAGCAATAGAACAGTTTGACAAGTGGACTGTTGATGGCTCAAAGGATCAGTGAAGGCGGCCGTGGTGGGAGCTAGGGCGGCAGCTTCCTAGCTGGAGCTGCCTTCATTGGACCGGCACTCAAGACGGGGGTTCGGAAAGTGGTATTCGTAAAGTGGCCACTAGGCCACTATAAGAAGGTAGGGGGCGGTGCCCTCCCGCGGGAGCTCCGCTCGGTCTGAGGGGGGTTGACGACGACTTGCCCGGGGGATACCGCCTCTCCCTGGGCACGGCTCGGGTAGCAGTCTGTAGGACATCGACGGGGCCCGCCGCGTTTTCGATCTGCCTGCACTGCTCCTCCAAGAACCGCAGCGGATCCCATAAGGGCGAAATATAGGAGACGCCGTCCCCGCCGTACTTGTCCTCGAAGTGGATCCGAAGATCGAGGGGCAAGTGGGACAACACAATGTGAACCAGCAAAAGGGACCATTCGTCCACCGGTAAAAGCAGCCGCCTCAAAGAATTGCAGGCCACCAGACTGGATTTACGATGTCCGGACGTAGTCTGGCCCGGTCCTTAAGCAGTGGGAGGTTTAACAGCTGCTTGACGTGTTCGTCCGCGATTCGCCGTACGTTGGCGTACCTTCCGGCGAGGAGGTCCCGAGCAGTCTGGTAGGCGTCGTCCGACAATTTCAAATAGCCGACGACGCCCAGGGCCTCCCCTCCAGTGAGGCCCGGAGGTAAGCCTGGCTGGAGTGGTCAAGTCTGGCTTGGTGTGAAGTCCCTCCGGGCGTCTACTAGGCTATCAAACAGTCCCACAAAGGTCAGCCATTCGGAGAGGACCCCGGAGAACCTTGGCAGGTCCAGAGTTGGGAGTCGTCCCAACAGCTCCGGCTGAGTAGTGCTTCCCAGGGGACTAGAGCAGGCCACTTAGCCGAGCTTCACGCGCGTCACCAGCATACTTGGCCCCCGTCTCGATCAAGTTGTCCGTGAGCGAAAAAAATTGTTCGTAGTCCGCGAGGCAAGAGTCTAGGACTCCCTGTTCCGCTCCCGAGGCTATAAGCTTGGCGCAAGCCTCCTCGACTACGGCCCTTCGGGCCATGACCTGCTCGAGCCGCTTCTCTAAACTATGGACCCGATCGGGTCGCCCTATCAAGCTGTGTGCGTTCGCAGCCCAGCGCAGCTCCGCCTGCAAGCGAAGCGCCGGTGGCTTGTGCGATGGCATCATTACTAGATACAAATACTACCAAATTAAATTCAATACAAATTACTACAAATACAAATTACTAATTATCAAATTAAATACAAATTACACTACACAATTAATTTAATTAATACAATCACTATTAATCAAATTAAACACAATTACTACACGCAAGTACTCACTACAGTCGGTCAACAAGATGCCACGCTAAGGCGACCGACACTTCGGCAATTTAATCAACAATACGAATGCAAATACAAATACTAAATACGAATACCTGACGCGTAGGTACCTAACTATAAACTATACTCCGCTTACGCCGCTTAACGGGCGCTCTAAATTCTACCTACCGCTAACAAAGTAAGCGAACAAAGAAAAGGAAAGAAAGAAAAGAAAACTATTTTTATTATGTATTACGGACTGGAGTGATTGTAAACAATCAACCACGCTCTGCTACCAGAATGGTACGGGGTTGATTGCTTCTACCTAACCACCTAACCCCGCTCTGCTACCAGAATGTTACGGCCCTGAATTACCCCGACAAGGCCGATTGAGCTAGGGCCCAAGGTAGCCCAATTCGACGGGTAACAGAGGGGAACCCTCCCCTCCAAAGACCTATGGATAATTAAATTAGAACGGTTAGGTACGCAAACACAAAATTTACCGAATTCCAGAAGTGTAGGGTCTACCACAAGGTGGCGTCAGGGGCAAGTAAATGGTAGTTGGTGTGTAGTGTGGGAAAGTGTATAGTGTAACCTGACGTCACCAATACGATCAGATAGCTGCACCCCGTGCGCCGACCGCTCCACAAGACGCTCACCGCTATCGGAACCCAAGTCCAGCGTCACTTAGCACGATCTACACAGGGATCACAAAGTTCAGCGTTCTCAGCGACAAAGTAAAAGTCTTATCACGCTAACAAACGAAGCACTAATAACTCGTCGATGCAATTAACGGCATAAAAGTTCCATCACTCTAAACTCAAATTAGGCCTCTTGTCAAGTAACACGTTCAAAACCGACAACTAAATTCGAGGCGGTCTAGACTAGACCCAAATATTAAATAGTAAAGTCAAGATGGCGGGCAAAATTAACTCAGATTTTAGGCGCATTTCTTTATAATTGTCCATCAACCAAAACACCGGTCGCACGCAACCGTATGCCAGTCACAAACAATACTTAAAACGGTCACAACAATAATTATATAATTCCGGCTTCGTTATCACGAAAACAAACAAAGTAAGATAACACTGTAAGAGGCTCACGAAGTATAATCGACCCGGGCTTCGACGCGGCAATTGTATCAAAAACAAACATGACTTCTGAACGATACGGCTCGCTCACCAAGAAAGTCGAGACCCGTCGGTGCGGCAGTCCGCCGCACCGATCAGCCTCCCCCCGACCCCGCCGTCAAACCGGTTTCCCGCTCGAAACGCGCGCAGTCGCAAGTTGCAAATTGTTAAAATTATGCCTAAACAGTAAGTAATTATTATGAACCCTATATGTTAATATTATAATAATTACTTACTATAATATTTTATTATGATATCTACCTATTTTTACCATTGTCTAATTACAATATTCCTTGCGAGATCTGCAACTGCATAAAGTATTCGTGTCTTGTGAATACGAGGGTGGATTGAAAAGTACTCGGCCTAACACAGATCCATTCAATTCTAAAAATCAAATCTACCCACATTATTTAGTTCAGTTCAGACTAGTTCATTGTGTGAAGTTCGAAACGTGTGCGATAATTAGTTGTGATTTTATAAATTTATTAACAAAGTAATCGGACATAATTTCCGCGAATGGAGCAAATCGAGCAGCGTGCCGTCATTAAGTACCTCCATAAGAAGGGGCTATCATCAAAAGCCATCCATGATGACATGGTCAGTACATTAGGCGATTGTGCTCTGTCATATTCATCCGTCAAAAAATGGATAGCAGAATTTAAGCGTGGTAAAGAGAGTGTGAAAGATGAACCCCGCTCTGGAAGGCCTTCGACGTCAACTACTGACGAAAATATTAAAAAAGTACTTGATTTAATAATGGGAGACCGCAGATTAAAAATTAGAGAGATAGCCGAGATTATAGGCATCTCTTATGAACGAACTCAAAACATCATTGTCAACGAGTTGGGTTTCCACAAGGTGTCTGCGAGGTGGGTTCCGCGACTGCTTTCAGTTGAACAAAAAAGGACGCGATTGACTATTTCACGCGACTGTTTGGAGTTATTTGAAGCCGATGCCGATGATTTTTTTGAATCGTTTTGTTACTATGAACAAAACATGGGTTCATTACTGTACACCGGAAACAAAACAACAATCAAAACAGTGGAGAAGACCTGGTTCACCACCCCTAAAAAGGCTAAGTCGATTTTGTCGGCAAATAAGGTGATGGCTTCAGTATTCTGGGACTCGAAAGGTGTGATTATGATTGATTATCTTGAAAGGGGTCAGACTATAAACTCTGATTACTACTGCACCTTACTACGTCGTTTACGAGAGGAAATAAAAGAAAAACGTCGAGGAATGCTCAGAAGAAAAGTCCTGTTTCATCAAGATAACGCCCGTGTTCACACGTCAGTACAGTCAATGGCTGAAATTCACAACTGTGGCTTTGAACTGTTACCGCATCCGCCGTATTCACCTGATCTGGCACCATCAGACTTCTTTCTATTCCCTAACCTAAAAAAGCACTTGGGAGGTCAAATATTTTCGACAAACGATGAGGTCAAAGCAGCTGTAGACGCATATTTTGACTCTAAGGAAGAATCATTTTTTTTCAACGGTCTAAATGCTTGGAAGGGGAGTTGGCAAAAGTGTATTGAACTTGATGGTGATTATGTAGAAAAATAAAAATATAACTGATTTAGTATGTGTTTATTTTCTTGGTTAGGCAGAGTACTTTTCAATCCACCCTCGTATGTATATGAATGTCTATATAAATATCTTTGGAATATGTACTCTGTTGCGTCAATCAAACAGTGCCAAATGTTGTGCGTTCGGCGCGGCGGCGACGATTGTATGCGATATCAATAGAAGCCGCCGGCGCGTGTACCTTGTCCTTATACTCTTGAATAGCTGCAAAATTTCTTTGACAAGTAAGTACCTATTTGTACTTTGATGATGCCGACAACAAGAAGCCGTGCACTATCTAAGTGCCGATGGTAAAAACTAGGGATGCACTCTTTTTTCTTTTAATGGATATTTTCGTTTCCTGTGTAAGTATGTTTATGGTATTGTTCGTAATGCGCATAATTTCAATAATCATCATCATCATCATTACAGCCCTTCACAAGTCCACTGCTGAACATAGGCCTCCCCCAAGGTATGCCGGCCGGCCCATTGCCACTTCAGCTTACTAATCCGTTGGTCTATATCGGTCACTCTGGTTCTATTGCGGATATCCTCATTTCTAAGTTTATCACGCAGAGAAACTCCGAGCATAGACCTCTCCATAACTCGCTGAGCGACTTTGAGCGTCCTCACCGTATGAGGACGCAACCAGTGCGTGTTGCCAGTGATGACCTACGGAACCGACCAGACGGACCACGTGTCGGTTCCGTAGGTCATCACTGGCAAAACGCACTGGTTGTACAACTTAGTTTTCAGGTTTTGAGGTATACCTAACGTGACCAGACGTCCCGTTTTGAACGGGACTGTCCCTTTTTATAGTTACGAGTCCCGGTGTCCCCGAAATGAACTCTGGGACGCAAAATTGTCCCGTTTTCTGAAACCGCGCGAAAATTTAAGTAGTTGATTCGAGCCAGCCGGACTTTCGCCGTGGCCGCCGGACGCAAGCAGTGTGCTAGAACAACACCCATCGTCGGTGGACGCGGCGATGACGTCTTCGCTTCGCCACTTGCAACGATAGCTGAGAGTGGCGAAGACGTCATCGCTCGCGTTTTGTTGACTAATTTTTTGACAGATTTTTCGTTCACCCACTTCTCGATATTTGTTTTGTTGTTGTTGTTTGTTGCTTGTGTACCTAGTAAATAGCTTAAGCTTCTTTTGTTTTGGAATCATAAGTTAAAATGCCGAAACGCAAGTATACGTTCAATGTTAACTTACAAGCAAAATATCCGTTTATCAAGCAAATAAATACTCCCTCATATGTCAGATGTGGAAAGTGTCGTACAGAATTTAGCGTTTCCCACAGTGGTGCCAGGCCTATTGAACAGCATTTAAATTCAAAAAAAATATAAAAATTCTGATCGTACCGCCGCTTTGAGCTCTTCATTGTTAACCTTTTTCAAGAAATCGGTCGCACCAACTTCAAAAGACTTAAATATCGCCGCGACAGAAGGCGTCTGGGCTTATTACACGATACAAAAAAACCACAGTTTTCGCTCTAATAATTGAGCATCGAAATTAATTCAATCATGTTTTGATCCCAAATTTACATGCGCGCGTACGTATTCAGACCTATTATAGTAAATATTTTGACACCTGGTGCGATTAAAGAATTAAAAAGATGATCTTGATAAGTCCAATTGTATTACAATTAAAGAATACTAAACAACTGCAAACCACGGTAACAAGAAAATATACCCTATTCTAGTGCGCTTTACCTACCTTACGTAGGCGTGAAAGTAAAAATTTTGGATCTCCAAGACCAACCAGGTGAAACTTCTGACATCATTGTCAATTAATTAAACCAAGTGTTGACAGATAATAATTTGACAGCAAAAGTCGTGGCATTTTGTGGGGACAATGCCAACGTCAATTTCGGAGGCGCGCCTAGGCGAGGAACTAACAATGTGTTAACGAAATTACAATCATCTCTAAAAAAGCCGTTAATAGGTATTGGATGTGGAGCCCATGTAATTCACAATAATTAAAATCTGCTGCAGACAGGCTACCCTTAGATTACGAAAGCATTATTGTTAAGATATATTCATTTTTTATGACGATTTTTATGACGACACAATTCGAGTTGAAGCTCTAAAGGAGTTTTGCACCGAAACTGAAACGGAATATCAACAAATGCTCGGCTATAGCAAAACCAGATGGCTTGCTCTTATGCCTGCCTTGGAAAGGATTTTAAAAATTTTGCCTTTAAAAATGTCCCCTGTTATTAAAAATTTTTGAAGATCCCACATCCGAATTGTGGCTTTATTTTTTACACATTCAGTCAGCAAGTTTTCATCAAGCTGTATTGAAATTTGAAGGTCAGATCGTATCGGCAATTGTAGCTGCAAAATAAATCAATCAACTAAAAGACAATTTGACTCCGAAACAGACTAATCAGTTTCTTCCATTTACCGTCCGTCAAATAATAGCGAAATCGAAAGATAATTTTACTGACATAGATGAAGAGTTTGTGAAAATTATGGTTACAGAACTTTATAAAACAAGCCGTGAATATCTGGAGCAGTGGACTTGCTTTCTTACCAATGAAATGGAGATATTTTATTGGGCAGATTTAAAGAAAGGTCCCCGCATGGGAAGACGTTCAAAAATCTCTGCATGTATTAATTGTTAAGGAATATATTGACTGTAATAAAGATGCAGAAGTTTTTGACGAATTCACATCAATTTGCAACTACATTACATCGCAGAAAGTAACCGAATGGCATAATCAAAATGTTTCCACGGAAACTCGTTGGGTGTAAGAAGTATTCAAACACTTTCAAGCCAACAATTCAATCTTCAGCATGAAAACTTTTCTATTTTAATTGAATATATTTTATGTTTGCCTGCTACAAATGCTCATGTAGAAAGAATATTTTTTATGATGAACAAATTATGGACATCTGAGAAAACCCAGTTACAAGTTTCAGTTCCAAAGGCAATGTTGATAATTAAGGTGAATATAAATAAAACGTGCCAACAGTTTCATTCTTACTTAAAATCATCACCAGCTATATTAAAGCAAATTTGTTCCTCTAATAAATATAAATATAACTGAACGTTTAGGGTATATATATTTTTAATACGTAACTTTTAATCTAACTGACTTTTTCTGAATAAATAACTTTAAAAAAGTTTTTTCATTGACTACCTGTTAATTGACCTAAAAAACAAATGTCCCGTTTTGAGTCAAAAAATAAATGGTCACGTTAGGTATACCTGACGAGAAGATGCGTCGTAATTTCCCAAACGCTGCCCAGCCGAGTTGAATCCGTCGATTGACCTCTCGATCGAAGTTGGACTTACCTAGTCGGACTATTTGTCCCAGGTAAACGTACTCGTCAACAACTTCGAGCTTAGTGCTCCCAACAACTGCCGGCATTGGTGTGACATGGACATTAAACATGATCTTTGTTTTGTCCATGTTCATCTTAAGACCTATCCGTTGGAGGCACTATTGAGTTCATTGAGCATAGTGCTTAAGTCCTCTTTTCTATTCTGCCATAAGGACTATCTCGACGGCATAATCGAAGGTGAGTGATGTACTTGCCAGTAACGTTAATACCGTATCCTTTCCAGTCCAGTAGCTTGAAAACGTCTTCCAATGCAGCGGTGAAGAATTTCGGGGAAATAACGCCACCCTGTCTTACACCTCTCTGCAGTTGGATAGGTTTCGTACTCCGGTTCTGTACTCGGATAGCCATCGTAGCCCTACTGTACAAACACTTCAGCACATCGATATACCGAGAGTCAACTTGGCACCACTGAAGAGACTAGCACTGCCCAAATTTCGACGAAATCAAAGGCTTTCTCATAGTCCATATACGGTAGGCAAAGTGGCAGATTGTATTCTTCGGACTTCTGTACAATTTGCCGAAGGGTATGTATGTGGTCTATGGTACTGAGGCCTTTTCGGAAACCGGCTTGTTCGGGAGGCTGGAAGTCGTCGAATCTGCGTGCGAGACGATTCGTAATGACTCACGTAGTACTTAACAGCACGTAACAGCACGTAGACGCGGCTCAGAAGGGATATCGGTCGGTAGTTCTTCAAGGGGGCGTTGTCACCTTTCTTGAAGAACAAGAACACCGCACTTCTGCTCCACGCCTCCGGAGTAGTGCAGGCATGGAGGACAGAATTAAAGAGCCTCTGAACGACTTCAAGTACCGGTTTTTCACCCGCTTTCAGAAGCTCCGTTGTAATTCCATCCTCGCCCTGCCGTTTTTAAGGTGCTGGAAAGCCATTGTAATCTCGCTCAGACTGACATCCGCGATATCATCGGAATAGTGTCAGATAAGACTTGCTCTTGGATCGTTACTCACACTTGCATGTAGTTCTAACGATGATGTGTACAGCTGCCCATAGAACCTCTCAATCTCACTCGAAATCTCAGGTATCCCGAAAACGATGCTGCCACATTCAGTCTTCAGCTTTGACAATTGGCTCTTTCTGGCAGACAGATCTCTGGCAAAGACTTTGGAGCCCTGGTTCCGCTCGATCGCTTCTTTAATACAAGCAGTATTGATGTTGCTCAAGTCTCGCCGCATGCATTTGGAGATCTGTCTGTTGAATTGCCTGTATGCTGTCAAATCTGTTGACGATTGCAGCCTCATCTCCCGTCTAACAGCCATGAGATTAAGAGTGTGATCGGAGAGTTTTTGTGTTCTTCTGCGGCGGGTCTTGCAGAACTTAGCTCCGACCGCATGGACAGTTTCCACGAGCTTGTCATTCATATCGTCCACTGCATTGCAATATCCTAGGCACTGAAAGCGGTTACATAAATCGAGCTGAAAGGTTTCGGAATTCTGGATTAGAGCACAAGGGGGGACGGAGCGTTGACTTCATTAGACGAGACCTCTCCAACTTAACGTTTAGGTTCAGTGTGCCTCTAACCATTCGGTGATCGCTGCCAGTTTTTACCCTTGCGATCACTGAGATATCACTGAACAGTTGGCGTCTGGTCGTCATAATGAAGTCTCTCATTTCATCTCATTTTTTGTCAAACCGTCGGGGCTCGACTAGGTCCACTTCCTGTGGGGCCGCTTCTGGAAGAAAGAGTTCATCATAAAGAGTCCCTCTTTCTCCATAAAGTCAGCCAGTTGCTGGCCCCTACGGTTCCGTTGCCCTACTCCAAATTTCCCTACCTTCAGCTCACCGCTTTCTCTTGTACCTAGTTTTACGTTGAAGTCACCCATCAACACCGTGTAGTGGGTTTTAGAGGAATGCATGGCTCTGGAAATATCCTTATACATATCCTCCACCTCCTCATCGTGATGTGCCGAGGTTGATGCGTAAACCTGTATGACCTTCAGCGAATACCGTTTGGTGGTTCTGAGTATCAGGTACGCGACCCTCGTCGACACACTCTCAATCTTTACAACGTTGTTGACGAGAGACTTGACGATAAATCCGACACCTCCTTGGGACAGATGGTCGCCCTCCCGGTGGTAGAACAAGTTGCCGGACTCGACGATTACTGTGTCCTCCCCCTCTCTTCGGACCTCGGATAATCCAATAATATGCCAGCGCAACTTGTCTACCTCTTCCTCCAGCTCTAGTATCTTCTCGTCAGTCCTCAGGGTGCGTGCGTTATATGTTGCCAGGTCGAGTCATCGTAGGCGGCAACCGAACCTCCACCGGAGATTCTTAGCACCCCCTGCCCCGCCGTTACCATGGTCGCCACCGTAGCCAGGAATAGCGGGGCCGCCGGGGACTGGGGGCCGTTTGTTTGCGTCGTTATTCATGGGGGGATATTTGCCATAGTTGCCACGCTTGGCGAGCGGGTTGGCAACCGCAGTTTTTTATTATATTAGTGTTGTTATTAGGAAGATGCTGCTGCCCATCTCCTGCCTGTCTCCCTCTGTCGCCTCTTACGACACCCACGGGAAGACATGGGGTAGTGGATATTCTCAACCGCCACTACACGGCATAATTTCAATATTCCAAATTTTTTTATAATTTTTTTTGCGTCTCATAGAGTGCCTTAGCGCATACCCGAACTCCTATACTCCCTGAAACGACACTCAGTCCTGACTGCAACACGCAAGAGTCTCGCAGGCTTAGTCTTATTCTTGCTCAAATCTTGGACGATCAGTCTTGGTCTTGCTAAAATTAGGCGGTCTTGGGTTTGGTCTAAGTCTTGCAAAAATGCAAGAACAAGACCTAAAGACAATTTTGTTGGAATTATTAACAGTGAAAGAATGAATGAATTTTGTGAAATTGTTGTATATCGTTTTGTTGCCAATAAATGGCATCACTTCATCAGTAGCCCAATGTGAAATAAAAACATTAACCATAGCTTCTTTAAAATTTAATTTCTTAACTCTTTCGCGAAATCACTTGATCGAATTTATTCAGGTCCAGTCATAGTGTACTCCAATTGCGCGGATTCTAACCGTTGGAAATGAGAACCATAGAAATATTTATACTGATCCACAAAATGTTTGGGCATTTCTCTGGCAAGCGGTAGTAAGCATGTGTTTATTGGAAGTTGGAACATATTGTAATAGAGCAAAATATACTCAAACTGTGTTCAACAACATCAACATGAAGGATATCAGGCAATATGATAATGGTCAAATAATAAAAAAATATTCTAAATTCACTTGCTTTCCAATATGCGAGACAATCTATACTTCTTACTGCCCGATGTATCTAAGACGGTAATTTACAGTTTTTAAAAATACCTCTAGGTTATTAGTTTAATATATCGCGCATATAGCTTAGCCAATATTTGTTCCAAAATTCCCATCTCGTCACCCAAAAAACAGCCTCTTCATTATACCTAGATCTATGAAGTGTGATCTAAGAAGTTTACCACGTGCTCGGCGGTGAAGGAAAACATCGTGAGGAAACCTGCATGTCTGAGGAATAAGAAAAAATATTTCGAAGACATGTGAAGTTCGCCAACACGCATTGGGGCAGCGCGGCGGACACTTCCTTGCCCTAAAACCCTCTCAGAAATGAGGGGAGGCCTGTGCCCAGCAGTGGGACGTATATAGGCTGTAACTTTACTTTTACTTTACTATGAAGTGCAAAGAATCCGCTACTGGAAAATCTTCTACCATTTCAATTGGCAGTTGTAGTAAGGGAGAATCTATTTTATGATGACCTCCGTAAATTTTAGCTCTAAATTTTTTATCTGTTCTTGGAGAATCTTCCTTAGTAGAGAAAACTACAGTATGAGATGTATGCGAATATTCTCCTACCGTCGTACAATTTCAACATCCATGTTTTCCCGTTAAATTATGTACACCTGAAAAAAAAGTATGTCACATACATTTAGCCAATACGATTTACTTAGAAAATTTGTGAAAGGATTTTATATCAAGCACTACATACGAGCGTCAAAGCAATGATTAACGACTGAGTAGGTACAGCACATTACAAAATTTGAATAACAACTATTCGTAAAATTGACTGTACTTAGTAACTTAATTTGTCTATCATGATTATAAGATTAACATTAGTATCAATACGACCATAAATTAAAAACCTTTTCCTTTTATGAATGCCCTTGCTAGAGACTCGCAAACAAAACATTTATTTTTATAGAAATAAGTTTCTTATTTATAATTATTCCATAAAAAAGCAATGATTTCATCTCATTTAGAAAATCGTCTAAATATTCTTCTAATATTTTTGGTTTGCCTGTACCATAGTAGATTCCAATTGTGATTATATTACTCTCTACATTAGCTAATATTGGCTAAAATCCTTTATGGCACTTTTAAATATTGGTAGACCGACAAAAATAAAACTTAAATGAATGCTATTGGGAATGGGCTTGAGTTTTTTGTGTCGTAATTTAATTTATTTTAATAAAAATTATGTTATGCGTTTAGCCCTGCTTTTCTTTTTTTAGCCCACGACGACCAGACCTTCGTTATTTTATAAAAGCTGATGGTTTTTCTGTGCATGTCCTCTACAGAGGTACAGGTAAGAATGACCAGCGACTATAGAGTTTGGGTTGTGGTTACTTGGGCAGGTAACAGGTAGTAAAATAGTACCTTATCAGGTGTATAAAATAGTACCTACCTTAACTTAGTTAAAGTATAAAGCTCAATTTTTTTATATTTTCTTCGGGATAACTTTAGAAATCTCGTCATCCATTGCCGCACACTTATGACAGTTGCTATCCTCTGCCAGACTCCCCTAAACTTTAATAAAAGATAAATTTTACATATGTTACATGGGGACCTACAAAAAAAATGTTACCCCAATAGCCGGACAGTTTTAACGGTTTTTACATCTTGCCAGACACATAGAAAGTCCGCTGTAGGTGCGAGCGCGAGTGCTTAGTCGATGGCGATCTTTTAAGATATCTAATTAAAAAATATATTTTATTACATTCATAACCATGTTATATAAAGTAAAAAGTGTTATTTTAGTATTATAAAATACAAAAAAAGGATCATTTCATGGAATGCCATCCATTCGGATGGCGCTATTTGTAAGACAGATAAATCTGCTCTAATATTAATGCTGCTCTAATTTGGAAATTTTTCAAAAACATTGTTGCAAATGGTTACTCTATTTCAAGCATCGAGAATTAAAATGATCTTTGATCAATACTTCATCCTCCATCGATCAAAGATTACGAGCATTCCCAACGGTTAGAATACGCGCAATTGGATTACTCTATGACTGGACCTGAACAAATTCGATCAAGTGATTTCGCGAAAGAGTTAAAAAATTTAAATTTTAAAGACGCTCTGGTTAATGTTTTTATTTCACATTGAGCTACTGATGAAGTGATGCCATTTATTGGCAACAAAACGATATACATCAATTTCGGAATATGTCATTCTTTCACTGTTGATAATTCCAACAAAGTGGTCTCAAGTAGTATTGCCCAAAATCAGTCTTGGAGGAATCAGTCAATCAGAGTTGTTCAACAAAGTCTCGACTTCAGACACAAGCTTGTCCCTGTACTCGGCGACGTTTTCCCGAGAAATATTGGCACGGCTGGTGTGGTGTATAAAGCAACAGTGCGCTTCTCCGCATAGCAATGAATGTTACCGGTTTGCAACACATCGTTGATATGCAGAAGAAACAGCTAATTTGTCGGGAAGCCCATAGGAAGGAAGCTTCGTAAGAAGCGCTTTGTGCCAAACCCGATAGAAGGCCTTCGCTATGTCCAAACTAACGGCCAACGCCTCCCCCTTGGACTCTACTGCCTCCGGCCATTTATGAGTTAGGTAATCCAGAAGATCACCAGCCGAGCGACCGCGACTGAAACCGTACTGGCGGTCACTAACCAGCTGGTGATCCTCAAGGTACCTCTTGAGCCGGCTGTTAATAATGGATTCCATTATATTAGAGAACAAGGAGGTGATGGCAAAAGGCATATAGTTTAATGGGTCAGGGCGGTTACCTTTTTTAGGGTCGGGTGCATGAAGGCTGCCTTCCATAATTTCGGGACTACGCCTAGGGAGTAGGAGTACCGGAAAAGACGCGTTAAAACCGGTGCCCACATCGGAGCACACGTCTTCAGTATAATAGGAGGGATGCCATCAGGCCCACTCGACTTGTTGACGTCCAGGGAGAGGAGTGCTCTACGCACCGAGCGTTGGGTAAACAGCACATCCTGCATGGATCACTCACACCGCGGGATGGTCGGTGGTATCCCGTCATCAAGAGTCGAGTTGGATGCAAAGAGGCCGGGGCTGCGTTGGGCCAGTGAGTCGTCCTCCCTGTGCAGAGATGGCTGACAGAAGTTCCCTTGGACAGCCTTGGCGAGAGACTAGAACGCACGTGTTCCCGAAGGAAGACGAACTAGTTTCTCGCCAATTCTACCGATGTGCTCTGAATTTGCCTTGACAATGACACTTTTGTAGAACCAGGATTCAGATTTAAAAAAAAATAAGAGCGCTGGTATTAGCATCACGAGACGAAGATGCGCGAGCCCAAGCCTGGTAGCACTCTTGCTTATGACGTAATGCAATTTGGCAGAGCGACCAAACCATGGCTGGGTTCTGCCTCCGATTAGTACCAGATGATGGAATAAAAATTTCCATTCGCTGTACACAGAAATCGCAACAACGCTGAGATCCGGCGAGAAGCAATTCCGCCCCCAAGGGTAGGATGAAAAGAAAAACCGCATTCTATCCCAATCGGCTGACCTATAGTGCCAAACACGGCGGCAGCCTGCAGAATGCAACTGCGATTTCAGTGTGAATGGCACCACACTCCGGACAAGACAATGGTCCGAAGAGCCTAAAGGGCGTCGACGGAAATCTGATATCCGTCCGGGTGAGAGGTCAGCAGAAGGTCCAACAGGGACGGTGCATGATCCTCCACATCTGGAAAACGCGTGGGCGATGTAACCAGTTGTCTCAGACCATATGCCAAGGCAAAATCCTGAACAGATCTCCCCGCATGATCGGTTAAACGTGAACCAAACCATTCAGTGTGGTGGGCGTTAAAATCACCAAGCATCACAATCTCTGCGGATGGAACCTGTTGTAGCACGGAGTCCGCAGCCATCTGGACGTGGTCGATGAGTCGGTCTGTGGTGGCATTACCGCTATGGGCCCTATAGAGGCACCCGTAAACGCGGCGATGGACGTCGCTGTCTACACGCAGTCATAAGATGGACAGGTCTGTACCTTCAAGGCTGCCGAGGCGTCGAAAACAGATGTTTTCTCTGATGTACACGCAACTCCAGCCCAGGGCACAAAGGTGTGTTCTAATTTGTACCCAGGGTAGGAGAGATACGAAGTACCAGCTGGAGAGGACACCTGTGTCTAGGTTAGAAAGAGCAAGGCCGGCTTCGCTGTTGCCAGATGGTAGTGGACGGCGTTAAGGTTTGAACGAAGTTTCCTAATATTGCAGAAATTCACGGATAGTGTGGCAGGGGGCGCATATATATATATATATATATATATATATATATATATATTCTTTTAAAATGTTACCCCTACACTAAGATTTTCTCTTGTATCGTGGGGGCAGTTTACAAACATAAATTGCACAAGGACAAACATCCAGACCAGGAACAACTATTTATAGGCCATACAAATACTTGTTCCGTGTGGGATTCAAACCCGAGACCCCCAGCACAGCCACTCATTGCTAAGCCACTGCGCCACGGAGTCGTCAGTATAACACGGAGTAGTCAATATGACTATTCTCGAGCAGAATTTTGCCCCCCCCCTCCTTAAAATTAATTTTTTAAGTTAAAATTGCTTAATTGCATTGTGAAAACACAGAGAAAACTTATTTTCTCAGAAATATGATCTCTCTGGATCGTTTTTCGCCCCTATTAAATAAATATTGTTCATCTAATATTTTAGGATAAACAATAACAACATGTGTACAAAAATTAAAATTTATTACATCTATGATACAATTTTAAATGCTTACATGGAAAGATATTTCTCATAGTCTTCAGCATATTGTATATGCTGATTCCATCCTGGAAATATGTTTATAAATAAACAGACTCATTTAACAATACAATAGTTTCACTTCATGTAAAAGCATCCTTAGTTGAATATTTGAAGGTTTATAAATTATGAATTATGCATATCATTTACATTCATTTGTATACCACAAACAAAAACAAATATGTGATATACTTTATTTATGATAATATATACTGCCAATTACATATTTCGTCATTTCTTGCAAACTGATAACCAAACATCAAAGTATATATTTTTTATTTCAAAGATATAACTAATTTGAGCTGTATTCTACAAAATATAAATAAATTGCATATATTATTTGAAGTATACATTTTACATTATATAATCACATTAAATTCAAAAGCGTGGACTATCAAGTTTTGGTAATTTAAAACATTAAGTAGTTTATTACGGTAGAGTTAGTAAGGGACGCCCTAAGCAAAAGTTTGTCAACCAAATTGGCGATCTATTGAAAAGGGGCCAAATTAAAAGTACCTTTAATGGACCACATTTATGCGTAGATAATAATAATAATAATATTTATTGAATCCAAACATACTGTATATGGATGTGGTGGAAGAAGCGAGAGAGGTGTGTCAGGATCGTGCCAAATGGAAGTCTCTAGTCTCTGCCTACCGCTCTGGGTGACAGGTGTGAGTGCTTATGTATGTATGTATGTAGCAGTTAATTATATAAATTTCCAATATGCTAATTATAGGGTAATTTTCATACTCAAATTTTTGAGAATTTAATGACATGGTATTGTAAATCATATTAGTATGTATATACTTATAAAATAGTTAAAGAAAGCTACTATTCAGAACAGCTGTGGATGTATATATTTATTATTTTAATATATTTATATGTCACAAGATAATTGCAAACACCATACTTAAGTTTACAATAAATGTTGCAAGATGGTAAAGCAACAAAAATTGTATACATACCATTCAATTTACAACATAATGCATAAAAATTTGATTATTTATAATCTATCCTTGCCTTATAAGATAGAGAACAAACATACACTACCAGCCTATCACTGGACACCAGTGTAAAATAGCAGCTTTATTCTGCTGACTTTTATATGGTAAGTGTAACCATAGACCCCTTTTCTAGTAACAAGGCATTCTATCTTAGTTACCCAAATATTTAGTAGTTGGTTCTATTTATTAATTTCCATTTCTATTTTTATAATAAAGAATTTACTATTATTATTTAGGTACAGTTGAAGAAACTCCAGACTACTCCAGTAAAATGTGTGTCTATCAGCATGCATTGTGTGATTCATTACTTGCCCTCTCACAAGTTGACAGCAAAAGTTATAGAAATTTTAAGCTGTTTAAAATTTTATGTTATATCATAAATTGTTCAAATGGTCTGTTCACAATTAAAAAGTTGATTATTTGGCAAAATTTAATAAAAACATATGGAATTTCTTATTATATTTTGTTGTATCTACAAAACTAACAATAAAAAGATCAGTCTAAAGCACTTAGAATCTCTTCAAAAATTCTTCTGAGCAAATTCTAGCACGCGCATTCACAGCAAGTTTCATTTCACTTATCTCTTTATCAATCTCCTCCATGAAATATATTACAAAGTCAACCAGTTTATGTTTATACATTTGTTCAGTATGGAAATTTGTAATAAGGAAACTGATATGATATCCATCCACCGGTTTCCGGCGAAGTACGATAAAGTTTTCCGCCCGCATCATCATAAAGCGCATAAACTTTTTACATAGTATTTTCTCTATTTCATCAGCTTGCTTGATCATAATGCTTACTCTTATAGAGTTAATCGAAGACTCAATTAACACTTTCTCATTCGCATTCCGCGATATAATTACTGGATTTAATAAGAGCTCTTCGCTTGTTCTTACTTCTACTTCAGGCTTATTGTATCTTTCAACTACTTGTGATGAAAAATGTTCCAAACACATAGCTGAAGTGAGTGTATGACGAACTGCAGTTAAATAAGGCTTTAACGTAGCCGACATTATAAAGTTTAATGATTTAGGTATAAGTTGTTGAGGTGTATTTTACCCAAAGAATATACTTAGAATTTTACTCAGGTATTTTACCTCACCACAATCACAAGCAAAGCCACACCAAAGTCACCAAAGCGTTTTTATTTTATTCACACCACACCTTTCACACCTACACTTTACGCAGTCAAACTAAATAGAAAATATTTGTCGATCTGTCTGTCCATAGAATCAGTGTTGCCAGTTGCCACTTGCCAAACCAAAAAATCTGTCTTTCAAAGTCTATAAGAATCATAATATTATATAAAAAAAGGACAAATAAAACCAAACAATAACCAATAAGTGAAATTATAAATTTGTAGGTGCGTCTATAAAATGCCGGTTGGATCTAGTAACTAGTTGAAATTGAGGGTATATCGAGAAACCCTCCCACTCTTTTGTGCAGTGTAAAGTTCAGTGTAGGGGCAGAGCGGGATTCCGTGGTCGTTTCACGAGTGAAGTTAATCTACGCGTGCTAAGATAGTCGTTGTTCTGTCCATTGTGGTGATTATTCTGGTGCAGACAAGGAGGATGGTGTTGCTGAGAGGCTGTGCTGTGTTACGTTGAGATGGGTAAGGTTGCTGTTGGTTTGCATAATTTGGTGTTATCACGTAGTTGTGTCCTTCACATTGCACTGGTGTGTAATTATGATGGGGACATACTGCGGTATGGTCAAACTGTAATTATGCTGAATGTATAGTGTGTTACGCTGTCCTATTATTGATAATGATAAATTGCGCAAGCAATTTTTTGGCTGAAAACTTCGGAAACTTCATTGCAATACAAAAGACTATCATTCATTCTTAAATGGCGCCACTCATTGTCTAATGTTTGTAAATTTTCTGGTTCTATTATGTTTGAAAAAGCCTCTGCAATGTGACTTAACGAAGCTATACTTCGGCGTTTAATTACAATTGGGTCAAGAAATTCTAAGCTCTTTGTGATTTGGTTGTCAAAAGTAGCTTGAACAGTTTTACATCACTGGGCTTCAAGTTTGGATCAGACAAGGACATGGCAACATTTACACTAAGATAAAAGTCTTCAATTGGTTTGTAGTGTCGCGGATTATCACGTTGTATGTTCTGGATTTCCGTTCGCGTTAAGTATGAACTTTCAAAGTAACAGTCTAGAAGAGTTTTATAGGTATTGCTCACATGTTCATGTAATTTATGTATGATTCTAAAAAAATCTGTACAAAAGTAAGTAAAGGTAAGATAAAATCTTTCATCTGTAATGCTAGTCAAAACTCTGTATAAATACAGGAAAACCTCTTGTACGAGCATGTAATGCAACGTAAAATTGTTAAGTCATCATTTCACAACTTGACCTCTTTTACATATTTCCTCTTCACATGTATTTTAAAATCAGTTCGCCTATAGCCATCAAAAGCGCTACTCATTATCAAGTTCTAGCCTTTTAATTTGTATGCTTATCCACAATATATTTTATCAAACTTATCAAGCGTTATCAGTTTATCATCCCCTTAGTGTCGGTACTACCCCGAACATTGGTCCTTCGAGCTTTCCGAAAAAGCGGAATCTTGGCGCGTTTTCTCTTACATTGCGGTGTGTGCGTGTCAGCGTTTTCGCTCAGTAACCTATCGGGTTTTTTCGAACACGTGGCACGTAGTGGCGTCACTGTTACTCTGCTATCAAGAAACCTGTGACATAGCAAGTATCAGACGGTGTGCGATCAAGGTGCACGCCTTGTCTGAAGAACGAAGTCTCTGGTCATCATCAGTCGGTGAGCGAGTCGGCTCACATTCGCCGTTCAGCAGATATCAAGTAAGATCAGCCCTTTTTCTCTTTTTTTATCATGTCGAAAATGGACGACTTCCTTGCTAATCAGCAGCAAATCGCTTAGGCGATAGAGCATGTCTTTACCATTTTCAAAAAAGATATCTCAGAAAGGAAGACAGCAGACTATATATAACATAGATTAGACATATTGGATAAATATTGGCTAGAGTTTAAAAATAATCATGCACGATTATCAGAGTTCGGTATTGAGTCTAATAGCTACTTTACGAATCAAGAATTTCAACGAGTAGCCGATAGATACAGGTATATTAGTCTTCATATACAGAACTACCAGCCGCTTTCAGAAAAAAGGCCCAGAACGCCTCTTCTGAAGCCACCAACTTTTGTCATGAGAGAAGGCGAATCCTCACGACCATCAGGGCAAGCCACAGGCACGTCGAGCAGGACCAACGATATGCTGAAAAAACAGTTTATTAATTTTAAAGCTTTCCAGCGTACTGTAGTAAACATTGACCTTGATTCCGTGTCACAAAGGTGGGAATTTGATGATTTATTACGGACGATTCAAACGTGGTGGACGATTGACACGCTGCACTGGGACTTAGATAGTGAACTGGAAGGGTCGAACAAGGAATATGAAGATACTTTTATCAGACACGAATCGGAATACAATAGAATGAAGAAAGCCATTAACAAAAAAATGTGGTCAGCGGCTGACAGGGAAAAGTCTACGCCCCAGATGGAGATTCCGACTTTCAGTGGAAATTATAACACCTGGACTTCAAAGACCTTTTCACTGAAACAGTCCATAACAATCCGTCCATGTCCAACGCGCAGAAGATGCAGTATCTGAAGACCAAGGTGAGAGGAGAGGCCGAGAGATTAATCCAGCATCTCAGCGTTAGCTCTGACAACTACGATGTGTGTTGGGACATTTTAAATCTAAGATTAACAAGAGGCTTATATTTTCATCACATATCAGTTCACTTTTAAATATTCCTGTTATGCAAC
Organism: Parnassius apollo; assembly: GCA_907164705.1. Lineage (NCBI taxonomy): Eukaryota > Metazoa > Arthropoda > Insecta > Lepidoptera > Papilionidae > Parnassius > Parnassius apollo. The sequence continues at coordinate 14,520,938 of CAJQZP010001449.1, read as the reverse complement.
ATCAGTCCCTGAATCATATCAAGCGCATTCATGATACTACAATTGAGTGTCTGAATGCTATCAAGAACCCAGGGGTCGAAGTAAGCTCATGGGACCCTCTGATTGTGTACATTTTGTCTCAAAAATTAGACACCGAATCATACACAGATCATATCGAATCCGTTAAGCACCCAAGAGAGTTACCCATGCTGAATGAGTTTTTGAATTTTTTGGAAACCAAATTCACTACATTAGAATCAGCTCGTAGGAAGCAAGATCACCCTACACAAAAATATCAAGGAAACTTAAAAGTTGTTAACAACAGTAATCAAAAACCGAATTACTACAAAAATTCATTTTCTTCAAGCATACGGATGACGCCGAAACAGCAAAAAATATCATGACTAAAAACAAATGCTCTATGTGCAACAGCGATAATCACGGGATTTATTTCTGTCAAAAAATTTTAGATATGTCGCCAAGCAGTAGAAGAAAAATGGTCGCAAAATTAAATCTTTGTCCTAATTGTCTATATAACCACTATGGAAAGGCGTGTATTTCAAATAGACGTTGTCGTGAATGCAATAAGGATTATAATAGCCTTTTAAATGAAACAATCAAAAGAACAAGTATTGCGACACCGGAAACAGCGGCCGAAGGTGTCGGCCCGAGCGGCACCAGTAGTTCAAATGCTTACTCCAGAAAATTTAATTTCCACTTGCTATCTCGCAGTTAAGACAAGAACTGAACGTTATAGCAGGCCAGCTTCCTAAAGACCTATCATTACCAGTGGCGAAGCTTCCATTAAAGCCGAAAAGCCGGGCTTGCCTTATTAAACCTAAATCAATCAATAATATCAACTAATAAAGTAACGTAAAATGTTTCAAGCTATTTCAAATTTCCCGCGCACTCCACTGTTCGACACATGTCGTCCGATGACCTCGTATTGCCTTAGCGATACTGCTGCTGTCATAAAAAATGAGTTTTAATAGAGCTAATAGTTGTCTCCCGCTCGCGTGGGCTTTTTACGGGGCTTTCGAGAAGACGATCGCTCTCTTTATAGCCTATGGCAAAATATTCTATAACGAAATATAACTACGATTGTATATATAGCAATTAGTATAGAGATTTAAAGCCAGGCTTTTGGGAATAAACCGGAGGCGCGCGGGCAATACGTTTGCAAGTTCATTTCACGTTTCAATGTTTATTTACTCTGTGTGCTTATCTTAAGCGATTTAATATTACTAGTTCAAAATGTATGCTTTTTTAAAGATTTTTAATGAAAGTGGAGGATAATAGTGTTCCTTGTGATGAATTGAAGTGTGTTAAAGTGATAATCGGAGAGAAATCTTTAAACTTTGTTGAGATAATACATAAGGTTAAGAGTGTATTTCAGACTTATCAATTATCGCAATTAAAAACAGTTATTGGTACAATTAAAACGTTCACCAACATTTTACGTGGACGTTATTAAATCTTTCCATAAGAAAGCGAGACGATTCCACTTATCTTATCTTATCTCTTATCCATTAGAATGTAAATAATTTTTTTTTTAATTTTGTACATAGTTTGTTTGTACTTTGTTCGTGTTTTACTTTTGTTCATGTATTGTATTGGATGTAAATATTTTTTTCTTTCGCTTAAACAAACCCAAACGGCTTTCTTCAAAGCCACCGAAGCTATGCAATTGCTGATATGTAATACAATCTGTCTAGCAATGGCATGCCTTCTGTGTGCTTTGTTAAACACGTCCTTGACAGCACTGAATATGAAACTGAAGCGTGGAGACAGATCAAGATTGGTGTATTTTTATAAAACTCCTAAAAACAACAATCTATATTTTTATCAATTTATATCTTGGGCTTGCCCTAGCTTGGAGCTCTAGCTTCGCCACTGATCATTACCAATAAATAACTCGAATTCGTATGAAATCTACAACTTACTGCAGGTGCGAACTCGAATAAGAAGTAACTATATCATATTCGAAATCAAGATACCTCTCATCAGCAGAGATATGTTTGAAGTCCTGGAAGTCATACCAGTACCTTATATTTCAGAAAATAAAGAAGAAATTTCCGTAGTACCAGTATCAAGATACATCGCTATCAACTTGAAGAAAGACTCCCTAGTACCACTGACCGAAAAGGACCTGGATTTATGTACTAGAAGAGACCCCAAAATTATTTTGTGCCATCATAAAAGACCTATTTACTACATAAAAGATGATCATAGTTTCTGCGAGAATCTGCCCTTCTCAAGAAAATGTAAAACAATTACCAGATCCTGCTACAATCGCTGGATAGAACTAAATAAACTAAATACATATTTTTATTTTTGTTGCGACCAGTGCAAAATGAAGTTACTATGTGACGATCAAGTTACGGCAGTGCAATTGACCCGCTCTGGCCTATATGATGTGGATCAAGGTTGTATAGTTAAAGCAGCTGATTTCTTTGTTTATTTACACCGACAAGAACTTAGCGAGATGAACATCAGTTTTGATATACAAGCCCCTAAGATATCACCAATTAATCACATCATCAATATATCGCTACCCGATCGCTCCTTACCGAACAATACGAACGATGATATAGCCAATAATCTACAGATGATCAAGGAACAGATTGAAATTATGAAGAACAATGAGCCCCTAGAAGAGAGGGTTTCTTATCATGATGTCCACCACTACGCTGCGATATATGTGTTATTTGCGGTCGTTGCGATGGGCGCCCTGGATTACAGCTGGAGGCACTGTAGGCGGTTGGCGCCGGGAGCACCCGCGGAGGCGGGAGTGTCGGTGCCTATGACGGAACAGGAGACGTCGTCGCCACATGTTCTACCGAGTGTCAGGCTCAGTCTCAGACATTCACTACATGTGTTATGGTCAATCAGTGTCAAAGTGTGAGTGCTCAGTGTAGTAAATATTTTAGAGGCAATCACGACCCGTGTTTCGCCTCTACACGAGGCATTTTCAGGTAATGTGGACTCTACGGCGGCTGATCGCTAAGTGAGCGGCGAGCTTTTTTTTTTTTTTTGCGGAAGAAAGGGCGGAAGGGGGGGGGGGTGTTGTTTGACTTTTTCCCCCGGATGTGGCGAAACAGCTGCTATTTATACATGCCGACACAATCGCTCCCCACCAAAGTAGCGAGTGACCGCGCCGTGCGATACCTAGGCTGCACTAAAAGTATCGGGAATGGAATATTTCCACTGTTCCTGTCATATTAAAATCTTTTTAATTGAAAACTCCTTGGTTTTAAAATTCGAAAACCATTTATTTATTTAAGAAAAGATTCTCGGTCTTGTCACAAGGTTTTGTCACACTTGTTTAGTCGTTGAGACAATGGAATAGACTCGAGAAAATTCAAGAGCGATGATTTATTGTGACTTTCGAAGTGTTTTAACACAAAAACAGTGTGTTGACCGGATGATTTCTGCATTTGCTGATGAAACCCCATCCAAAACCACAATTTATTGCTGGTTAGCTGAATTTCAACGTGGACGTGTCAAGCTCAGTGATGATCCCCGTCAAGGTCGTCCAAAAACTGCAGTCACACAAGAAAACGTTGATGCTGTGCGTAAGCTGATTGAGGAAGATAACGATAGCGATATGACATACCGCGAAATTCAGGCAACTTTAGACATTGGCATGAGTCAAATACAAATAATCTTGCATGAACAATTAGGTGTAAAAAAAGTTATTTTCCCGATGGATACCGCATTCGCTCTGTGAAGAGCAAAAAGCGGCTCGCGTTACTTGGTGCGTCAGAACTCTCAAAAGATTCCACGCAGGATCCTCAAATGCTGTATACAACATCGTATCAGGTGACGAATCCTGAATATACGCGTACGAACCCGAAGTAAAAAACCAGTCACGAGTTTGGGTGTTCGAAAATTAGTTAAAGCCAACAAAAATTGTTCGTTCACGGAGTGTTGCAAAAAAAATGGTGACCACGTTTGTCTCCAAAACCGGCCATGTTACGACTATTCCTCTTGAGGGACAAAGAACGGATAATGCAGAATGGTATGCTAGCATTTGTTTGCCACAGGTTGTTTCTGAACTCCGTAAAGAGAACTGCAACCGCCGCATCATCCTCCATCACGACAATGCGAGTTCTCACTCCGTTTACAGAACAAAAGAGTTTTTAGAGCAAGAAAACATTGAATTATTAGACCCGACCTAAGCCCTAATGATTTCTATACTTTCCCTAAAATAGAGAATAAATTGCGTGGACAGAGATTTTCATCACTTGATGAAGCTGTAGACGCCTACAAAACGGCAATTTTGGAGACCCCAACTTCCGAATGGAATGGTTGCTTCAATGATTGGTTCCATCGTATGGAAAAATGTGTCAAATTTCGCGGAGAATACTTCGAAAAGCAATAAATACATTTTTAATTTAATAGTAATGTTGTGTCACTTTGATTCCCGAAATTTTCAGTGCCGCCCTAACAAACCTGCTACTAATTATCATTATTGTTATGATTAATATTTTTTTAAATACTATTATTATTATTGTTTTATTGATATTATTATAGTTATTTATTATTGTTAATCTTAAAATTATTATTAAAGAATAGCCTTAAAGATGTTTAACAAAGGTGAATTAGAAACATTTGTTTGTTCATTCAGCAGTGCATAATTACCATTATTACTTTTTAAAATTTCCAACTGCTCCAGCACACACAGTCGCAGCCCCCCATTACAAGTATGTAAGACTTCAAAGGAATGGTCGCTAGCTAGGTTGTGTGTCCAAGAGATGTTTAGCAAAATGGGATTTATCAGGATTGCAATTTCTGTACGCAGCCAAATGCTCTTTATAGCGCGTCGTGTATAAATAGCAGCTATTTCGGCTCGCCGCTCACTTAGCGGTCAGCCGCCGTAGAGTCTACATTACCTGCCTCGTGTAGAGGCGAAACACGTGTCGTATTATCGTCGATGATGTGTCTTACCTGGAATAGTGGTGTTGGGTGTAGTGGTGCTGGGGCTAGTGGTGACGGAGTTAGTGCATGCAATTGAGGGAGAGCGGTAGGTGCTCCTCAATCCAGGTAAGACACATCATTGTATTTATTTAGCGGAAAGTTGCGAAGAAATTTATATTTTTATTTTTTAAATTATATGAAATTAATATTTTAATCAATGGCTTATATTGACATAGCGAAATATATAAATTAATATCTAATAATAATAATCTATATAAAAAATAATCTTAAAAATTGCAAACAAATATGTCAATGCAGAATTTTTAAACAGTATTAAAAAAACCGATAAATTTCAGAATTACAATATTATGATTAATCATCGTCGTAAGGACAATCATTTATTAAATTAATCAATGCTATTCCACTTGTGCTTGCTTTTTCTTCATTTGTCCTTGAGTTTTCATAGTTTCAATACCTATTTTTAATACATTTTTCGGCAATTTGTGGTTGTGACAGGATTTTTTTAATCGTCGTAATCTTGACCTAATAATTATAATCGCTTTGGTGGTGTCATTTTTAAGGCTGTTTCGGGTTTTGTTCTTGACAATATTAAGCTGACTAAGTACCCTTTCAACTACAACGTTAGATCAGGGTAAGGAAATTATTGATAAAACACAACTCTATAAAAGGATCGATGTCAGCCGCATCTTTGTATTGGAAACCTTCAGACCAAAATGCTATTGTGTTATTCTTCTTTTACCACAGCACTAGGGTGATATTTTTTTTATAGAAAAAGGGTGACAAGCGAGCATACAGTCCACCTGACGGTAAGTGGTTGCTGTGGCCCACAGACATCTACATCTATCCTCGTTTGTGAATCAAAATGCAGATGCGTTGTCAGCCTTGAGGACTAAGATGGAATGCCTCTAGTAAAAAGGGTCTCCGGTTTTCTACACTCACCATACGAAACACAGCAGCATTAAGCTGCTATTTGACGCTAGTATTCCGTGAAAGCGTGGTCCTTCCCCGGTCGAGCTAATCCATTCGTGCTACAACTTTACAATTAATATAGCTGCAGCATGGCTCTACCACGTAAAATATTATTAATAAATGTTATTCCATTACGTTTCTACTTTTTTTTATAGATTCTTCATCATAGCCCATTTCCTGCACCAGTGGTGTCATGTTCTCTTTAGATTGTTTTAAAGTAGGTATTTGAAACTGATAATTGATTCACTTTTAATAAAATGCAATAGTTATCTGTTAGTCTTGTCTAAGTTGTTTAATAGTGCCTATCGTAAAATTTACGCACTTATCTCTGAATTGCTTTTCGGCTTCTGTTGAAAATCTATTTGTATTTGTGAACTCTCTAAGCTTGTTTTCTAATCTAAATCCTAAATAAGGATGTGGAAAAAAAAAGATCTTTTAATTATTAATATAAATTTGTATGTAGGGGATGAGAATTCTTCTCCCTATAGATTCAATAACGATTATGAAGTCGTTTAATAATTTACTAGGGTCAATACTACTGAATTGGAAATTTTTCACTAAACCTTTCAATTGATTTAATACGGAACAGATATATAACAAATATGCATCATTTGTGTTGTTTTTGACATAAGTTGTAAAGAGTTTCTCGGCATAACATTTTTCAGAATATCTCGAGAGGTTAAATTAAGTTTTAATTCTGTCCATTGATCCAATACTTTTTAACTGCTGGTTCTATTGAACAGCGGTTCATTCATATCGTTCATAATTTATGATTATCGGATACACGTGTAACCAATGCCTGAGAAAATTATAACGTTATTTTTTCATGGGTAAAATTCGGTAAAAAAGCTAAGGAGCTAAATACGTTTTTTCGGAGCTAACTCATGGTAAATAGAGCTGAATTTAGCTCTAAAAGAGCTGTGGCAACACTGGATGATGGTGCATTGGTCGTCAATCAACTCAATTGAAAATTGGCAAAACTCTTTGTCGGGGGGGGGGGGGAGGGAGGAGGATAAGGTTTTTTTTTGTTTTTTATTTTTTTTTTTTGGGGTTTTTTTGGTTCGGGGGGGGGGTGGGGGGTGGGGTGTTGTTTTGTTTTTTTTTTTTTTTTTTTTTTTTTTTTGTTTTTTTTTTTTGTCTGTTGTGTTTTTCTTTTGATAGCGATGAGCGCCTTGTGGAGCGGGCAACGCATGTGGTTTTGCTGAACGATTACCTCGGTGACGTCAGGTTACATTACACACTTTCCTACACCACTCACACATACCATTTACCTACCCCTGACGGTGCCTTGTGGTCGTCACTACCTCCGGAACTCGGTAAGTTTGTGTTTGCTTATACAGCCGTTATAAATTAATTATCCATAGGCCATTGAGGCCCTCTCCTCGGTTGCTCGTCGAGTTGGGTTACTATGGGCCCCAGCCCAGTCGACTTTTGTCGGTGCAACTGAGGGCTGTAACACACTTGTTTCTTCGTTTTCTCTAATAGTTCGCACGCGCAGACACTTAATTCACAAAATCACATCACTTTTACTAATCAAAAGCCACTTCAAACCATTATTCAAGCGACAAAACAGGAGCGACAGTCCATCGACGGCAAAGTTCCCGCCAAAACTCTATACTGTACTCCTTACCTCTATTACATGGAGTATACAGGTAAGGAGGACAATCTCCCATAGGAGAGTAGTTGAAATGTGTCCATATGTAAGTAGTAAATAACAGTTCAAGAACTCTCCACAACAGCGCTCGAGTAGCTACAGGGTATGATAAATCACCGTAAAATACATTGCGAGTGGTTTTGAAAATAAAAATTTTGAAATCAATAAAATAATTATTGTAAAAAGAATTATGGTGAAAGTATGTGCAACAAAAAGTTATAAAATGTTCTTAAAAATTTAGACTGTAGCTATAGTGGCTCCACTCTTATTTAGCGCTTTCATACGGACACTTTTTTATATAGAGTCTGTACTCTTTACCTTTACACTCCATGCTCTACCAGGAGTAATAGTGTTATGTGCTCTACACTCCATAAGTGTAGGATATGGAGTGTAAAAGTAAGGAGTACCAACTCCCATAGTAGAATAGTTGAAAAAGTGGTCATCTGTAAGCAGTAAATAACAGTTCAAAAACTCTCGCTGTCGCACGTCGCTGGAGTAGCTACTGGGATGAAATAAACATAGCAGTTGTCGACGGTTTAAGTGTGCTGCTAAACTGCTCAGTAGCTCTAAAATCTAAAATAATTTTATTTAGTAAATATAACCTCGAAAAAATCATCTATCCCACTAATATTTTTCGGTGCGTTCTTTAAAATTCACCCCGTAGCTATAGTGATATAGCTTCAACGGTTTTCTATGGGCACTTTTTAATACACAGTCTGTACTCCTTACTTCTACACTCCATAGTGTAGGATTAGGACAAAACTTTGAGCATTCAACCAACTGAATTGGCCATGCGCGTTAATTCCTAAACAAAAATTCTGTCAACATCAGGGGGGTGCAAGAAAATCACACAACTGTATACTTAACTACAAATGCAAAATTAAGCGTCACTATAAACGCACACTACAGTATTTGTGTTTGTGTTCATTGCGTCTACGCATACCATCAAATTGTACACGTGTCGATACACTGATGGCGCTGGCCAAATGCGTAAGTGTGCGTAAGCAACGTAGGGCGTGGACTATGTCGATATTTTTTATCGATAAACAAATCACCATAGTCCGCATGTATTTTTATTCGATTAAAAGTAATACATGCATAAATAATACCAAGGTGTTATTTGAAATTCTTTTTTTTTAAATATTTAAAAATAATCTTCGGATAAAAACTTTGAAATTATTGAAAGTAAGTTTATTATTTTGCTACACGTTTATTTTACATTATGCAGGATGAAATTTAAAACATGTAACAAATCGTAAACAGGAGGTTTAGTTAACTTATTATAAAAATCAGATTTGTGAAAAGAAAAGTTCTATTAGTTTATAGTCTTAGATGGTGATACCCAAGTTTTTATTTTTCTTCAATCACAAAACCGCTATTTAAAAAAGTTGTTGATCTTCAAGAGTTATTAAATGAACTATCTGGAAAATATTTAATAAATTAAGAAAATAAAAAATTACACTATATAATAGTTGAACAAAGTGAACTTTAAACAGACAACTGCTTAAAAATAAAACGTGACATCTACCACGGGTAAGTATTCACCAGATAGATGTTTTGCTTTAACTTTACATTACTATTCACAGAAAACTTAACCATATGTGCGAAATATCAAAAGTTTTTAAATTTGTCTGCCTTCATCACGTACTATAACAAAGTGGTATAGTACAATTGATGGCCGACTTGGCTACACAAAAAAGCTTTAACTGTTTTAAAACTTAGACTGGAGAGTAACCCTGACAAGAAATGGTATTGTATATTAGTGATAGATGAAATAAAAATAAAACATTTGACGGAGTACCATGCAAGTTCTAAAAGACATTTTGTTTATATACATAATGCCTTTGGCTGCTAGCATGGTATTCCATCAATTGCTTAATTTTCCTTTCATCCGTGACTAAGGTACAATAAATTTTTTATCAGGGTTACTCTCCACTCTCAATTTTAATGCCGTCAGCGCTACTTGAGTAAATCCTGGTCGGCGATCGATGGTAGTGTACCACTTAATCAATGTCCGTGGTGCAGGCAAACATGTTCCAAAAGTTTCAAGTACATAGCGATAGGCTTTTGGTGAGTATTTCTTGCAAACTTGTGAAGCCTGTTCATGCAATTGTTTTTTATGTCAAGGCATTTTTTCAGTTTAATTTTCCTTGGTGTATCTTCTAAGTGTTGGCTCGTACTCGCAGTGGAAGTAGAACTGGTTTGGGCTATATAAGGAATTTTCTTCGAATTTAAGCAAGAAGTAACGATGTGACTTTCGAGACAACTAATGGAATTTTCCGGAACATCTAGCTTTCTTTTCTCAACCACCACGATCATCCTAAAATAAATAATTTACTTATGTAAATCAGAAGATTCAAACTATATATATATATATATATATATATATATATTTTGTTTTGTAAACTTAATAAAAAAATTCAAGTAGAATAATATTGGTGTCAAAGGTAATAATAAAAATATTTAATCTAAATATAATTACAGCCAAACATTACCTCCCACAAGTTCAAGGTGACTGCAGTGTCGGCTAACCTTCTTTGTAAGTTGGGTATGAAATATGATTTTTCAAAATGTTCGGAGCAAATGGTGCTAGTCCGTTTAGGTATCCAAGATTCATGGTTTCTACAAGCTACAATCCAAGTTTGCCGCCTAAGAGGATCTCTTGGTAATCTGTAAAAGCAAACCAATATTAGATAATTTAATACTTTTTGTAATACTTAATTGTAAAATCTAAATAAAACTGCAAACTGATTTGGCAGACAAACCCGCATGATTAATTAACTTATCGATAGCTAAAGTTGCGGCGTTCATCACTATAGTGCAATATTTTCTGTTGCAGTGATACCAGTTTATTTTTATAAAAATTGCACACTTTTGCTGCGAGGTAGCAAGTTTCGATTTGTCTTATTTGGCCTTTATTTTGTATAATATTTTGATAAATACTAGTTATCGATTATATTAAATTATATAATATTCAGTATCGTGTTGAAATTGAGCTGAATATATAAATCATTTAACAAAATCCACTACACATCTATATGTAATAATAATTATTCATCACCAACTAATTTAGTTATTAGAAAATATATTTTCGTTAATATATTTAATTTGTGTAGTAAATTATATTTATTTAAAAATAGATTATTTTTGACTTTATGAACTATGATGGCCACACCTGGTATTGGACAAAAATATTCAGAAACTACGAGTTTTAATTATAATATTACTTTAATATTATGTTAAAATACTCACAGATGAAAATTCGTGTTGTACTTTTGTATATTTGACGTTTTTGATTGTTGTTTTTCATGTCAACACACTACAATTCGGGATTTTGTCGGAGCTCGATTTACTAGCACGATCACTTCGGAATAGCGCACGACGCGGAGCAACTAGTTTTATATAACGGGTATGTGTCGAACTCTCGTACCTTTTACAGAGGGGTATGCCTTGCGATGCCGTCTCCTTTGGTTTAATACTCAATGGGACAAATGGAAGAGGCAACAGGCAATAGACAATGTTAAATGCATAGAGTAGAGTGAGTTAAATGCTAGTACTCTTATTAGTTTGTGGTTTATCTATGTTTGTGGTTAAATGTTAGACAGTAATGGCGGACGTTTTGTAAAGTGACGCAAGCGTAACGATTTACGGCATGCGTTTATTTAATGTTTCTATTGTTCAAATTGTAAACCGATTAAAGCAGTTAGTAATAAACACATGACCAATTAGTGAAGTATCAGTTTTAATTCCAAGCAATGGCACGTGAATTTGATCACCTCTTCAAATTGCTGATTATCGGTGACAGTGGTGAGTGGGCGAGGCCTGTGATTAAAAGTGATGTTAAACTTCCTATCGTTACTTCTTGCTAGTTAAAAGTCTCTGCGTTACAGGTGTTGGTAAAAGCTGTCTTCTCTTGCGGTTTGCTGACAATACATTCTCCGGTAGTTACATTACAACAATTGGTGTTGATTTCAAAATACGGACTTTAGAGATAAACGGAAAGAGAGTAAAACTTCAGATATGGGACACCGCGGGCCAGGAGAGGTTCAGAACGATTACGAGCACGTATTACAGAGGTACTCACGGCGTCATCGTTGTTTATGATGTTACAAATGGGGAGTCCTTTGCCAATGTCAAGAGGTGGCTGCATGAGATTGAGCAAAATTGTGATGTCGTAAACAAAGTTCTAGGTAAGTAACTTCAAGATGTTTTAGGTAATATTGTGACAAGTACTTTCACCCAGAATAATTATAAATTTTTAGGAGCTTCATTCTTAAATTATTAAGAGTGACTTCTAAAATCGAAATATCTCCTGGTTTGCATACAAAAAGTTGTTAATTTGTACTATTATTGTTATATATAAACTTATAATTTATGATTACACTACCGTACACTACAATATTTAAAGACTTTAGAAGAGATGTAGAATTATTAGTAATTTTAACAGTGTGCAGATAATAAATAATAATACAATACCAAAATACCTCTTATTGCAAATCCAGAAAGTAAACACATGGCTTTATGGGTTGGCTATAGACATCCAGTACTTGATTTTGATAATGTTTTTAGTCTAGGAGGCTTGTTAGGGTTAAGCTTGAACCTATTACACTGTTTTCAGATGGCAGAAATGTGTTGAATTAATTACGATAAAAACAAATTTCACTAAAAAATTGTGTAATAATGAAAGGCAAATATGTCAATTTGTTCCCGTATGATGAAGTAGATGTCTGGTACTTGATTTTTAATTTTGTTTTCAATTTATGAGGATTGTCAGGGTTAAGCTTGAACGTAAATGGTCAAGCTACCCTGTTTTTTTTAAACTGTTTTTGGAGTTCAGAAATGCCTTTTGAATTAATTACGATAAAAATAAATTTCACTAAAAATTGCAATAATGAAATGCAAATATGTCAATTTGTTTTTTAACACAGATAAACTCATAAAAAAGTTAATCACTCGGACCCAGACAACCCATTTGTGGCTGGAGATGGGACTTTTATACAGCAAATTGAGTCGCAGTGGAGAGCAGTCAAGGGGTTTTTCAGAAAACAAAATTATAACAATTCACATTACATTATTTCATTTACCACTATCATAGCAGGGTTTAGGGCAACCAGACTTTATAGATAAGATTGTTTGAATCGGTTCTAAAACCGAATTAGCACACCCCCAACTCCACGTAGTCTTGTCTGCCCTACCCCTAGAATGTTTTTGTAAAGCTGTAGGCACGGAGGGAGAGCAGCCCCTGCCCGCTGTAGCAAATCGCAGGCACCTAAGTGAGCCATAGTGACTGAAGCTGAGGCTGCGGAGGCGAGCACATGGGTGCCTGTGATTTGCTATGCAAGGGCGAAGGGGCTGCACTTGCAGAAGTAACTTTGCGTCAATATTCCTGTATAAAAAGTGAGGTTATAAATTTACAAAAAAATTATTACTCATAAACTATACATTTCCACAATGGGGGAAGGGTAGGGAGGGCCCCTCCCAACACCGTACGCGAGTACCAGATGTCTATAGTTTAACCGGCTTTATTATAAATATTTTAGAAATTAATGGATCCTTGGTACTGTCTGTTATGGAGAGAGAGGACTGTTCCATCTCCATTATCCAATATAATGTTGCAACTTCTATAATCTTATATATTAATAAAGCCACAGTTTACCTGATGGTAAGTAGATAGTTTGAGCATTTAAATAAAACCACATTCTGTAAGAATGTGGTTTTATTTATTCTCAAACTATATAACAGCTGCAGTGTGCTACTTGTAAAAACTCTCCATACCTTCACCATAGATTGCCTTGTAGGGGGGATGCCATAGTATGCCACACACTTGGCATGCAGAGGCGGTTTATTTTCTAGATGTTATAAGGAAGATGCTGCCGTCCCTTACCTGGTTTCAATCTATTGTCTTTTACAACATCCATAGATGATATGGGGTGTTCTATATTCTTACATCGCCACTACATGGTTAACTTGTTTCAATTACAATTTATACTATTTTTCAACCGACTTCAAAAAAAAGGAGGAGGTTCACAATTCAACTGTATTTTTTTAAATGTGTATTACCTCAGAATTTTCTCTAGGTGAACCGATTTTGTAGTTTCTTTTTTTATTTGAAAGCTGGTGCTTCTCATTAGGTCCCATATAAAATCAAAATTTGACCTGTAGTTTTTGATTAAAACTACTTTTACGGATTTTATTGCATTTAATTTTAATTATTTTTATTTTTTAATTCCCAACGTTTAGAATGATAGCATATAGCTGATGTGAAGCATCAACGTTCCGGGAAGTCTGCAGTTTGTGATCATATCCTAGACGGCCCCAACCATTACATCAGATTTGATAGACCACAAATCCTTGTGAAAGAACACCAATTCCTACCAAGGATGATACGTGAGGCAATTGAAATTAAAAAACATCCTACTTTCAATAGAGAAGGAGGCTGGGTACTACCATCTACTTGGGAAAGCAGCTTTAAGAAAATAAAACTAACGTACCACTGAAGACTTTTTGGATGGACCATAACAATAATAGTGAATGTACTCTGCGTTTAACAATGACATCGGGACATCAGTCACCTCAGTCCCCATGACCATGGGTGCTGGAAATCAACCGAAATGTCGGGAATTAAAAAAATAAAAATAATTAAAATTAAACGCGAAAAATCTGTAAAAGTGGTTTTAATCAATGTGTAGTGTTCGCGTAAATATACGAAATCATTCTGTAGTTTTTGAGTTATCCTTAATAATGCATATTTAATTGACTTGGACTACATTGATGATGTTTCATTTTATTTATATTGAAGTCAGTTGCACAAAATTTTTAATTTTACCACTTGTTTGCCTTATACTAGGTAATGATTGTGATAGGTCAATATTTCAGGATATTATATTAATGTTTTGAGGATTATGTAGATTTCTTAAAAATTACTTATAATTATATTTAAATAAGAAGTTTATGGTCAATTCAGATCTAATAACACTTGCATAAATTTTTTATTGAAAGTATATATTACTAATATTCAGCTATTGTTTTCAGTTGGTAATAAAAATGACTGTCCGTCAAGGAAAGTAGTTGTCACAGAAGATGCCCAAAGGTTTGCTAATCAAATGAATATACCCTTATTTGAAACTAGTGCTAAAGAAAATATCAATGTGGAGGAAATGTTCCTTACTATCACGAAAATGGTAAGTTATTATAATTATCTGTTATGAAAAAGTATGATTTTGAAGCAGGCATTAAAAAGAGGAAAATAAAATCTCTTGAAATTAAAAAAAAGCTTAAAGACTATAAGTATTTATTAGTTGTTTATTTCACACTTAGGGTGAATTCGACCAAATATCATGTTATACCAGAGTAACAAACCCTCAAATAATTTTATTCTTTGGTCTTACTCTCAGATAGCTTTGCATTTTTCTGTCACAAACTTAGAGTAGCAAATATACGGTACTGTTACTCTAGAGTTGGCGAAAGAAAGATGTATGTACATGTAGGCAAATTAAATTGAAATACGATTGTTTTTCTGAGTACCTATGATCTGAACATCTTCAAGGTGCATGTTAACAAACTTCTCCTGGGCAAACTCACTCCATCATAGACCTCATCTTTGCTCTCGGGCCAAATACAGGTCAAGAGTGAGTACATTTTTAAATAAAAAAAATTGTAAATAAATAAAATGTCTGAAGAAAGAATGAAATGTAGCCTAAATTGGTTACCTTGTGAGAAAATTTTGCTGTCGGAACTTGTGGAAAAACTTTTTCGTGACATAGAAAACAAAAAGCTGACAGTGTTACATCTTGGAATGCTCTTGAAATTTTGCATCATTGTCTCAAATATAGATCATATCTCGTAAACCTTGCATTATTTAAAAAATTCTCTACAATAATCACAAAAGTTATAAATGCACAACTGTAAAATATCTTATCTTACTTTTTCAACAAATCTGAGAAAAACAACTATTAAAATGTAGTGGCTGCCATTAAATTAATCTGGGATAACTGGTTATGATTACTCCATGAATTTTGGCAGTATAGCAATTTATTCTGGAATAGGTAGATAAAGGCTAAGATTTGGTAAAACGAAAAGTTATAGCAAGATTAATAATTTTATTCACTAGGAATCCACCCAAATTTATTATATACTCAATTACATACAAAATGTCGTACTCGATTACAGCTTATATATAGCTTATAAATTAAATGAACTATAAAATTAAATTAAAATTAAAAATTGTTTATTTCTTTAAAAATATGACATATTACATATTTATGGGAGTAAGTGAGACATCCTTTTAAGTAAATATATATGTGTGTGTGTGTGTGTGTGTGTGTGCGTGCGTGTGTGTGCGTGCGTGCGTGTGTGCGTGCGTGCGTGTGTGTGCGTGCGTGCGTGTGCGTGTGCGCGCGCGCGTGTGCATGCGTGTGTTTGTAAAGTTTATTTACTACCTTTTAATAATGTCTCGATCTCATCATAGTTAAGTTTAAGAAGCCATTCTGTGACTCTTTTTGAGCTCATTAGAATTCAGTGCATAGATGTTTAGTTTTTTATTGACTGTGGATGTTGTATAAATAACCAGCCTGTCTCTTAAATTTGTGACTAGCAAAATTTGTTTTAACTAGAGTTAATTCAAAAACTTTTCCTAGTCTATTACTACTTTTGCAGTTGTAGAAAGTTCTTTTGTGTATTGTTAACAATAAATTTAAAATATATAGACTATATTAAATTACTCAAAAACATAAAACCTTCATAAAATGTTACCTGATTAAAACTATTTCCCCTTATATTTCCAAATGATTAATCATCACAAGGCATAAGAAAAGTTTTATAAATTTAAATTAATTTATTCATCCTAATTATGTTTTTTTAAAATCAGTGCTATGAACCACTGACACCAGAACCAGATGATGCACAGTAGCTTGCACAAGTACTACTACAGTATATAAATTAGGGGGCGTCCATAAATTACGTGAGGTGGTTTTTTTAATTTCTGTCCCTCCCTCCCCCCTGGTGAGATGTGAGATTTTATTCAACCCCATCCCCCAATCTCACGTGAGATTTTTCAAAATATACTATAACTCAAAAAGTATGGACATTAGAAAAAAAGTTTCAAACAAAAGTTTTAGAAAATAAACTGATCTTTACAAATAGATTTATGCATTTTATTGATTAATCTAATATTTCAAGAGTTATTGACCGCGATAGAAAAACCGGTTCATTAAATGGGCCATAAATCGTAAACGGTAAGTTTTACAAAAAAGTTTACTGGAAACAAAAGATGCGAAATTTTATTTTCTACAATAATAGTTTCTATTACTTTTGCCTTAAATTGCATAGTTTTCGAGATATCAGCTGAAAACGTTTTTTTCAATATGTCGCTTGAAGCGCCACCTGGATCTGTCAGCATTTTGTGATTTTATACGAGTAAGTGATCCTTAACCTTAAAAAAATAAAATTGGATCGGAAATTTAGTGCAAAGTTAAATTCTATTTTTACTGTACTATTTCATTAAACATTTTATTTATCAACGTCTTACAATCGTCGTTTCTCTAGTGCTCACGTGACCTTCATAAAAATAATTCGATATTTGAATTGTTGATAATTTTTTATTTTTGGATAAGAATATGGTAATAACTCTAAGTTATATTTTCCTTCGTTAAAAAAATTGTCTGGCCAAATCTGACATTTCAGTAGTGATTAAATCGTATTACAATATACGCTTAAGATCAAATCTTATATTCAAGCTGGGTTTATTGCTGGTTCTTCCCAGGACAGAGGTTTTTTTTGCGAACCAGTGGTAAATGAAAAAAGTGACTTTCAATAAGTATTGTTATGATCTACATTGAATAAAAAAGTTTCTGTTTCTGTTTCTTAAGCATGTACAATCTGAATTAAATGGACCAAAATAGTATTATTTTTGTTCCAACCAGACAAAATTTCTTGATATTTGCCGAGACCCCCCCCCCCTCTCTCCAACGTAAGATTAGATGAGATTTGACTCGACCCCCCCCCCCTTAAACATCTAACGTAATTTATGGTTGCCCCCTTAGTAAAGCCATATTTGCTTTAAACTTTGTGCGTGCTTAACCTAATAGAATAATTTTTTATTCTATATAGATTATGTTACTTTTAATCTATATTGAATAAAAAATATTTCTTAATAAAAGTTATTTTTTTACTTTTACTATAAACTACTTTTACCAATATACCCTTGTTATATCTTTCTTACTCAGTTTTTGCTCACGTGTTTACTTATTGCACATTAATACCTAAAGGATTTGCAGTCAATGCTGGCTACAGTTAATTATTGTTCACTAGTGTTTTCAAAAAACAAGTTATTCCATTTATCCACCCTAAAAAATCCACACTAGGGTGGATACTCCGCAACGCGTGTTTGTTCACCCCAGACTGGGTGGATAGATGAACATACATTTCCGAAATGCTTTTTAAATGAATTCCGATATATATTATTTTTCTACCGATTTTCTCTAGCTGTGTACAGTCACTTCAAAAAACGTGATAAAAATGTCCCATGTCTCAATGCTTATCAACCACTGTGCTGCAGAGCCAACATTATCTGTAGCAGCTGTTTCTGATCATGATGATGATGTCAGCTGATCTTCTAATTTGTCTCTAAAGACTAATATTCCTTTTTGTTTTACACCAATATTCTGTGAGAGCATAATTTAAAAGCTACAAAAAAAGAAGAAAATTACTTTTACACATAATTAAGATTAAAAAAGCTTGTGCCAAGAAATTACTCTCAAAATTATTTAAATGCAAGGAACATTTCTTGATACTTGATGTGAACTGAAATGAACTTGTTGTTGTGAACTTTATGTTATAAAACACACATATTACACCAAAATAGACATATGCAAACCAATAGCAGGAGACAGAATCACACCACCAACAGAGGCTTAGAATGATTGATCCAAGCTACTCGCTTGTAAATTATAGTGTGCTAGAACAAGTGGGAGTTTCCAGTTCTACCCTCCTTTCTTGTATTTTATTTTTAACAATAAATTAATTTTTAATATTCAAAATATATTTATTCATTTTATTAAAATTTTACAGGTTCTTAGATCAAAACTGGAAATGCAGGAGCGACAAAATGTAACAGCAAATGATATAGTGAATATAAAACGTACCAAAACTAAGCATGTGAAAAAATGTTGCCAGTGATTTTATGAATTGGCACGGTGCCAGGGATGTCGCTTGGAAATGCTCAAATATTAAGAGATATGTTGCACAACCCTAGCTGGACACTGAGGTATCTTGGCTAAGAAAAGTTTACCATTATAATGTAACATTATAAGTTGCTGCAAGGTACAAAAATACATATTTTAAGTATTTTTATATCAGCAAACATGAATGAAATTTTTTAAATTTTCTGTTGCAATTTTTATTGTGAACGATATACAAGATGGATCTATATGACAATATACATGGTGTTAGTTCAATTCTATGTAGCCTACTTTTACTATCTCTATGCTGGGTTAAACAATCTCTAAAGTAAAGAGCATTTACACTATATATATATATGAAAGGATTGACTCCAAATATTACATTAGGACATTACAAACACATAGTAAATGTGTATGTTTGTACTTTCATTATCAAAATTATTGTAATGAAGAGTTGTGTATGATATGGGGAATGTTGCATATAGTTATAAATGTATACCACTAATTTAATTATTAAATTTTATTATTATCCTGATATTATATTGGAGTAATGTGTGTAAAGTTCTTATTTTATGAATTTTGGTCTCATCACATTGTATTTGAGCTGTATTATTATGGCCAGATATGTTAAAATGTAAAAGTATTATTTTATGAGTGTCATGTGCAAATTATTTGTGAATATTTTAACAAATTATCACAAAATACTAAAGACCTAGCTAATATCTCACATCTCATTAAAGATGATCTATCAACCTATCTTTGTGAAGCCAGTGTGTTATTTATAAAGTGAGATCATACTTATATTTTTTTAATTTATCTTTGAATGGAGTATAACTAAAAATAATGTCTTTATGGATAAGTAAAATTCCAATCTTATTTATTTTTAACCTCAAGCGAAATGTTAATGGTTGAACAAAACTCAATACTAAATGTGCTTTGAGTTTGCAGAACTGTTACAATTGTTTTGAATCAGGCATTTATAACTCTTTCTTTTGTTACAACATGAAGAATTTAATGAATGTTCGTAATTATAAACAAGATAAGATAATGATGACTAAATTTTTAAAAATTTTGCTTTGAATAAAATAGAGCTTAGTAAAATTTTTGATAGTATTATAATTTTTTTTTAGTACAGATAACAATTCACAAATTGTTCAACAACAAGATGTTTTCTAAGACAATAGGAATTTTAGATTATTTTAGGTTAGCCCTGTATATCAGTTTATAAAATTAAAATGGTTAGATTGATATAATCTATTTATATAAAATCTTTTGATTATTTTTATGTAACATTTCCATATAACATATGTGTAATGTATTTCTGTAAAATTTACTTCATTTCTATATTTTAAAGTTTGTAGCTCCACCATACTCTCATTGACTCCCAAAAATGTTGAATTCCTAAAACATTAACATTTTTACACAAAAGGTACTAAAATATTAATAGTAGTCAGTATAAGTAAGCCATTGAAAATTTAGAATATATTGTGGTTGAACGAAATTATTAACGAAAAATATATATTATCCTGTGGGTAGGCCGACAGAGGGCAGAGAACTAGGAGAGAAAAAATAAAAACGATGATTGCCAAACGGCTTGCCGAGCATGGCAACTATGGTAACTATGGCAAATATCCACTATTTTAAGCAACCTATGAGGGACCTCTATTTGGTTTTGGACTGTTGATAGGCTGTAATGATGATGATGATGGTGATGATACAGATGAATCTCACCACATTATCTTATGAAAAAAATAAACACTATGGTTTGCATTCAAATACTTATATGCAGTACAATATTGGTTCTTAAGTACATATATTGCTTTCAAGTTTACGGTAACCACATCATCAAAAAAACTACAATAGTGAACTGCAGTACCACAGGTTTGAAAACAATTGCCGCAAGCATACGCCACAGTTTCCCATCAGAAGTCTGGGTATCTTATATTTTGTATAAATAAAATATTATACCACCATCTAAAAGTCTGCAAGACTCTTACACCTTTTTCTAAATCACCTCTCACAAATAGGGTGATAGATTATCTTATCTATGATCTCTACTACATGGTGATTGGTCGACACTTATCTGTATTATGATAGTCAAAAAATGTAAATAGCTTTAATATGGTCAATTCATTATCCACATTCTACCAAATTGACTGTATTTAAATATATATGGATATGGATATTCAACATTTTGGGAAGTTGCCAGACCATCATAAAGAATTTTATATTATTAAAAACTTGGCGTAAAAAATTTCGTGTCAGTAACATTTTTGAGTTTTGCATTACAAAATATTCTGTAAACATGGGGCCATGTAAGATCTGTTCTATCAATATACTTATAGGTATGTGAAAGATAAACAATCAGCCTAATATTGCATGGTGTTTTTGTTCAATTTTTTTCATTTTAGTACTCATTATTTTTTAAGAAATATTGTTCATACCAGCATTTTAATATGTAAATAGATGATATATTTTTGCCCATAATAAACTTAAGTGTTTTTATTTGTGTAATTTTCTTACATACTAAGCAATAGCTACCTTACAATTTTAATTATTTTTGTCTGTTGTCTTACCACTCAATTTACTTTTGATTACTAGAATCCTTATACATTGTTATTTTGCAATATACGCCCAAATTTGCAGAGAAGCTTCGGAATAAGGGGTTATTCCGTTGAACCACCCAAGAGTGGATATTCTGAAACGCGTGTTAATCTATCCACCCCAGACGGGGTTGATAACCGGAATTCGTATACATTATTTTTCTTCCGATTTTCTCCCCCGGTTGCATACAGTCATTTAGAGAAACATGATAAAACCTGGCCCAAGATACTTAGTCGACTTTAGCATAGCTATAAAAATATAAACACTTCTTGCTTGAAAGATCAACACTGACACGAAAGGAGTACCTCACAGGACTACAAAGTCATTGGAATCTTGGCATAAAACAATTTAAAATGAAGTTAAAGACATACCTCCAAATATAACGTTATTGGAATTCTTAACTTAACATTTTTTGCTAACACATCTGTTGTAGTAAAGTAATGTAGAAAACTATTGCAAATGTATATTAAAAGTGACGAATTTATCCTGGATATCAAATTACATCTACTTAATAATAAATTAGTGTTAGTAATTTCCTGGACATATTTTAGAATGTATAAATTACATAATAATATTATTTAAAACAACGAAGTTTTATTTGATTTAAACATAATGATTGGACTTTAACAGGCTGTAACGGTAATGGAAACGGCATTACGTAACATGATTTTTGTTTAAGTTTGTGTTCATAAAAAATATCTTAATAATTAAAGTGTACCAGTTGAACTGTACTTACGGGGAAAAGTTAGAAAAACAAATAAAATCAATTATCTATCCCGTATCGGGTGGATAGATGAACACGCGTTTCCGAGTATCCGCCATAGGGTGGATAAACGGAATAGTCAAGAATAAGTAATATAGGCCAATGGTGAAGAAAAATTAATTAAAAAATCTCAAACATTCTGTCGTCATTATCTTTTAAATTCAAAATTCGTGCTAACACATTATTTTAACTGATTGCCATTCTTAAATCTAACGCTTACTATTTTACTTCTAACGTCAGTTTATACTAAATTTATATTTTATTACACACGCACTCATTCGTGAGGCGTACATTACGCGCTCATGCAGGCGTCAATCAATTCCATCAATCATGATTGATAAAAAACGGATGGTGAATGATAAGCGTACATAACGCGTTCATGCAGGCGTCAATCACTGCATTACACGGTAGGTTATTCGTCAATCACAACCGTGATTGTTGTAAAACTGACAGCCTGCATGAGCGTGTAATGTACGCCTAACGCTTCGCATACACCTAATCTGTCATCGGCCGAAGTTTGCTCGGGCGATGACGGGCGAACTCGGACGATCGAAACAAATACTTGTAAAACTAAGAAAGCGCGTGCACCAACACGCACGAAAACGGCCGATCAACCGTCGAGTCCGAACTCGTTGAGATTTCTCTC
Organism: Parnassius apollo; assembly: GCA_907164705.1. Lineage (NCBI taxonomy): Eukaryota > Metazoa > Arthropoda > Insecta > Lepidoptera > Papilionidae > Parnassius > Parnassius apollo. Next base: position 14,498,205 of record CAJQZP010001449.1, on the reverse strand, counting down.
CCGACTGCCGGCGTCTACAGTGCAAATTGAGTGTATTTATAGTTTAATTTAGTCATTTTGTCTTTATTCTGTTGTTTCTGTCAATGTTGTTATCTACCTAAACTACTATGGATATAGAAAATAATGCCGACGCCCTATCGACAAAAACATTGTAAATTGAATCGCACAGCGAGGAGCGCGCGTACGCGTTGTTGTTCAATGTTCACATTCAATTTGGGATAATTTCAAATAAAAATAGGAGCCTTATTTACGGTATATCGTTATTTATATATTTGATACTCTGGAAAACTACCCTATATATTACAATAAATCATAGGCTTTTTCTATCGTGGGGAAGTCCTTACGGATACTTTTCGCTACGAAGACATCAGAAGTATCGTCTCTACCTACCGAGATTAACAAATTTTTTGAAGCCAGTTTAGCCTTCCCTGCGGATGCTAGAATAAACCACAGGGGAGGGTCCAGAAATTTAGGAAGTGCATTAGTGGGATTGAGTTTATTTCAGCTTAAACTAATGAAAACCTGTCTGCAATCGACGATCTTAATCTAGATTAGCAAACTTGGCCACTTTGTCAATGAAAACCAAATAGCCCAAAAATGTACTTAGTAGGTGTATATAAAAACGCAAGATTATCATATTTATTGAAGTATATTATTCATCATCATCATCATCATTACAGCCCTTCACAAGTCCACTGCTGAACATAGGCCTCCCCCAAGGTATGCCACAAAGCATGGTCCTGAGCCACCTGCATCTATCGACTTCCTGCATGTCTTACCAGGTCGTCACTCCATCTAGTGGGGGGTCGCCCTACACTTCGCCTACCGGTACGAGGCTGCCACTCGAGAACCCTTCTTCCCCAACGGTTATGGGTTTTTCGAGCCATATGGCCGGCCCATTGCCACTTCAGTTTACTAATCCGTTGGGCTATGTCGGTCACTCTGGTTCTACTGCGGATATCTTCATTTCTAAGTTTATCATGCAGAGAAACTCCGAGCATAGCCCTCTCCATAGCTCGCTGAGCGACTTTGAGCGTCCTCATACGGCCAGCAGTGAAGGACCACGTCTCGGTTCCGTTAGTCATCACTGGCAACACGCACTGGTTGTACAACTTAGTTTTCAGGTTTTGAGGTATACCCACTGACCTCTATATATACAAGTACGCTGGACTGGCTATACCATACAAAATGACTGTGCCAATTTGAAGCGCCGCTAAAGGATGTCTTGAAAAATAAAATTGACATAATGCCAAAGTATGTTGTCTTATTCATATTGTCATATTTAATAAGTCTGTATTTTGAACTTTTAAACAACGAAAGTATTTTATGTTGTTTGATTGATTGTTTAATATTAGTTACATAATAAGAATTATTTTCATTAATAATGAGAGGGTGCGTAATCTGTAAAACTGGTTACCAAAAGGGAAGTGGTATAAAATTTCACAAGTAAGTGAATTTGCAGTAAATATTAAACAAATTAAAACTATTTGATAATATAAATACTTAGAAAATTGTTACTAATCTTAATATGATATTTATACCAACATGTTTAGCTGTATATTACTGAGTTTTGATAAACAATAAAATTCAATAGGGTTGTCGAGTTCCTTGTCTATAATACTTATCGATGTTCTTTCCTACCCATATCTGTTAACAAACAAAGTAACCAACATCTGATGATTATCAAATGTTTATTAATTAACAGGTTCCCAACTGAACCTAGACTAAAATTATGGCTTAAAATCATAAATATTGTGAATTGGCGTCCGAAACAAAATGATCATATTTGTTCCAAACATTTCACAGACGACTGTTTTATTAGACATGAGAACTGCACCACTTTGAAAAAGTGCAGTATACCGACAATATTTTCTGGTAGTACCAGTACCAAGCACTACCAAGTACTAAGTATTATGATTATTATTTCGAATGATTTTTTATTTCTTTCCTCATTTTCCACCAAACTCAAGGGCCATAGCCAAGTGTCGAAAGGTCGCCTGATGATGTCGAGTCACGTTGGATGTGTGTTAGTGGACTGCGGCTAGAGGAGATTCCTCTCCCTGTACTGCTGGAGGAGGAGTGTTGTTATGGCGATTGGCGATGCGCCACTCGACTGTTTTTCGCGACTTTGGTGAGGCTGCACCACTTGATGCTTCCAAGTGCTCGTTTTTCCCTGGCTCCATTCACATATCGGGCTCGGTAATTGATAATTTCAGTTATTTTTTTTAATATTGTAATTTTAATTTCGAAAATGACGTGGTAAATAACTGATAACTATGTAATTCAAAGTTTATATTTTTTTATACAATCTTGCTAGCTCATACCTGGCGCATTGCTGCCGCAGAAGAAATAATTGTGGAAATATCGTTAAAATGTGGAACAGTTATATTGTATAATTAGGAATGATAATACAATCATTGAAATAGAATGATATATAACTTTCTATCACTTTCAAATAGTGCATAATACGCACGCCACCTAGTGTCAGTTAATTGTACCATGCGTTGTAAGTATAACCTTCTCACAAGTGCAACCATTAAGTTGACTAAGTTTTACCGCCATTTGATGAACGGTATGGCATCGTAGAAAGTACGAACAAACATAAATTTTTATATAGTAGAAAATATTTTACTGTCAATAGACAGACCTGTAGTTGATTAGAATAGGCGTTATTATAGCAGCTGATTTGTTTTTTATAATACTAAAACAAAGTGAACGGTTGACAATAAATTGTTCTAGAAATTGTTTTTATTTTTATTTTGTGTACTTAGTTTAATCTTAATAATTTTTTAGTTGAATGGTTAAGGGCTATGATGGCTATCCGAGTACAGAACCAGAGTACAAAACTAATCCAACTGTAGAGATGTGTAAGACAGCGTGACGTAATATCCCCGAAATACTTTACCGCTGCATTGGAAAACGTTTTCAACCTACTGGACTGGAAAGGATACGGTATTAACGTCAATGTCGTGTACGTCACTCACTTTCGATTTGCCGACAGTATAGTCCTTATGGCATAATCGCTGGAGGACCTACGCACTATGTTCATTGACCTCAATAGTGTCTCCCAACGGATAGGTCTTAAGATGAACATGGACAAAACAAAAGTAATGTGTAATGTCAATGTCACACCTATGCCTGTGGTTTTTGGGAGCACTTAGCTGAAGTTGTTGATGAGTATTTTTACTGGGACAAAGAGTCCAACTAGGTAGGTTCGTCGATTGACCTGTCGGTCGAAGTTGAACTTCGAACGACAGCTCAATCGACGGATTCAACTCGGCTTGGCAGCGTTCGGGAGATTACAACACATCTTCTCGTCAGGAATACCTCAAAACTAGATTGTACAACCAATGCGTGTTGCCAGTGATGAAATATGGATCTGAGACGAGGTCTTTCACTGCTGGCCGTATGAGGAAGCTCGAAGTCGCTCAACGAGCTATGAAGAGGGCTATACTCAGGGGTTAAAACTTAGGAAAGAGGATATCTGCAGCAGAACCAGAGTGACTGACATCTCCTAATGGATTAGTTAGCTGAAGTGGCAATTGACCGGCTATATAGCTCGAAGAACCGAATACCGATGGGGAAAAAAGGTTATCGAGTGGCAGCCTCGTACTGGCAAGTGAAGTGTAGGACGTTCCTCCACTAGATGGAGTCAAAACCTGGTAAGACATGCAGGAAGTTGATGGATGCAGGTAGCTCAGGACCGTGCTTTGTGGCATTCCTTGGGGGAGGCCTATGTTCAGCAGTGGATTTGTGAAGGGTTTTAATGATGATGAATGATAATGGCATTATATTAATATGATAAACAATGAAAGGACGTTACGGGTAGAGTCCATCTCACAGACTAATATGATACTTACGTATGTCCATCTATCCATAGAGTCCATTCTATTTGTTTAGGTATAGGTAGGGAATAGAATTCTTATCGATATAATTTGGTACACTGTCTTATCCCTAGTATTAGTTCCGTGGACGTGCACTTCTGATGTCAGCGCCAAAATGGCGGAAATCAAATCGCTTCATCATGTCACGGTGTATAGCCAGTCCAGCGTACTTGAATATATAGAGGTCAGTGGGTATACCTGACGAGAAGATGCGTCGTAATTTCCCGAACGCTGCCCAGCCGAGTTGAATCCGTCGATTGACCTCTCTGTCGAAGTTGGACTTACTTAGTCGGACTATTTGTCCCAGGTAAACGTACTCGTCAACAACTTCAAGCTTAGTGCTCCCAACAACTACCGGCATAGGTGTGATATGGACATTAAACATGATCTTTGTTTTGTCCATGTTCATCTTAAGACCTATCCGTTGGGAGGCACTATTTAGGTCATTGAGCATAGTGCTTAAGTCCTCCAGCGATTCTGCCATAAGAACTATAATTATCGTAGGCAAATCGAAGGTGAGTGATGTACTCGCCATTGATGTTAATACCGTATCCTTTCCAGTCCAGTAGCTTGAAAACGTCTTCCAATGCAGCGGTGAAGAGTTTCGGGGAAATAACGTCACCCTGTCTTACACCTCTCTGCAGTTGGATAGGTTTCGTACTCTGGTTATGTACTCGGATAGCTATCGTAGCCCTACTGTACAAACACTTCAGCACTTCGATATACCGACAGTCAACTTGGCACCGCTGAAGAGACTGTAGCACCGCCCAAATTTCGACGGAATCAAAGGCTTTGTCATAGTCCACATACGCCAGGCAAAGTTGCAGATTGTACCCTTCGGACTTCTATACGTTTTGCCGAAGGGTATGTATGTGGTCTATGGTACTTCTTCTTTTTTTTTTGTTTTTTTCTTTAAAAGCCTTTTCGGAAACCGGCTTGTTCGGGAGGCTGGAAGTCGTCGAGTCTGCGTGCGAGACGATTCGTAATGACTCAAAAACAGCACGTAGACGCGGCTCAGAAGGGATATCGGTGTATAGTTCTTCAAGAGAGCGTTGTCACCTTTCTTGAAGAACAAGACCACCGCACTTCTGCTCCACGCCTCCGGAGTAATGCCACCATGGAGGACGGAATTAAAGAGCCTCTGAAGGACTTCAAGTACCGGTTTTCCACTCGCTTTCAGAAGCTCCGCTGTAATTCCATCCTCGCCCGGGGACTTGCCGTTTTTAAGGTGCTGGAAAGCCATTCTAATCTCGCTCAGACTGACGTCCGGGATATCATCTGAATAGTGTTGGATAAGACTTGCTCTTGAATCGTTACACTTACGTGTGGCTCCAACGATGATGTGTACAGCTGCCCATAGAACCTCTCAATCTCACTCAGAATCTCAGGTGTCCCGGAAACAATGCTGCCACACTCAGTCTTCAGATTTGACAGTTGGCACTTATTGGCAGACAGATCTCTGGCAAAGACTTTGGAGCCCTGGTTCCGCTCGATCGCTTCTTCAATACGAGCAGTATTGAAGTTGCGCAAGTCTCGCCGCATGCATTTGGAGATCTGTCTGTTCAGTTGCCTGTTGCAAATTGTTGAGTGCAGCTTCATCTCCCGTCTAACAGCCATGAAATTAAGACTGTGATCGGAGCGAGTTTTTGTGTTCTTCTGCGGCGGGTTTTGCAGAACTTAGCTCCGACCGCATGGACAGTTTCTACGAGCTTGTCATTCATATCGTCCACTGCATTGCAATCTTCTAGGCACTGAAAGCAGTTACGTAACTCGAGCTGAAAAGTTTCGGGATTCTGGATTAGAGCACGAGGGGGACGGAGCGTTGACTTCATTAGACGAGAACTCTCCAACTTTTAACGTTTAGGTTCAGTGTGCCTCTACATTCGGTGATCGCTGCCAGTTTTCACCCTTGCGATCACTGAGACATCACTAAACAGTTGGCGTCTGGTCGTCATAATGAGGTCAGTCTCATTTTTTGTCGAACTGTCGGGGCTCGACCAGGTCCACTTCCTGTGGGGCCGCTTCTGGAAGAAAGAGTTCATCATAAAGAGTCCCTCTTTCTCCATAAAGTCAGCCAGCTGCTGGCCCCTACGGTTCCGTTGCCCTACTCCAAATTTCCCCTAACTTCAGCTCACCGCTTTCTCTTATGCCTAGTTTTGCGTTGAAGTCTCCCATCAACACCGCGTAGTGGGTTTTGGAAGAATGCATGGTTCTGGAAATATCCTCATACATTTCCTCCACCTCCTCATCGGGATATGCCGAGGTTGGTGCGTAAACCTGTATGACCTTCAGCGAATACCGTTTGGTGATTCTGAGTATCAGGTACGCGACCCTCTTCGATACACTCAATCTTTACAACGTTGTTGACGAGAGACTTGTCGACGGTAAATCCGACACCTCCTTGGGATAGATGGTCGCCCTCCCGGTGATAGAACAAGTTGCCGGACTCGAGGATTACCGTGTCCTCCCCCTCTCTTCGGATCTCGGATAATCCAATAATATGCCAGCGCAACTTGTCTACCTCTTCTTCCACCTCCAGTATCTTCTCGTCAGTCCTCAGGGTGCGTGCGTTATATGTTGCCAGGTCCAGTCGTCGTAGGTGGCAACCGAACCTCCACCGGAGATTCTTAGCACCCCCTGCCCCGCCGTTACCATGGTCGCCACCGTAGCCAGGAATAGCGGGGCCGCCGGGGAACTGGGGGCCGTTTGTTTGCGTCATTATTTATGGGGGGATATTTGCCATATTTGCCACGCTTGGGTTGGCAACCGCAGCTTTTTTTTTAAATATTATTGTTGTTATTAGGAAGATGCTGCTGCCCATCTCCTGCCTGTTTCCCTCTGTCGCCTCTTACGATACCCACGGGAAGATATGGGGTAGTGGATATTCTCAACCGCCACTACACGGTAAATTATTAATACATAAAAAGAAATAAAGTATATTATTACATAAAACGTGGCCGCGGTAGCTCAGAGGCTAAACGGACTGTTAATTTCACAGTACGCGAGCAACCCGAATCCCCCGATTATGATCTTCCAAAGAAATGTTAAGTTCGTCTTCTCGCAATGGAGTAGCGCGGTGGACACTTCTTGCCCTAAAACCCTCTCAGAAATGAAATGAAACCTTTGCTCAGTAGTCGGACTTTTAAAGACTTAGATACAAAATACGAGACTGTCAGGATTATTTATTTTTTTAATTTAATCTGATCACATTGCGTATAGGCACATACTGTGTGTTTGAGTTCATCATTACATCACTTCATAAATCCACTACTAAACATAGGTCTCCCTCAAAGAATGCCATAAAGCACGGTCCTGAGCCACCTGCATCCATCGACTTCCTGCATATCTTACCAGGTTGTCACTCCATCTAGAAGGAGGCCTCCATACACTTCGTCTGTATGGTTAGTACGAGGCTGCCACTCGAGATTCTTTATTCCCCGTCGGTTGTCGGCCCATTGCCACTTCAACTTACTTATCCTAATCCATTGGGCTATATCGGTTACTCTGGTTCTACTTCAGATATTCTCATTTCTAAGTTTATCACGCAGAGAAACCCCGAGCATAGCCCTCTATAGCTCGCTGAGCGACCTTGAGCTTTCTCATATGACTAGCTAGATTCATGTCATCACTGGCAGCACATACTGGTTTTACAATCTCGTTTTGAACTTTTAAATATATCTGACGAGAAGATGTGTTGTGATCTCCTGAACGCTACCCAGACAAGTTGAATCTGTTGATTGAACTCTTGGTCGAAGTTGGACTTACCTAGTCGGACGATAAACTTGCCAAAAACTTCGAGCGTAGTGCTCCCAACAACTACCAGCATAGGTGAGACATGTTTTTGTTTGAGAGACACTTTTGAGGTCATTGAGCATAGCGTTCAGGTCCTTTGGTGTTTCTGCCATAACGAAAATACCATAACGATGTACATGTACTCTCCTTTGATGTTAATACCGTCTCCTTTCTAATCCAGTAGCTTTAAAATGTCTTCCACTGAAGTGGTGAAGAGTTTCAGGGATGTAACGTCACCCTGTCTTACACCTCTCTCTCTTGAATGGGTTTCGCATTTTTGTTCTGTACTCAGATAGCCATCGTAGCCCTTATCCCGTACCACACACTTCAGCACTACGATGTACTGATAGTGAACTTGGCAGCGCTATAGGGACTGTATGTAGTACCATCCTAACTTCGACGGAATCAATGCTTTCTCATAGTCCACATACGCAAGGCAAAGGGGTAGAATATAGTCTTATGTACAATTGGCCGAAGGATATATATGTGGCCTATGGTACTAAAGCCTTTTCGGAAGCCGACTAGTTCGGGTTGCTGGAGGTCGACGAGTGTGCGTGCGAGACGATTCGTAATGACTAATGATTCTCGAAAACTGCGCGTAGACGCGGCTCAGAAGGAGATCGGTCTGAGGTTCTTCAACGCAGCATTGTCGCCTTTCTTGAAGTATGCCACTAGTGCCACTATGGAGGACAGAATTAAAGGATTTCAAGGACTGGTTTTTCACCTGCTTTCAGAAGCTTTGCTGTAACTTCATCCTAGCCCGGAGACTTGCCTTTTTAAGGTGCTGGATCCTTTACACCTTCAGCGTTTTTGCTTGTGCCTAGGTTTAGGAGGAATGCATAGTCCTAGAGATATCCTCCCATCGTGTGTTTTAGTTGTTAGTAACATCATCAGATGATATTTTGCCAATATTATTGTATGTTATTACTATAGATTTGCGTTTCTTTAGTGCAATACACTTCAGGCTAGGCTGTATGGTGTAATACCTTTGCATGGCTCGTGACGAATCGTCCCAAATGCGTACTTATAGAGTCCGTTTCACGAAGAAGTCTCTTGAATCTTAACCGCGGCACCACCATAGATAAATAAATATGTAGCAAGCTAGGCACCACAGTCTTTGCCATGGAGGTTAGAGAACAGGAGAACGATCGCTACTTGCTAAAGGGTAGCCTGTCTGTCCCTGAAAATTTATGGAATTTATAGCCGCACTGCCGTTGGTAAGTAGTATCTGCCAAGTAATTTTTTAATTATTGACAAAAAGAAACATTAAAAAATGGTGAAACTATATTTAAAAAAATTAATCAATAATAATTTATAATATTAATAATAAGTAAAATTATTAAAAGCATAATTTATAATTTATTTATTGATAAATAATAATAAATTCGTTTTTTTCTTTGAATCATATTATAATCATTTAAACTATCGCACAACAGCCCGCTTTTATTGAGACAACTTAGTGACCGCAGCGCCTCACTTATTTTGTTCATATTTCTGGGACACTATTTTCTACAGCGATCGTTCTCTCGTTCTCTAACCGCCATGGCATGGAGTAATTTTTTTTATGTAGAAGAGTGGGCAAACGAGCATGCGGCTCACCTGATGTTAAGTGAATACCGCCGCCATGATCAACCGCAACACCAGGGGAATTGCAGGTGCGTTGCCGGCCCTTAATACGAAACGAGTAAGCTCTTTTCTTGAAGGTCCCCAGGTCGCATCGGTCCGGAAAAATCGCCGGTGGTAAACGATTCCACAGAGAGGTCGTACGCGGAAGAAAACTCCTTATGAAACGTATAGTGGTGGACAGACAAGCATCCAGATGGTGTGGATGGTATCGGGACGTTTGCCACATAGTGCGTTCACGAAATTTGGCGGCTGGGATTAATCCGAACAATTCCTCAGAGCACACCCCATGGTATATGCGAAAGAAAATGCAAAGAGATGCAACATCTCTTCGCAGCGCCAGTGAATCGAGCCGATCGGAAAGCACTTGGTCGTCGACGATTCGAGCCGCTCTGCGTTGGATGTTGTCAAGTGGAAGGAGCTGGTACTGGGGAGCTCCAGCCCAGAGATGGGAACAGTATTCCATGTTCGGCCGAATCTGCGCCTGTCCCGCTCTGCTGAGCACGCCAAGCTTTTTAAAGGCCAATTTGGCCTTCTCTTCCAAGTGACCACGAAACTACACGTCATTCGATATGTCGACGCCGAGGATTCTGATACTGACAGAGGCAACAAGGGGAGTGCCTTGAAACTGAGGAGATACGACAAAGGGGTTCTTTTTAGCTGTTAACGCGCACACTTGTGTCTTCTGAGGGTTAAACTGGACTAGATTTAGTCGCCCCCAATCCGCTCTGTTCAGCAAAGACTCCCAAAAGAGTTTTCCCGAGAAATATTGGCAAGGTCGGTGTACAGAGAATCACCAGTGCATAGCAATGAATGTTCCGGGTTTGCAACTTATCATTGATATGCAGAAAAAACAGCGTTGGCGATAGCACGCAGCCTTGTGAAACACCAGCATTTATAGGATTGTAATCGGAGCATGCACCATCTACAATGACCTTGATGCTCCGATCTGCAAGAAAGGTGGTGATCCAATAACACAATTTCTCGGGAAGCTCATAGGATGGGAGCTTCGAAAGAAGCGTTTTGTGCCAAACTCGATCGAAAGCCTTCGTAATGTCCAAACTTACGGCCAATGCCTCCCCCTTGGACTATACTGCCCTCCGACCAGAAGATCTCCGTGAGTTAGTACCACGGCGAAAACCGTATTGGCGGTCACTATTCAGCTGGTGATCCTCAAGGTACCTCATGAGCTGGCAGTTGACAATAGACTCCATTGTTTTGGAGAACAAGGAGGTGATGACGATAGGCCGGTAGTTGGATGGGTCTGAGCTATCGCCTTTTTTGGGGATCGATAGGACGAAAGCTGTCTTCCATGATTTTGAGACTACGTCTAGGAAGTAGGAGTAATGAAAAAGACGCGTTAAAACCGGTGCCGACTCTGTAGCACACGTCCTCAGCACAATTGGGGGGATTCCGTCAGGCCCACTCGACTTGTGGATGTCCAGGGAGAGGAGTGCTTTGCGAACCGAGCGCTGTGTGAACTGCACTTCCGGCATAGAGCATTCACACTGCAGGACGGTCGGCGGCGTACTCCCCTCGTCATCGAGAGTCGAATTGGACTCAAAGAAAGAGCCTAGCAAATCGGCTTTCTCCTTTGCGGTACGGCTGACATAAATTCCCCTGGACAGCCTTGGCGAGCGACCAGAATGCACAGGTTCCAGAAGGAAGATGAACTAGTTTCTCGCCAATTCTGTATATGTGCTCTGACTGCCTTGCCAATAACTCTTTTGAAGGACCTAGAGGTGGAATTATACTACTTTTTTAGAGCGCTGATGTTTAAATCCCGGGTCGTAGATGCGTAAGCCCAGGCTTGCTAGCACTCCTGCTTATAGCATCATGCTATTTTACAGGAGTGACCAAACCATGGCTGAGATTTGCCTCCGATGGGCACCACAGAGGAAGGAATAAAAAGTTCCATACCCTGAAGTACCTACCACATCAGCGGCAGAATTAGCAACAACTTTGGGATCGCCGGCGAGAAGCAAACCCACCCCCAAGGGTAGGATGCAAAGAAAGATCGCATCCTATACCAATTGGCTGACCCATAGTGCCAAACAGTTTCAGCGTGAGTGGCACCGTGGTGGCAGAAGACAATGGTCCGAGCAGCCTAAAGGGGCGTCAACGGTAATCTGATATCCGTGCGGGTGAGAGGTCAGCAGAAGGTTCTACGGGGAAGGTGCATGATCCTCCACATCTGGAATCCGCGTAGGCGAAGTAACCAGATGTGTAACCATATACTAAGGCAAAGTCAAGAACAGATCTCCCCGCATGCTCGGTTGTACGTGAACCAAGCCATTCGGAGTGATGGGTATTAAAGTCGCCGAGGATCACGATCTCTACGGAGGGGATCTGCTGTAGCAACGAATCTGTAGCCATTTGGAAGTGGTCTAAGAGTCGGTCTGTTCCGGCATTACCGCTATGGGACCTATAGAGGCACCCGTCGACGCGCGGATGATTGTCGCTGTCTACGCGTAGCCAAATTATGGACAGGTCCGGACTGACAAGACTGCCGAGGCGTTGAGAACAGATTTCCTCTCTGACGTAAACGCAAACTCCAGCCCGAGGCACAAAGGAGTGTTCCAGTTTGTACCCCGGGTGGGAGAGATACGAGACATCAGCCGGAGAAGACACCTGCGACTTGGTCAGAAAGAGCAGAGCCGGCCTCGCCGTCTCGAGATGGTAGTGAACGGCGTTTAGGTTAGAGTGAAGTCCCCTGATATTGTAGAAATTCAATGATTTCAGCGTGGCAGGGGTCTCCTTGTTCTTGTTGCTCTGTTTGCCCCGAGCAGTTATAGTCTTTAGCGGAATTTTACCTCCCCCCCCCCCAGAATACACGGGGCAGCCTGAGCACCCACGCTCAGGAGGTGAGTAACTTGGTCGTGGATGCTGTGTTGTTTTTTTGTGTTTTGTGTGGGTGTTGGGTTGTTGGGGGTTTTGCTACCCTTATTTGGTCTGTAGAGGAGTAGTTGAAAATGTGTCCATCTGTAAGCAGTGAATAACAGTTCAAAAACTCTCCACAGCAGCGCTCGAGTAGCTACAGGGTATAATAAATCGCCGTAAAATACGTTGAGAGTGGTTTTGAAAGAAATAAAATAATTATTGTAAGAAGATTTATGGTGAAAGTATGTGCCGTAAAAAATTATAAAAAGAACTTTAAAATTTAGACTGTAGTTACAGTTGAGCCACCTATTTAGCGCTTTCCTACGGACACTTTTTTATACAGAGTCTGTACTTCTTACCTCTACACTCCATAGTGACAAACGAGCACACAGTCCACCTGATGTTAAGTAGTTGCTGTGGCCCGTAGACATCTACATCTACGAACACGGAGTTCTACATCAATTACGAATCAAAATGCAGATGCGTTGTCACCCGTGAGGATTAAGATGGAATGCCTCGTTTCCAGTAAAAAGGGTCTCCGGTTCTCTATACTCACCATACGAAACACACACAGCATTAAGCTACTATTTTACGCTGGTATTCTGTGAGAGCGTGGTCCTTCCCCGTTCGAGCCGACCCATTCGTGCTATAACTATACTACTAATATAACTGCAGCATGGCTCTACCACGTATAAACGTTTCTTTTTAATACTACTAAATAAGACTACTATAGCAGCAGCACGTATTTTTCTACAGCTTGGCATGATAATTGATTTCAACTCTCTGAGTTTGGATCCGCTGACTTGCATGTAAAAAATATTGCCCTTACTAGTGTACTTCCACAAGTTGTTTTTGAGACCGCTTGCAGAAAGTAAATTGCGATAGTAATATTTCTGGTATTGTAAACGGTTCTGCAAGTACTTGCGCAATAACTTAGCAGAAGTTCATCTGATTGTGAATCTAAACCTCACTTAAGGGTTGCTTGATGTTGCAGAAACATCGATGACGAAATCGATGTTAGCATCGATGATGACATCTATGTTGACATTGATAGCTCAACATCGATGTATATAATATCCTACTCAAAACACCGATGTTAAACATTATCAATGTTTTTTTGCACGTGTATTTAATAGGTTAGAATTAGATAACTAAAAAAAATAGACATGTTGTTTATTTTTAAATGAAATAAATTAATAAACAATGTACTTAGCTTTAAAACAGTAATTAAAAAATTGGAAGAAGTTAACAAATAATATATCTAGTTCATTTGTTATACAGTCCAATATTTTTTGCCCATTGATTGAAGATACAGTAATTTTGAAAAAGAATTACCTTTCAATCTGTTTCTCTGTTAATAAAGAGTTGAGCCAGCTTTTGTAAATAACCTTCCCATTAATCAATTATGGGTTCATTAACAACGATGTTTCAATGTTTGACATGTTGCGACATCGATGTTTTCATTTTTAACATCGATGATCATCGAACATCCCTAATAAGACTTATATATCTATTTGATATATATTTGACATTTGTTTCATTTGATTTCGATTCGATCACATTTCGTAATTTGTTCGTAGTAAGTACACTTGGGATATTCTAAGAAAATGTCCCTGTGGTCAACGTTAAATCGCAATGTTTTCAAGCGAACTTCGACATTTGCTTTGGCTGTGGCTGCAGGGACTTTCTTTTTTGAAAGATCCTTTGAGGTGATCTCTGTAACCGTATTTGAAAGCATTAACAAGGGAGTAAGTATTTTGTTATGTAATTTTCATTCAAAACTATTTTGTTCTGTATATAATAATAACATCATTTTAATTATAAGCATGATGGATTCGTTAAAATTAGTTGAATAATAAAGAAGGGTATAAATCTTTGCCTATTAGATAATTCTGAACCCTTTGCCAGAAGTGTTCTTATCTATTCGAAAACTATCTATTTCCATCCAAACACATATTCAAATAATACTTACAATATAATTTATCCTTGTGATTGTTGTAACTCCAGCTTGATTTTTATGATTTGTAAAAGTACAAGTGTTTATACAAATCATAAAAATACTTATATTAACCTTTTTAACTATTTTTACTATTACAGCCAGTTGACTACTATCCCATCAGATGGTTAGTGAGTAATGGTGGGTGATGCAGCTGAAGATAGTTAACAGAAACATTAACTTTTTTATTCAATGTAGATTATAACAATACTTATTGAAAGTCCCTTTTTTCATTTACCACTGGTTCGCAAAAAAACCTCTGTCCTGCAAAGAACCAGCAAGAAACCAAGCGGGATTATTTTTTTCCCAATAATAGCTTACAATCATGTTTACAATTAACAACAGAAGATAAATTAGAAATAGCTTGGTAGCGATCACCCTTCTCAGGGGTTATTATCATCAATAAGTTCCTTAATATTATAATAACCCTTTTTATACAAACTTAGTTTAATAACATTTTTTAACTTTCTTAAGTGCACTGACTTATGGGATGGAAACACAGATGCTGGCAAATTATTTCACTCCTTTGGTTTACACATTATGAACAATGAAGTTGACTATTAGGTTCAAATATGTGAGATGTCAATAACAATAGGCGGAGACTAACAATCATCTGATGGTCTGATGATTGAATGGCAAGGGGTGAATTAAGTCATGCTTAATAAGTGCCTTCAAATATAATTGTTCAGTGGGATGAATAGACCACCTTTCTATTTATAGTTCTTCCATAATATGCAATTGTAAGTGCCAAAATAAAGATATATTAAGGTTATTTACTTCGTGGATTTCGTAGTATTTTCTTCTTTCAGTTTCAATATGCCCATTTGTAAATGCACAATCTAAATGTAAGATAGTAATTGCATAATTTGGAGTCATATTTAAAAATCTGATGTTCATGATCATGAAAAAAAACTTATCTGATGTTACATTCGATTAGTATTTATTTCATAATATGACATTTATTCTTAGAAAATGATGAGAACAATAAATATAAAATTATTGTCTAGTGAAATACTAGAATAAAGAATGAGCAAACTTGTCTGTGGTCTGGGCAATGAGCTTGTATAGAACCTAATAGGATTCATGGGGTGTATTCTTAATATCCAAGTATATATTACATTTGACCAATTTCTATTAAGTACATAAATATTTAAACAGTATAGTATATAAAGTGGATAAAAAATTGGTGACTACATTTTTGTTCAAGCCACCATTTTTACTTGTCTCTCAAGCCAAGGTTCATATTTTTTAATAACTATGGTTATCTTTTACAGAAACTGTGGAAGGATATCAAGCACAAGTATGAGACATAAGGTGTATGGAATAAAAATAACCAACTTCAATAATGTAATTTATTAGAATAATTGTTATAAACTTGATTAAATTATGTTTACTTCCTAATATTTGTTTTATTTAAATATTAGTAATTTACAACAATAAATATAAATTTCACATTGACTAGACCTAAAACAAAGACATAATAATATGTCACAGCTGAAATAATAGAAAACTATCATTCACAGCCTTACTCATAAAAGTCGTTCATCATCAATTTAAAAGATGTTAAATGAAAAAGTTGCTCTTTTTTCATTAAATGACAGTTAATGTTTTTTCATTATTTTATTATAAAATTGAAATGAGAGTTTAGGTTTCGGAACTATTAGTAAATTACATCATTTATTTTAAAAAAAACTTACAAGTTTATCAGCAAGTCAAGTTGTTATGAAAATGAAATCAAAAGCAGTAAATAGTTCCTAGCGAAATTTAAAGAAATTAACAAATTTTTATATTAAAGTGTAGTGAATGCTGCATTGGAGTGGTAAATGTTTCACTCAATGATGCCATTAACAAAGTTCAAGGCTACCATTAATACAATAATGTCGGAAATAAATCGATTTCTTGAGTAGTCTGTGGTGTTGCACATAACAATGTATTTTTTTTTCATCTTCTAGTTTGGTATATTATTAAACAACATTTCAACTACTGATGGACTCGTTATCATATAGGCAAATAATGCTAAGCATGCACATGTGCAATATGTATTGTTTTTCTTTCTTGTCAGTCTACTTACAAATACTACATCACAATCATGTAATACCTATATGCACTATTTGCAGAAATATATTTTTTGAATTTAACAATCTTCTCAATTTTTTTAAATAGTGATAATAACATGAATCTTATGAAATGAACTTGTGTAGTATGATAGATCCACAATGGGTTTGCACTCATTACTTCCGATTGACTCCTTTGGAAACCTCATACACCTCTCACACAATTCTTATTTAAATGTTGTTGTTTATAAGAATAATAAAACTAAAATTCTAAAATTTTGTAATAATTAGTCTCCTTACTAAATCACGCTTCTATAAATTAATAGAATTTACTTCAAATTACGATCACCCGCCATTACGCATTGCGTTTAATTAAGTCTATTTCCTTCGCTGTGCGGGTGCAACAGGTTAATATAAATGCTTACAAAATTATTGCACACAGAATATTCGACAGGTACCTATAGAGTAAAATATGTGGAATATTTGTATTATATTATAGCTCGTAGAATTAGCCAGAGTTCACACTGTATGAAGAAATAATTAGTGTGTTTTGAATAAAACTATTATTTACGGATTTTATCGCGTTTAATTACTTTAATTAAACAATTAAAATAAAACCCACTAACTTGACATTGGGAGCAATCAGTCCCCCTACAAGTGTAAGCACCCGAAACGTCGGGATAATAATAAAAATAAATTAAAGTAATTAAACGCGATAAAATCCGTAAATAATAGTTTTATTCAATGTGTAGTGTTCGCGTAAATTTAAGAAATAATTAGTGTGTTTATTCAGGAGGTGAGAAGGAGAAATTTATGGGTATAAAATACTTAAAACAACATGTTAATGTATTTTTAGGTATAGCATGACATAACTGTTAAAATAAGTCTTTCTTGGAATTAATTTCTGCTTCTTGTGGCTTTCTTATTCCATTCGCCTGTTCATACTCTACATTTCCACAGTATAGACCGTTCGAGACTACACAGATAATAACCAGTACATAATCCTTTGTAATTTTAAGTAGTATTACTTGCAAGATCTATGACGGGCATATTCGGGGTCGTCTGTAAGGGTATCCGCTGAGGAGGATGAAGGCAAGGATCTGGGTTGCAAAGGCAATGGGGTGTCATATTGAGGTTCTTCTGCTAACGCCAAAACAATGTCAACTAAGAGCGGCTGTGCTAAATTCTTGATTGCTTCCTGACGCGCCACCTGTAAGATCGAATATTATTTAAGGAGTTTGAAACTATTGAAGTAAAATATGCTACATACTAGAACAGACACCATGAACAAAATTACAAAATCTATGCATATGGCACAGACTTAAGTTTGAGCTCATAATTATTTGGTGTAGCGGAGCGGAAGATCATCACTCATTTCTACGTGTGTGGTGACACATTACCTTATTTTTATACATCTGCAGATAGATACGTTGCCACTTAAGATTGAATGCTTTGTTGATAGTAAAACAAAATAAAAGCAACAGGAGGAAGTTATCAGGCCTGGGCTGACGCTTCGGTGGCTCGAAATGTAAACACTAGCAAGCTTAAAAAGAAGTATAACTTCGCATTCGCAACAACTTTGCACAGGGAGGACGACGCATTAGCCCACACCGCAAATGAAAAAGCCGATTTTTTAGGCTCTCTTTTTGCGTCCAACTCGACTCTCGATGACGGGGGAACACACCGCCAACATTCCCGCGGTGAGAGTGCTCTATGCCTGATGTGCGATTCACACATTACTCAGTACACAACGCAAAGCACTCTTCCCCCTGGACCATCTGTGTCTGGACAAGTCGAGTGGGTCTGACGGAATCGCCCAATTGTGCTGAGGACATGTGCTCCAGAGTTGGCACCGGTTCCAACGAGTCTTTTTCGGTACTCCTATTCCCTACGCGCAGTCCCGAAATCTTGGAAGACAGCTTTCGTGCACCCGACTTCTAAAAAAGGTAACCGCCTTGATCCGTGCAACTATACAGGATTATCGCCATCACTCTCTTGTCCTCCAAAATAATGGAGTCCGTTATTAACAGCCAGCTTATGCAGTATCTTGATTAGTGACTGCCAGTACGGTTTCCGCTGGGGTCGCTCAGCTGGTGATCTTCTTAAACACCGATGGGCGCAGGCGATGGAGTCCAAGGGCCTCCCCCTTTGGCGGTTAGTTTGGTCATATCGAAGGCCTTTGATTGGGTTTGGCACAAAACGCTTCTCTCCAAGCTTCCTTCCTATGGGCTTCCCGAGAAATTGTGCAATTGGATCACCAGTTATCTGGCTGATCGGAACATCAAAGTCGCAGTAGACGGTGCATGCTCCAATTACAAGCCCATTAATGCTGGTGTTCCACAGGGCTGTGTGCTATTGTCAACGCAGTTTCTTCTGCATATCAATGATATTGTTACGAGCTGGGGTTCGTGACAATAAAAACTGCCGATTGAATTACCAAAATTGACACTAATTACAAAACACCAAAATTACAACTTAAAACGCACTAATAATAAAACACAACTGTACTACTGATCACATTAGTTCGCAGTTGTTTAACTTCGAAGTATTCGCTTGTATCGTCCATTCAATACTGATCCCGGTAACGGTCTATAACGGCCTTATTATAGGGCCTCTTCTACTGAACAGAGAATGTTCGAGTACATACCGGTCCCAACTGACTAGGTGTAGAAAGTTCTGGCATGGATATCTCTAGAAGGATCTTGACTCTCCCAGTTCTGCTGCTCGATACCAGAGGGCGCTAGTGGTAACTAATGTCGCCATATACCAGGAATTAATTATGGCGCGCAACAATGTGTTGCAAACCGATAACATTCATTGCTATGTGATGCTCATGCATTTTGATGTGATATGATTTTGATTCATTGTAATGCTGTATACACCGGTCGTCAATATTTCTCAGGAAAACGTCACCAAGTACCGGGACACACTTTTGTCTGAAGTTAACACATTGTTGAACAAGCTCTCGGATTGGGAGCAACTAAATCTAGTACAGTTCAATCCCCAGAAGACACAAGTTTGCGCGTTTACCGCTATAAAGAACCTCTTTGTCGTATCTCCTCAGTTTCAGGATACTCCCTCTGTTGCCTCAGCTAGTATTGGAATGACCGCATTGGCGCTCAGCTGGTTCTAGTTCTAATCTTCTAATTTACCTGACTCATAAATAAGCGGAAGCAGTAGAGTCCAAGAGGGAGGCTTTTCACACAAAGCGATTATTTAGAAGCTTCCTTCCTATGGGCTTCCCGAGAAATTGTACAATTTCGTTTAGGCTGTGATATGACAAGGGGAGATCTCCCACCGGGTAAGGTGTTCAAGCCGGGGAGCTGCCAAAGCTCCCTGAGTTAGTAGAGAGCTGTTCTATATATACAGCACAGTAATTTAGAACTTTGACAGCGTGATTTAGGCTTCGGTGCGTTTCGCTTGTGACGTAACGATAGCGCCACCACATCTTCCTAGCAACTCAGTCCAGCTGTCGATGATTTAGTCTAGTTGTCGACGAATACCATGGATTGCCTTGTAATCTGCGGTGAGTCGAGAGAAAGGTTTTTGGATTTTTCTAGTGTTTTAGTATAGGGTTTTATAATAAAAATGTAATGAAAGTTTTTGTGTGAGTATAATTTATCTTTTTACGTAAATAATTTCAAGTAATATATATTAAAATAATTGTGATTTTCACGCTGCCGACATCCTCTTGGTATTTATTTTTTTGTTATCAAAATAAAATAAAATCTTTTTGTAATGAAGTAAAACCTGACTTTTGTATATCCCACAGGATAGAGAATTTTGTACAGATTTTATAATGCCAAACTTCTTCATAGAAAAGTAGTCGCTAAATGTAAGATTTAATGGTTCAAAGTGCTGTGGGTGGGTGCAGTCGCATGCGCCCGCTCGGGATTTGCGGGACGCATGCGATTGCATGGGATTTTTATGGGGATTGAATCGTAAAAAAGCACTTTACAGAGTACTGTTCTCATTTCTAGACCGGGACACTCCAGTGCCAGCTCTTCCCACTTGACCACATTTAGTGAAGAGTGGCTTGAATCGTCGACGACCGAATTCTCTCTGATCGGCAGTTGTTCAAGGGCGATGGTCGACAGAACAGGCCGGTAAGGGGGTACATATTCATTGTAAACCTGAGGCTATCAGAATTTTAAATCAGGCACTGCAGATGCTATATTTTTTGAAGTGAAACTTCTTTATCGACGTTGTGGAAAAATTTAGTACGGTATTAAAAAAACAAAAACGTCACGTTTTCTTGTAACGTGTCACCGCAGGGGCTGCATGAGTATACTATTATTTAACCTACTCATGTAAAATATAAAATATGACTTAAAGAAGTCGCATTTTTTTATAGAATAAGGGTAAGGGCAGATGCGTTATCCCCCGTGAGGACTATGATGGATGCCTCGTTTCCAGTAAAAAGGGTCTCCGGTTCTCTACACTCACCATACGAAACACAACGGCGTTGAGTATCTATTTTACGCTGGTATCACTTCGTACGTGAGTATTAACAAAAAACACACATTTTTTTATAACTAGTAAATAACTTATGATAGAAGTGATTTTTATTAAAAGTACAGATGTGTTTCCTTGAGGACTAAGATGGATATTTTTTATGCTTCAAGCTTTACTTTAAAAAAGAGAGTTTGTGAGGAAATCACAATAATTTTTTTTTATTAAACCAATTCGACAAACAAACTGCCAGTCACCTGGATGATAAATGGATACAATAGCCAGAAAATTATGAATATAAAATTGTATTTTTTTATTGAATAAGGGTGACAAACGAGCACGCAGTCCACCTGATGGTGAGTGGATTCTGTGGACCATAGACATTTTACATCAATTCTCGATTAAGAATCAAAATGCAGATGCGTTACCACCACTGAGGACTAAAATGCCTTATTTCCAATAAATAGGATCTCCGGTTCTCTAAATTGAGTCATTCAACAACAGCATTGGGCTGCTAATTTACGCTGCTTTTTGTAAAAAAGTTCATTAAAGTGATTTTAAAACAGACGACTAAGACGACGATAAAGAAACCCTTTGTAGCTGTGCAGACTTTCTCAAATTTAAAGCACAAATAGCAAACTTCTAAAACTGCCTAAAAACGAAAATAAGTTTTTCATTTATAAAATATAGTCGTTATGAGAGACATACATTCAATTAGTGTAATGTTAACAAAATATCCTGCACCATTAAAACTATGTTACAATGCAGCCGCAAGCTAACGCTTTGGTGGTTAGTTGCGTGTACTCTATAAAATAGAGAAATATAGTTATCGTGCACCATCATGAGTCACCATCCATAAATAGTGTAAATCTTGTAACAAACCACCTACGATCAACTGTAGAATCCCTAGGGGTTTGCGTACACCACTCGTAGACACCCCGTATAGAGTAACAACTTACAACTCCAAAATGGTGAGCGATCATCTTCAAAGCATATTCCTTGATGTCGGTCGCGTGCATTCTGTCAGCGGCCTGGAGAATCGCTAGGACGTTTTCCGGCGACACATTGCTCTGCAGGTTGTGTTTGCAAAATACTTGTAGACGATTGTTTGTAAAACCTACAAACAAACTTGGTATATGTAGTGCGCTTTCAAAAACACTTTATTTTGTTTATTTACTTTTAGGCGGACTTAATGCCTAAAGTCATTCTCTCCTAGTCAATATACTTAACAAAGATAAATATAGGAGGTGGTGCGGCGAAATATATCCTGGAATAAAAGTGACGTCACGTCAATAAGCGGCTACTTGCTCCTGCCACACACACACACACACACACACACACTTTTTAATTAGGGGTTTAATTAGCGGTTTGTATGTAAGTACTATTTCAGTTCTCAAATTTCAATGTTTTTTTTACTTACGTTGACGAAGGATAGTAAATTCGGCAGGTTTTCGGTAGCAAAACAAAATTGACTCTCGATAAGTATAAAATATACGGACGTTCTACAGCAATTTTCTTGGAGTGCTCAACTCAGGGGGGCTGGGGTCCAGGTAAGACAAGAAACAAATATGCAGTACAGTGGTGAAGCCTTCATACATATGCTGCACGAAAAGTATCGGGAATGGAATATTTCCACTGTTCCTGTCATATTAAAATCTTTTTAATTGAAAACTCCTTGGTTTTAAAAATCGAATACCATTTATTTATTTAAAAAAAGATTCTCGGTCTTGTCAAACTTGTTTAGTCGATGAGAAAATGGAAGTTCAAGAGCGATGATTTATTATGACTTTCGAAGTGGTTTAACACAAAAACAGTGTGTTGACCGGATGATTTCTGCATTTGGTGATGAAGCCCCATCCAAAACCACAATTTATCGCCAGCAACGCACCTGCGATTCCCCTGGTGTTGCGGTTGATCATGGGCGGCGGTAGTCACTTAACATCAGGTGAGCCGCATGCTCGTTTGCCTCCTCTTCTATAAAAAAGTACGTTTTTAATGTAAATCAAATATACTTTACACTTCGTACATTAATTGAGCAGTATAACAATAGTTTTTTGATCTTGATATTTGAAAAAAAAAAATAATTTCAATTAGTCCCATTGGTTTAAGATTCGTTGTACCGCAGCGCAGATTCAATCGACAACCATTTGGTTACACATTTTTGCAATATTTTTAAGGTTGTTTACAGCAATTAATGGTTTGAATATTCCTGACGACGCTGCTGATAAGGAAAACCAGTTATAGATCTCCCTTAATAAAAATTCTATGTTGCGAGGTATAGTTTCGTCTAGAGCATGTGCAACAGCTAACACTGCATGTATTGTTATATCTATGATCTGAACGCGAATGTCACAATATCATACTGTTTCAAAATTGTGTGAACGCCATTGGTAAAGCCTGTTATCACACATGACAACGCAAGTTACTGTATTCGCATACACTACAGTAAACAAAGGCACAAATTACTTACCATAATAGATGGGAGCTTGAAATAAATAGAGCGAATCTTCTGTGGGCATGTTGGTTTCACCGTAATAAATGTAGCGCAGCAGAGAGTCGAACGCTTCCTCCGTCGGAACTGTGTCGCAAATTTGTATCTGTAAACAGAAGTCTTACGGTTCAGATCATATATATAACAATCCTGGATATTTTCAATATATTTATTACTTAATCAAATGTTGTTACATTACAATACAATATCGGTATGCAAACCTCTAGTATCCACTTTACTATCTACATTGGAGAGTCGTCCTATAGAAAAAAATGTATTAATATAAGTTATTTCATTCTACTAGTACAACCATGTGTATTACATAAATATTTAAAATAAATTTTGATTTACGGTAAATTTTTTGTAACTGTTGTGACAATTTATTACTGAAAATAGGTACAAGGTGGTCAAGTTTGGTAAATCTTGACAGACCTAATGTCTTTATAACATTATACTTAATGTATTTATAACACTATACTTAAAAATGGATAGGCCAAAAAAGAACTTACAGTCTGATACATGGCGATAGACATTCAGAAATTCGATGGATGTAAGTGGTCTAAGACTATGTTTTGTGGCATTCTTTAAGCGCAATGTACTTGACTTTTGAAGGGGTGTGATGATGACATTGTCGGCACTCATGTAGACTACGTTGTTCCGCATTAAACATGGTCTCGAAGTATGATAATGCAATGGTACTCGTAAACACATGCAGATATTTAGGGTATGTTCCAAAATACAACCCAGTACACTGGCCAATGTAAATGACGTCGTAAATCGACGCCATATTGGTGATTCTTTGTATCGAATATGGTGGAATACGGCGTCAATTAATGACGTCATTTGCATTCGCCAGTACACTGGAAACATTTTAGAACATACCCTTAATTAACACAGGTGGCTCGGGACCACGTTTTGTGACATTTGAAGGCCAATGTAATAAGCTTGTGAAAGGGTGTGTTAAGAGTGTTAGGGTCTATATTCGTATAGCAAGTGACTCGGAAAAGAAACTACGTGTTTATGTTATGACCGTTTACTTGAGACTAAAATTCACGAAATGCACACTATGCAGTTAATGTCACCTTGCGACATTGACAGGGTGTGATGATAATACTATCAGTACTTACGCTGATGTCGTCGTGGAGTGGAATATGGCGTCGAATTTTTTAAAATTTTTATAGGAGAGGGAGCAAACGATAACGCGGCTCACCTGATGGTAAGTGATGTCAACATGAACAACTGCAGCACAAGTTAATAGCTGACATTATGATTTAATTAATCACTAATGTCATAGGGTCGTTCACATATTAAATAAAATTATGGTGGTTTATTATAATAAAAGTTAAAGTTACAGCCTATATACGTCCCACTGCCGGGCAAAGGCCTCCTCTCATTTCTGATTCCTTCCGGTCAACAAAAGCTTTCCTTATTATTTTCCGCTGGTTGTGGAGTTGTGTTAATGATCCCATGTCCAGTGATAATTGGCAGGAAATTTTACAGCAAGGATATTACTACCTCGCAGGTATAATGGTTGTAAACTTTAGTTTCCCATATAGTTACGACTCTATTTATATATCCCAAATTTAATTAAATTTAGGGACTTTACAAAAGCGATGTATTATTGTACACACCCACAGAAAAAAAAATACATGTAGGAATTAGATGGATGCAATTAGCTTAGGACCGTGTTTATTGACATTTTATTGAGGGTGGAGGAGGGAGGATTTGTGCATTAGACTTGTGAAATAGCGTAAGAATGAAGACGATGATGATATTAACAGTACTAACGTTGACGCGGTTATAGCCGCGTAGTAAGCAAAATAAGCGGAACATACATAGCTCCGAAGTATGATAGTGCAATAGTTAAGATATGCAATAAGTTGGATAGGCGAGGTGGAGGCGGCTCGTGACCATGTGTAGTGGCATTCCTTAATTGCAATGTACTTGACTAGTGAAGGTGTGTAATGATGGTTATAACGATGAAATTAACAGCACTCACGTTGACGATGTTGTCTTTGGGGCAGAAGGAGCGGAACATGGCTTCGAAGTACGCAGCACGTGCTGCCAGCACCGAGCGGTGCGCGGGCCGTGCTACGGTACCCACGCGCAGCACCACGTCGCTCAGCTCCGCGCCGCCGCACAGGAACACGCACATGTCCTGCTCCAGCGTCGTGCCGCCTGACACACAACACTAGCAGTTACATACAGCACGCACGCACACATACCTCCCATCGCACACATACACGCGCAGCACCACGTCGCTCAGCTCCGCGCCACCGCACAGGAACACGCACATATCCTGCTCCAGCGTCGTGCCGCCTGACACACAACACTAGTAGTTACATACAGCACGCACGCACACATACCTCCCATCGCACACATACACGCGCAGCACCACGTCGCTCAGCTCCGCGCCGTCGCACAGGAACACGCACATGTCCTGCTCCAGCGTCGTGCCGCCTGCCACACAACACTACGCAGTTACATACAGCACGCACGAACACACACATCCCATCACACACATACAAGCGCAGCACCACGTCGCTCAGCTCCGCGCCGCCGCACAGGAACACGCACATGTCCTGCTCCAGCGTCGTGCCGCCTGCCACACAACACTACACAGTTACATACAGCACGCACGCACACACCCCCCATCGCACACATATACGCGCAGCACCACGTCGCTCAGCTCCGCGCCGCCGCACAGGAACACGCACATGTCCTGCTCCAGCGTCGTGCCGCCTGCCACACAACACTACGCAGTTACATACAGCACGCACGCACACACACCTCCCATCACACACATACAAGCGCAGCACCACGTCGCTCAGCTCCGCGCCGCCGCACAGGAACACGCACATGTCCTGCTCCAGCGTCGTGCCGCCTGCCACACAACACTACGCAGTTACATACAGCACGCACGCACACACACCTCCCATCGCACACATACACGCGCAGCAGCACGTCGCTCAGCTCCGCGCCGCCGCACAGGAACACGCACATGTCCTGCTCCAGCGTCGTGCCGCCTGCCACACAACACTACGCAGTTACATACAGCACGCACGCACACACACCTCCCATCGCACACATACACGCGCAGCACCACGTCGCTCAGCTCCGCGCCGCCGCACACACGCACATGTCCTGCTCCAGCGTCGTGCCGCCTGACACACAACACTACGCAGTTATATACAGCACGCACGCACACACACCTCCCATCGCACACATACACGCGCAGCACCACGTCGCTCAGCTCCGCGCCGCCGCACAGGAACACGCACATGTCCTGCTCCAGCGTCGTGCCGCCTGACACATAACACTACGCAGTTACATACAGCACGCACGCACACACACCTCCCATCGCACACATACACGCGCGGCACCACGTCGCTCAGCTCCGCGCCGCCGCACAGGAACACGCACATGTCCTGCTCCAGCGTCGTGCCGCCTGACACACAACACTACGCAGTTACATACAGCACGCACGCGCACACACCTCCCATCGCACACATACACGCGCAGCACCACGTCGCTCAGCTCCGCGCCGTCGCACAGGAACACGCACATGTCCTGCTCCAGCGTCGTGCCGCCTGATACACAACACTACGCAGTTACATACAGCACGCACGCACACATACCTCCCATCGCACACATACACGCGCAGCACCACGTCGCTCAGCTCCGCGCCACCGCACAGGAACACGCACATATCCTGCTCCAGCGTCGTGCCGCCTGACACACAACACTACGCAGTTATATACAGCACGCACGCACACACACCTCCCATCGCACACATACACGCGCAGCACCACGTCGCTCAGCTCCGCGCCGCCGCACAGGAACACGCACATGTCCTGCTCCAGCGTCGTGCCGCCTGACACACAACACTACGCAGTTACATACAGCACGCACGCACACACACCTCCCATCGCACACATACACGCGCAGCACCACGTCGCTCAGCTCCGCGCCGCCGCACAGGAACACGCACATGTCCTGCTCCAGCGTCGTGCCGCCTGACACACAACACTACGCAGTTATATACAGCACGCACGCACAAACACCTCCCATCGCACACATACTCGCGCAGCACCACGTCGCTCAGCTCCGCGCCGCCGCACAGGAACACGCACATGTCCTGCTCCAGCGTCGTGCCGCCTGACACACAACACTACGCAGTTACATACAGCACGCACGCACACACACCTCCCATCGCACACATACATGCGCAGCACCACGTCGCTCAGCTCCGCGCCGCCGCACAGGAACACGCACATGTCCTGCTCCAGCGTCGTGCCGCCTGACACACAACACTACGCAGTTACATACAGCACGCACGTACACACACCTCCCATCGCACACATACATGCGCAGCACCACGTCGCTCAGCTCCGCGCCGCCGCACAGGAACACGCACATGTCCTGCTCCAGCGTCGTGCCGCCTGACACACAACACTACGCAGTTACATACAGCACGCACGCACACACACCTCCCATCGCACACATACACGCGCAGCACCACGTCGCTCAGCTCCGCGCCGCCGCACAGGAACACGCACATGTCCTGCTCCAGCGTCGTGCCGCCTGACACACAACACTACGCAGTTACATACAGCACGCACGCACACACACCTCCCATCGCACACATACATGCGCAGCACCACGTCGCTCAGCTCCGCGCCGCCGCACAGGAACACGCACATGTCCTGCTCCAGCGTCGTGCCGCCTGACACACAACACTACGCAGTTACATACAGCACGCACGTACACACACCTCCCATCGCACACATACATGCGCAGCACCACGTCGCTCAGCTCCGCGCCGCCGCACAGGAACACGCACATGTCCTGCTCCAGCGTCGTGCCGCCTGACACACAACACTACGCAGTTACATACAGCACGCACGCACACACACCTCCCATCGCACACATACACGCGCAGCACCACGTCGCTCAGCTCCGCGCCGCCGCACAGGAACACGCACATGTCCTGCTCCAGCGTCGTGCCGCCTGACACACAACACTACGCAGTTATATACAGCACGCACGCACACACACCTCCCATCGCACACATACACGCGCAGCACCACGTCGCTCAGCTCCGCGCCACCGCACAGGAACATGCACACACACACATACCTACGCACGCATACACAAGACTCACTCTTCTTGTATAGTTTTAATTAGACTTGCAACAAATATTCGGCAACTTTTTTCATATTCGGCCGTATACCGAACACTCGTGTAAAATATTTTGTTTTAGTCAGATAATTGGTAACGTAAAAATATTGATTTATTTCATAGTGACGTATTTTCATTATAATTATTAAAGTAGTCACAGGTATATAAGAAACCTTCTATTATAAAAAATAACAAAAAACTGTCAGATAAATGTCTATGCACTTGAATTATCGTAATTAAAGACGAAGATTAAGGTGCAGAAAGACAAATTTTTCTGCATTTTCAGGCGGTATTTTACTTATTTTCTTCTCATAAATAATCCTAGCTTCCAAGAATAGATCATCGGAATAAAAAAAACTGTATTTCCTTCCCGGCTAAATACTTTTGCCTAATTTCGGTTATTCGGCCAGGAAGCCCGCAGAATTTTCGGTAGTCAGCGTGTGGCCGAATATACTTTTACGTTGCAATTCTAGTTTTTATCTTACAGTTTAAATTGATCGCTGTCTGTAATATGGCTATGGAGGAGCGGGATCTCCTGGCATAGGTGCTATTACACTTATAATAAAATTCCAACTATGTTTTAAAAGCATTGTAAAGTTTTTGCTGTATGTTATTATTCATAGAATACTATAATACACAATAGAAGCTTTCAAATTTATTTTATACGAGGATTGGCGTCGCCAAACCCGATTCGCTATGTTGACAGACTGAGTAAATTTTCACATTTTAGACTTTTGATTAATGTTCAAGATCATCGTAAAAAAAATCGTTTAAATTGTAATACATATTTATTTGTAAATAGGGTACAATTTGGCATTTTTAAATAATTTTCATGCGAAATTTGGAAACGATTGTAGCGTCAAAACACATCTCGTGTTGAAATTTATATGTGTGAATTTACATGTTAGAGACATTTTGGTGGCTACGTGGGCTCCGCCCACTCCCCGTTCTATTATGTATGTATTACAGTATTCTATGTTATTATTATTATTACCACCTCATAGGGGGAATATTTAATCGACAGCCTCGTTAGTCTAGTAGTCCGTATAAGCGATAGTACATGAAATTTCCCTGGTATTGCAGCTCCTCATGGACGATAATAGTTACTTATCATCAGGTGAGCCATATGCTCGTTTGCTTTCTCTTCTACAAATATTAAAAATAGTTTAATCCCGCCGTGTTTTTCGCTGTGTACTGACAGTGTGAGAATATCTTCTACTGCATATAGTCCCGTGGGTTTCGTAAAGGGCTACAGAGAGAAACAAACCAGGAAATAGGAAGCAGCTTCTTCCTAATAACAACTAAAAATTTAAAAACTGCGGTTGCCAACCTGCCTGCCAAGCATGGCAACTATGGAAAACCTCCCATGAGGCGATCTATAGAGAAGGCTCTATGTTAACCATTGGACGTTGGATAGACAGTAACTCAAGTCCTGGATATCAATGTAGGAAATGCCGCAAATAATTTTCTTAAGTCTACTCTGGATTGAGATTTATGCCAATTTAGCTTATATTATATACGTAATTATACGTATGGGACACGTAAGAGGTTATAATGAACATGATTAGTTAGTTTGGAGACCCTTATTATTGGAAACGAGGTATTCTATCAATAAAATAAGTCACTTGCAAAACAATACCTTGGCGATTTTGGCAAATCCGTCCTACAATGAAAAAAGGCCCAGATCCAGCGGTGGGCGTTTATGGGGTGATGGAAAAAACCAAATTAACCAGAGCTATATTACATGAGAGAATGACCTTGTATCTCCTCGTCGCACTCGTGTGAGGCTGCTGGCTGCTTGGGCGGCGGCTGCTGACGTCGACGAATGACTTCCACCATCAGACTCTGTTCCATCTCCTCGAACTCCGATGACATCACAATCGGCGTGAAATTGTAGTCTTTCACTACGAAACTGATAACACAAATTATACAATTTACAGAGTTCATGCCTTAGACTTTCCAACGAGTCAAACCATAGTTAACCAAATCTAAGAAATACCTTTTGAGGTTTCACATTACTCATTCCGTTTGCAAATGCAAAGTAGGCTCCAATTAGTTACATTTCTCTATGACACCACAATTTTTTTACGAATAAGTTCATGGAATTATTTTTAAGGCATAGTAAATAATCATATCTAAGTTCTCATAAACCACTTTTTAAATCCATTAAGTAGTTTTGTTAAAAAAAAACGTTGTTTGACGCTTACATGGTTTATTTCCAAGCGTGTACTCGGTATAGCTATCTCATAATTTGCGTATTATGAAGTCATTGTATCACTTTCATTTTGACACTCCCTCAGCCGTCCGTGAGCTTCACCGACAAAGGAATAAGCTACGCCCCCAAAATACGATTCATTTTCAATGTATCCTCTTAATTATGACAAACAGATTGAGACATTATTTGCCAAAATCCGACGACTAGTTTAAGAGCTACGGGTACAGGTAAGTTCTCGTATGTCTGATAATTACAATAGCTAGAAATAAAAAAAGCACCAGATGCATGTCCGGTAAACATGCAAACTAAAAAGTAGATTTTACTAACCGTAAGCAATATTCCTTAATGCAATGTAAATTCGCGTGATGAGCTGCGTGTAAAGCCTTCAGTACGTTGCTATAGCACAGGTTGGCGCGGAGAAACCGCGCGCACAGGCCACGTAGGCGTGGTATGTTGAGACGGAGAGCCAAGCGCAGTACTTCCATTACCAGCAGTATCGTTGCTGGAGAAGCTGGATTCTCGTCTGCAAATATTATTCACTATTTATGTTATAGCAGCGGACTTGAGAAGGGCCGTAATGATGATGATGAGAAAACAATGATCTACATTCTGTAAATACTAGGAACAAGCACATGTTAGTTATACCATTTAGTCAACTCCAAAGAGTCAGTAATTCTTTCATAGGCCAATGTATACGCTTTTACAACAAAGTCCCAGAAAATGTAGAAATGCAGACCTTATCTATCAAAAAATTAAAATTATTTAATAAGCAAAAATTGTTTAGTAATCGTTATTATACTACTAAAGAGTACATGATTGATATTAACCCCTGGGAATAAGGTACTATGCTGTTTCTAAATGTCTTCAAAACCATTGCATAAATATTATATTGTAATTTATGCTTTAAAAAAAGAAGAGTCTCGCTGGTTTTTTTTGTTGTTTCTTCCCAAGACAGCGGTTTATTTCCGCACCAGTGGTAAAATTAAAAAAATGACTTAATAAGAAATACATGTAATCATTATGGAATAAAAAATTCTATTCTATTCTAGGGCAAGGAAGTGCCCGCCGCGCTGCCCCGATGCGTGTTGGTGAACTTCACATGTCTATGAAATATAATTTTTAAGCTATTGCATAGCTTCTATCGCGGGCCTTGAGCGTGGGGACCGAACCGACCGACCGTAACGAAAAAACCTCACGCTCCCCACTCCGACGGGCACGGAGGTGTGGCGTTGAAAACCGTGCATCGTCTAACGTCGTTTCAGTTCGGCAGACTTCGGCACGGTGTTTGTGTGCGTGAGACTAGACGTATGCGTGTACACTAGCTGCTAACTCAATGATAAAAATTCCTGAATAACCTACATGTATTGTAAGATATTAAAAATATTTTAACAATATTAACTTCTCATTTATTCAATAAGAGAAAAAAAAATTGTTTTCTTATCGGTCACCACGCTCAAAAAGTGTAACTTGATTTAATATCAAAGACTTAACTGCATAAATAAAATAAATAAATAATTATAATTGCATAAGTTGATAAAAATGCTATGCAATAGCTTTACCGCGGCAGTCACCGAGTGCCACACGTATTTTTTTTTCTTATTTCTCAAACCTGTTTTCCTTCAGCACTTAAAATTGCAACTAACAATGTCATGGGTGCCGGCAGGGATGGAATCCTGATTGCTCGCGTACTGTGAAATTTACAGCGAGCGCTAACCATATGAGCTACCACGACTCGTTTTAAACATCTAGTTAGTAATAAATGTAGCACATACCTTTTTCAGTAGGATCTATTCTGTCTGTGTAGATATAATTGAGGACCATTCGGAACGCTTCCGGTGTAGCTTCCGGCAGTTTGATGACTAGTTCAGGTGGCGCCTTGTAGTTGTACGCTTCTGTAGGCTTTACTTCGCCGGCAGCGATGCGTTTCGCTAACTCTTCTCGCGCTTCCCTAATAACAATAGAACCTGTTTTTATTAATTAATTTTTAGCTCAATAAGCACGTACAATCAATCAAAAAGTATCCCTGCTATGCAAATATCATATAATAATTTGGATGTACGCTGTACGGATCCGAATCCGATTCCTTAACCGTGTAGTGGAGATATAAGAATATCTACTACCCCATATCGTCCCGTTAGTGTCGTAAGAAGCGGCAGAGGAAAATAATATATTTGCAAAAAGTTAAACCAATTTTCATACGCTTTACATGTATTATCCAAAGTAGTTAATGAAGATGCTTTACGGACGGTATATCACGGCTTCGTATCTTCTACTGTACGCTACGGTATAATTTTTTGGTGCAATGCTACAAGGCGCGAAGATATATTTAAAGCACAAAAAAAGGTGTGTGCGTGCTATTACAAGTATATCGAGTACAGAAAGCTGTAAACCACAATTTAAAAAATTTAAGTTATTGACATTTCCCGCAATGTATATTTATGAAGTTGTAACATCTGTAAAAACTAATCCCGAAATATTTAATGATTACCTAATAACGAACAATGGACGTAAAAATAAAATTCATCCAATTTCATCAAGGACAGCTTTACTTAGAAAAAGCGTTTTCGGTATATTATCTAAAATCTATAATAAGGTTCCATCTATGTCTCATGAAATGGAAAATACATATACATAAACATAAACACTCACGCCTGTCACCCAGAGGGGTAGGCAGAGACTACGGACTTCCATTTGGCACGATCCTGACATACCTCTTTCGCCTCCTTTACATCCATATATCTACGCATACATGCTCGTCGGTTAAGGGTACTTCTAACGTGGCCCATTTTCAAAATATCGCCAATTTGGTCGATAAACTTTTTCCTAGGGCGTCCCTTCCCGACTCGGCCATTCACATCTGCCATATAAATTTGCTTTGTCACTCTTTCCTCATTCATTCTTTCTACGTGACCAAACCACCGAAGCATTCCTTTCTTAATCCTGGTCACAACATCATCTTGCATACCACATTTATCTCTTATCACGCAATTTCTCACCCTGTCATTCAGATTACACCTTAGCATATTCCTTAAAGACCGCATTTCTACAGCATTTATTCTACTTTCGTGCTTCTTCTGCCACACCCAGCTTTCACTACCATACATTAAAGTAGGGACGTGCGTACGTGCCTGTTTTGACAAATTCTGGTTCTTCATAATAGAGTGTAGTGCCCCATTCACTCTATTCCCTGCATTTACTCGTCGTTCTATATCCCTATCATATCTACCATCCCTGCTAAATACACATCCCAAATACACAAACTCATCCACTTGCTCAATCAACTCTCCTTCTATTCTTATTTCACATACCGTTTTGCTTTCTTCTCTTTCAAAAACCATCACTTTGGTCTTACTTGCGTTCACTTTCATTCCCCTTTCTTTTAATTCCCAGTTCATTAATGTAACCATCATTTGCAACTCTGCCGCCGATGACGCAAGTATGACTTGATCATCGGCATACAAAAGGCATTTGACGGTTAACTCACATTCTTCATCTTTCAAAGTTTGCAAACACCGGTCCATAAATAGGTTGAACAGCCAAGGGGAAGCCACACAGCCCTGTCTGACACCTTTTTGGATGCCAAACCAGTCCGAGTAGACCCCATTGATCCTGACACAAGCACTAGAGTCCCTATAAAGAGACCTTAATGCCTGTATCAAACCAGCGCTCAACCCATATGAGTTCAGTGTTTGCCATAACACATTCCTGTCCACTCTGTCATAAGCCTTTTCCAAGTCCATGAACGCACAAAAAACTTTCTGGTTTTTGGCCAAAAACTTCTCCGCAATCATGCGCATGGAAAGGACTTGATCTGTACACCCCATTTCGTTTCTAAAACCCGCTTGCACATCCCAAATTTTTCCATCAGTTTCTTTCATAACTCTTTCAATTAACACCTTAGCATACAGTTTACCCACAATACTAAGCAAGCTGATACCGCGGTAGTTTTTGCAGTCCTGCTGTGACCCTTTTCCTTTATATATTGGTACTATAACTGCTTTACACCAGTCATCCGGTACCCGTTTTAATTCCCAACATAAATTAAACAAGGTGTACAGCAGGCCTGCCACCACTCCCTCTCCAGCCCTTAGCATCTCGAGTGATACTCTATCATATCCAGCTGCCTTACCTGCTTTCATGCTTTTCATTGCTTTCATTATTTCATCTACACTTATCTCCATACCCCTTTCCACTTCTTTCGGAATTTCTAGTTCATTTAATTCATACGACTCTTCACTCATAAACACGCTTTCAAAGTATTCCTTGCATCTGTTTAAATTCGAAACTTCATCATTCAGAATACATCCATTCTCGTCTCTTATAGCATTTATTATAGGCTGTTTTGTATTTCCCCTGGAAGTTCTTACTAGTTTCCAGAACATTTTTATGTTAGCCTGGAAATTATCAGATATCCTTCTATCATTCTTATCCGTTCTTTCTTTCTTTTTCCTTTCAACAACTTCTTTTACTCTCTTATTTAGACGTCTAAATTCTGCCTTTTTTTCTTTCAATCTCATCATTCATACCAGAAGAATTATCAGCTTTGGTTGCTAGTAAATCTAACCATGCTTTCTTCTTTGATTCAACTTCCACCCGTACCTCATCATCCCACCATAACGTATTACTTTTCCTTTCATTTGTTCTCTTACTTACACCGCATACTTCGGTGGCGGTATCCACCAAACCTTTCTTAATATTATCCCACACAGTATTCAAGTCTAAATCATTCATACACAACTCATTCAAACATCTAATATTTTCTCTCAGTCTACATTTATACTTCTCTATCACATCTTCATCTTGTAACTTCTCTATTCTTATACGCTGTAACGCAGTAGTAGATACAGCTGTCCGATGCCGCCAACGCTTGAAAAGACCATTAATTCGACATAAGACCAAGTAATGATCCGTCCCTACGTTGGACCCCCGGTAAACCCTTGTATTTACGACTGCGCTCCTCATTCTTTCATCCACAATTACGAAATCTATCATGCTTCTATCATCACCTCTTTCCCATGTATACATGTGAATCTTCTTATGACGAAAAAAAGTATTCGTCACAAAAAGATTCTTTTCCGCACATACGGTGAGGAGGTCTTCACCATTCTCATTTATACTTTCATCACCAAACGTTCCCAATATCCTTTCATAACCAGACCTCTTCACCCCAGCCCTTCCATTAAAATCTCCTAACATAATAATATTTTCATTTTCCTTACATTTTGTCAACACCATCCTTACCATGTCCCAAAACTGCTCTCGGATGTAAGTGGGCTTAGACATGTCTGGGGCGTACACCCCTAGCAGGAACAGCTTCTTTAAGCCCACTTTCATTCGTATCCATAGCAGTCTCGGAGCTTACACATTTATACTCTTTCACACATTGACCCATTCTTTCTGAAAGGATGAAACCGACTCCCTGGCATGCCCGTTCGGTCTCGCCTACACCAGGATATTTTTTTAAATTTATGGAAAATATTCATAAATTTAAAAAAGAATTTAGAACATTTCTAATTGAGAAATGCTACTACTCAATCGATTAATATTTAAGTGACGCATCAGTAGGCATATTATAATGACATTGCATAAAATATAATTCATTTGACTTTTGATTAGACAATATATTATTGTAAATATCCCATTCTAATTAATTATTACATCATTGTTGAATTTTTCTCATATAATTATAATATAAGTAATAAAATGAAATAATTGTGGAAATGTAATATATTTAATTGTAACTGTAATATTTGTATACCTAAGGGTTGAATGCAGCGAACATATTTATATAACATATACATATAAGATCTATTCTGTCTCATTACCTGTATTCACAAATAAATAAATTTGAATTTGAAACTAAAAGATGAAAAACTGCGGTGCCCAACCCGCCTGAGAAGCGTGGCAAATATCCTCCCCTATAAGGCAATCTATGGGGAACTTCAACTTTTTTACTGTGTTCAGCAGTGGATAAGCCGTAACGGTGACGGTGATTGTATCGGTCCGATTCCAAAGACTAAGGATATTTTAAATTTTTATAGCTGTTCGCTTCAGGTGTACTGTGTGCTCGCTGTTACGAAGAGATGCTTATGCCGTAATTTATCTAAGGTCAAAGTCAATGGTATTGACTGCACATAGGACAAACAAAAAGATCTATAAAAACCCGCGTTAAAGAACACATAGCTGATGTGAAGAATCGACGCTCCGGGAAGTCTGCAGTCTATGTACACGTACAGGATCGCCCCCGTCACTACATCTATTTTTTATAGGATAGGGTTGACAAACGAGCACACAGTCCACCTGATAGTAAGTGGTTGTTGTGGCCCATAGACATCTATCCTCGATTACGAATCAAAATGCAGATGCGTTGACATCCGTGAGGACTTAGGTGGAATGCCTCGCTTCCAGTAAAAAGGGTCTCCGGTTCTCTACATTCACCATATGAAACACAGCAGCATTAAGCTACTATTTGACGCTGGTATTCTGTGAAAGCGTGGTTCTTCCCCGGTCGAGCCGACCCATTCGTGCTACAACTATACTACTAATATGAATGCAGCTAATAAAATATGATAGACCACAAATCCTCGCAAAAGAACACCGATTCCTCCGAAGGATGAATCGCGAGGCTAATGAAATCAAAAAACATCCTAATTTCAATAAAGAAGATGGCTGGGTGCTACCATCTGCTTGGGATCCTATAATTAATAAAATTAAATCCCAACCCAAGCATACAACTGTAAGACTTCAAGATACTATAATTTCATACTGCGTAGATCAGAACAAAAATTATTAATTTTAATCTGAAGGTAGCCAGGGTTAACTATGACATTAGGACGTCGAACACCTCAGTCCCCCGTGACCATGGGTGCTGTAAAGTATTCGAAACGTCGGGAATATAAAATAAGTTAATATACGCAATAAAATCCGTAAAAACTAATTTTATTTGAACGTATTGACTGTCTTCTGCCATAATCCGGGACGATATTGCGACAACGTACTTGATATTTGTGTCACTTCGCATATTCTTGGGGCGCGTATGTCACTCGTTACATTAATGTGACGACCCACTTGATGTTAGCGTTCCGTCGCATATTTCTGCGGCGCGAGTGTCATTCGTTACGTTAGTGTGACGACTTATTGATGTTACTTAATGACGATAATAGTGTTTTGTCGTCTGAACCGTCGCCCTAATAGCTGCAACACCAGGGGAATCTCAGATGCGTGCGTTGTATTTTAAAAGGAGTATCTCTACAGGTCGTCTTTTGAAGGTTCCCAGGGGCAGGTGAGTGTGCACATACTTGATTTTGGCGCGCAGGTATGCAGAGCGCGCGGCGAGCAGCGCCTGGTGCGCGAGCACGGGCGTGGGCTCGCCGCCCACTAGCAGCGTCACGTCGCAGAACTGCTCCGAACGCAGCACGCGCCCCAGGTCCTCGTGCAGCGTGCAGCGCGGGTAGTTCGACAGCTGACGATCACATGCTACATTTCAATGGCGCTCTTTATTTTGTTTCTCTTTAAGAATACAAAAGTTGGTTAAAATTACATCCCATATATATCACACAGCTGGGCACAGGCCTCCTCTCATGTCTGAGAAGATTTTAGAGCAAGGAAATGTCCACCGTGCTGTCTCAATGAGTACTATGTCAAGTGTAGAGAACAGGTGACTCTTTTCATATTCAGTAACGAGGCATTTCACTATGCATTTTGATTCGTGATCGAGAATAAATGTAAATGTTTATGAGCTACAGCATCCACTTACCATCACGAGGACCGTGTGCTCATTAGTCACCCTTATTTTATTAAAAGAACTTAAAGTTAGTGACACTACGCTTTTCAATATTCTATAGTCAAAAGAAAGCACTGGGAAATAAGTTCTATACCTGAAATCGATAGAGATCGCCACTGCGAACATTGTTGTCGACGGTACCCCCGAAAATATACATAGCATCTCCAACAACTGCTCCTGCGTGGAAGAGGCGGCCTGAAGGGATCTGTGAGTCGGCAGACGGCTGCACAACTGACCTGCAATATTTGGAATAGAAACTTCATTGATTTACTTAATCAGTGACAGCTATTTGATGACTTGTTATTTATGATTAAGGTATCCTTAGTTCGTTGGTTAATATCCGGCTCGAAGGACCATTAAAATGTATAATTTAGTTGTAATTCCATACACTTTAATAGTTGGTTCTATGTGTATTTACAGTAAAGTTGTTGAGTGCAAGAGACCGTAGTAGTAAAAAATGTATTAAAATAAAGTTAAAACTACAAAAGTTAAGTTAGGAATGGCTCTTTCAGTTGATGATTATGCACTAATAGTTCGTTAGTTCGTTATGTTAAAAGTAAGTTTAACGGACGGGGCCTCAGTAGGACGCGTGTATTCAAAAATGTAGTGGTTAGACTGTAGATGTACAATAGAAAAAAGAAAATTACACGTGGGTGTCATAAAAGTCGATAAGGGCTGTTTTTAATCAACGCCTCAGCTCTAGACTATCACCAATTCATTCCTTAAAATATATACCTAATTGAAAAAAGGAATTAAAGTTATGTGGCATACGATCTTCGAAAGTTAGTCTCGGTCTACCTCGACACCTTTTAATATTTACTTTCGCTCTATATATTTTCTTCACCATTCGGTCTTCACTCATTCGTTCAACGTGCCCAAAAAATTGGAGTACGCCCCTATCAATTTTTGTGATAAGGTCATCTTTCAATCCTGCCATATTGCGAATCTCTTCGTTTCGCTTTCGGTCGGCTAAGGTAACGCCACACATTTTACGAAGAGATCGCATCTCCACTGCATTCAACTTGCTTTTATGCTTCTTCTGGCATACCCAGGTTTCGCTGCCATACAACAAAGTCGGTACCAACACTGCATTATGTATTGCAAGGCGTGCACTCTTCACCACGCCTTGCCTTTTTTACTAATGCTTTCAGGGCACCATTGACTTTGTTTCCGGCAGCGACACGCCTGTCCACATCTAAATCACATCTTCCATCCCGGCTGAAAGCACTCCCCAAATATACAATTTCATTTACCTGTTCTAGACATTCCTGATTTACCCATATTTCACATTTCGTTCTCTCTTCGTCCTTTTCAAATACCAGAACCTTAGTTTTATTAGCATTCAAACGGAGACCTTTAATTTCACATTCCTCTTTCATACACGTGACTAATGCCTGCAGTTCTGCTTCTGGTGGTGCAATAAGCACTGCATCATCAGCATACAGCAGACAATTAACTTTTATGTCACCCAATTTCACACCCAACAGCTATTTTTCAGCTTCTGTAAACAGCTGTCGAGATACAGTATGAACAGCCAGGAAGACATGACACAACCCTGTTTTACGCCCGCTTGGACGCTAAACATGGGTGACAGGTCATGCCCTACCCGCACACAGGCTTTACAGTCATAGTAAAGTGACTGCACAGCCCTTAACAATCGACCATCCACAATATATCCCGGCAACAGTTCCCACATTTTCTTCCTTATAACCTTATCAAATGCTTTCTCCAGATCCACAAAAGCACAGAAAATTTTCTGGTTAACACTCAGAAGCTTCTCCGTGATCATGCGGAGAGAAAACATTTGATCCGTGCATCCTCTTCCAGGTCTAAATCCGCATTGTGCCTCCCATAAGAATCTTTCCGATTTCTCTTGCATCCTACGTGTCAAAACCTTCGAGTAAACTTTACTTGCTAAACTGGTCAAGCTGATCGCCCGATAGCACCCGCAGTCAAAATGTGAACCTTTACCTTTATATAAAGGCACAATGACCGCGGATCGCCAATCATCCGGGACATCTCCCGTCCGCCAGCACAAATTGCACAGCAGACGAAAGCTGTCCCAGACGCGAGGCCCACCGTACTTGACCATTTCAGCAGTAACTCTGTCTAGTCCCGCAGCCTTACCACATTTCAAACTTCGAATCGCACGTTCAATCTCTTTCATGCTGATGACCTCAGTGTCATCGAGGTCCGTGTCTGGCGTGCCAGTCACGGCGTCACCCCCGGATCCTTCACTAAGATCATGACACGCATACATTTCTCTATAAAATTCACTCCATCGCTGCATGACGTCCGATTTTTCTGAGAGGACGTCATTGGTTCTCGAAAGCACTTTGTTCATTCTTAAGGCTGTCGCACCACTCCGGGACCTTCTAACCTCTTTCCAGAAGAGTTTGGAGTTTTCCCTAAAGTTGTGCGACAACCTCTCGTCCGCTTCTATTCTACACCTTTCACGTACTTCCTCAATCAATGTTTTCGCATGAACTTTCTGCAGCTTATATCTTTCTTTCATCTTCTCTCTCATATGCTCATCGTTACTAGAGGCCAAGTAGTCTAACCATGCTTTTTTCTTCTTTTTTACAGCTTCTCTCACTTCATCATTCCACCATGCATCTCTTCTTTTACTACTACCTCTTTTTGTCGTACCACATACTTCTTCCGCTGCACTTACCATTCCATCCCTAAGGTTCTGCCATGTTCTCTCCACACATTCTTTCCTGCCATCGATGGTGTCAAGCTTTTCGGCTACCCTCGTGTGATATTTGTCCCTAGTATCCGCTTCCTGAAGCTTCCAGCTTCGGATGCGACAGACCGACTGTGGTTCTGTTACTGCCGTCCGGTAGCGCCAACCCGCGAACAAACCCCTAAATCTAGTAATTACTAGATAATGATCCGTTCCCAGGTCAGCACCCCTGAACACTCGTGTATCCATCACCTGTTTTCGCAGTCGGTCATCCACCAGGAACAAATCAATCATACTTCTCTCATTCTTTCTTTCTCTAGTGTACATATGGATTTTCCTGTGATTAAACATAGTGTTTGTCACAAGAAGACCCTTTTCCTTGCATACAGCCAGTATAAGCTTGCCAGCATCATTAACCCTTTTATCGCCAAACTTTCCAAGCACCGACTCGTATCCTGGTCGAGCGATACCTACCCATCCATTCAAATCACCACATACAACAGTTCTTTCGTTTCCCTTAACCAAATCTAGAACTTCTCTTACATTCTCCCAAAACTCCTCCAGCTCAGCCCTGGACGACGAAGCTACCGGCGCATGAACAGCCAAAAGGAATAACTTCGTCAGTCCCATTTTGAAGCGAACCCAGAGGTCTTGAGTTCACAACCTTGTATTCAGTCATAAGATCGACCAACCGGGACGACAACAGCACTCCCACTCCCTGGCAGGCGTTCTCGCTTTCCGGGACTCCGGACCATATAGCTAACGTCCCGCCAGGGAGCTCTTCAGTACCACTGCCTTTCCGTTTGGTCTCCGACATATACAAGACATCTAATTCTCTTTCTTTCATTATTTCGATCAACTCATTCGTCTTATCTCTCATGCCCCCTCTAACATTCCACGTGCCAACTCTGCACTCCGTCCTCCACCTTCCGCCGTGTCGGGCTGTGCGTGACGGGTGGCGGTCCCCATCGCCGCTTTGCGCGCTGCATTCCACACCAACGGGGACGAGCTGGTGTCCGTCGCCTTGGGGGGACGCCCTAACCCTCGTTTGCATGGGTGCGCAGCTGTGTAGAATTGCAGCCCTGAAAAGGGCTGGCAAAATTGCTCGAAGAGGGGAGGGTCAAGAGTACTCGGATACCTAGACGTGCATGTATGAAGAAGTTAATGAACCTGAAAGAAGCGAAAGAGGTATGTAAGGATCGTGACACTTGGCGATCTGTTCTCTCTGGCTACCCCGTTAGGGATTGTGCGTGAAGATAAGTAAAGTAAAGTAAAGTGGCATACGATTTAAATCATTTTTACATTTTTATAAG
The DNA here is from genome assembly GCA_907164705.1 of Parnassius apollo. Taxonomy (NCBI): domain Eukaryota; kingdom Metazoa; phylum Arthropoda; class Insecta; order Lepidoptera; family Papilionidae; genus Parnassius; species Parnassius apollo. The sequence goes on along the minus strand of CAJQZP010001449.1, from coordinate 14,455,855 downwards.
AGCGAGTTATTTGCAGTATCGATATTACCGAATATTACTTTGTAATACCAAATGATCGTAGAGAAAGCTTGGGGATGACTCGGTCTTAATATTGACAATCCGCATGTTTATCTGAGAGCTATGTAGCGACGCTTAAACTTGATCTGATAATCATGGCTGATGAACCAGAGTGGGTTTTAGCCATATAGGCGTCCCGAGGGAGAACATTTGTCGCTCTTTGTCTTAGTAAATAAGGCAGTGCTAGACTAAAATTCCACGTGTTTAGTAATCTAATGCCTTTAATGTTATGTTTAATTTATAACGTAGCATGAGAGGTCGTTATCCGTTTTTTATATATATATATATATATATATATATATATATATATATATATATATATTGAGAGACAAACAATTTAAGGATCCCGTAACCATGGGTGCTACAAAGCACTCAAAATTCAGTAATTTATAATAGGTCTCGCTCGTAACCTGACAACAGCCCGGGTCGCCCTGTAAAGATATGAATAAAAAATACAGAAATGAGTACGTACCACATCTGCGTGTCCAGGTCGTAGCAGTGCAGGTCTGAGGGCAGAGTGCTGTCAGCCGCTCCGCCGAATACGTAGAGGTGCCTCGCATGTGCCAGCATGGTGTGTCCGTAGCGCCGAGCTGGAGCCGGCCCAGCGCAGCGTAGCAAGTGCTCCGTGCACACGCGGCTCCAACTGTACAACATCGCAATAATGAACCATCAAAGAGAATATAGCCAATTGAGAGCCGATGAGCTAATTTCTTTTTCTTCTGAGAAGCACGTCTCAGATCCTTAAGTCATCACTGGCAACACGCACTGGTTGTACAATCTCGTTTTCAAGTTTTGAAAAAGAGACTGTACAACCAGTGAAGTGAAGTGTAGTAATTCCTCGAACACTACCCAGCTCTGTTGAATCCGTCGATTAACTTCTAATGTACATATAATATCCCCCAAACCGATTTCGGTTAAGGCGGCCATTTATAGTGCATGAGTATGCCATAGACCGATAGGACGGCAATCCCATATACGACTGAAGGGAGATCAAGTCCTGCGGCTTTACATACTTTTCTAGGCACGGGGTGAAGTATAATCTTAATATATATAAATTACGTGTGCCGTTGTTTGTCCGCGATGGGCTCCTAAACTACTTAACTGATTTTAATCAAATTTGCACACCGTGTGCAGTTTGGTCCAACTTGAGAGATAGGATAGTTTTTTCCCCACAATTTTTTTTACGAATTTAAGGATTTTTAATAGGACATGACACATTGTCGTCGAAAAGGGCAGAACAACGTCTGCCTAGCAAGCTAGTATATAATATATTATGTATAGTGTTCAGTGTGTGTCAGTGTACCCTGAGTCTACCTCGTATTTCTTTCAACCATCCTTCAATAGGCATGATGAAAGACATTTAAATATGGAATAAGTATTACCTATGTACATGTGCGTTCTTTCTTCTATTTTCTTATCATAGTAGGTGTACATAAATTACTAAAAAATAAATGAACTTGTAGCGCGGTCTTACACATATGTGGCAACCGTACCCCTTATATGCGCAGTCTTTGGGCAACGAGTCATGCCCAACGAACGATTTTTAAATAAATCGATAAGTCGGTTGAATTGCATGCAGGAACTCATGACTCGTGGTATATGTGCTCATATCAAACATCGTCTAATAAAAACGATTGATCGTTTAATGATTTAAATACCTGTGTACGGGCTGAATAGACCATTCTAAGCTCCAATTATTAGAAAATAAAAAATTTATTTTAGATCCCTGACCTTGTTTATATTAATTATTTCTATTAGTAGGCCTTAGAGCGAAAAAATTAATTTTGTTTATACCGTTGCGCGCCTGTTGATGTCTGGTATCTGGCACTAGCGCCATCTAGTGTCGGGGAACAGATCGAGGAGGGCTTTCTAGAAAATGCCATTCCTGAACTTTCCATCAACAACGCCATCTAGTATCGAATGGAAGAACTAAGCTTTCTAGAAAGCTCCACACTCGAACTTACTGCACCTGGTCGGTCGGGGGCCGGTATTTGCTGGAATATTCTGGATGTTTCGGTGGAAGAGGCCTATTTAAAGCCGTTGAGCGCCGCGACCGGGGCAGTATTGAATCGGCGATACGAGCGAGGCTTTCGGAGTGAAATAAAGTGAACTTAAGTGTTAATAATTAACTAAGTGTGAACTAATAATAATGCCTAACTAAATTGTCAATTAAGTAATTCAATCGGCAGTTTTTATTGTCACAAACCTTAAGCTCGTAATAATACGTATGGCGGTGTATCATCACGGCAAAATACTCAAACTCTATTTAATTTAAAGACGCCCTTTAGTCTTGTGCTGCCTCTATTACTTTAAGTCAGTCACTTTGATGAACTGAATTTTAAGATGTCGTTAGATTTAACAAGCTAAATTAGCGTTTGAGATTTGGCCATAATTCATTCATTTCCTCACACATAACGTAGCATGGCTCTGTGTATTTCGCATCCAAAATATTTTCGTTTTCTTTTCTTTTAACTTTTTTTTAAATACATGCAGTATGTTTTTGGCATATTACCAGCTTTTATTCCACGTTTAAGACAAAAAGAAAAATGGAATAATACTTAACCACACAGTTCCTCACCTTGGCGAATGTTATAATGTAAAGCATAAAGAGCGTAGCTACATATAATTATGGCTTTGAATTAAAACTTATGACCTTAACAACCACCCATGTTAACTGCTAACTACTGTATAATTCACATTTATTATATTTGCAGTTGTTTGTTGCAGCGGTTGTGCGATCTGTATAATCGGAAGTTATCAAGTCAATCAAGAAAAATTATGCCACAGGCGTGTGCGCAAACACTAAGGCCACAGAATAAATAATAGTACTACGTATACAAGTTGCACTCTTTTGATGTTGACTGCTTGTCGACGTTTTAATAGTCTACATATATGTTCAGATCACTGAATGATATTAAGGTGAGAGAAGCGGTAAAACCGGTCTGCTGGCGGCCGTGATCGGCTTGGAGTGGAGCGGGAGTGAGCGAACGGACCTGGCACCGACAGTACGCGTGGACGCTCATATAGTATTATCATTTTTAATTTAAACATATTGTAACGTTTAGTTCCCTATTATACCAGTTTTTATATAAATTTGCAGTCGTTTCATTTAATACTAGAACATCGAGAACAAACATATATATTATTAATTAGATAAATCGGACACGCAAACTAAATAAAACTTTGTCGCATCGCGCGTGTGTCCGTATTACCTACTTTGCACCTTTTCCCCTTCCTACGTAACGGGGGACTTTCCGTGGTTACTAAGAGCTGTCAATAAATAGTAAAAAAAAACACATTGCAAAAGCGTAAGTTACTTATTCTGACTATGATCGTCGGACCATATTTTAACTATGCGAGTTCTGTGGCGCTCAATGTATGCAACTTATAAGGCCATTCGTCGCGAATCGCGATGCTGGGCTCGGAAGAAATACGTACGTAGTGAAAATTTAAAAAAACAAATAACCCGAAACACGATTTCTAAATGAAATGTGATCGTATTCTACTTAGTTAAAAACCTGGTTAACAAAGTTTTAATTTCAGTATTTTGTGTTATTATAACTCAAAATATTTTAATTACAAAAGACAAGTATAGATTTACAAGTAGGTACTTGGATAGTGAAGTAAATTTCCTTTTCCGCTATTAGTAACTGTCTAATGAAGAAAATAAATATAAAATAAATTCACCTTTCATTGTCGTGTTTTAAAAATATAAAAAATGATATATATGAATCCTTTTGTTTGCTCATTAAGCATCCATCCACGCAACAATTATAGTAGATTCGACGTTTTGCCATCATAATTTAATAAATAGATACGTAATATACATTTTTTAAATTACATTAAAACTTTTTCAACTATTTTACCCTACAATTAAATGTACTAAACAAAAACTATTTCAACAAGTATTTATAAAAAAAAAAAACATTTACGTAAACAGCGTTAAAAAACTTTAATATACAATCGCCTAGAACGCACTAGCCCTGACTGCGTATTTAGGGCATCTCGCGATTGTAAGTAATTATTTCACTTACATATTTCCGTCACACCCGTGCTAGGTGAACTGTTTATAAGATAAGATTGTGGGTGGGCTAGGCTGCAGCGTAAGTGACTGGGACACAATTGTAACACAAACAAACCCGAAGTCACACAATCCTTTTGTGATGAAGGCATCACAAAAAGATTTGCCTTAACTACATCTTTTAAAAGGCGATACCAAGCGTCTCGTACCATGGACGCTGCTTCCAGTCTCCGGGCTGGGTAAATAATTTACGTCTCGCGTAAACGGGATAGTTATACCGTAATCTACCGGAAGGCATGAGGTCCCATGAGCATTTCTCATAGTTGCCTCTTACGTCACCCACTTGATGCAATATAACTATAGAGCGAAACTGAAACAGGAGATGAGCAGCAGCATCTTTCTAATAACAGCGTGGCAAGTATGGCAAAATTTCTCCTTATAAGGCAATCTATGGGAAGGCCTATATTCTGCAGTGGACTTATATATACTGCATTAAAAAAGCAATCTTGATTTCAAATTAGACTGAGATACATACTTTTTTATAGAATAAGCGTGACAAATGAGCAAACAATCCACCAGATGGTAAGTGGATGTTGTGGCCCATAGACATCTACATTTATCCTCGATTATATATATATATATATATATACATACAAGGTGTAAGTGTAGACACCGTTGTCACTAAAACCATAGGTAGTTGGCTTTAATATAAAAATATTTATCCAAATTTTAAAAAAATACGCTATTTTCTTTCATTAAATTTTTCAAAAAAAGTTTCTGTCCGACATCGTCCGTAACTTCATGGATACCCTATGCACCCGAGTGATGCCCGCGCTAGCTACCTACACAACATTCCAATAAAAACACAATAGGCACACATAATCTGTGATGTAACTTTTCCTTCATACTTTCATCCTGGCTTAGGACGGGCAAAAATTGAGGAATTAAGGAAAAATTGAGATTTTACTTAAAAAAAATGTTGTGATTTTTCATTGAATTTACGTTCTATAAGTGAAACCAAACCACTGGTTTCAAGGATAACGGTATATATAAATATATAAATATATAATGATACTCTTACGCCGCTCCCACACGGTAATACTATTGGAAGTTGGAACCATTCGTGTTGCTGTCGTGATAATTCGATTATTGTACAATTTGGAGCGTACACTATTTTTAAATTGAGAACATTTAAGCAGAATGTCTAATTACGTATGAGTCTCGAAGTCAAACTGGAATAGTGCGTTGGTGATTTTAGCGCCACTTTGTCCACTGAACACAAACATCTTGCCTCGTGCAACGGCCACAGGGAAGTTGCAGCAGGTTGGTGGACACTGACCCTTCTGTTCCACACGCTCCCACTGGCGGTTTTCTCCCTAAAAATAGTTTAGCGTAGCATTATAACCAAGTAATAGCAAGTATAGTGCGGCAATTTAGAGTAAGCCACAGACGATGTGTTAAGCATTGCAATGTTTGAAGTAATTTTTTTTAATTTGAATCTAGATTGATAAAGTAAAACACGCACAACTTAGTCCACTACTGCTACAGAAAACTATTCAACTTAAACAAAATACTATTGTCATTGAGGAACAACAGTTTTATTATATAAACCACAAACGGATTCTGTATGCACTTTGTACGAAATAACAAATATTTTAATGGAAAATAAAACGTCTCTTGAACATATATTGTTAAAATTGTACAATTACTTACTACTAAATTAACCGTCCACATATCGTTCAGACGAGCATTGCCATCATATCCTGCGAATATCCAAAGTTTATCGTCGTAGATCGCCGCGCCATGGGCTGATCTAGGCACAGGTTCTCTGAAAAAAAATTATTTAAAAGCACCTAGTATGTATACAATAATCAACAGAGGCTTGTCTAAAATATCATAGGAGCTAGAAACTATTGCAGTATAATTTACAATAATTTAACATCTCAATCCGCTAGCGGTCTCATGACACCGCGGCCATATTCCGTCAAATCCCTAGCGGTCTCATGAGGTCACACCCACCCACAGCACATTAACCCATGAAACTTATACATAGAAACTGCTTTTCTATGAAGAAGTTTGGCATTATAAAATCAATATGAAATTTTCTATCCTCTAGTGTAATAAAAAAAACTGTTATCCTATGGATATTTATTTATAATCTATGTTCATTTCGTAGGCCATTTTCGCGTGAATGTTATTGTGCTGATTTTTTGATTTTTCTAGTATTTTCTTAGTGTCTGAATAGTGTTTTATTATAAAATTGTAATAAAAGTTTTTGTGTGAATATAATTTAATTATTTAACGTAAATAATTTCGAGTAGTATATATTGAAATAATTGTGATTTTCACGCTGCCGACATTCGCTTGCTATGTTTTTTTTTTGTTATCAAAATACAATAAAATCTTTTTGTAATGAAGTAAAACCTGACTTTTATTTAGACCACAGGATAGAGAATTTTGTATAGATTTTATAATGCCAAACTTCTTCATAGGAAAGTAGATAATGCCAAACTTCTTCATAGGAAAGTAGTCTCTAAATATAAGTTTTTTAATGGTTTTAAGTGCTGTGGGTGGGTGCGGTCGCACGCAACCGCTCGGGATTTGCCGGGCGCATGAGACTGCATGGGATTTTTATGGCGATTGAAGGGTTAATTAATAAGTTAACAGTGAAATGAAATATTGAGACGGAACAAACACACATATCTTAAAAAATATTTTGACTGTGATTATACTTTGCTTTTGTTAATACGCATAATGCGTACGAGTACGTGCGTAAGTTAGCAGTAGGAAAAGTTAAAACTAAACGAAGTTTATTAAAAAGGAATGAATTCACTAAATCAATTTCTTAAAGAGCAACTAGACCTTTTGATGATAAATGAACGCTGTAGCCGAACCAAGATAAGAATCAAAATGTAAATTCCCCTCATCCCTGAGAACTACAATGGAATGTTACCGGTGAAAAGTCTCCGGCTCTTACCACTGACTATATGAAATACAGCGACATTATACTGCTGTTGTGGCTGTACCATGAGTCCCAGCGCCGATAAGCATGGGGCCGAAGAGCCGTTTAAGTAAAATCAATGAAGTATAAACAGTCAATGATGCTATATCATTTTCCTTACTAAGTAAATCATTAATATAGATTAGAAACAAGAAGGGGCTGAGAATTGGGCCCTGAGAAACGCCCGTGGATACTATTGATCTGGAAAAAAAACTTTCAATTGATAGATAATTTTTGCGTTCTGTTACGAAATCAAATACGAATTTAAAGACAATATTTTTAATTCATAATGTAGTAGATTACACTTAATTTCTTCGTGGTATAAGGTAAAGCTTTAGAAAGGTCATGAAAACACTCAACACATTGTGTCCATTCTCATACCGGCGAAATAAGTTATCTAATTTTTTATAAAGTATATAAGTGGACATGATTACTTACTGGCCAACAAATTTCCATTGAACCCACTGAGCACTTTGGAATTTATATTCAAACAGATCATTTTTATTGGTAAGATTGGAATTAGCGAGGATGTCACCTGTGTAGCCCCCAAACACAAACATAGAAGATCTATGCACCTGTAATAAAAATGTCTAAATGTAATGATTATTGAAGTTAAGTAACTTTAGAATATTTTTTTTAAATATATATTTGTATAATTATTACTAATTTAAATTACTCTAAAATATAATATACTAGAGCCGATGCAAATGCAAAGGTAAAACCTTTTGCTAGCATCATAAACGGAGCGGAGTAAAAGTCTAAAGTCATAACTATCTTTATTTCAACAAAAGGTTCAATCAAATGGTGTGATATTACGCAGATGTGAATTAGCGAATTGATTAGATAGTAAAAGAAAAAAAATCAAATTCAGATTTTTATTGTTTACAAACCTTGTCTGCGTTGAGCTACAAATATTGCCGAAAAAATTATATAAATTGGCCTACGGGTTACGGAGGAGATAGATTTCAAAGAATCGTTATCTTGCGCCATGGAAGCTCCGCTCCAATAAATAGGACCCCGCCCCGTTCTCGTACCGAGGGCTTGGAAAACCAAAAGGCCGAAGGTTAGGTAGAAAGGGAAAGAAGATAGGTGGACGATACGGGTAGTATCGAGGAGCAGCGCCTTCAGTATTTGATCCCGGAGCGATGCGTCACGGAATCCTGACCTGGAGGCTGACCGGGATTAACTCGTTTACAGAGACGAATGCAAGAATAATGTCTACCGGCAGACCACCTCACATGTCAGTCACGGCGTGAGCTATATCTAGGTATTCTGCTTCTAATAATTGTCGGCTTTTACAAGGTTGTTTTCATTCGATATGGTAGTAAAAATAGCGTTACTTGTGCCCATCAATCAGATCTCAGGCTTATTCTCAAGAATAGTCTTAGACCATTGGGTTGAATGCTCTAAGAGAATAGTCCTGTCTCTGAAGATACCCCGGTCCCAGTAAAGCCTGGCGAGGTCTTTTTGAGCACGACTTCAGACGCGTACTTATTATGCAGTTTCCTATTCGGAAGACCGTATTTCAAATCAAGTTTCTGGTAGTATCCTGACTAGAATGGCGACAAACTCAACAGAAGTCGTCGTTGCCATCCTTTAGTAACGTCATTTGTAACGCCAATAATTGTTGGTTTTTATAACCTGATATTGTATTGCACAAACAGAACGTTCGGTTTCTATGAAGAGGTTATCAAAACGTTTCTAGTGGAAGGAGGCAACTGTATCTATGAATCTGTGGCTCGTGTAGAGCTTTGTAGAACCTCCCGCGGAGCTCTTTTTCCTTCCAAACAGCTTCCCAGTCGGAAAAGCTCTGTATTACCCGGTCCTGCCATTGCTCGTTGGTTAAGAGTAGAGGGGTAAGCATATTCTCATAAAAAAGCTGATCTCGTCAGGAAGTAATTATAGAGGCCACACACTTCGCAATTATGCAAGGTAAGAGAGCTTGAAAATTCAAGTCCACTATGTTTACGTCATTGACGTCATAACAGTGCGGACTTTTTACATTACTTTTCACATTAAAGTCATTGTGACATTAAAGTCGGTTTGAGTATGTCCTCATAGTTAGCGACATTAAAAAACGGTCTAGGTGCGACCCGAAAGGTCCACACAACTAACTTCCCAGTGGAAAGAATAAAAAAATATCATGTTTTAATATTTTATACAATTTTTCATTCGGCACAAAAAACGACTTGACCGGTTTTGCTCAAAATTTAATGAGGTCTAAGTTACATAATTATGCGTTAAATGAAACTGATCTCATGTCAATATTACTCTTTGTTCTCGAGATACAAGACAACGACACAAAATTGAATCCGAACATAAATACATTGTGTGCAAGTGTGATATAAATTTGACATAATTAAAACTATAATCGACATTTAAATGTTTCTACTCTGTAAGGATTTAATAAAGAAAATTCAGTTTCATAACATCAATTATTAAATGGTTGTATGTTTGATGAAGCATTTTAGTATCTACATGTAGCATTTTGTAATTTGAGGTAATTAAAACTAATTGAGGTGAAAGACTGTCACACTTACCCATCAATGAGGCAAGTGTGACAGTACTTCTTTTTATAGTTACTTTATGTGTGTTTATGTGTGGTTTTCAACAAAATTGATGAGATGATACTAAAGTCGATATACATATGTTATAATCTATAAAAACGATTTGAACGTTCACTTTTGTGTAACAATGAATTTTCCCCAACATTAACAAAGCTTAAGTGGCTCTCTATTCGTCAAAGGCGTAGCTCCCGAACTTTGCAGGTACTACATTCAATTCAATTTTAAATGACCCCGATTCTCCCTCATGTCTTAAGGATAACTTTCAATATTTGTATTCTACTAACGATAGAGTTCCCTGTTCCCACACTAAATTGACGTCTTAATTATTCGTATTCGAGCTTACGTAGGAGTAGGTTTTACGACTAGCTTAATTCCTCTTTTCGTGTAACTGTGCAGGTACTATATTGCAATTCTTTGGAATGCCGATTCTCCCTCATGCCTGTTAACTTTCAATATTTGTAAACTAATAACGAAGGAATAATTTTAAAAGACTAGTTCGAAAATTCTGTCGTAAGAATAATACCACCTGATTATCATTATATAATGAATTTTAATATGTATTGTGTTATTTTATTTTTGTCTCATAATATTTTATTTAGTTATAGTTTTGTATAGAAGTACCCGTTTATATATTTATTATTTATCCTATATTATATATTAAGTAAGTATGTATATTTTACTAACTATATATATATATATATATATATATATATATTCTATTCATTTGCATTTTATTTTGTTTTATATCCTTACTATTTATTTATTAAGTGATTGATTACACCTGCCACAGTTTCTTAAATCATCCAGGGTTGACTGGCAGAGAATGCCATAAGTCCGCCCTTTATATCCCTTAATAAATAAGGTGTATAATAAAGATTACATAAATAAATACACCTTTTCCATCGAAACATCCATAATATACCAGCAAATACGGGCGCCGACCGACCAGGCGCAGAAAGTTCGAGTGTGGGGCTTCTAGAATGCTTAATTCTACTGTTCGATACCAGATGGCGCTGTTGGTGGAAAGTTCAAGATTGACATTTTCTAGGAAGCCCTTCTCGCTCTGGTCCCCGAAACTAGATGGCGCTAGTGCCAGGTACCAGACGTCAACTTAGGCACGCAACACTGCCCCCTCCGAAGACATGCTCGTCCCAAGCATTATCGACCCCATAGTAACGCGCCCGTCGATCCACACGGACGATCTTAGGAGTACCTCTTGTACCTTTCTGAACCGGCTCCGCAACTTCAAGGGCGACCAACATTGTACAATTTCAATGCACCTCTACTACGAGTCTGAGGTCCCTTCACTTGTACATTTGCGACATCAATCCTCGACATCGTCACGATAATGGACCCAGTAAAACCGTTCTCGGATCTTCAGTAGAGTTCGTTCTCCCAGATGGATTCCTGAACAACCATTATGGTACAGCTGTAGAACATCCGGCACTTTAGCTTTAGATAGACAGCTGTCTCCTTGACCATTTTCCCATCTACGACACAGGACTCCATCCTGAATCAGCAAGCTGTCCCATTGGGCCCAATAGCGTTTAGAGGTCGAACTCATCACTGAGACGTCGCTCCACTTGGGCTTGGGAGCACGGGCCTTTATCCATTCCAGAATCGGCTTGATGTCCAGATCTTCCTGCTGTGCATGTTGTAAGCTGTCCTTCCACTCGTTGCTGAGCTGGTCTGTCCTGAGCATCCTCACGGATACCACTTCCTTACCCTCTTGCCTAGTACTGTTCTCAAAAGGTCTTTTTGTCAATGCATCTGTGTTGCCGTAACCGTTAAAACACTAATAATTAATTACACTGATACACTTTATAATATATTAAGCGGATAAGTCGCTCGCGTCCGTAGGCTTCGACCACCTAATCCTAGGCCCACCCTACACGTTTCCCCCGGGTGGTGCTAAAAGAGCGACAAAGCCGAAAGAACAGACTCCGTTACTCGCCGTGTGGTAGCGGCGTAAAATATACCACCCCCTTGTTTTCGCACCATGAGGCAAAGAAGAAAAGAAATGGCCCCGAGTTCCCGGCGCCCCTTTAATGGGGCAGGGGTGCGAAGAATCTCCGGGAGGAAAACCGGCGACGAGGTTCGCCACTCGTCACGTTCTGTCTCCCGGAGGGGCGAAAAGAGGATTGTGGAGGCCCGTCTAGCTACGCTGAACGTATGTGGAGCAATGAATGATAAAATGGATGAAGTATGCGAGAGAGGAATAGATGTATTATGTGTAAATGAGACGAAGCGGAAGGGAAAGGATGTCACTACACATGGCATATATACCGCGTACTGGTCCGGTGTAGACGAAACCGAGCGAGCATGCCAGGGAGTCGGTATCATCCTTTCAGAAAGAATGGGTCAATGTGTGAAAGACTATGAATGTGTAAGCCCGAGACTGCTTTGGATACGAATAAAAGTGGGCCTAAAGAAGTTGTTTGTTCTAGGGGTCTACGCCCCAGACATGTCTAAGCCCACTTATATTCGAGAGCAGTTTTGGGAGATGGTAAGGATGGTGTTAATGAAATGTAAGGAAAATGAAAATATTGTTATGTTAGGAGATTTTAATGGAAGGGTTGGGGTGAGGAGGCTTGGCTATGAAAGGATACTGGGAACGTTTGGTGATGAAAGTATTAATGAGAATGGTGAAAGCCTCCTCACCGTATGTGTGGAAAGGAATCTTTTTGTGACGAACACTTTCTTTCGTCATAAGAAGATCCACATGTACACTTGGGAAAGAGGTGATGATAGAAGCATGATAGATTTCATAACTGTGGATGAAAGAAAGAGGAGCGCAGTGGTGGATACAAGGGTTTACAGGGGGTCCAACGTAGGGACGGACCACTACCTGGTCTTATGCCGAATTAGGGGTTTATTCAGACGTTGGCGGCATCGGACATCTGTGTCAACCACTGCGTTACAGCGTATAAGAATTGAGAGTTTACAAGATGAAGATGTGAAAGACAAGTACAAATGTAAACTGAGAGAAAATATAAGTGATTTGGATGAGTTGTGTGTGAATGAGTGACTTGGAGAATGGTGCATAATGTTAAGAAAGGTTTAGTGAATGCAGCTACCGAAGTATGTGGTGTTAGTAAGAGAACGAATGAAAAGAAAGACAATACGTTATGGTGGGATGATGAGGTACGTATGGAAGTTGAAGCAAAGAAGAGAGCTGGTAATTCTGGCGGTAAGAATGATGAGATTGAAAGAAAAAAGGAAGAGTTTAAACGTCTAAATAAGAGAGTAAAAGAATTAGTTGAAAGGAAAAAGCAAGAAAGAACGGATAAGAATGATAGAAGAATATCGGATAACTTCCAGGCAAATATTAAAATGTTCTGGAAACTCGTAAGAAATTCAGGGGACATTCAAAACAGCCTAGATTGAATGCGATACTAGACGAGAATGGCTGTATTCTGAATGATAAAGTGTTGAGTCTAAAGAGATGGAAGGAATATTTTGAAAGCGTATTTATGGGTGAGGAGACGTGTGAACTAAATGAAATAGAAATTCCGAAAGAAGATGAAAGAGATAGGGAGATAAGTATAGATGAAATAATGAAAGCAATGAAAAGCATGAAAGTAGGTAAGGCAGCCGAATATGATAGAGTTTCTCTCGAAATGCTAAGGGCTGGAAAGGACGTGGTGGCAGGCCTGCTGTACACCTTGTTTAATTTATGTTGGGAACTAAAGCGGGTACCGGGAGACTGTTTTTTGTGCGTTCATGGACTTGGAAAAGGCTTATGACAGAGTGGACAGGGATGTGTTATGGCAAACGCTGAACACATTTAGGTTGAGCGCTGGTTTAATACAGGCATTAAAGTCTCTGTATAGGGACTCGAGTGCTTGTGTTAGAATCAACGGGGTCTACTCGGACTGGTTTGGCATCCATAAAGGTGTCAGACAGGGCTGTGTAGCTTCCCCGTGGATGTTCAACCTTTTTATGGACAGTTGTTTGGAAAATTTGAAAGTTGAAAAATGCGGGTTAAGAATGGATGAGTTAACCATCAAATGCCTTTTGTACGCCGATGATCAAGTCATACTTGCGTCGTCGGCGGCCGAGTTGCAAATGATGGTTACATTAATGAACAGGTCATTAAAAGAGGGGATGGGTTTGGAAGAAAGCAAAACGGTATGTGAAATAAGAATAGAAGGAGAGTGAATTGAGCAAGTGGATGATTCGTATATTTGGGATGTGTATTCAGCAGGGATGGGAGATATGATAAGGATATTGAACGACGAGTGAATGCAGGAAATAAAGTAAATGGGGCTCTACACTCTATTGTGAAAAGTCAGAATGTGTCAAAAAAGGCACGTATGGCAATTCACAATGCTGTATTAGTCCCTACTTTAACATATGGTAGTGAAAGTTGGGTGTGGCAGAAGAAGCACGAGAGTAGAATAAATGCAGTAGAAATGTGGTCGCTAAGGAGTATGTTAGGGCTGAATCTGAGTGACAGAGTGAGAAACTGTGTGATAAAAGAAGAGTGTGGTTTGCAAGATGATGCAGTGACCAGGATAAAGAAAGGAATGCTTCGGTGGTTTGGTCATGTAGAAAGAATGAATGCGGAAAGACTGACAAAGCAAATATATGTTGCAGAAGTGAATGAAGAGTCGGACAGGGACGTCCTAGGCGGAAGTTTGTCGACCAAATTGGCGAAATACTAAAAATGGGCCAAATTAAGATACCCTTAACCGACGAGCATGTATGCGTAAGTATATGGATGTGGAAGAGGCGAGGGAGGTATATCAGGATCGTGCTAAATGGAAGTCTGTAGTCTCTGCCTACCCCTCTGGGTGACAGGCGTGAGTGTTCATGTTATGATTCACTTTATTTCGCTCCGAAGCTTCGCTTGTCTCGCCAAATTCAATACTGCCCTGATCGCGGCTTGCAGCGTCTTTTCCAGAAAATACGGGCGCTGAAAGTTCGAGTGTGGGGCTTCTAGAAAGCTCAATTCTTCTGTTCGATACTAGATGGCGCTGTTGGTGGAAAGTTCAAGATTGACATTTTCTAGGAAGACCTCCTCGCACTGGTCCCCGACACTAAATGGCGCTAGTGCCATGTACCAGACGTCAACTTAGGCGCGCAACAGTACTAATATTATTCTTTATCACTCACCTTGTATCTGGTTTAAAATAACTTAACGACATATCGAAACACTTAATAACTTCACCTCTTAAAATTGCGCTGTCTGTCGCCAGTTGAGTAGTTTTTAAAAATAACGTTTGTTGATAAAATAGTTCAAGCTATGTACTTAACTGTCAGTTTAGTCAATAGCGTTAAATTTCCTGTGTTGTTTAATAGATGAAATTAAACCAAAAACAGTGTATAGGCCGCATAATTTGCATTTGTTATACTTGCCCCACTGTCACACTTGTCTCGGGTAACCCTACATACGTACATGTGCACACACGGACATCCTTTTAAAAACCATACTATTCGACTCTAAAGACCTTGAAATGTGGAGATACGTTAAAATTTCCAATTTGCAAAATCGGATCCATTACAATAACTTTCCATTGGGAAGTTAGAAATACAAAAAAAAAATAAGGTTGACCATACAGGCCATCCCTGGAACTTCTAGCTAATTTCAAATGCAAAGCGCTCCAAATTCTACCATTCAAAATAATCACATTTCAAAATTTATTTTACGATTCAACCGAAATTCACATTTAAAATTAAATATTTCAGGATCAAATCAACCAACCGATTTTGATTTTTTTTAAGCACTCATAGTTAATTTATTACAAAAAAGGGATTCAAGAAAAAATTACGAAGTTATTTAAAAAAAAATATTTTTTAATTTTTTGGTAACGATTTCCCTTCATCGCATCAACCGATTCTTATGCAGTTTGCAAAAATTAACGGCGTTTTTCAAGTTTCAGTGCTGATTAGGTTTTGGAATTGATTGTTACATCTGTTTAAAAGTTATTTAAAAAAAACATTTTTTTTGGATATTTTATTTTTGAGATTTCTCAAAATTTACTGGTCCAAATCGGTTCAAATGGTATAGAAAATCTAAGTTTGATGAAGCTCTTTCGAATACCGCCGAGTGAATACAAATCAGTCAAGCCATTCAAAATTTATAAGACACACATGCACGCACGCGCGCACGCACGCATGTAGGCACGCACGCACATATACACATATAATAGTAGAAAACTACGGTGAAACCAATAACCATCCGATTTCTGGAAAATCATTAATTTTCATAGCAGGAAGTTAAAAAAGGGTTGCTAGCATAACAAAATGTAAAATTTAGTAAAATATATTCAGGAAATCAGTTGTTTTATTTTCTCATACTTCACATTAGAATTTTTTTAGATTATAGTAAACTAAATGAAGATAATTTCAAGAGTACTATAAGCGTGATATTATTATGTGATAACAAATAATTTATTTTTTATATTCCTTTATTTTATGCAGAATGATAATAGCGAGTTATTCGACTATTTGCCAAGAGAATGGCGATTAATAGGTATTCGACTATTGGCTATAACAACTTTTCACTGCATCTCTCCCTGAGCCCTCCACTAAGGTACTGAGGGTTCACAGACATACCACATTGGACTCTAACAATCACCCAGGGAGACACCCCTACGTATATTCATTCGGTTTTCCACATCCGTCTTCTGCTTGACTAAATTACAAAGCATCATATTTACTCCACTGCCCGATAGACTTATGGAAGAAGTCTCCTACTACATAGTCAATCTTGTATAGGTCAAGGATCCTCTTTAGCCATGTATTTTCGTTTAACCATCTTGCTCGTGAATGCGTCAATGAGGAGGGAATCCCTAGTTCTACGACCGGTTCCTCGATATCCATTCTGAGCGCACGGCAACGCCCGATTTAAGTCCAAGTGTCGAATGATTCTCGCTCGCTCTGTGTCATAAATGGTGAGTAGACTCGTGATGGTATTTACTTGGGTCTGCAGTAACCTGATCTATACCAGCAGTGAAGAGGTTCAGAAGCAACTTCTGGTCAATACATGGGATGGAACGGGGCTCTGAAGTCAATAATGTCAGACTAATTTAATGCAGGACCCGTTCCACTTACTATTAGTCGCTCCAATGATTTATAGAATTTCTTCTGATCATTCTGGAAGAAGCGATTCTAGTTGTGTCACAATAACATTATAACCAGTCAGTATATTGCTGGATCCGCTTTTTCCAAGCAGAGACTCTACTTCAGGTTGTCTATGAGTCAGTTTTTGCATTATGTCTGAGCAAAAAAGCTGGGACAAAGTGACATTTGTTTCAGCAAATGCCATGCTGATGGTGCCTTTGCATTACGGTTCTCAATTATTTTTCCCTAGGTTGGGATGGCGCTAATTTGTCTGTTATTGAGTCCAGACCAGCCAATGTGACGCCAAAAAGAGTTGATACTGTCTTGAAAAGGTCGTGGCTGACTTCCCATGGCCAATCTCAACGTATATTAGCCATCTGTACAGGACAATTGTAGTGCCCAAGTGCACTCGCTATTCTCTCACTCTCATAATCCGAAGGGACAGTGATAAGACCTGACGAGAGCGATCAGGCACAGGACCTAAGGCTTTACATGCTTTCTGAAGCACGGAGGTGAAACACTGCCAGCTTATTAACTACGGGCTGCTACTGTGAAATTCTTAATAAAAAACCCAGTAACTAATATTAGCGCGATTTGGGATTCCAACCCAGGACCTCATGAAAAGCAACTGCATTTTCGGCCATTGGACCAACGTGGCAATTATCTGACTTCTATGGTCTGATCTAAGGTCACCAGCATTGGGTTTAGAGCCCTCACAAAAACGCAATTCCACTTGCTTAGGGAACTTGCTGGGAAGTCACGGTCAATTTTAGTGTTGTTTCCATAATCGGCTCTTATAATGTGCTCCTCATATGCTCTAGTATGTGTTTGAATCAACCTAACAAGTTAGTGTTTGAATCAGCCACAAGTGGGAGATCCACAGCGGCATCTTCAGCCATATTATTTTCTTATTTAGCAAGCAGGCTAAGCAACAGATAGTATTTTTTATAGTACACAAAAATAAAAACGAAATCAAAGGCTGATTATATAGGGTCAATAACCTGTGTCAACTACATAAAGCAATGTTGTTACTCTTATGGTAAGTACAATTTACATTATACATTGTGTTGGAATTCATTTACATTATAAACATGTTTCATTTATTGTTGTATGGTGGTATATGGTGTATTGTTTCATTTATGATAAGCCACAAAACCTGTATATTTACAGGCTACTTACAACTGCAGAGTGGTGATACCTCGGTGCTGGAGGGGTACCCATACATCCAGTTTTAGTCCAAGATTTTTCTCTAATGTCAAATCTAATCAGGTCATTCAGCATAGATTTACCATTGTCACCACCAAATACATAAATTGCATCTTTGTAAGCTACAGCTGTATGTTTACTTCGCCTAAAATTTTATATATAAATTTTAATATAGTTTAAAAAATAATATAGACATTTAAAGAATTATTCAGCAAAAGATTTTTCAGATCAAGCACAAAAAATGATGATAATTATTTTCTACATTTAGCTTATGATAATACTGATAAATTATTTTCAACATACACCAGGATAAATAAATATTGTTAGATGATTTTCATGCTCAAATAGTATATATTTGAAAATATAAATACCTTGCTCCAACAAATTCATAGCATTCTGACATGCGTTTCCATTTATGTACAGTTTCAAATGGCCCAAACTCCATTCTAAGGCTGATGTCTAATTCATTTGGATTGCGCAGTTGTTCAGTTATCATTTTAGCTATATTTTGCATTTTGCTTCTTTTGAATACAGAATCTTCTAGCCAAAAAAATATAACAACTCTGTAAATTACCAGAAAAACATATTTAGTAAAAAATGGAATAATTCCATTTTTGAAGCGATTAACAAATCATGTTTTTAACATAATAATGTACAATATCTATTACAATAAAAGTAAAAACTTAAATTATTTAAGTCTCAATCCTATAAATTACATCAAAACATTTTTGTAGTAAAAGAATACAAAAACTATATCTAGATCAGTGTTAAAATAGAAAAAGTTTAAAATAAAACACAGATATAGGTAGCGATGAATTTATCGTTGTGGTCATTGACTTCTGCTCAGAGTATTATATGTTTGGAAAAGTTTCTGTCATAAGCAGTGATAGTGTATATACACTATCACTGGTCGTAAGTAACATATTTTCTTCATATTTAAGCACACATAATTTCAAACATTTTAAACCAATAATTACTAACTTTATTCTTCCTTAAGATTGGTAATTTCGTTTTATAATGTGTATTTATAATCCTTTTATTTAACGTTTCATAAATATCTTCATTATATTCATTAGAACATAAAATTTCGTGTATTTATTTTTCTTCGATGTAAACATTTGACAGTGACAGTTGGAATATTAATTTAATTGATTTTTGACTTGGATGCTTAGCAATGTGTTATAGATTTCTTCATAATAATATGCGGATGCGACAAATTGTGAAGTTTTTGGGAGATTTTGTCGAAACCTAGTGGGCAGTCGATAACGACAGTCACTCAAGTTCATAAGGCGCATTTTAAAATTCGTTATATGAAATCATATGAAACCTCGCACATTGCATCCGCACCGTACGTGCCGTATTTTATAAACACAGACTAGATAGAGAAACTGACGGTTGTAATGTTTGTGACGTTTGTGATGTTTATAAAATGCGATAGGTATTATAGTATCCGATTATTGAAGTAGAGAATAACGTCATATAATGTGGCACGTTCGGTGCGTGCTGATATTCAGTGTTGTCTAATGTTGTCAACTTATTTTCTATTAAGAGCGGCCAACCCGTAGACAGAGAAACCTATAGACAAATTGACGCCTTCTTTCGCATTCGCACACGAAAAAGATAGATTTATGCATACATATGCATTTCTCCGTGCCGTTTTTTTGTTTAGCAAACTCTACAGTTTGCTAAACAACTTTGACAGCGTGGCGATTTAATGAGTTTACAAGTTGGTTTAAGTGAGAAAAAAGTGTTTTGTGAGCTTAAGATTGGTGAATCTTGTTAAGGACGCGTTTGCAAATCAACCAAAATTAGGGTGTTTTTCGGTAGATTTTGTGACAAAACTAAACCAAATCAAATATAAGTAAAAACTACCATGTATAGATTGGTTCTTCATCTGCAAATGTCTGTAACTCTTTTGTTGAAAATAGTAGTTTTTTATATTGTAAAAACGAACTTTCGTTGCCATTTTCTACAAAATTAACGATACCGGCTTGTGTTTCGGTACATGTTTTGGTCTATTATCAACATATTTAAAAAATTTAAAAAATACTATAAGATGACAGACATATTCAATTAAAAAACCCTGGGTTTATTTTTTAACAAAATGTCACAAATATTCGTAAAAAAAATAAAAACTGATGCACATTTTTTCACATATTTTGGTAATATGGATGAATCATAATGTATTGCAATAAGGGCTATTTTATTGTTGGTGCCTGCTTTGATTTATTGTACAAAGATTTCGATGAAACCACAGTCCGCGCTCGGCCGCCGTCGTGAGTGGACACTGTATCGCCTGTTTGCAGCGGCTCATTCTGAAAAGATCGCTGTACATACACAAAATATTAGAAAAAAACAAATTGGAAACATAGGTACTTGACAAGTGATAAAATTATGATTTTTATACTCACAGTTTTTATTTAGCTAAAAATAAGTAGGATATATAAACTTACCTACTACTGCAACTCGTGGACGAGCGGAACTAGGTGTGCCGAGTTTGGGCTCGTTTTGTTGGTTATGATGAGACCTTACCTCTGGACTTGATGGCATGACCTGAAGGTGTACTTTCGTGACCGCTATTTGAACTTCTTGCAGAGTAAAACTAGGGGTGACGAATTTGGGCTCCGTTTTGTTAGTTATGACGAGTCTATACCTCTGGACTTGATGGAGTGACCTGAAGGTCTAAATCGGTGATTGCAACTGGAACTCCTAGACTGGTAGAACTAGGTGTGCCGAGTTTGGGTTCGTTTTGTTAGTTACGATGAGACCTTACCACCGGACTTGAACTGCTGGAATTTCTGAACGAGTAGAACTAGGTGTGCCGAATTTGGGCTTCGTTTTGTTAGTTATGACGAGTCCATACCTCCGGACTTGATGGAGTGACCTGAAGGTGAAGTTCAGTGATTACAAGTGGAACTCCTAGACTTGTAGAACTAGGTGTGCCGAGTTTGGGTTCGTTTTGTTAGTTACTATGAGACCTTACCACCGGACTTGATTGAGTGACCTGAAGGTGTAATCAGGTGGTTACAAATGGAATTCCTAGACTAGTAGAACTAGGTGTGACGAGTTTGGTTTCGTTTTGTTAGTTACGATAAGACCTTACCACCGGACTTGATGGAGTGAAATTCGGCACACCTAGTTCTACTGGTTCAGAAATTCCAGCAGTAGTTACTGAATTACCCCTTCAGGTCACTCCATCAAGTCTGGTGGTAAGGTCTCATCATAACTAACAAAACGAACCCAAACTCGGCACACCTAGACCTACAAGTCTAGAAGTTCCACTTGTAATCACCGAACTATACCTTCAGATCACTCCATCATGTCCGGTGGTAAGGTCTCATCATAACCTACAAAACGAACCCAAACTCGGCACACCTAGTTCCACCAGTCTAGGAGTTCCAGTTGCAATCACCGATTTACACCTTCAGGTCACTCCATCAAGTCCGGAGGTATGGACTCGTTATAACTAACAAAACGGAGCCCAAATTCGGCACACCTAGTTCTACTCGTTCAGAAATTCCAGCAGTAGTTACTGAATTACCCCTTCAGGTCACTCCATCAAGTCTGGTGGTAAGGTCTCATCATAACTAACAAAACGAACCCAAACTCGGCACACCTAGTCCTACAAGTCTAGAAGTTCCACTTGTAATCACCGAACTATACCTTCAGGTCACTCCATCATGTCCGGTGGTAAGGTCTCATCATAACCTACAAAACGAACCCAAACTCGGCACACCTAGTTCCACCAGTCTAGGAGTTCCAGTTGCAATCACCGATTTACACCTTCAGGTCACTCCATCAAGTCCGGAGGTATGGACTCGTTATAACTAACAAAACGGAGCCCAAATTCGGCACACCTAGTTCTACTCGTTCAGAAATTCCAGCAGTAGTTACTGAATTACCCCTTCAGGTCACTCCATCAAGTCTGGTGGTAAGGTCTCATCATAACTAACAAAACGAACCCAAACTCGGCATACCTAGTTCTACTAGTCTAGGAGTTCCACTTGTAATCACCGAATTACACCTTCAGGTCACTCCATCAAGTCCGGTGGTAAGGTCTCATCATAACCAACAAAACGAACCCAAACTCGGCACACCTAGTTCCACTAGTCTAGGAGTTCCTATTGTTGTAATCACCAAATTACACCTTCAGGTCACTCCATCAAGTCCGCAGGTAGGTAAGGTCTTATTATAACTGACAAAACCAGTTCAAAGTCCAGAGCTAACATCTCACTACCAGTAGAGGGCTTCCAGTGCCAAGCAGTCTTTGGAGCAGGTATTCATATTTCGTATCGAAGTATATTTCTGAGGTAGGTATAAGAAATGAAAAACAAATTCAATCTTTCAAATTATCAAAATAATTTCATTTGACTACGATTCCCACAGCCAACCGTGCGTACACTAGTGTGTGTGTGACTTTTGTCAATGTAGTAGTGCGATTCTATACCTATCCATTTTGTAAACGCGTCCTTAAGTTCAGTTCTTAGAACAATTAAAATTTTTATCTAAATGTGTTTAAAAATCATAAAGATTATTCTATAACCTGAAAATTCGTTATCGTTCTTTCTCACTCGAGGCCACGCCGATCATTAGTCTATAGGTTTCTCTGTCTACGTGCCAACCCGTCTTACTTTTCATACAAACGCTCGTACGTGATTATGGCATTGTAATAGATCTTTCTTTGAAATGTTTGAACTAATAGGTATCTTGTGTACTATAGCTAGGTTTCTATCAAAACAAAGAATCAAAACTTGGAGAAACAAATTCAGTATAAGCCTCCAAAAATCTGCTTTTTTGCACAAAATTACCAGAATTTTGGCCGTTCATAATATACTCATTATTTACACGGATTAGTAAGCTGAAGTGGCAATGGGCCGGCCGGCCGGGAAGAAAGGTTCTCGAATGGCAGCCTCGTACCGGTAGGCGTAGTGTAGGGTGACCCCCCACTAGATGGAGTGACGACCTGGTAAGACATGCAGGAAGTCAATGGATGCAGGTAGCTCAGGACCGTGCTTTGTGGCATTGCTTGGGGATTTGCCTATGTTCAGCAGTGGACTTGTGAAGGGCTGTAATGATGATGATGATGATAATATACTCATAAATAGTAAAACCAATGAAAATATTTTGATAGAAAGCTCGCAAATGTAATCGAGTTTCTAAATGACAAATATTTATTTCACAAACTTGTAAGGCTTACTAAAAACACGTATTTCCTGGAACAAGTTTTATGCCGCACACTATTTTTCGTTTAATGTTATCGCGTTCTCACTTGCTTGTTAGTCAAGTGGTGGTGAGGTATGTGGGGGACGAGTCGTGCGGGGTTGGGGCGGGGTGAGACGGGGGAGTTGAATGACGCTCGGCTCTCGGGCTTCTCGGAGAATTGTTAGCAGGTATAGAATTTGTTGACTGCACTTACGCGAATGTGGTGTTGTATTTTAATTTTAGTGAATTCTGTTTTACCTACTACGACGGTCTTGTTTTTTTTTATATCGGACACTGCTTTGGCCTGCGAAAGGTTTAGTGTTGTGAACAACAGAAATTATTGACTCACCTTTCCCACGCAAACTGCCAATGAGAGATAGACTCGATGATTGACTGTATTAGATGATAATAATTAAATTTTTTCTAAATTTTCAATCACTTCTATTTTTAATTTTTTCTAGGAAATTTCTAGCTTTATGTTTTTTACTAGCGAAAATCTGTCTGACTTTCTTTGTTCGTCCATTAGGTACTTGTATATATAAAATAAGAAAAAGCTAATGTATGTTACAAATAATTTCCATATCGTCAAAAATAACGCACGCACGGCACATAGATTGGTAAAAATACAACACAAATAAATCTCCGAGGCCAAGCGTTACGTCCATACTAGACAAAGCATGTAATATAATAAAGTAGTACGGTACTAAATGTAAAACTATGGCTATGCGCACGCGAGGACATAATTGCGAGACGCGCGCGTGCGATTCAATATTATTGTCATGAACATGAATGGCTCACTAGCGGATAGCGGTCTACCGCCCGCGAGTGAGCGGCAAAAGTTACCGAATGCTAACCGAGCGCTCAGGCGCTATATCTCTCTTTTCGCTTTGCCTCTTTTTCTAACATTGCGCTGGATGAAACAACAAGCTTTTCAACTATACTCGCGTTGACGCTAGACGGGCCGGGAAGGGCCCTCTTAAAACTGGTGGTTTGAACCCCTTGGGGGGGTTTTTTTTTTTTTTTTATTGGGTTTGTTTTTTGTGCCCTTTTTTTTTTTTTTTTTTTTTTTTTTGGTTTTTTTTTTTTTTTTGTTAATGCTTTTTTATTTTTTTCTTAAAATTTATCTAAAAGTCTAAGGAAAGGCCCAAATTTCAGTCTTGTATCTCAAACAACTTGCACACGAGTCTATTTCCTGATGGTAAGTCGTTAATGTGGCCTATAGACATTTACATCTATCCTTGATTACGAATTTAAATGTAGATGCGTAGTCACCCGTGAGGACTAAGATGGAATGCCTCGTTTTCAGTAAAAAGGGTCTCCGGTTCTCTACGCTTATCATACGAAGCACAGCAGCGTTGAGCTGCTATTTTACGCAGGTATTCTGCGAGAGCGTAGTCCTTCTCTGGTCGAGCCGACCCATTCGTGCTACAACTATCTACTTATATAGCTGCAGCATGGCTCTACCACATCATATATCACATACATCTTAGAATGTACTCAGGGATTACCTTGAGTACATTCTAAGATTATTGTATTTGAAATAGAAATTTCATTAGTAAAATAGTCTTTAAAATAATTTTCATAACTAGAATTATTTAAAGGGTTAATTTCTATAACATTAAAGGGACAGCGAGATAACGCATCGGCGTTAGAATTAAGACAGCCTTATTTATAAACAATTTCGTAATCGTATTATTCAAGTTATAGGCGCCCACGATTGAGTCTACTACATGGGTCTTTAACTTTAAATAGCCATCCTAATGGTCTGTGATCGGTAATTATTTTAAATTATTTAACGCAGAGGTAAGGATGCAACGTTTTGACTGCGAATAGAAAAGCTAAGAGTTTCTTTTCGGCAGTTGAATAATTGTCTTCAGCACGATTTAAAGTACACGAAGCATAAGCTATCTACTTATCCTTGCCTACAGGACCTTAGGATAAAATTGCAACTATGGCGTAATTACTTTCATCCGTGGTTACAACGAACGGCTGAGAAAAGTCTGGATATTGGAGCAGCTTAGCAGTGATTAGACCAGTGGAAAGTTAATTTGGAAAAATTCTCAATAAATCGGCGATAATAGCCTATTAGGCCTAGGAAGGATTTAATTTCAATAGGACTCCTAGGAACTGGGAATTGTGACACTGCTTTTATCTAGTCTGGATTAGGAGAGATACCCTTATCGGTGACAATGTGGTCAAGATAAGTTACGTTTACGACTTAAAAATTCGCATTTGTCTGGTTGCAATTTTAAATTATATTCGCGGAACTTATCGAATACAAATTTAAATTTTTTCATATGTTGCTTTAAATTCTCACTATAAATTATACCATTATTTAGATAAACACAGCAGTGTAGACCTTGCAATTCTGATAAAACGGTACTCATGAGTCGCTCGAAAGTAGAAAGGGCGTTGTTTAACCCAAAAGGCAATCTAGTGAATTCATAGTGACCAGACATTCGAATTATAGTATATTATTTTATATTGAAAATATGGCTTATAGTGAATCCCATTTTTGAGGCATCTTTGGCATCCATATGTATCTGGTGGAAACCACTAGCAAGATCAAGGGTTGTGAAATATTTGGAATGGCCTCGTTGATCTAACAGCTGGCTCCCATCTACGACAAGTTGGGTGAGCACTTCAAAAAGGATGAGGATGTCATCATCGCCAAGATGGACGCCACCGCCAATGAGCTTTAATTGAGCATACTAAAATTACTTCTTTCCCCACCATCAAACTATATACTAAGCACAATCAGGTGCATGAATACTATGGCGAGAGGACGTTCGCCGGTCTCACTAAGTTCGTAGAAACCAACGGAAGAGGTGCAGATTCTGTACCAAGTGTTAGCGAGCACGACAAAGACGACAAAGCGCCAGCCCAAGATGAGTTATAAGAATATAACAGTGCCCAGTACACTCTAATGAGACTTCCATAGCATAGTTTTGTATAGATTATAATTATTAATTTTACACTTAATCGTACATTTAATATTGCATTTCGTCTGCTAGACTGTACTATTGTGTTATTTGTGTTTAGGGTTGTATTTGAATTTATGAATTCGTTGCTTACAGGCACGGAGACTAAATAATCTAAGTAATATAATATGTATTACTTGTGAGATACATTGTGTTTTCATGCGATGGCCAAGTCAATCTATTTATTTAAAACTTAAAAGATTTTTAATATTGATATGGTCACTATAAGATGTCGTTAGGTTAGCTAAGTACGTAATAACTTAAGACAGAAGGACCCTTAAGTAGGGACTGAATAAATTAACCAACTTTGTGTTACTTGGATCTCACAACTTTTTCGTTAGAAGAACTGAGTTGCGAGACTTGTTTTTTTTACAAGTTATGTTATTAATGGCATATTATTGTTGGGTTGTGCCTGAATGCAAAAATACGGGTATAAGAAAGCCGAGAAAGTTATGGATTCAAGTGCCAAATGATTTAAATATAAGAAGATACCCGAATACATTGTCTACATAAACTAGTCTATTCTTCTGTGAAGATTCAGGTTCATTCATTCATAGAATCATTTCAGCTCATGCGGTACCTTAAGGATTACCAGCTGATTAGTGACCGCCAGAACAGTTTCCTTCGTAGTCGCTCAGCTCTGGCGGAGGCAGTAGAATCCAAGGGGAGGTGTTGGCCGTTAGTTTGGACACAGAGAATGCCTTCGATCGGGTTTGGCACAAAGCGCTTCTTACGAAGCTTCCTTCCTATAGTTTTCCCGAGTCATTGTGCACATGGATCACTTTTCTTGCTGATCAGAGTATCAAGGTCGTAGTAGACGGCGCATGCTCCGATTACAAGCCCATTAACGCTGGTGCTCCACAAGGATGCGTGCTATCACCAACGCTATTTCTTCTGCATATCTGTGGCATGTTGCAAATCGGTAGCATTCATTGCTATGCAGACGACAGCATTGGTAATGCTTCATACACCAGCCGTGCCAATATTTCTCGGGAAAACGTTGCCGAGTACCGGGACAAAATTGTGCCTGAAGTCGAGACTTTCTTGAACCATTGTGCAACCATATTCCTGCCAATAAAGATTATTATTATTATTATTGTTTAGGGTATCTATATAGTTTCTCATCTGGTTGGGTTCTATAAATATATAATTATAAATTAAAATGAAAAGATAAATATACATAAATATCAATAAAATAAAATAAATACAAAAAATACATAAATAAATAAAGATCCAACCAGATGGAAGCCCTCGGCAGGGGAGACCAAACGGCCGAGGGTTAGGAGGAAAGGGAACGAGGTTCTCGTCATACGGAATGGTAATGTCGACCAAAAATATCCTTGACTGTGCCCGATCCATCAGCACAATATCAGGCTTATGCGCAAGAATAGTCCTGTCTGTGATGATGGCCCGGTCCCAGTAGAGCCTGGCGCGGTAATTTTCGAGCACGGCTACCGGTAAGTCCTTGTAATACGACAATTTTTGGTCCACGAGATCGTATTTCAGAGCGAGCTCCTGGTGTAGAATCCTGGCTACTAGGTTGTGCCTGTGCTAGTACTCAGAGTTAGAAAGTGCCGAACAACCGGAGATGATATGCCTAAGTGACTCCCCGGGATGGCGACAAGCTCGACAGACGTCGATGGTGCCATCCTTTAGGATGTATCTCCGATAGTTGTTTGTCTTAATAACCATATCCTGTATTGCACAGACAAAATCCTCGGTTTCCCCAAAGAAGTCACTGAAACGTATCCAGTTGAGGGAGGCGACTGTATCTACGAAGGGCTCATGTAGAGCTCTGTAGTACCTTCCGTGGAGCTCCTTCTCATTCCATACGGTCTCCCGGCCGGAAACGCTATGTACAGCTGTTTCCTGCCATTGCTCGTTGGCTAAGGATAGAGAAGTAAGCCCTTTATCACTAGAAATGACGTCCATATAGAATGGATCATCCGATCTCGCCAGGAAGTAATGACGGAGGCTGCACACTTCGCGATTTTGCATGGTGAGTGCGCTCAAGAAGCCACGTCTACCATGCTTTCGCGGCAAGTACAGCCTCATTACAGACGATCTCGGATGATGCATCCTATGAGACACCATGGTAGTGCGGACTTTTCTATCCAGGGCGTTAAGTTCGGTCTGAGTCCACCTGAGTATGCCAAAGGTATACATGAGGACAGGCATGACCCAGCCGTTATATGTGTGTGTCTTATTCACACCGGACAAAAGGCTATTAAGCCCTTTGGTCAAGCATGCCTAAAACACGTCGCAAGTTGACTGTTTCATACCAGCCTCATCGATATCGATGTTCTGTGACATACGCGGGTATCGTTATGTTTCAGACTCGGAAAGGGTCCTTAATTTGACGTTACCTCAGAGTTAGCAACCCTTCCCCTTTCAACATGGAGGACGGCACACTTATCCTTCCCCAGCTCCATTCCAATGGAATTGCTAAATTCACAAGTGATGTTTAGCAATTCCATAAGATGGGAGCGACTGGAGGCGAATAACTTGGGGTCATCAATATAGAAAAGATGGGTCACTTTTGTACCTCCTTTCCGAAGCTGAAATACCCTCCCGGAGCCCTCCAGTAAAGTACTGAAAGGGTTCAAAGAGAGGCAGAACCAGATTGGACTCAGACAGTCGCCATGTAAGATACCCCTTCTTATCCTTATGCGGCTTTCTGCAGCCGTCATCCGCTCACCCAGACGACGAAGTATCGTACTCCACTGCCCCATACACTGCTCGAGGAAGTTTCGAACTGTACAGTCAATCTTGTACAGCTCGAGGACCCTCTTTAAACATGTATGGGGTACCGAGTCGAACGCCTTTCTGTAGTCTATCCAGGCAGCGGAGAAGTTCAGAGGTTCAGATGATCGCGTCAATGAGGAGTGGTTCCTTGGTTCCACGACCACCGCCCCGACATCCATTTTGAGCGCGTGACATCACCTGGTTTAGCTCCAGGTGACGAGTGATTCTTGCGCTCAAAATGGATGTCAGTTTCTTATATTTATATGGTGGGTACATACGTGATGGGGCGGTATTTGCTCGGGTCTGTGGTATCCTGATCCTTAGGAACCAAGTGAGTGATCCCAATAGTGAAGAGGCTCGGGAGCAACTTCTGGTCGAGAGCCTCTTGAAACACTCAAAACTCTTGAAACACATCAGTGGTAGAGCCACGCGGCAGCTTTACTGTCGCACGTATGGGCCGGCTCAAACCGGGGTGGTACCACGACCTCACAGAATACCGGCGTGAAGTGGAAGCTCTGCTTCCGCGTTTCGTCTGGTGAGTGCAGGTGGCCGGAGGCCCAATTCCCCCTCCCCCATCAACATGGTAGCGGAATTAAATGATAGACTACCCCAGGAGGGTACCAGCACCTCTGGAGAATCCCTCGCTGAGCATCCACGACCATGTTTCTCCACTTCTGAGCGTGGGTGCTCAGGCTGCCCCGCGTATTCTGGGGGGGGGGGCAATATTCCGCTCAAGACTAAAACTGCTCGGGGCAAACGGAGCAACAAGACCAAGGCGACCCCTGCCACGCTGTCCGTGAATTTCTGCAATATCAGGGGACTTCACTCTAACCTAAACGCCGTCCACTACCATCTCGAGACGGCGAGGCCGGCTCTGCTCTTTCTGACCGAGAAGCAGGTGTCCTCTCCGGCTGATGTCTCGTATCTCTCCTGCCCGGGGTACAAACTGGAACACTCCTTTGT
Organism: Parnassius apollo; assembly: GCA_907164705.1. Lineage (NCBI taxonomy): Eukaryota > Metazoa > Arthropoda > Insecta > Lepidoptera > Papilionidae > Parnassius > Parnassius apollo. The sequence continues at coordinate 14,426,044 of CAJQZP010001449.1, read as the reverse complement.
GCCTCGGGCTGGAGTTTGCGTTTACGTCAGAGAGGACATCTGTTCTCGACGCCTCGGCAGACTTGAAGGTTCGGACCTGTCCATCCTTTGGCTACGCGTAGACAGCGACGACCATCCGCGCGTCTACGGGTGCCTCTATAGGTCCCATAGCGGTAATGCCAAAACAGACCGACTCTTCGACCACGTCCAAATGGCTGCAGATTCGTTGCTACAGCAGATCCCCTCCGCAGAGATCGTGATCCTCGGCGACTTTAACGCCCATCACGCCGAATGGCTCGGTTCACGTTTAACCGATCATGCGGGGAGATCTGTTCATGATTTTGCCTTGGCATATGGTCTGACACAACTGGTTACTTCGCCTACGCGGATTCCAGATGTGGAGGATCATGCACCTTCCCTGTTGGACCTTCTGCTGACCTCTCACCCGGACGGATATCAGATTTCCGTCGACGCCGCTTTAGGCTCCTCGGACCATTGTCTTGTCCGGAGTGTGGTGCCACTCACGCTGAAATCGCGGTTGCATTCTGCAGGCTGCCGCCGTGTTTGGCACTATAGGTCAGCCGATTGGGATGGGATGCGGTCTTTCTTTGCATCCTACCCTTGGGGGCGAGTTTGCTTCTCGCCGGATGATCCCAACGTTGTTGCGGATTCTGTCGCTGATGTGGTACTTCAGGGTATGGAACTTTTTATTCCTTCCTCTGTGGTGCCCATTGGAGGCAAATCTCAGCCATGGTTTGGTCGCTCCTGTAAAATAGCATCATGCTATAAGCAGGAGTGCTACCGAGCCTGGGCTGACGCATCAGCGTCCAGGGATGTAAACACCAGCGCTCTAAAAAAAGAAGTATAATTCCGCCTCTAGGTCCTTCAAAAGAGTCATTGCCAAGGCAAAGTCAGAGCACATAGGCAGAATTGGCGAGAGACTAGTTCGTCTTCCTTCTGGAACCCGTGCATTCTGGTCTCTCGCCAAGGCTGTCCAGGGGAATTTCTGTCAGCCATCTCTTCCATCTCTGCACAGGGAGGACGACTCACTGGCCCACACCGCAAAGGAGAAAGCCGATCTTCTAGGCTCTTCCTTTGCGTCTAACTCGACTCTCGATGACGGGGGGAGTACGCCGCCGACCATCCCGCGGTGTGAGTGCTCCATGCCGGAAGTGCAGTTTACTCAGCGCTCGGTTCGCAAAGCACTCCTCTCCCTGGACATCCATAAGTCGAGTGGGCCTGATGGAATCCCCCCAATTGTGCTGAGGACGTGTGCTCCAGAGTTGGCACCGGTTTTAACGCGTCTTTTCCGGTACTCCTACTCCCTAGGCGTAGTCCCAAAATCATGGAAGACGGCTTTCGTCCACCCGATCCCTAAAAAAGGCGACCGCTCAGACCCGTCCAACTACCGGCCTATCGCCATCACCTCCTTGTTCTCCAAAACAATGGAGTCCATTGTAAACTGCCAGCTCATGAGGTACCTTGAGGATCACCAGCTGATTAGTGACCGCCAATACGGTTTTCGCCGTGGTAGGTCAGCTGGTGATCTTCTGGTCTACCTAACTCACAGATGGGCGGAGGCAGTAGAGTCCAAGGGGGAGGCATTGGCCGTTAGTTTGGACATTGCGAAGGCCTTCGATCGGGTTTGGCACAAAGCGCTTCTTTCGAAGCTCCCTTCCTATGGGCTTCCCGAGAAATTGTGCGATTGGATCACCAGTTTTCTTGCAGATCGGAGCATCAAGGTCGTTGTAGACGGTGCAAGTTCCGATTGCAAGCTTATTAATGCTGGTGTTCCACAGGGCTGCGTGCTATCGCCAACGCTGTTTCTTCTGCATATCAATGATATGTTGCAAACCCGTAGCATTCATTGCTATGCAGATGACAGCACTGGTGATGCTCTTTACACCGGCCGAGCCAATATTTCTCGGGACAACGTCTCTGAGTGCCGGGACAAACTTGTGTCTGAAGTCGAGTCTCTGCTGGACAAAGTCTCGGATTGGGGGCGACTAAATCTAGTCCAGTTTAACCCCCAGAAGACACAAGTTTGCGCGTTAACCGCTAAAAAGAACCCCTTTGTCGTATCCCCTCAGTTTCAAGGCACTCCCCTTGTTGCCTCAGCCAGTATCGGAATCCTCGGCGTCGACATATCGAGTGACGTGCAGTTTCGTGGTCACTTGGAAGGGAAGGCCAAATTGGCCTCTAAAAAGCTTGGCGAGCTCAGCAGAGCGGGACAGTATTTCATGCCGGCACACCGCCTGCAACTTTACAAGGCGCAGGTTCGGCCGCTCATGGAATACTGTTCCCATCTCTGGGCTGGGGCTCCCCAGTACCAGCTCCTTCCACTTGACCGCATCCAGCGCAGAGCGGCTCGAATCGTCGACGACCGAGTGCTTTCCGATCGGCTCGATTCACTGGCACTGCGAAGAGATGTTGCATCTCTTTGCGTATTTTATCGCATCTGTCACGGGGAGTGCTCTGAGGAATTGTTCGGATTAATCCCAGCCGCCAAATTTCGTGAACGCACTACACGGCAAACGTCCCGATACCATCCACACCATCTGGATGCTTGGCGGTCCACCACTGTACGTTTCAAAAGGAGTTTTCTTCCGCGTACAACCTCTCTGTGGAATAATTTACCACCAGTGATTTTTCCGGACCGATACGACCTGGGGACCTTCAAGAAAAGAGCTTACTCCTTTCTAAAGGGCCGGCAACGCACCTGCAATTCCCCTGGTGTTGCGGTTGATCATGGGCGGCGGTAGTCACTTAACATCAGGTGAGCCACATGCTCGTTTGCCCCCTCTTCTATAAAAAAAAAAAAACACACTATGAACCCCTTCAGCCAGTAATGATGCAGCAAACGAACAACACACCTTTCGCACAAACGAACCTTTGCACCTACAATTTTGCCTAGGCACGGCGCTCACACCTCTTGGCAGGGTGCTGACTGACTGCGCCAAAGTAGCAGTTTTGTCACATAATTGTTACGTCAGTGAGCGATGGGGTCGTCACTTCCCTACGCCTTTTTATATATTTATATTTTATTATTGTTATTATTATAAAAAAATCTGCCAAAATCTCGGACCGGGCGACTAAATCTAGTCCAGTTTAATCCCCAGAAGAGACAAGTTTGCGCATTTACCGCTAAAAGGAACCTCTTCGTCATGTCTCCACAGTTTCAAGGCACTCCCCTTGTTGCCTCAGCCAGTATCGGAATCCTCAGTGTCGACATGTACGTGTCGACGTGCAGTTTCGTGGTCACTTGGTAGAGAAAGCCAAATTGGCCTCTAAAAGGCTTGGCGTGCGCAGCAGAGTGGGACAGTATTTCATACCGGCTCACCGCCTGCAACTTTACAAGGCGCAGGTTCAGCCGCACATGGAATACTCATCCCATCTCTGACTCTGCATTCATCTCATCTTCTCGAAGTTTGTTTGTGAAGGTTTCACTTCTATCGCGTGTGAACTGCACACGTTTTTTTTTTGTTTATCGATCATTACTCTCTATGAGAGAAGATAATGGTCGATAACAGGTATTCTACTCTACGATACAGGCGCGTGCGCAAGTTTGCCGTCGCCTTTAAAGAACGCCGCCTATTTATGGACGCCCATAAGACACCGCTGTCGACGTACATAGTCTCCCGTCGTGATAGTTTGCACTGCGTGGCAACGTCGCTTTTTAATGTATTCAATTTCATTGAATCATTGACCTAGTGACCCAATTCTACAGAGAGTTTAAAATAGCTCAAAATTAAAACGCTACTTTTTGACCTAACTACTGGACCGATTTCGTTCATTTTTTGTATATCGTCAGCAAAGACGGTTACAATTATGTGGTTGCATTTATTGCATATGAGTGGTACCCATACGGTATTATACTGTTTTATTGGCTTTTTCGAACACATTTGGAGATGTAGTTTTTCTTCTTCTATCACTAATTGAACAGCTTCATTTAAAGTTTTGAGGGTTTCCACATCTAAAAATAGTGGAAATAACGGGGTTTAACCCTCACAAAATGTATTTAATGTTGGGTCCTCCATGGTGGCTATTTTACATGGAAGTTCTTCAGTGATTTAACAGTTATAGTGTATATCTGACTGGATTTTTGTTAATAATCAGTCATCAAATCTCCCAGACACTTTCCGTCGGCAGTATCGCTTTGCAAATTCCTTAAAGCTCTCAAAGACATGGTGGAGCCACGTGTTTAAGGCTGCCGAAATCTAGTTCCCCGGTCGAACCTTAAACCTATTACGCGAGATATTAATCTAAGTGGACTGTATCTACTAATTGATTCTACACTTATATATGCGGTACAATGCACTCGCTCTTCCCAAAAAAAAAAAAACGAACTATTATTTGCCAAATCGATGAAAGGAATCCTGCTTGATTAGGAAAACACAAAATTGGAGCGGGTTAAAACGATTATATCAAGCAGGTTATAATATTGGATATTGACTCACCGGGATGTTTCTTCTATGCGGTCGAGCACTATAACTGCGACTTCTGGAACCTCCTCTGGACAGACACTCTGGGGCCCCAGAGATACGTCGGGAGAGAATCGGTGTGGTTTCAACGGCGAGCGCGGCGGGAAGAAGGCGCGCGTCGGTCGCGCGTGCCCTTATATATCCTCGGTTCCGATGAGTACGTGATGTTCTAGAATCATCTTCTTTCCCCTCCCACCCCACCACCCCGATGTGTCGATAGGAGGGTATGAATTATATCGTTTTGGAAAGGGATAACCGATTTGGCAGCCTACCGTCAAATAAAATAAATACGAATGGTTTTCCGCGCAACCAACTTACTTAATTTTCTTTAGCTTCTTAATCTCCATTTTTATACAATATGTTAGTCAGACAACTATTTTAAAACGTTTTACAAGAAGGCAGACCGAACCAATGGGCCAATCATCCCCTAGACACAATTTTAATGCCTATGTGCGCTGCGCTGAGCGCGAAGGTATTATTCGCGACCATTGAGCGTGAGTGAGACGTGTATTAGTATCATAGACATAGAATATACTGCTATCCTAAGTCTATAATTAATATTATATTGACCTCTCTCTCTCTTTCTTACAGCTTACTCTTGATCTTGTCAAAGCTACAAACTACGCTACTTTTTTAAGTGTATGAGCGTACGCAGCATGCAGTAGGTTTGGGTAATAGACATGTGTTAATCATTCATTTTTCGTTCGATCATACATACATATGGATACATTCAGATCGATCATTCAAATGGATCATTTCGGGTTCCAGTACCCGAAATGATCCATTTGAATGAAAACGGTTGTGAGATCCATTGGGAACCAAAATTTTTCTATTTGATCTTGTAATAACGCCATTTACTACATTCTATAGGTAAAAAAGTCAAAAAATTTATTGACTTGCAAATTTATTGAATTGGTAAGACGACGCTAGATGGCATAACACAAAAAAGTTGATATGAATTAGTATGAAAATTACTATGAATTCGAATAAATGACTTGCATTGTACCTTACACTAAAACAATTCATTCAGATCATTCGGGATTCAGTCGGTTTTTTACTCATTCACAAGTCACACCAATCACGAACTAAATAAGGTTCGGTTAATTGTTTGTGATTGGTTGTACCTGAACATTAAAAACAGATGAATGAAGCATCAGTACTTTTAAGTGTACCAGCAAACAAACGAATCATTCATGATTGACACATGTCTATTGGGTAATATTACTCTTACCCTGTAGTAAATCGTATCTATGTATTTGAACATTGGATTTGAATATCGGATATTGTATATAAATATAGTATCCGGATGACCGAGCTTTGCTCGGTTTTTTTTTGAAATTACATTTAGATACAAATTACATACTGAACAATAATATTTTTTGATCTTATTGACTTAATAGAAAAAACTGAACTGGTTATTTGAATAAAAAATCATGAGTGCAATTAGTTTAATTAAAATTTTCGTATTTTTAAAAAATACTTAAAAAAGGGCTCGAAATAATAGATTTTCGAATCGAATCGGACCAAAGACGGGACGCGAACGAAGGCATTAAGATTTTGCCGCCGCGCAATATCCACTTGAGCTATTACGATCAGTAACACAGCGTCAAAATTACCTTTTTTTGGCGTTTTTTTGCTGGCTTTTTAAAAATAAATTGTAGCTAGATCGATTTATTGCCCCCGAAACTCCCTGGACGCTAAATTTTTAGAAAATCGTTGGAACCGTTTCCGAGATTCCGATTATATATATATATATATATATATATATATATATATATATATATATATATATATATATATATTTATATATATATATATGTCATCATCATCATTACAGCCCTTCACAAGTCCACTGCTGAACATAGGCCTCCCCCAAGTAATGACACAAAGCACGGTCCTGAACCACCTGCATCCATCGAATTCCTGCATGTCTTACCAGGTCGTCACTCCATCTAGTGGGGGGTCGCCCTACACTACGCCTACCGGTACGAGGCTGCCACTCGAGAACCATTCTTCCCCATCGGTTATCGGTTCTTCGAGCTATATGGCCGCCCCATTGCCACTTCAGCTTACTAATCCGTTGGGCTATGTCGGTTACTCTGGTTTTACTGCGGATATCCCCATTTCTGAGTCTATCACGCAGTGAAACTCCGAGCATAGCCCTCTCCATAGCTCGCTGAGCGACCCTGAGCATTCTCATACGGCTAGCAGTGAAGGACCACGTCTCAGATCCGTAAGTCATCACTGGCAACACGCACTGGTTATACACTTTAGTTTTCAGAGATTGAGGTATACCTGACGAGAAGATGTGTCGTAATTTCCCGAACGCTGCCCAGCAGAGTTGAATCCGTCGATTGACCTCTCGGTCGAAGTTGGACTTACCTAGTCGGACTATTTGTCCCAGGTAAACATACTCGTCAACAACTTCGAGCATAGTGCTCCCAACAACTACCGGCATAGGTGTAACATGGACGTTAAACATGATCTTTGTTTTGTCCATGTTCATGTTAAGACCTATCCGTTGGGAGACACCATTGAGGTCATTGAGCATAGTACTAAGGTCCTCCAGCGATTCTGCCATAAGGACTATATCGTCGGCAAATCGAAGGTGAGTGATGTACTCGCCATTGATGTTAATACCGTATCCTTTCCAGTCCAGTAGCTTGAAAACGTCATCCAACGCAGCGGTGAAGAGTTTCGGGGATATAACATCACCCTGTCTTACACCTCTCTGCAGTTGGATAGGTTTCGAACTCTGGTTCTGTACTCGGATAGCCATCGTAGCCCTACTGTACAAACACTTCAGCACTTCGATATATCGACAGTCAACTTGGCACCGCTGAAGGGACTGTAGCACCGCCCAAATTTCGACGGAATCAAAGGCTTTCTCATAGTCCACATATGCCAGGCAAAGTGGTAGATTGTACTCTTCGGTCTTCTGTACAATCTGCCGCAGGGTATGTATGTGGTCTATGGTACTGAAGCCTTTTCGGAAACCGGCTTATATATATATATATATATATATATATATATATATATATATATATATATTGCATGGTGTTACGCGTTTATATTATATGAGTTTGTTTATTTAGATGTATAGAATATAGATATGCATATTGTATTATTTATGTAATCTGAGTATTCGCTAATAGGTGATTTTCAAAATTATTGTACAGTTACAAAAATGAAACATAAACGAGTATCGTTACAAAGTGACCAATGTCACAAAAAATAACAAAAAAAGTATTAGACTATTTCACAGAAGATAATTTAAACAACAAAATTGCATTTTAAATATTTATTAATAATAATCAGTCTGTTGAATTACAGTTATAAAATCAGTCTCAAAACTGTGTACTTATTTCTCATAGTCATTAACACTTTTATTGAAATGCCTTGCCCAATCACGATAAACATTTTGTCAGGGAACAGAAAGTAGAAAATCGGTAATATAACCATAAAATAATGGCAAAGGGAATTATTTTTCAACAAAAGTTTTATTTTGAAAAAACTAGTAATGAACTAAAATAAAAACACACACTATCTTTATTACATACGCTACTTAACAATAATCAACACTGGCTTATTATTATAAGTTTCGAACTTTAGAAACTATCATGTATAATAATATTGTAAATGTTCTTTTTTTAGTGATTATGTTTATTGCTTATTAATTTTTAATTTTATATAATCATATAATTATTTATAGTGTAAACAAAATTCCTGGACGAAATTTTTACAGAACAGTATTTATTCACGAATATGGATAACAGACTTTTACTGCGGGACCAAATCTGTAATTAATATGAAAAATAATATGTCAACTGTGTCATACATTTTTATCATGTAGGTGGGTATTTTTGTATGAAACAGCCGTTTTTTTGCCATTTCAAAGTTAGTGCCATATTAAAATTCATGAGTAAATACTATGTACTTATTCATACTCATGAGTAAATAATGTTTTAGTCATTTACATTTATCCTCGATTACGAATCAAAATGTGGATGCGTTATCACTTATCACCCATGAGGACCAAGATGGAATGCCTCGTTTCCAGTAAAAATGGTCTCTGGTTCTCTAAACTCACCATACGGAACAGCAACATAAAGCTACTATTTTACGCTAGTATTCTGTGAGGGCGTGGTACTTCCCCGGTCGGGCCGACCCATTTATGCAACAACTATACTAGTATTATAACTGCAGGATTCCAATACTAGCTGAGACAATAGGGGTAGTGCCTTGAAACTCAGGAAACAAAGAGGTTCTTTTTAGCGGTAAACGCGCAAACTTGTGTCTTCTAGGGATCGAACTTGACTAGATTTAGTCGCCCCCAATCTGAAACTGTTCAGCAAAGACGACTTCAGACACAAGTTTGTTCTGCTACTCGGTTCTCGAACGTTTTCCCGCGAAATATTGACACGGTCGGTATATAGAGTATCATCAGTGCGGTTGTCCATATAGCAATTAACGTTGCCCAGCCGAGTTGAATCCGTCGATTGACCTATCGTCCGAAGTTGGACTTACCTAGTCAGACTATTTGTTCCAAGTAAACGTACTCGTAAACATCTTCGATTATAGTGCTCCCAACAACTACCGGCATAGGTGTGACATAGACATTAAACATGATCTTTTTTTGTCCATATTCGCCTTAAGACCTATCCGTTGGGAGACACTATTGAGGTTATTAAGCATAGTGCTTAGGTCCTCAAACGAACCTGCCATAAGGATTATATCGTCGTGAGTGATGTACTCGCCATTGATGTTAATATCGTATTCTTTCCAGTCCAGTAGCTTGAAAATGTCTTCCAATGCAGCGGTGAAGAGTTTCGAGGATATAACGTCACCCTGTCTTACACCTCTTTGCGTTGAATAGGTTTCGAACTCTGGTTCTGTACTTGGATAGCCATCGTAGCCCTACTTTACAAACACTTCAGCACTTCGAAATACCGACAATCATCTTGGCACTGCTGAAGTGAATCTAGCACAAATCAAAGGCTTTTTCATAGTCTACATACGTAAGGCAAAGTGACAGATTATACTCTTTGGTCTTCTGTATAATCTGCCTCAGGGTATGTATGTGGTCTATGGTATTGAAGTCTTTTCGGAAACCGGCTAGTTCGGTAGGCTGGAAGTCGTCGAGTTTGCGTGCGATGAATGACTCTCGAAAACAGCACGTAGACGCGGCTCAGAAGGGAAATCGGTCTGTAGTTCTTGAAGAGAGCGTTGTCACCTTTCCTAAAGGACAAGACCACCGCACTTCTGCTCTACGCCTCCGGAGTAACACCACCATGGAAGACAGTATTGAAGAGCTCGCTTCTTCAATACTAGCGGTGTTGAAGTTGCACAAGCCCCGCCGTATGTATTTGGAGATCTGTCTGTTCAGTTGCCTGTATGCAAATCCGTTGAAGACTGAAAGAAAGAAAGAAAGAACCATTTATTTGATAATCACACTTTACACACAATTTAAGAAATTTAAATATAAACTACAAGGGGCAAAGAATATTCATGCGCAGGTGTAAGACTGCTTACGCATTAAAAATTATTTAATCAGCGGAACATGCATGATATTAATTAATAATGAAACAAAAAAAATTAAAAAGAATTTAAAGATAAAATGTTACATCAAATCGGTCTCCAACTCCGCATAATGCTGCAGAGGCAGCGCTGGATTTCAGTTGGAACCTTGTGACTTCACTGACGAGTCTGTGTGTGGACCTGGAATTACGCGTAACTACAACTTATAGACTAATAGTAATTAGGCAGTGGGTTAAAGAGTAGTGCTAACGAACACAGTTAACACAGACATAATGTATAAATATCAATATAAATGGTGTGTAGTATATACATTATACCTGTACTTACATATAAAATATCTGGTTCTATGGGGAAGACAAAGCAAAGTAGTAATAAAATTTATGATTTTAGTACATATATAATTTATATTCTATACACAAATGTACACGCCATGTTACGAGACCTCCTAGATTTTTTAGAAAATAAAAAAGTAAGATTAAAAATAAATAAATAATAAATGATCATTCATCAAATATGTAACAGAAATAAACAATAATCAATGATATTTGAACATGGTGTAAAACAGTATAAATATTATTACTATTTTGCGTTCTAAACATAATTGTATTACGTATTTTGAACTTGTTGTACTAAGTAATAGAACTTTAGTTCATTTTTAATACTATTCAGTGATTTTACGGAACGAATAGGTGGTGGTAGATCATTCCAACAGTCAAGACTGCAGCTTCATTTCCTGTCTAACAGCCATGAAATTTGGAGTGCGAACGGAGAGTTTTTGTGTTCTTCTACGGCGGTTCTTGCAGAACTTAGCTCCGACCGCGAGGACAGTTTCCACGAGCTTGTCATTCATAACGTCCACTGCATTGCAATCTTCTAGGCACTGAAAACGGTTTTGTAACTTGAGCTTAAAAGTTTCGGGACTTTGGATTAGAGCACGAGGGGGACAGAGCGTTGACTTCATTAGACGAGACCACTTCAACTTAACGTTTAGGTTCAAGGTGCCTCTAACCATTCGGTGATCGCTGCCAGTTTTCACACTTGCAATCACTGAGACATCACTGAACAGTTGCCGCCTAGTCGTCATAATGAAGTTAATCTCATTTTTTGTCGAACCGTCGGGGCTCGACCAGCTTCACTTTCTGTGGGGCCGCTTCTGGAAGAAGGAGCTAATCATAAAAAGTCCCTCTTTCTCCTTGAAGTCGGCCAGCTGCTGGCCCCTTGGGTTCCATTGCCCTATCTCAAATTTCCCTAGCTTCAGCTCACCGTTCTTTCTTGTGCCTAGCTTTGGGTTGTAGTCTCCCATTAACATCGTATAGTGGGTTTTGGAGGAATGCATGACTCTAGAAATATCCTCATATATTTCCTCCACCTCCTCATCGGGATATGCCAACGTTGGTGCATAAACCTGTATGACCTTCAGCGAATATCGTTTGGTGATTCTGAGTATCAGGTACGTGACCCTCGTCGATAACTCCTAATCTTTAAAACGTTGTTAACGAGAGACTTGTGGACGATAAATCTAACACCTCCTTGGGATAGATGGTCGCCCTCTCGGTGATAGAACAAGTTGCTGGATTCGAGAATCACCGTGTCCTCCCCCTCTCTTCGGACTTCGGATAATCCTATAATATTCCAGCGCAAGTTGTCTATCTATTCTTCCAGCTCCAGGATCTTCTCGTCAGTCCTTAGGGTGCGTGCGTTAAATGTTGCCAGGTCCTCTTAACCTCCACCGGAGATTCTTAACACCCCCTACCCCACCGTTACCATGGTTACCACCGTAGCCAGGAATAGCGGGGTCGCCGGGGACTGGACTGTGAGGCCCTCTATATGTGTCGTTGCCCATGAGGGGTATATTGCCATAGTTGCCACGCTTGACGTTAGTGCAAGACTGACTTCCTTAACTAAGTGGTTAAATTACTACGATGAGAACTATATTTAACACAATTCTAAATGCAACGGCTTTTATAGGTTGGTCAAAACAAGTCTGTTGAATGAAAGTATGACACCTAAGTTTGACCAGCTACAGCGTTGCGACTGTAAAAAATTGAGGTGCCGTATCTAAAAACGAAAATTGCCGTATTTATGAAAAAAATCCACGAAATTGCCGTAAAGTATTTATTTCTACGAATCGTTAAATAAATCACATAAAATCTGAAATTTCTTCACCATATAGGTTTCTGATTGATTGAAAACATTACTCGTTTGTCTATGTAATTAATATTTCTCTTTGCTTTTCATTTTCTTACACATATCATTTGACATTTGAAATTTCGTACAAACTCCTTGATTTTTAACCGCTTGTCTTGCTAATAGAGCTCCGTTGACAGTTGATGTTATCAATTTATTTCTGGATTTTGTTTTCATATTGATTACTTCACTGAAAACTCTTTCGCAATCTGCATTGCTATGTTGTAGATAGACATAATACGTCTAAAGTAAAATTTGCTAATATTTTGCAGTCTGTAGAAGATACTACATTTTGCTCATTTGAGGACATTTGCTCAAAATTCATGTTTTTATTTCTAATTCTGAAATTTTGATTACATTGGTAGCAACCTCCACTCGTCATCAATTCGTTGCTTATCTGATTCTCTCACAACTCGTGGCAATTGCTGGGCCAGTGGCGACAATGACGGAAAACAACTATGACGTCTTTGTCCTTTTCGCGTGTTTTGAAGTAAGAGTTTAAGCTTTTTGTAGAAAGTGCAGCCATTCCAACATAGCCAAATTGGATCCAAGTTTAATTTACTGCCAGAGTAAATACTACAAAAGTACCGTACACATCTTATAGTTCATAATGTTGTACATTCATTCAATAATATAAACAAAGTAAATATGTGTATCTCTTACATTCCTTACTTCTATCAATGTCTACCATGTGTCATGTTCATGCCATCTTTGTTAGTCTCGTAAAATAGAAGATGGAAAACGGTAATTTCCCGTCATAGACAACCACACTCTTTATTATCACTTAAGGGATGACGAAAGTGAAAAAATATGAATATCAATACAGGTATTTATATTTTTTGTTCATAATTTGCCATCGTGGTTTATCGCAAAGCTGAATTGCCGTAATACTTGATACGGCAATGAAAAGCCTGCCGTATGCCGTATAATCTTTAAAAAAAACGTGGAATGCCGTATATTACGGCAATTGCCGTATCGATCGCAACGCTGACCAGCTATAAAAAAAACATACAGTAGAGTCAGCGTATTTAAATATCGTTATAAATCATAACATGTTTACAGTAATCTAATATCGAAAGCTTAATCAGCACAATTCGTGATTAAAATGTTGTCGTAAAATTATGGCGACTTACAAATATCGTGTTTATGAGTAATCTAATATCTATATAACTAAATTCATACGAATCCGATATTCCAAAATAAATAGCGAGTATCGATGTATCGCGGTTTGAATATTTCGATGATATCTATCGATATTATTATGAGAAAATAACGATATTTCGGTATTTCGATATTTTTTACCCAAGCCTATCCCTATTCCATGCTTTGTCAATCAACCCAAACCGGGTTAATTAAATCTTTTGTAGGTACATTTATTTTGAAATACTTATAGAAAAACAAAGTAAATACTTTTCCTTTGTTGTTTAACGATGTCATCTCCGGTAAACATTTTAATTACTCGTAAATAGAATTATCTTAATAATTATGTCTAAACTAAGTTTAAATTTTAACGTTTGTTGTTCTATTAAATTTTACAGTCAGAGGAAAGCGTACGGCGCAACAGCGAAAGTGAGAACGGTGAAGCTGAGACATCAGAACATGACCCTCACTTTGATCCAATTGTATCATTACCGATAGTCGAAATTCATACAAATGAGGAAGATGAAGAGGAGTTGGTCAAGATACGTGCAAGACTTTACAGATACGATACGGGTGATCACGAATGGAAGGTAATCTATATAACTATCTATAATTTGTGTAGTTTATTTTGTTGCTTTTAATGTGAACAATCCAAAGATGTACCTACTTAAAACACATTTGTGTAGAAAGAAACATTACTTGTTTTTATTTTTGAGCAGCGTGTAGATTTTATAATTAATAATATATGAGCAAAGTGTATCATCTTTGCGATTGGAAAATTTGCATCTTGATCACTAAAATGTTTATGATCATTTACTTGAAACATATAAAATACAGAATATTACGAATACATTAAGTTGCATCTGGGCATTTATTATTGACTGAGTCAGTGAAATGTTATCTGGCAACAATGCTGAATGATATAAGTGTTTAGGTATTTATTGTGTACTGTAATAAAATTATATATAAAATTAATCCTCCGTCATACTTTATTCAGGCTTAGGACTAGAGGCTAGTCCTTAATTTATGGCCAACTGACTATTTAAAAATCGATCTTATTAACAGTGATTTGTTGATTATATCTACAATCTTTTTTACGTTTTTTTTTATTTATTTGTTATGGTTTTACTTCTATTGTAATTTAAACAGAACTTGTATGTTTTTGTAAACAGGTGCGAATGAACATAAATCATTTGACAAGTGCTGCATCAACGTAAAATGACAACTTGTTAATGCAAACATTACATGCAATACACTTCTCATTTGTTATCTCTTACTGACTTATACAGGTTGTAATTATTTCACCCGCTCACTCACCACTCGCAAGTCAATAGTTAAATTACTCAGTGTCTCAATCTATCTCTCTCGCTCGTGGCTAAGTCGCCTCGCGAGTGACGCATTGCGCAAAATGAGCACAGAGCAAAGTAATGTTTCAAATCCAAATGATGCATTTGAAAGTTACTGAACCAATCTTTTGTTATCACTTCAGTGAGTCAGTTCTGTATAGAATTACACACACCTATACCCTATATTGTTCCATGATGCAAGAAAAGAAAACAAATAGAGAGATGGACAGCAGAATCTTCTTAATAACAACTAAAAATGAAAAAAATTGCAGTTGCCAACGTGCCAAGGGTGGCATATATCCCTTTGAGGCATGACTATATTAGCAATAATTTTGTAACTAATTGAGAAGGTTTTTTTAATTTGCAACAAAATATGTCTCAAGTATATTTTATTAAATTAATCTGTAATTTATTTGCTTAACATTTCATTGCAACTTTAATACAATAAATACCCATTTCTTATATGTTGGCTCAGGGGCTAAGCGCTTGCTCGCACACTGTAAAATTTACATTTTACAGTATGCGAGCAATTCAGGATCAACCCATCACCAATCAAATTGGTAATTGCAATTATGGCATGCTAATTTGCCACATGCTTGGTGAAATAATAAAAATAATTTGAAGGATTGTGTAAAGTCCAACAAACATGCATTGGGGCAACACAGTGGACTCTTCTTTGCCTTTTAATTTTACTTTCATCTTATGTTTATTTTTAGTCAAATGTCCTACAATGACATAAGGGAAACCCTTTCATTTTGTTGTGTCCTTATAAGTTCCAGTAATGTAAGTGTTAAAATGTTAATTGCATGAACTATTTTACACTTTTTAACAATACCTGAATATAATTATAACTTAGATAAAATAAAAACCGACTTCAAATTGCTCAAAAAGTTTTTGCAACCCTTAGGGATGCAACTTTCTCCCAAAATTTATGTGGGACCACCTTTAAAGTATAACCTATTTAAGTAAAATAGAATCATCAAAAGCGGTTCACCACACACACAAAAAAAATACAGTTGAATTGTGAACTTCCTTCTTTTTTGAGGTTAGTTGAAATTTTTTTTTAATTTAAAGCTGATGCTACTCATGTGGTCCCATATAAATTTGATCAAGATCTGACCAATATTTTTTAAGTTATCCTTAATAATGCTTATTAATTGACTTTGAATACATTGATGATGTTCTCATTTATTTATATTGAAGTAGGTTGTATAATTTTTTTTAATTTTGAGCCCTAAGACTAAACGTCTGACTTGACAGTAGTTTATTCTTGTCTTGAGTTATCACATGTTTTCCTTTTCAAAAAACATTAGTTCTTATTAGAAATAATGTTAATAATAATTAGAAAGTAATTACTATTAATACTGAACATAGTTACCAACAGTCTTGATTAGGATTTGCTAATGTGTTCCAACTCTTTTTAAGGAGCGTGGCACTGGTGACATAAAATTACTAAGACATAGAGTTAATAACACTGTAAGAGTTGTAATGAGACGGGACAAGACACTTAAAGTTTGTGCAAACCACTTTATAACCCCAGACATAAGGATGAATGTCCACTGTGGATCGGATAAAGCTTTCAACTGGTCAGTGTTTGCTGACTATGCAGATGAAACTTGTAAACAGGAGTTGTTGGCTATCAAATTTGGAAATCCTCAGAGTAAGTAATATTGTGAATTTGTAAACAGATATAAACCCTTGTCATTTTTGTGTAATCCTGTCCATTCATTGGTTGTCTGGAAGAAATTGCTATCAGCAATAACATTGCCCATTGCACACTTCTTTTGCATATAATATAATCTGTAATTTTTGTATGCTGTGCACTAAAGAATACTAAATAAATAAATAAAGTAATATTTAGTACTGCATATATAAAGTTTGGTCAATAATGTACTGCCAGTAGTTGAAACAACTTTTTTTTGGTTGATTTTGTTTTATTAGCAATTGATAATGTTATGGCTTAGCAGAGGACCTGACCAATGAGTTTTAGATTCAAATTCATTTCACATTTGGATAAGAACAAAAATGTTTGTTTGGTTGTGTATGTATTATGATTTTATTTATGTCTCTAATGCTGTATCAGAGACTATCTTATGTAAACTTTCAAAATCATTAGATATATTATATTAGCAGGTAGCAGGACATGATATAGAAATGTATTCAAGTTTGTATAATCCTGAGAGTAGTATATAAGCAAGCTAATTCAATAACATAACATAAACACTCATGCCTGTCACCCAGAGGGGTAGGCAGAGACTACAGACTTCCATTTGGCACGATCCTGACACACCTCCTCATCCCTCCTTCACATCCATACACCTATGCATACATGCTCGTCGGTTAAGGGTACTCCTAATTTGGCCCGTTTTCAATAAATCGCCAATTTGGTCAATAAATTTTCGCCTAGGATGTCCCTTTCCGACTCTGCCATTCACTTCTGTAACATAAATTTTCTTTGTCACTCTTTCCTCATTCATTCTTTACACATGACCAAACCACCGAAGCATTCCTTTCTTAATCCTGGTCACAACATCATCTTGCAAACCACACTCTTCTCTTATTACACAATTTCTTACCCTGTCATTCAGATTCAGCCCTAACATATTCCTTAACGACCGCATTTCTACTGCGTTCATTCTACTCTCGTGCTTCTTCTGCCACACCCAACTTTCACTACCATACGTTACAGTAGGGACCAACACAGCATTGTGAATTGCCATACATGCCTTTTTCGACACATTTTGACTCTTCACAATAGAGTGCAGGGCCCCATTTACTCTATTTCCCGCATTCACTCGTCGTTCTATATCCTTATCATATCTCCCATCTCTGCTAAATATTAATTCAATGTTCTATAGATACATAGATGAATATGATGAGTGGTTAGTGATGCACCATGATTGATGCCTATACATTTTAACATACTTAAGTTTTTAGTTTTATAAGATAAATATTTAGTAAATATAATTAATAAAAATTAAATAATTTATAAAACGATATTTACTAATCAAACAAAAATCTGAGAAATCTGAAAAAACGAAACTTCTGATGTTGCGCTTCCAGTTTATTGCTACCACCCATTTATTGGACAATTCGCGGCTTTTCGGCAATCTGAAATTATAATATATTAATTATGTAAAATTGTATTTATCTTTCTTAAGTGCCTCTATAAGAAAGCTATTCAGAAGTTTTATTTTAAACAGTGTCGAATTTCTAATACAATGATATATAATCATTTACATATTATGAAAGGAAATGTGTTATTACAAAATATTGTGTACAATGTGGTACAACACATGCTCCAATTTGGGTATAGGGGACGTTGGAGCACGTGCTGTGTCGACCCGGTGGCGCGTCTCCTTAAATTTATTAAAATAGTGTTTTCTTTTCGAAATATTACTTACCAATGCAAATAAATATTATTATTCTTCCGTGAATCGTTATTAGAGCTTGTTACTACATTTCACTATGGTAACTTAATATTAAAGTAAATCCTGACAATAGAAACAATCAACGCATCCTTTTTGCAATTTCGAGACGAACAATCTCAAACACTTCTACCCATGCTTATTGTTCATACTTGCTAATGTGTGTTCTATAACTTACTTATGTATAATACTCCTAAGGTATACGCTTATGTATAATTTTATTGTTTTCTGTTTTGACAGTATTTAAAAATGTTCACCATGGTTTTTGCATTTTCTTAACTAAATTTAACCTGTTTGTTTTGAGAATTAGTAGTAGGCGGTACAAATCGTATACAGATACAATATCTGTATATCAGTACAATAGCCAGACTAACTATATATTAGGTACCGCTATAGTACTACAGAACAATATATACCTATGAGATACTAGAAAAAAAAAGGCAAGTGTGGCTTTGATTGGCTGGGAATAATAACAAAAGTAATATAATTTTCGGAATATCATTAGAATTATATTTTATTGTTTTTGGAAGGTTGAGTTTATTTAAGTGTATTCTGAACACTTTATGAATAAGAACGATAAACACTCACGTCTGCCACCCAGAGGGGTAGGCAGAGACTACGGACTTCCATTTGGCACAATTCTGACACACCTCTCTCGCCTCCTTTACATTCATGTATCTACGCATACACGCTCGTCGGTTAAGGATACTCCTAATCTGGCTTATTTTCAATAATATCGCAAGTTTATTTGATAAACCTTCGTCTAGGGCGTCCCTCTCTGACTACTGTTCACATCTGCAATATAAATTTGCTTTGTCACCCTTTCCTCGTTCATTCTTTCTACATGACCATAAGAAAGGTATAAGAATATCCACTACCTCGTAATATTATTCAGTGGGTGTCGTAAGAAGCAGCAGGAGGATACAAATTGGGAGATGGGCAACAGCATCTTCCTAATAACAACTAAAACTAAAATGTGGTTGCCAACCTGCTTGCCAAGCGTGGCAACTGTGGTTAAAAACATCACTATGACAATCTATGGGGGAGGCCTATGTTCAGCAGTGGACTTGAATAGGCTGTATCAGTAATGGGACAAGAGTAGTTGATTCATTTCTTGTGCAAAGGTTTTAGAATGAACTATACTGTATTTTGCTATAAACCTTTTTTCCTAATTAGATTTTGTTTGTTTCAGATGCAGAATTATGGAAAGCAAAGTTTGCTGAGGCACAAGAAATAGTCCGAACAAAATGTAGTCTTTATACCCAAGATCAATCATCTGATGATGAAAGTAGTTTCACAAGAAGTGAAGACACAGACACTCCTGAGCCCAAAAATGTGGATAAACCACCTGAAGAAGAATACAAAAAGGAAGATTTGAAAGAAGATGGTGTGGTTCTTAAATTAAAAGAACTTAAAGTAGACAGTGAAAAAACAGAATAACTTAGATTTATAAGCTCCTTATTCCAATGATTTTTTTGTAAGAGATGATAATGTTTTAAATTTTGTCATATTTGTTAGCATAGTCAAAATTACAAAATTGTATATTTTATCCCATTTTAACATATGAATTAGTGTTCAAATGTTAATAAAAAAGTTGAAATGCAAATAAGATCTTGTCTTATATGGTACAAATTTGACACATAATCTGAATTTGAATTGGATAAGTAATTTTATTTGAGTGTTATTGTAAGGTCTCATGCATTTACTATTTTTATTACATTACATATCAATTACAATAGCATTTATTTGTTAATAGTTTCTGTATCCTTGTAAACCATAGTTTAAAATTCACACTTCATTAAGTATGTATGATTTCTATATTTTTAGTACTTATATATAATTTAATTTTAGTCTCCGATTTATCTCAAATATCTATTGCTAAGAAATTAGGAATTGTAACAAGATAATTAGAATTACTAATTTCTTAAATACGAGGGGCTGAGTTTTAAAGTTTCTTAAAAATACTAATAATAATTTAAATAATAATAACTATAATTTAGATATTCAAATTGCAAGTGGACTGGCACATTAAAACAGTTTTCACCTATATTTTATATATCATACTTGATACTTGCTCAGACCAACAAAGAAAGAAAGACAGAGCACTGCATACATTTTAAGTGAAGCCGAAACTATGACGCACTCGTATACATCTTTTTTCTTTCTTTATCAGCCTGTAAAACTTTACTGATGAACGCACACATGAGTGCACATAAAACCATGTTAATCGTTAAAAATAATTTTGGATGTATGCATATGTATGAGTGCGTGTTCTTGCAATAAGGTATGATTTTGGCTGTTTTTGTATCCCTTGAAATTTACGCAGTGCTCCTTTTTTTTCCTATGTTGTGAGGATACTTAAAGCTAGTTGGCGAAACTTTGCAATCTCATTTGGTATCAGGTATGTTAGTGATGTTCTTATTATTTGTAAATTTGAGAGTGGAATGCAGGTTCAGCATTATTACAAAATAATTTTGTATAGGATGCTGACACACGGGTAATGCACTTGTGGGCTTGCGGCTGTATTATGGTACATATATCGATTGTAAGTGCGTGTCTGAGTGAGGAATCTTTTAAAAGTTCATTTAATTTTCGATAATAATGATATGAAATAAAAAAAATTGGGTCACTAATCAAATATTTTGATGCGTGGTACTTTACTGTGCAAATTTTGATAAAAAAATCTTAATTAAACAGGTAATTTGTTTTACATGTTACTTCATCGATATGTTTTTACTCGTATGTAAGCTATGGTCTCTTAGATTCATATACAAAGGGCCTCTTTTTATGAATTCGAATTTATTTTTACCGTCGCCTGTCCACAAGTTAATATACACATATTTTGACAAGTTACTCTTAATTATTTTAGCCCTGAACTTGATAGTACGATTTGCTTTTTGTGTTGACTTTCAAAATGTTGTATTTATACAACCAAATCTATTTTCTTTTGTTTGATTTCTTCTTTGAGTTCCATAAGTCCTTGAGACTTAATGTATTATGAATTTTGATTAAATTGTATAAAAAATATTTTTTCCATTTTTTATTGAATTTGTTGGATAATAATTAATTTTCTTCAACAGGTTCATTAATGTATATAATCTGGTATTTTTAGTGTCAAATTACAGTTTTTGGCTTTATTTTATAACTTCATTAAAATTATGTGACAACTAACTTGGTTAATTAAGAAATTATAACCATCTATATGCACTGAAACTATGTATTTGTAATAATAGACATTATTCACTAATGTGTTTATTCTTTCCATATGTTATGATTTGTGATTTTTCATTAAAATAAATAAAAGAAGCAATTGTTTTAATTAACATTTTATTGCAAGTTATTTATCCCACATTGTCTCAATGAAAAAATTTCAAAGTACCAGCAAATTTAATTAGTGCTTAATACAGTCAATGCTTTAACACTAACAAAACGGGAGAAACAACTAACCATCAAAGGCGGCCCAGGGTCATTTGACCCCTCACTGTTACCTAGTCTCTAATTATGCATATTCGTGTAGTGCAATTGTAGAAATAGACAATGCTCGTTGTTACAAAGGCAAATTAAATATTTTCTTTTCGAAATTGTTCTTGAGAAATATACCATGAATGACCAAGCCGACAATTTGCTTCAGCCTCCATACAATATAAGACTCATAAAAAATTGAGTCGTAAAATCGTGTCATCTATCAAGTTTCCAGGCTGTCTAGAATTTCTCTCCAACATGCCTCTGCATAGACTTCCTCAGCGACTTGCCACATTTAAGCCATTTTCAAGTATGTATTTCGATAATATTCCAACTGCTGACATCAATTATTATGAGAGGTATTTTCATAGAATGATTTTCAAATGCAACATACTTGTTGTTGTCAAAATGATCTTCCCTTAGTTTGTTGTTGAATGACAGTCAATAGTATGTTGCTGTCGAATTAACACTAGAACTTGGCTCAGGAGCTGCAAAAATATATGAATCCCTATCTTCAACTTCTGGTGGTAATGATACACCTTCACTATCCGACTGGTCTTCTGGCAACAATTGCAATGTCAATGTTTCTGCTATGTGAATGTTATTTTTATTTATATTTGTATAAACATATTACTATTTAAATACTTTTGTTTATAAAACAATAGTAATTCATTAAATGTCACACAGTACAAAACTGTATAAAAAAATTGTGATAAAATAATCAAAGCTTCAAGTTCAAATTTGAGTCAAAAGACCCTTGCCACCATTTTAGTGTTAAAAATGCACACATTGCCTATATATACCGTACAATTAATTTTCCATTGCACCAAACAAGGAATTATAAAATCAAACCATAATTTACTTTGGTATAAAATACTATTCTAAATAATAAGTAATAGTGTAAAAAAACCCTTTATAAAGGTGGATGGAATGACAATTTTCTCAAACAAAACTTAGTAACCTAATTGCACTCAAAGCAAATAATTTTTTAGTTATTTCTTTAGACTAGTAAAAAAATCATAGATCTTCCTTTACAACATTTTGTGTTTTCCCAAACAATTGAAATGCTTGTAAAATATTGAGCCTTACACCCAATTCTTTCTTCTTTTCATCTGATATTTTTCCACTAAGCAATTTCTTTACTCTGTCATATTCAGATTTAGTAAATTCATCACCTTTTTCTAAAATCTTCTCCATAATTGTTTTGTAAATTTTTCCAGAAATGGAATCCTGTAAAGAAGTAATTATTACATTAAAATTAATGATGTTACCAATGGCTGAATACTACAAATACAAATGCTACTCGGTTTTAAGATGTTAAGTCTAATGGTGTCATGGTCACTTTGACTTTAAAGTGACAGAACCAGCATAAAACTTAATGGCAATTTAAAATTGAGCAGCTTTTGAGTTTTTAAGCATAAGACTTATAATTTGAATGATATTTTTTTTAAATTTACCTTTTCAGCAACTTTCTTTAAAGCATCTTCTGCTTCTTTTAAAATGGGTTCTCTCTTGTCCTTTTCTGCTTTCATAAATTTAGCAGCAAGTTTATCGAGATCCTTAATACATCCTGGTAGACTTAAGTATAAACCAGTTTTTTCCCGAACAAATCGACGCAGCTCATCACTTGTGAAACCTTTCGAGTCATCAAATTGAATAGGCTCACTTTTACCTTTGACAAACAGCTTCACTAATGGGAAATTATCTTTTGTAGCTCCATACTTCTTAGCAAGTGCTTCATTATCCTTTTCACCATAATCTTTCACTCCAACTTCAGCTACTAACAACTCTTGAACGTCTTTAGAGTCCTTTGCAAGTGCCACGAAGGCATCATGTTTATCGCCATATGGGAATGCAACATCAAATTTTACTAACGCAGCTTCAAACTTATTAATTACCTTATCAAAGGAATACTCATCTAATTCAACAGAACCACTAGCTGCAGTGGCTTCGGAGAAGAAAAATGCCGTTAAAATTGCCCATAGAAATAATAAAATCCGCATCATTTTTTAATTGAATTGAATTACTTTTCTAGAATATCTAAACACAAATTCTTATCACAAACGTGCGCACTTTACGAAATACAAGTTAAATTTGTCGGCTTTTATTATAAATGTTGCTTGAAGCGAATTCACAACTTGACAATTGACAACCACAACCGGCATTTACGAATGAATATGTTTTCTAGACGTAAAAAAATATTCTAGGTCAATGTTTCGTTTTATGCTTGTGCGTTTTTAGTTATGCTTTTATTTTCTAGTACAGTATGCAAAATACAATATTTTAATGAAACTTAATAAGCCATTTACTTAAATAAGAAAGTAGTTACATTTTATCCAAATAATAACATTTTGTACTTTTAAACTTTGTTAATTTTTTTACTTAATTTTTTTGTAAATTGAAATACTTTCGATGTTGTAACGTAATTGGTGCAAGTTGAGTATTGTTAAAACCGTGGTTTAACTTGATTGGTTAAAATGTTTTTTGATTGTAAAACTACATGGTACGTTTTCCATTACAAATTGTAATCAAAATCCAAGAAAATTCCGATTATTTCATTTTTAGAATAGACTAAAACACAACGCCGTGTGTGTCAATGACTGTACTAATATAACTTACTTACTTACTTACTTATCTTCACGCACAATCGCTAACGGGGTAGCCAGAGAGAACAGATCGCCAAGTGTCACGATCCTTACATACCTCTTTCGCTTCTTTCAGGTTCATTAACTTCTTCATACATGCACGTTTAGGTATCCGAGTACTCTTGACCCTCCCCCTCTTCGAGCAATTTGCTCACATGGTCTTCGAAAGTTAGTCTCGGTCTACCTCGACACCTTTTAATATTTAATTTCGCTCTATATATTTTCTTCACCATTCGGTCTTCACTCATTCGGTCAACGTGCCCAAACCATTGGAGTACGCCTCTATCAATTTTTGTGATAAGGTCATCTTTCAATCCTGCCATATTGCGAATCTCTTCGTTTCGCTTTCGGTGGGTTATGGTAACGCCACACATTTTACGAAGAGATCGCATCTCCACTGCATTCAACTTGCTTTTATGCTTCTTCTGGCATACCCAGGTTTCGCTGCCATATAACAAAGTCGGTACCAACACTGCGTTATGTATTGCAAGGCGTGCACTCTTCACCACGCCTTGTCTTTTGACTAATGCATTCATGGCACCATTGACTTTGTTTCCGGCAGCGACACGCCTATCCACATCTAAATCACATCTTCCATCCCGGCTGAAAGCACTCCCCAAGTATACAATTTCATTTACCTGTTCTAGACATACTAATATAACAGGGATCCATTTCTCTATCTAGTCTCTGCAGGGATCTGTTAAATATGTGAATAAAATTAAAATACGGTTCAGAATTTCGAGTTCCATGACAGTTCTATAGGTTGTTTGTAAGGAATGTATCTACTACGGGGAGTGCTCTGAGGAATTATTCCAATTAATTCCAGCCGCCAAATTTCACGGACACACATCGCGACATAACTCACGACACGATCCATACTATCTGGATGCTTGACCACCACTGTGCGTTTTCACCATCATCATCATTACAGCCCTTCACAATTCCACTGCTGAACATGGCCTCCCCCAAGGTATACCACAAATCACAGTCCTGAGCCACCTGCATCCATCGACTTCCTGCATGTCTTACCAGGTCGTCACTCCATCTAGTGGGGGGTCGCCCTACACTACGCCTACCGATACGAGGCTGCCACTCGAAAACCTTTTTCCCCCAACGGTTGAGTTTCGAGCTATATGGCCGGCCCATCGTCACTTCAGCTTACTAATCTGTTGAGCTATGTCGGTCACTCTGGTTCTACTGCGGATATCCTCATTTCTAAGTTTATCACACAGAGAAACCCCGAACATAGCCCTTTCCATAGCTCGCTGAGCGACTTTATAGAGCGAGGCCGATACGCCTTAGCGACCCTCAAGAAAAGAGCTTACTCTTTTCTAAAAGGCCGGCAACGCATCTGCAATTCCCTTGGTATTGCGGTTGTTCATGGGCGGCCGTAGTCACTTACTTATAGGTGAGCCGCATGATCGTTTGCCTGTTATAAGTACTATAAAAAAGAAAATAAAAAAGAAGCGTCAGTAGAAGCTAAGTGTTTCTCATAGACTTGGAATATAATATAGACACAGTTTAAAGAGCTTACAGTTGTGAAGCGCGTTCGATGCCAGGCGTTAGAATCTTTTTACTATTTACGCCTTCGTCGCAACTATGTTAGGGGCTGTCATGAAATTGTGAATAAAATAATTTTGGATAATACAATGTAAGTGTAAACACCGTTGTCACTAAAACAATAGGTAGTTGGCCTTAATATAAAAATATTTATCCGAATTTAAAAAAAAAAACGCTCTTTTCTTTCATAAAATTTAAAAAGTTTCTGTCCGACACCGTCCGTAAATTCATGGATACCCAATGCGCCCGAGTGACGTAATCACTGTAAAGATCACCGCCCACGCCAGCTACCTACACAACATTCCAATAAAAACACAATAGATACACATGTGATGTGACTTTTCCTTACACCCATACAATCATCCTGGCTTACAGGAAAAAATTGAGGAATTAAGGAAAAATTGAGATTTTACTAAAAAAAATGTTGTTATTTTTCATTGAATTTACGTTCTATAAGTGAAACCAAACCACTGGTTTCAAGGGTAACGCAGTTTACACTAACACCCTGTATCTATGTGCTCACTATCATTTATTCATTGCAAAGAAATGTTATTTACAACGAATTACGAATAGGGAAGGTACATATCTCTTACACCAGTGCCCTGTTTATCAAAATTCACAAGTTACACTTTACGAGAAAGTTTTTACAAGTAAGTGTAAATTACGTTTATCAAAAAAATCTACATGGCTTGTAAAATTTAACACTTGTAGGTTCTACTTGTAAGTTCTAAAATCGAAAATGTGTGGCGCATTCTTTTCCTGCCATTGTTTTGGCTTTTTATTGAATATCCCTATTTAAATGCATGGCTGTATGGTATATTGTCTGTGCCTAACTTTAATGGGACATTCAAAAAAGTAGTAGCGACAAAGTATTCCCGCCTTTTATCTATAATTTGAAGTGTATTCGCGGCGAGATTTTGCGATTTCTTGAAAAATGTCTTAATGATAAAATAACGGTTTTACAACTGATTCGTGACAAAAAAGACATTTTATTTGATGCATTTAGCGATAGGATATCTAAACAAAAAAAAAAATAGAAGAATGGAAGAATATTTTAATTACATGTCAGTCGCTTGGTCTTGTACCTGCAGGAAAAGATTACACCTATGTTCGAGATACATTTTACTCAAATTTAAAAAGGGCTACTTTGGTAAGTATGTTTTAAACATTCGTTAACTTTAAAAAGTTCTTATTATAATTATTGAAAATAATTACAATAAGAAGAAAGCAAAAAAAAAAGCAAAAAAAGCACTAGTGAAAAGTCACCTAGAGTGTAATGGCTTTATATGGAGCCCGCACGAAGCTAAGTACAAATTGATGGTGGAACGGATACAAAATAAATTTACTCGATTTCTTTATTTAAAATAATATGGAGTGTATCCGTTCTACCCATTAATGTACCCAACATTATTTGTTCTAGGCATGGTGGGGTATAACAAACTGGAGGTTAGGAGGGAGTTAAGTTTGGCAACATATATGTTTAAATTGCTGCGTGGAAAAGTGTATAACGAGGCGATATTGCGAACGGCTAAGTTGTGTGTGCCGGACAGGTACGTGTGGCGCCGGAAGCGGCCGCCGCTGTTCGCGGTACCGCGCGCACGCACCAACCTTCTAAAGGAGGCCCCACTGACCCGAGTGCTGCACACTCTAAATAAAGTAGCACAGGGTATAGATTTATTCTGCTGTTCCTTGGGTGAATTCACAAAAGTGACATTATATGTATTGTGTTATAATAGTTGATAAGTTGTTTTCTGTACTTATTAAATTATATAGTTTTATGTGCCTACAATGTCGTATTAGGAATGCCTGTAAAGACAGAGGTAGAAATAAATAAATAAATAAATAAAATAATAATAAATAATTTTTCCTGTAAATTACATACATTTTGTTATTTACTTATGTACCTGTCTACCACAGTACAAAAAAAAAGAAAAATTCACTAATCATATTTTAAGCCACATTTCAATAAAATGGGGATAGATATAATAATATGGTATGGAATTAGATGATTAAACTCTAGCTAGTAGTTGAATACCTAATAATGTCATAGCTAAATATCATAGCCATAGTGAAGTGACATTTAATTTAATATATATTAAATTTTGCTAATTTTTAAAATAACTGCTTATTATTTCGAGGCTGCTTCGTTCGCTATTATCTTGGACGCCTTCAAAAACATTATCAGAATCATGGTCCCTTGCAAAATCGTTACATAATACCAAAATCCGAACATTACCATCCATGTTGTCTGCTAACAAAAAATTCTCGTATTTTTTTAGTAATACATTTTCAGATTTTTAAAGCCAATTTTTTTAACACCTATACAGAATTTATACAATCATATAAAGTAGTTTTAATTTTCGAAAATTCAGGAATTTCGTTTAGTAAGCCGATATCAATTAAAATGAGATTGACTTTATTATGACGACCAGACGCCAACAGTTCAGTGATGTCTCAGTGATCGCAAGGGTGAAAACTGGCAGCGATCACCGAATGGTTAGAGGCACACTGAACCTAAACGTTAAGTTGGAGAGGTCTCGTCTAATCCAGAATCCCGAAACCTTTCAGCTCGGGTTACAAAACCGCTTTCAGTGCCTAGAAGATTGCAATGCAGTGGACGATATGTATGACAAGCTCGTGGAAACTGTCCATGCGGTCGGAGCTAAGTTCTGCAAGACCGGCCGCGGAAGAACACAAAAGCTCTCCGATCACACTCTTAATCTCATGGCTGTTAGACGGGAGATGAGGCTGCAATCATCGACAGATTTGACAGCATACAGGCAACTGAACAGACAGATCTCCAAATGCATGCGGCGAGACTTACGCAAATTTAATACTGCTCGTATTGAAGAAGCGATTGAGCGGAACCAGGGCTCCAAAGTCTTTGCCAGAGATCTGTCTGCCAGTATGAGCCAACTGTCAAAGCTGAAGACTGAGTGTGGCAGCATCGTTTCCGGGACACCTGAGATTCTGAGTGAGATTGAGAGGTTCTATGGGCGGCTGTACACATCATCGTTGGAGCCACACGCAAGTATGAGTAACGATCCAAGAGCGGGTCTTATCCGACACTATTCCGATGATATCCCGGACGTCAGTCTGAGTGAGATTAGAATGGCTCTCCAGCACCTTAAAAACGGCAAGTCCCCGGGCGAGGATGGAATTACAGCGGAGCTTCTGAAAGCGGGTGGAAAACCGGTACTTGAAGTCCTTCAGAGGCTCTTTAATTCCGTCCTCCATGGTGGCACTACTCCGGAGGCGTGGAGCAGAAGTGCGGTGGTCTTGTTCTTCAAGAAAGGTGACAACGCCCTCTTGAAGAACTACAGACCGATATCCCTTCTGAGCCGCGTCTACGTGCTGTTTTAGAGAGTCATTACGAATCGTCTCGCACGCAGACTCGACGACTTCCAGCCTCCCGAACAAGCCGGTTTCCGAAAAAGGCTTTAGTACCATAGACCACATACATACCCTTCAGCAAATTGTACAGAAGTCCGAAGAGTACAATCTGCCACTTTGCCTGGCGTATGTGGACTATGAGAAAGCCTTTGATTCCGTCGAAATTTGGGCGGTGCTACAGTCTCTTCAGCGGTGCCAAGTTGACTGTCGGTATATCGAAGTGCTGAAGTGTTTGTACAGTAGGGCTACGATGGCTATCCGAGTACAGAACCAGAGTACGAAACCTATCCAACTGCTGAGAGGTGTAAGACAGGGTGACGTTATTTCCCCGAAACTCTTCACCGCTGCATTGGAAGACGTTTTCAAGCTACTGGACTGGAAAGGATACGGTATTAACATCAATGGCGAGTACATCACTCACCTTCGATTTGCCGACGATATAGTACTTATGGCAGAATCGCTGGAGGACTTAAGCACTATGCTCAATGACCTCAATAGTGCCTCCCAACGGATAGGTCTTAAGATGAACATGGACAAAACAAAGATCATGTTTAATGTCCATGTCACACCTATGCCGGTAGTTGTTGGGAGCACTAAGCTCGAAGTTGTTGACGAGTACGTTTACCTGGGACAAATAGTCCAGCTAGGTAAGTCCAACTTCGACCGAGAGGTCAATCGACGGATTCAACTCGGCTGGGCAGCGTTCGGGAAATTACAACGCATCTTCCGTCAGGTATACCTCAAAACCTGAAAACTAAGTTGTACAACCAGTGCGTGTTGCCTGTGATGACATATGGAACTGGGACGTGGTCCTTCACTGCTGGCCGTATGAGGACGCTCAAAGTCGCTCAGCGAGCTATGGAGAGGGCTATGCTCGGAGTTTCTCTGCGTGATAAACTTAGAAATGAGGATATCCGCAGTAGAACCTGATTGACCGGCATAGCCCAATGGATTAGTGAGCTGAAGTGGCAATGGGCCGGCCATATAGCTCGAAGAACCGACAACCGTTGGGGAAAAAAGGTTCTCGAGTGGCAGCCTCGTACCGGTAGACGAAGTGTAGGGCGACCCCGCACTAGATGGAGTGACGACCTGGTAAGACATGCAGGAAGTCGATGGATGCAGGTGGTTCAGGACCGTGCTTTGTGGCATACCTTGGGGGAGGCCTATGTTCAGCAGTGGACTTGTAAAGGGCTGTAATGATGATGATGACGATGAAGCCGATATCATTGACAAATGCCGCAATGATCTTATAGAGTACCGGTACCGGCACCGGATCAAGTGAAGTAGTTACTTCATTTACACAATTTATGCGTGCACCATTATATTTTTAGCGTAATCTTGTAGGCATAACTGTGAGTGTGGTTTTGTCTTCGTTACAGTATTTTCCTGTAATAATAAATTTAAATAAAGCTTTGAATTAAACGGAAAGGAGGCAGACCATCCTCCTCTTTATAAATCAAAATATGAAATACATAAGTAATAAACTCATTATTCAAGAGGTTGAATAATGAGTTTATGAAAAGTTTATATTAGAGAAGTAACCCGTAATGAATCAAGTAAAACAGGAAAATTACCTAAACTACTTTTATTAGTAGAAAATACCTACTTCAATTAAATATAATAGAAATTAAATGCAGTAAAACATTTTGTCTTGTAATATTGTGAGCTTCTGGGTATTTAAATGAAAGTCTTGTCTTACACGTAAGACGGTCCAAAGTATATTGTCAGAAAAAAGGGAGAATTTCATGTTGAAACATACAGTCCACACGCGGGGAGGGGATTGCCGCGTAAGCTGAATTTTACACGTCACGTGGGATCATTTCTTGCTTACATTATTTTGATCACATTACAGTCTTTCATCATAAGATATCTTTAAAATGACATAAATTATATCACATCGAATGATATGTAATTGAACAATTAAAAGTTTTTCAGTATTGGCCATACTAATTAAACTACTGTGTACGATGGTATTAATCTTTTAAAATGAAGTATGTATGTATTTTTATAAGTATGCTAATGCTAACGTCTATTAAGTAATCTTGGGCCAGTTTCAACCATGTTTTTATAAACGACTGAACACAGCCGAGGGAGGTAATCCGAAGAAAAATAATACCCAAATTCTGATTATACACCCCAAACGGGGTGGATAGCCGGACACGCGTTTCCG
Source organism: Parnassius apollo (assembly GCA_907164705.1). Lineage (NCBI taxonomy): Eukaryota > Metazoa > Arthropoda > Insecta > Lepidoptera > Papilionidae > Parnassius > Parnassius apollo. Next base: position 14,394,715 of record CAJQZP010001449.1, on the reverse strand, counting down.
AGTATCCACCCTAGGGTGGATAGGATAGGGTGGATCAGGGTATTTCTAAACGGAATACCTCGATTCTAATACGACAAACTTTGACAAGGACTGCATGCACTGTAAGTAAATGTATGTTTTATTGTAATGTAATCATAAAATAGAAATAAAATATTGTGAATTTATTTTAGATGACGTGTTTTTATTGGTTTTCCAAGAATTGAGCGAAATGAACGTTCCGGGAATATTGATATTTTTTATTATTAAAACTTTTGTTTCTCTTGTACTGGCAAGTACAAATATGTTAGATATGTGGAAACTAAATGGTTAGTTTTGTTTAATTACTTACTTATTTTTTGTAATATTTTTCAACTCTTCATTAATTATTATATTAAGGGAAATCACTTTTTAATTTATATTAACATTTATTTAAAGCATCTACCACTTATTTCTTAAATGTATATACTTAGTTCTTTTTATGTTGATTAAGTAGTATGCAGTTAAAGTGCAAAGGAATGCTCGCTGCAAAGTCGAGGCACGGTCGACATTCAGAAAAGAGTATAATAATTCCTGTGTAGGAACAGTGGCGAAGCTAGGGCTCCAAACTAGGGCAAGCCCAAGATATGGTTTTGTTGTTTTTACCAGTTTAATAAAAATACACCAATCTTGAGCTGTCTCCACTCTTTAGTTTCATATTCAGTGCTGTCAAGGACGTGTTTAACAAAGCACACAGAAAGCATACCACCGCTAGATAGATTGTATGACATAATATGCAATTGCATACCTTCGGTGGTTTTGAAAAGAGGCGTTTGGGTTTGATTGCGATATTTACAAACAATACAATACATGAACAAAAGAAAAGCATGAACAAAGTACAAACAAACTAAGTATGTACAAAGTTAATAAAAGGGACGCCTGGCAGATGTGAAATCTCGAAATTATATTTTGTTTAAGTTATATGCATAAAAGAACAGATTACGACAGGAATTAGATAGTTATAATGAGAAGATAAAGCTTTGCTAATTTTTTACCGTAAAATAATGACTATTTATTATAATTATAATTATTCATTTTCAATTCATAATAAACCGTACAAATTGATATTTTTAAACTCATATATCAATATAAATTAGCCGATAGCGTATTTGTGCCATCTAGCGTAATCTTTAGGTACCATCGTGAGAATCAACCAATTTTCGTTCGATAAAATGACTTTACCTATAGAATTAAGTAGATGGCGCCATTAAAATTTTATATACTGAAAGGGTGGATGAAATGGCGACAGGTCACAGCCACAACGTGCGATCCCCGAATGCAAATAAGGCTGAAGGGAAAGAAAATTTACAAATCGACCATCCGACCTGTCGTCATGTATGGAAGTGAATGCTGGGCCGTCAAGAAGAAGGATGAAAATAGATTGCATGCGAATGAAATGAGAATGTTACGATGGATGTGTGGTGTGACAAGGATGGATAAAATAAGGAATGAGTATATAAGAGGAAGCCTGTAAGTAGCGCCAGTGGTAGAAAAGGTGAGAGGAAGCAGATTGGCATGGTTTGGGCATGTGATGCGGAGGGATGAAAGTCATGTCACAAAACGAGTGTTGAATATGAATGTGGAGGGACACACGGGCAGAGGAAGGCCGAATAAAAGATGGATCGATTGTGTGAAGAGTGATATGAGAATGAAAGGAGTAAGTATGGAAATGACGGCTGATAGAGAGGAATGGAACAAGATTTAGAGAATGATGAGAATGATGATACTGAAAAGTAGACAGAGAAACTTAACTGGAAATAACTAAAGGGAGTACTATTCTTTAAAAACCTCAATACATTCTTCTGTATTCTTTTGATTTATTTAATTAAAATTTGGGCTTCACGTTAAAAAAAGATGCCATCAAAAACATAACTTGTAAAAAAATCCAAGTCTCGCAACTCAGTTCTTCTACCATAAAAAGATGTGAGATCCATGTAATACCAAGTCAGTTAATTTATTCAGTCCCTACTTAAGGGTCCTTCTGTTTTAAGTTATTAGGTAATTAGCTAACCTAACAACATTTTATAGTGACCATATCAATGTTAAAAATCTTTTATGTTTTAAATATATAGATTGACTTGGCAATCGCACTAAGCGATCTAATTTAATATAATATGTATTACTTGTGAGATATATTGTGTTTTCATGCGATGGCCAAGTCAATCTATATATTTAAAACATACAAGATAAGTAGGACTGAATAAATTAACCGACTTGGTATTACATGGATCTCACATCTTTTTATGGTAGAAGAACTGAGTTGCGAGACTTGGAGTTTTTTACAAGTTATGTTTTTGATGGCATCTCACTTCTTTTTGTAGATAAGATAGTCCTACTTTTTTACCTTTCCTGTACCTTCTACTTCTTGAATACCAACAACGTACCTATCTACACCTATTAAACATATACAAGTACACGGATTCATTCACCGCAAATGTAACTTTGTAATTTTATACATTTATATGATATTACAAAGTTATTTATGCAGTTAGTGTATCTAGAAAACTGGACTAAAATTAAAAAATATTTTAGTTTTTCCTTAATTTATATACTAAACCCTAATTGTATTCTAAATTTGAAGCTTCTATATCTGCTAGAAGTGCCTTAGAGTTTTGATGATCGGTCAGACAGTGAGTGACAAAATTAAGAAATTTTGACTAGTTATAATTCTTAAACTACTGGTTTAAATTGAATGAAATTTGAAATATACTATGTTCATACAATGCGTACTTGGTTACTGAAAACTCAAGCTTTTAGTTTTATCCACTGCGAAGTTATAGGGGGTCGAAAATGGCCTGAATTGCTTCCAGAAAAGTATAGTACGGCCGTACCGCTTTTTTGCTCAACTTGGCGGGGGCACTCCCGTGCCCCCAGATTGTAACACTTATTTCCTCTAAAATTAAACCTAGGTCTCATACTTTATGCTGCTGTTCAAATTGATATTTTAATTCGTATGGTAATATAAATATTGAGTTATTAAACCTTTAAATACGCCTAACTTAATTAAACTTTAATACTAAAGAGTACCTATATTTAAAGTATGAAGAAATGTTTATTGAATATTAAATTTCATTTTTAAAGATTTTTACCTTTTCCTCGCCGATTAGCACTTCAACACACTTATATTCATCTCAATGAACACTATTATCCTCCCATTTACACTAAAAATCTTAGAAAAAGCATAAATTTTTAACAAACACAACAAAAACAAACATAAACTTTGAAATATGAAGTGAACTTGCATACGAGGGGCCCGCAACCACTTCGCTAGTCGCTAACGCACTCCTAAACAACTTCATGGCAAAGCCAGGCTTGTTGGCTCAATAGTAATTGCTATATAAACATTTCGTAGTTATATTTCATTATAGAATATTTTGCCATAGGTTAGAAAGAGAGCGATCGTCTTCTCGAAAGCCCCGTAAAAAGCCCACGCGAGCGAGGGAGGCAACTAATCACTCTATTAAAACTCACTTTATGACGGTAACAGTATCGCCACAGAGTACCTTTGTATAAACGTATCGCTAAGGCAGTACGAGGTCATCGGTCGACATATGTCGAACAGTGGAGTGCGCGGGAAAATTGAAATAATTTGAAACAGTTTATGAGTTATTTTATTAGTTGATATTATTGATTGATTCAGTTTTAATAAGGCAAGCCCGGCTTTTCGGCTTTTATGGAGGCTTCGCCACTGTGTAGGAATTATACTCGGAGAAAATGTACAGCCAAAATCAAATACGCAGTAAAATAACGCCGTTAGTGGTACGGTCATGCGGTCGCGCACCATCAACATCAATTCCAACTGCCCCGGAACTCTTCTCTGTGGACTGTACACAGTATGATAATATGGATCTCAAAAACTGATTTCGATTTTATTTGATAAATCGTTATTATTAACGTACAATTCCCGTCTCACAGTTCTTCTTATTTTCGGTGAAATATTATTTTGAATTTTCGAGTCTCCAGTAAAAAAACTAAAACAGTAGCATCTTCTTGAGAACAACTTGAACAGAAGAATCTCCCTGACAACGATAAAAAACACATTCGTGGTAGACTTATGAATAAATAATTAACAAAAAAGTATTTAAAAAACAAAATAATTGAACTTAATACTGAAATCACAAGAATTTAACAATGAAATTTTTTATACCTACTTAATGTAAAACCACGGGTAGACCGGTATAAGTAGCAAAGAATAAATGTCTGAATAAAGTGGTGAATAAAGCATAAGTAAGCCTACTTATAGGAATACACTAAAATTTGTATTTTCTTTGCAATAATATCAAATTTACATAACTCAAAATATTACAAATTTTTAAATATTAAATTAATGGAAATGGTGAAGCATGTGATTGCAAGAAAAATCTTTGAAGGTGACTTTCACTTTCCGTATTTATTTAGTTTAAAAATGTATATTTTCCAAAATTCTTTATATACCACCAAAAAAATAAGTTTGGTATAGTTACCGGCACGAGTCGTGAGTACACTCTTTATTGGTCCATATGACGTTGACCACGCGGACGCTCAACGTGATTGGTTCGTCAGTCGATGCTCGTCGTCTATTAGGTTCGCAGGTATCATTCGGCTACCGTACACTTGAGAGCAATTTTAATTAGTTTGTTTTTGTTAATTGATTTTGTTATCTCTTGTTATTAATTATAGTGTTATTTCTTTATTAATTTAATTCAAGGAAGTTGGAGATGCTGGATTGGTTGAAAGAAAAGCGTTGGTATAATAGTAATAATATAAATCTTTACTGAGCACACAAAAAATATATCGCAGAGTAAAATATATATAATAACCGATCATGCGGGGAGATCTGTTCATGATTTTGCCTTGTCATATGGTCTGACACAACTGGTTACTTCGCCTACGCGGACTCCAGATGTGGAGGATCATGCACCTTCCCTGTTGGACCTTCTGCTGACCTCTCACCCGGACGGATATCAGATTTCCGTCGACGCCCCTTTAGGCTCCTCGGACCATTATCTTGTCCGGAGTGTGGTGCCACTCACGCTGAAATTGCGGTTGCATTCTGCAGGCTGCCGCCGTGTTTGGCACTATAGGTCAGCCGATTGGGATGGGATGCGGTCTTTCTTTGCATCCTACCCTTGGGGGCGGGTTTGCTTCTCGCCGGACGATCCCAACGTTGTTGCGGATTCTGTCGCTGATGTGGTACTTCAGGGTATGGAACTTTTTATTCCTTCCTCTGTGGTGCCCATTGGAGGCAAATCTCAGCCATGGTTTGGTCGCTCCTGTAAAATAGCATCATGCTATAAGCAGGAGTGCTACCAGGCCTGGGCTGACGCATCAGCGTCCAGGGATGTAAACACCAGCGCTCTAAAAAGAAGTATAATTCCGCCTCTAGGTCCTTCAAAAGAGTCATTGCCAAGGCAAAGTCAGAGCACATAGGCAGAATTGGCGAGAAACTAGTTCGTCTTCCTTCTGGAACCCGTACATTCTGGTCTCTCGCCAAGGCTGTCCAGGGGAATTTCTGTCAGCCATCTCTTCCATCTCTGCACAGGGAGGACGACTCACTGGCCCACACCGCAAAGGAGAAAGCCGATCTTCTAGGCTCTTTCTTTGCGTCTAACTCGACTCTCGATGACGGGGGGGAGTACGCCGCCGACCATCCCGCGGTGTGAGTGCTCCATGCCGGAAGTGCAGTTCACTCAGCGCTCGGTTCGCAAAGCACTCCTCTCCCTGGACATCCACAAGTCGAGTGGGCCTGACGGAATCCCCCCAATTGTGCTGAGGACGTGTGCTCCAGAGTTGGCACCGGTTTTAACGCGTTTTTTCCGGTACTCCTACTCCCTAGGCGTAGTCCCAAAATCATGGAAGACGGCTTTCGTCCACCCGATCCCTAAAAAAGGCGACCGCTCAGACCCGTCCAACTACCGGCCTATCGCCATCACCTCCTTGTTCTCCAAAACAATGGAGTCCATTGTAAACTGCCAGCTCATGAGGTACCTTGAGGATCACCAGCTGATTAGTGACCGCCAATACGGTTTTCGCCGTGGTAGATCAGCTGGTGATCTTCTGGTCTACCTAACTCACAGATGGACGGAGGCAGTAGAGTCCAAGGGGGAGGCATTGGCCGTTAGTTTGGACATTGCGAAGGCCTTCGATCGGGTTTGGCACAAAGCGCTTCTTTCGAAGCTCCCTTCCTATGGGCTTCCCGAGAAATTGTGCGATTGGATCACCAGTTTTCTTGCAGATCGGAGCATCAAGGTCGTTGTAGACGGTGCAAGCTCCGATTGCAAGCCTATTAATGCTGGTGTTCCACAGGGCTGCGTGCTATCGCCAACGCTGTTTCTTCTGCATATCAATGATATGTTGCAGACCCGTAACATTCATTGCTATGCAGATGACAGCACTGGTGATGCTCTTTACACCGGCCGAGCCAATATTTCTCGGGAAAACGTCTCCGAGTGCCGGGACAAACTTGTGTCTGAAGTCTTTAACGTGGTAGAGCCATACTGCAATTATATTAGTAGTATAGTTGTAGCACGAATGGGTCGGCTCGACCGGGGAAGGACCACGCTCTCACAGAATACCAGCGTGAAATAGTAGCTTAATGCTGCTGTATTTCGTATGGTGAGTGTAGAGAACCGGAGACCCTTTTTACTGGAAATGAGGCATTCCATCTCAGTCCTCACGGGTGACAACGCATCTGCATTTTGATTTGTAATGGAAGATAGATGTAGATGTCTATGGGCCGCAGCAACCACTTACCATCAGGTGGACTGTGTGCTCGTTTGTCACCCTATTCTATTAAAAAAAAAAAAAAAAAAAAGTCGAGTCTCTGCTGGACAGAGTCTCGGATTGGGGGCGACTAAATCTAGTCCAGTTTAACCCCCAGAAGACACAAGTTTGCGCGTTAACCGCTAAAAAGTACCCCTTTGTCGTATCCCCTCAGTTTCAAGGCACTCCCCCTTGTTGCCTCAGCCAGTATCGGAATCCTCGGCGTCGACATATCGAGTGACGTGCAGTTTCGTGGTCAGTTGGAAGGGAAGGCCAAATTGGCCTCTAAAAAGCTTGGCGTGCTCAGCAGAGCGGGACAGTATTTCATGCCGGCACACCGCCTGCAACTATACAAGGCGCAGGTTCGGCCGCACATGGAATACTGTTCCCATCTCTGGGCTGGGGCTCCCCAGTACCAGCTCCTTCCACTTGACCACATCCAGCGCAGAGCGGCTCGAATCGTCAACGACCGAGTGCTTTCCGATCAGCTCGATTCTCTGGCACTGCGAAGAGATGTTGCATCCCTTTGCATTTTCTTTCGCATATACCATGGAGAGTGCTCTGAGGAATTGTTCGGATTAATCCCAGCCGCCAAATTTCGTGAACGCACTACGCGGCAAACGTCCCGATACCATCCACACCATCTGGATGCTTGGCGGTCCACCACTGTACGTTTCAAAAGGAGTTTTCTTCCGCGTACAACCTCTCTGTGGAATAATTTACCACCAGCGATTTTTCCGGACCGATACGACCTGGGGACCTTCAAGAAAAGAGCTTACTCCTTTCTAAAGGGCCGGCAACGCGTCTGCAATTCCCCTGGTGTTGCAGTTGATCATGGGCGGCGGTAGTCACTTAACATCAGGTGAGCCACATGCTCGTTTTCCCCCTCTTCTATAAAAAAAAAAATAAAATAAAAATAATAATGGCGGTTTATACAATTGGTGGCCTTATCCACTATGACAATCCCGTACAGATAGATAAACAGCATGAAGAAACAATGTTTAATCCCGACTTGTATAATCTAATTAAAATTAATAAAGACAAATACAATAACAACAATATCTGCAAGATATGTATCCAGGTAAACATTTTCATAAAAGTCTGCGAAAATATTTAATTACCAATTGAAATAATAAAGGTACCAAATAATTTTGTCCGACAGTGTACGTACGCTAACTCAACTCCCACCACAGTTCATCTGTGCTTACGACTCGTGCCGGCGATTATACAAACGTCGTTCGGGGTTGTCAGCTTCGCCGTTATGAGTTGAATGTGAATGGGTGCCAAGCTCTTCTTACTTGTTTCACTTTAAAACAAGTGAACCATTTTATTTGTACAACTGTATTTTTTATTTGTAAAACTGTTTTTTAACCCATGAATAACTTTTATGTGAATATCGAAAGATTGAAAAATCGACCGGTAAATTATTATAAAAGTTGAATTATTTCGAATTATTAATGATGTTTTTTTTTAAAGATGCAAAAATACAAACGCAAAAGATAAATAGTGCTTGGGTGCAATTCGGATCCCACTGGCCAAACGGGATTGTACCTTACCTTTTTGACATTTTGAGTTATGGTATGTATCAGCTGTTTCATATTTTTAAATTCCTATGTGTGTCATAACTTTATATCTTAATGGTCTCTTGAATCCACTACCATTAGACATGAACCTCTGACCCTGCTTAAATCACAACTCGAGGAAAATCAATAAACCGTAACAAATTCTATTTTTAAAGAAGTATTTCCTATACATAAACACTCAAAGTCGCTCAGCGAGTTATGGAGAGGGCTTTGCTCGAAATTTCTTCGCGTGATAAACTTGGAAATGAGGATATCCGCAGTAGAACCAGAGTGACAGACATAGCCCAACGGATTAGTAAGCTGAAGTGGCAATGGGCCGGCCATATAGCTCGAAGAACCGACAACCGTTGGGGAAAAAAGGTTCTCGAGTGGCAGCCTCGTACCGGTAGGCGAAGTGTAGGGCGACCCCCCACTTGATGGAGTGACGACTTAATAAGACATGCAGGAAGTCGATGGATGCAGGTGGTTCCGGGGCGTGCTTTGTTCAGCAGTGGACTTGTGAAGGGCTGTAATGACGATGATGATGATGATGATGATGATGATACATAAACACGGTTCCCGTAGACACGGTCGTTTTTATTTTGCGCTGCATTGGCACGTGTCGCATCTTGCCAAAGGCGCCGCCGCGACATCAAATTTCAACGCGTGCATCCACAGCAGAATTTGGCATTTTAAAACGAAGCGCCGTAGTGAAAGTTTCTTTGCTACCTAACTTGTGTTTATTATTTATATTTGTATTTTATTACAATAACTATAAAAATAATATAGTATTCTATTTTGTTCTTAGTATAGAAAAACATTTATTTAACAAACACAGTAAAAATTATAAAATAAAAGCAAAATTATAAGTGCGCCTTCAGGTGTACCAAGACTATCTTAGTGAGCAGACGTTACTACGATTTTTGCCCATTTTGGATCAGTTCAGACAGAGACGCGACGTGATGCGACGATGCTTGGAGATGCCGGTGGTTTCGCACTTCGCACCGCGCCACCGCGATACGCATCGAGACGTCGCGAGGCGCATCGTGAAGTCGAAGCACCGCTGCTTCGTGATTCGTCGCGTTGCGTCGTGATGCGTCGCGCTGCGCTTCGAGTCACCTCGAGGAGCAGCGCGGCGTATTGCGACGCCATGGGGCATTTTCAAATTATCTCAATAAAATGTGTATCTTTTTTGTGTAGTAAATATAGGTATATTTTATATCACTAGTTCAAAAAGTACCTACGTGCCGCGTCGCATCGCTTCACGTCTCGGTATGAATTGATCATTACGTTTAGTTCCAAAACTCGCAAGATTTAAGTTTAAATAAAAGGCTTAATTTAAAAAGCTTGATTTATGGGTATTGACATATAAAATTATTATTGTAGATGTAATTGCATAAGCGATTTTAATTAATAATAAAGCTTAAGAATTGATAACAGAATGATGAATGTGATAACGAAATTTAAAAACACCCTGTCCTTTCTGAAAGGGTTTTTTTTTCTTAAAGTGTGCATCCCTGCCCCCTATTTTTGGAGTGAGGCTCCTCTAGCTAGGGGTGGGATGCTAGATGTGATTCAAGGGCCCCCCTCTGAAGAATGTACGAACTGCGTCTTGAACCACTATCGCAACATGGGAAAACGGGTCGAAACTAAACGCCTCGTGTTACGGTTGTTGAACCTCGTGTAAGTGGTGTGTCTATGCCTCGCGCCTGCCGGCAAACGCGGTGTGCCCTAGTATTTTGTACTAGTGTAATCCGAAAGGGACAAACGATACCGCTACATAAGTATACCGCGGATAATGCATTACGAAAAAATTAAAATGATGAATTTTGAACTGTAATGAAAAACTTTATATATTTTGTAAATATATTTATTCAAAATATATACATGTTTTTTATTACAATTTTCTTAAATACTCAAGTTTTTAAAACCTGGCGACACTGTCGCAGCGGCGTGGCGGTATCCGAAATGACTGCGATAATGTACTTTGTGTTTTTATTAAATCATTGTTTTAACGAATGAGCAATACAGCGAAATGTGAAGCATAGGGTTCAAGTACTCTAAACATAACCCAAATTAATGTTGCAAAAAATCCCCTTTAATTCAATTTGACTATTTTTGTGAGTTATTTTTTAATTACTTTGAAAAGGATCACATGAACAGAATTATATATAATGATACCTTTTTTTTTCGGATGGAAAATCATCTAATGACGCCTTTCGCTCTGGGTGGAGCGTAAGGGAGTGTCAGACTTTTACTGACTAAAAACCATCCGTGTTCCTTCAGTGCCCTTACGTTCCGGAGCCGCGGTATCCCTTTCGAACAGCCCGCAGCCCCGGCAGGCGTCGGCCCTTGCGGGCCCCTTCACGCTGCTGACAGCTCTTTGAGGCGCGCGTGGAACAAAACGCGCCGTCGACACGGCCTGTCGTCGTTAGACGGACGGACGGCGAGCTACCCATTGCTCGCCGTCCACAGGCCCGCGCCTACGGTGGCCGGGGGCCACGACGTAGCCCCCGACGCCCGGGGCGTCTCCCGCGGCGGCCGGGGAGGAAAGCTGCTGCTCTCTCTTTCTCCCGCTCCGCCACCTCTTTCGCTAGCATCACTGCTTCGCAGAAGGTGGTGACGGCATCCCATTCCGTCTCGCTCCGGACCATGGCTTCGACCAGGGCCGGATGCGAGAGGTCGCCGCCGCCTATCGCCGCTACGAGGACACGGCGGTGTCCGTCCAGGGGCCTCCACGGTGTGTTCCACCGTGTCCTCCGGTCCATCCTCGCAGTGGGAGCACCCGGGCGTTTCCTCCCGCCCGATTCGGTGCAGGAACCTCCCGAACACACCGTGTCCGGTGAGGACCTGCGTCAGGCGGAAGGTGAGGATGCCGTGGCGTCTTTCAAGCCACTCCTCAAAGAGGGGTCTTATCGCCGCTATAGTGGCGTGCCCAGCACGGGGTTGCAACAGTCGCTCTCTCCATGTGTGCGCGCCCGCGGCAGCGGGGTTTCCCCCCGGCATAGTGCCTCCGCGCGCCACGACTCTGACAGAGATTTTTGTAAAATATGTTGTAGATCCTGCGCACTAGGAAGATAAAGTTTAATGTTTATTGTTAATGTTGTTGGTTATATTTTACTTTACAAATATTTGTAGATCGTGTAATAGCCAGGCGAGTTAGCTTGATTATGAAAGAAATAGAAAGCGTTTCGTGTATCAGATTTAAAACAATTTTCACGAGACCGAATCTGAATATAACTTGGTTGCACATCACTAATCCGCTGATAGAACGAGAGTGTATGCACGAACCGCGATACAACGAGACTGGAGAAGTGGTAAGATTTTTTTTAATTTTCAGGTTGTAAGCTCGTGCAAAGCGGATGCGTAAGCCTGTTAAATATCACTGTCATTTATTTAGTGTCGTAACGTTGACGTGATACTGATGTATTGAATGCGTATACGATTTGCACCAGCATTAAGACCTTCATCCGAATTTTAAATCAACATAAATATTATAAAATTTCTTGAAAAAAAAAACAACATAGTGTGGACATGGTGTGCTACTTATAATAGCAATTTTTAATAAAAATAACAAAGTATAAATAAGGTTATAAAAATGAACATATAAAGGTAATTATGTCATCATTATCATCAGCTCATCACATGTTACCTACTAAATGTTCCACACCCAAGGTACGAACGCAGATGCAGTTTATATATGCATTATTGCTGCCGAATTCCTACTTATTTTTAACGCCGTAGAAACACGCTGTGATTGTATTATGGATGAAGACGAAAGCTTCAGATTGACTGAAGACGGATCGCGTACTCTCACTGAACCGTAGTGTTAGTATTAGACTGTAGAACATAATATTTTATATTAATTTCAAGAAAAAAGGTAGTCTTTAGACGCTTAAATAAAGAGTAAAAGATGAACTTTCAACTAGATAGGAAAAAACAAGAAAGAACGGATAAGAATGATAGAGAGTGTCTTATCAGACACCCTTTTCCAGGCAAATGTTAAAATGTTTTGGAAACTCGTAAGAACTGCCAAGACAAACTTAAAATAGCCTAGAACAAATGCTTTACGAGGCGAGAATGGCTGTATCTAGAATGCCGAAGTTTCGAGTTTAAACAGATGGAAGAAATACTTAGAAAGCGTGTTTGTGAGTGAGGAGTTGTTTGAATTAAATAAACCAGCCGGGTATGATAGATTATCACTCGAAATGCTAAGGACTGGAGAGGGAGTGGTAGCAGACCTGTTGTACACTTTATTTAACATATATTGGGAACTAAAGTGAGTACCGGAAAACTAGTCCAAAGCCGTTATAGTTCTAATATGTAAGGGAAAAGGGTCACAGTAGGACTGTAAAAACTGCCAGAGCAGATCAGATCTTCTATGAGCAAGATCACAGAGAAGTTTTTGGTAAAAAGAACAAATAGTTTTCTATGGGTTCATGCACTTGCAAAGGGCTTACGCCGATTGGGACGGGATGCGACCTCTTTTTGAATCCTACCCTTGGAGACGGGTTTGTTTCTCGCCGGATAATAATAGCGTTGTTGCTGATTTTGTCGTTGATATGGTGTTACAGGGAATTTAATTTTTTTACACACATATGAATTTGGTACCAATGGGAGGCAGAACCCAGCCATGGTTTGGTCGCTCCTGCAAAAATGCAATACGCCATAAGCAGGAGTGCTACCAGGCCTGGGCTCACGCATCGACCTCTCGGGATGCAAATATCAGCGCTCTTAAAAAGAAGTTTAATTCCACCTCCAGGTCCTTCACCATTAGGTGAGCCGTATGCTCGTTGCCCCATCTCCTATAAAAAAGAGTGGACGTGGACAGGGACAGGGACAGTTAATGTATTTAAATTTGAGATATTGAATAAAGAATTTAGATTTTTGAATTTTGAATTTTTGAGGGATATTTTATGGCAAACACTGGACTCGTTTGGGTAGAGTGGAGTGTTGATACTAACATTAAAATCTCTTTATAGGGTCTCTACTACCTGTGATAGGATCAACGAGGTCTACTCAGACTGGTTTGGCATCCATAAAAGTGTCACACAGGGTTGTGTAGCTTCCCCGTGGCTGTGAAATCTATTTATAGATAATTATTTGAAAGCTCTGAAAGTAGAAGAATGTGGATTAAGAATGGGTGAGTTAATAGTCAAATGGCTTTTGTACACTGAAGATCAAGTCACATTAGCGTCGTCGCCGGCCAACAGGCCATTATAAGAAAGGGGAATAAAATTGAACGTAAGTAAGATGAAAGTGATGTTTTTGAAAGAAATTAAGGATGGGATGTATGTTTAGTGGGGATAGTAGATATGACAAGGATATGGAGCGACGAGTGAATGCAGTGCATAGAGTAAATTGGGTTTTTCACTCTATTGCGGGAAGCCAGAATTTGTCAAAATAGGTACGTATGACAATTTACAATGCTGTGTTAGTCCATACCTAAATATAAGTTGGAAAAGTTGGGTGTGGCAGAAGAAGCACGAGAGTAGAATAAATGCTGTAGTTATGAGCCAATCAGGGTTTATTGTGATCTTGTAAAAGTATTCTATGTCTTACCCAGGTCAAGCTCTATCCGTATGCAAAATTTTATTCAAATCCATCCTGTAGGTTTACGTGAAAGCATAACAAACAAACAAACTTTCATATAATATTTTTAGGAAATATTATAAAAATATATAAAGTAAATATTATTTGCTGACTTACACATAATAATACTTTGTAATAAGTAACTTTATCATGTCATGCAGTGGGCGGAAAGGAGCTTATGATAAGCATTTTTGCCTGAGGGCCCTTAGATATATAGCTACACCACTAACCTTGACACAGACACTAATCCTATTTGTTATAAAATATCCCTGTCCACTGTGTCATAAGCCTTTTGCAAGTGCATGAACGCATAGAAAACTTTTCTTTTTTTGCCAAATATTTCTGTGGTCGTGCGCATTGAAGATCTGATCCGTACAACCATTGATTTATATGTTACACTAGATAAGTAATTTCCGCGCCAAAGCGTTGTCACTTCACATAAGGCCACAGCCTTATACTCAGCGAACGTCGGTTCAGTGTTCAAGGTGACGCCGTCCGAGTTAAGCCGAACGATTCACAACAAAAAATGGGTAAATGCGTAGTGAAAGAATGCGTTTCAAGGTCAAAAAACATAATAAATCAAGCGGAATCACTTTCCATACGTAAGTTTTAATTTATATATTCATATTAACGTTTAAAACACTAAAAAAATTAAATAAAATATCGAATATTGCAATTTAGGTTCAATGTTGCCACTTTTCCGCCTTTGTGATTTTTCCACATTAATGGGAGACTGTATAATTTATGGAATAAGTTAATTTTGTTTTAAAATAAACAAGTAAAATTGATTGCTTAAAAATAAAAACTATGTTTCAACCTTTATACAAAATAATTATTCTTATTTTAGTTTATTCATGAATGGTCTATTAATTATATGTCGCGTCATGGGTGGCCGAGATGCGAAGCATCGGGTTTTCTTCACGCTCCGACATGGTTTTATGTAAATGTGGGCACACGAACGAAAGATGATTTAAATCAAAAATAACTTTATTTGGACTAGTGGTTGTATACGAGAAACAAATACGTGCGTCGGTAGCGAGCGTCCGCTCCGGCCGTCCGAACTCAACTGCCACAACACTCTGTCCCTTCTCTAGCCCTCGCTGCATCCCCTCTACCGACGATCGTGTCCAAGCGGTAGGGCGCGCTTGCGTTTCCGGTAACGATATTATTGATTCGCAAAGCTAATTGTTAGATGGCGCTGCTTGTAGCACTATGGCGCCATCAATCCACGACACGGCCATCCCTGACTAGCACCCGTCCTCGGGTGCAGTGCCTGTGGACAAAATATGCTCAGAGAATAACTTAGCTCGGCTATCCTGCCAACGAAAACGAGGTTGATTCCAGATGGTACTTTATTTCTCCTAAATCTAAGTACAGTAATCAACTGCCATGATTGACAAAGCCCTATTATTAGGGCTTCTTACACAGTGCTTCCTGCACTACATGATTTATTGTGAAAGGCCCGATCAACAAGTTCCAACACAGCAATTCTGACAATTTTGTTACTCTTTACCATAATTCATAAGCAATGAATACTCAACTCGTGAAACTTTCATTGAAATCTGTGCACCAGCACAGACCAGAATCGCACCAACGATTCTTTACATATCTGCCGTCACATATGCCAGAATCGCACCAACGATTCTCCACATATCTGCCGCCATATACGCCACAACACATGAGGGGCTCTGTGCACCAACACAGGCCAGAATCGCACCAACGATTCTTTACATATCTGCCGCCACATATGCCAGAATCGCACCAACGATTCCCTACATATCTGCCGCCAAATATGCTACAACACATGAGGGGCTCTGTGTACCAACACAGACAGAAATCGCACCAACGATTTCCTACAGACCCATCGCCACATGTTACTCATGAGGTGCGGTCTACAGTTTCGAGTATGAGTATACATGCCATTCTTAATTAGATTTGGTTTCACTAACGCTGTCATCAACTATGACGTCTAATTCTCGAGGAACTTGGTGATTGGGGACCTTCCTCACACGATCATGGGGGTATTTGTAGGTTCGCTTAGAGTCAAGCGCCTTTAGTAGGTATCTATCCCCATCTAACACATCGATAATCTTAAAAGGACCTTTAAACTTGGGATCTAATTTCGTTTGATTCCTCTCCTCATTTTCAATTAAAACGTAATCATTGATAGCTAATTTACAAACCCGAGCCTTATTTCGGTCAAATCGATTTTTATCATAATTGGCATTTTTTTTGATATTCTGTGTCGCGTGCTCTCTGATCTCATCCAAGTTAAGTTCTGTCACATCATCATCATCGGCGGTTACTAAACTAAGCGGTCGTGCTACCCTTCCTATCATCAACTCTAGAGGGCTATATTTAGTCACCCTATGAATAGTAGAGTTCATAGCCAGCTGAACCTCTCCTAATGCGTCCTGCCAAGAACGGTCACGACTAGTCTCTACCGCTGTTAAGATACTCTTAAGCGTACTCATTACCCTCTCGACCTGACCATTTGCACGGCTGCCTCCAGCAGCTATCAGGTGCAACTCGATGCTATTAGAAGTACAGAAACTAGAAAAATCTTTGCTTGCGAAACAACGACCCTGATCTGCTATTATGCGTTTCGGTGCACCAAACAGAGCTATACAGAAATTAATAGCACGAATACTACTATTAGTGTCGATGTTTAGCGAATGACGAAGTAGCACAAATTTGGTAAACGCATCTAATATGACAAACACGTACTCCTTGATGTCATTTTTCCCAGATAATTTACCAGAAGCGTCAATATGGATTGTGTGCCATGGGATATTGAACTTGGGAATCGGGTGCAGTTCTGCTTGAACTTTACCCGAGTGGGGCTTCGCTACTTTACATGTGATGCAGTTGTCCACAAATTTCCTCACATATTTCGACATGCCTTCGAACCAGTAGTGTTCGTAAATCTTTTCGAGAGTTTTCTCCCATCCTAAGTGCATGACAGACTCATGGACGTTATTAATAACAGACCACCTAAGCGATCTAGGTACAATAGGCAGCCATCGAGTGCGACCGTTACGCTGAATTTGGCGATATAGAATGTTTTTACGAACTTCGTAGGTTTTGCGAGTTTCCTCAGGAAAAACTTCGTTACGAAGATCAGAAACGATCTTACTAATCTCTTCGTCCTTTTCCTGTTCAGCTTGCAACCAGTTACTAGAAAGCTCAGCTAAATCGATACGCTTTTGTTCCACACGAGTGAAAGCCACTTTGGGCTTAGGGAGGGGATTTCTAGACAGGAAGTCTACATGGCTCATCCTACTGCCTTCACGATGGACGATATCAAACTCAAATGACTGCATGTAGGCCCACCAACGATGAACTCGTGGGGACAAGTCAGTTTTGCTTTTAGAAGCTTTAACAGAACTGCAGTCTGTCACAACGGTAAACTTACGACCTAGCAAATAATGTCGAAAATGCTTTATGGCATTGAACACAGCTAACGTTTCTAACTCAAATGAATGAAACTTTGATTCGGCTGGGGAGGTACGACGACTATAATAAGCAACCACATGTTGTATCCCATTAATCTTTTGAATAAAAATAGCACCATATCCTTCAGCACTAGCATCGGTGTGTAACTCTATTGGATGTGCAGGATCAAATATCGTTAGAATAGGCTTACTGGTTAAATAAGAAATAATTTTCTGACGAACAGCCTCATGGCTAGGTTCCCACTCAATGGACCTGTCCTTGCCACTCGTTAGACGAAATAGAGGAGCCATCGTTTTTGAGAACTGTGGCACAAATTGTCTGAAATAAGTGGCCAGCCCTATGAACTGTCTTAGCTGAGTGATGGTTTTAGGCGGGGGAAGTCTGGACAAAGCTGCAATTTTATTTGGGTTGGGACTGATTTGGCCGTTCTCAACAACAAAGCCTAAATATTCTACCCGTCGCTTAAGAAAGGAACACTTAGCAAGATTTAGGGAGAAACCAGCTTTTGTTAATTTATCTAGCACAGTGCGAAGACGAAATAAATTCTCCTCCACAGACGATCCTATCACTAAAATGTCGTCGACGTATGTCACAGCATAGCTGTTAGTAAGATCGCCTAATGCCTTCATCACTGCACGTTGATAAACTGAGCTGGCATTTTTCAAACCGAACGGCATGGTCAAATATTCCCACTGACCATCAGGTGTGACGAATGCAGTGCGCTCTATCGATTCAGGATGCACTGGAATCTGGTGATAGCCTGACAACATATCGAGACACGTGAACCATGTAACACCACCTAACCTAGATATAAGGTCCTCTATCAACGGCAGTGGAAACCTATCCGATACAGTGTTGTCGTTCAGTTCCCTGTAGTCGACACACATGCGATCTGAACCATCTTTCTTCTTGACAAGCAACACTGGACTAGAAAAGGGTGAACAGCTTGGCCTAATAATACCTGCTTCCTCTAGTTCACGAACTTTAGCAGTAACAACTTCACGTTCGTTTGCACTAAGCCTATAAGGGCGACGTTTAACCGTTCGACTAGGATCTATAAGCCTGATTTGCAACTGTCCTGTCGTTACACGGGATTTAGGTACACCATTAGAAAACGAAGATGAATATTCTGACAAAAGATCCATTAATTGGGAACGAAATTCTGGCGGAACGTCTGTGTCAACTTTATTTGAATCAATTTGATAATTAGTATCCGTCTTGGGCTTATTTGAAGCATCACATAATCTCACAACCTTATCACGACACAAAACAACGCTATGAGACGTCATACTAACGTTGAACCCCTGATCTAAAATCTCGCGGCCGATTAAGATATCATTTTTAAGACAACTATCCGGTACAACATGAAATAATATCTCTAACCGTAAATCGTTAATTATAACTTCAGATAAAATTTGTAGAGTACTTTGTACGCTAACGTGACCGATTCCGGTTAAATTTACAATATTATTTACTCGCTTGCCATTAAACTTTGACGCAACACAATCTTTGATCAGAGAGCATTCGGCACCAGAATCGTAGTAAAATGGGTATGACTCACCAGCATTCATCAACACACCGCTGGGATTGCTGACATAACAAACGTCAACACGTCGCTCACTGGTTGCCGCTGCGGCAGGCGCTACCCCAGAACTGCTTGATCCACCCGCCGCGCTGGTGCCCGCACTATTGCTTCGTGGACATTTTGTTGCAAAATGCCCGGCGTTGCCGCATCGAAAGCAGATGATGTCCAAACGCTGTTTTGGTCCTGAAGAACTTGACGCCGAGATGGTGGTATTGGCTGTTTTGCTTTTCACCTCATTTCTTGATCGACAGTCAGATGCTCGATTACCTAGTTTACCACAGTTGTGACACTTCAGTGTTGTCGACTGAAACTTGGATCGCTTGAACTCTGGAACGGCGTCGGTTGAGTTAACCGTTGAAGCTTTCCTTTTCAAAAACGAGAGCGCTTGAAGTTCACACTGCAGCTTGTTCCTGTTGTTGACTTCGGTAGTAAACACCAGCCTCTGAATACGCCCATCAAATTGTGCCATGTGAGCAAGCACCGTAGATATGGCAATCTGCTCAGTGCTCATGTTTTGCCAGCGTGATGTGAGCGTTGAAAGCAATCGGGCAGCGTACGCGGCATAACATTCACCTTCCTTGGGCTTGCCATTCATCATTTTGACAAGAGTAGCGGCTGGTGTGTCCACACAATCGTACCGGGATAAAAACAGGCTTTTGAAGTCACACCATGTCATCCCCGCAAACGACACTTGCGCCAGCCAACGTGAAGCACTACCTTTCAGAGCCTTGCTTAGGGTAATTATTAGAGCACTTCCCCGAAGCGGTACCTCCGATAGGCACAGATCCGCTGTAGTACACCAGGCACGTGCGTCTACATCCGGCTTATCAGGGTCAAATTCAGGCAGAGAAATATACTTGGTACCTGCCGGGCCCTTGATGGCTTCTATCAAGGACATCATATTCTGGTTTTGAGCAGCCAGCAACTCCCGAAGCATGTTCTCGTCGCACCGTGACGACATCGCTCCAGTCTCCGTGTTTTCTTCAACTCGGGTGTATCCCACTTCTGATGTCGCGTCATGGGTGGCCGAGATGCGAAGCATCGGGTTTTCTTCACGCTCCGACATGGTTTTATGTAAATGTGGGCACACGAACGAAAGATGATTTAAATCAAAAATAACTTTATTTGGACTAGTGGTTGTATACGAGAAACAAATACGTGCGTCGGTAGCGAGCGTCCGCTCCGGCCGTCCGAACTCAACTGCCACAACACTCGGTCCCTTCTCTAGCCCTCGCTGTATCCCCTCTACCGACGATCGTGTCCAAGCGGTAGGGCGCGCTTGCGTTTCCGGTAACGATATTATTGATTCGCAAAGCTAATTGTTAGATGGCGCTGCTTGTAGCACTATGGCGCCATCAATCCACGACATATATTTTATTATTTTATATTATATTAATAAATTTGCAGTGTACCTAAAGATGCAGCACTTGGTGATGATTTCACAACTTATGCATATTCAACACAGATCTCGCTTAAGAAACCTAAAATTGTTTTTTTTATTTGCTTTATTTTTTGTTTGATTTATTAGTACAATAAAAATAATATATAAAAACATATTTTATTTCATTACTTATGCTTACTTCTGTTCATCTAATAAGAAAATATACAAATTTAAAATAAAAACAATTTACTGCAACTTTAAAAAAAAACTCCTTTATATTGCTCATTTTGGGTAAAATTTCATAAAGTATGCAACACCAACCCGCCACTGCATGTTTGTGTGTCTATCTTTATCTAATCTTAGGGACGATATTGTTTTCCGCGACTTGTGTAAGTGAGACAGATATATGTTTACTTAAAAATTTTAATGATTTCAAAGCTACGTCGTCGCATTTGGATAGTGGTTACACTTTGTTCGACGCGCGGCAATGTGGTTTGCTCCTCTAGTCTTGTATAACTCAATGCGTACAACCAATTCCCTATCTAAATGCAAATTTCACATCTCAAATTTTACGTCAGTTTCTTTTATAATCCTTTCAATCAACACATTGGCATACAGTTTCCCCAAAATGCAGCGCCAAGCTGGCTGATGCCACGGCAGTTTTTACAGACCTACTGTGACCTTTTTCCTATTGGAACTATAATGACTTTGCAACAGTTTTCGACACTTTAGTTCCCAATATACAGGTTGTCCGGTAAGTAATGGATAATCTCACAGAAACTAGTGGGGGGCGCCTCGGCTAATCAGAAAAAAAAAATATTAGACGCAGTCTGGAAAAATACTTTTTTAAAAGTACGAAATTTGATACCTACGTTCACATTATTGAGTACTGCGGCTACAAAGTTATTAATGCCCAATTAATTTTCTTTGGGAACAATAAAACTCAGTAAAATAACTCAGTAATTTGACAACAAAAAATTGAATTTATTACTGTTTTAGATTCTGCATGAAGTTTACCATACGTTTTTTTTAATACACAAAATTGAAATTTCCAAATTTTATTTTTAAGTTTAAAAAGTAGTTACAGTTAGAAACATTTTGTATCGTGTGATTAAATTTAAAAATCACGGTTATTATACATTATATCTGGGAAATACTGTGAGAGTAAACATTCACAGTTATTCTCGGAGAAAATCAATTGGTTATTAATAGTAGCCGTAGTACTCAATAATGTGAACGGAGTTACCAAATTTCATACTTTTAAAAAAATAATTTTTTCCTAACCTCTGCATATACATTTTTAATTTTATTTATTTTGAACAGCGAGGTGGCCCCCACTGGTACACGCGAGGTTATCCATTACTCACCGGACATTCCGTATAATAAATAAAGTGTACATCAGGTCTGCTACCACTACCTCTATAACCGTGTGATAATCTATCATAACTGGCTGCCTTACCTGCTTTTAGCAATAATATTAACCTCTTATTAGTTTGTGTCAAAATTACGTTCATTGCATTTAAAAAAAAATCAGCTTATTTGGAACAAGAATTATATATATTTTATATTATTTATAAAGAAAAATATTTTTTATTATTTTTAAAGATTTTCTTTTTTTGCGCTAGTGTTGTATCTTTCCAAAACCACTATCAAACAAGCCATTTTTTAAGGTTATTGTACAAAGTACATTCAATTTTTTTATCACTGTAGGTTAAAGTGAAGCGATTAGAAAATCGTCCAGTGAAAAATATTTAAAAATATTTACTTCTTGAACACATTCTCGTTTTTAATATAAAAATATTTATTGTTGAGTAGAGTGTCTATTCACAAATAACTTGATGTGAAAAAAAATAGTGGAAAAGGAGTTTTTCATTACGAGAAGCTTAAAAATCTGGTTCAAGGTAGAGATTTTCGATATTTTGGAAAATTTAGTATAACTTTAACCATAACATTTTGTGGAACATATATTGTGTAGTTTTGGTAGTTATTGACACTATGTCGTACTATTTACTGGACACCTTGTATACCAGTGCTGTCTCATACATATCTTTTTCCACTTGTTGAATTTATATTCTAAAAGTATATAATGTAATAATATGGTTAGTACTATGGAAAAAAATGTTACGATCAATACCCGTTCAAATAAAAACTTATTGAAGTGTACGTTTCTAAATATATTTTGGTCATGTTATTTTTTTATATATGCGAGGGTAACTCTGAAAGTTCTTAGAAAATCAAACACTGAACAAACTAGCAAGTTATTAGTTTTATTATATCTTATCAAAATAGTGTCCATTTACATCAATATATCGCTGCACCTGATGGAACCACTAAGAAAAACACTCGTCCTTAGGGGTCTCTTCGACGGCATATTGAAACGCAGACACTGCTTCTTCGGTATCCACAAAACGTTTTCCTCTAAGTTTTTCTTTTATTTTCGGAAATAAATAAAAATCACTAGGTGCGAGGTCGGGGATATAGGGTGGGTAACAAAGTAATTTCACGTCTGACGTCGTCAAGTAGTCGATTGTTTGCTTGGCGGTGTGCCACGAGGCGTTGTCGTGGTGAAGGAGGATCCTACTGCGAGGTCGTTTCTCCCGAACTTTTTCCAAGACAAGTGGCAAAAAATTGTTAGTGTACCACTCGGCAGTAACTTTTTTACCATGCTTTGACCTCTCTTCACTTTAGTTGGCAACTTCTCGGAAGGAACACTCAGACAGCAGACTGTCGCTTAGTTTCAGGATCATAACAATAAATCCGGCTTTCGTCACTCGTAAGTATGTCGAATACTTCATTTGAGTCACCTCCGTTAAATCTTTGAACCCTTCACGACATGTCATCAAAAGTAATAAAAAAAATTCTATATACATATATAAATTCAAGCTGACGTAACACAGAGAATTTTCAATTTGCCGCCAAATCGTAAACAAATGACATATTAATAAAATAAATAGCTTTAGTATACCTATACTTACGTTAGACTGTTAGCATATTTTACGTTAGAACAAGATATAATAGCTAGACCATTAACGTACACGCTAAAGACATTATACTTAATATATATATATATATATATATATATATATATATATATATATATATATATTTAATTTTATGTATATATACTTACATAGTGTTTATATATGTATATATTTATACGCTTAATGATTGCTGTACATACTTCTTTTACACCTTCCTCTTTTATCTCTGCACTAGTCTAAGGTAGACTGGTAGATAATGCCTCAGGCATTAAGTCCGCCTACATAAATCTAATGTGTATATGAAGTTAAATAAATAAATAAATAATTAAAGACGGGCTGACGTCAATCGTTAACGAAACAAATCTCGCTTATTTTCGAGATATCGTTGATTTCGAAACATTAATAAGTTTTAAAAAGGTTTGATTAAATATGGTGACGGGTACAATACCTGAATGCAGTTCATCGAGAAAAGAGAATCCACAAAATTAAACATTTCACACGTAAGTACAACTAAAATGTTTAGCATTCTAAATACAATATTTTAGAACTGGTAGAAATGTTTTATAGACAAATGTATAGGGAAAAATATCGCATTTTTTTATATTGAGCTATTATGTACTACGTACTAGAGGCGACACTACATTCAGCTACTATGTTCCATTCAACTGCGGTGCATAAACCGCACTTTAATCAGTCACTCGCTAGACGCTTGTAGAGTTGTCACGTGTTGTGTTGATTTAAAAAAATCTCTTGACAAAAATATGCCGTCGTGTGTACTTAGATATTGCACAAATAATTCAAGAAATGTCAGTAAAAACCAAGGAATTACTTTTCAACGGTTAATACTTAATCAATAAAAAAGTATTATAGTTTAATAAGAAAACAAATTATTCCTAAGACGCCATCTGGTGTCATGGAATATAGATTATGAAACTAATTTGTTCAGATGCGACATTTCTGTGGGTACTTAAGTATAGGAAGAATATATTATTATACACATTTTTGTTTTTGTAGAAACATATATAAGTTATTATAATTATACTATTTTTTATATTTAAATCTGCTCATTATTCTTTTATTTTATTTTTAGATTTCCACATCAAAGTCAAAGTGGAATAAACTCGTCCACTTTTAACTCTCGCGTGCCCAGCATTAATGAACGACTGTTATTCTAATTCAAATAAATATATTTGAAATTTAAATGTTATATTAATAAGTTTTGTTAAACATATATTTATATAGTATGTTTTTTATATTTGACATAAATACCTTTTAAAAAATGCGGATAAAATATCATTAAAATGTAATTGTGATATAATATTACGTAATATTATATTAAATAAGCAAATATGATATACAAAATAAATGATAAAATTTAAATACTGTTCTCGATATAATTTACCTATTTAACAATACTTCACTAATACGTACTGATTATTCTACCTATGTTTATTCTATGATAAAAAAAAACCAACCGCGCGAACACAGAGTAGCGCACATTTTTTGTTTGAAATAGCTGTTTAGTACGTAAGTACATATTATTTCAATGTTTTTTACGATAATGCTCTAAATGCGTAAGAATTATTATAAGTTTTTTATAAATACGTGAATTCCCGCTATTTCTGATCTAATTTTTTAAATATTGACACTCTCGATGTCATTTTATCGATAGTATGTTTATAACAGGCAAAGGCATATCTTTGGATGCAGCCTCTGTTGACTTCGTAATTTTTTTCTTAATTTTCAATATTTTTTTTGTATTATAGTAAATACTTTAGTGAGATAAATTAAAGTCTTACAATGTTTCAGACTACCAAAAAATACTGAGAAGACTGGGTTCCCAAAAAAAAAACAACTATATGTAGCAAGCACTTTCAACAAAAATGTTTTTCTCATAGAAGTGCACAAAGAGTAAAGCTGCGTTCTGGTTCAATACTCACATTATTTATGCTCGTGCGTAGTTTCTTAATTATATATAATATTTACTGTACATAATATGTTGATTTCGTTTGCGCATGTTCAAATGTGTACAAATTATTGTCGTCGTCGTCCTTGTGATGTATATTTTTTAAAACGAAAGTAATAAAGGAACTTACAGTATCACTTAATTTAAACGGCTACTGCAGTACGCCAAATATGGTCACCTATAGTCAGCTTCAAACAAAGAAAGCTACAAATGTGTTTTCACCCCTGAAGATTAAGATAAAATGCCTTACAGCTTATAAATATACTGGTTCTCTATACTCAACAGGCCGGAATGCGCTGGTGCTTACCGACAAAAATAAGTAAAAGGGTGGTGAAAACCTCATTTTATTCATTTTAATCATAGATTAGTACATAATATATACACTAGTTATATTTGTTTGTAGGTTGTATTGAAGCCGAAACGTAAAGCATCGTCATAGTAGTATGTGTACAGAGATATGACCCCAGTACCCAGTAGCTCTACTTCAAACGTTTCTGTTATAGACAATTTCCCGAGAAATAAAAAAAAATGAAGAAACCTATTGATATTCTTCAGAAACGCCTAGATATGGAACAAAAAAATATAAGAGCACAAAAAACGGGCTAGTGAAACACTGGAGAAGGTGTCTCAAATGATAAAAAATCTTGAAAGGCTTCCCTCATTTCAAAATAACATTAGTGCTGTAATGGTGTCTAGTTAAAACGATTTGTTGCAGCATCTCCTCGAAAGGGTGATTATGAAAAAAACAAAATAAAAAAATTTTACAAGTATGATACGCAACTAAAGACATTTGCCCTTCATCATCATCATTACAGCCCTTCACAAGTCCACTGCTGAACATAGGCCTCCCCTAAGTAATGCTACAAAGCACGGTCCTGAGCCACCTGCATCCATCGACTTCCTGCATGTTTTACCAGGTCGTCACTCCATCTAGTGGGGGGTCGCCCTACATTACGCCTATCGGTACGAGGCTGCCACTCGAGAACCTTTTTTTCCCCATCGGTTATCGGTTCTTCGAGCTATATGGCCGGCCCATTGTCACTTCAGCTTACTAATCCGTTGGGCTATGTCGGTCACTCTGGTTTTACTGCGGATATCCTCATTTCTGAGTCTATCACGCAGAGAAACTCCGAGCATAGCCCTCTCCATAGCTCGCTGAGCGACCTTGAGCGTCCTCAAACGGCCAGCAGTGAAGGACCACGTCTCTGATCCGTAAGTCATCACTGGCAACACGCACTGGTTGTACACTTTAGTTTTCAGAGATTGAGGTATACCTGACGAGAAGATGTGTCGTATTTTCCCGAACGCTGCCCAGCCGAGTTGAATCCGTCGATTGACCTCTCGGTCGAAGTTGGACTTACCTAGTCGGACTATTTGTCCCAGGTAAACGTACTCGTCAACAACTTCGAGCACAGTGCTTCCCACAACTACCGGCATAGGTGTGACATGGACATTGAACATAATCTTTGTTTTGTCCATGTTCATCTTAAGACCTATCCGTTGGGAGACATCATTGAGGTCATTGAGCATAGTGCTAAGGTCCTCCAGCGATTCTGCCATAAGGACTATATCGTTGGCAAATCGAAGATGAGTGATGTACTCGCCATTATTTTTTATAAAAGAATATTAACATTGCTATAAACATTACTAATATTCCCCTTTACCACTCGTGGTAAGCTTAAATTGCTTGTGTTACGAGTGGTTCACGCCAGTAGTCGAATGGTGGATTCGAACCCACGACCTTTTTTTTTTGAGTTCGCGGTACGCGCCCTGCCATTAGGCTACCGTCGCCATTGATGTTAATACCGTATCCTTTCCAGTCCAGTAGCTTGAAAACGTATTCCAACGCAGCGGTGAAGAGTTTCGGGGATATAACGTCACCCTGTCTTACACCTCTCTGCAGTTGGATAGGTTTCGAACTCTGGTTTTGTACTCGGATAGCCATCGTAGCCCTACTGTACAAACACTTCAGCACCTCGATATACCGACAGTCAACTTGGCCCCGCTGAAGGGACTGTAGCACCGCCCAAATTTCGACGGAATCAAAGGCTTTCTCATAGTCCACATACGCCAGGCAAAGTGGCAGATTGTACTCTTCGGTCTTCTGTACAATCTGCCGCAGGGTATGTATGTGGTCTAAGGTACTGAAGCCTTTTCGGAAACCGGCTTGTTCGGGAGGCTGGAAGTCGTCGAGTCTGCGTGCGAGACGATTCGTAATGACTCTCGAAAACAACACGTAGACGCGGCTCAGAAGGGAAAACTGTCTGTAGTTCTTCAAGAGAGCGTTGTCGCCTTTCTTAAAGGACAAGACCACCGCACTTCTGCTCCACGCCTCCGGAGTAGTGCCACCATGGAGGACGGAATTGAAGAGCTTCTGAAGGACTTCAAGTACCGGTGTTCCACCCGCTTTCAGAAGCTCCGCTGTAATTCCATCCTCGCCTGGAGTCCTGCCGTTTTCAAGGTGCTGGAGAGCCATTCTACTCTCGCTCAGACTGACGTCCGGGATATCATCGGAATAGTGTCGGGTAAGACTTGCTCTTGTATCGTTACACTCACACTTGCGTGTGGGTCCAACGATGATGTGTACAGCTGCCCATAGAACCTCTGAATCTCACTCAAAATCTCAGATGTCCCGGAAACGATGCTGCCACACTCAGTCTTCAGCTTTGACAGTTGGCTCTTTCTGGCAGACAGATCTCTGGCAAAGACTTTGGAGCCCTGGTTCCGCTCGATCGCTTCTTTAATACGAGCAGTATTAAAGTTGCGTAAGTCTTGCCGCATGCATTTGGAGATCTGTCTGTTCAGTTGTTTGTATGCTGTCAAATCTGTTGACGATTGCAGCCTCATCTCCCGTCTAATAGCCATGAGATTAAGAGTGTGATCGGAGAGTTTTTGTGTTCTTCTGCGGCGGGTCTTGCAGAACTTAGCTCCGACCGCATGGACAGTTTCCACGAGCTTTTCATTCATATCGTCCACTGCATTGCAATCTTCTAGGCACTGAAAGCGGTTACGTAACTCGAGCTGAAAAGTCTCGGGATTCTGGATTAGAGCACGAGGGAGACGGAGCGTTGACTTCATTAGACGAGACCTCTCCAACTTAACGTTTAGGTTCAGTGTGCCTCTAACCATTCGGTGATCGCTGCCAGTTTTCACCCTTGCGATCACTGAGACATCACTGAACAGTTGGCGTCTGGTCGTCATAATGAAGTCAATCTCATTTTTTGTCGAACCGTCGGGGCTCGACCAGGTCCACTTTCTGTGGGGCCGCTTCTGGAAGAAAGAGTTCATCATAAAGAGTCTCTCTTTCTCCTTAAAGTCGGCCAGCTGCTGGCCCCTTCAGTTCCGTTGCCCTACTCCAAATTTCCCTAACTTCAGCTCACCGTTTTCTCTTGTGCCTAGTTTTGCGTTGAAGTCTCACATCAACACCGTGTAGTGGGTTTTGGAGGAATGCATGGCTTTGGAAATATCCTCATACATTTCCTCCACCTCCTCATCGGGATGTGCCGAGGTTGGTGCGTAGACCTGTATAACCTTCAGCGAATACCGTTTGGTGATTCTGAGTATCAGGTACGCGACCCTCGTCGACACACTCGTCGAAATTAGGGAATGTTCAAGTGAACCTTCCCTAACTTCACCACTTATAAACATGAAGGATGTAGGTGATCTCGTTTATTCCTCTCAAGACGTTTATGAGATAAGTATTCATTATGAACGCGTTTTTTCGAAAATATATGAAAGAAAAAAATGTAAACGAAAATATTGTTACGAGCTTGAGGTTCGTGACAATAAAAATTGCCGATAAAATTACCTAAATTAACACTTTAATTTACTTTACACAAATGAAAACTAAAAACACTAATAATTAAACACACTAATTCACTTAATTCCGCTCCGAAGCTTCGCTTGTGTCGCCGAGTTCAACTCTGCCCCCGATCGCATCTTGCAGCGCCTACTTATTTAAATTAGCAAAGAAATATCCAGCATGTGCAAGTAAACACGCGCAAGGTACCGAGCGTTCGAGTTTCGACTAGGCGCTGTCGGTTGAGTGATTTGTGATGTCATTTTCTCAATGCTCCCCTCGCTCTCGTTCCTGACACTAGATGGCGCTAGTGTATCGTCGACTTGAGCGCGTAACAATATGTTTCGAAATTAGTAAACGAATGCCCTGTGTCCCAAAAAAATATTTTGAGATACTTGACATAATATATGTGATTCGCTAGCAATATTAAACCATAAACACTTAATTATTACATTAATAATGGAAACTTATTTGATTATTAGATTGAAGTATGACGCAAAATTGCAAAATACCTCTGAGAAGAGCTTACGACATTTTTGCAATAAGTTTGTTATTTTTGGTGAAAAATAAAAATCACAAATTTTTTGTTTATTGTTTTATTTTTATCCCCATAAACATAAAGATATTCATTGTATGATACGAACAGAGCGCTCTGTATCGATAATTAAATTTGATGCATGGCGCAGCACTATTCGTCTCGCAACATAAGCATTTCACTCACACCTTTCACACATACATTTCTTTTTGGTCCCACCCTAATAAACCATAATAATTATTCCGTCGCTAATTTAATGTATACTATATTTATGATAAAATACATACACATTAATATTGGCAAAGAGTTCCATTTTTAAAAGAACTTATATTTTTATTATACCGTATACAAGTCTCCAGTTATAAAAACATTCAGTGCCGCCCTCGTATATTTGATATCGATGTATATTTTGAGATTTTCCAATATTTTTAATTGTGTTGTTTTCAAATTTCCTTTTCCTCAGATGTTAGTTCTTGGTCTGGATTGCCTTACGGATCAGCAAATATTACATACGCTCATGCATGGCATAGGATTCAAAGATGAGGTGACGCATCCACGGCGAGATCAGTATGTTCGGATCTTATGGAATAATATTCAGCCGGGTAAAAATAGCTTTAAAGTTATAATAAAAAGCATTTAAAAATAATGTAATGTGTCGCAGTTAGTTGGCAGCTTAAGAGAATCTACCGTAAGTGGGTGACGTAACAGCCGACGTGTGATTAAGCCCAGATCTTACTACCTCTTATAAAAGGCGATATAATATATAAACATTTTGTATCAATATCAGATGTAAAATACGTATACCGTCGACAAAAATTAGCACCAAACTGCCTGCTGAGCGTAGTGATTACGGCACATTTAATCGTGGTAGAGCCATGCTGGTATATGTGTAGCACGGGCTCGCGCTCGACCGGGGAAGGACCACGCTCTCACAGAATAGTAGCGTAAAATTGTAGCTTAATGCTGCTGTGTTTCGTATGATGAGTGTAGAGAACCGGAGTCCCTTTTTACTGAAAACGAGGCATTCCATCTGAGTCCTCAGGAGTGACAACGAATCTGCATTTTGATTCTGAATTGTGGCTAAATGTTGATGTCTATGGGCCATAGCATTCACTGACCATCAGATAGTTTGTGTCGTCGTTTGTCACCCGTATACTATAAAAAATAAATAAAAATAGAACATCTTCTTCCCTACTATAGGAAAATACATAATAAAGAAAAAGCAAAATAAGACCGTTACTATAATATATAGAATGTAAGCATTGAAAAAGTTAAATATAACAAAGCCGAAAATATACAAATAATAATGTATACGTATGGTATGTATACATTATTG
This sequence comes from Parnassius apollo, assembly GCA_907164705.1. Lineage (NCBI taxonomy): Eukaryota > Metazoa > Arthropoda > Insecta > Lepidoptera > Papilionidae > Parnassius > Parnassius apollo. The sequence continues at coordinate 14,363,766 of CAJQZP010001449.1, read as the reverse complement.
ACAATAATAATGTATACAGAATGTGAAGCGTATCTCACTAAGAATACGTTATACGCACGTTTTTGGGCGGGATCCTTAGTAAAAATAACGTAAAAGAAGCTCTTATTCAAATTTCAGCTTATCATAATCTTTTTCGCATTCAAATGAATGACTTATCGCCAAGATATACTGTGGAATATGATCCAATGAGTGTGATGCACTTTCACGACAGAGCTTATAGTGTAAATGGCCATGCGACTATTGCTCCCTTGGTATGTTTTAGGGCTTTTACTTTTAACTATTGAACATTGTAAAAGATAATTGGGTAGGGTAATGTATTCTTCTTTGAGATTCCATTATTTACTTTAATTTTGCACTTATGTATAGCTTTATCTAGTCCATTAATTCACGCGGGAAATTAATGGTAGCAAGTAGCTCACTTTGTGGGTAGTTTGTCCGGAAGGTCTATGTTTGCAACGAACTTTGATTTGAACGATTATTGATTTATTCCATATTTGGAATAAATCATCATATTATATGTCAATGAAAAGGCACATGATGTACTTTATCTTGTTTACATACTACTTGTTTCACTTGTATTATGATTTATTTTTCAAATATTGGAAACAAATAACAAATTAAGATGATGTTTCACAAAGTGACAACGATCCAACTGCACATTAAAACTTTAGAGTTAATTGTTAATTGACTGATAAATATAGGATGCTGCTGTGTCAATGGTCAAAGATTCCAATTTTAAAATAATAAAATATAACATATATACAACATGTAACAAAAACCCTGTGGTTCCCGTTAAGTGCATTATCTGAATCAGTATCCAAGGGTATAGAAATATTTTTTTTCAAAAAAAAAACACATTTACAAAAATTAATTTTAATGAAAAAAAAAATAATTTGCAAATTGTACATGGTTTTATTATCTCTGCATTGGCCGAGGAGTCAGAGGATTGTCAAAGACCCCGCATTACCGATACTCGTGTGAGTTAGAGAAAATAAAACCACATACAATTTGCAAATTAATTTTTTTTCTTTAAGATTATTTTTTTAAATTAGTTTTTTTGAAAAAAAAAATATTGCTATACGCTTGAATACCGATTCTGATAACGCAGTTAACGGTAACCACAGGATTTTTGTTAGATGTTGTGTATATATATATATATATATATATATGTATTCGTTTTTCTATATACATTTCCTATATGTAATCAGGTCATTAACTGTTTTGACATTACAATTCGGCTCATATACCACTTTAAGCAATTAGACTTAGTTATTGACGCATAAAACTTTAAAGTAGCCTAGAATACGCTCCACTTACCTAAACTTTTTCTTACTGCTTAGTTAAAAATCTGAACTTCTTAGACTTTTTGTACTGCCTAGCTAAAAATCGAATCGCTAATTATCGAATCGAATCGATCGATCACAGCCTTCACTTAATCAAAGTTATAATAAATAACCTTCGATTAAAATTAAAAGGAATATTATAAAATTTCGAAACAATCAGAGATAATATACACATGTATTTAAATAATTTTATTTAAAAATTTAAAATTCTTAAATTGTAATTGCAGATATCTGGTCTTTTAATAAACCCTTCTAATGATTTGTCTATGTTGGATAAAATGAAACTACGTTTATTTTTTGGACACGAATGTAAAAAACGTAAAGCGGACGATCTGTTAGATATGTGCAAAATGGTTTTACATAGAGATGTTGTAGAGAAATCGTCAAGTAATAATACTGAAAACGAATATAATCAAAACATATCTGGAAGTACTGAAAATGAAAGTCAAAATAAAGAAGATAAAGCTTTAAATAAAAGTAACAATAATATTAATGCAAGCAGTGATAGTGCCAATGAAGACAATACCGATGTCAATGACGACGAGAAAAGTTATGAAAAAGAAGAAACGCAAGCTCACGGTGCTTCTGAAATATCGAAAAGAGATAATTAAACATATGTTATAATAGGGCCTATTGTTATTTTATTGATAGTATAAAGCTATCGCACTGGTATCGAATTGGATTAGATACTGATTGGGTGTTCATATTTTTATTTAAAAAATATAGAAAAAATAAAATTTTAACAGTAATTGTAATAATTTCTTTAGTTGTTGAAGCATTCATTTATACATTACATTGTATTAAAACTGAATCTTACATAATTTCATTACAGTGTATTAAAGCTGACGCATTTATATAAAAATATTTAGTTAAAACAGTAATTGCAACAGAAAATTTTAACAGTAGTTGTAACAATTTCCTCAGTTGCTAAAGTACTCATTTCATCGTATCAAAGCTGAATATTTTATTCGTTCATTATCATGTATCATAGCTGACTTAATAATTAATTTCTTTAACATGTAACGATTTGTTGTTTAGACAGTAATTGTAACAGAGAATTTTAACAGTAATTGTAACAATTTCCCTAGTTGATGAAGTACTGATTACATAGTATCAAACCTGAATCTATTCTATATCTAGCTGACTCATTCATTAATTTCTTACAGAACCTACATCAAAAGTCAACTTATATTTACTACTATTATTATTACTACTATTATTAAACACAGGAGCAAATATTTGCCGCAATTGCAACGCTTTATAGCGAGGCTTATTAGCAACCGCAGATTTTATATTTTGAGTTATTATTTGAAAGAGAAGCCCATCTCTTTTTTTATACCCGTCTGTCGCCTCTTACGACGGCCTCCGGATGATATGAGGGTAGTGGATTCTATTATCTCTACCGTATTTCGTTAGTACAAAGAATTAAGAGGAAATTTCGACGTAAGAGAAATTACGTAAGAGAAACGAGATTGTGTGCGAATAAATCGTGAGAGAGTCCCATATCTATGTCATTAGTCCACCTTGTAGTAAGTGTATATTGTGGCACATAAACACCTACTTCTCGATTAAGATTCGAAACGCTGATTCTTTATCACCTCTGAAGACTCAAAAAGGTATACGCCGTACTAAAACAGGTCTCCGGTTCAAGTGATAATATACGAAACACAGCAACATTATGCTTCTATTTTACGCTGGTGTTCTGTGCCAAGTCTGTAGTTTCCAAGAAACGTTAAAAACTTCCACAAGATTTTAAAACTTTTGTTAAATCCTGGATATGAGATATTATTCGTTATGAGGTCTTAAGTCAGCATGTTGTATTTTAGTACCAACTTAAATATTATAAATTTTCTCGTTACGTTGTTTTAAGTGATTTTCGGTCGCGAGTGTTGTAGGTCGAAAAATACCTATTGTTAATTCGCCTCGGGAAGACAGATTTTCTGGTTCTTACCGACTTAATACCCATAGTCTATAATCTATGTCTTCGCTACATTTAAACAGAGTCACTATTCCTCCAACGCGCAAAAGACTTGGAGGTAGCTCCAAGTTGAAAGCATATTTTTTTTATAGTATAGGGTGACTAACGAGCCCACAGTCAATCTAATGGTAAATGGTTGCTGTGGCCCATAGATATCTACATATATCCTCGATTACGAATCAAAATGCAGATGCGTTGTCACCGATGAGGACTAAGATGCCAATAAGAATGCCTCGTTTGCACTAAAAAAAGGTCTTTGGTTCTCTATACTCACCATACGAAACATAGCATTAAGCTACTATTTTTTGGCAGGTATTTTGTGAGAGCATGGTCCTTCCCTGATCGAGCCGACTCGTTCGTGCTACAACTTTACTACTAACATAACTGCAGCAAGTTTACACCACGCAGAAATATATATACATATTTTTATATATATATATATATATATATATATATATATATATATATACACATATATAAATATTATTTTTATATCTATCCACCACTTTTCGACCTCGAAGAGCAGTAAGAGCGGCACATCAAAATAATGAAACTCCTTTACCCAGCAAATTCAATACAACTACTTAGAACATCAAGGTCGTTGTAGACGGTGTATGCTCCGATTACATGCCTATTAATGCCGGCGTTCCACAAAGCTGCGTGCTATAACCAACGCTGTTTCTTCTGCATATCAATGATATTTTGAGAACCGGTAACATTCATTGCTATGCGGATGACAGGACTGGTGATGCTCTATACACCGGCCATGCCAATATTTCTCGGGAAAACGTCGCCGAGTACCGGGACAAACTTGTGTCTGAAGTCGAGTCTTTGCTGAACAAAGTCTCGGATTGGGGGCAACTAATTCTAACCAGTTTAACCCTCAGAGACACAAGTTTGCGCGTTAACCGCTATAAAGAACTCTTTTGTTGTATCTCCTCAGTTTCAAGGTACTGCCCTTATTGCCTCAGCCAGTATTGGAATCATCGGCGTCGACATATCAGTGACGTGCAGTTTCGTGGTCACTTGGAAGAGAAGGCCAAATTGGCCTCTAAAAAGCTTGGCTTGCTTAGCAGAGCGGGACAGTATTTCATGCCGGCACACCACCTGTAACTTTACGAGGCGCAGATTCGGCCTCACATGGAATACTGTTTCCATCTCTGGGCTGGGGCTCTCCAGTGCCAGCTACTTCCACTTGACCCTATCCAGCACAGAGTAACTCGAATCGTCGACGACTAAGTGCTTTCCGATCGGCTCGATACACTGGCGGATTTTCTTTCGCATCTACCACGGGGAGTACTCTGAGGAATTGTTCGAATTAATCCCAGCCGCCAAATTTCATGAACGCACTACGTGGGAAACCTCCCGATACACTTCACACCATCTGGATGCTTGGCAGTCCACCACTGTACGTTTAACTAGGAGTTTTTTTCCACGGACGACTTCTCTGTGAAATAGTTTATCACCTAGGAACCTAGGGACCTTCAAGAAAAGAGCTTACTCCTTTCTAAAAGGCCGGCAACGCACCTGCAATTCCCTGGTTTTGCAGTTGTTTATGGGCGGCGGTAGTCATTCAAAATCAGGTGAACCGTATGCTTGTTTGCTCCTCTCCTATATTAAAAAAACATACATTAGACCGAAGAGAACAATTTGTCCCTTCGGCTTGCGAATGTGGATTCTAAGAAAGCCTTTGATTTGGTCAAAATTTAGGCGGTGGTACAGTTCTTTCATCGGCTCCAAATTTACTGCCAGTATATCGAAGCACTGAAGTGTTTGTACAGCAGGACTACGATGGCTATCCGGGTACAGGACCGAAGTACGAAACCTATCCAATTGCAGAGAGGTGTATGACTGGGTAACGTTGTATCCCCGAAACTATTCACCGCTGTATTGGAAATCTTTTTAAGACTGGATACGCTAGAAAGGATACATACGAGTATAACGGCGAGTACATCACTCATCTTTGATTTGCTGATGATATAGTCCTCATGGCAGTATCATTAGGGGACCTAAGCACTATCTTAATGACCTCAATAGTCTCTGAACAGATAGGTGTTAAAATGAACATGAACAAAACTAAGATCATATGTAGGTAACGTCCATGTAACACATGCCGGTAGTTGTTAGAGGTACCACGCCCGATGTTATTGACGAGTATGTTTACCCAGGACAAATAGTTGAACTATGACACATCAGACGTCCTCACGACGGATTATGACACATCTTCTCTTTAGTTATACCTTAACACTCGATGACAAGATTGTGTAACCAGTGCGTGTTGCCAGTGATGCCATATGAATTTTAGACGAGATATTTAACTGCTGACCATATAAGGAAGCTCAAGGTGGCTCAGCGAGCTATGGAGTGGGTTATACACGGGGTTTCTTAGGTGATAGAATTAGAAATGAGAATATCTGCAGTTGACACAGTAACCGACATAGCCCAATGAATTAATAAGATGAAGTGGCAATGGGCCGGCTATATAGCTCGAAGAACCGACACCCGATGAAAGAAAGGTTCTCAAGTGGCAACCTTGTACGGGTAAAGATATGCAGGAAGTCGATGAATGCAGGTGGCTCAGGACCATATGTCCCATGGCAGGGGCCTATGTTCAGCAGTGGACTTGTGAAGGGCTGTAATGAGGAAAGAAGAGGAAAGAGGTAGCGAAATAAGTATAGATGAAATAATGAAAGCAATGAAAAGCATGAAAGCAGGTAAGGCTGCCGGATATGATAGAGTTTCACTCGAAATGCTAAGGGCTGGAGAGGAAGTGGTGGCAGGCCTGCTGCACACCTTGTTTAATTTATGCTGGGAACTGAAGCGGGTACCGGTAGACTGGTGCAAAGCCGTGATAGTCCCAGTATATAAAGGAAGAGGGTCGCAGCAAGACTGTAAAAACTACCGTGGCATCAGCCTTCTTAGCATTGCGGGAAAATTATATGCTAAGGTACTGATTGACAGGGTCATGAAAGAAACTGATGGAAAAATTTAGGATGTGCAAGCGGGATTCAGAAAGGGGATGGGATGTACAGATCAAGTCTTTTCCATGCGCATGATCGCGGAGAAGTTTCTGGCAAAAACCAAAAGGTTTTTTGTGCGTTCATGGACTTGGAAAAGGCCTGTGACAGAGTGGATAGGGATTTGCTATGGCAAACACTGAACTCATTTGGGTTGAGCGCTCTTCATACGAGCATTGGAGTTAGGGACTCTAGTGCTTGTGTTAGGATCAACGGGGTCTACTCGGACTGGTTTGACATCCATAAAGGTGTCAGACAGGGCTGTGTGGCTTCCCCGTGGCTGTTCAACCTATTTATGGACAGTTGTTTGCAAAATTTGAAAGTTGAAGAATGCGGATTAAGAATGGGTGAGTTAACCGTCAAATGCCTTTTGTACGCCGATGATCAAGTTATTCTTGCGACGTCGGCGGCCGAGTTGCAAATGATGGTTACATTAATGAACGGATCATTAAAAGAAAGGGGTATGAAAGTGAACGCAAGTAAGACGAAGGTTATGGTTTTTGAAAGAGAAGAAAGAAAAACGATTTGTGAAATAAGAATAGAAGGGGAGTTGATCGAGCAAGTAGATGAGTTTGTATATTTGGGCTGCGTATTTAGCAGGAATGGGAGATATGATAAGGATATAGAACGACGTGTGAATGCGGGAAATAGAGTAAATGGGGCCTTGCACTCTATTGTGAAGAGTTAAAATATGTCGAAAAAGGCACGTATGGCAATTCACAATGCTGTGTTGGTCCCTACTTTAACGTATGGTAGTGAAAGTTGGGTGTGGCAGAAGAAGCACGAGAGTAGAATAAACGCAGTAGAAATGCGGTCGTTCAGGAGTATGTTAGGGCTGAATCTGAATGACAGGGTAAGAAATTGTGTAATAAGAGAAGAGTGTGGTTTGCAAGATGACGTTGTGACCAGGATTAAGAAAGGAATGCTTCGGTGGTTTGGTCATGTGGAAAGAATGAATGAGGAAGGAGTGACAAAGAAAATTTATGGTGCAGAAGTGAATGGCAAAGTCGGAAAGGGACGTCCTGGGCGAAAATTTATCGACCAAATTGGCGATTTATTGAAAACGGGCCAAATTAGGAGTACCCGTAACCGACGAGCATGTATGCGTAGGTGTATGGATGTGAAGGAGGCGAGAGAGGTGTGTCAGGATCGTGCAAATGGAAGTCTGTAGTCTCTGCCTACCCCTCTGGGTGACAGGCGTGAGTGTTTATGTTATGTTTATGTAATGATTATGATAACGACTTAGAACATGTACGGGTCTTAAATTTTTTTTTATAAATAATCAGCATATTCATTACAAACTCTTACAATATACGACTTAAGGCCGAATACGAAGAGAACTGGCGAATTTTAATGTATTTCTCTTCACTACAACTTTGACCTGAAGTAATTCTAAGCGTAACATTTTTTGTAGGTTTGTTCGGTTCCTTCACAAGGTGCCCGTCGTTTTAAAATTTTTTAATATAAATAATTAAATATATCAAACAAATTAAATAAATGTTAAGAAATGATATTTGAAAATGATTGTTCTTCCAAAACTCTGTGAATTTTAATTTAGGAAAAATTCTTTTACGTAAAAATGTTTGTATTGTGATTCCGAAGGTGCCTGCCGTCTTTATTTTCGATACAAAATATTATTTATTAACATAATTCGTTTTAATTAAAAACACCTAATAATAATATCGTATATTGCCAGATAAAAGTGCCGTAATAATTACCAGGCGCTTCGACGTGTGACGTAAGGTGACAACAGTCGTTATGTCTGTAGCGAAAATCGTTAATTTTGTGTTTTATACGCATTTAAGTGACTATAAATGCGAATATGGGTAGGAAAAGAAATAAATGTTACAACTCGCTGCTCGAATGTTGTATTTTGAGGTTACTTATATATTTTGTAAGGTAATTTTTTGTTTGAGGCTGCCTAATAGGCTGCATTTTTACTCATTTACATTAGCCAAACTGATCATTTATACTTTTCTAGGCAAGTGAGAAACACTAAAAATGTAAATATCACGACCGAGTCGGAAAATAATGTACAGAGTAGTGCAAGCACAGAGACCGCAAATAATGTCATAGTCAATGTATTGTCCGAAAGCATGGGGTAAGTACATAATTAAGAAAAACCGAAATACTTCGGATGCGAAGTGATTGACCAGTCGGAGTAGTCTTGTGAGAATTTACATACACAGTACCTATCCCCACTATGGGGCAATCACCGAGTTTTTAGTTTTTTTCCTTTATTATTTATGCAATATGCATTACGGCATCTTGTAAGACTCACAAGAACAAACATTTTCAGTTATATGAGGTTCTTTACGTACGATGCACCAATTAAGAAAAAAAATCCATATCAATTCAATAACTTTTCGAACAATATTTTATAACGAATAAAGTACAGAATTTATAATCTATAGGAACTAATATTATAAATAAGAAAGATTTAATTAAGAAGTAAGCAATGCTCTCTGTGTTGTTCATTACTCTGCATACTGAGCTAGCTCAGTCAAATATAATATATTAGGTATGGTGTTACAAAGCGTACGGGTAACACACGTGATGTTCGATAGACGGCGCGTGGTTTGCTGCGAAACGGGCAAGGTCAATCGCGTCGTATTCGGCCTTAGGCAATTAAAATGGGTCGGTATGCCCATAAAGTATGACAATGACAGGTACTGTCTGTACTACTTAGAAATTCAGGACTTCATAGGCGTGATTTTACTGACAGCTGTCGCAGAGATCAAGTTATCTCTTATGAACTATAGTATGTATACCTCTCTAGTATATATCTATGCCCTGCTGTCTTTCGAACATCACGTAGCCGTACGCTAGTCCGCTAGCTCGGTATGCAGAGTAATGAATAACAGAAAGAGCATTGTTTACTTCTTAATTAAATCTTTTTTATTTATAATATTGGTTCCTACAGATTAAAAATTCTGTAATTTATTCGTTACAAATATACAAAAATAATAATCTTTCCTCTTAATAATATTAGTATAGATTATAAGTTTTGGTAAAGTAGTTATTCTGTAAAGAAAAATTATTGAATTGACATCGATTTTTTTTCTGAATTGGTGCATTGTACGTACGAATACGAATTGTAAACTGTTTTTTCTTGTGAGTTTTACAAGATGCCGTAATGAAAATTGCATAAATAATAAAGAAAAAAATTAAAAGTCCCTGTTTGCCCAATATTAGGGGTAGGTACTGTGCGTGTAATTTCTCACAAGACTACTTCCCTTAGTATGTCGGTTTTTGTTAATTATGTAGTTACCCCATACCGTAAAACCCGCCAACTTTGGTTTCTAATTTTAACATTGGCCACTTGACAAAAATAACAAAAATTTGCTGTAGTAAAAAATATATCTCATATAGCAACATTTTACAACATATTGTGGAAAATAGAATATATTTCTGGCAATACCAATCATACGTTTGCTTACTAAGTTCACTCAGTTGGCTGTCAACAGTTGTCAAATAGGAGTCTCTGCCGGTGGTCCCAAATTGTTCCTGGAGTATAAAGCTCACCCTTGAAAAATGATCCAGGTGAGTGGAATTTTTGATACGTTATTAAGTGAAATCTTGGTTCTAATATGGTGTACATCTCAAATCAATATGAGTCCTCTATTAATCAGTAATTCAAATGGCCCAATGTTACAATGACTTGTAGCAAACATGTGCCGTTAACTTTGGCCACAGAAAAATAATACTAGGGCTTCCCACTGATAATTTTAGAATTCGGTACCTACCTACTCATGAGTGGATGGTACTTTTTGCTTATAACTTAGTTTTACAATTAGTTTTGGTATAATACCTAGAATACAGTTTAAAATATGTATATTTGCTTATTATTTATGTCCATATATATTTACAGAATGGATACATCTAAGCCAAAATCAAGAAAAAAAGCAAGAAAAAGTCGCAGGCGCCTTGGTGCCCGGCAATATAAAAATTATTCAAATGAAATGCTTGAAATAGCTGTAGATCTTGTTAGAAAAAAACAGATATCAGCAAGAGAGGCGGCGCGACAATTCGCAATTCCTAAACAGACAATATTAAATAAAGTAAACAAGTCTCATACAAAGTCTGTTGGATGTCCAACGCGATTATCTGATGACGAAGAAGCCAAATTTATTAAAGTTTTAATTGCTGCTGGGGAATTCGGATGCCCACTTAGTAAATTGGATCTTCGCCTCGTCGTGTTTGAATACTTGAAAAAGAATGGCCGCGAGGATGTATTTAACGGAGGACCTCCTGGAAAAGCATGGCTTGATAATTTTTTGTCAAGACATTCATCAGATTTGTCAGCTCGTAGCACGCAGAATATTAAAAAAAAATAGAGCTGAGAAAGGGGTTGATGAGTTCATGGAATATTTTAGAAATTTAGAAGAGACTTTGAAAGATGTTGCTCCATCAAATATACTCAATTTTGACGAAACAAATTCAACAGATGATCCAGGATCTTCAAAATGTATATTTAGGCGAGGAGTAAAAAATATCTCGAGCGAGTGCTCAATTCAACTAAAGGAGCCATTTCGCTGATGTTCTCAGTTACAGCGAACGGGAGCTTGCTACCTATTTACGTTGTATATAAGGCAGAGAATTTATATTCTGAATGGATACAGGGTGGACCGCGTGGTACTAGGTATAAACGCACAAGATCTGGGTGGTTTGATTCTTTTGTTTTTGAAGATTACTTTAACACAACTATTATGGATTGGGCAAAGTCTTTACCTGGTAAAAAGGTCATTATATGCGATAATTTATCAAGCCACTTAAGTGTGAGTGTTATCGAATTATGTGAGTGTCACAATATTCAGTTTGTTTTCATTCCATCTAGCTCGACACACATAACACAACCCCTTGATGTCGCTTTTTTTACACCACTTAAAAAAGTGTGGCGAGCAATATTACTCAAGTACAAAATGGAAAATCCCAACCAAACTACTCCGAATAAGAATCATTTCCCAAAACTTTTACATTCTTTAGTTGATCAAGTTGAAATATATTCACCTAAAAATATCAAAAGCGGATTCAGAGCAACGGGGATCTACCCATTTAACCCAAGAGAAGTACTGAAGCGTGTACCAGAGTATCAAGAAGATGTGGCATCATATGGGATTGACAATGCGTTGCTAGACTACTTAAAGCAGATCAGGCAGCCAAATCCTACGATAACAAAAAGAAACAAGAAAGTTATGACTGTACCTGGAATCAGTAACAGCCGATGATTTACTGCTGACTTCCCAACTCTCAAAATCGAATGTACGAGGCAAAGTCAAGTCGACATGGTTGGCTCATGGTCGTTTTAAAAAATTACAATTATGACATTAGTTATATTTTAAACGAAAAAATGGATCTCATGGAAGCTATAAAAACACTGATTTAGTATTAGAAACTGATTTACCCGTGATTTCGATAAAAGACCAAGACAAGCCCAAAAAGATAAATATTCTTTCCGACATCATTTTACCAGAATATAAGACTGAGCCTATTGCAAAAACTAAAACTAAATACTTTAAAGAAATTGATACAAGCTTTAACATTTTATCACAAACTTTTCCTTCAGAACGCAATATTATCATAGAAAAACCACATACTGAAAATTCGGATGGTTTAAAAAAAAGGTAAGAAAAATAGATAATATTGCTTTTAATATTAACGTTCATGGTGTTTTAAGTAGTGACGATAATGAGGATATTAGGGATGTTGTGAGTTGTTCTGCAAATAGCAGAGAGAAGACTAGCAGTAAAAAAAGGAAGAAAAAACGTCGTTTGAGAAAAACTGTCAAAAAGGAAAACGTCAAACCGGTTAAGAGACCAAGAAAATCTCTAGATAGTTCTATAACTACTGAGGAAGATTAGCACCCATAGTGATTCTGACATAATTGAAGCACTTAGTGATGTTCCAAATTGTGAAATAAGTATGGAAGAGTCTACAAATATTGATGAATCTGTAGATATGGAAGAATCTATAAATATGGATAAACAAATAATAAAAGAAGATATACACCAAATTGACAAGAATTCAAAGAAAAAAGAGTATTATGAATTAGGAGAAAAAGTGTTGGTAAGATACTATCAGTCAAATAAATGGAAGTACTATTTAGGATTAATTGAAAGTGTTAATGACAATTCAAAAACTTTTAATATATCTTATTACAAATGCATAAAAACAAATGATTCGGATGATATTAATTTTAAACCTAAGCTCTTGGATCGAGATATAGCCGTACCAGAAAGTAACATTGTTAAAATTATAGAACTTTTACAATTCAATGAAAGTCCTGAAGAATATGCATTAATGTGTGATAAGAATTTGATATTATGTCTTGTGTTATCACAAAAAGTGTATTGCTGTATTTCTTTGGTATTTACTAGAATGTGTCATTTACACGCTCATTTCCTAAAGTTCCTAAAGTATGTTTTTCATTTATTATTTTTTGTTTTCAGTAGGTACCTAGGTTCTAAATAAACATTTTAAGCTTGGTACCTATTGTTATATATATTTTTATTTATAAATTTGGGTTTTCTCTTTCACCTCAACGTGATGATTAAGTAGTCTTGAGATTACTAAATTGAAAAATGAATCTTTTTTTTTAAAGAATTTTGATCTCGCAAATACGTGATAGTAATTTAAGTACTTACTCATAACCATTTAATACTTGATATAATTTGATAGTCTATGTTGTTGTCTACTTGCTTAGTAAAAGTGTCATATTTTATATGCTAATATTGTACCAAATAAATCTCATATAATAAAATGCGATTGATTAAAAACATGTTTTTTTTTTGTAAAACACCCAACCAATATATAATAATTAAAAAAAATTGACAACCCTGAAGGCGTGTAAACCCTCTACAATTAACGATTTTAAATACAGACATAACTGACTATTGTCACCTTACGTCACACATCGAAGCGGCTGGTAATTTATGACGGCAAACTTTTATCTGGCAATATACAATATTATTACTATGGGCGTTTGTAATTAAAACGAATTATGTTAATAAAAAAATTGTATTGCAAAAAGTCGAAAATGAAGAAGACATGCAGCTTCGGAATCAAAATACAAATATTTTTACGTAAAAATAATTTGTCCTAAAGGGGGATGCCCACTGTTCATAGACACTTCGGCCATGGGTGCCCACATATAAAAGCATATGGAAATGATAATATGCAATTAAAATAATGAAATGGTTAAGGAATTGGTTTAAAAAAAGTCGGGATTTTTATGATATAAAGCTTTTTATTTTCACAAATACAGTTTTTTAACGACTACTTTTACCAATTTTATCGCTTTTAATTTCTTTAACTTTTAATTCCCGACGCGTGATTTTTCTTTTGGAGGCCTAAGCTAAAAGACACACCGAACAGAGGGACTTACTTTAACTAGTATTACAATAGTTCGGAAATAAATGGTTATATTATTATTATACTATTATTATTAATTCCTGACGTTTCAGGTGCTTTATAGCACCCATGGTCACGGGGTACTGAGGTGACTGCCATCCCAATGTCAGTATTGGGACATGGAGTACCTTCAGCTTTTTATTATTATTTTTATAGTCCAATCTACGCAGATTGAACTTACTCTATCTTTAAGTCTTGCAGTGGTATGCTTGGGGTTTGTTTTAATTTTATTAATTATAGTGTCCCAAGCAGGTGGTAGTACCCAACCGCCTTCTCTACTGAAATTAGGATGTTTTTTAATTTCAGTAGCCTCACATATCATCCTTGGTAGGAATTAATGTTCTTTAACGAGGATTTGTGGTCTATCAAATCTGATGTATGTCTATCTGGTTGGGGTGACACCCTTGACATACGGTAGTACAGCAGGCACACGCTCAACTGCGGTCGGCTTCACTTGGTCACTGTGCGAAGACGTGGGACCCGAAGCTTGATTTTGTGCAGAACCTGCTTGACGTGCTGAAGCTCCGCGGCCAGGTGCTTGTTCTCACAGATCCCATATGCTCTCTGTAACAAAGATTTGCTCATGGTAACTAACTGTGAAGGATTATGGTGAGATTCACCGCTTAAATATCAGTTTGTATGGGTCTTTTTTCTATACACAGTGTGACCTATGATGTTGTTAGGATTTTGGATAACAAAAACATCTAGGAAAGCTAAGAAATTATTTGCCTCAGATATAATATCATAATTACTGAATAGAATTTGGCACAGAGAGTGGTAACGATGGATAAAATTCATAGGAACAACATCCTGATTTAATATTTCTTGGGCCATATTCATGAGCCGCTCTAATTTGTTTCTTGGTACTTGCAATAATGCCTATATGCATTCATCACTATCTCCTGTTCTTACTTTCATCAAATATACAGCAAGTGCAAAGCATACACTATGTTTACTTGACATTTTGGGCACTTCAGACAGAATTTATTGGCATTGTGCCTTTGATAAGCGTAGATAATAATGTACAGTATATTCGGGCATATTGTAAATATTTTCAAAGTCTATATGATGGTAAATATTATCTTACAATAATGTAGAAAAATCTATAATTTGTGCTACACTAAATGTTTAATATGGTTATATATTAATTCTAAAAGTAAATACCAAGAGTTACTATTTAAATGGTAGTTACTGATTCTACATTCTGGAGGTACATAGTAATTGTATTCACAAAAATACATACCCGCAATGCTGATGGAACAGTGAGTTGATTGGAATTGTTACAACCAGGAAAAAACATTGATTTTGTGTGAGTGGTGCTCTTACAAAATTAGGCAGCAGTATATTGTATGATGTATGATCTAAGCTTTGTTGTTCTAGGTTCAATACATTACTCACTTTAGATTGCTACAAGGATGGACTAGATGATTCAGATGGTTCCCGTTCTAAAGTTTAACGTGTTGCTGCTTTATCAATTCTTCGCAATCATGACACTCCCGCGATGACGATGGCAACTGAAATAATATTAAATAAAAAAAAATAAGACAAAGTAAACAAAATAAAATAGATTTGTTTACTTTAAACTCAAATATAGGTAAATGTTACTTAAAACTTAATGCCCTATATTATTTAATAATTAAGGACTGACTGCCTACCAGTAGTCCAAAAACAATTAAAAATCGACTGTCTTATTTCTTGGTATTTGATAAAAATTGTCCATTTCGTAACTATCTGGTGTTAGCTAGCTAATCTTATCGCCGTGTTACAAATAAGCTATTTTGTTTGTCAGGTATAGCTTGTGCATATGTTAAAAAATAAAACAACTTCATCATTTCATACATTCATCACTATCAAATATCAGCACTAGAATTAATAAATTAAAAACTGTTGAACACTTACTTTTAACTGTTGTCACACTATAATGTGATCGACAATCTCACTCCATATGAGTTCTTGAGAATTTATTTGAAAAATAACAAACAAAATAACACAATGGCAACTATTTAGTTGTGAATTCACTAGTACCTTTTTACTTGTTGAATTGTGATTTCATTTCGCATGACATATTTCCTATAGCTGTCAGATTTGATGTTGCCACATAACTAACATAAATACAACGAAACGATATCGATTTGTATTCGATTAGTAATTTAATGAAAAAATAATAATATTTGAGTTTCGCTTTCAGTTCTAGACGCTTTTTAAAATATATTTTCTTTTATTTTTTTTAAATTATGTTTTAAACGTATTTTTAAGAACAGTTAAAATGTGGAGTAGCGTATTGTTATGCTCTAAACAGTTCATGGTAAATCAGCTAAAAATTCACTTGTTTAATTATCATAACATGATTCCATTTTAAATGTATTGTTAAAACAGATAACAATAACAGTTAAATTGTGCAGTAGCAATTTATTGTACTCTAAAGAATTCATAGTAAATCAGCTAGTAATTCGCTTGTTTAATTATCATAACATCATAATATCCATAGCGGTTCGATTATTATTCGATTAATAATTTCATAAAAAGAGAATAATCTTGGAGGTGTTTTAACTTCTGCTCGCTTTTTAAAATGTATTTTCTTTTTTTATTTAAATTCTATTTTAAGTGTATTTTTAAGAACAGTTAATTGTGCAGAAGTGTTTTATGAAGCTCTAAAAAATTCATGGTATATCAGCTAGAAATTCACTTATTTAATTATCGTAACATGATTTCATTTTAAATGTATTGTTAAGAAAAGATAAGAATAACAGTTATATTGTGCAGTAGCGTTATGTTATATTGCATAGAATTCATTGTAAATCAGCTATTAAATCGCTTATTTAATTATCATAACTACAGATGTGAAGGCGGTTGTTAACGTTTTCAACCAAGCCGATAACAACGGTTGTTTTTGTCTTGAAATTGATAAAAATTGTGCAGTTGCGTTTTGTTAAGCTTTAACCTTTTGAGCGCCACGCCAAAAACGCATTACCGTGTCCTGTACGCCAAAGCGCCAAAACAAAATAGTGTTGCCAAGAGTTGATATATCGATAACGTGAAATAACTTGTTTTTGTTGGTTTTTTATGCTATAAATGACTCTTAATAAACTGTATGTTTTATTTAATCTTGTGCCGTCTTCCACTCTTTTTATATATGTACTTTGTACATATAAACATAAATAAAAAACAAACAATAACAATAAAATAGTAGTAAACATTAGCACTACTCTCCATCCTAATGACGACACTGTCGCGACTGGACGACAACGGCGTAGCTGACCTTCCCTTTTGAAACATTCTTAGAATGTTGTGTATCGATTTCAAAATCGATCTAACCGAAATATACAGACATCGATTCATAATATTTTATGTGTCGGGGAAGGCGTAGGCCAAGTGACGCACAGAAGAAAAGTCTTACACTCTTATGACAATGGGGATTTGATATGATGCTGATGCTGCTAGATGATTTTGAGACTGGGAAAGAAAATGGCACAACACAAAATGAAAAATTGCTCTTCACACCCTAAGTAAAAAAAACATTAATTGTAATTTTGTATTATTATTAAAAAAGGTACATAATTATTCATTAATCAACAATTGTATATAATTATTCGCACTAGGTAAATCAGCCTTATAATACTAAAATCTTGGTCATGGAATAAATAAACATATTTGTTCACCAATCAATCAAAAATTCAATTCATCAATCAAAAATCAAAATTCATCATCATCGACGCTTTCCAAAATCCGAATGAGTTCTGAGGAATCGTTCATGTTGCATTGCTCTACTTTTCTCGGTAATCACTTATGACGTCATCAGGGTGTCGTCTATACTTGATCACGGTGCCCAGTGAACTGATTTTCGATGACGCGCTAAAGATGCGCTAGAGTTAGATTTATTATGCGAAGATAATCTGATAACATTTTTTTATTCATGTAGCTAATTATAGTTTTATGTTTATAACCTTTAATTTTATTCAAATATCAATAATAATAGAAAAAAAACACCATTGAGCTGAATTTTGGATAGTTTTCAAGAAATCTATGCCTCCCGCGTTTGACACTAGCGGTCAACCATAGACGACTTTGGCGTGCTGGACATAGTATTTGCTTAGATAAAAATCCATTTTTATTAGTTCAATGTTTCTTAGTACTTGTGGCTCTAGAAGACTTGTTTTTTATACTCACATGTTGCTGGGTTATTCCTATTTTGAGGAGTGTAGAATTATAATACCTGTAATAATTTTCCAATATCTATATTTCATATTTTTCGGAGCCGGGTTTTTTGTCAACTATAGACGTCGTTGGCGCTCAGGGCCCGCAGGTGTTGGTCAAGTATAGGCGACTTTGGCGCTCAAAAGGTTAAAGGATTCATGGTAAATCAGCTGGAAACTAACTTGTTTCGTTATCATAACATGATTCTATTTTAAATGTGTTGTTATAAACAGATAAGAATAACTTAACCGATCTTCTTTAAAAACAGATAAGAATAACAGTTCTTATCTGTTTTTAAAGAAGATCGGTTAAGATTAACAGTTAAATTGTGCCGTAGCATTTGTTACTCTCTAAAGAATTCATTAGAAATCAGCTAGTAATTCGCTTGTTTAATTATCGTAACATCATAATTATTTAAAAATTATATTAGCACTGTAATGATGACACCGTAAATAATCAATCGAAAAAGAGAATCGATTTTTTAAATGTGTTTTGTGATTGGCAACACTTTTTTTTTATTCTCAAACTAATGACATAATGATTTACCTAATTTTTATTATTATGTTTCCGGTACTTTTAATTTGTGCAAAAATATTCACATTGTTTGAGGATAAATGAATACCGCGATTAATAACCATAAATAAAGATATAATTTTTTAACAAATTCACATTGTTGGGCGTTCCATGGCCGAAAATGGGCGTCCCCCTTTATATTCAGAGAGTTTTGGAAAAATAATTTTGAGATACCATTTCTTAACACATTTTTTAAATTGGTATATTGACTTGTTTTAAAAATTAAAAAAGCCAGACACCTTGTGAAGGAAGCGAACAAACTTACAAAGTATGTTTTAACGCTTAGAATTACTTCAGGTCAAAGTTCTAGTGAACAGAAATACATAAAGTTTCGCCAGTTCTCGTCGTATTCGGCCTTAATCTGTACATATAAATAAAATTGAAGTGTCTGTCTGAAATATCAATATAACTGGTTTGAATTAAGTTGAAGAGGTTATTTGCATGCTATTGAGACATACATAATTAGTAATTAAAAAAAATGTCTATCTGTCGGTCCGTGTTAATCTTCAGAATGGCGAAACCAATTCTGATGAAACTTCACGAACAGATAGAGAACAATGCCAGTAGGGATCGAGGCCATATTTTATCCGAAATGCAGCATAAACATGCAGGATTTTTTTGAGAAATAAAAAATATTATTCAATAAATTGTTTTTGATGATTATCTGATAAACTATTAGAAATATAAAAAAGTAGAAACAAAACTTTCTTCTTTTGAAATTTTACTCAAAAAGGTCTAAGGTCTTCTTTCTGTTATAGTTTTGATGCAAAATCGATTTTTAAAATAGGTACCGCATCATTATTTTTACAACATAAATATGAAGTGATAAAGGATAAGGTGGGACATAAATTGCTTTTAATTTCTCTTCTAAAATTGATAATCTTGAAATTAATAAAAATGTTAGATTAAAAATCTTCAATTATTTCTCATTTTGAGTTTTTTCCATCATAGTTTTCAAGATAATAGCATTGGTCATAATATCGGCTTCTCGATATGTAAACTAATTGTCCAAAGACGACTAATACTATAAATCAGCAGCAGTCAGTTCTTTTTTGTAAATGCGGGTTAAGTCGCGGATAATAGCTAGAATCTAATATATTTTTGGTTACAAGGATTTATGGAAAGAAAGTAAATTTGTTTTGATATTGTTGATTTTTTAATTTGTATTATAAGTACAAGACTAAATGGAGTAATTTTAATAATACATCATTAAGATATATTATTTATCTGTATTCGTCAGCATTCGCCAGTTTCAGATATTTAGTGCATTGTCCAGCATAAATACGATTTAATTTCTGAACGTCTGTTGAGCTAAGACCTTGCCAATGACCCATTGCCCACCCATCATTCTGTAATTATACAATAGGTATGTTTAGTAATATGAAAAAGTACAGTGAAAAAGAAAAAAGTAACATTAGTATTATAATAATGCCGGTAAAACTAGTGTTTTGATATATTACTTTACGGATTGCGGTTTTCCCAACAAATAATTAAGAAATATAAAAATTAAGGCGGTCGCCATAGAAAAGACGTATTATTTTCATAGCTTTTGTGTGTGTGTCTGCCTTAAAAACGGTAATACATACAATGGTCAAACTTGTAATCTTACAAAAATCAAAAAAATTGACTGCAAGTGACTGAAGTGCGAGTTGGAACCGAGCTAAACGTTGCATAGTATTGTCTTAGAGAACCTTCGGTGCACGTGTCCGTTTTGCATGTCCTTGGCCGTCTTTTTAGCTAAATCTAACTGTAAAATATAGTTATTTATAAAACCATCTATAGACAGTTTTATAAATAACTATATTTTGCAGTTAGATATTACATTAATAGATATATATTACATTACTGTAATATTACAGTATTAGTAGATTACAGTAATAGATATATTATATTAAAAAGTTATCTAAACTTCTAAAAAGTGGAACTCAGTTGGGGCAAGATGAGTGACTACGGTGGATGAAAAAACAGTAAAGGCGAAGAATTTTTTAATTCTTGATAATAGACCAGCAATAAACGTGACACTGAATGGCAAGAGGTTTTAATGAATAACACCAACAGTAGATCAAAATTTTTCACGATAAGCTTCTGATTAATCTTTAGTTTACGACACTGCTTGGCTAGGATACTTGGATTTAACTACTGTAATAAACGTATGCTATTGTCGTTTAGGATAAACTGTATCGCTAATGACTAATAAAGTTGAAAGGCCCCCTGCTTGCAAGCTTGCACGCAGGTATCTCGTGGTGCGTTATTTAGTTCGTGGGTTACCATTTATAAGAATTCTTAATTTTACCGATTTGTTGCAAATGCTAAACCATAGTTTGAGACGCATACATTTTTAGTATCGGACTCTGTTGGTGATTATCAATTTCTTTTTCCGGACGGCCACGAGGTTCGTTTGTGTTGTCAAAATTTCCTGAACAAAAGCGGTTAGACCAAAACACACAGTTCGATTATTATTAGTGTTAGGTTCTTCTACATTTTGATATAGTGTACCGTTTGAGGCGCATTGTTTTATGTTGGAAATTTCAATAATAACACGAATTATTACGAGTTCAAGGTTAAAAAATATAGTGATATCACAGAAAAAACAAAACACTCGGAAACAAAATCAATGACTGATTTTGAAAAATGATAACATTCTTAACTTCAGCTATTACAGTTTAAAGTGGCCAGGTCAACGCCAATTTAATAGGCAACGAGTATATATCTTCGTTGGCATAAGATTATATTATACGCATTTGACTTCTCAGATTCATGACAATTACAATTAAAAGTCTACAACGAGATCTGGGTCTCTTTTCTTGTAGGGACGATTTGCTACTAATCGTAGAAATTGATATGCTTGGCAATTTCATAGGCAACGATTATATATCTTCGTTGGCATAAGATTATATTATACGCATTTGACTTTTCAGATTCATAACAATCACAAGTAAAAACCTACAACTAGATCTGGGTCTATTTTCTTGTAGGGACGATTTGCCATTAATCATAATAATCGACATGCTTGGCAGGGGTTTTGTCGAAACCCATTTTTTCTAATTCTACAAAAACCCTTTGATACTGTGGCCCATCGCAGATCTGGTGATACACGGTGATCCCACTATCTATCTAAGGTAATGACATTTCCTGGCATTTTTCATAGTCGCCCCTGGGGACGAAAGGTGGTATTTTCTTAGGTAAATAGTGTATTTTCTTAAATAAATAAATAATATAAAATAAATAATATCTTACCCATATAGGGTACATAATGCTGGTGACACCATTTTTGATTTGTAACCATGGATAATGCATGACGCTTTGGTAGTCATAAGGAAAACCGGCAGCAGCTGCTGGTGGAAGTTTCTCTTTCATTTCTTTCTCGATTTCTGGATAAGTTGAAAGATATTGTAAAATTCCCAAAAACATAATAACGAACATCGTAATTTTCAAAAATGAGATCGTATGTTGCACTGATCGTAATTATAAATAAATAACAAGCCTGGACTACACGACACATTATGTCGTTCAGTCAAAGTTTATCTAGAGACTTACTTGGATCATAATATAATAAAGCATCTAAGTGTAACGCTTTTCAAATATGAAGCATTAACGACTCAAGCCTGACTCGAGAATAATGTTACGGACTTAAAACGAGCCGAAGACTGGCCCTAGTTTAGTCCGGGTCTAGTCGCATAGAGATTATCTTGAGGTGTGTAAGCTGTTTTATCACTTTATGGAGTTCTTAAAATTGCACTTTTAAGGCGTGAAAAATCTGCTTTTGGCGCTCATGTCACCTTATAGTGAATACCAGATTGTGTACGTAGTAGAGCCAAGCTGCATCTATATTGTGGGGTGGGTTTTCAATATCACTTTGAAA
This sequence comes from Parnassius apollo, assembly GCA_907164705.1. NCBI lineage: Eukaryota > Metazoa > Arthropoda > Insecta > Lepidoptera > Papilionidae > Parnassius > Parnassius apollo. The sequence goes on along the minus strand of CAJQZP010001449.1, from coordinate 14,341,389 downwards.
TTGAATTTTTATGAGGGGTTCAAAATATATGTAAGAGTGATTCAGGAACCGAATGTATGATACAAAAATCGGCGCAAGTGGTGTTTATTAAGACATGTTTATATCTCACATTTTTGTAGTGGCGCTAATAATCACCCGCCATGTACCAGGCTTCAACTATGGCGCGCAACAGTACATTTAAAAATATTTTTACCTGCAGTTAAATTATTCCACACAATGTGTAAAAAGGAGTCCCGGTCGTGCATGTTATGTTGATGATCCAGTCCTAATACGTGAACAAAAATGTGTAATAATTCGTTGACAGAATTAAAGCAATCCCCATCTATTTCTAGTATCTGAAATAATTATAACGTGTGCTAGTTTTAAATTAGTGATTAATTTTTATCTGAAAAATGAAATATTTTTTTATAAATACGTTGGGTCCATTTGGTTTTCTCGGCGGCGGGCACCGACAGCCCCGTTTCGCGGTTCGATATATCGTTAAAACATTGCCCGTATGGCGTCGTGAAGAAGATATGATTGTTGGTTCTTGAACTGCATTATTGTTTGAAATAGTTGCTATTGTGGCTATAAGAGAAATTGTATGTTTAATTATTTTAAAAACCATATATTATCATGAATAATTTAAACTAATTAATAATATTAATATTACAAACGTTGGCTTTCTTCAGAATTTTCTTGAGAACTCAATCTTGTAATTACAGATTTATCTATATCTGATATGTCACTTTCTTTGATTTCATTGTCACTTATCCCTGGAGTAGTTATTTCATTACTTTCAATTTTCAATTTATTGGTTTTATTACTATTAGTCGCAATTGTAGTGGTGGTTGGCTCCACTACCTTAGTATCATTAGTTTCTGTAAGGTCGTTGAATTTAATGCACGTTTCTTTTTCTATGTGACGAATGACCGCTTTTATGTTTTCTCTTTCTTCAGTAGCTGCAAATCAAATCGATACTTTAAACTCCATAAAATAGCAGTGGATGGATTTTATTGGAACATTTACGTGTGAATGTAAATACTTACAAAATTCGAGTCTGTCCCTCAATTTATAGCTTATCATCCCGAGAGGCCAGATTCTATCTTTAAAGTAGCTATTAATTTCTTCTTCTGTTGCTCTTTTGGGTTCAGTATTATTAACTTTTACAACACTAGGACAAGTTCTTAAAAGATATTGTCGATTTCGTTCTAAACATTCCTGATCATAAATGATACCAACTTTTTCCACATCAATTTTGCTAAGTAATTCACGTTGACCGATTTTTATATCACCCTATATGAAAATAAGGTTTTTATAATAAGTTTCAGATATATTTGTATATCAATTTAACAATATAACATATATTTAATAATTTATTTTATGGTACTTTATTATTATATAAAAAAATTTACAAACGTGTCTATATTTGCACTGGAGCAGTGTATATGTGATATTTGCCCAGTAACAGGACGTGTGTAGGCTGTAATTTTACTGTCCTTTACTTTTACTTGTATAGGTATTTAATGGAAGCCATTCTTATTACGTCTGTGGGTTATGAATAAACAGGCTTATCTAAGAGTGATAAACCGATTCTGGTGCACTTAAAAACCTGTTAATCTGGGTTATTCCGTTTATGTACCCTAAAAATCCACTCTAGAGTGGATACTCGGAAACGTGTGTTCATCTATCCACTACAGATAGGGTGGATAATTGGAATTCACTTCTATAGGCATTTCCGATTTTTCACCCCAAGTACAGTTTAACTCATACTCATTAATTATTAATTAATTTCTAATAACTACAAACTTAATTAAAAATACTATGACGTATTGCCGTCGGTAGCCAAAGTACACGCCCAGCATTACCTACGTATTGTATTCATATCAAATAAAACTTTCTCATTTAAATAATATTGTTACGTAATTTATAAATTCTGCAATATGTCGAGGAAATTACCAACATTAATTTCATTATTAAGCAGACGTAACTTGATAAACTGGATAAATTCGTCACTTTTAATGTACATTTGCAATCGTTTTCAAAATTTCCTTGCCACAACAGATGTGTAAGCGAAGAACTGGGTGTTTTCTTGCAAGTACTCCAAAATATTTTGGACGAGTTTTAATTATGTTTCTGCAATGATTGTACATAGCCGAGGGGGAAAAATAATAACCCCGCCTGGGGTGCATAGCTGAAGACGCTTTCCAAATATCCACTCTAGTTAAATTGTTGCAGTGTTGCTGTCCAATAATTTAAAATTTCTACTTTTATTAATCTAATTAAAAACGTCTATACCTTAGTAAGTATTGTAGCTTGACCATTCTTAGAGAAAGCTCGAGCAGGATAGTGAAGAACACTAGCATAATCATATGGAAGACTCGACAATGCATCATCAGGGCGAATTGCGAAGTACTTTTTATAACCTGATTTAAAAGAACAAATGAAATTATTAATATAAAATTTAACGATAAACTTTATGGTATTGGGAATTTTCTTTAAATAATAAGTTAAGGCGTTCTTCTTCGTTAACCGATATACTCAGATCTTACTGCTTGGTGTTAGGGTTCTTTTTTTGTCAATTCTAATTAAGTAGATAGAGTCACCATTTATTCATATTTTGCAGTTTTCTTATTTTTATTGTTATTCTATTTATAATACATATAGATCAAGAGTTTGAAATTTTTGATCTGTCGGGGGACGTGGATCAACGGGGGGAGTATGTTCAGACAAAGTCAAGTTTGATTCATCTTTGATCATTTTTGACGACTCCGTGGCACAGGGGCTTAGCAATGAGTGGCTGCGCTGGGGGTCGCGGGTTCGAATCCGGTACGGTACAAGTATTTGTATGGCCTACAAATAGTTGTTTCGGGTCTGGATGTTTGTTCTTGTGCAATTTATGTTTGTAAACTGCCCCTACGATACAAGAGAAAATCTTAGTGTAGGGGTAACGTTTCATCTCTTTCTGCCTATTTATGAGCAAATTATGCATTATTATGCACGTTAAGTTTTTGAAAAGAAATGTAATGCAAATTATGACATGTATATTAATTAATATTTTAGATTTTAGTGCACTCTACCCATGTTTTTATTTCCTTTTTATCTATACAGCAATTTTTTCAGTAAGAAGTTTTTCCAATAAGACCGCCTTTAGTTTTTCTCTATATTGTATAATTGTTAAATGAGCTAACGATTCATCTCATGATAAATGGCTACTTTAGGCAACGAAAGAAAATAAAAATTCGGTTATATGGCCAAGTCTTCAGTAGACACTTCAGCTGGTATTTGTAAAGGCAGACCATACGGAGGTCTTGCCATACTGTGGTGAAAAAGTGCACTTAGTTACCTGCGTGTTGTGCAAAGTAAGAGAAAATCGGATTTGTGCTGTCAAAAGAGAGGTTAATAATCGAAGTTTTATGGTTATAAATATATACATGCCAACTGACTGCGGTCAAAACCTACCACATTTTACAGAATGTCTCAGTGAATTGTCTTCTATAATAAATATAAATAAAATCAGTCAAAAAAAATAATAAAATCAGTATTTGCCTTGGGAGCCTTCAATGCGCACCGGCGTGAGTTATTTTTTAATGAGCTTCGTAGTTTTTGTACAGAATAAGTTTTATTATACGCGGATATTGATTATTTGGGTTTGTCATCGCCAACGTATACATTCATAAGTGACTGAAACGGGTGTAAGCGTTGGTTAGACCACTGTCTTGTTACACAATTGTAAACATTGAGGTTATCCGTGGCTCTTTTTGATCAGATCTTTTTGATCATTAAATTTAGAATGTCACTTATCCGTTATTAAAGTAAAAATTTGTGCTATACAATCTATTTACAATAGTATTCATCGGGGAGAAAGAAATACAGAAGAAATAAATAAATATTCTTTTCTGTGTAATAACGAGTTAAAAATATTTGATTTTGTTAGGGTTTTTGAACTATGTGCGGATAATTTCTGTTTTAATCCAATTATTTATATTATGTGATGCTGCCAGAAATAGTAAAAAAGCTCCTGGGGCATTGGAGGGAAATATAAGGGTATAGAGGGATGGAATAAATATGTAAAAGAATTTCATAATAAACAAGACTTACTCACTTCACACTAAAAAAAAATCTCATCTTTTTGGAAAGGTACTATGAAGCTAAACAACACTGCAAGTCTTCCAGGTAGCATGGAGGGTAAGAGTGACTATTGAGATAGTAAATCTCTTCAAAGATTAATTTAAAGTGAGCTCACCTTTTGAAACTGTGCATAGGGTGAAGGATGCAGTGTCAAATCAGTCAGAACCACCACTGAGGATGACATGTAAGAAACTACAATCTGTTATTAAAAGTATGACGAGAGGCAAGTCTCCTGGACATGACGGGTTCAGCATCGAGCACCTTTAAAAAGCTGGAATACATTTATCAAGAGTATTGACATAGTCAACTTAGATCTTTAATCTATGCTTAGGACATTCATACTTACCACTTAAGCTTATAGATATTATGGTCACATCTATTGTTAAGAACAGTACGGGAGACATAGCAGGCAAGTGTAATTACCGACTTATTTCACCGGTGACTGTGATAGCTAAAGTATTTGACAGTGTGCTCGACTCTCGCCTCAGTGAAAACGTAAAGTTACACGATTCACAGTTTGGTTTACGCGCGTGACTTTCAAATATTACTCTGCAGGAAAATATCCGTGTATTTGTTTCCTGGACCTTTCAAAAGCCTTTGACCTGGTTTCCTACCTTCCTCATTAGTGTCTAAGTTATCTATATGATATGGACATGCAAACAAATTTTGTAAGGTGGTCTAATGCATTGTCTGACTCCTATAAACTTAAGTGCGGTGTGAGGCAGGGAGTTCTTACCTATCCGAGAATATTTAATATCTATAGATATAAATATAAATAAGTTGATTGAAGAGCTTAGCAGCAGACATGTTGGTTGCCATATAGATGGAGTAAGTCTTAACAACTTGAGCTACGCTAGCGACACGGTGCTGCTGTGCCCGTCAATCTATGGAATACAAAAGTTACTTCCGATTTGTGTGGATTATGCTGAGCAGCATGGATTAAAATATAATGCTATGAAAAGTGAACTCTTGGTTTTCAGAGGTAGAAATAAAAGTCCAACATACGTCCCTGTGTCCCTCACTTTTACATAGAGTAACTCATTTTAAATATCTGGGTCACATTGTTACAGAAGACTGAAAGGATGACCTAGATATCGAAAGAGAACGCAGGGTTTTGATTCGTGGAATCCAAGAAAGGCTAGAATCTATCAAGATTTTCAAGTTTTATTTTACAACGTCTTTGTAAGGGATTTAAATGATGTTAAATATTATGCAATTTAAATGAATTTTAATTTGGAGCTTATTCTTGAACTACCAATACAATTATCGCTTGGTATTTTATAGGATTAACGGTAAAACTATAAGATCAAATCAAATTAAGAATATACGTTAGGTCCTCGTTAATATCGCAAAAAGGGTGTATGAGGAAATGGATGACATCGGACGATTGTCTATGAGACTGTATAAATATTTGGGATCCAGAGCTATATCGAAATTTTTTGGATGGTAATCAGTTCTATGAATTTTCATATAAAGATTTGATTTACAGTGTTGTGTTTTTTTTTAAACAGCGAAATAAAAATTCGCAGAGAGGTTATTTTTACTGCGAATCCTATCTTTGTCTACGGTATTAATTAATAATGATTATCGTGGTATTTACCAGGTTTAATATTATTCCACTGAATTGTAACGTATTGATCTCTATCAGGCCTTGTGTGCTCGTGAGAGAAACCCAAAATATGCATTACTTCATGCACAATTTCTCCAAGTGATAGACAATTGTACCCAAAAACTACCATCTGCAAAAAAGATTAAAAAAATCAAAAGTAGATTTTTTTTTCAATCAATCATTTTATTGTTCATAGTTCACTAGATACAGAAGTCACTTCATGTACTTATTTAAGTTTACATGAGGTGAGCTGCATGCCCATTTGCCAATAGGAATGCCATAAAGCACGGTCCTGAGCCACCTGCATCCATCTACTTATTGCATGTCTTGTCAGGTCACTCGATCTAGTGGGAGGTCGCCTTACACTTCGCCTACCGGAGAGGCTACAGACTGCCACTCGAGAACCTTTTTTCCCGATCAGTTTGTCGGTTCTTCAAGCTACATGGCCAGCCCATTGCCACTTCAGCTAACTAATCCGTTGGTCTATGTTGGTCACTCTGGTTCTACTACGGATATTTTCATTTCTAATTTATCACGCAGAGAAACCCTGAGCACAGCCCTCTCCATAGCTCGTTAAGCGATCTTGAGCGTCTTCATACTGCCGGCAGTAAAGTATGGCTCCTTATATAAAAAATATAGAAATAGATAAAAACTACCCACAGTGTTCAAGATTACTGCAACAGGGGTCTGATTACTCTGACAATAATTGCCTTCGGACAACATGTATGCAGAGAAAGTTGATGAAAAATAAGCAGAAACAGAAGATTTAGGGAAAAGGAATACACGAAAAAACATAAACGAAAGTATGTGTAAGTGATCCAATTAAAATAAGTTTTCTAAAAAAGACCAAGATTTAGCGACGACGAGATTAAAAAGGTAACTTGTCCATAACAATGACATGAGCTTAACATTTCTCATCTATATAGAGAAATAAAGAATGTCAAGGAAACGAGTGTCGATTAATCATTTCTATTAATTTTCCCAACGGTATTGCTTCTGAAGCCTCTAAATTCTAAATCATAATTAATAATAAGTTTTAAAATAACCTGCACTCCGCTATTCGCTTTACGCTCGTTAGTGTGCACACACTGCTTTAATCCATACGGATTAGTGATATACAACCATTCCACATTCTGTAGAGACATTTTATCAGTCGGTCTCTCTCGAAGCCGCTGGAGTCGTATGCAGGTAGTTTTCTCGAAGTAATCAAACGCTTTTATAATAGTTTCTGATAGAAGAGAATCTGCAATCGTACTGTTTGGTGTTTAAAACATTCGTATATTATAGTCTATAGACAAGAGAAGATGAAGGGGAAAAATAATTGCTTTAGTATGTGATGGCAGGCTTTGTAACTTCTATCTTCTTTATCCTTCTCCTTCTCTTCGTTATCGAAAGTAACAGCGTTTGACAGACGTATTGGAGACCACATTAGTCAACATCTCGTACCTTTAACGCTGCTTCCCGTCACCGGTCTAGGTGCATTTTTTTGTGCGAGCAACTATGCATGTATTCTATACATTCGGATCAGTATCTCTGCGACCTAAAAGAACTATTGTGTAATGATTTCTTATATTTACGCGAACACTACACATTTAAATAAAACAATTTTTTACGGATTTTATCGCCTATATTTACTTTTTTATATTCCCGACGATTCGAGCACTTTAAAGCACCCATGGTCACGGGGGGGAACTGAGGTATTCAACGTAGATGTCATAGGTAGGGTTACACAGATTAAAATTATACTGTGTAGATCGGAACAAAATTAATAATTTTAATCTGTGAATAAACTAGGTTAACTATGACGTCGGGACGTTGAACACCTCAGTCCCCTAGTGACCATAGATGCTGTAAAGTGTTCGAAACGTCGGGAATATAAATAAATTAATATTAGCGATAAAATCCGTAAAAGCTAGTTTTATTTAAAAGATCTATTGTGATCGTTGCTATGGCTGTAGTTAACTGCTAAGTCCTATGTCTTCAATGAATAGAAGGGGTGGCTTAGCTGTGAGCAATTTCACTGCTTCTGGGCGATGTCGCCGACGTCTCGCATCTGTAACCCTGCTTCCTTCCGCCGGTCTGGGTGCATACTCTTTGAGTGCATTAAATCTGCCGCCAGTTACCGTCATGTTTTCTCATATTCGCTTCTTACGACACCTACGGTACAAAATGTGGTGATAAATTCACTTATGCCGTTGTACCAATATGGTTCTTCTCGGTCGAACCGACTCAATCGTAAACTGCAACCAAAATATAGCTACAGCAGGGCTCTAGAACGTAAATATAAATTAAAATTGATAAAACGGTAACCGTAGGTATTTGGATCGATGAAATAAGGAACAATGCCATGCTTCCATTTCTTGTGCCAGGCTGTTATGGCAGGTTTTTTATGCTCCTCCTCCTTTGATGTTCCGTTGTCGATAACATATCCCACGGGTCCCAAGAGTTCTGCTGGTGCGAAGAATAATCGCCTTGCTGTTGTATTGATTATTGTCTGAAATTTATTTTAATTTATTATACATTCATCGATTACATGGCATTATCAAAAAAAAGTGTGCCTGTAACATCGAAATAATTGTCCTTTATTAAGCAAATAGGTTTCAGGGTTATTTTACGATTAAAAACTAAACATTGTCTGCGTTATAGTCACCACACGGCATGCATGATGGATGAGGTAATTGTTTTAATAAACAATTTTTTAATAAAATATAATTATACAATAAATTAATTTTATGACATGACAAACATATTTTTTAATTGAGTGAGGAGTAAAGTAGTAGTAAGTAATTAGTCTGGGTGTCTTCAAATCATGAGTGAATAGGCTTTTGTTACGCTAAGATGATAAGTACGATTTGCCTTTAGGTTTTCATCACCGCTTACTACCAGGTAAGATTGCAAGCACTGGTTTTAAGCCTAATAATATAAGTAAAAAAAAGGAAAATGAAGCTCCGATTCTTCTTTAATATTATGATAATATGTACTCGTATGTATATCAAACTGAGTAAAGTGCGAACCCTTTGTGCACAAAATTCGTGCATTTTCATAAACTATTACATTCTTTTTTTTTATAGGACCTTTTTAGTTGTTTTCTTTTGTATAAGAATAATGATTATTTTCGCACTGTGTTCTATAAGCTTTATACGAATTCAATGTGTGTAATGAAATGCGACCGCCGTGTGAAATATGTATAATTAAAAATATGCTTCTTACCTTGTCTGTTGTTACAGTGTTGATACGCCTTTGTCTATATGTAACCTTTTGTCCGTGTTCTTCCATATCATCGTACAATTTGTCTACAATGCGTTCCACTCGTTCCATATCATATGCATTTTCTGTAAGAGCTGGATTCACGTTCCTTTTCATTCTGTTGTGTTCTTGCTTTTTTTGATTGTTATGGTTCATGTGGACGTTGAAGTCTGATGCCTTGTTTAGTTTCTCGAGTCGAGCAGTTTCCGCGTTAAAAATTCGGCACATGTCTAGGGTGTCTTGTCGTTTTCTTTTTATAACTCTTCTGTCGACTTAAAATAATAATAATTTTTTATGACGAAATATGAAATATTTAATCTCCTCCCGATCGAACTACAACCAAGGCGGCCGGTCTCAACGGAGACTAGTCATCTATGCAAGCCAGGATTAAAATGCACAAGTACGTGCGCAAGCACAGGTGACCTCACTTTCGTCATTCTCATACTCAGACGTGACAGCAGCCCGACACGGCCAGATAGAGATCAGGCGCAGGCCCAACGGCTTTAGATAATTACTTTGGACTGCTGCTAGGAATTCCCATTTCCATCCTCCAGGAATCTCCCTCTTCCCCATTTTCATAGTCTTATAGGACGGTAATCCGACACGACCGGAGAGAGATCAGGCTTTATGTGAACACCGCAACCTTTTTTTTTATAGAATAGGATAACAAACAAGCTCACAGTCCACCTGATGTTAAGTGGTTGCTGTGGCTCATAGACATCTACATTTATTCTCGATTACGAATCGAAATGCAGATGCGTTGTCACTCGTTAGGACTAAGATGGAATGCCTCGTTTTTAGTAAAAAGGGTTTTCAGTTCTCTACACTCACCATACGAAACACAACAGCATTAACCCACAATTTTATGGTATTCTATGAGAGCGTGGTCCTCCCATTTTCAAGCCGACCCATTCGTGCTATAACTATACTACTAATATAACTGCAGCATGGCTCTACCAGGTATAACTTCCTGACGTCAGGCTGTTTCAGATTTTTTTTTTGACAGACATACCCTATAATTGATTTTAGTTTAAAATTGTTGTGTACGTATTTAGATTTAGTCGTAAATCTAAAAACGTACGTATAATATGTAAAATCTTTTCGTCATAAAAAGTGAGATATAACATTTTGCATTGTGAAGGATTTATTTGTTCATAGTTCCTTACGCGACTATAAAGTAGGGTATACTAAGAACATATTTATGCTGATAATATTGTACATCGAATAAGCATTACAGATCGTATTATATGACTTATACGTATACACAAATAAACGAGCTCGTTATAACAAAAGTGCCACCCCACTTATACATACGACCATGCGGTTCACTTGATCGTATATGTGATCACCGCCACCTATAAACATCTGCAACGCATTTAAGAGGGTAGCTTTAAATAGAGCATTGGGACGTTATAATAATCACGACCTGTCGTAGATTTACTATTGATAACAGGCTATTGGTTGCCAAAAAGCACGGTCTTATGTAAGCCATACACGCTACGGTCTACCGGAGAGGTGACCTGTGCAGGGGTGCCTGCGCAGGTCAATCGAACATTGGTAGCGTGTATGGGGACGTTCCGGTGTACCGCACACGCACAGGTACACCGTACGGTGTCACTAGAAGAATTGATTTTCGATTTTGCTCCGGTCGCCTGCGCAGGTAAAAAAAAGTGCACAGGTCTATTCCCACACACGCTCCGGTCTACCTGCGCAGGTATACCTGCACAGGTAGACCTCTCCGATGCACCGTAGCGTGTATGGCCGGCATTAAGTCTACATCTGTGAACTGCACAGGTCGTCACGCGATCGAATGTAAGTTAAACGGCTCCGTGGCGCACTGGCTTAGCAATGAGTTCGATCGGTTCGAATCCCGCACGTAACAGGTAGGTATTTGTATGGCCTACAAATATTTGTTTTGGGTCTGGATGTCTGTGATTGTAAAATTTATTTATGGAAATTGCCCCCACGATACAGGAAAACATCCTAGTGCGGAGGTAACGTTTAAAAAAATTACAAAATTAAAGTCCAGGTGAATTGCTGTATGTTCTGTTTGATAACATATCCAATCTAAAAATCTGATAACAATCTTTTGGTCAAATACTTACTTTTTTTGAACACTTAAATTTGGAATAGCACATTGAACGTATAAAATGTACGATATTGTTAAAAATAAAATTTTCCGATAAAAGAACATTATACTTCAGTATTTATTTCAATTTTGCAATTCAAACATTCTAAACAAAGCGTAACAAAATAGCAATAACAATAAAGTATTGGAGCGTAATCGGTACTCTTTTTCGTTTAATATTTACTGTTGGAAATCGAATGATGAAATAGAAATATATATGCGTAATGTTAGTTTTTGAGTACTATGCTATAAACTAGAATCGAAATTTACCTTTCAGTGTGTAGTAGTATAATATCAATCAATCAAATCAATATTAGTACTATAATATCATCGGCACTGAATGCCCCCAGTGCAGATAGGCTTGCTATAAAGACAAATTAAAAAAACCGGCCAAGAGCGTGTCGGGCCACGCTCAGTGTAGGGTTCCGTAGTTTCCCGTCCATCACAATAAGTGTTCCCACTTATGAGTTTAAAGGTGGGTGTCCATTATGTTCGCGCTTCAGCAGCGCTCCGCGCTCCTGCAGCTGCTCCCGGTAGTGGGTACGTGCGCGAACATGGAGCGTGCGACATTGCACGCTCCGCGGCAGGCGCTCCGACTTTCCATCCAAGTTCAAAATAATTTTCCTAGAAAGTCCTTATAAAGTTCTACTCTTCAGATTTTTTTCATATTTTCTAAACATATGGTTCAAAAGTTAGAGGGGGGGGGGGGGGACACACATTGTTTTTTACTTTTGGAGCGATTATTTCCGTAATTATTGACATTATCAAAAAATGATTTTAGTAAACCCCTATTCATTTTTAAATACCTTTCCAACAATATATCACACGTTAGGGTTGAAATTAAAAAAAAAATCACTTCCCACTTTACATATAGGGGGGCTACCCTAATAAAACATTTTTTGCAATTTTTATTTTACCAGTTTGTCGGCGTGATTGATACACATATTGGTACCAAATTTCAGCTTTCTAGTGCTAACGGTCACAGAGATTAAGCGAGGACGGACAGACGGACAGACAGACATGGCGAAACTGTAAGGGTTCCTAGTTGACTACGGAACCCTAAAAAACGGTCCTGCGTCACTTACATCCATTGTTTCTCTGCATATTATTTCATCATTCTATCTAGTACTAATAGGAGCCACCTTGTAGTGACCTCATTGGTGGTACGAAGTTGTTATTTCAGAAACTTTTTTCCGTTCCCGGTTGTTCGAGGTATACCACTTATATACTATATCATTATAATCATCACTATTATACTATGATATTATTATCACGGCATATCAAAGTGCTGAAATGTTTGTACTGTAGGGCAACGATGGCTATCCGAGAACAGAACCAGAGTATGAAACCCATTGAACTGCAGATAAGTCTAAGACAGGGTGACGTATCCCCGAAACTCTTAACCGCTGCTTTGAAAGACGTTTTCAAGCTACTGGACTTTAAAGGATACGGTATTAACATCAATGCGATTATATCATGAGTGCGAGGACCTAAGCAATATGCTCAATGACCTCAATAGTGTCTCCTAACGGATAGGTCTTAAGATGAACATGAACCAAACAAAGATCATGTTTAATGTCTATGTCACACCTATGCCGGAAGTTGTTGGAGCACTAAGCTCGAAGTTGTTCACGAGATGACGAATACGTTTACCTGGGACAAATAGTCTGATTAGGTAAGTCCAACTTCGAGCAAGAGATCAATCGACGGATTCAACTCGGCTGGGCGGCGTTCAGGACATTACGACACATCTTTTCAGGTATACCTCAAAACCTAAAAACGAGATTGTACAACCAGGGCCAATGATGACTTGAGACGACTGAGGATGATCAAGGTCACTCAGATGAGTTCTATGGAGAGGACTATGCTCAGGGTTTCTGTGCGTGATAAACATAGAAATGAGGATTTTCGCAGTAGAACCAGAGTGACCGAAATAGTCCAACGGATTAGAAAGCTAAAGTGGCAATGGGCTAGCCATATAGCTCGAAGAACAAACAACCGATGGGGAAAAAAGGTTCTCGAGTGTCAGCCTTGTACCGGTAGACGAAGTGTAGGGTGACCGCCACTAGATGGAGTGACGACCTGGTAAGATATGCAGGAAGTCGATGGATGCAGGTGTCTCTGAACCGTACTTTGTGGCATTACTTGGGGGAGGCCTATTTTCAGCAGTGGATTTGTGAAGGGCTGTAGTGATGATAATCATCATCTGGTGATGAACACTTACAGTATGATGTGACTGTTTTAAAATAGTTCTGGGTAGGTTATGCTGCATTCGTAAAATCATAGTATTCTATTATACATACACAATAGAACAGGGAAGTTGGTGGTGCCCGTGTAGCTACTAACATGTCACTTCACATCTATAAATATCAACACATTTCTTTTTGACGTGGTGTTTAGTGGGTGGGCACTTAGGCGTTCTTAGTGGTTTTGACGTCACAGTCGCTGCCTAACTTTTATGTCAAGCGTTGCTAGGTGCAATTTATTTAAAAATACCGAATTAAGCGATAATTACGTATCGGATAAACAGCCGGATGTGGAATTTGAATAAAAGAGGTATATCTTTTCATCAGTAAATCGAAACTATTTATATTTTGTGAACAATAGAAACAAATATAAAGAAATTTTGATTTTGATTGAATTTATGTGTAAAACAAGTATTAGGGATTGTACTTGGAATATTAAGAAGCATTAATAATAACAACATTAACATTAATAATAATAACATTAATAATAACAATTTGATTATAGATGTAGTCAAATACGGTGAATAATAATAATTTAAGTGCGTACGAATAAATTGTTGGTTCATTTTTTTATTAAATTGTAAATTTGTTTTCTTTAGAGGATCTTTGATCTCACGATATCTCCCTCTATATCGTTGAAAATTTAGAGAGAGATTTTATTTAAGTAACCCAATGGAATATCTTAAAAGAAATCCTATATAAAATGTATATTTAAAAAATATATCAATATTCGACATCATTTTTAGCTGAAAATCTGAGTTGTTAAAAATACCAAACGGCAATTGTTAAACAAATATTTTTCAAGGTAAGTAAATGAAAAAAAAATTATTTAATTTACAGAAAATATGAAAAACGTGCATAAAAATTTCCCGCAAACACGAACGTCGGCAAGTGTTAGAGTTACGGCCTAGATGAATTTCTTATAAATGTATAAATACTATTTTATTTATTATACGAAGTTAGTACCACCTTATACAATAATAACAATAATAAATTTTAGTTACTTTTGTATTACAACGAATGTTTTGAAATTTGCGGATGTTAAACAACGTAGGCGGACAGATCAACTTATTTTAAGGGTAGTTGCCCTTAAAATAAGTTGATCTGTTTTGTCTCTGATAATAAAGAAATACTAATTTAAAGAATTATATGAATACTATCATCCGCTTGGAATTCAGTCATATCGCGTTCTCTATATTAAATTTGGAGGATAAAAGGTAGTCTATCCTTTTTAATGTTTTTTAATTGTGTTTTTTAATGTTTTAATTGTTTTATTCTCAAGTTCGCGCTTTGACGGCTAATAACGACCAAATTTCTATAGCCTACTTAGCTTTCTATTAAAACAGAAAAGTAAGGATTTCACATACACGTGATTGTGAACAACTCTCTATTTATTTATCTGCAATACATTTTGCAGCGGATTATGCTTTTGTCTTATATTTTCTAAAGTAAAATTTAAAATTTAGTTAAACACAAATAACAACCCGTATATCTTAAATACACACAACGTTAATTATGAAACTAATTTTGGATTTTTCATTTGAAAGTTTTATTTTTACTAATTGAGGTGCTGTCAACACTTAAAACATAAAAAAGCAAATATTCTTGAAATATTTTAAAACATATTTATATATATTTATACAAATACTAAAGTTATATTTAATTTTACTAAACATTCCATTTGTGGTTATCGGTTACCGTTAAATCACTAAACAAGACTACAACCCTAGGCTGTGATACCATTATGTACTACAGTTTGCTTAAACGCACAGAGTCTGTGCTCCTGAATATTGAAATGCGTTTGTAAAATTTATTAATTGAAATTTGTATGACCAATGAGCGTTTTGGTTTTCTAGTAGATATAACACGACGTAACGTGATGACCAGTGGCGAAGCTAGGGCTCCAAACTAGGTCAAGCCCAAGATATGGTTTTGTTGTTTTTAGCAGTTTAATAAAAATACACCAATCTTGAGCTGTCTCCACTCTTTAGTTTCATATTCAGTGCTGTCAAGGACGTGTTTAACAAAGCACACAGAAAGCATACTACCGCTAGATAGATTATATGTCATGACATAATATGCAATTGCACACCTTCAGTGGTATTTAAAAGAGCCGTTTGGGTTTGCTTGAGATATTTACAAACAATACAATACATGAACAAAAGAAAAGCATGAAAAAAGTACAAACAAAATATGTACAAAGTTAAAAAAGGGACGCCTGGCAGATGTGAAACCTCGAAATTATATTTTGTTTAAGTTATATGCATAAAAGAACAGATAACGACAGGAATTAGCTATTTATAATGAGAAGATAAAGCTTTGCTAATTTTTTACCATAAAATAATGACTATTTATTATAATTATAATTATTAATTTTAAATTCATAATAAACCGTACAAAATAACATTTTTAAACTCATTGTCTGGTCCGGAGTGTGGTGCCACTCACGCTGAAATCGCGGTTGCATTCTGCAGGCTGCCGCCGTGTTTGGCACTATAGGTCAGCCGATTGGGATGGGATGCGGTCTTTCTTTGCATGCTACCCTTGGGGGCGGGTTTGCTTCTCGCCGGACGATCCCAACGTTGTTGCGGATTCTGTTGCTGATGTGGTACTTCAGGGTATGGAACTTTTTATTCCTTCCTCTGTGGTGCCCATTGGAGGCAGGTCTCAGCCATGGTTTGGTCGCTCCTGTAAAATAGCATCATGCTATAAGCAGGAGTGCTACCAAGCCTGGGCTGATGCATCAGCGTCCCTGGATGTAAACACCAGCGCTCTAAAAAAGAAGTATAATTCCGCCTCTAGGTCCTTCAAAAGAGTCATTGCCAAGGCAAAGTCAGAGCACATAGGCAGAAATGGCGAGAAACTAGTTCGCCTTCCTTCTGGAACCCGCGCATTCTGGTCTCTCGCTAAGACTGTCCAGGGGAATTTCTGTCAGCCATCTCTTCCATCTCTGCACAGGGAGGACGACTCACTGGCCCATACCGGAAAGGAGAAAGCCGATCTTCTAGGCTCTTTCTTTGCGTCTAACTCGACTCTCGATGACGGGGGGAGTACGCTGCCGACCATCCCGCGATGTGAGTGCTCCATGCCGGAAGTGCACTTCACACAGCGCTCGGTTCGCAAAGCACTCCTCTCCCTGGACATCCACAAGTCGAGTGGGCCTGACGGAATCCCCCCAATTGTGCTGAGGACGTGTGCTCCAGAGTTGGCACCCGTCTTAACGCGCCTTTTCCGGTACTCCTACTCCCTAGGCGTAGTCCCAAAATCATGGAAGACGGCTTACGTCCACCCGATCCCTAAAAAAGGCGACCGCTCTGACCCGTCCAACTACCGGCCAATCGCCATCACCTCCTTGTTCTCCCAAACAATGGAGTCCATTGTAAACTGCCAGCTCATGAGATACCTTGAAGATCACCAGCTGATTAGTGACCGCCAATTCGGTTTTCGCCGTGGTCGGTCAGCTGGTGATCTTCTGGTCTACCTAACTCACAGATGGGCGGAGGCAGTAGAGTTCAAGGGGGAGGCATTGGCCGTTAGTTTGGACATTGCGAAGGCCTTCGATCGGGTTTGGCACAAAGCGCTTCTTTCGAAGCTTCCTTCCCATGGGTTTCCGAGAAATTGTGCGATTGGATCACCAGCTTTCTTGCAGATCGGAGCATCAAGGTCGTTGTAGATGGTGCAAGCTCCGATTGCAAGCCTATTAATGCTGGTGTTCCACAGGGCTGCGTACTATCGCCAACGCTGTTTCTTCTGCATATCAATGACGTATTGCATACCCGTAACATTCATTGCTATGCAGATGACAGCACTGGTGATGCTCTTTACACCGGCCGAGCCAATATTTCTTGGAAAAACGTCTCCGAGTGCCGGGACAAACTTGTGTCTGAAGTCGAGTCTCTGCTGGACAGAGTCTCGGATTGGGGGCGATTAAATCTAGTCCAGTTTAACCCCCAGAAGACACAAGTTTGCGCGTTAACCGCTAAAAAGAACCCCTTTGTCGTATCCCCTCAGTTTCAAGGCACTCCCCTTGTTGCCCCAGCCAGTATTGGAATCCTCGGCGTCGACATATCGAGTGACGTGCAGTTTCGTGGTCACTTGGAAAGGAAGGCCAAATTGGCCTCTAAAAAGCCTGGCGTGCTCAGCAGAGCGGGACAGTATTTCATGCCGGCACACCGCCTGCAACTTTACAAGGCACAGGTTCGGCCGCACATGGAATACTGTTCCCATCTCTGGGCTGGGGCTCCCCAGTACCAGCTCCTTCCACTTAACCGCATCCAGCGCAGAGCGGCTCGAATCGTCGACGACCGAGTGCTTTCCGATCGGATCGATTCACTGGCGCTGCGAAGAGATGTTGCATCTCTTTGCGTATTTTATCGCATCTATCACGGGGAGTGCTCTGAGGAATTGTTCGGATTAACCCCAGCCGCCAAATTTCATGAACGCACTACACGGCAAACGTCCCGATACCATCCACACCATCTGGATGTTTGGCGGTCCACCACTGTACGTTTCACAAGGAGTTTTCTTCCACGTACAACCTCTCTGTGGAATAGTTTACCACCGGCGATTTTTCCGGATCGATACGACCTGGGGACCTTCAAGAAAAGAGCTTACTCCTTTCTAAAGGGCCGGCAACGCACCCGCAATTCTCCTGGTGTTGCGGTTGATCATGGGCGGCGGTAGTCACTTAACATCAGGTGAGCCGCATGCTCGTTTGCCCCTTCTTCTATAAAAAAAAAAAAACTCATGTATCACTATAAATTAAGCCGATAGAGTATTTGTGCAATTTAACGTTATTTTTAGGTACCATCGTGAGAATCAACCAATTTTCGTTCGATAAAATGACTTTACCTATAGAATTAAGTAGAAGGCGCCATTAAAATTTTATATACTTACTGAAAAGTAGACAGCGAAACCTAACTGGAAATAACTAAAGAGAGTACTATTCTTTAAAAACCTCAATACATTCTTCTGTATTCTTTTGATTTATTTAACTAAAATTTGGGCTTCACGTTAAAAAAAGACTGTAACACTTATTTCCTCTAAAATTAAACCTAGGTCTCATACTTTATGCTGCTGTTCAAATTGATATTTTTAATTCGTATTTTAATATAAATATTGAGTTATTACTACCTAATATACTAAAGAGTCCTGTATCTATATTTAAAGTATGAAGAAATGTTTATTGAATATTAAAGTTCATTTTTAAAGATTTTTACCTTTTCCTCGCCGATTAGCACTTCAACACACTTATATTCATCACAATGAACACTATTATTCTCCCATTTTCACCGAAAATCTTCGAAAAAGCATAAATTTTTAACAAACACAACATAAACAAACATAAGCATTGAAATGTGGAGTAAACTTGCATACGAGGGGCCCGCAACCACTTCGCTAGTCGCTAACGCACTCCTAAACAACTTCATGGCAAAGCCAGGCTTGTTGGCTCAATAGTAATTGCTATATAAACATTTCGTAGTTATATTTCATTATAGAATATTTTGCCATAGGTTAGAAAGAGAGCGATCGTCTTCTCGAAAGCCCCGTAAAAAGCCCACGCGAGCGAGGGAGACAACTAATCGCTCTATTAAAACTCACTTTATGACAGCAGCAGTATCGCCACAGAGTATCTTTGTATAAACGTATCGCTAAGGCAATACGAGGTCATCGGTTGACATGTGTCGAACAGTGGAGTGCGCGGAAAAATTGAAATAATTTGAAAAAGTTTATGAGTTATTTTATTAGTTGATATTATTGATTGATATTGATTGATTCAGTTTTAATAAGGCAAGCCCAGCTTTTCGGCTTTTATGGAAGCTTCGCCACTGGTGATGACGTATGTGTGATTTCGGCGACAACGGTTTTCGTACTAAATAAGTTTGGCAGCCATTCTATTGTGTATTATAGTATTCTATACGTATAAGCGACATGTGTACGTTGTTATTAAATGTAGCAACTGCTGACAGGTCTATCATTACCATCATTGTTACAACCTAATAAAAGTTCACTGCTGCCTCTTTCTGCCTCTTTCAGTCTAATAGGAGTGATATTTGCCATAGTTGGCTCGTTTACCAGGATGGTTGGCTAGCGCAGGTTTTTGCCATTTTAGGTTGGTAGATGTTGCTGCCACCTTCTGTTTTATTTTTATCTGTCACCTCTTACAACACCCGCGAGATATTTGGGTAGTTGGTATTCCTACATCGCCACTACATGACACAGACCTATTAAATAAAGGAAAGTCCTCTGCTGAAAAGAGGCCTCCCCTAAAGACTGCCATAAAACACAGTCTTAAGCCATCCGCATAATCGATTACATCAATATATGTAACCACGAAATTCTTTTACTAAACGAAGTTCTAGGATCCTAGACCAATCCTAAAAATAATAACAAATTTACAAATCTAGATCCTTTGTGTATCTGATTCAGAATAATTCTAGAATGCCAGTTATTTTAGGAGATTTTTGACTCTCATGACTACATCGTACTATAATCTCTGTTGACAGTAGAAACCATACAGACCAATATGACTAAGGTCTCTTCAAAAAAGAGCTTAATCTTTTCTCAAAGACTGACAAAGCACTTGTGGGTTCGTCCGATGTTGCAGGTTGAACTTGAATGATATAGCTCAGCAACTCCATAAACTATGAATATATTATGCTTTTATGTAGAACTTGAAACATTTATATCGAATGATCAGAAGTAAACAATCTGATCTGTAATTTACGTTATGTTTCATGTAGTCAATTCGCTCGTAGTTTCCATTGCACTTCAGTGCGTGTTTTCCAGCTAATTCCGCTTACAGCTAAAAATCTCGAACTATTTAAATGCAGATTTAGAAATTGCAAAAAAAATTATTTAAAAAAATAAAAAAGAGGACACCTGCGGTGTATTTTTATATATAGTGTATTTTTATATGTAGTATAGTATAGGGATGACAAACAATCACACAGTATTCCTAATGGTTTAAGGATGCTGTGGTCCATATACATATATATATTAACCCTCAATTAAGAATCGAAATGTAGACACGTTGTCACCCCTGAGGACTAAGATGGAATGCCTCGTTTCTAGCAAAAAGGGTCTCCAGTTATCTACACTCACCATATGAAATACAGTAGCATTGAACTGCTATTTTACGCCTTTATGTTTCACTCGCTGCTTCTTCTCTTGATATAGTAACTTAATTTAAAAACGGTAATTGATTTGAGGAAAAACAAATATTTAAATTTTTGTTTACAGTGATTATATTAATTGCATTGATGGTATATTTGCTAAAAAAATGGGCGTAATTGTTACTTTATTGAAACGTAATACCGATGTTTCACTGTCATATAATAGCAACGACAGCGCGAGTATGGGATACCAACAGCATGATTAATAATTATTATAAATGAGAGAAAAATTACTTTATTGCATTCTGTGACCTAATGATTGCGTGGCCGTGATTTATATTTTATTTCTTTGATATATGCCAGCTCCATAGTTCCCTATGTAACTGGTTCTCATCTGAGTATTTGTGACTAAAAGTCCAATAAAGTATTCTAGCGAAAACTGTGTTGGGTCGTTGATGTTTTTATTCCCGCTGCAATAAGACAGTTCTTTGGTAACCTTAAACTACTTCATAAGCTTGTTAAAAATTTATTCTCGTTTCGTTTTGTAGCGAATGCCCAAACCCAAAAGTGCAACACGTTAAATTGGATTCCCACGGTGCGTGATTCCGAGGATTATCGCGCACGGTCGATGATTATGGACAACAACGCACAACGCACACAAGCCTTTTCCAACGGTGCGTTTCGTGTGTGTGGTCTTGAGATTCGAAGCCACCTTGTCATTCCACAATGCAACGTGATAGAGAACGTATCGCTGCAGTTTAGGCTCTTATAATATTTTTAGTAATAATATGTGCTCCAATAAAAACAAAGTTAAGAAAAAGAAACCACGCTGGTGGATGTCATTGTACTACAAAATTTAATTGAATTTAATTAGTTAATATGGAACTACTTTTACAATTATTATTTTCAGATATAACGGAATTGATAAGCTCTATGATTTCACAAAAGAACAATCAGGCATGATACAAAAATTTGAAAATTTTTGTATGATGCCTGCAAGGGACTTCGAGTACCTTATAAAATAAAATTGGTCTAATATAATAACAATGACTGATACCAACATGCAACAATGCATTCCTGTTAAAGAACCGTTTGCAATTGTACTCAGATTTTCGGCTTCAAGAGATACACAAGCCTTAGTTATCTTTTTGAAATCTCCTTGCATACAATTTCAAGATGCGTCGATGGCGTGTGCGAAGCATTGATACAAGAAATAAAAGCAGAAATAAAAGTAAGTAAAGTAAGAATAATTTATTTTGTTTATAGTAATGAAAACAGAAGAAATTAATAAAAATAAGTTGTTCACTCCTACATATCAATATGTAACGAGAAAATCAAATTACAATTACATATTGAATCAAATTACGTATTAATGATTTCTTAAATTTACGCGAACACTACACATTGAATAAAACTAAATTTACGGATTTTATCGCGTTTATTTCACTACTTTTACTTATTTTTAATTCCCGACATTTCGGGTGCTTTACAGCAATCATGGTCACACGGGGGGGGGGGGACTGAGATGTTTGACGTCCCAATGTCATTGTTAGCCCGGCTACCTTCAGTTTTTGAATATTAATTTTTGGTCCGATTTACGCAAAACGAACTTCAGTATCTTGAAGTCTTGCAGTGGTATGCTTGGGTTTGGGTTTAATTTTGTTAATTATAGGATCCCAAGCAGATGGCAGCACCCAACCATCTTCTCTATTGAAATTAGGATGTTTTTTTTAATTTCAATAGCCTCGCGTATCATCCTTGGTAGGAATCGGTGTTCTTTTGCGAGGACTTGTGGTTTATCAAATCTGATGTAATGGTGGGGACGATCTTGCACATGTTCACAGACTGCAGACTTCCCGGAGCGTCGGTGCTTCACGTCAGCATATGTTCTTTCACGCGGGTTTTTATGGATCTTTTTACATAGGTCAAACAAAAAGATCCATAAAAACCCGCGTGAAAGAACATATAGCTTTTAAGGAAAAACGACTTCGTTACGTTTTGTGGCAGATAGGGCATTTGTTCTCAGTTAAAATATGTTGAAGCCGTATGCCGGTCTAAATGCTAGGGAAACAAAACAAAGAATTTTTAACTATCTCGTGCTGGGAGAATGAAATTAGCACTATAAGGGCTAGTAGATTGACATGGCATATATGGTAGGCCTTTATTAAATAATTAATTAAATTTATTATAATTTATGCTATATTTGATTAAAACCTGCGACAATATTGATGTGAATTAAGCAACAATAATAAATATTAATTACCCGCCTTGA
Source organism: Parnassius apollo (assembly GCA_907164705.1). Classification (NCBI taxonomy): domain Eukaryota; kingdom Metazoa; phylum Arthropoda; class Insecta; order Lepidoptera; family Papilionidae; genus Parnassius; species Parnassius apollo. The sequence continues at coordinate 14,318,663 of CAJQZP010001449.1, read as the reverse complement.
TACAAGTTAACGAATATTCATGAGATGGATATAAATTAGGCGTTTATCGATATCGAATTTATTTAAATACTTAGTAATTTAACAATAAGTTTCACGTTACTTGGAAACGAAGACAATGGAACATTTGAACTGTCACCTCTATTGTTTTCGTTGATTAAAATCGAAAATTTAATGATCACGTTAGTGCACAATATGCATCAAAGATCGTTACCCAATAAACATCATGAATGATTGTGCAATCGACTTAAGCACTGTGTTAAATTTTTTACACATTTACATATTCTCCGTCCAGCTCGTAAAATTCCACAGCTGAACATATGCTTCTACTGACCTCCACCGATCTGATCTGACGCTGCGCGACAGTCGTCGGTCTGGGTATTTTATGTCTGCCGTAAATGAGGTTTTGTATTGCCATTTTTTCGAAGCTTTAACGTGGGTTTCGTGTCATGAGTGCCGTAAGAGAAAGCTATGGAAAATGTTTCTGCCATTTACCACAACCTTCTTTTATGACATCCACGGGACGGAATGAATTCTCCTACACAACCAACATATGGTAAACATATATTTTTATGTTAATACGTGAAGGTAAAACGTTGTGACATTATTTATGCATAGTGCGCGAGAGGGGTGTAAGACTCGGCATAGCTAAAGTTTATAATATGGAGAAGTAGTGCAGAAGGATAAATTTTGTATATAATATTTGACACTAGCACAATTAATAAAATAAAAAAAAAAGTTCATTATTTACGTTCAACTTGTCAATGTGAATTGAATTTGATTTACGAACAAAATAATTGCTTGTAGAGAAATTGACTGAATGAGCCAAATATAGTACGTGAGGGTAATATGGTCATCCGGTTAATGTAAATGTTAATCTTACAACTCAAAAACTACAGCCCTGTTTGCATAGATGGCTTTGTGATACGATAGCTCTTCATCAGTCAATTAAATAATAAAGGTTCAAAAGGACGCTGCTTTATCGAAGCCATTTTAACAGTCGATATTATAGTAAATATTTTAGACAATTTTAATATGGCGTAATGTAGTTAGTTTTTATTAAGTTGATTTTTCGATGTGTTCCTAATTATTGCCAAAGCTTGTTTGCTATTTTTATATTGATATATTAGTTATAGTATACGACTTTATGTTTTTATATCTATCCTCCTCTTAGTTTTGGTTTTATAGAACGGCAAAGCTTAAGGCGACTATATTACCCTCATGTACCTTAGTATATAATCACTACGAATCTGCGCAATGTGAATGTTGTATGATTACTAATATTCTTTGTTTGCTTCTTCTTTCGTAATGCGTACAGCAAAAGATTGGAATAATTGGCCTGCATCTGACTTTCCATTAGAATGCAATCTATCTGTGTCTGCAAGGCACGAGTGTAGGCTGCTGTTAGTGGGATTGTATTCAAGTACTGGTTGATAATAAGTAAAAAATGCTTATTTTCTGTCATCACTCAGATCTGAGCCAGCTGTTTCGGCAAAAAAGTCTCTTCTTCACGCTTTCCCATTATGTAAAGTTATTTAAGTTTAATAGGAAACAGTACATTAGGTGACCGTGGTTACGTACAGTGACGACCTTTCAACCTCATCCATGAAGACGCGGTAGTGGCATCGTTAAATTTGGTCTTCATGGACTTTCAAGTGAGAATCGTGCTGGCTTGCCACATCATAGTTCTCTTAGCCTGTTCCTATATTTCCTTGCTTTTTATTCTGCGTAGTTTTAAGCTTAATATTTGTATATAGCATAACTCTGGTTTTTTGGAGAGAGGTAAAGGCCTTGTATGTGACGCTAGGTGTGTACTTATTTTAGCGGTTTTTCTTCTATGGCGTAGTGCGTTTAGAGTTAGAGTTAGTTAATGGCCTTACTGAATATATTACTTTTGCTCTTGATTGAACAAGTTCATGAGGGTCACGGGCGAGATTTTTTTTAAAGGAATTATTACCACGACTGGTGACAAGAAGATATAGGTATTATTATATTATATATTTTATGCTTATATATTTTATTATTATATTATATATTTTATGTTTGGTTAATTTTATGTATAGAAGTGGGAGGCTGCGCACCTTAATAAGATCTAGCTGCTTGGGTGTTCATGCTTTACCAGTTTAGCGGAGATTTATCTGTTTGCCTAAGAAACACAAAAAAAACAACAGAAGAATATCGCTCTAATAATATCTCTTCTAAGAGGTCTTATTTTTTTATTACAACAACTTTTTCTTAGAATTTTAGAATTGTCAATTTTTTTTGTGTAAAAAAATATTAGTAATCCTATTAATTAACATTACTAATATTCCCTTTAACCCCTCCTGGTAAGCTGAAAATGCTTGTGTTAAGAGTGGTTCACGACAGTAGTCGAATGGTGGATTCGAACCCACGACCTTTTGAGTTTGCGGTCCGCGCCCTGCCATTAGGCTACTGTCGCTTATAAATTGTGTACCTAGTGGCTTTAAAACTATCTATGAATACTTTTTTGATCACTACCGGCGGCTGCACAGTCCTTATATTAATTTATCGTCACATTATTCACTCTATACATACGTACTGTATAATTTAAAGTTAATAAAAATATACTACAATAAGAATATGCAAATATCTTTAACTAATTTATTTATTTTTATATTTAAATCGTGCAAACATACCCGGAATAAATTATTACGCCACGTTTACATAAGTTAGATATAAAAAATTTTGCAACGTAATCAAAGGCATCATATATCGTATGTTGTTATTACTCACATAATTTCAAATTTTATTTCATGTACTGACATTTTCTTATAATAGGTACTAACTTAAATACGGATATGTAAAACTGTGTTAATTTTTTTTGAGTTACCAATATAGTTTTTGTTATGTTTAAGAGTAATGTAAAAAATCACTTTGCTTTTTAGGGTACCACAAAAGGTAAAACGAAACCCTTATAATGTCACTGCTGTTTGTCCGTCTATACGTACGTATGTAACAGCTTAATGCTCCTGTTTCGCATGGTGACAATGCATCTGCATTTTGATACTTAATCTCTCTTATATATAAAAATCAGTTGCTGTCCTGTCAAATGCTCGAACGAATTTGATAAATTTTTTGTGTGTATTTGAGTGGGTACTTAGATGGTTTAAAAACCTAGTTGCACATGGTAGGTGGCGCTGTTGTCGAGATCCAGAAATCACCCGTGTGAAGGCGGGGCGCATCGCTAGTCGAGGATAGATGAAGATGTCTATGGGCCACAGCATCCACATACTGCAGCCAGGTAGACTGAGTGCTCTTTAGTTGCTCTTACTCTATAAAAATGACACGTTTGTATAGCTAGTAGAATGTTCAGCCAAAACCGAATACCTATTGAATTTATGTGACGGAATATGTATTTATTTATTGAAATGAAATGAAATTATTTTACGAGGCGTCCACACGTGAAATAGGACCTAGACTGAAATAGAATCTAGACAGACTCCGTGGCGCTGCGGCTTATCACTGAAGTTGCTGCGCTGGGGTCCGCGGGTTCGTATCCCGTACGGAATAAGTATTTGTATGGCCTGCAAATAATAGTTTCGTGTATGAATGTTTGTCCTTGTGCAATTTATTTGTAAACTGCCTTCACGATACAGGTAAAAATCCTAGTGTATATATATATATATATATATATATATATATATATATATATATATATATATACGGATATATATATATATATATATGTTGTATATATAAAATACAAATATAATATATTATAAGAAAAAAATATACAATTCAATAGATTATATTTTTAATGTTACATATATGAATTATCTACATATCACGAATTAATCATTATGGTGTGAATGATAATGCACTTTAACAAGTCTTTTAAACATAGACACCGACTTAGCGTCACGAATCCTAAAGGGAACTGAATTCCACAATCGTACTGCGTTAACAGTAAATGAATGAGAATAGAGCATTGTATTGAAAGACGGAAATCTTAACAGTGTTCTAGTATTTGATCTACATGGAACATCTGGAGGATGAACAAAAGTAAAGCGATTTTTTAGATATAGCGGAGTATCAGGGTTATGTAGAATATTGAAAAGAAGACAGAGGATTCGAGTGTTCCGGCGAAGGCGGATGGGGAGCCATTTAAGCTTGCGATAAACAGAGACGTGATCGAACTTCTTTAAGCCAAAAATGTATGGAATACATAAATTTTGCAAGCGCTCGAGTTTATTAATTTGCTCCTCGGTAGCATCCAAATAGCAGACATCAGCGTAATCTAAAATTTGCATTATAAGAGTCTGGACTATATTTTAGTAGACAAAGGTATAAAACTTTGAAGGCGTTTTAGAGAATGAAAGGCGTGAAATATTTTCCTGCTTACATCCGTAACATGTGCGCCCCAAGTCAAATTGCAGTCGAAAATAACACCTAGGTTCTTGGCAGTATCTGAGTAGGGAATAGTGGCACCATCGATTCGTAGAGTTTGGAGAGAGGAGAACACAAACGTGCCACGCGCATGTCTTTTACCTATTATCAAGGCCTGGGATTTAGTTGGGTTTAATGTGAGACCAAATGATCTCGATCATTAGCTAATCTTATTTAAGTCGTTATTCATAGCTTCAATCGCCAAGTTGGCTTCGGATGCCACAAAATTACGATATAACTACAAATTGTCAGCATAAAGGTGTTAGTTAGCTGTTAGCTGATATGACCTTGATGATACAATTAATAAAAATGGCGAAAAGCAGAGGAGAGAGGACTCCACCTTGAGGTACGCCCACAGTTACATTATACCATTGGGAGTATATTTCACCTGAACGAACACATTGTGACCGATCACGAAGATAGGAGTCAAACCATTGAATAACAGGTTTAGACACATTAATCGTCGTAAGGATACTTATAAGAATATCAAAATCAACAGAATTGAATGTTCATATTCCAAAGGATATGTCAGACTAGAGGGGTTGTAGTACTATGTTCGGGTCGGAAACCAGATTGATATGGACATAAGATATTATTTATGTTGAGAAATGCTGAAAATTGCTTGTAGACAATGTGTTCAAGAACTTTAGAAAGAAGTGGTGAGAAAATAGGACGCAAGTGAGAGGTAGAGGATTGGATATCTCACGGATAGGGATAATGTGTGCTGATTTCCATGACGATGGAAACCAACAAGAAGATATAAAGAAAAATTGAAAATGTGTGTAAGAACAGGAAGAAGAACAGAGAGGATAGGCATTATCATATTGGAGCATATGCCGTCATTTCCAGTGGCCGTGGATGATATAGCTAGAATTGATCGGTTGATATCGTCTTCAGTGACTACAGCAAAACCAAATGTGTCACACTGTAGAAATGGGTGCTTATCCAATTCTAAAACTGATCCAGTTTTATCACGCGTGCAAATAGAGACAGGAGTGCAAGAAAAATGTTGGTTAAAAATATTTAAGTCATATGCAAGTATATAAGCAACGTAAATACTCATAGTAAATAAGCAAGTATATAAGCAATTATATAAGCAATTATATAAGCAAGTATATAAGCAAGTACATACGCAGGTAAATAAGCAAGTAAATAAGCAAGTAAATAAGCAAGTATATAAGCAAGTATATAAGCAAATATATAAGCAAGTATATAAGCAAGTACATAAGCAAGTAAATAAGCAAGTAAATAAGCAAGTAAATAAGCAAGTAAATAAGCAAGTATATAAGCAAGTATATTAGCAAGTTTATAAGCAAGTATATAACCACGTAAATAAGCAAGTAATTAAGCAAGTACATAAGCAAGTATATACTTGCGTATATACTCGCTTATATATTTGCTAATATACTTACCTATATAGCTTAATATTTGCTTATATACTTGCTTATACACTTGCTTTTATTCTTGTTATATACTTGCTTTATAAGTATATAGGAAAGTATATAAGCAAGTATATAAGCAAGTATATAAGCAAGCATATAAGCAAGTATATAAGCAAGAATATAGGTAAGTAAATAAGTAAGTTTATAAGATAGTATATAAGCAAGTATACAAGCAAGTACATAAGCTAGTAAATAAGCAAGTATATAAGCAAGTACATAAGCAAGTAAATAAGCAAGTAAATAAGTAAGAAAAGCAAGTATATAAGCAAGTATATAAGCGAGTAAATAAGCAAGTATATAAGCAAGTAAATAAGCAAGTATATAGGAAAGTAAATAAGCAAGTAAATAAGAAAGTACATAAGCAAGTATATAAGCGAGTAAAAAAGCAAGTATGTGAGCAAGTGTAAAAACAAGTAAATAATCAAGTATATAAGAAAGTATATAAGCAAGAATATAAGCTAGTATGTAAGCAAGTATATAAGCAAGTATATAAGCAAGAGAATAAGCAAGTATATAAGAAATTATATAAGATATTATATAAGAAATTATATAAGCAAGTATATAAGCAAGTACATAAGCGAGTAAATAAGCAAGTAAATAAGCAAGTAAATAAGCAAGTAAATAAGCAAGTATATAAGCAAGTATATAAGCAAGTACATAAGCAAGTAAATAAGCAAGTAAAGAAGCAAGTAAATAAGAAAGTATATAAGCAAATAAAATAAAAATAAAATTGAGAAAGGTATATAAGCAAGTAAATAAGCAAGTATATGAGCAAGTGTAAAAGCAAGTAAATAGTCAAGTATATAAGAAAGTATATAAGCAAGAATATAAGCAAGTATATAAGCTAGTATATTCAAGTATATAAGTAAGTACATAAGCAAGAGAATAAGCAAGTAAATAAGCAAGTATATATGCAAGTATATAAGCACGTAAATAAAGCAAGGATATTAGCAAGTATATAAGCAAGTATATAAGCAAGAATAAAAGCAAGTGTATAAAGCAAGTATATAAGCAAGATATTAAGCAAGTATATAGGTAAGTATATTAGCAAATATATAAGCAAGTATATATGCAAGTATATATTTGCTTATGTACTTGCTTATTTACTTTCTTATTTACGTGGTTATATACTTGCTTATAAACTTGCTAATATACTTGCTTATATACTTGCTTATTTACTTGCTTATTTACTTGCTTGTTTACTTGCTTATTTACTTGCTTATGTACTTGCTTATATACTTGCTTATATACTTGCTTATTTACTTGCTTATATACTTGCTTATTTACTTGCTTATTTACTTGCTTATTTACCTGAGTATGTACTTGCTTATATAACTGCTTATATAACTGCTTATATAATTGCTTATATACTTGCTTATTTCCTTGAGTATTTACTTACTTATGTACTTGCATATGTACTTGCTTATATACTTGATTATATACTTACCTATATACTTTCCTATGTACTTGCGTATATACTTGCTTATATACTTGCTTATATACTTGCTTATATACTTACTTATATACTTGCTTATATACTTACTTATATACTTGCTTATATACTTTCCTATATACTTGCTTATATATTTGCTTATATACTTACCTATATACTTTCTTATATACTTGCTTATATACTTGCTTATACACTTGCTTTTGTTCTTGCTTATATACTTGCTATTATAATTGCTTATATATTCGCTTATATACTTGCTTATTTACTTGCTTATTTACTTGCTTATTTACTTGCTTATTTACTTGCTTATGTACTTGCTTATATACTTGCTTATTTACTTGCTTATGTACTTGCTTATATACTTGCTTTTATACTAGCTTATATACTTGCTTATATACTTACCTATATACTTGCTTATTTACTTGCTAATATACTTGCTTATATACTTGCTTATTTACTTGCTTATATAATTGCTTATATACTTGCTTATTCACTTGCTTATATACTTGCTCATATACTTGCTTATATACTCGCTTATATACTTGTTAATATACTTGCTTATTTACTTGCTTATTTACTTGCTTATTTACGTGCTTATATACTTGCTCATGTACTTGCTTATTTACTTGCTTATATACTTGCTTATATACTTGCTTATGTACTTGCTTATATACTTGCTTATACACTTGCTTTTGTTCTTATACTTGTTTATATGCTTGCTTATATACTTACCTATATACTTGCTTATGTACTTGCTTATATACTTGCTTATATACTTGCTTATATACTTGCTTATATACTTACCTATATACTTGCTTATATACTTGCTTATCTACTCTCTTATATACTTGCTTATATTCTTGCTTACATACTTTCTTATATACTTGATTATTCACTTGCTTTTACACTTGCTCATATACTTGCTTATATACTCGCTTATATACTTGCTTATGTACTTGCTTATTTACTTGCTTATTTACTTGCTTATTTACCTGCTTATATACTTGCACATGTACTTGCTTATTTACTTGCTTATATACTTACCTATATGCTTGCTTTTGTACTTGCTTATATACTTGCTTATACACTTGCTTTTGTTCTTACTTATATACTTGCTTATATGCTTGCTTATATACTTACCTATATACTTGCTTATGTACTTGCTTATATATTTGCTTATATACTTTCCTATATACTTGCTTATGTACTTGCTTATAGACTTGCTTATACACTTGCTTTTGTTCTTGCTTATATACTTGCTTATATATTTGCCTATTTACTTGCTTAGATGTACCTGCCTCTATACTTGCTTATATACTTGCTTGTATACTTGCTTATATACTTGCTTATTTACTTGCTTATGTACTTGCCTATATACGTTAAGCAAGAACAAAAGCAAGTGTATATAGCTTGTATATTAAGCGAAGTACAAAGCAAGTGCATAATCAAGTATATAATCAAGTATATAGGTAAGTATGTAGGTAATTATATAAGCAATTATATATAATAATATTATATATGTAAGCAAGTAAATAAGCAAGTAAATAGGCTAGTATATAAGCAAGTATATGTGCAAGTACATAAGGAAGTAAATAAGCAAGTAAATAAGCAAGTATATAGGAAAGTAAATAAGCAAGTAAATAAGCAAGTACATAAGCAAGTATAAAAGCGAGTAAATAAGCAAGTATATAAGCGAGTAAATAAGCAAGTATATGAGCAAGTGTAAAAACAAGTAAATAAGCAAGTATATAGGTAAGTATATAAGCAAATATATAAGCAAGTATATGAGCAAGTATATAGGTAAGGATATAAGCAAGTATATAAGCAAGTATATAAGCAAGAACAAAAGCAAGTGCATAATAAAGTATATAATAAAGTACATAAGAAAGTATATAGGTAAGTATATAAGCAATTATATATAATAATATTATATATAAGGATGTAAATAATCAAGTAAATAAGCTAGTATATAAGCAAGTATATGTGCAAGTACATAAGGAAGTAAATAATCAAGTAAATAAGCAAGTATATAGGAAAGTAAATAAGCAAGTAAATAAGCAAGTACATAAGCAAGTATATAAGCGAGTAAATAAGCAAGTATATGAGCAAGTGTAAAAGCAAGTAAATAATCAAGTATATAAGAAAGTATATAAGCAAGAATATAAGCAAGTATATAAGCAAGTATATAAGCAAGTACATAAGCCAGAGAATAAGCAAGTAAATAAGCAAGTATATAAGCAAGTACATTATCAAGTATATAAGCAAGTATATAAGCATGTAAATAGGCAAGTATATTGGCAAGTATATAAGCAAGTATATAAGCAAGAATAAAAGCAAGTGTATAAAGCAAGTATATAAGCAAGTACATAAGCAAGTATATATGCAAGTATATTAGCAAATATATAAGCAAGTATATATGCAAGTATATACTTGCTTATGTACTTGCTTATTTACTTTCTTATTTACGTGGTTATATACTTGCTCATATACTTGCTTATTTACTCGCTTATATACTTGCTTATGTAGTTGCTTATTTACTTGCTTATTTACCTGCCTATATACTTGCATATGTATTTGCTTATATACTTGCTTATATACTTGAATATTTACTTGCTTATGTACTTGCTTATATACTTGCTTATATACTAGCTTATATACTATAAGCAAGAATATAAGCAAGTGTATAAGCAAGTATATAAGCAAGTACATAAGCAAGTATATAGGTAACTTTATAATCAAATATATAAGCAAGTATATAAGCAAGTATATAGGTAACTTATAAGCAAGTATTTAAGCTAGTATATAAGCAGGTAAAAAGCGAGTAAATAAGCAAGTAAATAAGCACGTATATAAGCAAGTACATAAGCAAGTAAATAATCAAGTACATAAGCAGGTATATAGGTAAGATATTAGCAAATATATAAGCAAGTATATATGCAAGTATATATTTGCTTATGTACTTGCTTATTTACTTTCTTATTTACGTGGTTATATACTTGCTTATATACTTGCTTATATACTTGCTTATATACTTGCTTATTTACTTGCTTATTTACTTGCTTATTTACCTGCGTATGTACTTGCTTATATACTTGCTTATATACTTACCTATATACTTGCTTATGTACTTGCTTATATACTTGCTTATATACTTTCCTATATACTTGCTTCTATATTTGCTTATATATTTACCTATATACTTGCTTATATACTTTCCTATATACTTGCTTATATATTTGCTTATATACTTACCTATATACTTTCTTATGTACTTGCTTATAGACTTGCTTATACACTTGCTTTTGTTCTTGCTTATATACTTGCTTATATACTTGCTTATATACATGCCTCTATACTTTCTTATATACTTGCTTGTATACTTTCTTATTTACTCGCTTATATACTTGCTTGTATACTTGCTTATTTACTCGCCTATATACTTGCTTATTTACTTGCTTATATACTTGCTTATTTACTTGCTTATGTACTTGCTCATATACTTGCTTATTTACTTGCTTATGTATTTGCTTATATACTTGCTTATATACTTGCTTATATACTTGCTTATATACTTACCTATATACTTGCTCATATACTTGCTTATATACTCTCTTATATACTTGCTTATATTCTTGCTTATATACTTTATTATATACTTGATTATTTACTTGCTTTTACACTTGCTCATAAACTTGCTTATTTACTCGCTTATATACCTGCTTATTTACTTGCTTTTTACTTACTTATTTACTTGCTTATTTATTTGCTTATATACTTTCTTATATACTTGCCTATTTACTTGCTTATGTACTTGCTTATATACTTGCTTATATACTAGCTTATATACTTACTTATATACTTATCTATATACTTGCTCATATACTTGCTTATATACTTGCTTATATTCTTGCTTATATACTTTCTTATATACTTGATTATTCACTTGCTTTTACACTTGCTCGTTAACTTGCTTATATACCAGCTTTTATACTTGCTTATGTACTTGATTATTTACTTGCTTATTTACTTGCCTATGTACTTGCTTATATACTTGCTTATATACTTGAATATTTACTTGCTTATGTACTTGCTTATATACTTGCTTATATACTGGCTTATATACTATAAGCAAGAATATAGGCAAGTGTATAAGCAAGTATATAAGCAAGTAAATAAGCAAGTATAAGCAAGTATAGTAAAGTATAAGCGAGTATATGAGGTGATACAAGTATATAAGAAAGTATATAACAAGTATATAAGCAAGTATATAAGCAAGTATATAAGCAAGAGAATAAGCAAGTAAATAGGCAAGTATATAAGCAAGTACGTTATCAAGTATATAAGCAAGTAAATAAGCAAGTACATAAGCAAGTATATAAGCGAGTAAATAAGCAAGTATACAAGCAAGTATATAAGCAAGTATATAAGCAAGTATTTAGGTAAGTATATAAGCATGTAAATAAGCAAGTTTATAAGCAAGTATATAAGCAAGTAAATAAACAAGTGTATAGTGAATACTTCGTATGTTCTGCGTAATAATTGTGAAATTGGATTCACTAGGTGACAAATACTTATAACAATCTTCAACGTCACAGGCTATCGATCTTGATACTGTAACTTTATCTAAGTTAATAGTGAACTTAGAGCGTTATTACGTCTTTTAATTATTACTTTAAATTTCTCTAACAAAATCTCGTTATTGACCAAATAATATCTTTCATTAGATAATAAAGTATACACACACACGTACATATACTCACACGCACACATATACACACAAACACACACACACACACACACACACACACACACACACACACACACGCACGCACACACACGCATACACACACTCTCACACACACACACACACACACACACACACACACACACACACACACACACATACACACACACACACACACACACACACACACACACACACACACACACACACACGGTATCGGTCCGGAAAAATCTCCGGTGGTAAACTATTCTACAGAGAGGTTGTACGCGGAAGAAAACTCATTTTGAAACGTACTGTGGTGGACCGCCAAGCATCCAGATGGTGTGGAAGGTGTCGGGACGTTTGCCGCGTAGTGCGTTCACGAAATTTGGCGGCTGGGATTAATCCGAACAATTCCTCAGAGCACTCTCTATGGTATATGCGAAAAAAAATGCAAAGAGATGCAACATCTCTTCGCAGTGCCAGTGAATCGAGCCGATCGGAAAGCATTCGGTCGTCGACGATTCGAGCCGCTCTGGGCTGGATGCGGTCAAGTGAAAGGAGATGGTATTGGGGAGCCCCAGCCCCGAGATGGGAACAGTACTCCATGTGCGACCGAACCTGCGCCTTGTAAAGTTGCGGGCGGTGTGCCGGCATGAAATGCTGTCCCGCTCTGCTGAGAACGCCAAGCTTTTTAGAGGCCAATTTGGCCTTCTCTTTCAAGTGACCACGAAACTGCAGGTCACTCGATATGTCAACGCCGAGGATTCCGATACTTGCTGAGGCAACAAGGGGAATATCTTGAAACTGAGGAGAACCGACAAAGGGGTTCTTTTTAGCGGTTAACGCGCAAACTTGTGTCTTCTGGGGGTTAAACTGGACTAGATTTAGTCGCCCCCAATCCGAGACTCTGTTCAGCAAAGACTCGACTTCTGACACAAGTTTGTCCTGGCACTCGGAGACGTCTTCCCGAGAAATATTGGCTCGGCCGGTGTAAAGAGCATTACCAGTGCTGTCATCTGCATAGCAATGAATGTTACGGGTTTGCAACATATCATTGATATGCAGAAGAAACAGAATACAAAAGAAAGACCGCATCCCAACCCAATCGGCTGACCTATAGTGCCAAACACGACGGCAGCCTGCAGAATGCAACTGCGATTTCAGCGTGAGTGGCACCACACTCCGGAAAAGATAATGGTCCGAAGAGCCTAAGGGGGATTCGACGGAAATCTGATATCCGTCCGGGTGAGAGGTCAGCAGAAGGTACAACAGGGAAGGTGCATGATCCTCATCTGGAACATCTGGGCATCTGAAATCCGCGTAGGCGAAGTAAGCAGTTGTGTCAGACCATATGCCAAGGCAAATCCTGAACAGATCTCCCAGCATTATCTGTTAAACCTGAACCAAGCCATTCGGCGTGATGATCGTTAAAGTCGCCGAGGATCACGATCTCTGAGGAGGGGATCTGCTGTAGCAACGAATCTGTAGCCATTTGGACGTGGTCGAAGAGTCGGTCTGTTTCGACATTACCGCTATGGGACCTATAGGGGCACCCATAGACACGCGGATGGTCGTCGCTGTCTACGCGTAGCCAAAGAATGGACAGGTCTGAACCTTCAAGTCTGCCGAGGCGTCGAG